>OV281093.1:3932303-5233904 GCA_923060345.2 Erebia aethiops | reverse complement strand
TGATGCTGTATTTAAAGCACAGAAAAGATGTGTGCGAGCAATGTTCAATTTAAAGCAAACCGACAGTTGTAAGCCATATTTCAAACAATTTAAAATTTTAACATTTCCTTCGATGTATATTTTAGAGTCAATATTGTTTGCTCGAAGAAATCTGCACCTTTATGATAATTTAATAAGTAAAAGACACATAAATAAACTCCGCATGCCGGTATCAAAGACAACAAGTCTTTTGAACAAGGAGAATTTCCAGCCAGACTTAAAAACTCGGTTGTTAAACCAGTACATAAAAAAGGGTCCACAAAAGAACTAAATAATTATAGGCCAATTACTCTTATACCCATCATAGCTAAAGTATTTGAAAAAGTTATGTACAAAAGAATATATGAATTTGTCTCAAAACATAAACTATTGAAACCTGAACAATTTGGATTTTTAAAAAACAGCTCTACATCACTGGCTTGTTTCACTCTTACAAAATTAATAACCGAGAGTCTGAATAAAAAAGTCCCGGTGGCATGCATTTTCCTTGACATGTCTAAAGCGTTTGATCTCGTATGTCACAAAACACTCCTTAATAAACTATTGAATTATGGAATAAGAGGAAATGCACACAAATGGCTACAAAGCTACCTAAATAATAGACAGCAGTGCGTCCAAATAACTAAAGTCTGTGGTAATACAAAACTATCATTTTCATCTAATTATAAAATAAATAGATATGGTGTACCACAAGGAAGTATATTAGGCCCACTATTATTCCTTTTGTATGCAAATGATCTTCCCAATTCAGTGGAGTGTAAGTGTGTGCAATTTGCTGATGATACGACTCTTATTATACAGTGTCGAAATAAAGAAACCTTTGAACAGGAAATAAATGAAAGCTTGAGCAATATTGTTCAATGGATGAGTCAAAATAATTTATCCTTAAACGTTAACAAGACAAAATATATACAATTCCAAACATATAATAGCACTCCTATAAATACTAATGTTATTTGCAATAATGTGGCCATTGAACAGGTACATCAAACAGTGTTCCTTGGTCTAGTAATGGATAAATATCTTAATTGGAAACTACAGGTAGATGCTCTATGTAAAAAATTGGATAGGTTTGTATATGTTTTATATAAGCTCAAAGGGGTGACATCTAATGAAACGGCTCTCTGCGCATACCATGGATACGTATCATCACTTTTACGCTATGGTCTTATTCTGTGGGGCAATTCCGTTGATATCCTCAGGGTATTTCGCATTCAAAAAAAATGTATTCGAGTTATATGTGGAGCTGAGCCCCTACAAACATGTAAGCCGCTCTTCAAAATGATGCAGATTTTACCTCTCCCATGTCTTTATATTTTTGAAGTCTCTGTTTTCGTGCATAAACATAGAGATCATTTTCCAAGTATAGCCGATACGATCTCAAGGTCCAATAGACATGGAAATAAGCTTGTGATACCAAGACAAAGAATAAACTTATTCCAAAAAAACGTTTATAACATGGCCATATGCATATATAATAAAATACCAGAGAGCATCAGAAAGCAAAATACATATAACTTTAAATCAAAGATGTTTAAATTATTATTAAATAAATGTTATTACACTGTTCATGAGTTCTTGCAGGATAATATTAATTATACTAATTAGAATAGGTATGAATAAAACTTAATACATTAGAACATCTTTAAAATTTATCTTAGACTAGGTATGATTCTACGTGTTTACCGATCAATGATTCTCTGTGTATAATGATAATTATTGACATATCATGTTTACTTTTAGATATAGTTTGACATTAATGTATAAAATAATAATAAATCACAGGTATTCAATATGTATCTTTATAATTTCATATTGACATTTTATCAACAATAGTGACATTTATCTAACTACTTACTTACTAATATTCAGCTTTTATATAAATTTCAATGATAACTATAATATGATTTATTATTATTATTAACTGTAACTAATAATGATGTGTGGTACTGATGTGTTTAAATAATTGTTGAATGGAATAACGTAATAAGAAGATGTTATAATGATGTAAGCTGCTAATAATTGCACGCCATAAATGGTAGTACACTGTGTCCCAAAATTTTGTAAGACCCTTTCACGTGTATTTTTGCAATAAATAAATATCTTATCTTATCTTATCTTAACACATTTTGGTAATAGTGCCTTTGTTATGACTTGTATTATATATAACAAACTTCCAGAAAGTATTGTCAATATTAAAAACTATTATAAATTTAAGCATTCACTACAAGAATTTTTAATGGACAAAGCATTTTACACCATACAAGAGTACGCAAATCGTTATAAAATATGATAAAATTATAATATTTAGAGACTAAGTACCTACTTTATAAATTTGCACGTCATTAATGACGAAACATTTTTGTTCTTTGATTAGTATGTCATCTTATTGTACAAATGTTTCTTGCAAATAAACGATTGATTGATTGATTGATTGATTGACTGATTTTGACAATATTTTGTACATAGATAAGTATGCTGTATCCTGGGGAGGACGTTGGCTATGCCAGAAATAAAGGAGATCCCGCGGTAATTAAAAAGACGAAATCCACGCGGACTAATAATGGAATGGAATATGGAAACAGGATATTATAGTTTCTCGAAATTTTTAAATATTCTTCACAAATGTTTCAGTTAATCAATCATTTACTATAATTCGCGCGCGAGTTGAATGCAGAGTAAATGTATGTACTCTGCGTTCAACTCGCACGTGAACACGTCATACTGTATAGTTCCACAAACATATCTGGCCAGGTGGCCAAAATTGTAACTAATTTATATGCCTGTTTAGTTTTTGTTTTTATTTTATTTTTCATACATACTACACATACATACATATTACAGTTATGGCCGCGTGGCATTCTGCTAAAAAATACTGTCATTGTTTTGTAGAATAACCAGGCATACTCTGTACACTATGGCTAAACCCTTCTCATGCTGAGTCGACACGAGTGGGCCGGCAATGGTTTGAACATCATCATTTTTAACCATTGCCGGCCCACTCGTGTCGAACGAACGATGAACGATGAAGAAAAATAAAATAAAGTAGTCTTACGTTAAGTTTCCCTCCAGGAAAAGTATAATTGGTGTACGGTGGGACGCGCTCTCTCACATATTGCAGCAGCTTGGAGCCAGATCTCAGGAACTCAACTTTGTACAACAGCTGTGGAGGGACTTGGTGCAGGCAGCGGAGCGTGGCGGAACCGCCGCGCGCGACCCAGCTGGGCGCGGATATCCGCACGTCTACATCCGTCGCTTGGCCGCATCCTGGAAAACATAACCTGTTAGGGCACCTCTCCATTGAAGCGGAGTGGAGCGGAGATGTGTTAGGCGGACCTATCGGATTGTTGTCGATGACGTGATCATTTTTTCGAGTCACCTATCGGGAATCTATTGTTTGGCATATCTCCGTTCGGCCCCGCTTCAATGGCCAGTTACTAGATGACCTTGGATGAATAACCACTAGATAAACAGAAATCGTTCATTATTATTTTGTAACGCGATTATATAGTTAAAATGTTCCAAAATAACAAATAAGATTCATGTGATGCGTGTTTTTTAAAGAAATTATTTTAATTATTAATTAATTAAGCAACTACTCGAGTTGCAAACTAGGCCTTAAAGCTTAGGCTTAGGCTTAGGCTTTGATTGAAGCTATGTGAATGAGGAATAATAGAGAGTACACCAGCGTTTTAAACATTATAATATCCGAATGTCAAGTTCTCTACACGCCGCCAAGTTGTCGTGAGCATGCACATAAATATATAATTATATAGCATATTTTGCATGAGAACAGATTGCACACATTGTCTTACAGACAGTGAGCCAATATTTTAGCGTCTCACAAGGGTGAAGGAAGCAATTAATGAGTGAACTTCGACTATTTACAGCTGAATACTTTAGTTGCTTTGAACGACCTCGGTTTCGAGGAATGCAGTAAGTACTAGTTCTTAGTACTATCTCTGTATGTGGCTTTTGTAATCTTGACTTGTTTGTAACGTTTAGCTCAAGCGGTGAATCTTTTTGTATTGAACATTGGTACATAGATTTGAGAACCATAATATTCTGATTACGTATCATACCACCATATAAAGAGATATTAGAGCATGTCTAATCTATAAATTAACGCGCCTCACTAAACGTTCACTTCACTATAATAATTATAATTGGCCACTGTTGGCAGGCTGTAGAATTTATAATATTACTAGCTGATGCCCGCGACTTCGTTCGTGGATTGAGGTATTTTGGTTCCCGCGGGAACTCTTCAATACTATAATCTATCTCTGTGCCAAATTTCAGCTATATCCGTTCAGCCGTTGGCGCGTGATTGAGTAACAAACATCCATACATTCATCCAAACTTTCGTATAATTATAATATTAGTAAGAAGTAAGATGTGAATGATCAAAAAATGGCACTGTCTATTTTGAGTTTTTCTACAAATACATTTTTCATGAGCGTAATTTTAAGATTAGATGAACTCTACCAAGTACCAATGTACATGTATGTAGGTATGTGTTAGGAATTTTGAATAGATCCCTCCCTCTTACTATTAACACTTTGGAAATAACATATAAATTTATATTGTAGTAAGTTCAATATAGAAATGTAAACGGAACTTACTAAGAAAACATTTTGAGAATTTTCAATGAATTAAATAAACTAAAAACCTAAATTTTGTGGAAGCAGTTGCGGCAAAAAGCTATCTGGGTATGAAATTGTTGCTGAGTCCGAACTTTCCCCCTTTTAGTAATCGTGAAACACCACAGAACGACCTCATTATTTTTTGTTGAAATATCTGTACACAAAGGAGGGTAGATCACAATTCTAACGTAATCACTGAAGCACGTGACCATTATCCTACAAAAAGACTCGTGTCTCAAGCTTTGTATTCCTTCAGTTAATTTAGATAACGCTGTCTCGTTATTACAAGGATATTGCTTATTTTATTCGTACAAACAATATAGCCCAAGAACCCGATGGAAATTTTCAGGAGGAGCTTGATGTAATGAAATGATTTATTTAGTGTAGGACATCTTGTGTCACTTAAGATATTATGTCAAGACTCTACTATCCGGTTCGAAAAGAAAATTCTACTGAGAGAAACTAGCAAGAAACTCTAGCAGTCTTTCTTTGAAAAAAATTATAATAAAGGCAAATCTAAGAATTTTTTACGAAACGTGTAATAAAAGCGATACTGTAGGGTACAAAGCAATTCTTCGCCTTGCACACACGACATGATGCGGTGACTAGCTTATGATGGTGTCTAGTATTAAAATCAATTGTTTGTATGACTTATTTGCTGGTTTTGCCTAGAAAAGGTTTTGACTGTAATATTACTGTAAATGTTTTGCGAACCATTTATAACGCAGATTCTTCTGCATTTCCTAAGAATGGTAAATAAGACCTGTGCCTAGTGTGACTTCGCATATTTGAATAGATAATTTAAGTGGAATTATATGGTAGCCTTAAACATCATCATCAACATCATCCCAATACCGCATTAACAGGTGCTTTGAAGTTTCAATTTCAAGAAAGTAATGCCCGAAAGGCATAATAATTCAAAAACAATATTAACACACACATCACGTTTCCCTAAAAAGTTACGGAAGGGCCTGTGGCTGTTGGATGGCAGGTCAACGAATACATAGGCAATAACGCATAAAGGTGTTTCCAGATCGGCATGGCGAGGCATGGCGGGGCTAGAATTAGTTTTTTAATTCCCGTGCCACCCATCTTCAGTGTGAAAAGTCTATATGCGCGAGGAGGTGCGAGGCGAGAACTGAAGTATTTGTTGAAACAACATTAAACCATATTGCTGCATGCATAAAGTAATGAGTATTAATTCTTTTGCAAAACGGCTGGCTATCGGAGTTCAATTTACTCCGTCCCATTCACTTTACTTCACGAGTCGCTTCGCTTCACCGGTGCGAATGGTCCTGCGAAATTTCAATTCTCGCCTCGCTGGTGTGAAATCACCTTAAGAATTACTAACAAATGAACTGCTATCAAGCATCCCCTCAGATTTTCCTACGGGCTCTCTAACTGATACAAATAAGGCCCTAACGTAAAATGTGAGTTTTCCGGTACAAGACGGTATTTGGATAACAAAGACTTTGTGACGTAAATATCGTAAGACGTTTTATGATGTAAAGTAGACGGGACAATGGAATATCGTAATGGCGATTTAGAGATCTGTTGGGATTCAGTTTAAGAGTTTTTGTGAGGTAAATAATATAAATATAAAAGATCGCCGGATTGAATGAATAAATGAAATTCTCTGTTATTTTCTCTGTTTAAATAGAATTTAAGACAAAGTCGCATTCAACGTTTGTTTGTGTTTCTTTCCTCTTTTAAAATGCTTAAGTAGGTATCGGATTTTAATGCGGTTTTCACCATTATTTGAATCATTTCATGTGTAAAGTTCTTACTTTACTTTATATTTGTAAAACACTAGCTGATGCCCGGAAGTTCGTCCTCGTGGTTTAACTTTTTTTCATTCACCCGGGATCTCATTAATTTTCCGGGATAAAGCCTATGTCACTCTGCAGGTCCTTATCTCAGACAAAAAATCACACACATCGATCCGTTGTTCTGTTGCGTCTAAATTGAGAGACAAACCAACAGACGAACACACTTTCGCATTTTTGATATTAGTAGAAGTATGACTAGGTAGATGATTCCCGCGACTTCATCCACGTGGAATTTGGTTAGTGTTATTCCGACGTAAACTTTTATTTTCCAAGATAAAATGTAGCCTATGGGTTAATTCAGGGTACCTACTTCTAAGCTTTCTCCATTTCAAATTCATTGTGGCGTTAAGGAGTAAGGATCACTATAGTAGGCCACGAGGAATAGGTGGGCTTCCCCGTGGTCCTATTAATTTTATCTACTGTATGTTATATAAAAGCACCGTAGTAGGTGATAGCCACCACTGTTGTAGTACTTGTAATTCTCAGTCAAGGTCCACACCCGAGACCTTATGCTAGCCATTAAATAAATCAACGGGGCAATCTCAAAAATATCCCGACACTTTAACAGTTAATAACGTTGAAAGGGCGTCCCTATTGTTAGCTGATAAACGTTGTCAAGGCTGTCGATGTCGGTCTAATGGCGTTTCAATGTATAAAGGGGGTCAGTTTGTTTTATCAACCCGGCCCGAACGTAAACACTTAACAGGTAGGTACCAAGCTGGGCTACGAAATTAAGCTTATAACTGCGCCATTAAGTTTTATTTTTATTCCACTATAAGTTAGTCCTTGACTGCGATCTTACCTGCTATGATGTAGTGTGAGATAGTAGAGGGCTGACTTGCAGTCTGGCTTATATTAGGTATATTTAACCCATACCTACCCCTAATCGGTTTCTACATGGCATCAGACTAGAACGCTTTTTTCGCTTGGCGGCACGTCTTTCCGTGTAGGGTGGTTACTAGCCATCGCCGAAGCCTCCAAGCCATACCAGAGAAAATTCTGACCAAGACCATGCTGGGGGAATCCAACCCGGGACCCACTCAATTAGACCACAGCGCTCACCACTGCGCCAGAGAGGTCGTGAAAACTACACACTACTACTACCATAGAAAAAATATTGATCTATTCCGTGACTACTACTATAATATAGTACGTGTAGTTATGTACTAGCCTAAAAGCGGTTAGCGGTAATATCCTAGTGGTTTAGATACTACATATTCCAGGTAGTTGGGATTTCGATCCTTGGGCCTTACCTCTAACTTCTCAGGGACCTGTGCGGTTTAGAAAATGAATATGAAGTGAGTAGGTAAATATTAAGTGTATCATGCAATAATAAATTTCTGATTCAGAGAGTACTGGACTAGTATGTACGAGTATTATAATTTTAACGAATGTACGAGATGATATTTTAGGCGAGTTTTCATTGTTTACCCCGGTCGCCATGCTAGAACTTTGTTCAGACCGAGGCTTCACGGCGCGCGAGAGATTTGCTCCCGCCCGTTTCATAGATTCCACTTTTTGCAACCAGCAAATGCTGGGTTGACATTTTCAAACTGAAGCATAAAGCGATTTGAATTGCATAGAATACCTAAAGTTTCGCCCCTATTTGCAGATTTTGTTTATTCCGGCCACGGCTCAACTTGGCACCTTTTTGACAGAATATACCTACCTACTCGTACACAGGGCAGCAATAATAGGTACATTAGCTAATGTATCGTAAGCTACTCACGTTAGTAGCTTACGTGAGTAGCTTACGATACATTTGCTAATGTAAAACTTACGTGATCTGATTGCAGCATTACATTAGTAAGACCATTTATTAAGCCTAAAAATATTTAGTTAAAAAAAACTAAGTGCGACCGGAGGCTTACGGAAAAGGGACGGAAAAACGTCGAGTTGAGTGATGATGATGAGATCTCGTCGTTTTTCCGTTAAATGACACAGCCCATCTGTTCAATTAATTTTGACGAAATTTTGTACAAATATAGGTTGCATTTTGTAGTCGTCTTTTCGAATGGACTGGATGTCCATTCGGAAAGGAGACTACATTTTATCCCGGAAAATCAAAGAGTTTTCACAATTTATAGTATTATTAGATATAGTATTTTGCAAAACTTGAATCCAAACGAACGAAGTTGCAGGCAGTTATATTATATTATTTACGTAAACCTATAAGACATGGGGCAGGCGAGCTGACGTGTCATCCGGAGGATGGTTCCGGCCCGCGTCATCCTGTTCCGGACAAAGGCTTGTGTGTGGTTACGTCACTCCACTCAAAGCTTATTAAATACACAATGTTACCATTAAATTCAAGACCTCATAAACATATTATAACGTCAGGCCCTTGTTCAAAAGCTTCCTCCTACTAAAAGATCTTCCTATTTTCCTAAAAGAAACCATGAATATTTTAAAGTAGATAATATTCTCTTACATATTTTTAGACATTTTTCTCATAGTTATGCGTTATAAGATACAAAACATTGTGATAAAACCTGCATACTCGAGAGTTCTCCAGAATATTCTCCAGAATGTTCTCAAAGGGGTGTGAAGTATAATTCTTCAGTTACGAGTCCACGGCTAACTGAAGAATTCTGTTATATCTGTGAGTCTGCCAATCCAAATTTGGCCAAAGTGGTGGACTATTGCAAAAGCAAAAAGTTCTAAATAAATAAATCCTTTATTGCATTACATTGTTGCAGACTTAAAAATAATATAAATAAATAAATCTACGACTAGCAACAACACAATAGGTCGCAAACTCAGCCTAGTGCTGGGCATTGGCTACCAATACCCAGCGCTGATTTTCAGTTTGCTCCTGACGAAAAAATTAAGTGCGCCGCCCCACACGCTGTAAAGAGCTATAGAGTTTACATCTACCACTGTAAATAGATTATAAAATTACAACGAAAAAAAAATTGATACAAAAAAAAACAACAATAAAATAAAAGAAGCTAGTGACACTATGTTCCCTCCTGAATAATGAAATATGCAATTATATTATTATAAGACAAAACTGATAAAGTTATTGGACCTAAGTATTTTTTTCAACTACCTAATTATTAAATTTAACAGAATTAATATAATCATAAGTGTTGCAATTTTTTGCAACACAAACTTGCGTCAATAATCTGAAAATGTAACGTTTTACTCTCTCTCTGCGTCTTGTTCCCCATTACTGAGGGTCGTGACCCCTTCCACGGGTTCCACCAATAATCTTATTACGGACAACTTACTAACATAAGTGTTAAGTTTCTAGTTATTTGTTATTCGTTTGATTATTTATTGAATATAAAATTAACAACTTGGAACCCAGGTCGTGGTTTTGTTTGTTAGTTTGTCCTTCATCTAATATCGGTTTGTCCTTTTAAAGTATAATAGACACAGGGGTTAGTCTGAAGCACGTATCAGGGACAGACATTTCCTATATCAAAGTGATGAATAATTATAGAACTTAGACAAATAAAATATGGAGGAGTACAGCGCCGGTGTTTTCATTATGGAGCCATGATATGGTGGGGTTTTCTTACATAAGGTTTCTTAAACAAAGTACTTACCATCAGAAAATAGTGAAATGGCAGTTTCGTATCTTAGCTCAACCGAATAATAACCGTTCTATGAAGATTAAACGTTACGTAATTTCTTGTCAGGATGAGTACCATTTGGGAAGCAGCCGATAGTAATAATTATTCTCAAGACAAAATGGAACTGAAATTGTCAGTCCCATTCAATGCTATAGCCATAATATTTTAAGGATTATTTAAAATAACTTAAGTTAATTAACGTGGTTAACATTTTTTAATTCCTGCGGGAATGCCTTCATTTTTCGGGATAAGAAGTAGCCTATGGTAAAAGTAGTCTAGGTCTTCAATTATACCCTTGCAAAAATCACGTCGATCCGTGGCTCTGTAGCGGTATGATTGAAGGACAAACTAACAAACAAACACACTTTTGCATTTATAATAAAATAAAAGTATTTTTATTTAATTAGTGTGAATTATATAGAATTCATAGTGTTATTCAATTTTGATATCAGTATAATTACTTTGTTGAAAATATACAGGCAGCGCGCTGGTATAATGGCGATAGCCCAGTGGTTGACAATCGGCCGCCAACCGATTTAACGGTACGGTGGTACGATGCCGTGTAGCTGTTACTTATGTATTTTACAAATTAATGAAATTGTAAATTATTTTTTTTTTTTTTCAAAAGAGCAACCGCCGAGTTTCTTGCTGGTTCTTCTCGGTAGGAATGGCATTCCGAACCAGTAGTAGATTTACTTGACGATTCAAAAGTACTTGTAAAAGTTTATTTGAATAAAAATCATTTTGAATTTGAATTTGAATTTAGAAACCTATTAGTATAGGTATGGGCTTAATATTATAACAGCTCGCTACCATCTTAGACTGCACCATCACTTACCATCAGTTGAGATCGCAGTCAACGGCTAAGTTGTAGTTGATTAATTAAAAAAACACAAGAAATAATATTATTATTAGCTAATATACTAGACTAAATATTTGTCAGTTCATAAACATTGTATTAATTAAGTACTTAATAATTAATTGAAATTAGCTATTAAGTGAGAAGTACATGCGTAGTACATAGATGTTTCATTGCCAGACTTAAATTAAAATGTAAATGAGTAGCTACCAGCGGCGTTTAATTACGTTGGCAGGTGGCACATAAGCAATTAATTTCGTGTTAAATGAAGTGCTATTATAATACCTATTAAAAGAGTAAGTAGATTATATAATACGCTACCATTTCAATTGTCCTTGGTGATATTATGCATTATAAACGTAAAGGCTGAACACTATATTTTGTCGGAGTATGGCCGACTAGTTTTCCCCAACAAAATGATCGGCGACCGTCGAATATTTACCACAAAAATATTTCGGAAAATCCATTCGAATGAAGCCAGGACGTGACAACTGACGGCTAGTAAAATATAGGCTAACCAGAAAAATAATAAACGTACTCGAAGACCATAGTCGAAGACGCTCTATGCATTTTTATTTGTTATACCTTGTACATATTCTGTGGCTACACTAAGCATTATTATTTAAAAACTAGATGATGCCCGCGACTTCATCCGCATGGATTAAGATTTTTGATTCCCGCGGGAACTCTTCAATTTTCCGGGATAAAAAGTAGCGTATGTCCTTCCACGGGATACAAACTATCCCCATACCAAATTTTATCAAAATCGGTTGAACAGATGGGTCTTGAACGCGTAGCAGACAGACAGATAGACACACTTTCGCATTTATAATATTAGTGTGGAGGTATGGATTTAATTTTTTTCCATAAATTAAAAATTAGTAAATTTTTTGTCAGGCATTAAAAATTTAAGATTTCCTTATTTCCTGAATTACATAAAAAGAAAAATCTTACATCCTAAACTTACCTTGTTTTAAAGTAGCGAAGAACACTAGCATTGACAAATACAGCCATTTCCGAGGTGGCACCATCGCCTTCGATTTCACTTTTAATTCACCATAACTCGTCGCGCCGTCACTTCGTTACACTTTATCACTAGTAAGTTATCATATTGTCCCTATAGTTAAACACGTTTAGAATTTTTCCCACATTTTGAGGTAAATATCTACTTTAAAATCACGTTATTCTGTTCAGTCATGAAAACGGATAAATTAAATACAAAACAAAATAACAATACCTACATAAAATTTAATTAGGTATTTTCAAACAAAAACAAAATAGATAGATTTTCATGTTGTTATTTTTAAGATACCGATTTTATTCTTGAGTCCGATCAATACTCTATTGGCCTAGATTGATGAGGAGAGTGTTGTGATGACTGGTACCTAGGACCTACTTTATTATTTATTATTAGCTTTTAGTACATTATCTACATCATTATTATCTTTCTTTAAAAAAACCGTTTAAACTTAAAAATAAAATATTTACCTCAGGGAACCCACCACGCACCCGACCTGCGGCCGTGTTCTGCGTGATGTCATCCATATAAATATAAGGAATTCAACCCGCCGCGTACCCGACCCGGCCCGCGCCCGACCCGCGCCCGTTCCCTGTGTGTATTGCCCTTAAGGTATTTCAGTTCCAACACGCAAATAAAGGGTACGCAAGAATTCGAATTTGGGACTCAAATAATTTATTCAATGGGCCGGAGGTATTAACATAACCTAGCTAAATAAATTACGTCCAGTAAACAGGCCTCCCTTTATATGTTCTCCGAATTAAGGAACGGGCTTTATTTTGGCAAATTCCATGACAAACTTTGCTTAACAAAACATGGAAGCTTTGCTACTTTAAACCAGAGAAAATCAATAAGAACATGGTGTTATATAAAAATTATTTCCAAAAAACCGACTTCCAAAGCCAAAGCAAAGCCTAACACGTCAACATTGCCTATCTTTGTATACTCGGCCGACTTCAACATAGTGTGTAGAAATAAAAATTATTTTTCACTTTATAGTGGCTTTGGAAGTCGGTTTTTTGGAAAGAATTTTTATTTTTAACTTTTTAGTGTACTCTAAATCAGCACAGCTTACGAATGCAGTACCCTGCATCAAAATTTCCGAACTCCCTAGTTTTGAGGATTTCATGTAGTACGGGTACACCTACAGCATCAGGATTGAGGATTATTTTTATTGTTATTATTTAATGAATTTTTTTTTGGTGTACAATAAAGAATATTTCATTCATTCATTCATTGAGGATTTGGAGTCAGATTTTTTATGGGACCACCTCGAGAGCTTCCTCTAACCACTGAAAAGAATTTTTTTCAAATCGGTTCAGAAACCACGGAGATAAGCACCGACATACATTGAAAAAAAAAAAAAAAAAACATACGCGCCGAATTGAGAACCTCCTCCTTATTTGGAAGTCGGTTAAAAAGGCATGCAAATGTTCACTATGCACCGCCCGCCCTTCCACCCCCGTTTCCAATAAGAAATATTATAAATATTACATGACGACGATAAAATATAGATTATATTATTTTTATATAGATTTTTACAAAAGTTATTTTTATATAGATTTTTACAAAAGTGTTTAACCACATTGAAAAAATAGGGTTTGATTTGATTCTGTTATCAATTCATACTAGGTATAACACTTATAATTCTGTAACGTTTATGAAACTGTTTTTCAGTCCCTGTATCACAACAAGATCCATACACTCTTTGAAGCATGGAGCAAATTAATTTATTTTAGTATATTTACTGCTTTTAAGAGCTATTCTACCTGCGCTTGGTTTCAAAGACACTAAAAGACTACCTATGAAATGCTTATCCCACGTATAGTAGAATAAATTAAGGATAGAGAACCATTTAAACTAAATTGAAATAGATGAATCATTACATACCCATTTGGCAGTCTATATTCGTAATTATATAAAACTAAACCTAACATTACTAAGAAGTGATCCAAGGTCAAACATTCGACACTTGAGACACGCTATGATACGCAAGTAAGTCCCAACACACTGGTAAAGGATACGCAAGAGCACCACTCCCTTCATTAAAGTTTTCCAGCTATGTGCTTAATGTTTTATTCATTGGACAGTAAGTTTTTTTAAATCCAAGCTATTGGTAAAATTTAAAAATACACACAAACATACCAATATACTCGTAGTCTGATGAACATAATATAATTCATTGTACTGCGCAGCTGGGTAATAAACCGTTCATGAAACTTAAATTATTCACTGATTTTATGAGTCGCCCAGAGAAACGTAGGGCTATCGGTACATATTAAGTCCCAAACTCCCAACGCACCAATAAGGGGAACGCCATATTCCGTTCCCGTAATCGGATATTTTATTCATGGGATAATAAGTATTTATAATCCAAGCCCAACAGATAAGCTATGTTGCTGCTTTAAAAAAAACTAAACCAGATAAAAATGTGCTGATACTACAAGTAGGATACAAGTAAATGTTGAATAATAGAACTTTCCACTTTTATAACCAATATTTATGCAAGAGAGTTGTTTCCCATTGAGGACTATTATTTAACTAAAAATTCTGTTTTCACTTTCATTTTCAATCACACACATGAAACATTTATTTTAAGCTATGTCTGAACAATGTGGGTTATAATTTTGTTGTACACAATCTCTGCAAATCTGCACTTGACCAGCGTGGTGGACTTTGACCAAAACCTCGTTATACGAGGAGATTCGTGCTCAGTATCTCTATCATTTTCTTCAGGGAACATTTTGATTTGTATTGTGCCTGTCATTTTAGTTCAGTTTGTAGATTTTTTCAAATAAATTGACCACAATATTAATTATCATATCGCGTGTAGGTACAAAGAACATTCTTGTATACTTATTTATTAGTGATTAAACGAACTTAAAAAGTGAATTTCTATCATAATTATATGAGTCGCTTCATTGGAATATAATATAAAAAATTGATCCCATCAACTCACCCTTCAACAGCCAGAAACCAAACAACTGCTTTGTAGATTAAGGAAACCTTAAATTTACCCAACTCTAAATTTTCCCTAAAATGAATGCAGAGAACATGCAAATACCCCATCTCTTCCGTCAAGTCTATTTGGATTCCCCAATTCCACTACGTCTTCAGAATTTTCAGTTACAATTTTGCTTATCTCATGTTGTTCAATTTCCTTATCCTTAGTTACGTTTTGGGGTTCTTAAGCCATTAAAGACGCAGTTTTACTAACTACCTATAGTTACATTTGAGAATTTAGGGGCTAATCTTATCATGCCTGCGATTTTGCTTATACAATTAAAACAGTAGGTACCTACTTTAATAAGCTAAACCTGCGAATGTAATCTGCCTGGTCAAGACTGACTATTATTAATTAATCTGTGCATGTTTGTGTGAGTGAGCCTGTTTCGAACGTTTCTAGGTAGTTTCCATACTGGTTGCATCTGTTTACTGTGGTATTGTGTACATACATGCACTACATACTACTACTTTGACGACCTCCGTGGCGCAGTGTGTAGCGCTGTTGGCTTGACGTGCGGAGGTCCTGGGTTCGATCCCCGGTAGCGTTAATTTGGGAATTTATAATTTCTGAATTTTCCCTGGTCTGGCCTGGTGGGAGGCTTCGGCCGTGGCTACCACCCTACTGGCAAAGACGTGCCGCTAAGCGATTTAGCGTTCCGGTACGATGCCGTGTTGAAACCGAAGGAGTATGGGTTTAATATAACTGCCATGCTCCTAACAGGTTAGGGGCTTGGCAGCTTTGGTTAACTTGTAGTGGATAAAAAAAAACCACTAACAAATTCAAACAGATTTCGTGAAATAGAACATCTGCAACTGATTCAACATTGATTACCGATTCCGTTATAAACGAGTGGTTGCGCTTAACATTTCACTCAAAGGATACATCGAGAAGACAGTCAATTCCCTATTTAAATACCTACAATTTAAGACAGGAATGTATTTTCACGTAATTCACTTCGCTATGATGAATAATGAACGAATTTACCTTCAGAAGAGATTTCTACAATTTTCTCTTAAAAATCCACTTATTCCGAATGTTTCTGTAATGGTTTGCGAATGTTCATTTCAGAATTTCTTCACAAAAATGGTTCTCATAAAATACTGTGATTATTTGCTATTAGCACAAATGACAAACGAAGTGAAATTGTATTATTTTATAAGCAAGTTTATGCTTGAAAATTCTTTCGAAAAAAAACAAGTGGTATAAAACGGAGTCCTGAGAAGATACAGTCATGCAGATAATCGTCCAGCTGTGGACGCATATCGGTTGAGACGAAAAGTAGGCTCTTCTATAATCAGAAACTAATAACTGAAGTATTATTATTTTGATAAAAATAATGTGCGGTGATAAGCTTAATAAACTTTTAACCGTTACATAATATACGTAGATCTACAGAGCTAGTTAGTAGTTACGTGTAGTGGTTTTTATCAAGATTTCAGAAAGTTACTAGAGATAGGTTTATGTGGAAACGTAGTACCCCAGTATTTAATAGACCCGGATAATGGTGGTAGATGAGAACAAACGATCTCAACAGGTTATTAGTCAGAATCACTCATGTGTATTTAGGGCTTCTACGTTGGTACTGCTGATCTCTCGTGACTCACATTTCACTCACTGAAGCTGTTAATAAACATATTATAGAGTCTTACAAAAGTCGCATTTTTTTCGGAATAGCAAATTTTATTGTAATTTATTGCGATTGTCCTCCATAAATTCCATACTAATTTTATAAATACGCCAAAGTGATGTAAACTGTTGCTATAGCGAACCATGAGCACTATACTTAAATAGGTACGCTCTATACTACTATACTTTAATAGGTAAAGGATTACTTAAACGACAAGGAAGTTTGGCAATGCTGGCTCTAGTGGCTCTGATTTTGTGAGATGGTGATAATAAAAAAAACCCGGCTAAGTTTATTGTGGGCTCTAGTTTTAGTTTTAAGATACCGTAACGGATTATCACCATCATGTGTCATCACCGTAATTTTTTAACGTCAATAAGTGTACCCACAGTGTACCTATATATTGAATAAATGATTTGATTGATTGATTGATTGATTGATAGGTACGCTCTTCAACCGGTCAACTGCTCAAATAGGGATGATGTATGTCAAAACCAAATTATTTCTTACTGATTATTAAACAGAGGGTCTTCCAAAAGACCTAAAATTCATATCTTCTGTTAGTTTCAAGTTTGATAATCATTTCAAAATATCGATTAAAGAATAAACCTGTGTTGAAATTTGATGACGTCACAACTATGTATTTCACACAAACTTACTTACTAGAAGCGCGTTTACAAGTTTGATAAAGAGTCGCTAATTTGATTGAGTTGTCATCATCCCTATTGTCCCAGTTTTCTTGCTCTTATTATTACCAAAGCAACAAACGAAGGCAAGTTTGTAGCTCTTGTTATCACGAGATCAGTCCCAACACGGCGATAAAAGGTACCCAAAGATCCCTTCTACGACCGGCTATCGGACAGTTTATTTAATAAACCCTACGTTATTTAGGTTGAAAATATTTTCTGTTGATTTTGTGTTCCTTGCCATTTTCCTTTTCATTCTTTGTGTGGATATTATATTCTCTAGAATATTGGCGATGTTCCTTAGTGAAACGAGGAAATCTTCCAAGTTCATCATGTCAGTGTGTCTGAATGTCAGAGTTTTATCAAAAGCTCTAGCAGAAACTACTCTACTTAACACAGAAATACCATACCTAGAATGATGTAAATGGCGGAAACTAAACATACGTGTTTCTTGTATTTGTTTTAACCTGCTGTCTGTTTTCTTTGCGTTTTCCCAATTATAAGGTAGCCGGGAAGACATCTTTATAAAGCAACTACATGATGCCCGCGACTTCGTCTTCGTTTTTCATTCCCGTAGGAACTCTTTAATTTTCCGGGATAAAAAGTTGCCTTTGTCTTTCCCCGTGATAGAACTTATCCCTGTACCAAATTTCATCAGAATCGCTTAAACAAATGAGTCGTGAAAACACAGCAGACTGACAGACAACACATATATTTGACCGAGCGAAGCGAAGGTCTCTGAGTCTAGTTGGGTGAATTGGCACTTGTCCGTCCGTCCGTCCGTCCGTCCGTCTGTCAGAGCATTATAACTTCTGAATTACTGAACGCAATTACTTCAGCTTTAAATAAAATATGTAAACCAATGGCCTCCCGCCGAATATGGCTTAAAAAATAATAAAAATCTTTATTTCAGGGGGGCTCTCATAGAAGCGAATGCGAAGTAAAATATTTTTTATAAAGTTACATAGGCTTGCGGTATATCATTTTAAAGATAAGTAGGAATAGAGTCCAAAAATATTTTTTTTAAAATTTTCCCCCAAAATTGACGAAATGGGGGGCTTTCAAAGTGGAGATTTTCTAACGTCCAAAGATGACCTCAGAACTCTAAATTTTCTGAAAGGATGAGCCTGAAACTTGATCAATTATTTCAATTATATCCTGTACTTGAACAACAAATACTAAAATTAGATAAATATTGTAAGGAAACGGAATTATTTAATTTTTAATGAGCTTCAGTATTTTTAACAGAACTTCACATTTATGTCAATAGATGGCGCCGCAAGGTCTCAGTTCGGGGCGAACCACTAGTATAATATTAGTATGGATCAGGCCTCCTTTATTTTTATTTTCGTATTCTGTTATTTCTTTTCTTGTGTGACAAATAAAGAGTTAAATAATAACTCTAAACGGTATAACGAAACCATAAAAAAATATTGAGTATCAATATTGTCAATCCCTTGCACTGAGATGTGAATTTAATGTCCTTTGGTTCATCCTCTTCTAGGTAACTGAGGCTCAACAGATATACCAGTAGGTACACATTTGATAGTTTACCAGCGGGAATATGAAATTTATTTTTCAGCACATTCCTTTATTCGACAAAAGGAGGTCATATACATCCACCCAGTTCGCTTATATAGGATTTTATTACAAAAGACTTTAAAGGCAAGGAATTTTTAATTAAAGAAGGTGATTTACCTAACGGTAACGTAACGCCACACCTGCCTCTAATTAATTAACTTCTGGAACACTGAGCACTGAAAACTGTCGTATCGAAATACGAAAATAAATCCTCTTATCTATATAGTGATTTTATCTCCAAGCACACAAGTATAAAAGGGGTGAATAAAAGGCTGACGGATAACAGAAGTGAATGGAAGAATAAAACATGTTCCGACTCCACAAAGCGTGGGAAAAGGACAAAAAGAAGAAGACGTAACAAATAATATGAACACGGAAGAAACATGAGCTCTCTTTTTTACTGTTCTATCGCGTTTGTAATTGAGTTTGCTGTGCATGTATTTGCCTTGAAGCCTGAAACCACTACGCACTTAGATACTTGGTATACCTACAATGAGCATCAGTTTTGCCAGATATTTTTCTTCCGCATTTGTAATACCTATTATAAGTCTATTCAAAAGGTAGACAAATAGTTTTTAAAGCTGGCAACGTATTATTGTTTCCGATGCTGCACAATATTCATGAGTCAGTTATCACTCAATATAATTTGAGATCCCACAGAAATAGGAATTTGCTTACCTATTTTACCAGTTTCTACGAGTAAAATGGGTATACCCTTTTGCCAATTTGTAGGGAGAAAAAACACATACAGCGCTTCTAAATGGACGTAATCCATCCATACTAATATTAGAAATGCGAAAGTGTGTCTGTCTGTCTGTCTGCTACGCTTTACCGGCCCATCTTTTCAACCGATTTAGCTGAAATTTGGTACAGGAATAGATGGTATCCCGGGGAAGGTACTGTTAGGTAAGATACTTTTTATCCCGGAAAATTAAAGAGTTCCCGCGGGAATCAAAAAAACTGCCTCTCCATCCGATTTTGATGAAATTTTGTACAGGGGTAGATGGTATCCAGGGGAAGGACATAAGCTACTTTTTTATCCCGGAAAATTAAAGAATTCCCGCAGGAATCAAAATCTTAATCCACGCAGACGAAGTCGCGGGAATAATCTAGTAACAGTATAAAATTGAAAAACTATTGGACAATAATGTAATGTAGGTAAACTAAAAATCGATGAATGACCCTTACATCCTAAATAACGCAGTGCCGTTACCTGAATGGCAGGTCGAGTAAATAATTAGCAATCTGACAACGAATAAATTAAAATCAACCTTTTGGTATCTACCGCGTGGAACGGATTTTAAGGATAGAATTACATTCGTATTATCGCTACACGATTTAGGTTAGTAAGTATTACACAAGGGGGCGTTGATTAAAATCATATTATGTAACTGTAGCAGTTACATATATATTTATTATGATTCTAATCAAAGATACAGATTTGCCACAGATTCCCGTATGAAATTAAGAAAAATGCTAAATCAGACGACGGTTTATTGCTATGAACCCATTATTCGTATATTTAATAATCCATACTAATATTATAAATGCGAAAGTGTTTCTGTCTGTCTGTCCATCTGTCTGTCTGCTACGCTTTGACGGCCTATCTGTTCAACCGATTTGGATGAAATTTAGTACAGTGCTAGGTTGCATCCAGGGGAAGGACAAAGGCTAGTTTTTATTCCGGAAAATTAAGTATTTCCCGTGGGAATCGAAAAATCTTAACCAACGCGGACGAAGTCGCGGGCATCATCTAGTATTTAATAAACCAAATCCTAGATATAACATTTAGGGTTTCATCATCATCAGTCAATATGCATCCACTATTGGAGATAGGCCTCATTGAGATTGCGCCAGCGCATCCTTGACTGTTAGCAAACATTTGATGCCAGAAACTCTCCGGATGTCGTCGCTCCACCTAGCCGGGGGGCGCCCCACACTCCGTTTGCCGAGACGCGGTCTCCATTCTAGGACCTTGAGACTCCAGCGGCCGTCGGTCCTACGGCAAACGTGACCAGCCCACTTCAACGTGCTAGCCTTGAGAGCTAGGTCGATTACTTTGGTTCTTTGGCAGATTCCTTCGTTTCGGATCTATCCCTCAAAGAAATTCTGATTCATAGCTCTTTCCATAGCGCGTTGAGTGACTTGAAGTCTGTGGACTAGCCTCGATGTCAGTGTCTACGTTTCGGCTCCGCAAGTCATAACCAGCAGGACGCAATGATTGAAGATTTTGGTCTTCAGCCATTGCGGTATTGCGAAATGGCTCGATGAAGTTTTCAAAATATGCTGTCCAGTCCAGCTGTATTCTCCGTTCTATCTCTTTCTCGAAAGTTTCTACTTGCATAATTTGCCCAAGGTATGTGTATTTTTGGAGAGTTTCGAGAATAGATCCGTTGAGAGTAATCGGCCCCGGAACGACCGATTCATTGAACATGACCTTGGTCTTGTCCAAGTTTATCCGGAGACCGACACGTCTTAAGGCAGCGTGAAGGCTATCGAGCATCTTCTGCAGCTCTTCAAATTTTCTGCTGCAGATTTTCACCAGACAAACCCCCGTTCACTTTTTAGCACGGTCTAGCTAGCTCAGCCATATAAATGTATGGTGGTATACTGTTCTGAACTCTTTATTGATTCAGAAAATACCTAATATCATGAAAAAATCATGATATTAGGTATTTTCTGCAAAAAAAACTCCTACCTTTATCAAGTAATGAACCAAAAAATAATTTATCATCGAACCTGTCAATGTGCCTTCAATATAATATTATTATGTACCTTAATAGACCTTTGCTGAAGAAAGAAATTCCTTAAGTACCCTGCTAATATGATGTGACAATAAATATAGGTATGTTCAATGATGTTATATATTTATAAAATATCATTGGGTATGTTACAATTTGCTTTTAAGAATATAAACGATTATGTACTTGTACTTTCATAAATTCATTACAAATGCGAATGTGTGTCTGTCTGTATATTTATTTATCCATTATAAGTTAGTCCTTGACTGTGATCTCACCTGACGGTAAGTGATGATGCAGTCTAAGATGGTAGCGGGCTAACCTGTTAGGCGCATGGCAGCTATAATTAACTCATACCCCTAACCGGTTTCTACACGACATCGTACTGAAAAGTCGCTTGGCGGCACGTCTTTGCCGATAGGGTGGTAGCTAGCCACAGCCCCAGCCTCCCACCAGGCCAGACCAGGGAAAGTTCAGAATCAGAAATTATAAATTCCCAAATTGACCTTGCCGGGGATCGCACAAGGGACCTCCGCACGTTAAGGCAACAGCGCTCAACACTGCGCCAGGGAGTTCGTCAAATTGTATTGATACCTTAAACCAATTTTGTGATTTATACAGGTGTTTTGTGAGAAATGCACCATCACGAGATCCTTTGCAGCCAACACTTCGCGAGAGAGCTTTCAACTAATAACCTGCCCGACTCATTTGTCCTCCCATCCCCCCATTAAACACCGTCAGCTCCAAGATAGTTTAGCACACGTACAGTGGGGAAACATCTATGCATATTGCATAGAAATACTAATAGAGGCCAAGGGGAAAAGGACGTATTCCACTACTATATATACTAGATTCCTTTTTATGACGTATATATGTTGACCAAATTTTCAAATAATCATTAATTTTTCAAACGAATTTTAAGTGCATAAATAACTATCCCACCCACTAACTAATGCCCGTGACTTCCTTTGGGAACTCTTTGATTTTCCGGGATAAAAAGTAGCCTATGAATTATGAAAGACTTTAATTTATCTTTGTGTCAAGTTTCATCCAGATCCGTTCAGCCGTTCTGGCGTGATTGAGTTACGAACATCCGTCCATCCATCCAAACTTTCGCATTTAAGTATAATATTAGTATAGATAAAAATAATTATAAAATTATTCATTACTACTTAAGTTGATGCCCACGATTTCGTCCGCGTGGAATAAGTTTGTTTAATTCCCTTAATTTTTCGGGACACAACCTCGTATGCCTGTACCAAATTTCATCAAAAACTATTGAAAAAATGGAACGTTTAAGCGTAACAAACAAAAATTTCATATTTGCATCTATAATATCTTACTTAATATTATAAATGTGAAAGTTTGGATGGATGTATGGATGGATGTATGGATGTTTGTTACTCAATCACGCCTGAACGGCTGAATGGATAATCACGAAATTTGGCACAGGGATAGATTGTAGCCTGGAATAAGACATAGGCTACTTTTTATCCCGGAAAATAAGAGAGTTCCCGCGGGAACCGAAAAACCTCACTCCACGCGGACGAAGTCGCGGGCATTCGCTAGTTTATAATATTTGTTAGGATGGGCCAAAAATACTGTATGTATGGATGAAGCTTAATTAGACAATTCATTCAGAACATCATGTATTTTTTAAATGACATGCCATTTATGAAGGAGACAAGTGCGCGACGGAGATGTTATGCCCAACTGTATGATTGTTAAACTACAGTTCCAATCGATACTTAAACAAACTAACCGCAGCAGTGGATTCTAGTCTCTCCTCTTCTATCTTAAAGTCTAAATTTGCAGAGCACTATATATAAGTATGTTTCACGGAAGAAGAGAAAAGAAACTTGTCTCGTAATAGGGTCTTACGGGTTTATTTCAGTCTCATTAGATACCTACGTAATTTATGTCATACTAATCAAATCATCCTTCGGGTTTACGTGAGTGGTTTTAAGCAACTTAATATATATTATATGAATTTATAAATAACAATAAATACAAAAGTTTGGATGGATTTTTGTTACTCAATCACGCCAGAACGGCTGAACGGATCTGGATGAAATTTGGCAGAGAATTTTAGTCTGGAATAACACATTTTTACTACTTTTTAACAAGCTACTTACTAGAAAATATAAATACCAGAAAATTAAAGAGTTCCCGCGAGAACCAAACAACCTCAATCCACGCGAACGAAGTCGCGGGCATCAGCTAGTTTAGAGTAGATATTTAAAAAAATCTAAACCAGTTTGTATGGTTCCTAAAAATACCCTGTCCGGAAAAGGCCTACAATTGGAATATAAAACATGCTTAACATTGTTGGATAAGCTTTGTGTTATGAGGTAAGTTACTAGTACTGAATACACCCACGCATGTGACCTTTTCCTACGAAGTTACAGTAACTATAAATTAAGTATGTACATAATTTACGTGGGTAAATAAATGTAACCCACGCACTTATATTATGTGGGTACGCCCAAAAATAATAGTGGTAAAATTACCAAAATTACCTTATAGTTTTACCTCCCTGGCGCAGTGGTCTTAGTGTAGAATATTGGACAGAAGCAGGCGTTACGTTCTAAAGATACTTTACAATCGTACATTGTCGAGTATAAATCTCCTGAAGATGCTCTGGTGTCGGAGTGAAAAGTACGTTGAGAATAATTTGGAAAATTTGTGTGGTGTAGTGAACATCGCAAGTTACAAGTGCAAGATACACACTGTACCACAAAGATTTACCTACTGTGGTGGATTACAGCGAAATGTTTTTTTTCTGGGCTGGTCTTGTGTGAGGCTTCGGCCATATAGTTACCTTCCTACCGGCAAAGACGTACCGCCAACTGCCAAGCGATTTATTCTGAGCGAAGATGCCGTGTAGAAACCGATTATGGAGTATGTGTTACATATAACTGCCGCAGCCCTAACAGGTTAGACCGCTATCTTAGATTGCATTATCAGTTACCATCAGCTGAGATCGCAGTCAAGGGCTAAACTTGTAGTGGAATTAAAAAAATCTCAATACATATCCATACTTCCATATACTTATACTTAATATTATAAATGCGAAAGTGTGTCTGTCTGTCTTTCTGTCTGCTACGCTTTCACGGCCCATCTGTTCAACCGATTTTGATGAAATTTGGTACAGGGATAGGTTGTATCCTGGGGAAGGATATAGGCTACTTTTTATCCGGAAAATTCAAGAGATCCCGCGGGAATCAATAAAATCTTAATCCATGCGGACGAAGTCGCGGGCATCATCTAGTTATAAATATTCGAACATAAATGTAAGTAGTACTCGTCGTAGGTAAGTATGACTGGAAGTATAACACGGGCAACAAGTCGTCGCTGTTGATGCCTTCTCAGATTATTTATAATAAGCTATCAGGCATTAAGAAAATCGCGAAACTTGGAGTATCAAAAGCTCGAAGAACCAATAACGTTTGTTCCAAAGCTGCTTGATAAGCAATCCCAGGCCGGAAAACGGAAGGTTGGGAGACGGAAGGTAGACGGAAGATGTATGTATGTATGTATATACTTTATTGTACACCACGAATATACAAAAACAACATGCTACATCCATGTCTTATCGCTAAGCAGCGATCTCTTCCAGACAACCTTAACGTTAAGGAGAAAATGAATAAGAAGATAAAGGGAGGTGGTGCAAAAATAATAATAAACATAAATACTAATAGCTAAATAAACTAACCAATACTATAATTATAATATTATGATAAATTAATATATACAAAATAATAATAATAGACATACATAAACTAAAAAGACATACCAATAAATACCTTTAAGTATAAGAAAGAAAACAATAAAATAAAATAACATGTCGTTACTAATGATAACAAAGAGATAAGTAATAATCTTTAACGTCAATTTTAAACTTATTAAGATATCAAGATAGAAGATATCAAGCGACTCGCTAGAAGCCGTTGGACGGATGAGACATGTAAACATATTGTGTGTCGTGAAGATCTTTGTGAAATATTATGACATATTACGCAGGTCTTCGATTGATTGCAAAAACAATCAATCAACAATGTCAGTGCCACAAACATGGATTTTATTTTGATACGTCTTGTTTGTACAGTAGGTATGCGTTCCGGGGGGGTTACACTATATTATAAATGCGAAAATGTGTTTGTTTGAGGGTTTATTGGTTTGTCCTTCAATCACGCCCTAACGGAACAACGGATCGACGCGATTTTCGCCATGGGTATACATGGAGAGTGACATAGGCTACTTTTTATCCCGGAAAGTTAAAGATTTTGATGTTTGTTACTCAATCACGCCAGAACGGCTGAACGGACCTGGATGAAAGTAGGCACAGAGAAAGATTTTTATTCCGGAAAATCAAAGATTTCCTGCGGGAACCAATAAACCTCAATCCACGCGGACCAAGAAGTGGGCATCAGCTAGTTATCGCATAAAGCAGTATTATTTTAAAACAAGCTGATGCCCACTTCTTGGTCCGCGTGGATTGAGGTTTATTGGTTCCCGCGGGAAATCTGTGATTTTCCGGAATAAAAAGTGGCCTGTATGTTATTCTAGACTATAATCTATCTCTGTGCCTACTTTTATCCAGATCCGTTCAGCCGTTCTGGCGTGATTGAGTAACAAACATCCACCCGTCCATCCATCCATCCAACCTTTCGCATTTATAATATTAGTATAGATATAGATTGAACTCTCAACATAATAAAATCAGGTAAGTATGTACAACTTTCAGGTTAGAAAATTAAATAGGCTATGTAGAGTTCTTAAAATGGTGAATGAGTCGTTACCCAACTAAATTCCTAATATAAATCCGTGAATCTGAGATTAATCCCAGCTCAATAGATAAATTGGCTTCGATTAGAGTTTAAATATTGGCTTTGCGAGTCAGATTAAATTTTAAGCTCTGGCGCTTTATTATCGGTGTAAAAGTCTCCTCGTCCTCGCCTTAAAACAACGCATAATTTAGTCTGGGAACCTACAGGATTTTTTTAGAAGGTGCTTGAAAACAACTACAAAAATATCAGCTGGTTTTTGTGCTTTTGTGTTCGGTAAATAAATTTAGCAGAGGGATCGCCCTGGCAAGCTTGTTACTTATAGTATATTTTTATTCTCGCTGCAATTAGTTATTTTTTATTATGATGGAATATGTTTTTCAGTGAATATTATAAAAATAGTGTTAAAAAAAATATTGTGTGGGTGGGCCTAGATTTATTTATTTATTTATATAAGCCTATGTTTGTTAATTGTTCAATTAGTACGTTTTTATTTTTATTTTTTTATTATTACGATGAGTTATATATCATCCCACTGCTGGGCAAAGGCCTCCCCCTTCTCCTTCTTATTTTGGGCTGTGCGGAACCAGAGTTTTCCTCCAAATGCTTCTATCTCTTTAGATAGATTAGGGCCTAGATTAGCCATGTGTAAACTTGGTCGTCAAAAATGTTAAGTTGCGTGCAGTTAAAAAGTAGATTATACTTAAATGAAAGCTTTCGGACATGTAGTGTTTTAAAAACAAGTTTTTTACTCCACTATAATTAGTGGTGTAAAAACATCTTCATGTGTATCTTAACAGGAAGTAAGTGATGAAGCATTATAAGATGATAGCAGGTTACTGCTATATTACCCTCAATATGCTTTAAGTGCAAAAAATGACATTAAATCTGATCTGTAACATCTTTATAGATAGTTTCTTCATATTCGGAAAAGAGATAACATAAAATTCTTTCCATTTAAATATTGTGTTTATTTATTTACTAAGTACCTATATTGTGAACATGCAGACTCCACACGACCGGAAATGTAATATGACAGGCGGTAGGCGCTGTCACCCTCGCGACGCGGCGACGTTAGCATGCGACTCACCCCACGACGTTATTATAATACAACTCGTCCCGCAAATGAAAATATTTCGAAATATTCTGTTTGGTGCAGTAGTAGGTATTGAAAAAACTAGAAGTTTAATTCGCTATCATCCACCACACAATGTAAATACCACACAAACAAAAGCCACATTCACCACACCACATAAATCTTCCAAAATACTCTCAACGTACGTTTCACTCCCATACCGGAGCATCTTCAGGAGATATTGGCTCTACAATGCACGATTGTAAAGTCATTCTGTGGCGGATTATAGCGAATTAAACTTCTAGTTTTTTCACTGTCATGGGCTTCCGCAAAGTAACGCCTGGTTCTATCCAATAGTTGTAGGTATGTTTTGCATGTTATGAAGACTGTTAACCTCACTGCATTCCTCAA
This sequence comes from Erebia aethiops, assembly GCA_923060345.2. Lineage (NCBI taxonomy): Eukaryota > Metazoa > Arthropoda > Insecta > Lepidoptera > Nymphalidae > Erebia > Erebia aethiops. The sequence continues at coordinate 5,206,023 of OV281093.1, read as the reverse complement.
CCTAGCGCGGAAATTATGGTTTTATTACCTTCAATTGGAATAGTAACTGAATTTTTCTATCTTTTATTTATGAAGAGAAAAGTTCTTTAGGCGCATTGAGCACTTTTTGGTGGGAGGTAAAAATGTAGAAACGCGTGACCGACACCTCGCGTTGTTACGAAGACAAAATGTCTTAAATATTAATATAGTACATTTGTAATTAAACTTTAATGAGTTAGTTTTAAGGTTTATATTTTAATTTTTTTTTGATCTTTTTTTTTAATATTTTTTTTTACTACACAATTTATTATGGGCAATTTTTGATGAACACAATCTTTAAATAAAACTAAAATCACAGAAAAGGTAATAGTAGCTAAAATGACAGTTCTAACATACGTATTGCTATGATTCCTTTCATAGTGCTTTTGTTTAGTTTTGTGTTTTATATTAACCATATTAGATTTATAATGTTACTAATTCTGTAGTTTTATTTTTTGTATTGAACAGGTGCCGAAAATATTTCTTTTGGCTTAAATTTACTTTAGTTTTTTGATTGCATCTTTGCCCACATGCATTTTCGTCATCTCCTCTTTAATACACGAAAGTGAACTCTAATTGAAACTTAAATTTTTTATATAGATAACAGGTTGTAAAACGCTGTAAACATCTCAAACGAAAATAACAAAAGATACGGTCCACTGTAAAAAATCAAAACAATGCTTCCATTTTCGTCTCTTCTTTTTAAGTAGCATTGGAGCGGAACGCTAAGTAGACAGCAACAGTTGAATTACAGAGAAGAAACTTTTTAATTTTGCACAACAATTTTCTCTTTGAAATTTCAAAATAAATCTTCAAAGGAATGTCGAATAGTTGTGGTAAAACGAAGACGTTTGGGAAGTATTCTAATTGAGTAAAATCACCAGTGACCGCCCGCAGCTTCACTCTCGTAGGAATTCCGAAAAACCTGGCCTTAGTCAACACTATGAAAGAAAACTCTTAGTATCTTAACTGAACAAAATTTCAGCTTTTTGGTTCCAAAGGTTTTGGCGGGACGTTAATGTGTCAATCAATGAGTAAGTCAGAACTTTTTAGTTTTTACTAGCATTTGCCCGCGGCTTCGCTCACGTTAGCTTAGATTTTCATACAAATTTAGAAGCCCTGTTTTACCCCCATATGGGTTGAATTTTCAAAAATACTTTCTTACGTCTTAATAGCTATCTGTATGCCAAATTTCAGCCTAATTCGGCAAGTGATTTGAGCTGTGCGTTGATAGATCAGTCAGTCATTCAGTTACCTTTTCCTTTTATATATTTAGATATTGTATGTGGTAAGTATATTCACTTGATAATTCAAAACCATTTTAGCTTAATTTGGAGCAGCCCAATGTGAGGAGATTAAAAAATTTCAGAGGATATATTATGGATTCCTCGAGTTCTAGTCAAAATTCCGTATGCTTGTAGTACGAATTTTTTACCATAAGACCTTTTGGTATGGACAGGTACAAAATACAGAGGAAACAAAATGCCAAAGTTAGACATTCATCATTTACCAAATCGGATATAAACATTACTTGGACGAAAAGTCGCGGGCGTAATCTAGTAGAACAATAAAACTCAAACTCAAATCTTTGTTATTCAAGTAGACTTTGACTTTTGAATCGTCGAGGGAATTTAACACTGGTCAAATCCATGCTCTTTTATCATTTACATAATCTTCAACAGTATAATAATAATAATTAAATAACGCTATGTTATCTACAGTTCAAAGTTAGCCTACAGAATATCACTCGACTTGCCAGATTTAATCCAGTTATTTCGCACGACCACACCGCCTATTGAATTCGAGCCATGAATACCTACCGAGACGACAATATTAATTAAGTAATTTAATGTTAAATCTTTTGCGGTAATAATATTATGACGAGAAATTATTTGAACTCTTTCAATTACCTACGATCGTAAAAATTTTTACACAACAAATAATACTATATTTATTAAGTGGATATACATTTTTATTTAAATATTATTTAACTGTGTACTCCAAATGGATATTTTTTGTTAACAAAAGCATTAATTAAGTAAACATAGAGTGAAGTTTTACATCGTGTAACGTATTCTGGATTTTCAGTAAAAGAAGTCACAAAAAAAGTATCTCACTACATAAAAATTATGAGAAAGTTTGAATGTTTGTAACTTTGTATATTAATTAGACGTTTGTTACGCCATAACGACGCGGACGCGACTAAACCGATTTGGCTGGAAATGGAGATAGCATACATTTATATATTATATACACAGCGCCAGGGAGCTCGTCAAATAATATATACCCCCGAATGAACACATAGTCTACATTTCATCTCAGGAATTTAAAGATTTCCCGCGGACCCTTAAACCAAGCGGACGATGTCGCGGCCATCATCTAGGAGCCAAAAAAAATTTAGCATTATACTTATATTGTATTTTTGACCAATTATAAGTCATCATCATCATCATCAGCCAATATGCATTCAGTGCTGGACATAGGCCTCTTTAAGATTGCGCCAACTTTGCCTGTTCCTTGACTGTTAGCATCCATTTGATGCCAGCCACTCTCCGGTTGTCGTCGCTCCACCTAGCCGGGGGGCACCCCACACTCCGTTTGCCGAGACGCGGTCTCCACTATAGGATCTTGCGACTCCAGCGGCCGTCAGTCCTACGGCAAAAGTGACCAGCCCCCTGCCACTTCAACGTGCTAGCCTTGAGAGCTATGTCGATTACTTTGGTTCTTTGGCGAATTCTTTCCTTTCGGATTTTATCCCTTAAAGAAATTCCGAGCATAGCTCTTTCCATAGCACGTTGAGTGACTTGAAGTCTGTGGATGCCAGTGTCCACGTTTCGGCACTGTCAGTCATTATACTCGTAAGTGGCGTGAATAAATTTCCGTCGCTGTAACTATAACGCCTAGTGAGACCGCACCCATATTAATATATCTACCCATGTACGTGCAATATAGTAGGTATACACCTAGTTGTTGTAAAATATTATCGAGCACGTTATCTCCAACTCGCAGGAACACGGGCTTTAGTAATGTTGCTCGGTAGAAGTTCATTTTCAAGTTATTGATTTCTTGAGGAGCATATTACTTTAAGACCAAAATGGCGGCTCTACCCGCCTAGAAACGTGATGGCACGTTACATACAAAATAATAGAAGAACGTTAGGTATACCGTCTGCATGCACAGAAAAATTATGCGGGGGCGACACCATGCATATTAATTACATTATTATAATAAAAACTTCGCTCGGGCAAGTCCCTTTCACATTTTTGGTTTGTTTAAGATAATTGATACTGAAATGACAATTATACTTCGTCGCTTCATTCTTCAGATATAATTTACTAAACAGGTAGTTTCTCAAGCTATTAGCAACAATCGCACGCTTTAGAGACCATTTATTTTGGTATATAAAGACAAAATTCTCCCACCAAGTTATCCCCACCTGTTTACCTACTGGCCATTTCAGCTAATATCTGAGAGTTTAATTCCTAGTGGGCACTTATTACGAGTAGGTTGGTATTGATGATATTGACATGGATGATATTATTATTTTCGCTTATTTGAAATGATCAATTGATCATTTTGTCTAGCAGTCTCGTTAGTTGCGAGAATGATGTCGTCGATGGTCACGTTCTATAGAACGAATATCGCGTCAGTCTTCGGCATACTCGAACAGCGACAGCCGTAGACGACAAATTGGAACGTTATAAAAACATTATGGGCGATCTACGAAAAAAACCTCTATACTCTACATTTTTCATTTTTTTTTTTATAATGATCTTCACTCATCAGCAACAAATAATAACTGGCAGACTTTCCCTGGCTTTGTACGTGTGCCCTTACCTATTCAAAAGACTAAATAAAAATGTTACATATTTTTCTTGCGAAATGTAATGAAATGGTGAAACTGCAAGGCAATTTGGTGAGCGTAGTCTAAACTGATCTATTCATAAAATATTGAAGGTGTAATTTTGATTTTTGTTATTTCCTTAATTTTATTTTCCGGGATAAAAAGTAGCTTATGTCTTTCCCTGGGATGCATCCTATCTTTCCTATCTGACCAAAAATCAAAATCGATTTAAAAGATGGGCCGTTAAAGCGGAGCAGACAGACAGACGGACACACTTTCGCATGTATAATATTAATATGGGTGTAGAGCAATAATAGTTAGGTAATAGGTATATTTTATGCTTGAAAATTACACGAATTAATCCCTAGCCACAGCGAATGGCGCATGAGATTCCAATCTTGAATATGTGTCACCTATAGGTTGTAGTATCATGTACTTAAGAAGAAAACAGTGGCGACATCTTAACAGCATTAGTTTTGTCTGATGGCCATTGGCCATTAAATTACCGCACTAGTACAAGAATGAATAATACCCGGCCACTCCTTTAAAGGCTAATAATAAAACTGTGGTAATATTTTTATAGCCCAAGGGTGGGCAAAGTCTACTTTATAGTTTGAATAGCGATGAATTAAGAGCAACTTTTTGAGCGAATGTAATGTAAAAGATATCCTAAATCAAAATACAACAAACTTCTGCCTCTACAAGATCTTCGCGAGAAATGAGATCACCGTTTTCACACAATACGACGTGAAACTTTTGCACGTATAAAATTTTACTCAAGCATACAAAACTTTTATGCTCGCGTCCCTACCAGTTCTAATTCTATTTCCATGCTACAGGCAAAGTTCACAACAGGGAAAATCAAACATTTCTGTCACATAACTGTATGGATTAGGTGCAGCGCCCACTAGCTGTGTTATCTCATAAACACTATACAGGGCTATTCAAGGGGCTATAATTATTATTATACTAGTGACCATATTCATCAATAATGCCGTACCGTCATAGTCATAGTCATAGTCATTTATTCATTAAATATAAGTACACTGTAGGTACACTTATTTTCGTCTAAAAATTACATAAGTATTTAAAAAGCATGATGGTGATAATGGGTAACGGTATCTTAAAAAGTCAAGCAATGTACCTAGCGTTCGGTACGATACCGCGTAAAAGCATACCCCTTCCATATCAGTCCATTTTACCATACTCAAGCGAGATCGCTGCTAAGCGGTATTCAAATTAAAACAAATCTGGAATGGTACCTACTGGTACAGCTGTATAAATGGTATACCTACCTAGAGTTTAGGTCTGAGTTTTTACGCAAGAAAAAAGTTAGCCCTCATTGGATATATTAATTTGGGAATTTCGCCTTGAGACGGGGTACATACACAGTAAACAGATACAACCAGTATGGAAACTACCTAGAAACATTTGAAACAGCCTCACTCACAAAAACGTGCGCATCGAACATGCGATGACGCGGCACTCACTACTGACGGCACAGCGACGAGCGCTTGGAGTCTCGTCGATGCGCATGTTTATGTGAGTGAGCCTGTTTCGAACCTTTCTAGGTAGTTAACATACAGGTTGCATGTGTTTACTGTGGTAATAGTCGACTCTACCTGGGCAGTATAAACTGTATCCACCCTTCAAATTTTACCTGTAACACGTATTATGTAAATTACCGCCGCGCCGACATGAGGGCCCCAATCTCTACCGGCGCATTTTATATGCTTATTTCTACGTCTACTTGTTTTGTTTTAGTTTTTTTAAACATTGCATTTATTGTTATATAGACGCAACAATAGGAAGTACATCAAATAAAATAGGTAAGTATGTAAAGCGAAAAACTTTGCTTTATTTTTGCGTTTTCAATCCTGTGCGAACACAGGATGTAATTTCAGTTGTGGATCTAGGGGTCCCACGTGCATTTTAGTATGGATGGAAGAAACTGTAAATGAAACATTTTCTCCATGACATTTTAAGACTTTTCAGTTAATTATAATTATCTGCAAGGTATCTGTGATCAGAAAGTTTTGTACCTTTCGTAGTGACTTCTAGAGGTGATTTGAAGATTAAAGGTAGGTCCATTAGACCCACGACAGTTTAGGGCTAAGTGCACATTCGATAAAAACAAATTAAAGAGGTGCCACAAATAAAAGGCGGCCAACCTTAAAACACCCCTTTTTGCGTGGGAGTTAAAATACAGCTATGTGGCAGATTTATATTGAGAGAACGTAACATACCTTTCGCGAATGGGTTTCTTCCGAGGCATCCAGTTCTCTGAATAAAATTTAGGTCACAGGAATTTTCTCCGTTGTGTACGTCGGTTGCGTTATAGATGTCGAATATCTCTAGATGCTGACTCCTTGCCTGTGTCCTTGCTCTGTGTATAGATGCATAAGGAATGACATATCTTATGTTGATTGTTAAGTTTGTACTTTGTTAAGACTCGTTTATATAACTGGATCGGTTTCAGAACAGAATTACGAGTCTGCTTAATTCTTTTGCTTAGTTCTGTGGTGAGAGCTGTGATCATACAAGTAGCAGAATAGATTTCCGGCAGAGTGATTTGGAAACTTTATAATTACCTACTAAACTGGTTCAGGTTTGGTCTGGTAGGCTTTGACCAAGACTAGTAACTATCTTATCCAGTGGCGTGCATGACATAAAGGCATAAAAGCACTGCTTACCTCAGCTAAAAAAGTTCAGTTGCTTGTTTTTCACCGTTCCCTGCTTGTTAATAGGTATCTACTATCTACTTACCAATGCCTACCCTGGCTTCGAACCCTGTGCACGCCATTGATCTTATCGGCAAAGGCAAGGCCAAAAGATGATAAATAAAATTGCTAGGTATCTAAAGCTTTTCAAAGCTACCCGATTTGCATGTGGACGCATGTGCTTTTCTATGTGAGAGCGCGCGCGCATTTGTGCGTGTGTGTGTGTGTGTGTGAGAGTGTGTGTGAGTGTTTGTGTGTGTGTTGGTGTGTGTGTGTGTATGTGTTTGTCTGTGCAGCAAGCCTGCAGGAAGCTGCAGCCGGATGCAAGCAATGCAAGACCATGTTGATGTTATTCTGGAGATTCTTGAAAGACACATAATTATTTCCAGTCAATAGTTATATAATATGTACACTGCTGGATGACTAAAATGCTGCTGGATAATAAAATATTATACCTATATAATTATTAATAAATATTATAATTCATTCAGTCCAATAAAAATGTCTCACATTAGATGAATCTCCTAATTGCACCCAAAGCAAAACGTAAGTCAAGCAAATGATTACCAAAGTGGTATCGATAAAACTCGACGCTCAAAACCGATTTATCTCACAGGCATGCTTCCGACGTACCCTGTTTGCGAAATGAAATCTGGTGCAGAAGAATTTTCGACCTTACGTACGAGCCAAAGAGTTTAATATGGCATGAACAGGAGCCATAAATATGTTACAAATGTCAGTATGTTGGTAGATAAGTACTCTTCCTTAAAAACCGCTAACAGGATTCTGTAAAAATATTACATTACATATATTACACTCCCTAAGTAGGCATCTCTATCTACGCAAGTAGACTAGGTGTATATGGATACATGGATACTATATACAGTCCGCACACGAGCTCCGAGGAATCGGGGTCTGAAGAAGCGACGGCTGTACCCCCCACTCCCGATCTTCGCTCCATATCCAGCTCGCTCCCAACACTAGTTTCGAGCTTGACGCGTGTAATTTTGCAAGTATTGTTTTGTACTTTAAACAGCTCTAGGTTATTACTTGAACATTCCATAGGATTCCTCGGAGCTATAGGTAGACTCTTGTCGTCACTAACTTCATCGATCGATAGATGTCCACTGCTGGACATAGGTCTCTTTCAAGGACTTCCATGTCATGTCGCAGTCTTTCGCCATCCAGCGGCTCCATGCGACTCGTTTAATGTCGTCTGTCCACCGAGTAGGAGGCCTGCCAACGCTGCGCTTTCCAGTGCAAGGTCGCTATTCCAGCACTTTCGGACCCCAACTTCCATCGGTCCTTCGGACTAGGTAGACTCTAGAAAATGTATACTTTTTAACCGACTTCCAAAAAAGGAGGAGGTTCTCAATTCAGTGCGTATTTTTTTTTAAATGTATGTCGGTGCATATCTCCGTGGTTTCTGAACCGATTTGAAAAAAATTCTTTTTTCTATGTTCTAAGGATCGTAATCGTAATCGTTTGTCAAACGTATGATTCGACTCATTTCAAGAGTTCATAGATGCCTGCACGTCAAAAAGCATTTGTGAACTCCTTAAACAGTTCGAGTAATACGTTTTAAGCTGTAACATGATTACGATTTGCTTAGACAATCGGGCCTCTGCTTCCTTCCATCTGAAAATAACAACGGAGCAACGGATTGACGTGATTTTTGGCATGGGTATAGTTGAGGACCTGGAGAGTGACATAGGCTACTTTTTATCCCGGAAAATTGAGGAGTTCCCGCGGGAATCCAAAAAAACTTATTCCACGCGGACCAAGTCGCGTGCATCAGCTAGTATTAGTATAGATTGTGGGAGGATTTCTTGGGACGGTAATGCGATGGACTTCCAGATCCTTCCGCATGACTTCGATTCTTAGGTATATGACTTAATACGTAATAATAACCGGGAGTTACTGCATAAAGGTACATAAGTGCCTCTATTATTCTCAGGATCACGGAAGGTAATACTCAAATTCAGACCATTTAGCTATTGACTTCGCTTAGCCCTATTGACTGACCGATGCTCTACTTTTACTATAAATAGTAAACACCGAGCATAACACTTGATATAAAATTATAGCTGAAACATAAAAGCGAGAGTATTATACGGGGCAGGGGCAGTACGTACTCGTAGATAACGTAAAGCAAAAGCTACTAACCGACCGACATTAAAATACCAACCCCGTTTTATGAAAGCGCGGCTGGAAGACGGATTACTAAAAGGATTTCCTGCTAGTGTGCGCTTGTCCTAACTTCCTCTTGCGCAGAACATGCGCAGAAGGGCGACACGCGAAAATAGGCTTTAACGACAGTGAACTTTTTGTAAAGTTTTCTCCCGATATGATTATAAACAATTCCGTACCATCTAAAAATCTTTTTCGATGAATCTATTTACTATATACTAAGGCTTAGCAAAACATTATTTCATCTATTAAAAATAAAACTATACTTCTATGTTTTACTACTGTTTAAAAGTTAAACCATAACAAATAATAATAAATTAATAGAATAAATTAAGAGGAAACCTGTTGTATATTTAGTCGTGTAAACGATTCACTAGAAGTGCCGACGCGGGCGTAATCACTGTCATATATTATGCGGGGGGCAGAAAGGGCACCTGTAGCGTCTATCTTTTTCTACGTACGCGACGTACGGAACAAGAGCCGCGAACGAGCGTTTCACGTACGATCCGACGGAGCACTGAAAGCTCGCACCGCCCCCCGCCCGCCGCGCATCGACCCGCATCGCCCGAACCAAAGCGAGATTTCCATTTTCATCAAAACGTCGAGTTATTCTTTGCCAGTTTTTGAGACACTGAAACGATTTTTTATTTTCGCGTAAATCTCCGCGGTCGTTTAATTAAAAAAACGTCTAAAATTCCGAAGGAATTACCGTTTCGTTACATTTTTGTTTATTACCTAACTACGTTACTCCTTCGCTTTGTAATATTGTAGATAACTTTAGCTACTGTTGAATAGATTCCGTTTAATAATTTTGACTTTCTTTTTTTTTATAAAACACAGACGTTGTTAAATTTTCGTATTGATTTTCGAATTATTATTAATAGAAATTTCCTATTTATAAGGACCCTAAAAAACAAGTGAACGATAAACTTAGACAAAAATCAAATTCTGCAAAGATACTTAGTATAACTATTATTATATTATGATGCTAGTTAAAAAACTAGGTCGCGCGTGCTATTCGAGGCAAGAGATAACGTCGTATTAAAATTCTTTATTAAAATTAGCCACAAATGACTAACCGTTGCAGTCGATTAACCTGAAACGGTAACTGTTTTTTCAGCGTCTACGGTGACTTGCTAATTACATTCTATACCTACTGATATTATAAATGCAATAGTTCGGATGGATGGACGGATGGATGGATGGATTGATAGATGGATGGATGGAAGGATGGATTACACAATCACGCCGAAACGGCTGAACGGATCTGGATGAAAAGCACAAAGATAGATTATTGGAATAACATAGAAGCTACTTTTTATCCTGGAAAATTAAAGAGTTCCCGCGGGAACCAAAAGCCTCAATCTACGCAGACGAAGTCGCGGGCATCAGCCAATTTTATCTCAATATCACTTAAAAGAGATATTGTTATAAAACAAAGATGCTCAAACGTTTTGATTTGTGATAGACGGAGCAACAAGAAAATTATTTACTAAACAAAAGCCATTGAGCCAATTTTCCTAGTTTAAATTTAAAAGTAGGTACCCTATCTCTCCTTGGGTGGGTATAGTAAATGTTCCAAGATCACTGCATTTTAACTTTTAAGTTAGAGGTAAACTTTTTCACCAATCGTGATAGTAAAATAATAATAAATAAATAAATAACTTTTATTTCAGGCAATTTTACAACCCATAGTAAAATAATTATTATGTCAAAGAATGACAATATGAAACAGGGCAGTAACGTTAAATGTGAGACAAAAATTTAAGTTTAAAAATAAATAATCTTCAAAATAATTTAAAAATAAATGTACGATATATATAAATCAGACTAAAAAAATAAAAATAAAACAATCAAGTAAAATTATTTTTAAATAAAAAAAAACCGCCTTCAAAAACTAAAAAGCAAAAAATAATTGGATATATTTACATATTATTATTTCTACCCACTATGTTGAAGTCGGGCGGGTATAACAAGGATAAGCAACGCAAGGCTCGCCTGTCTGCTTTTTAGTGCTGTAAATATAAAAAAAAAATAGGTTCTCGAAAGGTAGACAGACCTGTACCTAATAACTATCTGGGTTCGTGTCCTTATAAAATTTAAGTTCCTTTGATTTCCCCAGGATTCCATCATCAGACTTAATGACCATGGGACCACCTGGAAAGTATAACTATTCAAAAAAAAAAGATTTTCCAAATCGGTCCAGGCGTCTTCGAGTAATCGGGGAACATCTGTCTTCGAAGATCTCGGGGAACATCTGTCTTCGAAGATCTTCATCAGATCTTCACCAAATTTATATGGGACCACCTTGGAAGTATACCCTTTCAAACAAAAAAAGAATTTTCAAAATCGGTCCAGGCGTCTTCGAGTAATCGGGGCACATACATAAAAAAAAAAAGATTCCGACGAATTGAGAACCTCCTCCTTTTTTTGAAGTTGGTTAAACAGTGTTGTTGTCGCACCGATGCCGGTCAGACCTTTCCCAGCGAAAAAAAAAAAAAAAGTGTTTAGCAAAAGCATTACTTAAATCCACGATAAACGGCACACAAAATAGTATTGGTACTTTGTCTTAGTCTTTCCCAGAAGGAAGCCGTCCTTCCTCTAAGTATGGCGAAGAAGGGACTCTCGCAGCAGCGAACATGGCTTTAGCACTGCAGAAACGCGGGTGCTTCATTAGGATGCGGAAGGAGTTGTTATGTAGGAGAGAGGGAATAAGGGCTTAGACCCATCACGCTACTCCAATGCGGGTTGGCGGGCTTTAAAGATTTATCATGTTCTTTTTTATCCACTATCTACAAGTTAGCCCTTGACTGCAATTTCATCTGATGCTCAGTGATGATACAATCTAAGATGGTAGCGGGCTAACCTGTTAGGGCATGGCAGTTATATTAAACCCATACCCCTATTCGGTTTCTACGCGATATCGTACCGAAACGCTAAATCGCTTGGAGGCACGTCTTTGCCGGTAGGGTGGTAACTAACCAAGGCCAAAGCCTCCCACCAGGCCAGACCAGGGAAAATTCAGAAATTATAAATTTCCATATTGACCCTGCCTGGGATCGAACCCAGGACGTCCGCACGTTAAGACAAAAGCGCTCAACAATGCGCCACGGAGGTCGTCAAATTATCATGTTAGTGATAGTAACCGGGACCGAAGGGTTAACGTGCTCTCCGAGACACGGGGGTGAAACACCGCCAACTTCCTAATTCCGGGCTAGTACTGATAATTTCTAGTCGGAAAAACCCAATGCTTAACTATGGCCCGACCCAGGACTCGAATCCGGGACCTCGTCGTCCACAATAAAATATAAATTTTTAAATTATATAAATTTTAAATGGTTAATCCTAATCTGATATTTTATGCGTTGTCCTGGACATTGAAATACATACTGGTCCAACAATTTCACCTCAAACTTTTTCAAGTCTTAAAAAGAGCTAAAAAAAAAGTCCCTCTACACTGAAAGCAAATCTCTTTGTGAAATCATGAACTTGATACAGCTGTTCGGTGCTCCTTTGTTACCTTTAATCTAATTTTAGATCACCAAATTGAGTAATCGTTAGTATCTACTTACTGTAATTACTTAGAGAGTTTCACGGAAGATAGACCGCCCACTTTCTGCCGGCAGCGTAAAACATTAGGCATCATCTTAATTTTACCCACTACTATAAATAGACATTAAAATCTAACTAAATCCATACTAATATTATAAAATATGCGAAAGTGTGTATTGTCTGTCTTTCCGTCTCTCTGTCTGTCTGTGTGCTACGGCCATCTTTTCAACCAATTTTGATGAAGTTTGGAATAGAGATAGGTTACATCCCGGTGAAGGACATAAGAATGCTAAAACGGCTAAAAGAAATTAATCCTCGTGGACGATGTCACGGGAATCATCTAGTAATATTATAAATGCGAAAGTTTGGATGGATGTTTATTAATCAATCACGCCACAACGGCTAAACGGATGAAATTTGGCACAGAGATAGATTGACACATAGGCTACTTTCTAAGCTATTAACGAGTTGCAAAATAACACATCAAACGGGAACCATAATACCTCAACCCACGCGGACAAAGTCACGGGCATCTGTTAGTATTAATTAATTAATTATTAGGTACAGTCTTTGACATAATAACATAGAAAATAGAAAGTGTTGGCTCCAGTGCTTAGTATAAAGTCAAAATTTTGTACGATATTATGTCAAATTCTAACTGTCGTAGACGTAAATTGACCAATTAGCTGGCACGCCTCGGCATCAAACGAGTGGGGGGTGCAAGGGGTTGAATTTTCCAAAATCCTGAAACACGTATTTCTTCATTTTAAACCAAAACATTACCAATTTTCACGCGATATCAATTAAAAATAACGGACTTTCATAAAAATTCTCACAAACCCGATTGGGTTAAATAGGGGATCCCCTAATGAGGGATAGATCTTACCCCTCATAGGGGTAGGGGTAGGGGGGTGAGTACCTAAATCATTTATTTATTTATTTAATAAATCTAACATATTATCAGTAGTGGTTTACATTTTGATGTGGTGTTATCATAAATTCATACGAATTTTACCGTATACCACAGTGCCGCCGACAATAGGCTTATTCTACAAACTATGAAATTACGAATTATTTTACACAGCTATAAACACACTATACTATTATATAAACTATATCGTCCTAATACTACAACTATAACTAACAATCCAATTACATGAGCACATACATAACATACACACATAACTACTTGATACAATTATTCTAAAAGTTATAAGTGGGTAGAAATAAAATAAAATACTAACGCAACATGACAATTGCTCGCTAGTGATACAGGGTGTGTATTTGACGTCTAAAGTAAGTTGGTTTTAATTATTCGGAATCATTTTTATTTTGTGTTTATTACACAATTTTTTTTTTTTATAAAATTATATTTATTCATAACAAAATTACAAGATATATTAAAAACTTATAGACTAAACGTTAATCTAAAATCCTTATATACCTACTAACAAAAATAAAAATAAAACCCTAATCAAAAAGACCACCCCTGGTTGCCTCTGGGCCAAAGGTACATATAAACTCAATTTATTTATAACATGTAGGACATAATTGTCTCATAAGCTAAGTCATGTTTTGCCTCTACCACCGATCTATCTATACCACCCAGATCTAGTTATAGACTCTACAGTATTGCTCCATTTGATTCAACTAGTGGGTCGTAAGTCTAAAGATTCAACTAGCCTCTTAAAATTCAATTGCTCGGACCCTACTAAATCCACCCCAACGCGACGCCCTTTTCGTTCATCAAGTTAAAAATTCGCTATTTGAAGTCAAAAACTTCCCTACCTGCCAATCTTTCAAAAGCTGGGTTTTTGGACTGATAAATTATTCTAGTACCTAGTAAAGCAGGTCATTTTAGATTATGAATGAACTAGAAGTATAATTTGCTATAATCCGCCACAGTAGGCAAATCTATGTGGTAAAGTGCGTGTCTTTCACCTGCAGCATGTGATATCCACCACCCAGCAATTTGCACCGGCACAGCACCACACCACACAAACCCTCCATATCACTCTTAACGTACGTTTCACTCCGACACCAGAGCATCTTCAGGAGATGTTGACTCGACAATGTCTTTACAATCGTACCACATAGATTTGTGTATGGCGGATTATAGAGAATTAAACTTCTAGTTCATTCATTATCATGGACTTCCGCAAATTAACGCCTGCTTCTATTCAATAATTTTAGATTATTTTGCAGTGCCTTAGCCTGAGTACGTATTTTAATGCAAATGTCATGAATTTAAAGAATTATGGGGCTAAGTTTTAGTTTTTCCGTAGGTACTAACCCGTACTTTTTCAATTACTCTCGCAAAAGATTATCTTACAGCATTTTCAATAGTAGCGCAAATACATAAAATATCTTAAGTAGGTTTTTTTCGAGCAAGAACAACAAAATATACCTACCTAATATATTAATAATTTCATTCTAACAAGATGTACCCAACTTCGTCGTCTTTTTTTAAAATCCCGTGAAACGTCCGTAATTTTTTGGAATTAAACACAGACGGCTATCAGATTACCTACCTCACAGATTACCCGGTAGGTAAGTATTAGGTATTTTTTACAGCATTGGAAAATACGCATCGATTAGGTAGCGAATCTTATTATAATTGCTTATCAATCAGGGAAGTAATGATCACCTGGTACTGAAATCTGAAAATATGAAATTATTAAATCATCTTAATACTTTATCCTTCGATCTTATTTTTTTAATCGCCCCTACAACTAACTAACTACCGATTATTGCTTTAGTTTTTATAAGAAAGAGATCCTGGGTTCCATTATTTTATTATATGCCAAGTTACAGTGAGATGCCACTATAACCCATCCCATTTCCTACAAGGCCTCCCCTATTCTCTTGCATCACTTGCATGTGTTAGTATTGCAAGCATAGGTTTATTATATTTACTACCGTAAATGTTATTGGTTGCAAGTGTTTCTATGCCAAAGAGGGCCTGCGAACTTTACAATATCGTCTCTCCATCTATATATTGGCCTTCCTCTGTTTCTTGTCTTGTACTAATCTGTATTCTATCTGTTCTCTTTTCTTCTCACAATTCATCTATCCATTATAGATGTAATTTATGAAATTTGAGCATTTAAAAGACCAATTTTTTTATTAGAATATATACTTTGATGTTATCATTGTCTCTGGTCTTCAGATAAGAAGCTTTGGCGCTGGAAAAATTGTTTAGCGAGACGACTTTACTGGTAGGGTAAAGATACTCACCCTTAAATAAATGGCAGTAAAAAAGCATAAGTTGCAGAGGCGGGTCAAAAGCAATAAAGATCTTGCTTTTGCCCCTAAAACACGATTTTTCCCCGGAGCGATCCCTATAAACAGGGCTCACAAGGGTTCACGTCGCTAGATATGTACCTACCTACAAGGTACACCCTCAAGGTGCTTTCATATATTGGAGTATTGTTAATATCGGTTTCCAATCGTAATTCATAGTCAAGCCCAGGGAAACTTATTCGCGCCTTTTCATTGCTTTTCATACTCTTTTTGACATACAGCTGACAAAGCGCGTCACATTTTTCGACGACCTCCGTGGCGCAGTGTTGAGCGCTGTTGTCTTAATGTGCGAAGATCCCGGGTTCGATCCCCGGCAGGGTCAATTTGGGAAATTATAATTTCTGAATTTTCCCTGGTCTGGCCTGGTGGGAGGCTTCGGCCGTGGCTAGTTAGGTACCACCCTACCAGCAAAGACGTGCCGCCAAGCGATTTAGCGTTCCGGTACGATGCCGTGTAGAAACCGAATAGGGGTATGGGTTTAATATAACTGCCATGCCCTATCAGGTTAGCCCGCTACCACCTTAGACTGCATCATCACTTACCATCAGGTGAGATCGCAGTCAAGGGCTAACTTGTAGTGGATTAAAAAAAATAAAGTCAGATGTATGACAGCAACGTATTCGCGCCTTTTCATTGCTTTTCATACAGCTGACAAAGCGCGTTACACGTATGACAGATTAAATAATAGCACAAGTTGAAATTTTCTCTGCTGGTCTGGTGGGCGGCTTGAGCCGTGGCTAGTTACCATCCTACCGCCATAGACGTGTCACTACAAACGATTTAGCGCTTCGGTACGATGCCGTGTAGCAACCGATAAGTAGTTTAACCCCTCACTAGGTTAACCCGCTACCATCTTACCATCATCGCTTACCACCAGGCGAAATCGCAGTCAGGCTAACTTATATTTTATAACTTTTGACGACCTCCGTGGCGCAGTGTGTAGCGCTGTTGCCTTAACGTGCGGAGGTCCTGGGTTCGATCCCCGGCAGGGTCAATTTGGGAATTTATAATTTCTGAATTTTCCCTGGTCTGGCCTGGTGGGAGGCTTCGGCCGTGGCTAGTTACCACCCTACCGGCAAAGACGTGCCGCCAAGCGATTTAGCGTTCCGGTACGATGCCGTGTAGAAACCGAAGGGGTATGGGTTTAATATAACTGCCATGCCCCTACCATCCTAGACTGCATCATCACTTACCATCAGGTGAGATCGCAGTCAAGGGCTAGCTTGTAGTGGATAAAAAAAAAAAAAAATTGGAATACTTAAAAAAACATTTGGCGACGCTCGCAAAACACAATTTCAACCATGTACCTATACAGACTAGAGCCGGTAGAACAGATGGTCAAGTTTTATTTTCAAAATTTTTTTAAGCATTTTTAATCAAAGGTAAACATCATTTGACAACAATAGCCATCAAACGTCTGATCGATTGTCCATTTCCTAAATGTACCAACATTTTTCTCCCAAAACGGCCAATTCGCTTTGTGGGCCGCCAAATATTTCAAAGCTATCAATTTTCAATAACGATTCCGAAATTGTATTTTATCGCACCTAAGCGAGTCAATAGGTGGTTTGATAGTGCTTTAAGATATATTTAAGGTCATTGTATAGTAATATACAATGACCTTCACTCATCTGTTTACCTGATGAAACCTACTTTTTATTTTTATTTAATACAAAAGACGCCTAAAATAGGTTGCCTATCAAAATCCGGTCCAGGCAATTTTTAAATTATTTTTTTTGACAAGTTTATTATAGCCAATGCTATACCATCGCGTTTGTTATATAATTACCTATATTTTGATATATGTAATGTAACTTCACGGATCTGTTAACCGCTTGATTTATATAGCGACAGGTGACGATCTGAATTCTGTAAGGGTGTAAACACAGTAGAGACCGCACATGTACCCGAAATGGCTGCGTTGGATGGGAACAACGTTTTCTCCTGTTGCGTTAGGGCGAGGGTCGACACTGTATAAAACTGAACTACGCCGGTAAGCTGTCTTTTTGTCAGTCGTAGATTTTTTTTTTTGCCCATAGAGCGATTTCGCTATCTAATGGCAAGTTTAGGTACATTAGGTCGGTTTGACCGTATTCGACTGCAGCTGTTTTCGGTCACAGACTAATGTGAGCTGTAGGTATTTCAGCTAGCCGTCAAGTCTTAAAGTTGTTACGGTTGGCCTTATTCGGTCATAACCGAATACTGAAACTTACTGTCGGTTAAAAATCGACTTCGACGAATTCAGTCACCGACCCAATTGAAACAGGCCATAATTTATTATAATCTAATCAATCCTGTTAAACTTTTTTGTGCTTGTTTCCACTAGCATGCAAGGTCACAATTTCTCGAATAAAACTTCACTTTAGGGGAAAAAAATATCCTATCCCGTATCAGAGATCTTCAAATAGGAACATTCGGATTCATTGGAATACCTACGGTAGGGTATTTTTATTCCAAGAGCACGTGTCTTGAGTTTTAACTGAAGCATCCACACATAGATAAGGTTTTCTCGTTTAGTATTCCCGCCATAAAGTCTTACGACTGTATATAGATAGTGAAAGGTAAATAGGTGCCTTTATAGGAATATGACCTAAGATGCAGTGAGCGTACTGTATTTGACAATAGTCAGCTTCAAAGGGAAGTACCTATTTCTAAAATAGCTCATCGTAGTATGTCCCCGTTTTGAACCTGGCTCCTCTCAAGTACTTAGCGAAGCAAAGCTTATTATCGGACGTTCGGAATAACTCGTAAAAATTTAAAAGAGCAAAGATTTACATGCACAGAGTTATATGCACATCAAAAGTTGGGCAGCGCATATTTTTCTCCAAAATATTATGAGTGGTCTTACATTTTGAAAGAAAGTAAGAAAACACTTTTAATTCCAAATTGTGCCATACTTACACAAGCATACATAAAGAGGTAGACCACCCCTGCACCTCAACGCAACCCTGCAGTAAATTTTATTTTAGGTACTTTTAAAAAGCCGTGAAGCCTATATCCTATAACCCCCATCCAAATTGTGCCATACTTAGACAAGCAAACATAAAGAGGTAGATCACCCCTGCACCTAAACGCACCCCTGCAGTAAATTTTCTTTTACTTTTAAAAAGCCGTGAAGCCTATCTTCTTCTTCTTCATGTTCCTAGATTGTAATAAAGATACCGACTTAGACAAATAACTATCTTTGCATTTTTATGCAAAACTTAATGCGAAAACACACAACTGATGATATGACAAAATGTGAGCGCCCGCATTGTACCTGTGGGAAAAACGTGTCGTCGTGTTAGGCAGTTCTGTGGAGCTCCATAGACCATAGGTATAGATAGAAGTTCGCGCGTCGATATTTCGCGCTGACTTTTTATCCTATCCTGGCATCCGTGTGTTTTCGCCCTTAAATATAATTCAACTAGATGATGCACGCGACTTCGTCCGCGTGGATTAATGTATTTTGATTCCCGCGGGAACTCTTTAATTTTCCGGGATAAAAAGTAGCCTATGTCCTTTCCCTGGATACAAACTACCCCTATACAAAATTTCATCAAAATCGGTTGAAGAGATATTTTTTTTAATTCCCGCGGGAACTCTTGAATTTTCCGGGATGAAAAGTAGCCCATGTCCTTCCCCAGGATACAACCTACCCTGTACCAAATTTCATCAAAATCGGTTGAAAAGGGCCGTGAAAGCGTAGCAGACAGACAGACAGAAACACTTTCGCATTTATATGATTAAGTATGGAAGTATGGATCTAATAGGTACTTTTTTTTTTTTTTTAAATATATAGGCTAGCGCTTGGCTGCAATCAGACTTGCATGCAAGAGGTGATGCAGCCTAAGGTGGAGCGCGCTTGCCTAGAAGATGCCTATTCACTCTTGATTTGAAGGTACCTATATTAAAAGAGGAGGGGAAAACGGAAGCCGGAAGGGCATTCCATATCCTAGCGGTTCGGATTAAAAACGAGGAAGCAAAACGCTTCGTACGAGCCCGCGGAATTTCGACTGCGTAAGGGTGCAGACCTTGTCGATGCCTTGCGGTTCGATAATAAAAAGGCGACGGAGGAACCAGATCGAATAGTTCTTGAGCACACTCTCCGAAATATATCCTGTAGAATACCGACAGACAGGCAACTTTGCGCCGATGTTCCAAGCTTTGCAGCTTCGAACTGACCAGCGCTTTGTTGCCAATTAGTCTCCTGGCGCGACGATCCACCGAATCCAATGCGTCAAGCTGGTACTTGGCAGAGCCAAGTACTCGTACAAGAGTCGTGCATGACGATATTGTGATCGTGAATCGTAATACCTTTACATACGTAACTACTTCAGACCCTCAGAGGTATGAATTAAGTAAGCACTTAAAGATCTTATCCGAGTGTCCTTCCAGTTCCAAGCAGTCCTTTATCCGATGCGGTTCTCGGAAATCATCGGACCCTCATAACTCAAGTTCACTGGTTGCTACATGTTTATATTTTATTTATATTTGTATTATACTGGTACACTTACCTACATCCTGTAGGGCTAGCATGCGCACTACGAGAAAAAATATGTCTACCTGTTATATCTATTTGTTTACCGAAACTAACATGGTTTTAGTGACTTGTCTCGTTACGTCAAAAGTAGAGATAAAAATAATATAAATAACTGTGGTATTTTTCACTACGAATCCTTAGATGCCGACTATTTTTTTCTTGTAATTACCGGATGTCTACCCGTTATATCTATTTTTCTACCGAAGCTAACATGGTTGCTTAAATGACTTGTCTCGTTACATCAAAAGTAGAGATAAAAGTAATATTTATCTGTGCTATTTTAATCTACGAAACCTTAAATGCCGACTATTTTTGAAGTGAAAAATTCTTTAGGCGCGTTGAGCACTTTTTGGTAGGGGGTAAAAATGTGGAATACGCAAGATCAACACCGTTCTGCTTAAGACAAAAGGTCTTAAGTATAATAATATAGTACATTCGTAATGAAACTTTAATGCCTTCGCTTTAAGGTTTATATTAATAAGTGCTGTGTAACCATGGCCGACACCTCGCGTTGTTACGAAGACAAAAGGTCTTAAATATAAATATAGAACATTCTTAATTAAACTTTAATTTCTTAGGTTTAAGGTTTATATTTGTTTTTTTTTTAAATTAGAAAAAAATATATATTCGTATTCACTTCTATCAGCAGTCCCTGACTGCCAATTTTTTTCTTGTAATTAACGGATTTTGTGCATGTTAGCCGGTTAAAATTTGCCGGCAACGAAAACATCTCTCTCTCTCTCTCTCTCTCTCTCTCTCTCTCTCTCTCTCGTCGCGAGATATCTCGCTGTGCGCATGCTAAGCCTGTTGGTTTCGAGCTGTGTATAAAATATACCTATAGACCGTACAGAGTGTTATTTAGGGAGTGATCAATGGCATTCCAAAATTAAACCCCGATATACCTACCTGGGATGAATACGGAACAACCCCTCGTGGGTGAACAATAATTATTCGTCCAAACACTGAAGTCGTCGAAGAATAATTATTTCGTATTCAAATGTACTTTCACAAGTTCTTTTCGTTTGAATCTCGAACCAAACACTTGAGTGAAGTGATTACAAACCAGGATATTATTACTAGATAATGCCCGTGTCTTCCGCATGCATTAAGATTTTTTGGGCTCCCGCGGGAACTCTATAATTTTCCGGGATAAAAAGCAGTCTACGTCCTTCCCCGAGATACAAACTAACCCTATACCAAATTTAATCAAAATTGGTTGAACAGATGGGCCGTGAAAGGGTAGGTAGCAGACAGACACACGCATTTACAATATTAGTATGGATTATTAATTACAAGATGATGCCCGCGACTTCATCCGCGTGGATTAATGTTTTTTGATTCCCACGGGAACTCTTTAATTTTCCGGGATAAAAAGTAGCCTATGTCCTTTCCCTGGATACAAACTATCCCTATACCAAATTTCATCAAAATCGGTTAAAGAGAGAGATTTTTTATTCCCGCGGGAACTCTTTAATTTTCCGGGATAAAAAGTAGCCTATGTCCTTCCGCGGGATACAACCTACCCCTGTACCAAATTTCATCAAAATCTGTTGAACGGTTGGGCCGTGAAAGCGTAGCAGACAGACAGACAGATAGTTTTATTTAATTCCACTACAAGTTGACTGCAATCTCACCCGATTGTAAGTGATGATGCAGTCTAAGATGGTAGCGGGCTAACCTGTTAGGGTAACGGCAGATATAAATTAAACCCATACCGTTAATCGGTTTCTACACGGCATCTTACCGGAACGCTAAATCGCTTGGCGGTAAATTTTTGCTAGTAGGGTGGTCAACTAACAAGTCACGGCCAGACCAGAGAAAATTCAGAAATTATAATTTCCCAAATTAACCCTGCTGGGACTCGAATCCGGGACCTCCCACGATAAAAGCCAACAGCGCTCAACACTGCGCCAGGGAGCCGGAGGTCGTCAAGTTGATTGGACCTACTTAGGGCTTACTATCCCATTGATCAACAGAATAACCGTACATCTTCGATTTAGTGTACGTGAGACGTGGGCCTAACTAGGACAGGCTGTATTTTAGCTAAAGAAATTAAAATTCAACGTAAAAATGTCCATTCTTGATCACATTTCACAGTATTTCGAGTACCTTATATAAACCATTCGGACGCGACTGAAACTTTAAAATAACTAAGTTCAAAACTTTCCAAGAGCCCGAGATTTTATCTCGTAATTAAATAATAGGAGTCAAAGTTTCGCTGGATGAAAAACTTGGACGACTGCACTAGGTAGGTAGGCACTATTTCTAGAAGACTTTGTTTTGTTGGTGAACTTGGTTCACCCCGACACGATTCACGCACTGTACACGACTGTACGTTGATGATACTTCCCCAGTGCCTACCACAACTGTACAAAATTGTAACTCAATCAAATGATCGATTCACGAACGTATAGCAACGAACAGGCAGACATGTTTTAAATATATTTTACTAAAAAAGATTGTGTATATTTTACGAGGCAAAAAAAGTGTGTGTGCAATTCACTCACGGCAGAAGTGAAACTTCAAAAAAGTAGCCTACGAGAGAATGAGATAAACATAACTTGTATTCTATCTCATAGGTACACTCGCATGATACTCGTAAATTCTATTATGAATAATCCTATCATATTTTTGGTGTCGCCTTTTCATTTCATCGAATTTTAAAATCACAATAATACAAATTTTAAGTAAGTACTTACCGTTGTCCTTCATAGGGGCAGGAGTTCTTAACATATACATACTTATTCCTATAGCTAGCTACTTTGTTACGAAGATAGGGCCCTAATGTTGGCAGTTAGCGGGAGTTTCCGACTTCAAACAACGAACATTCAAGTTGATGCCCATAAATACAAGTAGCTTCGAAAGGATTTAGTAGGGTCGCAGAAATTGATTCTTGGTTGGCCATTTGAATTTCAACGATATTAGTTAGTTCTTTAGGTAGGTATCTATCTTATGTTATGCAGATACTAATGATTATTATACCTATTGGGCGCGCATAATATGAAATTTTATGGAAATAACTAAATCAGCATCATAATATTCTCAGGAGTCACTAACTGATGTGCCTAACTGATTTTCTACACAGATATTCCATTTTTAATTAGGTATCTAAATAGAAATAGGTCTGGTAATCCATAGGCATTTTTAATATTAGGTACTTACCTACCTACAAAATTTCGTGGAATTTTCGTACTAAATTTCGTAAAATCAAAAACTATATTATTCGAAAGTGTGTCCGTCTATCTACGAGTACGCTTTCACGGCCTATCTGTTCAACCAATTTTGATGAAATTTGGTACCTACAGATGTTTTAAAATTTTCATGCTGGAAAATTAAAGTTCTTGTCGGAATCAAAAACCCTTTATTCCACGGGTATCTTCTATTATATTTTTGAATTGTAGTAATTTATTATTTAATTATGTAGTCGTTTGCATGATCATAACTTGTTGCACTATCCCGCTCCTTCTACGGATTATCAATGGATGCGTTGTCTGGAGTAGATCACTTTCAGTGTACTTTTCTGTACTTTTTTACTTTATAATATCTTTATGTTTGTGTGTAAATAAAAAATGTATCTATCTATGTATCTATCTATCTAGTTAGTAATAAGATGTTTCACGTGCCTATTGCCATTTTGGTGTTGGTCCGTGGTTATTTCTATAACGTGTACCATCAATTGTATATTTTTTACATTTTGTAACATTGTTCTTTTCATGAAATGAGCAAAGCTGCTGACTTTCATGCCGGCTCTTCTCGGTAGAATCGATTTTCCGAACCGGTGGTAGAGTTTTACTTCTCATAAGAGACAACTCTACGTGAAATAAATAAATCATTTATCAAACTAAAGATTTTCCACCCGAGCTAAGGCTGGGTGAGTACTGAGTTGTTCAACTTAAATCAGCCCATTTGCATTGCGTGTCTGATAAAAATCAAGTGTTTTGTTCCTATACGCTAAAGATTTTCCACCCGAGCTAAGGCGGGATCCTTAGTTTCAACTTAAGTCAGCCCATTGCGTGTGTCTGGTAAAAATAAAGTGTTTTGTTCCTATACGCGCCATGAACGTAATCACATGAATCCTTAACGACTGAAGGGTACGCAAATAAGCGATATCACGACCTAATCTCACAGCTTATGGCTTAGTTAACCGCTTTGAGCATTACTTTACGAGAGCTTTTAATTCCTATTATTACATTTAATAATACCTCATTATCATAAATGGAACATTTGGAAACAAATATTTTGAATGTAAATACCTACCTACTCTTACAATGTAATATTTAAAATGTAAATGTATCACTGGCTATACATAGACTATTCTATGATTATTAGTGCTACTCGTGCGAAGCCGGGGCGGATCGCTAGTCTATACTAATATTATAAAGAGGTGAAGTTTGTGAGTTTGTGACGTTGTAGGGGGTAATCTCTGGATCTACTGAACCGATTTTGATAATTCAGGTATTCTGGTGGTAAAGCCGCATTATTTGTGGGTGTCATAGGCTTATATTAACCCGAAAAATTAGGGAATTTAAAAGAATTTAAAAGCGAAAGTGTGTACCTAAGTATTTGTTACCTTTCGAATGCTGAACTGATTTTGTTGAAATTCGGCACAAAGATAGCTTGTATCCTGAAGACCAACTTAGGATACTTTTAATTCCAGTTTCCATAATAACATTAAACATATCAAAAGGATAGTTTATAGTCTGGAATAACACATAGGCTACTTTTTATCCCAGAATATTAAAGAGTCAGCTAGTATTAAAATAAGGAAAACAAAACTTGAACCTTCAGCAATCGCGGAAAGTAATATTCAATTTTTGATATCACGTTTCTGCAAACGTGAGCCCATGTCGGTGAATATCGCCCTGGGGATGTACATATTGTACTTACCTACGAATTTTAGTTAAATCTTTATCTACTACATACATTCGACCCATCTCATACAACATAATATGCCCTTTTACCTGTAGGTAACTATCTATTGTTTAACTAAAAACTGGTCAGCAACGAACTCTACTCTCTTTGATATTAAGTATAATAGCATTGAAATAGAATGAGTACTAAAAAAATTCTACATCAATGTATAATAGGGATGATGACAACTCAATCAAATCAGTCAATAACAAACTTAAAAACGTAGTATGGTTGTGTATATAAACTTTTTTCCTCATTTATCTTACTAAACTGTAAATATGTAGTTAGTTAGTATGTATATTCCATTTTATATTATTTTCTACCCTTTTCTGATCCTTTCCAAAATTCCATTTTTTCTTAAATTTTGATTTTACTATTATAAAATAAGTCTCTCCGTTTAAAAAAATATTGACTATGGCTCAAACGCTCGACGCGCGGAGCCACTCAACAAATGAAAAAGAAGAAGTTTGTATGAAATACATAGTTCATCAAATTTCAACACAATTTGTTGTTTGTTGATTAAATTTTTCTTCGATACTTTAAAATGATTATCAAACGTAAAACTAACCGAGGATGTGATTTTTTTTTGTTGAAATTCTTTGGAAAACCCTCTTACAAAACTCTTACAATCATCACTATTATTATGAAGATGCAATCAAGGATGGAAAGAATTATTTGATGATTATTTAGAATAAGACGGACGGAATTTTCCTACTCCGTGTAACATAATATCCCTTAAAATCAAAAAGGTTATGCGTTCTTATAACGTTATCGTTCTCATAATATGTAGGTTTATAGTACATTATGGTAGATACTAGTGTGTAATGTTGGTGATTACCGCTGAGGCGACATTGAGATAGCCGAGGACGGTAATCATTAATACACACGTGTATCATACGACGTTTTTCAACACACTTGTGAAGAAAATAATACTAAAAAATAATTAGTTTAGTAGATAAAATAAACTATAACTCACTTGTGAATAATAGTAATGAAAAAGTCACAGTTTGATTATAGGTGTCATTATGTGCCTAATTGCGGTAAAAGTAGAGCCACTTTATGAGCAAGTGTGTTGAAAAATAGTAAGTATTACTAAATAGTTTACTCCACCAATTGGGAGGTTCCGGCATGCACTATCTAAACGAAACAAAACGATTTCGCTCTACGTTTCTGATACGAACCGCTAAGGTGTGGAATCAGAATGCTCTTCCAACGCATGTATTTCCTGCAACGTTCAAGGCAATAGTAATAATCAGATATCTTCTAGGCAAGCGCGCTTCAACCTAGACCTCATCATTGCTTTGTATTATGACTATTCATTTGAGCTGCAAAGTTAAACCACAGTAAACAGATACAACCAGTTCCATACTGGTTGTATCTGTTTACTGTGGTTTAACTGTGGTCGAACATACGATGACGCGGCACTCACTACTGACGGCACTGCGACGAGTGCTTGGGGTCTCGTCGATGCGCACGTTTGTGTGAGTGAGCCTGTTTCGAACGTTTCTAGGTAGTTTCCATACTGGTTGCATCTGTTTACTGTGGTTAAACGTCATTATTTAGCTTTTTTGACCCCTGATATTATACACTGCATTAACTCAAACCATGTTTATACCAAATGCAGACAATTCTTTGATCGAGAAATATCTGAAAACAATTTGAATGCATGATTGTCGTCAAGCGCAAGCCTATTCTAAAAAAAAGGAGATCGTTCCTAAGCGTTTATTAGATGGAAAGCTGAACCCCGTTCCAGACGAATGTCGCCGTGGGGAGTACATGTATTGGATGAATCGGGATCTTTATTACTTTTGGGCTTTTATATTGAAACTTATATAAGCTTCACCGTTTCCGTCGCCCCAGTTTGCAAAATGGTTTAGTTTTTTGATAACGGTAGGCAAAAAGTGACTTTATGATTGTGATAATAGGTAGTCAGTGAATACCTAATCGAGCACGAAAATACCCAATTTTAACTTTATAAGTTCTGTTGTAACTGACTTTACGGAAGTCCATGATAACCAAAGAATAGGAAAGAATACAATGCACAGTTTAAAAGTCTTTACAATAATAATGTAAAGTGCACTTTACTGCAACTGCCTCGTTGATCTAGTGGTTCGCATGTTCGACTGCGACCGACGAGGTCCCGGGTTCGAGTCCCGGGTCGGGCCATAATTAAGTGTTGGGTTTTTCTGACTGGAAATTCTCAGTAGGTACTAGCCCGGAGCTAGGAAGTTGGTGGTGTTTCACCCCCGTGCCTCGGAGAGCACGTTAAGCCGTCGGTCCCGGTTATTATCACTACCATGATAATTATATCACTAACATGGTAATAGTCGTTAAAGCCCGCCAACCCGCATTGGAGCAGCGTGGTCGGTCTAAGCTCTAATTCCCTCTCTCCTATGAGAGTGGAGGCCTGTGCCTGGGACGTTAATGGGCTATAGTGTTGGTGGGTGGTATGTACTTTACAATTAAGTATTGGGCATTGTTCAGTCAACATCTTCTGATCATCATTCGTAAGTTATGTACCTACTCATATTAATACCTACGTGACTTAGGTACCTACTCGAGCAAAACTTTGAAGTGTAATCGTGGCCTAAGTGGATCTAATAAGTGACTCCTAGTTAGATCCTCCGTCCTATCAACATAAACCTATAGACATATTATATGTACCTACCCTAGATTTGATAACAATACCTACTAAGTATGTTTAACAATTGATTGAGATTGCGCGTGGATTGAGGTTTTTTTGGTTCCCGCGGGAACTCCTTAATTTTCCGGGTTAAAAAGTAGCATATGTGACTGTGTCACTCTGCATATCCAGACTATAATCTATCTCTATGCGAAATTTCGTGCTGATCCATTCAGCCGTTCAGCCTTCAGGCGTGATTGAGTACCTACCTAACAAACATTCATCCATCCATCTAAACTTGCTCATTTATAATAGTATAGTAGGTATATTATCTGTTTTGACTACCTCCGTGGCGCAGTGTGTAGCGGCTGTTGTCTTAACGTGCGGAGGTCCCGGGTTCGATCCCCGGCACGGTCAATCTGGGAATTTATAATTTCTGAATTTTCCCTGGTCTGGCCTGGCGGGAGGCTTCGGCCGTGGCTAGTTACCACCCCACAGGCAGACGTGCCGCCAATTTAGCGTTCCGGTACGATTCCGTGTAGAAACCAAATAGGGGTATGGGTTTAATATAACTGCCATGCCCGTAACAGGTTAGCCCGCTACCATCTTAGACTGCATCATCACTTACCATCAGGTGAGATCGCAGTCAAGGGCTAACTTAAAGTGGATGAAAAAAAAACTGTCGTGCAAGTTCAGAAATCTTTACCATTAAGATCAAGTTAAACGACTGTGTTTAAGTAGATACTTACTGAAGTTTGTATGAATTGCCAGTTAGTATTGTTTTTTTATATATTATGAATACAGAAGAATAAAAAAAGATACATAATGAAACGATATTGAATCCTTCTCCGGGTTGAGGTTAACGTTTAATATCGATAATCGTTTCGGTTTACGGCTCCGAGCATAAACGGGGAAACTTTATCAGTGTGTGGAAAATGGTTGCTTCAGTTGAAACCAGAGACACGTTGCGTTCTCATAAAAACGCGCGTAGTATATTGACTGGGTTCACTAATGTTTCGCAAAAAACATTTAACAAATGATCATTTCACAAAAAAACGTTTCAAAAACTAATCATTTCACAAACGTCGTATTCCGCAAACATATAATGTATTAAAAGATCATTTGACAAATACTCAATTCACAAATACTTTACTTTGCAAACGTGCTGAATGTAAAATTGTCATTTACTAATTTATTATTTCATAAAATAATTCATTCTTCAAATTCATAATTTTACAAAATATTAAAATATAAATTGTTATTTAAAAAGGAAATAACCACGAAGAGGATGGTGGGGTCTTTCAGACCCCGCCATCCTCTTCGTCATCTAAACCATCCGAGTCGGAGTGCCCCCAGTCCCGAGCTCGCTTCGCTCGCGTAGGAGTTGTGCCTAAAAAGGAAGCTAGGAAAACCACTCGAACTTCGTTTCGTTACGGAGGTCGCCGGTTCGCTTCGCTTGCCAGCTCCTCCCTTCGCTCCACTCGGCCTCGTAGGCTGGCTTCATTCAGGACCTCCTTCGCGAGCTTCTGCCTACGCGCTTTACAAAAACACTCAAGGGGTACCCATACCTACTCACCTAGGTCTACCCAACTCTGGCTGGATAATGTTAGGGATATGGGTTCTCTCCCTCTCCCTCTCACCTCCTGCAAGGCCCGGTCGACGGAGCGAGGAGCGACGGAGGAGGTTATTTCGTATAAAAACGAAATAACCACGAAGAGGATGGCGGGGTCTTTCAGACCCCGCCATCCTCTTCGTCACCTAAACCATCCGAGTCGGAGCGCCCCCAGTCCCGAGCTCGCTTCGCTCGCTCTTGCATGAGTAGGAGTTGTGCCTAAAAAGGAAGTGGAGAAGCTAGGAAAACCACTCGAAATTTGTTTCGTTACGGAGGTCGCCGATTCGCTTCGCTTGCCAGCTCCTCCCTTCTCTCCACTCGGCCTCGTA
Organism: Erebia aethiops; assembly: GCA_923060345.2. NCBI lineage: Eukaryota > Metazoa > Arthropoda > Insecta > Lepidoptera > Nymphalidae > Erebia > Erebia aethiops. Next base: position 5,176,399 of record OV281093.1, on the reverse strand, counting down.
GGCTCGCTTCATTCAAGACCTCCTTCGCGAGCTTCTGCCTACGCGCTTTACAAAAACACTCTAAGGGTAGGGCAGACAAGACTGCGTGGAGTCTGAGTGCTCAGATTTCGACCCAAGAATGTCAACTTTTTAAAACGGGCTACGCCAGAAGACTCTTACAGTATTTATCAAACAATTCATTTTATCAAAAAAGAAATACGCTTTTCGATGTTTTATTAAATAACACAATTAATAAATCAATTGTTTGTCAAATTATATTTTATGAAATGATAATTTATCTGTTAATTGTTTTATCAATTGAATTATTTATAGGACCAAAAGTTTTATAACGATTGATATATGATTCATAATTTTGCGAAACGTTGTTTGTGAAATGAAGATTTGTAATTTGTTTTTTATGAAATGATCGGTCACCATATTGACTGCCTCGTTGGTCTAGTCTAGTGGTTAGCATGTTCGACTGCGGGCGACGAGGTCCCGGGTTTGATTCCCGGGTCGGGCCATAACAAGAATTGGGTTTTTCTGACAAGAAATTCTCAGTACTAGCGTGGAGTATGGAAGTTGGCGGTGTTTCACCCCCGTACCTCGGAAAGCACGTAAAGCCATCGGTCCTGCGCCGGATCACTTTCCGGTGGTGTCGGATGAGAGTAAAGGAACAGAGAGTGCGCTTGTGTATGCGCACACACTTGTGCACTATAATATCTCCCGCACAGATCTCTCTGGAGATAAGCCGCCGTGGCCGAAATTCGGTCGGGAGGACGTTATTTTATTTTATTTATTATTAAAACGCGCAACTCGACCCAATTAATGTAAATGTTTTAGGTAACTCAAGGTTAAAACGGACAGGAATACTTTTCTGATTGCAGGTAGAATAAGGTTCACAATTAATGGCGGGAGGACGTAGGAAGACGGTGAGGTAGGTAAATACAAAGTGTGGCTTACCGGCGGTCAACCACAGAGTTGCTACTAAGGCGATGAAGAAAGGGTGTTTCTGGTCTGTCCCCACGTGGAACGACACAAACAGGAAAATAAATTCCTGTGAATTTGAATGTAGGGACAGAATCTGTCGAGAGACAGGAAACACCTTGAATACGGATTCTGTGCTCGAAGTTTCTCTACAGGATTGCATCAGAGGATATTCGCATATTACCCACATAGCTCAATGAATTCCGATTTTGAAGTGGCAATGGGCGGGGCATATTACTGGAAGGACTGATGAGGTTGGAACTTCACTACAGGTGCTGGAATGGCAGCCTCGAATTGGAAAGCAAGACCCTGCGCTTTCCAGTGCTAGTGGACATCAAATAAGTCGCAATTCCAAAGGAGCCCCTGGATGACAGTTGCACCAGACCACGGAGTGTCGAAGTCCCTAGAAGATACCTATGTTCAGCTGTGGACGTCTATCGGTTGATGTGAATGAAGAAGCCAGAAAATAGTTTTAGTTCTATAGCAAAACAAGTAAGTAATGAGGTAATGACACACTAACACAAATAGTGGGTAGAAATAGTTTTACTTCTATAACAAAACAAGTATTAACACTAAGGTACATAAATAGTATTATATGCATAATGTTTAAATATCAGAATACAAACATGAGCTAACGAGACCGGTTAGTTAAGGGAAACATATTCCATTTAAAGCGTGTCCCGGGGGCACGAGTTTAGAGCTGCTAGAGTTTAGAATCCCAGTTCCAATGTGTCTGTTAGATTTCGTAGGTATGTACTCGTACCTCATGTATTTATACTTAGAACATAATACTTGATAGTACCTATAGTCCCACCAAGTTATCTGGCCTGGTGGCCAACATTGGAACTATTTTATGCTTGTTAATTTTTTGTTCTATTTTTAATATAACTATACCTATTACCTACACTAACGACGCTATCACCGGGCCAGTTAAGTTTGTTAGACTATAGGTACCTTTCAGTAGTCCTAAAAATTGACAAAATGGTACTTTCATGATTCTAGGTCAACGGGAATTTCTATAGGTTTTGATATATTGGCGAGTGCCAAAATATGCGTCATAAACAGCCGTATCTTTTGATTGCGTTGACTTAGAAGCTTGATTTTTTTACAGCTCCAAAGGACCGTAGACCTAGTAGGTAGATGTATTTGATATTAATTTCAACTCCACGCGTTCTCGATAAAAAGGGGTTGACAGACACACAGACAAATGGACGGGCAGTGATCCTATAAGGGTCCTTTTTTCCTCTTGAGGTACGGAACCCTAAAAAGTAGGCAGGGTTCGTTTAAGTGCGTATCAAAGCAACATTGTACGCTGCATGGATATGCATACGCTAAGTACGTTACGCATCGTTAGGTCACTAAATCTAGCAATAAAACTTGCAGAGGTCGAACTTTGGCAAGTCACTTGCAGATGTATACGCTATACGCGTTGTCAGGTCACTAGTGTGGAGCAATTAAGTTAAATAAAACATCTGTAATTACTTCATTTGTTGTGTACCTAATTTGATTAAATATACTTTGAGTTTCGAAAATATACTTTGAGAATTTATAGTTCGTCCAATGACCGTCGTCAGACAAAAACGATAACTAGTTGTACCTACTGATTTGTCTAAGGAATTCATTAATTATTTAGGTAAAAAGCGATACATTTGAAATTAATAAATTAGTTATTATATGTATAAATTAATAATTATATTATGTCGAGCTACGTTCATAAAAATTGATTTGTACATAGTTGACATACTTTCATACATTTTAATTATTGGGCACCGCGAGGTTGCCCAAAAGTGGATGGCCGAATGTCATGATTATCTATTTTTATATTCTGTGGTACGACCAATGAATAAGGAAACAAAGGTACGACATTCGCAATAAATATAAGGCCATAAGAGACTTGAATCCAGGGCCGTAAAATAAAATGATTAAAAAAAGGGGGAATCTGAGGGCCAATGAGGGCGATTCCTCCCGATTGACAAAAAGGGGCAAGTGGGAAAACTGATTATTAAAGATTGTGGAAGATAATTAAATTAGGTACCTACTCTAAGAATATTACATTATCGTGAGGAATAAAGTTTTAAAACGAACATTGGGTTTTAATTTATTCAAAGTGTTACCATGGAAATATAAAATAAATAACGTAACGGAGAAAGTTTGATTTTACTCCCCATAAATTTTCATACCCCGGGCTTAGGTATTGAAAATCGATTCTAAAGGCGTACCTCCAAAAAAATATAATTTAAAAAAGTTATCCACTTAAATTCCACGTGTAACCTTTTGAGAACTCTTGATGTGTCTACGGATTGTGTAAAACGAGTTTGTCTAATGATGACACGTCAGCTCCTCATTCATTATGTTAACGAGACACTGCGGCCGGCAGTGATGGATTACAGCTCCCCACATAAATATGGGGACAAGCAGAATGGGTAAAAAGTCCCTTATATTTATAAAGGAGTTCTTTTTCCTACTTATATAGAAACATGAGCCTTTTAGAAACGGAAAATTTTCATATTTTACCTTGAATAATATACATTCATTATAATACGTTTGCGACCTGTGGGGGTTAGAACGGAAGTTGTGAATTATGATTATAACATTGAGACAGATGCAATACCAGCAATTGGCTGGATTTATGGGATAGCTAAATAACTATACCAACGTAACTAGCCAACTGAATTTAAGCGCATTGAGACGATTCTTCGATTTTCAATCACCTATTCCTACCGAGGTACTTCGTATTTCTGAAAGGTATTATTTACTACTATTTTTATTTTTAAAAAACCTACATCCGCAGTAGACTCTAGCAATTAATGCAAGGTATGCAGAGGACCTTTGTGAATTACTTACAAGTTACAACTTACAGTATAGTATAACGAAACTAAGAAATGCATGCGGAATGTGAATTGGTTTTCATACAAAATATTATTGACCGAGCGAAGCGAAGGTCTCTGAGTCTACTTGAGTGAATTGGCACTTGTCCGTCCGTCCGTCCGTCTGTCAGAGCATTATAACTTCTGAATTACTGAACGTAATTACTTCAGCTTTAAATATAATATGTAAACCAAGGGCCTCCCGCCGAATATGGCTTAAAAAGTTATAAAAATCTTTATTTCAGGGGGGCTCTCATAGAAGCGAATGCGAAGTAAAATATTTTTTATAAAGTTACATAGGGTTGCGGTATATCATTTTAAAGATAATTAGGAATAGAGTCCAAAAATATTTTTTTTTTATTTTTCCCCCAAAATTGACGAAATGGGGGGCTTTCAAAGTGGAGATTTTCTAACGTCCAAAGTTGACCTCAGAACTCTAAATTTTCTGAAAGGCTGAGTCTGAAACTTAATCAATTATTTGAATTATATCCTGTACTTGAACAACAAATACTAAAGTTAGATAAATATTGTAAGGAAACGAAATTATTTAATTTTTAATGAGCTTTAGTATTTTTAAGCAGCACTTCACATTGATGTTTATAGATGGCGCCGCGAGGTCTCAGTTCGGGGCGCCACTAGTAGTACTTACAAATACAAATAAAAAGACAAAAGGGATAAAATACACTGATTTCGAAACCTATGTTACGTACACAAAGACATGAAAACTGAATCGCCGAATTTAAATGTAGATAAACATTTGCACTGTTCAAACATTTCGTGCATAAAAATGGCTCGATGCGTCGAGTGCAACGACCAACAGGCGATGAAATTAAAACCTGAAAAATTGTGAAGCACAGAATTCATATTATGTCCAAACATTCATACCTACCTACGTAGGTACCTATACCTACTAATACGAACTACTATAAATACTAATATAAAAGCGAGAGTGCGTGCGTCTGTCTGTCGGCTACGCTTTCACGGCCCATTTGTACAAACGATTTGGATGAAACCTATGTGTGATTCCAGACTTTAATCTATCTCTGTGCCACATTTCAACAAGATTCGTTCAACCGTTTTGGCGTGATTGCGTAACAAACATCCATCCATCCAATCTTTCACATTTATAATATACTAGCTGATGCCCGCGACTTCGCCCGCGTGGATTGATGTTTTTGGTTCCCGCGGGAACTCCTTAATTTTCCGGGATAAAATGTAGCCTATGTGCTAATTCAGACTTTATAGAGATTATCTACGAGATCTCCGTGCCAAATTTCATGCTGATCCGTTCAGCCGTTCTAGTGTGATTGAATACCTAACAAACATCCATCCAAACTTTCGCATTTATGATATTAGGTAAGTATAGATTTAGTAAGAAGTAAGATAGAATGATCAAAGACGTACAGTATGCTTACTCTGAGTTTTTACATTGCAACTTCGATTGATCGACGTGAGAGCTCACCACGCCAAGTGTAAGCGAACGTCAAAGTAAAATGGACCCAAAACCTCTTGCTTTATAGTCACAAATTCAGCGCTGGCTGTGAATAAATACACGAAATGTTGAAATGAGCACTAAGCCAATGCAGTTAAGGTTCATTTTACTTTAACGATCGCTTACACTTAACGTGGTGAGCTCTCACGTCGATCAATCGTATTTGCAATGTAAAAACTCAGAGTAAGCGTACAGGTCTATCGTATATCAAACCACAATTTCAATGTTACGTATTACGATCAAAGAAGGTACGAGGTAGCTAAGTACTTAGGTACCTATCATACGCAATTAACTCCGACGTTAACCTAAAGCGTTTCCCATTAAATTGCTCTAATCGATTGCTTCCATTTTCATAGATGGTTTAATTTCTTGAAACAAGTAAGTAGGTAGGTACTAATATTAATTACTAAACTTTGGTATTTTCCATGAAAACAACACGGTTAATTAAAATCGTAAACAGATATCTACGTAATTTTGAACAATAGCTTAATTATGCGTACCTAAACATAAATTAGACACCTAAAGATTTTACTTCTTTCGGGGCTGATTTCTGTGTATTTTTTTAATTCCACTACAAGTTAGCCTTTGACATGTTCTTAAGTGATGATGCAGTCTAAGATTGTAGCGGGCTAATCTGTTAGGGGTATGGCAGTTACTTATATTAAGCCCCTACCTCTAATAATTGGTATCTAGGTACACGGTATCGTACTGAAACGCCAAATCGCGTGGCGGCACGTCTGTGACGACAAGGCGGTACTTAACTAGAGCTACGGCCGAAGCCACTCACTAGACAAAATAATCACATATTATATACTTGACACTGGCGAAACAACCTTCGCTTTCCTTAGATAAGATGATTTGTGAGATGGTGATAATAAAAAAAAACCCCGACTGAGTTTGTTGTGGGCTCTTCTCAGACCACGGCGCGTTTGGAACCCTCGTAGCTTATGCTTTTTAAGTAAGTAATTTTTAACGACAATAAGTGTACCTACAGTGTACCTATATTGAATAAATGAATTGAATCTTGATTCTTGAACCTGTGCCCCTGTGGCATACCTAAAAGCCATCACCTGGGAATTGAATTGAATTGAATTATCGTGTCCACGTGATAAAGGTTATGCTGCTACATCGAAGTAAAATCAAATCGTTTATGTAAAGTAAGCCAATTTTATAGCTGTCGCTCGGATGTAATGGACAGGCGATAGAGGTAGGTAATTGCTCCATTACGTAGCCACGTACATAATAGTTACCTACCTACTGCACTTGCGGTTAATACCGTGCTACCTGTAAGGCTAGCATGCGGACGACGAGTAAAATTATGTCTACCCGTTATTTCTCTTTGTCTACCGACATGGTTACTTGTCTCGTTACGTCAAAAGTAGAGATAAAAGTAATATTTCTTATCTGTGGTATTTTTCTCTACGAAACTTTACATGTCGACAATTTTTTTCTTGTAATATACCGCATTTTGTGCATGTAGGGTAAATGAAAAATTTGCCGGCAACGACAACATCTGTCTCGTCGCGAGATAATCTCGTTGTGCGCATGCTAAGCACACTGGTGCTACCTATGTCAGTTCAGCGGCTATCCTACACCTTTGACCTTAATCCATAGTACCTATATATCCATATTATAAATACGAAAGTGTGTCTGTCTGTTTGCTACGCTTTCATGGCCCAACTACTCAAATGATTTTGATGAAATTTGGTACAGAGATAGTTTACATCCCGAGGAAGGACATAGGCTACCCGGAATTAAAAAACATCGATCCACACGGACGAAGTCGTGGGCATCATCTAGCGACAACAAACAATAATAATGACATATTTCACTACATATTATTATAAAACAAAATCTCCCTGCCGCGTCTGTCTGTCTGAACGCGATAAACTTAAAACCCATCGAACAAGTTTCATACGGTTTTCAGTTTTCACCAATGGACGGAGTGGTTCAAGAGGAGGTTGAAATATGACGATGATGGAAAAAATCAAGCCAATTGGAAGCTTTTATAGGTCTAAATAAAAGTCCGCGACGGCATATTATATCTATCGTTTAAAGATAGCTTCAGGTATACCCATTTTATAGTTAAAAAAAGTTTTAAATACCAATATATTACTGTCATGGACGATGTATGTCATCCTACCTAAGTAGGTATATCCTTCTATATAAAGTAATTTTTCGTCGGTTACTTTCGTCAATTTTATAGTGCAAAGAATAATTTTGAAGTAAAATTAACGATAAAAGAACGTTTCTTGTGATGAGAAAATTATTAATTGTTCTATTTCTGAGTACCTGCCTACTGAGTGTGAGATAAAAGTAAAACAATTCATTCGGTACTTACAGCAGAACGTCAAATGTTTTCCGCGTAAAGATACTTATCTCCCTTTACTTGCCTTCGAAAAGTTTGCCAAGCTAACGATATTATCTGACCCTCCGATATTCTCTGTGTTACTGGAACTGAAGAAATCGATCACGATTGATTTATCTACTGTTGTCGGAGTTCCCGTCGCGTCGGTCCCATTTTAACTTCGGTGTAGATCTTTACCAAATTGAAATGGGATCAACCTGACGATAAACCCTTTCAAAATGGGAAAAAATTATCGTAATCTGATCAGATTGGAAGGGGTTAAGGAGTAATTTATCAATAATACCGCCAAAAAAGACCCCTCAAGGTACCCCAAGGTCAGCACGGATACCTATTATATTGTCTGTCCGTACGTTCACGGGTATCTAGGCCGTACATCGACCATGAGGCCGTAGGTACACGGATCGAACTGAAAAGAGCGGAAAGGGGTTTCGAATATTTTGACCTATTTACCGTTACGCCATCTTTTTTTTCAGAATAACGGCCACTAATAAAACCTGTATTAATTATTATTAAAGTTATAGTCTACTCGAGGATGGTACCCCAGCATAGCTTTGATAGCTTATATGTCGGAAACCTAACGCTTTGAAATTTCTCGTCTCATAATTAATTTCAGAATGAAGGAACCAGAAGTTTAATTCGCTATAATCCGCGACAACAGGAAAATGTACCTACTTATGTGGTATCTTCTTTTCTTTTTTTTATGAGTGAAACGTAGGTACGTTGAGGGTAGTTTTTGGGGGAATATCTGTGGCGTGGTGAAGAAAAAAAAATCGCTGTACTACCACTTAGATTTTCCTGTTATCGCGGATTATAGCGATTTAAATTTCTGGTTCCTTCATTATGGTGGACTTCCGCAAAGTGACGCCTGCTTCTATCCAATATTAATTTCAGATTTACAGCTTTCATGAGTGTAACGTGACTACACACACACTAGTGTTCATAACTAAAACCTTTAAGTTTCAGGATAAAAAAAAAGAATTATTGTACTTATTTTTGACATTAATTTATTCCAACTCATTAAACTTTATTACTTACATGTACCTACCTACATACACTGGTATATGAAAAGTATGCGTAAAAGTAATGACAAAGATAGCGATATTATTGATATACTGAGTCAGAGTAAGACGCAACTCCCTCAAACGGAGTGGCACCAAGACGCAGATTCTGTTTTTCAAAAATCCATTCTTAGCGGATGCCTACATCCCGGTTTGAACTGTGCGTTGATAGATCAGTCACTTTTCACAGTTCACATTCAGTTAGTCACTTTTCCTTTTATATATGCAGATATTCACTTAAGCTCAGCTTATTCACTTTGGCATATCTAGGTTTACAATTATTGTTATATTGAAAAGAAGCTTGCTTAAGTGCGACCGCAAGGGCGGTCTGGTTGCAAAGGAATATAACACGAGGATCCAGCCCATTTTCACCAAATAACGGTGCGTTAGAGATCACGCCGGCCGCGCTTTTATTCCAGTTGCCGTCCGCTCGGTCCACGCTGCCCGTAAAGAATTCCAGAGCCGTGAACAGAATATAAAAAGCACGCCTTGATATCATTGCATTTTTGTTTGATAGGTTGAGGATCATTTTGCGGTATATCCCTTTGGGACTTTCTGGCTGGGTTCCAGCCTTCAGATACCCGCTTCAATCTCTAGTTAGGTTCTATCTTAACACTCTCAACATTCTTGTGCTGAGCCTCGTGCAGCAAAAGGGTATTCTTGTAATGAAAAGATTTCTCACAGTGCGTACACTTATGACGTCGGATACCCGAGTGAACGCTCCCATGTATTTTCAACAGTCTGCTAGACCGAAAAGGCTTGGAACAAACAGCGCAGACATAAGGCCTCTCACCCGAATGTTTCCTCATATGCACTTTCAACTCTCCCTTGGCTTTATATTTCGCCGTGCAAACCTCACAACTAAAAGGTCTCTCGTTAGTGTGCCAAAACATGTGCTTTTTCAGAACAGTCTCCGTGTGAAACTTTTTCGAGCACACTTCGCAAATAAATGGCTTCTCGGCGGCCACGTTTCTTAAGTGAATTTTCAGTTTGTTCTCGCACTTGTACACTTTGTTACAATGTTCACATTTCACTGGTTGCCTCGTTTCGTGTATGTTGTAGATGTGATCCTGAGGAATATCAATTCGCTTGCTGACTCAAAATACTAACCAATATTTATGTTATAAATGCGAAAGTGTGTCTGTCTCCTGCTATTATGCTTGCTAAGTATTTTCATGGTCCATCTTTTCAACCGATTTTGAGGAAATTTGGACATGAAAGAACATAGGCTTTTTTATATGGAGTTCCCGCGGGAATCAAAAACCATAATCCACGAGAACAAAGTCGAGGACATCATCTAGTGACAAAGAAAAAAAGGGAACGTACATAATTGATAACTTCTCATCTCTATTGTTAGAAGGAAAAATTAAAGCGGGTTGGCATGGCATCACTGCCTCTACGGTGGTCGTCTCTGCTGTAGAGCTGGCAACACTAGTCTAGAAACTCTATGATATATCTGTTATGACTAATGGCGGCTGTGTTTGTGAGATTAATTGCGGATTAAATAATAATGAATGGTTAAGAGTGTTTCTTTTTAATACTATCTATGAGAAGTTATCAATTATGAGGTAAACAGGGAAACCGATTAACTAAGACACACAATAAGTATACCAGTAAGTCTAAAGTTGAACCGAATAAACAAATGCTTCAGCAAAAACAGCAACGGCAAGGCCAAAGGAATAGAAATACAAACAACGAAACAACAGTATTATAAAACAAACTTCTCACCTTCAAAGCGCACGCTCTCCTGAAACCTTTCCCACAGGCCTCGCAGATGTACTGCCGCGAATCCGTGTGGCCGATCAAATGTGTTTTGATTTCATGCCTGTACAAAAACCTGCGAACAAACACAGCTGGGATTCAAATCCGATATTTTATTCGTCTTTTCAGTGTGCTGTAAGACCTCGCCTGGATTTACATTAATCTTACTGGTTTGGTTGTATTTAATGTTAGTCTTAACGGGGTTTGAATTCTGGAAATTTCCGACTCAATATGCGATTTTTCTTCATCGTAAGCGTACCAAGGATATGTATAGATAAATAAATCTATACCTACTTACCTACTTGAGGGACGAATGGCCTAGTTGTGACAACGCACAACAGTCGATTGCGTTGTTAAGCAACGGTGACCCCTTGCGTTAACTGGATGGGTGACCGAATATGGAGGCTCAAATGTGGCCTTTTCGTTTCCTCTGTGCCTGGGAGAGCACGTTAAGCCGTCGGTCCCGGTTATTATCACTAACATCTGATAATAATTGTTACAAAAACCTAAGAGTTTAAATACTCTTAGCCGAGTCGTATGCGGAACGACGTGTGAACCCACCGCATTATTATCCCAAGAAAACTCCAACCATTATGTGATTCATGGAAAGGGGTCACGACCCTCAGTAATGAATAATACGACGCAAAGAGAGATTTTCCTACTAATATTATAAATATATATATAAATACTAGCTGACCCGGCGAACTTCGTACCGCCTTAGTATGCAAAATTAAATGAATATTTTTCAATATTTCTGAGAGATTTTCTTAATTTTTTTTCCGTAAGAACCTTCTCCTGATAATAACAAATACAACACAAAAAGAATTAGTGAAATCGGTCCAGCCATTCACGCGTGATGCCGTGACCAAGGAAAACGTGTTTCATTTTTATATATATACTAGCTGACCCGGCGAACTTCGTACCGCCTTAGTATGCAAAATTAAATGTATATTTTTCAATATTTCTGAGAGATTTTCTTAATATTTTTTTCCGTAAGAACCTTCTCCTAATAATAACAAATACAACAAAAAAAGAATTAGTGAAATCGGTCCAGCCATTCACGCGTGATGCCGTGACCAAGGAAAACGGGTTTCATTTTTATATATATAGAAGATAAGATAAGATAAGATTATTATAAATAAAAAAGTTTGGATGGATGGATGTATGTTATTCAATCACGTCGGAGCGGTTGAACGGATCTGATTGAAAGGCACAGAAATACATTAAAGTCTGGAATAACACATATAGGCTACTTTTTATCCGGGAAAATTAAAGAGTTCCCGCGGGATGAAAATACCTTAATCCAAGCGGACAAAGTCGCGGGCTATCGGGCCTCAGCTAGTAAAATCAATAAATCGGACTTAGGGCAGGTACGAGATACTTCATAATAATATTCAGTAGGAGCGAGCATAGTTACGATTAAAATCGACAGAAACGAAAAATTTACGAGATTTAATTTACGAAAAAATTTGACGACTTCCGTGGCGCACTATGTAGCGCTGTTGCCTTAACGTGCGGAGGTCCCGGGTTCGATCCCCGGCAGGATCAATTTGGGAATTTATAATTTCTGCATTTTCCCTGGTCTGGCCTGGTGGGAGCTTCGGCCGTGGCTAGTTACCACCCTACCGGCAAAGACGTGCCGTCAAGCGATTTAGCGTTCCGGTACGATGCCATGTAGAAACCGAAGGGGTATGGGTTTAATATAACTGCCATGCCCCTAACAGGTTAGCCCGCTACCATCTTAGACTGCACCATCACTTACCATCAGGTGAGATCGCAGTCAAGGGCTAGCTTGTAGTGGATTTAAAAAAAAAGAAGCGAACGAAGACGTGCGAACGAAGCGTGGAAGCCTGAACGCTAGTCCGTAAGGACATCACCCGTGTTTTCTGCCGTTTCGCACCCACCCCCTCTGTAAAACATAGAAGTCTCAAGTGTTTGTTTTACGCACCAGTCACCCCGCTGCCCCGCATCCTTTTTCCTTACCCCAAAAATGCAAGCTCAATGTAGCGTGGAAGTAAACCGATTTAAAAATCTCTAACGGTATAATGGTGCGTCATTAGTAATCGAGCAACAGCAATAACAAGCTCGTTCTGTACCGCTAGCTAGTCCTCTGCTTTTGACAGGTTAGAAATATATTTCGAATGCTGCTCCGTAAATTTAAGCCCAAGGGTCTGAAACATTCAGTCTAAATTCACTTACATAACAACAACACCTATTTCGACTTTGGTATCTAGATGATCTATTACCGGCAACGTTTCGGAAAGAACATTAATAAATAAGTATAATTACTGCCAGGAAACCTTTTTCCCACGTTATATTTTACGGGTGTTTACTTAGTTACGGGGGAAAACTGTGGGAGCTTCTTTTATTGACTATGAAATAAAATGGTTTCGAACTGCGTTCCGTAGGTACTAAAAACGACAAGCATTACTGTGTCCAAGCAAGCCTTGTATAAACAGTATTACTTTAGGGACATTTAACGTATTTATTGATTCAGTATGTAGACCGAACACGATTACTGCTTGTCGATAAAACTTATTGCAGGTATTCTTTTATTAATTTTATTTGCGACATTTATTATGAATCTGAATAATGTTATAATGAATCTGAATATTTGTATAGGTACTTCCATCGGGGTTTAAATGTCAAATATTAATTTATTTTTATTAAGATTATAAGCATAATAGCTATTTATGCAACTGTATCGTAATGAGGGTCATTTTAATTCGAGTGGTGTTTTTTGATACGAGGCTTGCCGAGTATCAAAATAGGATAGTACGAGAATTAAAATGACTAATTACGTACAGTTGCATACCTACAAGATTTTATCTACGACAAGGACGTCTTTATAATTTTTTACTTTGTAAATTAATAAAAAAGTCAAATCAATACAAATTTCACAAGTTGCAAAAGTAATCCGTTTACCGCGTAATTTTTCTAATTTTTTTTTTTAATATTGGCAATAAAAGTGGCAGTACCAACCATAGAGTGGGTTGGGTACATAGAGTATAGAGTAGGTGGAGATGAAATATATAATATGTACATATTCAATGACGGGTGCCACCATCCGCCATGATGTAGGTAAGGCTCCTCTACATACTAAGAACTCTGTGGTTGGGAAAGTGCCAGAACCCAGAGCCGCTAAGCTATAGGTATCCTATTTATGAAGATAACCATATCGATACAGCTACGACTCATAACGATACAGCTCCCATACAACGAACTGTATCGTTATGAGAAGCAAACACGAAAGAGGGTTCAATTCGATATAGTTGTCAAATTCGAAATTGGAACTTTTCGATGCTGGAGTAGATAAAAATAATTTTGCACGCCAAACCTGGCAGGATATGAGGACTCTATAATATTATATTTATTATCACCTATGTCAAAATGTTGCATGTACCATATTCTGGCAAAAAATAAATGATTTATGATTATGAACAGCCGTGACAAAACGCAACGAAGCTATGGCGAACTCTGCGACAGCTATGTAAACTACGGACGATTATCTCCACCATTAAGAGATCTAGAACGCACATTTCGTTTTTAAGATTCGAAATCAAACAATCTAGTATTACTGAAAGAAAAGCGGACAGGCGACCTTTTAAATTATATGTGTAGGTGTGACTATACCCACGCCTCAGCGACGGGTCACCGATTTTGGGAACCTGAATAATTCCGGAAGGTCACGACCCACTTTATCTGACGTTTAAAGTTTATTTAAGGTCGCCTTAATGTTACAATGCTGAGCGTGATTTCCGATCCATTTCTGCACAGCAAAATTCGGGATTGGGAATGGTCCAATAAGATTTAAGCGATATTTTGCTGCTAAACTTTTCTCCGTTTTGCTGACATTTTATTTTTAAAACTTTTCTACCTACTACAGAAATGTATGACTAAAATACGTATTGAATTCTTAATAATTGAATTTCGTAGTGAAGCTTGAGTTATCTCGCATACGGCATAGAATAACTTCTAATCATCACAGTCAAAGGGTACCCAAGCCCTGAAAAAAAAAAACGCGTCGAATGGAGAACCTTCCGCTTTTTGGAAGTCGGTTAAAAATTACAAAACGAATTACGCGTGGTCTACCGCCAAAACTATAAATTTAACTCAATTATAGATAAACCGCATTACCGCGGTCTCGTCATAGCCTCGAGGATAATAATTGATCGATAATAACAAATCATACGATTGACTATCCACGCATGTTCAACAACTTTAAAAAAATACTTTAAATTATATTAGAAATGATAATGATGACCGCACATTACCTTTAGGCGAGCCAAATATGTACACGCAGCGAAGTGAGTCAAAATACGAAATCACTGTACAAAATTCGAATCTTATGAATAAGGAGCTTGCAGCTTTTCTGGTCTGAAATGTAGGTCGCTCCAAAACTGAGGCATTGCAACGCATACTAGAGTTAAATATTTTAAATACTACTTAATTTAGTCACACAGTGTAACTATATACAAATATTCAGTGGGTCAACGCCCATACAAATGACAAACCCGGCTACCTAGACAGTGGTAGCATTTAGACGTACGATACTTTCACCTATGGTTATGAGCGACAGGAAACTGCATACAAATTTGACACTACAGTGACGGATCTATGTATTGAAAATTCTGCCAGTTTCTTCAGTCACGTCCCTGTCACCCCACAGCGTGGCTGTTTCTAAAACGTATTTTAGACACCTCCGCCGAACAACTAGTAGGTGGCTGTTTGCCTGGTGGGAGGCTTCGGCCATGGCTAGTTACCACCCTACCGGCAAAGACGTGCCGTCAAGCGATTTAGCGTTCCGGTACGATGCCGTGTAGAAACCGAAGGGGTATAGGTTTAATATAACTGCCGTGCCACTAACAGGCTAGCCCGCTACCATCTTAGACTGCATCATCACTTACCATCAGGTGAGATCGCAGTCAAGGGCTAGCTTGTAGTGGATTAAAAAAAAAAAGTATATCCTTAGACTGTGCTAGTAGTTAGGTACTTACTTTCTGCCACAGTGATGGCAAACGTATAGTTTATTACTCTCCGTGTGGATCCGATGGTGCCTCTTCCATGTCTTGAATTTGTCAAAAGTTTTATCGCAGAATGTGCAGTAACCGCCCGGTTTCTTCAAATGCACAGACCTGAAGTGAAATTGCAGCGCCAACATGGAAAAGCTTCTTTTGTTGCACGCGGTACAGTATAGTTTCTTACTTGGACAGTGAGTATATCTGAAAAGGATAAGTAAGTAGACTTCCTTGTCCATGATTTGACGGGTAGCAGGCTTGGCCAAGTCAATGCACTTTGCCAAATACATGCTGCTGAAATTTGCGCCAAAATGCAAATATATTCGACAGGTTTGCTAGAGCTGAACGTAGCAAATACCACCAAGAGGCCGTGTAAATTAACGGAGAGCTGGCGACGAATTTCAGGAAGGTACTTTTAGCAAGCTGAAATTGTGAAAAAAAAGAATTTCGTCAATTGGCGAATCCAGTCCAGCCAGTCTGGTAGAGCGTTTGCGGTTATTTCGCTACTGCGTGGCATTTGCAAACAACATTTGCAAAAAAAACAAAAAAAAAACTATTTATGATTTAGCAGCATGTATTTGGCAAAGTGCATTGACTTGGCCAAGCCTGCTAGAATAACGTGTATTGGGGTCTTTAGTTAACAATATTAAAATTAAAACGGAGGTATGAAAAGTTATACCTGTGGGTAACCATGTGAGCAAAATCTTTACCACAATAGTTACATAAATCACACTGCAAATTATTTTTGAGCCAATGACAGTTGAGTATATGTTCACTGACATCAGTACTAAACGGTGTATCACATAAACCTAAAACAAAATGAAGTTTAAGTTTGATAACTAAGTGACTTTTATTGACTGACTACTATTTTATTTTTTATTTATATTTCAAGTTGGGATACTTGCACAACCCTAAAAATGTCTTGTTTGATTGAATGAAGTACCATATCAGTTTTAGTAAGAAAAGATTACAGTTATTTTGCTATAATCCGCCAACAGTTGGCGGATTATATCCAATACCATATCAGTTGTCATATATAATATACATATGTGCCATATTAAATTGTTCATAATATTGCAAGCGGCATGCTAAATAGAACATTTGTAGGGAACTGATGAATCGATTGACAAGTGCAGGTCCATATTACGCAATGATCAAAAAAAGGAGCTAATTTATCGCCATTTTTTTAAACTTTTTATTAGAAACTATTTCCTTAGTAATTTATTTTTACTTATGCATAATTTGTTAGGAAGTATGTACTAAATTAATAAAAGTAAACTAACCACATTCATTGGTAGACAGTTTCATATTTTCGGTTGTTATACTTGGCATATTTTCCACATTGCTCTTGAAACATTTTTTAGCCATGTGACATGACAGAGATTTGCTTGTACCTAATAAGACAAGTATGAAAATTTAAATGGGACATCAGATAACTAGATCAATCTAATGTGTATAATATAGTAATATAGGTGTTGTTTCACTCACTGTAACTGTATTGCTATCCCTTTCTGCAGGGTGCATTGTGAAAAGGATAGCAATTACCATTAAGGGTGCCTCTCCACCAGAGATGTGCTACGTTGCTAAGCTAGGATATGTGTCTCACTTACCAATAAGAGCTCTTGATTTTCGTAGCTTAGATTGCTAGATGTTAGATGCGCTCCTATTGGTGGGTTTGACACACATCAGTAGCTTAGCAACATAGCACACAGGTGTGCTATGTTGCTAAGCTACTGATGGAATGGATGCTTCTACAGGTCTGTGGAAAGGCACCCTAACACTGGTCATTAGTTAGAGGTTGTGTACAACAGAATTAGCAACATCTTTGAATACTCACCGTATTTCCGGTTACACTTTACACATTCATATGTTTTGTCTTTACGTTTGGTAGTACTACATTTATCTTTGGTCTTGTTTGGACATGTTTTCTCTTCATAGTCAATCACAGGAGAAAAATCTTTTGTATCATGCGAGATATCATTAAAATCTTCCAAATTTTCAGTATTAAATCCTTCACATTCTTGCTCTGTATCAGTAGTCTCTTGTTTGATCAACGTTGATAAATGACTGTGACTTTCCACTTCTGTAAATTTCTAAAGAAATAAAACTAAAAAGTCACAATAAAAAATAAATATTCAACGAAACTAACCAGTCAAAATCAAACTTAATGAGAGCAAAGCTAGGAGGATAGAAGTTATAGTTTACAAGCTATGGTGTGTTAAAGTTGACTAAAAACTAGTATTTTATATATATTATACTTAAGTACAGGATTAATCTAAGGAATAGTTACAGTTTACCTTAGAAAGCTGGGTCAAGTCAGCTAAATTCTTCATACATATAATAGTATTTAGTACCTTCTGAACTTTCTTAATATTAAGTACTTAATATGAAAATATCAAGTTTCCAGGCACAACCATTTATGCTGTTTTGATAAATTATGTAAGTTATAGACTACAGTACAGAGTCTTATAAAGGAGACAGTGGTTTCTTTACTATAACTTGAGAATATAATGTAATATAAGTAGGTACAAAACTTACAGCTTTGTTCTCAATAGGGAACTTTTTCCAAAAGCTTTCCGATTTCTCACATTGTCTCTTAAACTTCTCAAACTCTCCAACCTTCTTTTCACATTTCACACACAGCACATGTGAAGTATATTCAATATTAACCTGCATATCACAATAAATGGTACAAAACTATGAAATAATCTATGCTAATATTATAAATGTGAAAGTGTGTCTGTATGTCTGCTTTCATGGCTCGTCTGTTTAGCCAATTTTGGTGAAATTTGGTACAGAGATAGGTTGTATCCCTGGAAAGGACATAGGCTACTTTTAATCCCGGAAAATTTATGAGTTTCCGCAGGAACACAGAAACTTAATTTACGCGGATTAAGTCATATTATGCATCATCTAGTTAGACTTTAATTAATAATACCATATTAAACTTTTATAACACCACCACAGTTAAATGGTTCATATGTTTGTCATATACCTATTAAAGAGTAAATTATTTACAAAGTCAGTAATACTTACTTAAAATATTTTGAAAACCAAGAAGGAAGTACAAATCTGTATAAGGTAAACTTACATGATAAATACCTCCCCTCTATAAAAAAGTCAATATACTCCATACAAAGAATTGAAGTAACAAGTCAAAGAAATACTTTGATCAACTAGATCACTAGATGATGCCAGTGACCTGTTCATTTAGTACCTATCTTTTAAATAAGTAGTTACTATGGGAGCCGTTTGATTTTCTGTGATAAGATGTAGCCTTAGTCTTTCTCAGGGTCTGTAACTATATCCATGCAAAAAAACATATCGATACTTTGGTTCTTTACAGCATGATTTATTGACAATCCAACAAACATACCTTCCAATTTATAATACTAATTACTTAGTATGATATTATGTCATGATGATTACTTAATTCAGAAGCTGTACAGAAGGGTCCATGTCCAGGTAGGTACTTAGCTATTTCTAAGAAAGAATTCCATGAAATAGATGAATACACTCCACCAGGTTACAAAAGGTACCTTGGCCCTTTATGCAAATGTAACTTTTACTTACTGTGAATCCAACACAATACTCCAACAACTTTAAAATATGTGAACTTTCAACTAGATTTATCCCTTGACTGTATTTTGTGCATAAACATACACGACAACAATGTTTTTTGGGGTTCATTTTAACTACACAATTGTTTACACCGTCGGACGACATAAGTATAGCTTTGTACAATTAATGTAATTTCCCTTCAAATTCCATTTCGTAGGTTATTTAAACTTATTTTATCTAATACAGAAGGCGAAGCCAAACATTAATTTTGTTTGGTTTGTAATTTAAAAGAAAGGTGTATGGGAACTGGGAAGATTAGTATTATTATTTCATATTATGACAGATGACGTCTTGTCAGATGCATTTTTTAACCGGGCTCTCTGGGCTCTGGGCTCAAGCCATTTTGAGCCGTTATTGAGCCTATAATGTGCTGTTAAATTAATATGAAATTATGAGGTTGTAATTTCTTGAGTTCTTGAGGCCGTGACTATATTCCATGCATTCTAAGTAATTCTAAGGTTTTTAGGTTTTTAGGTCTCATTTTTTGCGCAAAGGATCAGCCTGGCTGTCCAGCGCGGAAATGCAGCCAGCATTCTTGCCACCATACCACGCGGGCATGATTTATATAGTATCTAATTAGGTTAGGCTAGCTAGCTGTAAGTTCTATTGTAGGTATTATTTTCAATAAAGGTTAAACCTAACATCTCTGTATTTTCCATTTATTGTAATGTTGCCTAATTTAATTTGTCCGTGCCTCCAGAAGCGTGGTGCCAATTTCATGAATGGCAAATTAAAATCTGTGTAAGGACACTTAACGCCTACTTAAACCCGAACATATTACATAATACACCCTCATGAAATGAATAATTCATGCCTACTATTAAATTAAAAATAATATGACTTACTTACTTAAATGTTTTTATTTTGAACCAGTGGGTTTAATAGACGATTCAAAAGCACTAATTGAAAACGTTTAATTCATGAATTTTGTAATTGAATAAATCACATTTAAAAATGAATTTCGTATTGCACTTCACGTGTGTTCATGATATTAAATAACTTGATTTTTAATTTGAATTTGAGCCCTTCACTGCGATCTCACCTGATGGTAAGTGATGATGCAGTCTAAGGTGGTAGCGGGCTAACCTGTTAGGGGCATGGCAGTTAAATTAAACCCATACCCCATCGGTTTCTACACGGCATCGTACCGGAACGCTAAATCGCTTGGCGGCACGTCTTTGCCGACCAGGTCAGACCAGGGAAAATTCAGAAATTATAAATTCCCAAATTGACCCTGCCGGGGATCGAACCCAAGGCGAGTCACCTCCAAGATTTTACGAGGTGAGGTGTGGGGTGCCGCCCGCGCTTCCCAAGATTTTACGAGGTGAGGTGTGGGGTGCCGCCCGCGCTTCTCGCGGTACATTTCTCGTAGAGACTAGCGGGGAAGCGGGCAGCGCGGTATATTCTGAAACCGCTCGGCAACGTTCAAATTCTAGGATTAATTTGAATTAAATAGATATAGGACTTCAGTTTGAAATAAATTTTAGCAGGTTCTCATTAATACTTCAAGAGGAATTTATCCATATAAAAATGATGAGCAAAGTTGAAAATTTTATTAATAAAAAATTCGTTTTAAACTTTTAATTTAGCCTGTTTCAAGATTTTTTTTGATCGAGTAAAGTACATCCTATCGTGTAACAAATTAGCACATTCTTTAGACAATATCTTTAAGTGTATCGGATATTTTTTGTAAGACCGTTATTTAATAGTAAATACCGAAAAAATTTGATCTAGCAAACCAGTTTTCACCGCTGAGCTGAGGTGACTCGCCTTAAGCCAACAGCGCTACACACCGCGCCACGGAGGTCGTCAGATGCCGGAGATGGTTATAGCGGGCTTTAACCTGTTAGAAGTACATGGCAGTTATATTAAATTCTATGACGTGTAGTCATAGAACGTGTAGTGTAGAACCTAATTGGTGTGAAATCGTGATAACGATCAATCGAATTTGTGACTTAAAAACAGTACAACTCTAGAACATAATAATATGTATATTATTATGGCTCTATTTTCCCATCCTCTTTTATTATAGGTACCTTCAAATTAAGAGTGAATTGGCATCTTATATGCGCGCTCCACCTTAGGCTGCATCGCCTCTTGCATGCAAGTCTGATTGCAGCCAAACGCTAGCCTATACCTATATTAAAAAAAAACTAGCTGACACCATTGGCGCGTTGACTATCCTGTGATACGTGCGTACGGCGGGTGCGGCGGTGTTCGCGTGGCGCGCTTACGTACTCGTTTTTACTCGTTTTTACTCGCGCTTACGTACTCGTTTCGCATTTGCGTAGCATCAACAAGCCTCGTTTTTCTGTCAACAGGTGTTGCATAATAAGAAACTGGATGATGCCCACGTCAGTATTCGTGTGTATTTAGGTTTTCAATTAATCCCGAGGGCTAATATCCGGGATAAAAGGCTTTTTGTCTAATATACTTTAGTACTTTACATATGACAGGCCACATTTGTGCCAAACGTAATAATTGGTTGAACAGATGGGCCGTGAAATGTAGCAGACAGTCACGCGGATACACTTATTTACAATATGGATAAATGCACAGAAATGTCCAGTTATTTTTTTAACCTTTGCGGTAAAATGTGACTATAAGTAAGTATAGTGTGACGATCCTAAGGTTTAGGTACCTCTGATTAATTGACTCTCTTACTATTGGCTCAACAATGAATTGCATTGTGACTTGAAGGTAAGTATTATAAATTAAGCTTACCTACCGCAAAAATTGAGATCTTAGCAATTCTTTATCCGCAATCGACAAGCAAGGGTGAATATCAAAAATCCAAAAGGGTCGACGCTGAATAAAATTGCACCTGCATATTTTATATGCGGGCTCCGCCAATAAAATCTGATACTACCTATGAGTTAGAGCACCCCTTATTCCTGTAATTTAAATTCATATTCAGATTCATTTATTTGCAAAACATGAACAGTTGTACAATAATTGACTATTAGAGAATGAATGCCTTTATTGACCGAGCGAAGCGAAGGTCTCTGAGTCTACTTGGGTGAATTGGCACTTGTCCGTCCGTCCGTCCGTCCGTCCGTCCGTCCGTCCGTCCGTCCGTCTGTCAGAGCATTATAACTTCTGAATTACTGAACGCAATTACTTCAGCTTTAAATATAATATGTAAACCAATGGCCTCCCGCCGAATATGGCTTAAAAAATAATAAAAATCTTTATTTCAGGGGGGCTCTCATAGAAGCGAATGCGAAGTAAAATATTTTTTATAAAGTTACATAGGGTTGCGGTATATCATTTTAAAGATAATTAGAAATAGAGTCCAAAAATATATTTTTTTTAATTTTTCCCTCAAAATTGACGAAATGGGGGGCTTTCAAAGTGGTGATTTTCTAACGTCCAAAGATGACCTCAGAACTCTAAATTTTCTGAAAGGATGAGCCTGAAACTTGATCAATTATTTCAATTATATCCTGTACTTGCACAACAAATACTAAAATTAGATAAATATTGTAAGGAAACGGAATTATTTAATTTTTAATGAGCTTCAGTATTTTTAACAGAACTTCACATTTATGTCAATAGATGGCGCCGCGAGGTCTTAGTTCGGGGCGAACCACTAGTGTAGGTATATGCAATTTAAGTGACAGGTACTTCGAAATTATTATTGAAATGAAAACTTCTTTAGGTGCGTTGCGCACTTTTTGGTAGAAAGAAAACTCGTGGATTCGCGTCACCGACACCTCGCTCCGACATGCTCGCGAAACCGACATGCTATATACTAACTTTCGTCACATGTACCTATTCATATTCGCTTCTATCGGCAGTCCATAGGACTGCCAATTTTGATATGTATATATTTTATGTACTTAAGTAATATTATTTCAACTTAATGTCTTTAGAAAAACAAAACATGTCACAATCTGGCAACGCATGTTAGCATTGTGATAATGTTTGCCAAGCGATTTAGCGTTCCGGTACGATGCAGTGTAGAAACCGACTAGGGGTATGGGTTTAACATAACTACCCCTAACAGGTTAGCCCGCTACCATCTTAGACTGCATCGTCACTTACCATCAGGTGAGCTTCCAGTACGACTGTACGCTTACCTACTTAGTAAAAATTTTTACATTGCAAAATCGATTGATCGTAATCAAGCGCTTGATAACGATCAATCGAATTTGAACCTTATAATCATTGATTAGAGTTTAATTTCGAATATGCATTCACAGCCAGCGCGATTCCTACGATACGTTTCGCAATTAAAATCTGTACAGTACTGAATTTGTGACTTCAAGTCAAGAGCTTCCATCCATTTTACTTTGTTGCCCATGTGAACAAACGATTGATGACGATCAATCGAATTTTTAATGTAAAAACTTAGACCAAGCGTATACTGACCTACGGACACCACATTTATCACAGTTTCCCTATACTCAACCTATTTTAGGCGTATTTATCTAAATAGAAATAAAAAGTAGGTTTCATCTGGTAAACAGATCGGTGAAGGTCGTTGTCTATCCGGCTCTTGACCATCCGTGATATACCTAATTATGAGGAACGACAAGCTTATTCTATAATATTATCATAATTTATACGAAAGTGTGTCTGTTTGATTCATGTTTATATATCTGTTATCTTTCCACCTTATTGTAGGTAAGTTCTTCCCCTGTTTTTAAATGGAAAATTTTCCATTGACCATGTAAATTATTAATTAAAATTGCGAGAATGTGGATATTGTTTGTTTGTCTTTTATCTTTTCATTGTCTATCCACAGAACCGATTTGGAAGAAATGTGTTAAATGTGTGTGTATAAATGTAATGTGTGTTATGGAGATGGATAATATTATATTCTTATGCTAGGAGACTTAAGTATTCCGCAAAATCAAAGTTCTTAGGGATTTAGTAAACCTAAATACACGCGAACGAAGTCACGGGCTTTATCTAGTAAGTAGGTATAAAATAATCAAACAATACCGATTAATGTTAAGGCGTCTTTTCAACAAATGGCTTTTATTCTAATCTGGGTGTTAAATAATGAATTTCGGTCCATTATTCAACGAATCCCGGACGGGCGATTAACAAATTTCAATCTAGGTAAGTGAGGTAGGTACTGTTTACACCGAACCGGGTATCGGATTAGTGGAAAGTTGAAAACAATAATATTGTTCAGGCATCGTTTTGCCAGGTGACCATCTGCTTATCGTCCCTTGTATTCAGGGCTCGTTCCATGGGCGGGCGGAGCGCTTCCTTATAGATCGTAGGGCGCGCGTTTCAGTGAGTTTCCAAGTGCCGAGTCGCGCGGACGCGTCGCACTTACCCCGCTGAGCCAAAACGAGACACAAATACTTGACCGATAACGCTAGACAAGGACAACACCTCCGTTTTCAACAGGTCGTTATTGTTACTCCACTAAATGGTGATATCGTAATAATTCTCACTTCAGCTCTTTATTTTATGGCCCGTTCAAACATTTTTACTTACACGTAACGCCGTATATTGTTTTGCGTGTTGTTAAGTTGGTGTGGTGTTGTTTTATGACGCTTTAATAGCTTGTGTTGTGTCTGCCTGATGGAATGCCTTCTTGTAAAGATAAGCCTGTCTATAAACAAATAAGTAGGTACCTAAGAACTTACATGCTAATTTATAGTATGTAATAATTATAATTTTATTTATTTTTTCTTTGGTCCTATAGCACAAATAGGTAGATACTCGTACACACTATACATATTTAAAAAAGTGCCACAAACGAATTGACGTTAAACTTTAAAAAATCCTATTACTTAAAAATTATAAAAATGAAAATTTAGGTAGGTAAGTATACTTACTCAGTATACACTAACAATATACCTACTTGAAAACCCATATCAATCAGAATAAAATTAATATTCCAGAAAGAGTATGAAAATTGGTTACTTATTCTACAGGTGACATAATGGTTATTGAGTTACACGTCTCTATACCATAGAGTTATCATACTATTATATTACTAGAGAATGCAACGTTCTGACTTCTTCAATCTGCATTATGACTATACTGGTAGATAGATAGATAGATAAACTGTTTATTGCTACACAGGACATAAAAATACAAAAAAGACTGGTGTGCGTACAATGAAACATTTTCTGTGTATTGAAGGAAGTAGAGATGATATAAAGAGAGTTTCGCATAACAGTGATTGCTATTAACCCGATGATTTCAATCAGAAGAAATTCGAGGAATTTATAATTATAGAAGTACGAAAATAGTAGTTCTTCCTTTCACCGCGTCACAGATAATTTGGTGGCATTGTACGATGCAATTAACAAGAACAACAGTCGTGTCTTTATCTGTCGGTAAATTAATGCTGGAATTCCTGCTTTGATTCTGTCTCTCATTGCTATCTCTATCTAAATGTTATGAATGTGATTGATAAAAGATTGGTCTTTTAACATAAGATAAGTTTTTACTTAATTAGCGTACGTGCCTATGTAACAACACTAACATTCGCATACAATTCGCGACTTACAAAACATTTCGTAAGTGATTCATTTATGCTGAACGTGTTAAAGTGTGTACTGGTGTAATCGTGGCCTAAGAAGGGTTTATTTCATTATCGCCAAGTAAACCTTAACCGACGAATAAATATGAAATTTTGCCAGAATTCCTATACAACATAATATTTCAAAGTATCCAATTTATTCAGATAACAGAATTAACAGTAAAACTTGAACCAGAGGTGGAAAAATAGACCCTAAAAATATTCAATTTATTTTATGATATAGATTGCTTAGTAGGGAATAAGCGTTATTTGAAGTTTGATGTGAGAGGATTGCTCTTCTAGTATGAGACATCTCTCTTATTCCTTATCGGGAGAAACGACTGACCTCATTTTAAATCTATACGCATCACATAAAATGCGCTCTGTATTTTCCTTTCAAATATTTCATTCTTATGCATATTTTGTTTTAGCTAGCTAAGGCAAAACATGCATATGAACGAAATCTTATGTGTTTCACTCCGGCTTTGCACAGATGGGCTTTTAAATTTGAATGATAGTGCAATCCGATGTTGAGAAGTAAGTTTATCCATACTTAATATTATAAAGTGTATCTATCTGTCTATCTGCTACGCTTTCACGGCCCATCTGTTCAACCATTTTCGATTAAATTTGGCATAGGGATAGTTAGCATCCCGGAGAAGAACATAGGCTTTTTCCCGGAAAAACAACAAACAAAACAAACCGCGGGAATCAAAAACCGATAACCACGCGGACGAAGTCGCGGGTGTCTTCTAATAACCGAATAAATAGGCAAAGTTGCGTGGCTTGCGAATTCCTTGCGCATCCTTTTTGAATTTTTTATGTTTTACTTCCTCACATATCTCTAATGGTATCGAAGATGTTCTTCAAGAAGTTTAGTTTCCAAAGTATGGTTTATAAAGGGAGCATTCTATGGCTTTTTTATAGTATCGAAGAAGAAAAAAAAGGAAAAACCGGTTTTATTTCTACTGAATAATCACTTGGTACACACGACACGTGGCAACCCTAATCTCATTTAAGTGAAGAATAATAACCAAATACGGATAAAATGCTATACCTTTCCAAGAAAAGGCTATTTTCACTGCCTACGTGACCACATTTTGTGCGGGAATTGAAGAATTATGAGGGCTAGGATGTTGTAAATTTTCTTATGTTTATGGTTGTATCTTGCAAAAAAATGCTTAACCCGCACAGGCTTTGCACGGATGCGCCAATTCTATAATAATGGCATTTAGTTACTAAAATATATAGAATAGACAAGCACAGGTAAATAATAGACACACAGTAAACAGTTACAGGAAGTAAACTTAACACCTGTAGTGTACAGAGCTACGCAGTTAAAGTATCGTCTAAAGAATAGCCATTAGTGCGAAAAGTATATCTGTTCAACCATTTATTTTACTTTTGACAGCTCGATTCAATGATGTTCTAATGCGTTACTGATTCGGTTTATGATAATATGACTTTCTTTAAGAAGAAGTTTTAATCGATTTGACACGTTGATATTTATCTTTGCACAATTTTTAAAATTGTTTTATAAATATATAAAAGAATTTAAAAAATTGGTATATTAATATATATATATGTATAATATTAAAATAAATCATTTATATACAACAGTACAGTAATGTACATGAATCCGTCAGGTCATAGAAGCTAAGTATTTTGAAAAAGAAAGTCGTACTTGTAATTACTAGATGAGTATACGATCTACGATTTATCGGATAAAAGGGCACGTCGCTGCACTATTGTAAAAATCGATGTTCGTCTATGGAGTATTGTTTTTTTTTCACGATGGTTGCCTGTCAATAATTAGGACACTTCATAAGCGTGCTTATTTCAAAAGTAAAATAAATGGTTGGACAATATAGTAGGAAATACGAACTCCGCAAAGTCAGAAAGGTATAGGTATTACGTATACCAATTAATATGATTGCAACAACACCCTTGTCATAGATCTTTGAAATCGGACCCGTGGGCTTACTATACAATCGCTTAAAGCAGTATTGTTGTAAAATGACAGTTTTATGTGATGTACCTTGACGTCCCTAAATAAGGATTATTATTATGAAACAAAAGCGTCAACAATATTAAAATAATACTGCTTTAAGTGATGGTAGGCCCCCTGTTTGCACGCTACTTGTTGCGCGCCATTTGTATCGACCTAGTCTGTCCACACCCTAAAACGTAACATCGATATGACATTAGTCCCAAGAGCGATTGTATTAAAGTTTACCTTATCTATCCTACTTCCATTACAACCTACCTATGTTCTATACATATGTTAAATATCTAATCGAATATATTGTATCTAATCAAATAATCAATCAAATATCAAATAAATATTATAAATGCGAAAGTTTGGATGGATGTGGATGCATGGATGTATGGATGTTTGTTACTCAATCACGCCCGAACGGCTGAACGGATCTGGATGAAATTTGGCACAGAGATAGATTATAGTCTGGAATAACACACAGGCTTTTTATCCCGGAAAACTAAGGAATTCCCGCGGGAACCAAAAAACCTCAATCCACGCGAACGTAGTCGCGGGCATCAGCTATAGTAATTAATTAAAATTGAGCTTAGTATTTTTGCATAACGCAGACAATTACTAATCACTAGATGATGCCCTGTGACTTGATCCAAGTTAACTTATGATTTTTTTAATCCCGTAGAACGCGTGAGAACTCTTTTACTAACCGCGATAAAAGCTGAGGTCCACCCCCGGGATGCAACCTATTATTTTTCTATCGTCGTAATTGGTTAAGCAGATTGGCTTTGAAGCAAACAAATGTTGCTGCAAATGTTCTCGGGCGGCGGTAATCACTTACCATCAGGTGACCCGCCTGCTCGTTTACTCGCTATACATAATATAAAAAAAACAAACACTTCTGCATTTATAAAAATAATTACATAATAGTATGAATACTTAATTATATTCATAAAATGAATACTTATCTGCAAGGATTTAGTCACCTTTTAGGTCTTGAAAATGCCTTAAAAGCATTGACTCAAGTAGGTATTATTTAAGTCATTGTTTTAAAAGCAAAAATTAACGAGTATCATGTCATCAAAACTATTCCAGCTTGAAATAAACGTATTTATACTGAATTCAGAAACTGAAATAGTGTAAGGAAAGATTTTTATGAAAGTCTTTAGAAACGCCTTTATTCGATATTCTACAATGGGCATCAATCGATAGAGCCTTAATTAAGTTAATGTACTTTCAACCTGATGTAGAACAATGCTGAAAAAAGGATATAAGCAGAACTGCCACGTTGGTCTAGTGGTTGGCATGTTCGACTGCGGCCGACGAGGGTCCAGGCTCGAGTCCCGGGTCGGGCCATAATTAAGTATTGGGTTTTTCTGACTAGAAATTCTCAGTACTAGAACGGAGTTAGCGGTGTTTCACATCCATGCCTCGGAGAGCACGTTAAGCCGTCGGTCCCGGTTATTATCACTAATATGTTAATAGTGGTTAAGCCCCGCCAACCCGCATTGGAGCAGCGTGGTGGGTCTAAGCTCTAATTCCCCCTCTCCTATGAGAGCGGAGGCCCGTGCCCAGCTGTGGGACGTTAATGGAATGTAGTGGTGTAGGATATAAGCAGATTCCTTGTTCCATGGCCTAAATAATATCAAATACCTTAACTGTAACTAGCAGTAATAATAATGAACAATATTTATTTCTCAGATGCTATTCCTAAGGGTGATATTTATTAGAGAGGCTACAGTGAAAATAAACTGTAGCAATAGTATTAAGATGGATTTATATCGTACTTACTAACTTACTTAACAGGGAGCGCTTCATGTTTTCATCCTGAACTCCAATATATAATAGGCACTGAAACTAGTCGTTTGAGTCTTTGTGGGGAACTTGGGAAGAGTCACTTTATTATCTGCTGGTACCATGCTGAAGCATTATGGATCTGAAATGTGTACAATGATAGTTGACCTCGGCCCTCGACCACAAATTCAAAGTTTTGTTTTAAATTCTTTATTGCACATACATAGATTACAATGCACAAAGGCGAACTTAATACCTAGAGGTATTCTCTTCCAGTTAACCTTTGGTAGTGGGGACAGGGTAGAAATCACAGTGCGTACAATATAAAGAGAAAAGTTGGGGTAAGAAAAAACATATTAGGTAGTAGGTAATAAAGTGACGTATTGAAATACACAAAAATGTATAATATACTAAAATATAATATAATACTTAGGTTAAATAAAAAGAATATAAAATACAATAAATATTTAAATACTTATATAAATATATATATGTAAAAATAATATATTGGTTAAACTAATAATTAATAATTATGAATGTGATTATGTGCAGGGATTCTGACATTTTTGAAAGTGTTCGTGTACTCGACGCTCTCTCGAAAGTTGCTCTTCGTGCTATGGAGTGTGCTATGTTGGAGATCTAGTGTAGGTATTCCAATTAATATTACTTTGTATCAAATATTATTGAAATCTATTGGGTATTCTTAATTACAAATGTCGCCGTCTTCGTCATCGGATCAGTCGATATAACATCCATCTCTGAATACAAAAATCTCAGAAGGATTCACTTTGGAATAAGATCTTGTGCCGCAGATGTCCCGCCCTCGTTATGAGGGGTTACCCAATGCTACGTTTTTTAGTGTGGGATCCGCATCCAAGAACCCAAACTTTCCTTCTTACGTTTCTTGGAACTACATACCTCACCCAATAATACTTCAGCTTGGCTTTTTTTGAGGTCAGTTTAGTTCTTCCACGGATCTCCTACTTTCTTATCAGATCACTTTAAGATGCTCCGAACATATCTCTCCATTGAGCCGTGGTTCTCAAACCAATTTAAAACTAAAGTACAGCTGCGCGCTCAACTGTTAATAATCCCTCAGTATTTACTATTTCCTTTTGATCAAGCTGTTTCGAACTTTGATTACTTTCTTGCCTTTGTAAGAAGCTTGTTTGAAGCAACTTTCTGAAATATTGTACCAACAGCCTTGTTTAAGTTAAAACATTTTATGATCTATATAGTTCGAACTTCGTATCTATATAAAAACATATTAAACCAACCATTTTTAGAGCAAGTCAGCTAGTAGGTACCTGAAGGTAATTTATGATGATTGATTACTAGACCAATTATATTGTGGGTATTCGGTTCGCTGAATTCTAACACTCACAAATTTTGTGTAGGTAGTTTGGATGAAATGATTATTATTATTATTATCATTTATCAACGTACTTCGATTAATGATTTATGCCAGTAAGTCTAGAAACTAGCAAAATTAGGTGTTCTAAGAGCTCCACTAAAAAGTCTATCATTCTGGTCTATATCATTAAAAAAATCATATCATTTTAGTATCATTTTAAAATTATGTAGTAGCAAGATTTAGCTGCCAATTAAATCGGCAGCATACAAGTTCCAACGTTTCGCTTTATTTTTTTTACGTAAGTAGATACCAGTACGCTTACTCTGAGTTTTTACATTGCAAATACGGTTGATCGACGTGAGAACTCACCTCACCAAGTGTAACCGAACGGTCAAAGTAAAATGGACCCCATTGCTCTTGCTTTAAAGTCACAAATTCAGCGTTTGGAGCGCTGTCTGTGAATAAATACACGAAATGATGAAATGAGCTCTAAACCAATGCAGTTAAGGTTCATTTTACTTTAACGTTCGCTTACACTTGGTGAGGTGAGCTCTCACGTCGATCAATGTAAAAACTCAGAGTAAGCGTAAAGTAAGAACGTCGTACAAGGATTATTTTCTAAATTAAACTAAACTAAACAGCTTCGCTCACGTTGTTTGATTTTCATACAAATTGAAACCCCCTATTTTTGTACCCCTTTAGGGGTTGAATTTTCGAAAATCCCTTCTTAGCGGATGCCTATGCTAAAATTAAGGCTGTCTGTGTGCCAAATTTCAGCCAGATCCGTCCAGTCCAGTCAGTTACCTTTTCTTTTTATATAATTTATTTTTATATAATTAAGAAGACAAGAAGACCTTTATTTATTTAAATTATGTATGCCTAGGACGTTTATCACGTACCTTCCTATCCACTTTTAGCTCGTACTTGTGTAGGTCACGTAGATAACGTAAAAACGTGGACAGACGGAACCATATAATCTAAGAATAACGTTTGCAACATTATTTTTTTGCTCATTTCAATCATTTAGAAAAAAAAGTACCTCACTTTAAACAACAGCTATAATTTAATGAACTGGGGATTTACATTACTGTTAGAGTGTTATTGTGCGGTGTAGAGCGAAAAACTATTTAGCCTGTTCTGCAAGTTCTGCAAGTAGCAAGACAATTTATTCCGTACTTTTTTAATTTTATTAAAAACGTTACAATAAAACTCATGGCTAGCCTAATTTAATTACTGTTTTTTTTTAATTTATTTACTTTATAAATTGCACGAAAAAATACAAAAATATGTTAAAAATACGCCAACAAACGGCAATAGCCTATGTCCTTCCACGGGATGTAACCCACCCCTCACAAAAGCAACAAAATTGGTTGAAAAGATGACCGACAGATACACAGACACACTTTTGCATTTATAATATTAGTATGGATTCTATCTTTTCACGGTTCATCAGTTTAACCGAATTTGACTAAATTGGAAATAGAGATATAGGGTTGACATCACGGAGATGGGCATAGGCTAGACATTAATTGTTTACAAGCAATCAATTATGTTTTGACGACCTCCGTGGCGCAGTGTGTAGCGCTGTTGCCTTAACGTGCGGAGGTCCTGGGTTCGATCCCCGGCAGGGTCAATTTGGGAATTTATAATTTCTGAATGTTCCCTGGTCTGGCCTGGTGGGAGGCTTCGGCCGTGGCTAGTTACCACCCTACCGGCAAAGACGTGCCGCCAAGCGATTTAGCGTTCCAGTACGATGCCGTGTAGAAACCGAAGGGGTATGGGTCTAATATAACTGCCATGCCCCTAACAGGTTAGCCCGCTACCATCTTAGACTGCATCATCACTTACCATCAGGTGAGATCGCAGTCAAGGGCTAGCTTGTAGTGGATAAAAAAAAAAAAAAAAGTATCCAAATAAAAACTTAATTATAAATGTATGTCTGGTACGATTTAACTGCCCATATCTTTTTAACTGATTATGATGAAATTTGGTATAGAGGTAGGCTAAATCCCAGGGATTTTAGATAGGTTTTATCTGAATAAATGCTATATTATAAATAGTAACGATGTGTTATGAGAATAAAATAATGATCAGTGTGCCACCACAATATCAATAAAATATGTCTTACATTATAAGATGCAGATATTTCTTAGACGCTTTCTTTTCTCTTGTCTTTTTCTTCCCCCTTTTTTAAGAAAAAGTCTTTTGTCCCCAAAGTTTAAAGTGCCCCTAATTCACGACAAAGGGAAGTGGAAATTTGGACTACTTTGTGCTCTAATGAGACGGTATTTGGAGCGCGATCTAAACCCTTATTTCATCCGACCGCACCAAGTAAATGTGTGGTAATGTGTTTATTTGCATTATAGGGAATTCGAAGTTCTTGCTGACTTGCTCATGTTAAGTTCTATTTTGCTTAGTAAAAACCCCTATTATAGATGATGAATTTACAAAAATTGTTACCAACCGGATGTCACGTCATAAGAGCTATCTATATGCAAAATTCACTCCAAATGCCAAGTCATTCCGAACCAGTGGTAGATTCACTCGACGATTTAAAGCACTTGTCAACTTGATTAAAAAAGATTTGAGATTGAGTTTAATTATCACTGTGGGTTGACAGATCGGTCGGGCCATAATTGAGTAGGTATTGGGTTTTTCTGACTAGAAATTCTCAGTACTAGCCCGGAGTTAGGAAGTTGGCGGTGTGTCACCCCCGTGCCTCGGAGAGCACGTTAAGCCGTCGGTCCCGGTTATTATCTCTAACATGATAATAGTCGTTAAAGCCCGCCAACCCTCATTGGAGCAGCATGGGTCTAAGCTCTAATTCCCTCCTATGAGAGTGAAGGCCAGTACCCACAAGTGGGACGTTAAAGGGCTGTAGTGGTGGTGGTGGTGGTTGACAGATCTGTCAATCACCATAGGAAATGGTGTCTTCCTATATTTTGTGATACTAGATAACGCCGGCGACTTTGTCCGCATGGATTTAGTTTTTTTTATCCCCGCGGGAGGACTAATTACCTGCAATAAAATTTGCCTATGTCCTTCCCCGCAATAAAGCTATCTCTGTACCAAACGGTTGAACACATGGACCGTGAAAGCGTAGCAGACAGACAAACACACACTTTCGCATAAATAATATTATTATGGATAAAATCAACACAAACTGGTATCTTTCTCACCCCATTCTTCATTAAGGAGCCGTGGCTCAGGGAAGTTAATATTACAGGTAATTTGCTTCGTTTACAAACAACCTCAGCCCCGGATCATCAAATTTCCGTTCATTTCACGCGTCGCTAACGGTGTCACTTATTAGGTACATATTTATTATAATAACACGAAAATTCTTATCTTTTACTTTCTTAGGTAACTCTTTTAACTATTTTATACTGACAGCGTAAGACAGAATCTCTATTTTTTTTACAACCCTACAAGTTAACCCTTGACTACAATCTCACCTGATGGTAATGATGATGCAATCTAAGATGGTAGCGGGCTAACCTGTTAGGGGCATGGTAGTTATATTAAGCCCATACCCCTATTCGGTTTCTACACGGCATCGTACCGGAACGCTAAATCACTTGGCGGCACGTCTTTGCCGCTTGGGTGGTAACTAGCCTAGCATTTAATATAGATTAGACTAGTAGATATATTTAATAAATAAAGCAGATCTGATGAATATTTTCGGATCTTTAAATCCACCATCATATTATTTTGAGCAGAATAAGCCACAATAATTAGTGTTTACTGAACTATAACCATACATTGATTTAAGTTACATAATATTTTTATTTTAAGTCCTGTATTATGCAAAGTGTTCGTTAAATTAACACGATGGATGAAGTTTAATAAAGCTTTGGGTCTCGTAGATGTGAAATAAGCTGGATTAAGACTGTTTCATCGAAATATTCAAGAAGTATTACTTTTTCATCAGGTAAGCCCTCGAAAATAATACACTTGTAAGTCGTAGGTAATAAAGGCAGATTCAGACGGCTGATATTGTCGTCAATCTTTGAGGGTGCCTTGATTATTGTAGGCGTCATCCTACGCCTCGTATGTAATTATTCTAGCTATATATACAAAAAAAGAATAAGATGAAATAATAATATTCTAGTTCCTAAGCCCATATTAAATTGAAAACAAGTCCATTTAATAATACCTCCTACAAAAATACATTTTATGCGAGTGTTTAAATGTAAAACCAACTCCTTTTTATTATTGTTATGTTACTACGGCATGCGATGTTAAAATAAACGATTAGCGTATTTACATTTCAATGTGACATTCATTCATGACATACATTCATGAGAGTAATATGTACTTTTTTTTAAATTTTAATTTCAACAAACATGTACAATCCCGTTATACTTCATAAAAAACAAGATAATTTTGAGTTTTTTTTAGCACAATATGAACAAAAGAGTGCTTAGACACTCGCTCGTACTACGGTAACTGATGTAACGTTCTATTTTTGTCCAACGATTTATTTTAATTTTGACATTTAAAGCACACCTATGAAGTATCATAATTATTAACAGGCAACCATCGACAAAAAAAATACAATACTCCATAGATGCATATCGTTTTTTAGAATAGTGAAGCGACGTGCCCTTTTATCCGATATTATTTCGTAACTCGTATACTCATCTAGTACTTACTAGTACGACTTTCCTTTTCAAAATAGCCGCGGAGCTGCAACACTAGCTTTCTTGAGTCCTTTATCACCATACATCTTTGGCGATATATGGTTTCTATGGCCTGACTAATTCATGTACATTTACTGTACTGTTGTATAAGAATGATTTATTTTAATACATACATTAATATACTTAGTCTTATATATTATATTAGGCATGCATGCTTGTACACCAAATTGAAGCTTAATTATGAATTCGTTATAAAAATAGAACGCGTGGCTCGAATCTTTTTTGGTGTATAAATATCGTTTTTGTTGTATGCCATGTGGCGGTTCACACGGCCATCCGCTTGGACAAAACATTGTGATATGCACGACAAATGGCCAATCAATACCCGGTTGTATTTTGTTTTGTGCTCTTTAACCTCATTGTTAAAAAAAATCTACATACTTATTTTATAATGCCAAAAGAGGACCGGGAAATTCTACTCGGCCTTGTCTGTCTGCTTGTAGCATTGAAGCGCTTAGAGCGAAAACACAATACAGTGCCCTTAGTGAAACTTTTTACATCACAAATTCGATTGATCGTAATCGAGCGTTCGATCACATTAGCGTCAAAGTAAAATAACATTAACTGCATTGATTTAGTACTGAATTCGTGTATGAATTCATAGCCAGCGCTGCAGACCCAAATGTTCCGAAATTAAAATCGTTTGTACTGAATTTGTGACTTTAAATCAAGAGGTTTGAGTCCATTTTACTTGGACGTATGAATTGTGTATGGTATGGTATTTAGTATTGAAGCTACATTTTAAAAAAAAGTTCTTCTCATTAGAATTTTCTTTCCGAACCGGTATGTAGTAGAGTCTTGACATAAGTGGCACAAATTGCCCTCTATTAATTTTAAGTTTTAATTTAAGTCTTGATTAATTCAGGAGCCCGTTGAACTACTGGCTCAGTCTGGTTTCCAATAAGGCCGCATTTTCCTTGCAAGCATCATGTGCATAGGACAGATGACTAAATATTATGTAGGTAAAAGGAATAAACTTTTTTTTTTTACCCACTACAAGCTAGCCCTTGACTGCGATCTCACCTGATGGTAAGTGATAATGCAGTCTGAGATGGTAGCGGGCTAACCTTTTAGGGGCATGGCAGTTATATTAAACCCATACCCCTTTGGTTTCTACACGGCATCGTACCGGAACGCTAAATCGCTTGACGGCACGTCTTTGCCGGTAGGGTGGTAACTAGCCACGGCCGAAGCCTCCCACCAGGCCAGACCAGGGAACATTCAGAAATTATAAATTCCCAAATTTACCCTGCCGGGGTCGAACCCGGGACCTCCGCACGTTAAGGCAGCGCTACACACTGCGCCACGGAGGTCGAATATTATGTAAAAGCAATAAACTGCCTCTTGGCAAATTACTATCCTCTCTGGTGCAGCCGTTCTAAAACTCGCACCCTAAAATCACGCGGTCGGTAAATAAGTGAAAACTTTACCTACCACAAAAAAACTTATACTCGGTTTTAGAACAATTGGTATTTTAAATTTGCTTGCACGATCTTTTGCTAAAATAGTGTGTTTGCAAATTATCGTTGACTTTGCAAACAATCACTTTGGAAAGTACTGTTAAAATGGAACGATGAACCAGAAAAGTATTTTGTTACTGCTGAGTTGTTTTAAAACGATTGTGGAAGAAGAATCCGTCACAATAAAATATTCATTACATAAATGGAACCGTTAAATTGTATAAGGTTTGCAAAAATGGGGTTTTCCAGTTTTGCCTAATGTTTTTTTTGGGTAGAGAAGAGCCCTTTTATAAAAGAATGGCAGTTTTACACCTGTCAATTAAATTGTCCTCGTTATTGTAGTTTAATCGAGTTATCTTAAAAAAGGCATCATTAAAGTTTCGTGAAACTTGCGGTTTTTGCTGCATCTTACGTCAAAATCGGCTACCTAATATTTTACCCTATTCATTTTTTAAATCTTCAACCCTGATTGTATTTAGTGCAGCTAGTGTAAGAATGTGCAGTTGTTAAACTTTAATGGTGATAAATTAGGAAGGAAGTAATAAAATTAACCCCATGAGAGAAATTCATAACTAACTACTCCTCAGATGATACAGTATTATATACCTACTGAGTAAGTCTTTCTATGGTGGCATCTTCCTTATAAGTTTAGGTATTCAGAATATAAAAATCTATACTTTACTAAATGATACCCGCGACTTCGTAAAGTTTTTGAATGTCGGACTGGAATCTCACCTTGTTAATTATAAGTTAATAATATTATGATATGACTATGCATTTGTAGTTGCACAGGGCATAAAAGTAACAAACATTATTATTAGGTACATCACACACTTCCGATTTCGTTTACTCTCTATAAAAAATAACAACAAAACAAAATCAGACGCTGTAAAAATTATAAAGACGTCCTTGTCGTAGATGTCGTAGATAACATCTTGTATGCAACTGTACGTAATTAGTCATTTTAATTCTCGTACTATCCTATTTTGATACTCGGCAAGCCTCGTATCAAAAAACAGCACTCGAATTAAAATGACCCTCATTACGATACAGTTGCATAAATAGCTATTAAAATTCAACAATTGGGCTGATTCTGTATAACACAATCTCTAAACTAAACTAAAATGGCAGCTTTCAATCTAGTTCTGTCCCTTTCCGTAGGAAGTATTATGAAAGGGTTAGCAATATTTGTAATGCTCTAATTTTAGTTTAGTTTAGAGATTGTGCACTACAGAATCAGTCCCAATATCAGACATACCAGTAAATTAGAAAACCAATGAAGTACTAGTCATGTTATAATAAAATGTAGAAGACAAAGGACTTTCAATAATATTAAAATAACTAATTAATAATATACAATGTTACTTTCAGTACAAAAAAGGTTTTTAAGAAAGCTTTTTGCGTAAGATCAAACATTATACGGAGAATATTTTATTACTATCGGGATAATAAGATTATGATTAATAGGATTACTCAAGGCTTTCAAGGAACTATAATAGCGAAAGCCGCGTCCACATTAACAAAGCTACGGTTTCAGCAACGTAATAGACGTTACGTTACGAAACCGTCTTGGAACAAGATTAAAAGAAAATTGGAAGTAATTTTTATGCCTGTTAAGTTTTTGATTTTATTTTATTTTTCATATAAACTAGCGACGCTGTTACTGGGTCAGATAAGTTTGTGGGACTTATACCTAATGCCTATAGCATGGAACTAATAAGTACTACGTACAAAGTACTTATTAGTTCCATGGCCTATAGAGACATTACAGTGTCAAATCCCACTGTCAACAAAGCCGGCTTGATTCTTTATGATCATTATTATGAGGTTTCAATAGCACTCGACGTTACATTGCCGTCCGCTGTAAGTCGGCACCATATTCCCAGGAAATCCTCGCTTCGTTGTTTCCTCTTTTCCTTCGTTAAAATGATCATAATATCAAAGGACACTTTTTGCCAGGGAGGACGTATTAAGTTTTATGTCTGATAAATCATAGGACTTACAAACGCGTTTTGAAACAAGTAGTTACATGATTCAAAGAATACTCATAAAAGCAGTTATCAAAATGCTATTGGTATGAACGTGGCTTTGGAAATCAAATACACATAGGTACATAATAATATTATTTAATAATGATTTTGATGAAACGTTTGATGAAATCGTAAAAGCAATTCCTAATTATTAATGCTGAGTTTCTTGCCGTCTCTTCTCAGTAGAATAATCTTTCCGAACCGGTGGTAGACGCTTGACGTATCATAAGTCACACAGGTTGTCCTACGTGAAATAAATAAATCATTTATCATTAATTTGTTTGTGCTACGATAAAATCTTAAAATTTATTTATGCATTTTAGTATCCATTTTCATCCGTTCCATGTTTCATCCCGCTTTCATCCTAAAATACACCAGAGAGCTGTCTGTCAAAGCTATCAACGCCTGTTTGTAAAGACTGCGGTGTCAACGTCACGCGAAATAGACCACTGAATAAAACTTTCTGTACTAGACTATGACACGAGTCCGATACGACCATCATAAAAATGTTTAGGATGTTATTCTTCTTTGTCTTCAGTGAACTCGACAATGTACGATTGTGACGGACTTCACAATCGTGCATTGTCGAGTCGGCATCACCTGGAGATGCTCCGGTGTTGAAGTGAGGCGTGCGTTGGGAGTGTTTTGGGGGATTTTTGTACGCTTACTCTGAGTTTTTACATTGCAAATACGATTGATCGACGTGAAAGCTCACCACGCCAAGTGTAAGCGAATGTTAAAGTAAAAAACAATTTGACAAAATAAAAATTATGAATTATGAAAATGGACCCAAAAGCTCTTGCTTTAAAGTCCCAAATTCAGCGTTTGGAGCGCTGGCTGTGAATAAATACACGAAATGATGATATGAGCACTAAACCAATGCAGTTAAGGTTCATTTTTTTACTTTAACGTTTGCTTAGACTTGGCATGGTGAGCTCTCACTTCGATCAATCGTATTTGCAATGTAAAAACTCAGAGTAAGCGTACTGTGGTGTGGTGCATGTCGCGGGCCATAGGTGCGGTATACACACTGTGCCACTTAGATTATAATTTGCCTGTTGTCGCGGGTCAAAAGGATGTTGCGCGGACAACTTGTCTGTGTTGTCTTCCGTAGACCAATATTCGCCAATTATAGTTGATTTCGCTCGTAACAATAATGCTTGGCTAGTGGCTGCACTACCTAATATACGATTTCAAACTTTTGGCTTCTTCTTCTTCGGGACTTAATAATCGTACGAGATGATGCTCGCGACTTCGCCCGCATGGATTAAGTTTTTTTGATTCCAGCAGGAATCTAATTCCATAATTTTCCGGGCCACAGTCTATGTCAACCTATTCCTGTACCAAATTTCAGAAAGACAGACAGACAAACAGACAGACAGATGGACAGACAGACACATTAGGCTTGGGTATCTTTGCAAACCAGACAGGGTGAAACAATTTTTAGTTACATTACGTGTAATCGTAGGGGTGTCGGGAGTTGTGAAATTGTGGGAGTCACGGGTAATGAACAGTACCTACTGCCACGATCACGCACAAAGGCTTTGGCGCTTTTAATTCAATTCCTCTACTAATTAACCCTTTCAATGAAGACAACTAGGTATGTAGTATTGAATATAATTCTAATATATGCAAAGATAACTTTTGGTATTTTTACATAACATTTATCAAATTCAATATTAACTTGTTTGCTTTATAATATTAACGCATTTCAAGGGGGAGATTTATTTTTATCCTCTGCTCGCTTTTACCCGCTTCGCTTCGCTTACGTTAAGTTCGATTTTCATACAAATTTTTACCCATATTTTACCCCTTTGGGGATTGAATTTTCAAAAATCCTTTCTTACCGAATGCTGTGTGAGTGTAGAAAAACAAGTAAATTTAATAACTTGATATGATTGATTTAAATTTTTAAATTTTCAAACTAAGTATTTAAATACGAGTAATTAAATCTCGCGAGAAGCTTTTATATCAAATTGTGTAATGACGTTATAAGTTGATAGTAAAAGTTTTAAAGGAAAAGTTTATTTCATTCTTTTTAGCGCATTTAAATAAAAGCTTATTTTTAAAAAAGTTTTTATTGCTTTTAATTTATATATATTTAGGTTCATGATGGAGGGAAATATGTATTGTATACCTATTACTATTTTATTTCTACGTAATATACCGACACAGAGCGTCAGAAAACAATCAATACAAATGTCCACCATGATTGCCCCCGGCTTGCTCCAAAATACAAATAAATTACACCCTTGAGCATATTATTATATTACAGCTATGTTTGTTATTCGAGCAATTTATACAACAAGAAGGTTACAAAGAAAATATCATTAATTATTTGTTACTAGCTGATGTCCGCGACTTCCCCCGCGTGGTTTACGTTTTTTGTTATTCCCGCGGGAACTCCTTAATTTTCCGGGATTAAAAGCCGTTGTCACTCTCCAGGTCCTCAACTATACCCATGCCAAAAATCACGTCAATCCGTTGCTCCGTTGCAACGTGATTGAAGGGCAAACCAAGAAACAAACACACTTTCGCATTTATAATATTAGTATGATTATAATCATTATCAACCATGGACTTAAACGCAAATTAACGCGTTCACTAGAGCCCTGTAACATCCCACTGCTGGGCACAAGCCTCCACTCCCATAGGAGAGTGGGAATTAGAGCTTACATCCACCACGCTGCTCCAATGCGGGTTGGCGAGCTTTAACGACTATTATCATGTTAGTGATAATAACCGGGACCGACGGCCGAAGTATAGAAGCGCTGTGATCTCACGAGATGAAAAACAAAGGCGCGCGGGGGTGAAATCGAGCAAGCGCATGTCGCAAAAAATGCATGAATTAATTTGTACAAAAAAAAAATTTACTTTTCAATACAAATGAATCCGACAATGTGTTTGATGTAGAAATATGAAATTTATCTTATATTTCTAGAGCTAATTATCGGTTTCAATAAGGAGAAAAATTGATTTACTCGTAAAAGGTAAATTAAGAGGTATGTTTAAAATAAATTTCAATGCAAAGATTTTTTTTAAATTGTGTTTTGAGATGCGTCAATGGCTGCTCAAAGGTCTTGAAAACAGCACGTTTTTTTTACAAGCATACATTATGTCACCGTTTGGTGCATACACAGCTTTTAAAAACCCCCTTACGCTGCACAGGGCCGGTGACGTTTAAATTTTATTGATTCATTGTTCCCCCTAATATAAATTTATTACGTCGTAAAACTACAAATCATTGTTCTAATATAAAATATTGGAGTCCCGTTCATAATTCAAACACTCCCCCTGTGGCATTACAAATGTTCATCATAAAAATGCCGTTCGACCTCTATCCTCTATTATATTTCTTTGCAGGTCGCCAGTAAGGAAGAATTATGTGCTACTTCAGCATAATAGTGATAATATTTGACTGTCGCGGCCTGTGAACCGTTCGAAATGGTGGCAGCTGTGCATTTGCTATATGTGCTTTCCTGTGGACTGGTTTCAGGTATGTCTATTATTAAATAATTTAGCATTTTAATGGTTTAAGTACCTACTATCAAATCGCATATAGGTATTTTTCGAGTCAAACTTCTTTAGGATCGTTGTGATTTGAAAATTCGATGAAACGGATGTTGTCGCCAACGTACCTACAAGTGGCGATTTTGAAAGGATGTAAATACCGTTTTATTTTAATCCGCCTCTGGTTTATAAAATGAAAAACGAAACGAAAAAGCCACAACAAAAAGAGACAAACATATTCATAATAGGATTTAGACTGCGAGAGAATGAGATAGAAAACAAGTTACATTTATCTCATTATAGGATAGGAGGATCTCTCGTAGGCTACTTTCCTGAAGTTTGACTTCTGTCGTGTATGAATTGCACACACACACTTTTTTTATTGTACAATCCTGCTGCGACATATTATATACTAGCTAATAGCCGCGACTTCATCCGCGTGAATTGAGGTTTTTCGGTTCCCGCAGGAACTGTTTAATTTTCCGAGATAAAAAGTAGCCTTTGTGCTATTCTAGACTAAAATATATCTCTGTGCCAAATTTCATCATCCGTTCAGCCGTTGGGGCGTGATTAAGTAACAAAGATCCATTCATACATTCATCCAAAATTTCGCATTTATAATATTTATTTAAATAATAATGGCTAGCTAGCATTATTGTATTATTTTCAATAAAGGTTAAAAAAAAAAAAAAATTTAAATAATATACATATTTGATGATTTAAACGGTTCTCGCGTGAACCCAAGAATAAATCTATGAATTTTAAGTGTCGCAGCAGGTTTGTAGAATCCGTTGTATTACAAAATGGGGGTGTTTGTAATACGGTGGTTCAACGTTTAGCCAGATTTTAATAATAATTTGACCCCGAAATTTTTGGATATAAAAGAAAATTTTTAAGGAAACCCGCATGCTAGAAAAGAAAGGAAGCCGTTAAGCTTAATCGGTAAGTAGGTACAGTTCTGTTGAGATATTTCCAGGAAAGCTAGTCAATAGCTGAAAACAACGAAAAACTTGATAACGTAGGAATGATCTGTAGAAATATTTACGCAGAAATAATGAAAATTTTCCTTTTTTTGTTCACAACTACCACCACCACTATAGCCCATTAACATCCCACTGCTGGGCACAGGCCTCCACTCTCATAGGAGAGAGGGAATTAGAGCTTAGACCCACCACGCTGCTCCAATGCGGGTTGGCGTTCTTTAACGACTATTATAGCATGTTAGTGATAATAACCGGGACCGACGGCTTAACGAATTACAGAAAAACCTAAGTATTAGGTTTTTCTGTATTATTTCTGGATGAATTTCTGATCTGTGTACCTAAGTATTAGATATGGCCCGACCCAGGACTCGAACCCGGGACCTCGTCGGTCGCAGCCGAACATTTTTTTTTTTTCATCCACTACAAGCTAGCCCTTGACTACGATCTCACCTGATGGTAAGTGATGATGCAGTCTAAGATGGTAGCGGGCTAACCTGTAAGGGGCATGGCAGTTATATTAAACCCATACCCCTTCGGTTTCTACACGGCATCATACCGGAACGCTAAATTGCTTGGCGGTACGTCTTTGCCGGTAGGGTGGTAACTAGCCACGGCCGAAGCCTCCCACCAGGCCAGACCAGGGAAAATTCAGAAATTATAAATTCCCAAATTGACCCTGCCGGGGATCGAACCCAGGACCTCCGCACGTTAAGGCAACAGCGCTACACACTGCGCCACGGAGGTCGTCAAAAATGCACATGCTAACCACTAGACCATTTCTATTAATTTCCGAAAGGTAACAGAACGAACTATTCGATTATCATACAGATAACATGCTTTAAGCGCGAAGTATGAATAGGCTTGTGAATGTGAATATGTTGGATGAAATCAACTCAGAGGCATGAATAATTCATCAGTAAGGTTTGGTAGTGAAATTAAATGTTATTTTCCTTATTAAAGAGAGTAGACGTCATAAGTGTTTTTGCTTGTTGGTTTGTTGGTTTATCCTTCAAACACGCCGCAACAGAGCAACGGATTGACGTGGTTTTTTTTGCATGAATATTTAAGGACCTGGATATTGTTGGAATAAGTTTTCTTTAATTCCCGCGGGAAGTCCTTAAATTCCCGGAAATTCCAAGTAGTATATTTTTCGTCAGGGCATAAACTATTCCTGTACCAAATTTCTGGGCCGTGAAAACCTATGACGAACAAACTCACATTCACATTTGCATTAATACTACATGATGCCCGCGACTTTTTTCGCCTGGATTTAGGTTTTTTACTCTCGCGGGAATCCCTCATTTTCCGGGATAAAAAATTGTTATGTCC
This sequence comes from Erebia aethiops, assembly GCA_923060345.2. Lineage (NCBI taxonomy): Eukaryota > Metazoa > Arthropoda > Insecta > Lepidoptera > Nymphalidae > Erebia > Erebia aethiops. Next base: position 5,131,599 of record OV281093.1, on the reverse strand, counting down.
TTCCACGGAATACAACCTGTCCCTGTACTAAATTTCATCAAAATCGGTTGGACAGATGGGCCGTGAAAGCGTACCAGATAGACAGATACACTTTCGCATTTATAATATTATACTCGTAGTATGGACTTAGTATGTACGTAGGTAGGTAAACATCTAAACCTAAACCTGGTGATAGAAATAGAAATGAACTATGATTATTTTAGCTAAGTACTTTATAATTAATAGTTGACAGTCATTTTCCTTTGCTTCGACAGTGAAAGGAAAATAAATTAAATGTAAAAGCAATAAGGAAAGGAGGGTAGAAGAAACGGGTCGACTTGCGTTTCACTCGGTTTCACTGAGGAGAATAAAATTGGTGCACCTCGAGGACTTGTTGCAAACGTAATTGGACTTTAAACTGTCTTTTTAAGTAATAAAATGTTGCCATTAATTGAATTAGTAGGTAATTAAAGATCCTTACCGAGTGAATAGTATGACATTTTATATTAATTTTCTTACTGGGTTATTAGTGCAGAAATGCTAGCAAAATATAATATGTTGGTCATACTAAAATTTTAAATCAATGATTGTGGTACTTACCGAAAGCCCAAACGTAGAAAGGCCAGATAAAAAATGCGAAAATCACACGAATTCTTACCGTGCGGTTTGAACCACATAGAATTATGGAGTAACATCTCTTATGGAAGGAAAATTGAAAAAGTGTCCAGTGGTTGCTGAAAATAACAGTTCAAATAACTTTCCACAGTGGCGCTGGTGTAGGCAAAGGGCATGAATGTATGAATGTAGCACCTGCAGAGAAGTGAAGTATGCAGAGTTAAATAAAAAAATTATATTATTGTCGACTAAAGTAGTTAGTTATTGAAAATTTCAACAACTCACGCTGTACAAAATAATGATGAATGTTTTCTTTCCTTGTTTATTTCTCAAACCTACTCTAATAATATTTGGCGTTTCCTTTTAAATTTACCCTGATGCTGACTTGGCGCCTCCAATTTAATGCATTTCGACGGACACTTTTTATAAAAAATGCTATCAAAGTCTGGAAAAATTAAATGTTAACAGTATTATAATATATACCTTCCCTTACTGTGACAATCAAATGTACTGAATGCGACGTAATTGAGGATGTATACCATGTCTTGGTCGAATGTGTCCGAATCGAGTTGGATAAATTTCATTTTAAGGCTAGGTTTAATATTGATTTGAGGGATTTGTCTGTATGTAACAGTGTCCTGGCTTACCCCTTATCAGAGGAGGCCAGGGCGCTGTACGAGATTTATAAAACATATGTTAAGCGTAGGCAGTGAAGCAATGATTTTGTTCCTATGAGGGTGTCATGCTCAATATTGAACAAACCCTCTTTAATAAAATAGATTTAAAAAAAAAAAAAAAAAGAAAATACCTACAGATATAAGTTGAATAAGACATTGTACAATTTATGTAAAAAAAAAAGTAAATAACTTGACAACCGAAACATGCATAATTATTTATCGCAAAGCAATCGAACTTGAAGTTTGAACACTTTCTAGGCAAACATTCCTACACATGCACAGGCTGAGGAGGTGGCCCATTCACCACACTTTCTTTTTAAATATGTACACAGTACATAGGTACTGCATATAATTAATTTTTTGTACTATTGATTAACTTATTGTAAACTCTTGGTCAATAAAAATTTATTTATTTATTAGTACTATACGGTCGATTAGCACCAGCTGCCCGAATTTATATAGGTAACGAATAACGGACGATAACTTTACATTGAATATTTTATTATTAAAATTAAAATAAATTTTATTTAAGCCGAGGTTTTATCTTATGGACACAGGACTGAATTTATCCTCTTGATCCTTTACGTGTCTCTAGGAGCACGCTTGAACGTCAATCGATTTTATGCCTATTGCCTACATAAAGTAAAGGAAAACGTTGGATAGGATGTTATACTGAGGCTTGCTTTAATCTGTTTGGTTCACACACTGATCTCCTGTCAGCTTCAGTGGATAGGCACTCAACGAGTAAGATACGCACTAAATACATGACGGAATTCTTCCGTGTGGAATAAGTATTTTTTTTCCGCGGGAACTCATAAATTTTTTTGAATAAGCATGTTTCCTAGAGTTTTAAAAACCTAAATCAACGAGGATGAAGTTGCGGGCATCCTCTATGAATAATGATACTGTAACGGCCTGTGCGCGATGTAGTGTGAATCCACCTTTATTATTATTTACCACTTAATCCACAGTCTGTCTCTGACAGCACGATTGGATATCTATCGGAATTACCCAGATAAATTGAAATTTCAATCTACTGGTCTATGTTCTTGGTATATTATATTACTAGATGATGCCCGCGACTTCGTCCACGTGGACTAAGTTTTTTCGATTCCCCCAGGAACTTAATTTTCCGTGATAAAATCAGTAGTATAAATTTTCAGTAGCCTATATCCTTCGCCGGGATACAACCTATCCCTGTACCAAATTTCATGAAAATCGGTTGAAAAGATGGGCCGGGAAAGCGTGATCCAGACAGATGCACAGACAGACAAACACACATTCTATTTATAGTATTAGTATGGATTAGTATGGAAGTACGGATATGGATATGGATGTAAAAAGAATAAAGAAATTAACTTACTTCATATATTTATAATTCTTTTTCTATTTACTACCCTGGACCTATACCAGAAAAAGCAAAAAGCTACAACGCACCGGAAACCGTGGCGATCGCTGACTCCCCAACGGAAAATCTCAAACGAGTGAGATCGCAATGGGGAGAGACAGGCAAAGCTAATCTCAGATGGCGCCACCCTCGCTGGTAACAGGTTCATTTCCGTACATATTTGAGGTAATTAGGCGTCCTATTTGAAAACAACCAATGTATGTGCTCTCGCCATAAAAATTGTCAGGTCTAAAGTAAGCGCTACATAACCTAGCCGATGAACTAGGTTTCCAATTTTGCTGGCGCAAGGCTTTGTACCTTGATCTTCTTCTTTCCTCATCAGCAGGAAAACGGTGTGCGCCTTTATTATCACACTTGAATGTACAACATTTAGGCATTATAATGAAATAATCTAAGAAAATTAAAACTATCACGTAAACATATATGATTTTTGACAGGTAAACAACACCAGCGACGATGCGACACCTAGCGGGATAAATTGGCAGTGTCCCTCCCATATATTTCTGAGAGATTTTCTTAATATTTTTTCCGTAAGAACCTTCTCCTAATAATAACAAATACAACAAAAAAATAATTAGTGAAATCGGTCCAGCCATTCACGCGTGATGCCGTGACCAAGGAAAACGGGTTTCATTTTTATATATATAGATAAGATAAGATAAGATAAGAAGATATCGGTTGAAACGACATGCCAACGTCGGGGTGATATGTTAATTATTGTACAATTGTTCATGTTATTTAATTAAATGCCAATATAGTCCCACGAACTTGTCTGTTCCGGTGGCCAAAATTGGATCTAATTTTTATGCATGTTTAGTTTTAATTTTTATTTTATTGTTCATTTAGGTAAACTAGCGACGCTCTCACCAGGTCAGATAATTCTGTGGGACAGTAATTAATGAAACTGAATCCGAATGACGCGTGCAACAACGACCTTAAAGATCTGAAATATTGAGAATTTTACTTAAATTGTAATCAAATAAGGCTTATGTTGCTCATGCTCGCAAATAGGTACCCATCCTTTGCTTAGTAGGTTAATTTCTTTGTTTAGTAGTTGTTACGGTAGTTTTCAAGTTAATTATTATCTTACATAGTTTAGCTTTGGTCTAACTCCAGTGAACTCTAGTCTACCTACCTCCAAAGCATAGCATTCTGCTTGTTTTTCGAGTTTATTCACATACTAGCTGATTCCCGCCATTTCGTACGCGTTGTATGAGGTTTTTTGGTCCCCGCGGGAACACTTTAATATTCCGGAATAAAAAGGTAGCCTATGTGCTATTCCAGACTATATGCTATATTCATTTATTTCAGGCAACAAGGCCCATATTATTAAATACAAAATACTTAAAAAATAAAAATAATAATCTTAAAATACTATACGAAGGTAAGACTATATACAATATAAATAAAAAGACTACTACGGTAGGGATTTATCTCTCGCTTCCCCATAGCGACGGTAGACTATGCCCTCACGCCAAAAGTCCGCACTGAGGAACACATTTTTGCACCAAGCCGGAACTGTCAGTACGTAGAAGTTAAAATAGGTCGTCCTACTCGACTTTAGCTCTTCCAGGTTCATCCGCACTTCTTCAGTTGGTTTTCATTTTGCAGCTATGTCTGTGCCAAGTTTCATCCAGATCTGTTCAGCCGTTGGTGCGTGAATGAGTAACAAACATCCATCCATACATCCATCCAAACTTTCGCATTTATAATATTTATATATATATTTTATATATTTTTGTTCCGTTTGCCGTGGAGACCCTGGGGCCATGGAGCCTTAGTGCCAAAAAATTTTTACGAGATATTTCACCGCGGTTAATTGCCTCATCTGGTGACAGAAGAGCTGGCTCATTTTTTGCGCAAAGGATCAGCCTGGCTGTCCAGCGCGGAAATGCAGCCAGCATTCTTGCCACCATTCCACGCGGGCATGATTTATATGGTGATTAGGTTAGGCTAGCTAGCATTAAGTTCTATTGTATTATTTTTAATATTTATATTTGATATTTGATTAGATCACCTACATTAGACTAAGAAACGTATACTACCAAACTATACAGTATACACCTAGGTATTAGATACAGTAGGTACTGTTACTTCAACTAAAACAAAGTGCAATGCAGTTGAGAAGTCCGCTGCTGTTCAAAGGAGCAACTATCTTAGTTGATTCTCTATAATTTAGTTAACCCAGCGTACGAGTTAGTCATTAACAACTTAAAGACTACAATTCCGCTCTCACAATTTCTCTGTGGTTGTCGTAATTCTTTCACTCTACACATCAAGGACGTTCGTCATCATTATCATCCCATAGACGTCCACTGCTGGATATTTATAGGTCTCTTTCAGGGATCTCCACACGCCGCCCGCGGTTTTGCACCACCTATCAGACAATCCAGCGGCCCCCTATTCGTCCATTTAGGCAGGGGTCTGTCAACGCTGCGTTTTCCAATGCAGATTCGTCATTCCACCACTTTCGAACCCCATTTCCGAGACTGCTGCAGGAGACTTATTACTCGCTACGGTATAACATTAATTATCTCTGACTAGCTGATGCCCGCGACGTTGTCTGCGTAGATTGAAGTGTTTGGTTCCCGCGGGAACTCCTTAATTTTCTGGGATAAAAAGCCTATTTGCTATAATCCAGACGATAATCTATTTCTGTGCCAAATTTCATGCATATCCGTTCAGCTGTTCTGACGAGATTGAGTAATAAACATCCATCCAGCCATCCATCCAAACTTTCGCATTTATAGCATTAAGTAAATGTATAGATTGGTTAACGCTCTTCTGCTATTGGCGAAAATCCATTATCGCAGGCAGAAAAGGTATCATAAATTCAGTCAATCACTACATTTGGGATTGTAGCAATGATTGATACACGTTTTACATAATAGTGCTACAGTACCTTTCAAGAAAACGTGCAGGAAAATATATTTAACAAAACCAGTGAGAAATAGTGTAATAAACAGCCATTTATCATTTCAAATGTAAAAGGGTTTCGACGACCCTTCCACAGACAAAGCGAAGAAAGAAAGTTTGCGAACGTTACGTAGGTTTACATTTAATACCGATACCCGAATTCGGGTATGAAACATCAATATTGAATTCAAACATTTTTATGTAAGAATACTTTTCTTTTTTTTTCTTTTTCAACAGTTAAAACTGAATTTATTAGTTTTTATATAAACCTACATTGAGCACCCGAAACTAGTCAATTTCAGACGAATACATCATTCTGCCCTAGGGCAGAAAACGATGATTTTCTACCCGCTGAATGACGAGCAGCGCTCCTTTCAATCCTGTCAGAGTATTTTGTTTATTTCAAGCCCTTAAAATTGACATTTTAACCATTAACACAACTGACAGATTTCAAATTTGTAAACAATAACTTAGCAACTAATATAAATAAGAAATAAAATTTTAATAAAACTCACACTTTTAATGCAGATTATATGAAAAATATAGTGCCGCGGAATGAAACACGATTTCAGACGAGGGTGATGTTGCAAACAGCTGTAGCAGCCAAACCTACCTAAGTCATGGCTTATCAGTTGCCATATAATAGTAATATATATATTATATTTATGTATATATTTTATATTATGTATATATATTATATTATGTGTATAGTATGATATACGTATATGTACCTGTTGTTTAAGTTTATATAATATCTTGTTATAAATTATAAATGTTTTCGTTTGTTAACATGTACCTACACAGTTTTATCTTATCTACTTCACTATTCTCACATTCTGGGGCATCTGGAAGAAATCTCTTCAAGAGATAAGTTGTCCTTGTGCATGTCCTTTCAATGTTTATGTTTTATTTTTAAGTTACTGGTACAGAATGTATAAATAAATAAATAAATATAATATTATATAACACATGCAAACAGCCATATAACATTTCCAATGTAAAAGGGTTTCGACGACCCTTCCACAGACAAAGCGAAGAAAGAAAGTTTGCGAACGTTACGTAGGTTTACATTCAATACCGATACCCGAATTCGGGTATGAAACATCAATATTGAATTCAAACATTTTTATAATGTAAGTTACGATTCTTTCTTTTTCTTTATTAATAGTTGGAACTGAGTTTTCTTTTTGATTTTAATTATTATTATTGGATAGAATCAGGTGTTACTTTGAGCCCGCTTTGCTTTGTTTTGCTTGGTTTTATCCAAGCCATAGCATATCGGTTGCTATATATATATTTGAAAAAAAAAATCATTTAATTCGACCACATAAAGATCGTAAAATTTTGTTAGTATGAAACACACACAATAACCTAACGTTAGTAAATCTAAAAACTACCTAATCCTAAAACCTTAGATATCTAAGACAGCCTTGATTTGTCAGCACGTGAACCATATGACAATGGTTCAGGTACTGACAATCAAACCTGTCAGCAAATACCCTCAGGATGGCATTGGAGCTAGCCCGAACCCTGCGCACAAGGGATATGTACCGTTTGCGCATGGTAGTGTAGAAACAATCCACACGCGCATCGGCAAACATCCCCGACGCACTGCAGTATCTAGGCAGACCCATTAGCATCCTGAATGCATTATTATACTGTACACGCAGGGCACTGTACTGTTTTTGCGTGTAGTCGATCCACAGGCTGCTCGTGTAGAATGAGATGCAGTAATCTCTGAAGAGCGTTACTTTAACAGAGGCGGAAAAACGAGCAAACCTGCGTTCAATCATGTTCGCCCTAACAGACAATGTGAAAGAGAGTAACAGTCTTTCAGCGATTGAGAAGGCCCATACTAATAAACCGAGATCAGCTAAGAACACGTTCAGGACCGGTCGTAAGTAAAGCATACTTGAGAACCTTTTCTTAGCTGATGTTTGATAGATAGATAGATAGTTAAATTATTTATTGCCACACATAACACAGAAGTAACTTAAATATAAACAAAAAACAGAAAGCAACGCGTAACGCGTTGTGTTAAACTAACGTTTACTAATACGGGCGCCTAGCTTTTTGTGTTTCCATTCATTTGGACGTGATTTAAGAGCTCTACTAATTGTAGCATTGATGTAGAATTTTTTTAGTACTCATTCTATTTCAATGAATTGTAGCCTACAATGGTACATGTTCAGGCTTCAGATCAGTTTTTTAAAGATAAGTTCATTGAATAGCTCTACTGAAAGTTAAGTCTGGCTTAAAAAAATAACATATAGTTTCCAATACATACTCGTACTATCGGAAGAAAATATTTTTATCGGATTAATAACATTTTTATGGTTTAAAATTTCACCACTAATTGAAAGATTGCTTTCTTTTACAACGACCTCATAATTTCTTAGAGGTTTTTCTTCTGCAGTCTGATGGGTACTTTGTCAAACATAATACTCTTCATTTTTCTTTCTCTAGAACATTAATGGAAATGAGTGGTTTAAACTAGCATTCTCTTAACTCTGAATTAATATTATGAAATTATTCGTGAAATGCGCGGGTTGAGCTGAATTAGATATTCTAGTGAACCAAGAATTAATCTTTATTCAAAGTCTGAATATATACCTAGCGCTACTTCCCAATATCAGAGTTTCGTCTCGAGAATTTTCAATAGTGTCACAAAACCAAAAAAAAAATATGATGATGAAACAGATTACTAAAATAAACGTACATACATCAAAACGCCTGACCAGTTGTCTAACCAGACGCCAAGTGTTTTCTTACAAGCAGCCTAAAATATATACAAAGGTTAGCACGAGTCATTGCGACAACATTAATTATTAGTAAATTTCTAAAACGAACTACCTACTCTCGTCGTAAGCCAATAGTGTACACAAAACCACTGACAGTTTCTAAGTAGTTTAGTATTTCAGGTAATCTATTTACAATGTTGTACGAATATTGGGGTCCAGGACAAGACAATATTATGTTTACAACAATAAGGTATTAAGGATGTTATATCACAATATAATGTTATCCGTACTCTACAATCTACATATTATATGGAAATCGTCTGGATAATATTTACATTACTTACCGGGTTCGATACGTGTGCGGTATTTTTCGTGCAAAAGCCTTAGGCAAAAGCAGATCTCACTTAATTTTAAGGCCCTGTGTAGCGTAAAAGGGGGTTTTTAAAAGCAGTGTATCCATCAAACGGTGACATAATGAATGCTTGTAAAAATAATGTGCTGTTTTCAAGACCTTTGAGCAGCCATTGACGCATCTCAAAACACAATTTAAAAAAATCTCTGCATTGAAATTTATTTTAAACACCTCTTAATTTACCTTTAAAAGCAATTTTTGTTCTTATTGAAATCAATAATTAGCTCTAGAAATATAAGATAAAATTCATATTTCTAACTAAACCACATTGTCGGATTCATTTGTATTGAAAAGTAAATATTATTTTTTTTACAAATTATTTCATGCATTTTTGCGACATGCGCATGCTCGATTTCACCCCCGCGCGCCTGTGTTTTTCATCTCGTGAGCTCACAGCGCCTTAACTTTACGTATACGAAAATGTTTCGGTTCGATGCCACTAGTGCGCGCCACGGTTCTGCACAGTGTACGGCACAATTAAGGTCTAGCCCCACTACAGTAGCACAAATAGCGACAAATATTCTTTGTATGAGTTTATATGGAGCTGGGTTCGCTTAAGCGATGCGGCACGGAGATGCACTGCGACATAATTGTGCAAATAATACTTGGCACTATGTAGTATGTACCGCGTCTCCATAGTGGGGCTAGATCTTTAATGTTTCTACAGTGGACTAGCACAAGCAAACATGTTCGCAATTTTTTTCTGTCCATCTACTCGAGATGAGAAATGTGCCGCCCATATTATAATTTGCTGCACACGATTTTGGTGGAATTACATCATGAGATTGTGGAAAGGCTTAGTATTTGCATAGATACGTAGGTATGTTTTATACTTCTCTACTTAAATAGTAAAGTAGCAAATACTATAGATATTAAGACTTGTTGATGAAGATTATGCAACTTTGTGAATAGATGGAGAGTTTCTCTCTCTCTTAGCTTTCTGATCACGTCCAATAAGCATATAATGTAGCGACCTTGTTTCAGGGCCGTACTCACATTAATCTGTGTCAAAAAAATATCCTTAGCGATTACACAGACTAAGGATTAGCTCGTAGCCCTATTGTGAAAAACCTGGATCAATCATAATTACAGTCTCAACTGTGCTGTTAAGCAGAATTTGACGTACTCTTGCTTTGACAGTGAATGCTGGCCAAGAGCGGAAGAGGGTTAAGCAATCGGAAGAGATTACGCGTTAAACTGTAGCAATCATTTTTTTTTAGCAAGAGAAGATTACAATTATTTTGCTATAATCCGCCAACAGAAAAAAAACTGTATGGTCAAGCATGCAGTTACAAGCGAAGCACTGTTTACCTTCCCAACCAAGCAAGAAAGCCAAGTTCCCAAGCAAGCAAAGCCACCACCACTCACATGCACCACCACACAAGACTTTTATACTATTCTCGACGCACGTTTCGCCCCGACACCGGAGCATCTTCAGGAGATGTCGACTTTACAATGCAAGATTGTCTAGTCTAGTGGTTGGGAAGGTAAACGGTGCTTCGCTTGTAACTGTATGCTTGACCATACAGAATTTTTTCTGTTGGATTCTATCCAAGCAATCATTTTTATACAATAACACCCCTGAAAGTTGAAAAGCCTCTGTTGATAGACCCGTCGCAAGTTTTCTGTCTCGAAGAAGATAAAGAGATTATACTTATTAGGACGAAGTTTCTAATGGATCATGCTTTATACGTATAAATAAATCCTAAGAAAGTTTTAGTGTGAGTAAAAAGTTTTTACGTCACGCGCTAGCGGAAAAATAAGTTTGTTCATCTAATAGGGATGATGACAACTCAATAAAATCAGCAACTCTTTATCAAACCTAAAACAAATCGAGGATGTGAATTTTAGGTCTTTTGGAAGACCCTGTATTTAAAAATCAGTTAGAAATAATTTATTTTTGATATACTCATCATCCCCATTGTACATTGTGCTTATTTATGTACCTGAAAGTATGAACGGACGTCAACGCTCTCATGTCACCCCATTGCTGGCACTAAATGCGTCGGATGCATTCGGTTTAACCGGATTCGTTTACCAAATTGGCCTGTTTAAGACCGAACCGAACTGTTGTGACCGAATACGTTGCCAGCATTCGGTTATCTGCCAACAGAATATTTGTACTAGGACGGTCACCGCAAACGAGATGCCATCGAATGCGTCCAACCGAATCCACAGTTTTATATTAGTCGGTAAATTGGCTTGTTTAAGATCGGCGACCGAAAACGGCTGCAGTCGAATACGGCCAAACCGACCTTATAATACACGCGTCATAATTGCCCTAGAATGGGTCACTTTTATCCATAGCCATATCCATAGGGTATCCATGCTGAACAAGAAGCATGGATACCCTATTCGCAAACTATTTGTCTTAAACAATATTGTACCACACGACTTATGTTCAGTTTAATTTTCTTTGAAACGTTTCAAAGTAAACGCTTCGCATTGCTGTGTGTATCCGGTGATATTTCTTGAGCTCTAAAGAAAATAAAATATTTCTAGGTACTTTTTAATATCCGAAAATATAGTGATAAGGCAAAAGTCTAGAAATAGAGCAAGTGAGAAGTTTTCGAATCGAAACGGGAGCATTGTTACTAGACGTTTCTTTTGATTAATTTTATCATCTTTGTGTTGCTATATAAATATGCTAATTAAGGTTTAAAATGCTATATTTTACATAATAGAAGTAATATAAAGTTATGATATCCGTACGCGTACTTCAGTATGGATAGATATAGGATATAGGGATAGAAAACCGAGATGGAAACCTTATAAATATTTAAATGAGTCTGTTTGTTAGTTAGTCCCTAATCACAAAGAAGTGTTGTAGAGCAACAGATGAATTATAAAAGGGTATACTTGCGGTTATTTAAAGCTTTCATTGTATCCCGAAAAATCAAGGGTTCCCGAAATCTTTACGACCTAAATACACGCGGTCGAAGTCGCGGGAAACAGTTATTATTATATATATATTATCTCTTACAAATACCTTCAATGACGTAAACCCCTAAAATTGGATAGTAATATAACTTTTTTGCTATGTAGGAGAAGATCTATTAATGTACCAACCTTTTACATAATAATATAGCACATAATCAAATTCTCTTCAACCTGAGATTTTTTCTTAACTTGCGGCCTGAAAACCGCCTCTTCTCTTGGGTAATTTTTTTTTAAAGATTTTGTAGTTTCTAATTTCCCTAAAAAAGGGTTTTTACTGTTTTTAATTAAACGAGACTTACACGAGGGACCCTTTAAAATAAAGGAATACAAAATAAAGTTTGAAAATACAATAAGCAAATCTCTGTTTACTTTATACCCAGATGGAAAACAACAAAAAAAGACGGTAAGTATTTCATATTAATTAGTATTAGTAACTTTATTAGGTAGATTTTTAAAACTCAATAAAAAAAAACTTTTTATCTAAGATGTAATAAAGGTTTGCTTAATATTGCATAGCTTAATATTTTGCGTCATCAATAAATAATAATGCCTAAGATTTATAGTTCCCTTAATTTTTTTTATCCACTACAAGATGGTAAATGATGGTAGGGGGCTAACCTGTTGAGGGTATGGCAGTCATATTAAACCCATACCCCCATAATCGGTTTCTAAACGGCCTCATACCGGAACACTAAATTGCATGGCGGGCACGTCTTTGCCGGTAGGGTTGTGACTAGCCACAGCTGAAGCCAGACCAGAGGAAATACAGAAATTGTAAATTCCCAAATTAACCCTGCCGCGTATCAAACCCGGGACCTCCCACGTTAAAACAACAGCGCCAAGGAGGTCATCATATTTTACATTTTCACTTGCAAATTGTTTTTATAAGAGCTTCTGTGAATCCGATTTCTGTGTAAAACTTTTAAAACTCCCTTGTATTTGCATACAAAACGACGCCAAATCTTTTTATCATCAACAAATTCGTAAATTGGGTTCTAAGAATGTTAAATTTACATGAAATCGTCGACTTGAAGGTCTTAAAGGCTGATAAGATTTCGTTAGCTACTTGAGCTAATGTTACGGCGATGCCGGGAAGGGCGCAAACAATACTTAGACGTCCGCAGATTTTTAAGTAAGACGTAGAATTTAAGTGGGTAATCCTGTTGTACACAATCTCTATTCTAAACTTAATTATTGACATTTGTAAACCTATTTTGAAAGGAATGCCAATAAATTAAAACATTTGCAACAGGCAACATTAAAATTATCCTATCTATAGGCCGACCGTTTAACTCGCGTATCGCCTGCGCGGTAAGAAGGGAGCGGGGGCGGGTAACGCTACACACGGAGTCAATAATCTAATAATAATAATAATAGCCGCACTTGACGTAAGCTCTCTGCTCCGCGCACCCCTTTCACCCATCCGCTAACATCTCCCCCCGCTCCCTTCTTACCGCGCAAGCGATACGCGAGTTAAACGGTCGGCCTATAGCTACCTAGTACAGTTCTAGTAGTACCTAGTAGAACAGTTCTAGTTAAGGTCTTGACTTATCATAAATGAATGAAGTTGTCCTCTAAGAAATAAATAAATCATTTTTATCATTTTACCATCCTACCAATAAGTATTATAAATGCGAAAGTGTGTTTGTTTATCCTTCGATCATGCTGGCATGATTTTATCATGGATACGTCTATAGTAAGTTATTTAATGTGGAAAATCAATGAATTCCAACAGAGTTAAAAAAATACGCGAAAAAAGTAGCGGACGTTAACTTTTATCAAATGTAATTTGATCTGGAAAATACAACATCGTGACAAAAAATATAATCACGAGTTTAAGAATGATGACAATTCAATCAAATCAGCAACTCTTTATCAAACTTAAAAAAACGCGCTTATAGTATCTATGGAAGTTTGTATGAAATACGTAGTCGTGACGTCATCAAATTTCAACACACTTTTTTTACACACAATAGTTTAAAATGATTATCAAATTTAAACTAAGAGAATATGCGAATTTATGGTCCTTTGGAAGACCCTCAATTTAATAATCAGTAAGAAATAATTTATTTTTGTCATAGGCATCCCTATTATCATCATGAGCTTACAATAATTTGTGGTAAAAGCGGACGTAGCAGCATATTAGCACGAAGACGAACCGGAAAAACGCCACAGATAATTAATTAATTATATTTCCTTATTCGGGGTTCGGGTGATTATGTCAGAGTTCATTTGTAAGGATGCAGCTCAAGGAACTTATTAAGGTTCCGTCGTTTTAGGTATTGAGACACGCATTTTATATTAATAAGTGGCACAAGTTTTGAAATAATTACCTAGATCACAGCACAGAACCTCTTTTAATCTGTTAACTTTTTTAACGTCAGTCTACCAAATCATATTAAAATAGAACTTTGCTATCGAGTGTATTAGAACATATAGTTCTTTTGGCAGAATAAAACGTGGGGATCTGGGCTGGAAAAATGAGACGTTACAAAAAAGCTTTCAATGCTTTCCCACTAGTATGGATGGAAAGAGATACAGTACTTAAATGTTATTATTTTATTAAGTGTTAACATTTTGAACAATTCCAAGTAGTTTGCAGTTACTCGGTCGGTTAAGAGCCGCGTCGTAAGCAAGATTTCGCTGATTCGAATCCACGAAATCTATTTTTTTTATAGAGTAGCAAAAGTATATATATACCTATGTTCTTAGGGGCGTCCAACGACACCACACGTCTTTCCTGTCTAAAATGTGTACACGCCCTAATGACGTTAATGTCGCCACCACACGCGACATTAACCGACGTCTGCAAGTTTTCTTGTCATGTTAAAGTGTCTAAAATAAAAGTGATTAGCCACTTGAATTAATAACATACCAAAACCAGGTAAAAGTTGTTTGCAGCCGAAAGCACGCGAATGTACAATGAATAAAACTGATAAGGTAGTTTTTTTATTTTGACATTTTATTACGATTTATATGGAACCTAAAATTGGGGCGTTATCGTGGAGTGTACTATAATAAAGATTAATAACAGTGTTAATACTACTTCCACAAAGGGACTTTCGTCAAGAAAATTAGTTATAAAATTGTGTAGGTAGGTACTATTGTTTTAAGTGTTGTTTTATTATTTACTAGCTGACCCGGCGAACTTCGTACCGCCGTAGTATGCAAAATTAAATGTATATTTTTCAATATTTCTGAGAGATTTTCTTAATATTTTTTTCCGTAAGAACCTTCTCCTAATAATAACAAATACAACAAAAAAAGAATTAGTGAAATCGGTCCAGCCATTGACGCGTGATGCCGTGACCAAGGAAAACGGGTTTCATTTTTATATAATACTAGCTGACCCGGCGAACTTCGTACCGCCTTAGTATACAAAATTAAATGTATATTTTTCAATATTTCTGAGAGATTTTCTTAATATTTTTTGCCGTAAGAACCTTCTCCTAATAATAACAAATACAACAAAAAAAGAATTACTGAAATCGGTCCAGCCATTCACGCGTGATGCCGTGACCAAAGAAAACGGGTTTCATTTTTATATATATAATAATATAGAATAGAATATAGATATAGATATAGATAGACTAGCTAATGCCCGCGACTTCACCCGCGTGGATTGAGGTTGTTTAGTTCCCGCGAACGTTATTCAGTAACTAACATCCATCCATCCGTCCATACATCCATCCAAACTTTCGCATTTATAATATTACTAGCTGATGCTCGCGACTACGTCCGCGTGGATTGAGGTTTTTTCGTTCCCGCGGGAACTCCTTAGTTTTCCGGAATAGCCTATGTGCTATTCCAGACTATAATCTTTGTCTGTGCCAAATTTCATCCAGATTCGTTCAGCCGTTGTGGTATGATTGAGTAACAAACATCCATCCATACATCCATGCATCCAAACTTTCGCATTTATAATATTAATAGTATAGTATACCTAGACGTATAGACTAGATGATGCCCGCGACTTCGTTCTCGTGAATGAAGTTTTTTACCCGCGGAAACTCCTTAATTTTCCGGGATAAAAAGAAAACAAGTGGTATAAGACCGTGGATTGACCAAACTCCTGTAAGTGTCTTAAGGTTAATAATTGTAATATGGTATTAGAGGTCCAATAAGCGGTGATAGCCTAGTGGATAGGCCACCCGACCTCCTGATTGCGGGTTCGATCCCCAGGTAAGAAATTATATATTTTTATATACCTACCACTTGTTTCTAACGGTGTAGAAATATATGCCAAAGAGTTATTTATAATGTTCTCGAATGTGGGTGAAGTCTGCCAATCCACACTTGGCCAGAGTGGTGGACTATAACTTGTAGTGGAATAAACAAAAACTAGACTCTATATAAATAAATATCATTATTTAATTATTGTTATCTACAAAACAACAGAACAAAATAGAGATAATAGACGTAAAGGTTGAATTGATTGCCACAACAGAGCAAAGTAAGTTCGTGATGAATACATAGGTAAGTACATAGGCATATGCGCAGGCCGCAGCCTTGTAGTTATGTTCTATGTACAGATAATCAGATTAGAAACCAAGTTTCCAAGACTCCCGTACAAGTTAACTTGAATAGTGTTTAGTAGCGCGCAATGTGGTTAATGGTTAGGCAAATCAAATACTTACGAGAAATTATAGTTCATTCAATAGATGAATTGGGTTTAAACTTTGATCCCATCAAAATACCTCAGTTAAACGTTGCTATGGAGAGCTCTAATCCATACTTAATCCATTCTAATAATATAAATCTGGAAGCATATCTGTCTGTCTGTCGTCTACGCTTTTTGAACCGTATTAAATGGAATATGGTACAGAGAAAGGTTGTATTTTTATTACATTAAAGGTTGTATTGTATTTTAATTAGAGGACATTTTATCCCGGAAAATAAAGGATTCCGCGGGAATAAAAAATCTCAATCCACGCGGTTGAAGTCACGGGCACCATCTAGTAGTGTATAAAGATGCTTTCGAAGATCTGTAAGCTAAATAAGAATATCGCAATTTATTTTAAAAAAAAATCTATTGTCTTTTAATTAGTTATGTAGGTATATTATTAATAAATTATGTAAGTAATTTATTTAATTGATTAAAATTTTACAAGATTTTTTCGTTGGATGAATTATTAGTTTATTAGTTGGTTATATCGGTAGGTAGGAAATATAAACTTTTGGGAGTGTAAATTAAAGCTAATATTTTTCATAGAATTGATAATGATAATAATGATTAAAATTTTTACAAACTTAAAACTAAAGCAACATGATGTCAATCCAGCCTTAGTTTGAGGAGAAGCATAGAACAAACTCAGCCGAGTATACCTCAAACAAACGAAGCGTGTAATGAGGCTATTTGAAATAATACTATTCCCTTGGACTGAGAAGGTCGATTTGCGGGGATTATCTCTAGTCCCTAGATGGCCCTACGACTCGAGCCCTGCCCCAAACAAGGGGCTTTATTGTTTCTAATTACATTACGGAATTACTATTGCGTTTCCCTTGACTTTTTCTTTTAATTTACTTGCAAAGAGGGCTTTGTTTAACGACCTTTTGGAATTTGGTCTATACAAGTGACATTGTACAATATCAGTCACCCTGTCTATGCTTTAGTGTTGTTTATTGTTAAGAAGCCTAGAACGTCTTAAATACTTAAAAAATATTACATAGCATGACAATGTTGATAGGCAAAGTTGCAAAGCATGACGTATTTGATTAAGAGTTGAATTATAACTATACTATACCTAGTCATCATTGTGGCTTATTTTGTAGGTAATACTGAGTACACTATCACAGATAGGTTCTACGTAAACTAATAATATTACAGATCTAAATGGATTACTATCCAATTCACAGTACTCCCTGCGTAAAAGAAAGGTAGAGCTAGATTTAGATTAATTAGAGAAATTATTACAGAGATAGCTACATTGTTGCAATAAGTACTACAGCACCACGTGCATTCATATATAAACTTAGTATCTCGTAAACAGGGGCGGCCTTAGCCATTGCAAGGCTCTGGGCGATAGATATTATGTGCGAGGCCCTCTTTGCCCAGCACCGGCACGAAATTTCGTCAGTGCGAGAGATAGGAAGAAATATTCAGCGGAGTGAACGACACAGATATCGGCGCGATATTATACTACGTAAGTGGCAAGAGTACGCGAGTGGCCATCATAGATCAATATGTATAACCTAAGGCCATTACATGCTAGCACTCGCACCTTGTGGGTTTTGTAAAACGCGGCGGGCGTGAGATTCAAATACACATTTAGAATTAGAACCTAATGACTTTTTCTACTTAGGCTGTAGCGCGAGGACGTGAGGCCCCTGCAAGAGCGAGGCCCCGGGCGTTTGTTCTGCTTGCCACCCCCTAAGGCCGCCACTGCTCGTGAACCAAAATAAACCCTAAATTGATGAAAAATTCAAACATTTTATTTCAGAGTTTCAGAAGAAGAAAACTAACTTAACAATTAAAAAATCAAAGGTACCTAGGCCCGTTACGTAATTTATACTGCTTCTAAATCAGTCTCGTTTTCCAACGAAAACAAATCAGCACTTCCCGTCCACTGAAAAGTCCTATATAAAGGTAAACAAAGACAATCGTCCCGTAATCGAACGGTTTCAAATGGGATTAGTTTTACGATATCCCCTTTGTACTGGATTTTAATTTTAAAACACAGAAAGCGTCTCTGTGTTCTCATTTAAAGTTTGTCCGCGATGCGCAACGGCTGTGAAACGCAATGGATGCCTTTATGTCTAGTTATAATTCCAATATTCTCTCATAATATGTGCATGTTATTTTTTGTATAAAAGTAACATGCACATGACGTTTTAGTTATAAATAATAGCAGCTGACCCGACAGAAAGTTTTGAGGCAATCATCATGGTTTATTGGTTTGTCCTTCAACTACTTCGCGGGATAAAAAGTAGCCTATGTCACTCTACAGGTCCTCAACTATAACCGTGCAATATGTCACGTCAATCCGTTGCTCCGTTGCTACGTATCGAAGAACAAAGAAACATACTTTCGCATATAAAATACTAGATGATGCCCGTGATTTGTTTGATGATATGGATTGAGGTTTTTTGGTTCCCGCGGAAACTCTTTAATTTTCCAGGATAAAAAGTAATCTAAGTATGTATTATTCCAGACTATGATCTATATATGTGCCAAATTTCGTGCAGATCCGTTCAGCTGTACGTAGTAACAAACATCCATCCATCCATCCAAACTTTCGCATAGATAATATAATATAATATAATATAAAGTAGGTATAGATTACCAAGTACGAAAACGAGTACCCAAGGTTCGCACTCCCAACCACATGAACAGGAGGCCGAACGTCTAAACCACAAGGCTGTCACGGCTTAGAAGGCTAAATGTAATAAAGTAATTGCGTACTGTGTGCCTATTTCTTCATAGATTCGGTAACTTCATTCCCCCCACACCTGCTAACACCCTTTGACAAACTTTACCGTAACTTTACCGGTATTTACTTGTATGTCACGAACGACAGATCCTTTTTCTTAGGTATTTACTAGACTAACAATATGCTTAGCTCGTTCGCGAAATAACGTACGTGAAAATTTGAAGCAGTCAACTGCGAGTATGCTAAACCTAGTGTTCACATATCTACAATCGCTAGCTTTTCTATTGAAAAACTGTCTCTCACGAAAAATTCTCAAGAACACAAATATAAGTCTTATTTATTCCACCTACAAACAGCTACGGGCAAAAATTGTAGAGGAATTAAATTCAGTTAAAGAAACGAAAATAACTTGTTAATTATATTTCCGGATAATTTTAGAAGCATTTTCTTCGATTTTTTTTTGACAACAGTAATTAAGTAAAAACACTTTATTACACACAAACAATTAAAAAAACAGAGATAAAACAGTAATAGTAATATTGGGGATAAAAAGACGACCAATTGATAATTATAGCAGAGCGTCGCGACCTCCCATCCACCTCAAGTCATCCTAAGCTGTGGTCCGAGCCTCATAGGAGGCGCCCTTAGTAAAAAGAAACCCAGATGTCTTCGAGCCCTAGGGCTCATTTTTTGGCGATGCTCAATCTGTAAAAAAGGCACGAGAGATTTCTTATGGCAAATTAGGAACAAGCAGACGCACTTGTAAATCCTGAGCCCTACAAAATTGAGTTATAAAAAAGAACCATGCATACTAAAATTCTACATCAATGGGTCCATGTCAATAGTTAACAAACTTTCTAAAAATAAACCGTTAAATTTAATTATTATCAAAAGTGAACACACTTATAATATAACTAAAGCCAAAAATGGATCATAATAGGTACCTATTAAGTATTCTGTGTTATTAGTACATATATTGAACTGCCTACGACTTATTATAAAAGTCATACAATATGACGTAGGTAGTTATCATATTGAATATCTTCAAAGGCGCCACCCACAGGCTGCATCAGTCATTATGTCATTTGAAAAGATTTCACGTCCACTCACCTAGCTTTGGAGAAACAGAAAGAATAGTAAATGCGATGCAACTGGACCTGTTTACCTCTCGGCCTCTCTTTGAGTACGGCAGGGTTACGTGTTAAGCAAACTACGTTGAAACTGATATACAACAGAAATACATTTATTTTTATTTTTTGTTGGTTGGTTCTTTAATTCTTAATAGCTTTATATTTTACCAATGAAATCAATAGATATTGGCAAATGTTCGGCTTCATTTAAGCATTCCGCCGCGATAATATAGGATCAATTAAGGTCAACGTAAAATAATTTCAGATATCCACCAAAAGTATAATATGAAGTTCGTGAAAATGAACGCCAAGTAAATATAAGAACTTGATCATCTGGTAGTGGTAACTTACTAGAACTGGAGCTCTATGGTAAAAAATCGTGAATCAACACTTTCTTTGACTAAGTAAACGTTCTTTTTACTAAAGATCCATTATCCAAGGTGTTCAACAAATAATAGGGATACAACCCAGTCTTAGGGTGCGAACTGAAATCAACAAGAGTAGCCAGCTTGTTCTAATTTCAAATCCTAGCCGTCTGACTTCGTTCTACTTCTAGCAGATGCTACTATAACTTCCCCTTAGATATAAGGGGAATGGGAGTTTCATCCCATGTCCAATAATCCATTAAAAATTAAAATATCGAAACTGAAACGTCTCTAAGATAATATTCTTTGAGAAGAAATAAAATTAGGGCTATGGTTTGACAAATTACCCTTCAGACCACGAGGAAAGAGCGACTCGGAAATTATGCGTTCATTTTACTAGGAAGCACTCTCTCAATTAGTGGTACATTTTTTACAAAGAAACGGGGACACTTTGAGAGCTGTAAAATAATTTTATCCTGAATGCTTATAACTATGGTAGTTATTCTTAACTTTGGATTTTCTAACTATAGGGGGAAAACATTAATTATTATATTTTCAACGAGATGATGCCTGCGACTTCGTCCGCGTGGATTATAGTAGATTATTCAACATAATGCAATGTCTTACGTTACGGGCGCCGTGAAAAATCCTAAGCGTAACGAGGGATTTTAGAGCATCTAGAATTCTGAGTGAGGAGCGGAGTCTGTCTCAGGCGCCCCTAGACCCCTGCGTTGAATACTCCACTTTTCACACCACGCGAGACAATAAAATCAAGGCTAATAAAAAAAAATCAATGTTATATAATTTGGATTTGGAACTAAATGACAGTACTTGTTTTTGTTGGTAACTAAATGGAACTAAGTGACAGTACAATTCAATGTTTGTAACAAAAGATATAGAAAAATTACGCCCAATTCATTCAATTCATTTTCCGACTGGCCATTTACAGCACCGGGCGGCGGAGACGCCCTGAAAATTCCTTTTGGACCTTGCATATAAAATATAGGAATAAAGAACGTTGGGAAACGTTCGAAAAGTTTTACGATAAGACTGTTAATTAGATGGCATTTGGAGGCATCTGTTTTCCGGTTATGCTTAAACTCTGAAAACGTTTTAAAACAATAATTACAAAGTGTTTTCTGAAGAAGTTTCTTTTGATCTATCAGGTTGTCTTTTCATGACCAACTTAAAAATAGAAGGTCCTGTATTCGTTCCTGTATAATAATAAGTGTAAATGCATGTACTATGTGTGTACCAGGGATGTCATGGATATGAAATTTTGGATCTGAATGTGGATACGGATATGAAATTATTTCGATTTATGCAATAGTTTCAATTACGAATATTAGATTGTTAAGGAATTGTAAACATGGACCTATAATACATTCATGATTGTAAAAGCAAAATACAAATAAGGTAGTGCCGCGACTATTAGAGTGTCGAAAAACCTGCCATAACTGACTCCGTCCTATCCGAAATTATTCGATACTCTTACATCAGATACGGTTTACGGTTTCAGATATCCGATGTCAGCTTTATGTTTAAAATTGAATTGAATTTTTAGAAAATATAAAAGATTGTGTATTTGTTTATTGACGAAGGTTTAATTAAGTTGATATTTGACTCATTCGATGTAATTCACTCGGTCAGTTTGTTGGCGGGGATACGCCATATTGAATTAATTTGCATAAATACGAGTATTTTGACTTTGTTGGGTTAGTCTGTTGCCGACAGATATTTAATACTTTTGCCGATTATTGAATACTTTTGTGTTTAGATTGCAATTTGTTTTAGAGCTTAGCAGTAGCAACTGCAGCCTGATCAAATGATTAATTTATTGTTGTTGTGATGCTTTGGCCAAGTTTTTATAATTAACTGTTTACATTAAATCTCTCGTGAAACCGCTACACGTTTGACCATTTATTCGTGCACGTTTTAAAGAGAGTACAAACATATTTTTAAAGTAATTTTAATTATTCACCCACTTCTGGAATTTACGCTTACACCGATAAGTAGTTTCCGTTACGGTTACGGAACTCCATAACATCCCTAGTGTGTATCTGTTTGAAAGTTTCTCAAAAACAAATGCAATTTCATCATAAGGTATACGAAACTTTACGCTACCCGTACCTACTTGTATCGGATAAGGTTAACGCTGTACTCATTAATCAAAAACATGTGCGTAAACTTTGTGTACATGAGAAAAGTTTCCATCATAAACGTTCAATGATTAATGGGTTATTAAAGCTTGTTTCCGTTACCGTTTCATATACCTACAGTGTCATTCAATTTCGGTGAACTGAAAAATAACATAGTTTCGGCTGAAAAGTTAATAAGGGAAAATCGCGCAGCTTACAACACCGACGCAATGATGCATGAATCGGTTTTTATCAAATATCCTTTGGTGAGTGTGCTCAGTAACCGTACAACGTTGTTCCTCCTTCACGGTTTAACCAAAAATAGCGAGAAACCGACAGCGTTGGCATCCTTAAGTATGTAGTTGTCGTCTAATCTGAGGTGCAATCATGTAAGGATCGCCGATGAAATCGTTAAAGCTCGGCTTCAAAGTAAAATAAACCATAACTGCATTGAATTAGAGCTCAATTTCGTGTATCAATTTTCATACTTTTAGGGTATCGTACATACTTAAACGTATAAAAATTTGTTCTGCTCGTTCGTAAAACGATTGTGCTCTAGGTGTAAGTTGTGGAACGTCCTTCCAGCGCACGCATTGCCTGCTACGTCTATCTTAAGTTCCTCCAAGGCAAGACTGAATAGGCATCTTCTAGGTAAGCGTGCTCCTTCCTAGACAGCTTATTATTGCAAGTCAAGCGCAAACCTATTTTGAAAAAAAAAGTGTGTGTGTGCAATTCACACACGGTAGAAGTGAAACTTCAGAAAAGTAGCCTACGAGATAATTTAATAAATCTAACTTGTATTCTTTAATGATATCGCGCAGGCTAAATTCTATTATGAATATGTTGGTCTCTTTTTAGTGTCGCTTTTTCGTTTCATCGAATTTTCAAATAACGATTCTAAAGAAGTTTCCCTTTAAAAAGGGTTTTTTCAGTTTGAAGTGTCAAGTTTTAACATAAAACATGGTCATTCAACTCAATTTCCGCGGTATCGCCCGCTTGGTTTTAAGCTATGAGTAGGTACACCATAATATTCCGGAATAAAGCGAGTCCATTCAAGAAATGCATTGTATCTCTGTACCAAGTTTCGTCGAAATCAGTTGAAAAGAAGGACCGTGAAAGCATTGCAGACCGCCAGACAGACACACTGTCGCTTATATATTATGATATATAGATGGATTCTCAGAAATGGCCAGTCCATTAGCCGCAAAAAATAAAAATTCCTGGAATCGTTTCATTAAAGCGGCTGGAACAAGACGAAACAAATTAAATTACCTAATTCATTGTTACCCTCCGAAGGCGGAAAGTTAATTAAGTCTCAAAAGAAAAATTCTTTGAGTGGTATCATGCGAAACTCAAGAAAATAGATTATAATTTTTTTTTATTTTAGACACACAATAATTATTATGAAAATTCCACTAATGACGAACTATTTATAATCCGTACTAATACTTATTATTTATAATTGTTTCTGTCTGTCTGTCCTTTGACAGCCTATCTGTTTAACCGATTTGGACGAGGTAATTTGATAGGATAACTGCCTTGTTCGCCTAGTGGATAGCATGATCGACTGCGGCTGACGAGGTCCCGGGTTCGAGTCCCGGGTCGGGCCATAATTAAGTATTGGGTTTTTCTAACTAGAAATTCTCAGTACTAGCATAATATTATTACCTATTCTGTGGTATTAGCCCGGAGTTAGAGAGCTGGTGTTGTTGCACCCACGTGCCTCAGCACGTTCAGCCTTCCCGGTTATTATCACTAACATGATAATAGTTAAAGCCTAACCCGCATTGGAGCAGCGTAGGAGGAGCTCCTTTGAAAGTGGAGCAGTGGGACGGCAATGGGCAACAAAATAGGATGTGCTCAATGCGGAGTAGGATGCGGACAGGGATAGAGGCTTTCATACTGGAAACTCAAAGATTATAAACACATAGGATATGAAAATACCTAAACCTAGGCGCACAAAGTTGCGTGCATCATCTAGTTTCATATTAACTGTAACGTAATGTAGCATCGCCTGCGTAGATAAATGTGTCGCATGTAATGTGTGGGGAACTTATCAGGAATAAAAAATTCTCTATGCCCGTTTCCAGGACAAATCTCTGTACAAAAGGTCGATGGGCTGGACAAGACTCAGAAGGACTAGAATCCAGAGCTGTTAGTTAAATAAAACCAGTTAAATAAAAAAATAAAAAAGATGGATGGGCTGTGAAACATGGGCATGAACAGATGGGCAGGAAAACTAGTTACATTATTATTTCGTATCCAAAAGTAACTGCTCTGCTAGGCAAATCCTATTCTGTAATAACGGTTCCTGATATTTGCATTAAAAAATCTTAGTAAAGTGGAAAGTATCCTAATTCAAGAGCAGGGTCCTTCTACAACCTATGCAAACAACTAGTGACAAATATGGTGGCATATATTATGTCATCCCTGGATAGTCCATTAAGGAAGGAAACGTGTGACTATTCATGTTGGATTAAGCCGGATGAGCTGGCACTAGTTGTCGCTCATCCCAAACCAAGGAATTCAAACCAACCATTGCTATTCCGTCGCGTTAAAGTTCAATTTGTTCTGACGTCACTTAGTATGTACTTAACCAAAGAGAAGTGAATGAGCTTTTTGTTTTAATTTGTCTGTGTGCTTTACGGTCGTGGTCTTTCCAAGGTTAGTTTGACCAAAGTTCAACACTGCGGCTAAACATGAAATTTTAATGAATACAATATTTAAAACCTTTGAAGAGATAATAAGGGTTGAGTATGAATTTTGCAAGGTTTTACCGAAAGGAAAAAAAAGTAAAGAAAGTTGAATTAACAGAAAAGTAAATAAATGTAGACTCGAAAAGAAGCTTGAAAAAGTTCCACATCATCAAAGGTACCATCGAATTATTTACTGAGCGAACTTTGCCAGTTGACAGTACATAAAGTTGTTTCCGAGATTAATTCAAAAAGTTAATCCGAAGATCTCGTTTAACTTTGTGTGTACTTAATTTAAACATCGAAATACCTACTGACTTTGCAAAAGCATACGGTACATGCTTACATGAAACTACAATGGCTGAAGCAATAGTAATTGTAATCAATATGAGTTAGTGTATGTTACTATGCTGACATTAAAGGCGAAAACACACCATGAAAGTGAAACGTGTTTTCTTTATCTTGTATATTATATTTCGCGCGATAATTTTGTCCTGTCGTATCCGTAGTGTATTTTTGTCCTAAACGACAATGCAAACCGCTCTACAAATGCAAATTGTGCTTGCACAGTCAGTACTCAATAATTAGTTTGAGGTAAGTTCAAACTTGAGGCTTGCGTTCGAACTATAGTTTGAATAACACAAAATAGAGTTTGAAACATACGTAATTCATATTATAAAAAGTAAAAGTAGACATAACTCACTTAAACTAAAATATGTAGTACGAGAAAGTTAAGTCTATTTTTTTTATTGCTTTTATGTTTACTTGATCTATAAAGGCAGACGACGACACCAGTCACAGACAACGTTCCACAATTAGTGTTACTGGTATTTCTGGAGTCAAACCTATCATTTAATACATCTAAGATTGATTTGTACGATGACGACATAACTAAGGTACGCAAATAAATATTTCAACATCGTATTTCAAAAACCAGGGATTTGTAATTTGAAAGTCGAGTACATCTGAATGAATAAAAGACATTGGAGCGCTCTGAACCAATATCCGCTTCGGTAAGACAGAAATCTATCGCGCTGGAAGCAGGGATGCTGTCGACCTCATTTGTATGCAATTTGTTAGGGCACTCGATTTATTTCCTTTGAGCACATGCTGCTTGTATAATACTATAGGGCCAACTGATTAATAAGAATCTTATACATATTATTTAACAAGAATTAGAAGTGGTATCGGGTGATATAAAATCAAATTTAAAAATATACTTGGCTGGTATCCCACTATAAAGGAAAAATGTCTTGACAATCATAATAATATTATAAATGCGAAAATGTGTTTGTTTGTTGGCCTTCAATCACGCCGCAACGGAGCAATGAATCGACGTAATTTTTGGCATGGTACAGCTGTTGAGGACCTGATGCAGAGTGAGTGACATAAGCTACTTTTTATCCCGGAAAATTGAGGAGTTCCCGCGGGAATCAAAAAAATTGGTAGTCATAGGGACTGAAGATAAAAGTGAAAACGAATAATTTATTAAAATATAAACCTTAAAACTAAGGCGTTAAAGCATAATTACGAATGTACTATAGTTATATTTAAGACCTTTTGTCTTCGTAACAACGCGAGGTGTCGGTCACGCGTTTCCACATTTTACCGCCTTCCAAGACGTGCTCAACGCACCTAAAGAAGTTTTCACTTCAAAAACCGTAATTCACGCGGATGATGTCGCGTTCATCGTCTAGTATTAATATAATGGAGTAGTTTCATGATGTTGTGAATATCATATTTAACACAAACGAAGTAAAATATAGATTAAAACTAATAAATCAGTGTTTTTTTTTACAATCCATCAATAAATGACTGAGAAATGACGATTTAAAAGTTTTATTATATAATGTACACAGATTGCTGTATCTTACTCGAGTGAGAAATTCTGTGAGTGAGTTTTAATACCTAGCCGAGATTTAATACTTCAAAATTATCTTCACACACAAATTAAGTGCTTTACATTCAATTAAGTCACGTTAAGTCCATATATTTCTTTTATTCGGCTTTATAAAGTATGTTGATAGGGAATTATGACGTCACGTCTCCCGTCTTGCAAGCGTAACTTTAAAGTTCCATAACTTTTTCATTTGTTGAGATATTTTAATGATTCTTTCATATTTTTGTTTTATTTTGTCTTCATTTTCATATTAAATAAAAAAATGGTAAACTTCTGCATTGTCCTTATTAACTGAGATAACCACCTGTCGTCGTCAATCGATAGGTTTCAACCGCTGAACCCAGGGACTTCTAGATGCCGCGGTCTTGCTCCACTTGGATCCACCGGCTCCATACGACTCTCTTGATGGCGTCCGTCTACCTGATGAGGGGATCTGCCCACGCTGCGCTTTCCAGTGCGGGATCGCCATTCCAGCACTTTGGGACCCCAAAGGCTATAGATTCTCCGCATCGCTAGGATAAGGAATGCCCTTCCGGCTTCCGTTTTCCCCTCCTCTTTAATATAGGAACCTTCAAATCAAGAGTGAATAGGCATCTTCTAGGCAAGCGCGCTCCACCTTAGGCTGCATCACCTCTTGCATGCAAGTCTGATTGCAGCCAAGTGCTAGGCTATAATATATTTAAAAAAAAAAACAATATGCCCTGCCCATTGCCTCAGTTTTGCGACACGTCGAGAAATGTTGGTTACTTTAGTTTGAGATTTGATCTTATAAAGATTGATGTAACTATCGGTTCTATACCCATTAAGTAGGTCTTGCGACATTAGTCTATATTGCGATTTAGTTACTCAAATAAAGGATTTTCAGGAATTTTATCTAGTTACATTAATTAATAATGTAAACAACTTAGGAGAGTGATATATAACATATACATTTTCTGTAAACATCAAAAGTAATTGATATATCACATTAATCAAGTTGGCTAGTGAAGCGAAAATTGATGATATTATTACCTATTACGATATTACGTTAGTGAATGTAGGCCATGAGTTCATGACACTTTCATAAGGTTAACAGACTGTTCCTTAAGGCTGTTAAAATTACTTTGAGCCCAGAGCTGCTATACCGAGAGCTTAATTTAAAAGTTTTATATACATACTACGGGCAGTCTAGCAACAGAATAGTTGTTGAAATCCGAACCTTTTAATACATTTATATCGAGGTATTCAATATACCAGTATAATATAATATACCTGAGTATATAGTACACCAGGGTATAAAGTAAACCACAGAATACTAACTGCTACTTATAAAACGTTAAACTAAGGTTTGACGATCTCTCTGACGCAGTGGTGAGTGCTGTGGTCTTATTGTGGTAGGATACGGGTTCGATTCTCGGCAGAGTCAATTTGGGAATTAATTCTTAATTTTCTCTGGTCTGGATGGATGGATGTTTGTAGCTGCAGCTTTTGACGACCTCCGTGGCGCAGTGTGTAGCGCTGTTGACTTAATGTGCGGAGGTTCGATCCCCGGCAGGGTCAATTTGGGAATTTATAATTTCTGAATTTTCCCTGGTCTGGCCTGGTGGGAGGCTTCGGCCGTGGCTAGTTACCACCCTACCGGCAAAGACATGCCGCCAAGCGATTTAGCGTTCCGGTACGATGCCGTGTAGAAACCGAAGGGGTATGGGTTTAATATAACTGCCATGCCCCTAATAGGTTAGCCTGCTACCATCTTAGATTGCATCATCACTTACCATCACGTGAGATCGCAGTCAAGGGCTAGCTTGTAGTGGATAAAAAAAAAAAAAGCTCAATCATGCCAGAACGGCTGTACGGATCTGAATTTTGAGATAGATTGTAGTCTGGAATAACACAAAGGCTACTTTTTATCCCGGAAAATTAAACAGTTCCAGCAGGAACCAAAAAACCTGAATCACGCGGTCGATGTCGCGGGCATCAGCTACTTTCAAATAGAAATGGCTGTGACACACAATATACCTATTGAAGACTATTTAATTTATTACAGATCTAAGTGAGAAGGGAACTTGCAAATAACTCTTCATGCTCGGCTCAGAACTTTGGAAATACACCAGTTAAATCATAATATTTGTGTAGAGCGAATTTAACAACGAGGCATTTGCAAATTGTTTTTGTTTCCCACAATCAAAACAATGTTAGGCTGCTTTGCTGAAGTAACTTACTGTTATCCTGCTATGTGTACTTTGCTAACTTCCAGTTAATGCGTTGATAGGTGATACCTTCCTTAAAATCATATTACGCTTGTAACCGAATTTAATTTGACCAAAGCAAAGTAGCTCGTTAAAATATTCTCTACGATTTTTAAAATAGTTTTTTTAAATAGTCTTTACATTTCTCAAGTGCGTTTAAATGCACTGCAAAATATTATTGAACATATTATACCTAATATCAAAAATTATGTAGTTCGTCCGTAGAAAAATCAGACATCCATAAATAACGCGACACAAGCGAATGATCTTTAGCATCAAACTAATATTATAAATGCGAATGTGTGTTTGTTTGTTGGTTTATTGGTTTTTTGGTTTGTTGGTTTGTCCTTCAATCACGTCGCAACGAAGCAACGGATCGACGTAATTTTTTGCATGGGTATAGCTGAGGACCTGGAGAGTGACATAGGCTTTTATCCACATACTTTTTATCCCGGAAAATAAAGTAAACTTATTAAAAGAATTAAAAAAACTTATTCCACGCGGACGAAGTCGCGGATATCAGCTAGTAAGACATATAAAACACTAAATAAGTTAGACGTTTGAATGGTAACGATTGTGAGGTGGATACAATGTGATTAAAATCAAAGTATTTTAATATTTCTGACTAGATAATATTAGCTAACTAGATGATGGTTTCGTCCGTGGGGATCAGGAGTTTGAAAACCCTGCGGGAACTCTTTGATTTTATATTTAATTAGGAAATGCAATTTTTCTCTGTTCCAATTTTAATTAAAATCCGTTGAACAGAGAGGTGTTACTCGTAGCATGTCGTTAAACGGTTAAACGGTTAGTAGTTGACGGCTGTAAGCGTTAGTAAAAAAAACAATGTTTTTTTTTTCACAGGAGTAAAGATCGTTTATTACCGTTAACCGCTTACCGTTTAACAAACGATAGTAAAAAAAACAATATTTTTTTTCACTCGCTAGTGCATACGAGTATAGATTGTTTACTAATATTTTCAACCACTAGCCGTTAACCGTTTAACGGTTTAACGACATGCTAACACCTCTTCATATATGTCGTGACATCATGTTAGACAGACACACTTTCGGATTTATAATATTTGTATAGACAAATTGGATGACGTCAATCTTGTTTGGCCTAATACAAACAGCTATTTATGCAAACAATAGTATCAGCTGTTTTGACTGAAACACGGGGCTGTTTGTGATAGCAATCGATAACTCAGGGTACTGCATCAATCTATTTATACCTGACTATCCCTGGTTGAATGATTGACTCATCTATCAACGCTGAGCTTCTATCTGAAAGAGCTATCGAGCTGAAAGTTCACTTCGTGACCTTTTTTGATCGGTTTTATTTAACTTGCCCTGTTTGTATATTTGTTTGTTTGGGTCAAATTTAGAAATTGAACTTTTATCCCTTTCCTGTTGACAGGTTGATCTGATATTTGGTTCACACATTTATTAGTTCTGATGACAATACAATAATTGAATTTTGTGAAGATTACTCGATATATAAATCCAAGACAGCCGCAGCCACAAAATGGCGGATTACAATTTTTTCACAACCCCTGATGATGAAAAATTAAAGATGTAAATGATGATGCAGTGTAAGATGGTAGCGGGCTAACCTGTAATTATGGGTACGGCTGTTATTCTTTATTCTTTATTTGTGAAACATGCCTGGGGAGACATTAAAGTTGCCCAATTCGTCTCCCCAGGCTACAAATACCTTAAAACTAAAATAAAACTTAGACAATACAAAACAAACTAAACTAACAAATTAGATATACTAAAAAACTCTAATAAAAAAACCATTAAAAACACTAAAATAAACTACATACTTATCACTTACTTTCTAGCAAAGGTTTTATTTTATTTACGAGTTTGAGTTTATATTTAACCCATTACCCTAATCGGTTTCTACACAATATCAATCGTCATACCGGAACACTAAATCGCTTGGCGGTACGCCTTTGCCGGTAACAATTGCCACGGCCTAAGCCTCCCAAAAGATCATGCCCAATATTGGAAATTATAAATTCCCAAATGAACACTGCCGGGAATTGAACCCGGGAGCTCCCATTATAATACAGCGCTACAAGTTAGCCCTTGACTGCGATCTCACCTGATGGTAAGTGGTGATGCAGTCTAAGATGGTAGCGGACTAACCAGTTGCATTTAATCAGTTTATTTATTGAATAAACAATTCATGACAATATAACATATTATAGGAGATTCAAAAAATAATGAGTGGGAAGTAACGGCAACGAAACTTACCTATGACAAAATACAAACCACTCACTTACATCTCCCCGTAGGCTGAGTATTTTTGTAAAGTTTGAAGCGAATTAATGTTTACGCATTGAAAGCTTAATTTTACTAGTACCTACGAAGTAGAGTGTCGGATATTGTAAGCAAAAAAAATTCTTTGCATTGACCAAGTCTGGATTTAGATCCAGACGTAACTTTTCAGGTAAACCAATATTTTTTCATTTTACCAACCAGCTTGCATCGGCTGTCGAAGTTTGCGAAGTCTGCGACGAAATATACAGGTACAGACATACAATACGATCCAATAAAATGCTGTTTGGAGATAGAAATTAAGGTAAATATTTGATAGGTAGGTATATATTTGCTATTAAACAAATGGAGAAACTGATCTGGCATATTATGTAAACGTCCTCTATAAACCCCTTAGCCTACAAACTAAAGTTTAAAATTATAACCAAACGAAGATAATGCTATGATTTTTATTTATATGTATTTATAGTATTTTAAGAATTATATTATTGTATTGTACTAGCTGATGCCCGCGACTACGTCCGCGTGGATTGAGGTTTATTGGTACCCGCAGAAACTCCTTAGTTTTCCGGGATAAAAAGTAGCCTATCTGTTATTCCAGACTATAATCTACCTCTGTGCCAAATTTCATCCAGATCCGTTCAGCCGTTCGGGCGTGATTGAGTAACAAACATCCATCCATACATCCATCCAAACTTTGGCATTTACGAGTATAATATTTATTTGATATTGATTGGTTTGATTTAATTGATTTGATTTGATTGATTGAGTATTTGATTGTTTACTTCATGTGTTATAATAATTATGTTTAGATTTCTATGGGCTTATTTGGCTGATTATTATTGATTATTTATTTCAACAATTCCATGTAGTTTTGTATATTTTAATTCGTGTTTTATCAGACCGCTCAATATTCGGTACTCTTTGTATAAAAAGGCACTAACATGTTGTTTACTCAAAGGATAGTAGTTGAATAGGTAAGCTGATAGAATGCAAATGAGGTCGCCCGCTTTCTAGCTCCTAGCACGCTCCGAGTGCGATAAGAGGCGGCCTTACAAAACGAATATTGGTTCGAGACGCCCCCAATGTCTTTTATATACCTCTATTATGTACCTACATAGCAAACGTCTGATTTCGAATGACTCTCTAGTACCTATTGCTTTTCCATTAAGGAACTATAAAGCTGGGACTTGTTGCATTGGATAAAATGTAATTTTTTTGTTTGAAGATAGAAAAACATGCTCCATGAAAGATACCATGAAAGATCTCATAAGAGCATGAGATCTTTCATGGAAATTCGCTATAAAACATCAACCAAGAAAGGGTTTTGAAATTTTCTTTAGTAGTTTATGAAACGCTTGCATTAAAACATGAAGGAACTAGAAGTTTAATCCGCAACAATAGGAAAATCTATGTGGTACAGTGTGTATCCCGCACTTATAGCCCGCGATATTCACCACACCACAGAAATCCCCAAAACTACCCTCAACGTACGTTTCACTCCGATACCGGAGCATGTTCAGGAGATGTTGACTCCACAATGCACGATTGCGAAGTGACGATCGTGTCGGAAATTCCGGCGTTTATAAGTACCTTTTTGTAGAGGTGGTTAATATACACGTAGCGCAATATCATAGCGCGCTATTGTTCCATAGCGCGGATA
This sequence comes from Erebia aethiops, assembly GCA_923060345.2. Taxonomy (NCBI): domain Eukaryota; kingdom Metazoa; phylum Arthropoda; class Insecta; order Lepidoptera; family Nymphalidae; genus Erebia; species Erebia aethiops. The sequence goes on along the minus strand of OV281093.1, from coordinate 5,098,136 downwards.
ACGATTGAATCAACAACCAACAGCAACGCGCGAATTCGCTGTTGCTGCCGTGCAGGCCGTCAAATATGAATAATATTGAAAAGCTAGAATCCGGAGTTGATAAGTTGGACAAACGGTACCTACTTGAATGGATTTTTTTATTATAAGGTCAATTTGGTATGAAATAGATGATATTAAAACCATCGATAAATATGTAGGTACTAGATGGGCCCTTTCATTGAAAAACATTGGGCGACCAACCTTTAGAGCACGCTCCTAACCTGTATAGCCCTATCCTTGTCCCCGCCATAGCGCTGTCCCGCTTTTCAGGCTAGATGGCGTTAGAAAAATAGGTCCACATTCTTTGTTTGACAGGGCCCGTCTATGCAAATTGAGGTCGTTGATTAAAACATGATTAAAACACATATTTTTTAATAGAGCTGGTCGTGAATAATCGATGTCATTAAGCCACTATTTTTAATTCATAATGAAAATTTTAAGATTTTTATACTTATAATAAATTAAGTTCCTTACACATCCTCAAAACGTTTCAAGGCCAGAAAGTAAAACACAAAGTATAATATTATGTAACTGGTAACACCCAGCTTGTCTTGTCGCTAGCTTTGTAGTAATTTGTCACGGATTATCAACTTAGTCCTTATCTTCAGTACTCTGGTGGCACTGTGAGATTTTTCAAACAATGCCCGAGGTAAAATTTTAATAAAAGCATCCGGGAATTACGTTCTAAAACTTTTATAACTTAAAGGAGTAAGCACGAAGAATTCAGGTGATAAAATACCCCTAAAGTTTCTTAAGGGTGCGACCCAATGAGGTAATTTTAAAGGTTGATCTCGTTTTTAGAGTCGAGTAGGTAATTAACGCTATATTATACACTGGCTGATGCCCGCGACTTCATCCGCGTGGATTGAGGATTTTTGCTTGGAATTCTTTAATTTTCCGGGATAAAAAGTGCCATATGTGTGTCATTCCAGACTATATTCTAGGTGCGAAATTTTATCTAGATCTGTTTTGCCGTTCTGGCGTGATTGAGAATCACACATCCATCAAAACTTTCGCATTTATAATATTAGTAGGTATATATTTGGTTTCATATAAATAGTTTGTATTATTATAGAGACACATCTTATGCGTTTCATACTGCATTTTCGGCGGGCAGTGGTGGGGCAGCGGATCCGCTCAGTATTTTGTATACCTACATTTTGGAAGGGATATTTTCAGTGGCGAGCGGAAAACGCGACGGAAACGCAAGTCTCCGTTTTGTCGACCTCCGTGGTGCAGTGTGTAGCGCTGTTGCCTTAACGTGCGGAGGTCCTGGGTTCAATCCCCGGCAGGGTCAATTTGGGAATTTATAATTTCTGAATTTTCCCTGGTCTGGCCTGGTGGGAGGCTTCGGCCGTGGCTAGTCACCACCCTACCCTCAAAGACGTGCCGCCAAGCGATTTAGCGTTCCGGTACGATGTCGTGTAGAAACCGAAAGGGTATGGGTTTAATATAACTGCCATGCCCATAACAGGTTAGCCCGCTACCATCTTAGACTGCATCATCACTTACCATCAGGTGAGATCGTAGTCAAGGGCTAGCTTGTAGTGGATAAAAAAAAAAGTCTCTTTGTCTCATCAGTCGGATTCGCAACATCGCAAACAAGTCAGCGTTTTCCGCTCATTCCGAAAGTTGACGTCGGTTGGTCATCGTATTCCGCTACTAATGACCGCCCACGGGAAACTAAAAGTTGCCAGTAAGTTTTTGTCGGCGTGCATACGTCTATCGAGATGTCCCGGCGACTTGGCCGGGCACCAAAAAAAAGTTGCCGGTAAATTTTGACTTGCCCGTGCGTGTAAGCTCTGATTGCGGAATCCTGCGTATCTTTTTCCGCTTCCGCTCACCACTGCCCATCTAAAATGCAGCCTAAGGTGTTTCCTAAAATTTTGGCGTACTCAATTGTGATAATGGGTATTAGTGTAAGTATAGGCTGTTATTTCGTTTAAATTCGTTTATTTCAATAAATTATTATTAAATTACAACAATAAATACCATTACAATAAAATTATTATTGTTATTCGTACCTATTTGAATTTTTTTTTTAATAAAAATAATGGATTCATACATATACATACATAAATACCAAATATTAGATATATAGAACGATAGTGGTTGCAATAGTATGAACTGATGCGCAACAATTTTATACCATTTAACTTAAATAGGCACCTACCACACTAATGACGCTGTATATAATTATTATATACCTATCTACAATATTGCTGCAACCTTTTCACGAATCCTGTAAGTAAATTATATCTTAAACTTACATCATTCCATAGTATTGCGTGAATTAATCTAAATTAAGCATTATTGTATGGCTGTTCCCAAGTCGGGTTCACTTTATCTTAAGGCGCAGTTTATTACAGCAGTAACATGGAAATTACTTCATAAAGCAACTGCGACGCTCCCAAGGCTGTGTATAAATATTAACTCTGTGTCAACCCTTCTAATAGCACCCCCCTCCCGGTGAACATTCACCGTGATGTAAGTAAGACATATTATTAACTTTATGACATTGACGCGTTCGTATCATGACAGAATGATTTTTATTGAAGGGCCAAAAACAACGCAAACAGCGTGAATAGGATTAATTATTTACCAGACGATTCCCGCGGGAACTCTTTAATTTTCCGGGATAAAAAGCCTATGTCCTTCTCGGGGATACAACCTATCCCTGTACCAAATTTCATCAAAATAAGTTGAACGGTTGGGCCGTGAAAGCGTAGCAGACAGACAGACAGACACACTTTCGCTTTTATAATACTAGCTAATGCCCGCGACTTCGTCCACGTTGATTAAGATTTTTTGTATCCCGCGGGAACTCTTATTTTTCGGGATAAAATGTAGCCTATGTGTTATTCAATACTATAGTCTACCTCTGTGCCAAATTTCATCCAGATCCGTTAAGCCGTTCTGGCGTGATCGAGTGACAAACTTCCATCTATCCATCCATACATACATACATGATGATACATCCATCCAAACTTTCGCTTTTATAATATTGGTATAGATTAGTATGGATTCAGTGTAGTGTACCATAAAGCATTATAATTAATGGTAACAAAGGAATAATTTTGACTGCAGCGGTCGATTTTGTGATAAGTACTTGAGAACCGACTTCAAAAAATTCATCATCAGCGCTACCGGCCCTTTGTGTAAACCAGTTTCAGGTCCTCTTGTAAGCTCCTTCCTTAGGGATTGCTATACGTAGCTCTTTCAGTTTGTCCTTACCCTTAAAAAATCACTTGTAATAGGTATAGTTTTCAAACTCAATCTCATATTTTTTTAATTCAAATAAACTTATTACAAGTGCTTTTGAATCGCCGAGTGATCTACCACTGGTTCGGAAAGATATTTCTACCGAGAAGAACCAGCAAGAAACACTTTAAGCGATATATTGTTTGTATGGGATTACCAATAAACCCGATTAGCTTATTTAGGGTCCGTGATATAAGCCGTATCTCGTTATTTATGGCAGCCCTTAGATATTGTAGTCCTTGTCCGTTCCTTGTCCCATAATGTGGTAGGTACTCTATCCTGATATCCTTCTCGCATACGACTAAATAATCGTTATTTATACACATACAATATCATAAATAGATAAGAAAGTGTGTCTATTTGTCAAACTGTCGCTATTTTACTGACCATCCGTTATAAATCTTTTGACGAAGGTAGTGTTGGTAGGTAACTTTGGTAGGTTTAGTATGGGTTGCATCCTGAGACGGACCTAGGCCATTTGTTTTTTTTTTTTTATTATTCATTATAGGCTTACGCTTGACCACGACCACACCTGATGGGAAGTGATGATGTGGTCTAAGATGGGACGCGCTTGCGTAGAAGATGCCTATTCACTCTTGATTTAAAGATACCCGGATTGTAGTTGGTTGGAAACACAGTTTTTGGTAGAGCGTTCCAGACCCTAGCCATGCGAATAAGGAATGAAGACGCAAAGCGCTTCGTACGTGTGGATGGAACGTTGACGACATAGGGGTGGAAACTCGCACGGCGTCTTGCGGTACGATGGTGGAAAGGTGAAGGAGGTACAAGATCGAAAAGCTCCTGAGCGCACTCACCGAAATATTTCCTATAGAATACCGATAGGCCGGCTACCTAATTATCAAAGATTGATTTATCAAAGAGTTCTCACGGGATTTTAAAATAACCTAAATCCACGCGGAAAAAGTCGCGAGTATCGTTTAAGATAAGTTATTCTATATATTTGCTTTCTCTATAATTTTAAATGGTGGCATTCGAACAAAGTGCATTGAAACTCGATTTGTAACTTTTATAATATTTTAGATTAGATAATACGAAATATTCATAGGATGAACTTACATAGTGACTACAATGCAATATTTAAAATGATTTACAATGTTTTGTCAGTTTTGTTTTTAAAATGCAAATACATTTAAGTTATTGTGTATAGTAAAATTTATTTGCTCGCGAACTTTGTTGTAAATTTTGCTTATTTGAACTTGGAGCATTCACACAGTAAAGCTTTACTGTTAACTCAGAACGACATTTAGTCGCGTACTTTATACAACATTCAGCTTTATGTGGATTATTAACTAAACTAACCATGGCTCGTTAGTTTATTTGCAACTGACTCATAATGCAATTTAAATACCTACCTCGTTATTCGGTTTGTAAATAATACAATGTCGATGAATATGATATTCCAATCATTGAATTCATGAATCAATTATTACAATTAAACTCCGCTGAAATTATGCAGCGTTTCAAAATTCACGATATTATTATGCATGGTTTGATCTAGAATATTCAATAGGTATTTTTTTGAAGTGTAGATATTCATTTATTTTTTAATACTCTCACCGATAATTTTAGTCGTAATGCAAAAAGCTTCTGCATAAAGTCTGCACAGTCATTTATATATTCTTTGACAGCCATGGGCCACTAGTGCTCAAGAAAGTTGCTTCATTTCAGCAGCTTGCTTCTGTTTTTAACCGACTTCCAAAAATGGAACTGGTTCTCTTCAGCGCGTATCTTTTTATGAAGATTAAGGTTCCGTGAAGAAAACTCAGAAATTTTGACGACCTCCGTGACTCAGCGTTGAGAGCTGTTGTCTTAACGTGCGGAGATCCCGGCTTCGATCCCCGGCAGGATCAATTTAGGGATTTATAATTTCTGAATTTTCCTTGGTCTGGCCTAGTGGGAGGCTTCGGCCGTGGCTAGTTACCACCCTACCGGCAAAGACGTTCCGCCACTAAATAATAAATTCCCAAGTTGACCCTGCCGGGCATCGAACCCGGGACCTCCCACGTTAACATAACAGCGCTCAACACTGCCCCAGGGTGGTCATCAAAATGGCTAGTCATAGGTTTAGTCATAGTCATATTCATAGTCATTTATTTATTAAATAAAGGTACACTGTAGGTACACTTATTTTCGTCTAAAAATTACTTAAGTACTTAAAAAGCATGATGGTGATAATGGGTAACGGTATCTTAAAACTAAAGCTACGAGGGTTCCAAACGCGCCCTGGTCTGAGAAGAGCCCACAACAAACTCAGCCGGGTTTAACGAAAGTTCTTCTGTTCTAGTGGCAAGTATGGAAGACGTATGGGTGGAGCTGCGGGCGCCGCGTTTCGTCGTCCACGGCCACAGTGCGGTGCTACGCTGCGACCATAATGTCGACCCGGACACTTTGTACAAGGTAAAACAATCAGACAAAAAGGCACACCTTTATGAATAACTAGCTTTTGCCCGCGGCTTCGCTCGCGTTAGGTTCAAATTTCATACAAATTTCAGCCCTATTTTATCCCCTTAGGTGGGGAATTTTCAAAAATCCTTTCTTATCCGCTATGAACGTCTACGGCATCTATATATATAAAAATGAAACCCGTTTTCCTTGGTCACGGCATCACGCGTGAATGGCTGGACCGATTCCAATAATTCTTTTTTAGTTGTATTTGTTATTATTAGGAGAAGGTTCTTACGGAAAAAAATATTAAGAAAATCTCTCAGAAATATTGAAAAATATACATTTAATTTTGAATACTAAGGCGGTACGAAGTTCGCCGGGTCAGCTAGTAATAATATATTTATGCCAATTTTCAACCCGATCCGTCTTGTGGTCAATTAGTCAGTCAGTCACATTTTCCTTTTATATATTTAGATATAGCGTCGTTTGAAAAAATATTATGTTCTTACTAGATGAAGCCCATGACTTCGGTCGCGTGGATTAAGTGGATTTGATTCCCGCGGGAACTCATAAAATTTCCGGGATAAAATGTAACCTGTAAGCTATCTACATTTCAAGTTTTAGCCAAATCAGTTCTGTCATTGTCTTACAAACATCCAAACTTTCACATCTAAAGGTAAGATCAAAATAAAAAAAATTGCAGATAAAATGCCACAACATAATAATTATGAAGTCACACACAAGCGCGACAGGGCAAAATGTCCTTCCCCTCCGGTACAGTCTGTTTATCCTATCCGATATATGTTAGAAGTCAGAACTCGTTGAAAATGCTAAGCATTTTATTTATGCTTGTAAAACAAAACATAATATAATTATTTAAATAAATGTTTTTTTAAAACGCACCAGCACAACAATCAGATAATGCTGCAAATAAGCTTAGGGTATTCAATGATTCGAGATAAGCGGAACGCGAGCGCAATAGATTGCTTGTCAGATCCAGTTTGTAGCAGTTGTGTAGTTTTCATACTTACTATAATAAAGTCAAAGTCAAAGTCAAAGTCAAAGAACGTTTATTCAATTTAGGTAGGTATACTACACTTATTGACGTCCGGTCCGGTCCGGAATATTATAAAGAGGTAAAGTTTGTGAGTTGTTCTGTACCAATAGAAAGCCACATTATTTGTCAGTGGCATAAAAAAATAGGAAGTTTCCATGGGAATTTAAAAAGCTTATTTAAGGTGGAAGACAAGGGTCTGCCCGCGAAATTCAAATTTAATTTGGATTTTCGCAATTTGTAACTTTGACTAATTTCTTAAACTGGGCACTTTCAAGTAAAGATTTTTATATAAACCTGTGAAGATGATATTCCTAGGGGCGCAATTTGAATGCCTTATGCCTACTTTATCGTATTAGTTTACAAATTGCGAAAATCCAAATTAAATTTGAATTTCGCGGGCAGACCCTTGTCTTCCACCTTAACGCGGACGAAGTCGCGGGCATCTGCTTGTAGTTTATAAGAAAGCACTATTATACTCTGTCCCAAACATTTTCTGCCGCTGCAAAACCCAAACATTTTCTGCGTCATCAAAATGATATTTTTTTCTAGATTCAATATTCAAGATTCAATTCATTTATTCAATATAGGTACATATACACTGTAGGTACACTTATTGTCGTTAAAAATTACTTGAAATTATCTCTGAAAGTTAATTATACTTGACTTACTAAAAAATCAATGCGTAGGCGATACTTATGCGACCTAGCAATGATTGTTACTGGATAAAATTATTAAATACCTTGTACCACGGTTAATTCTGTATGATTACTAATATTATAAAAAAAAAAAAAAAAGAACACACACACACAGTCCCATCTTATAACGCGCACGCACTAAGCGCACATACACACACACACACACACGCATACTTACACACACAATTATTATTACTTACTCACACAAGTACTATTACTAAGTTACAAATATTTATTATTATTTTACTTATATGTTCTACTTACAACTGCACTACTATCTACTCTGTTAAAATATTTTTTTATATTCTTTAAATACTGTAATCGTTTAAGGCCTTATTTAATGTCAAGCTATTTTTTTTTGTTAATATTAGTTGTAACGCTGTTGATTACTGGGAAAAATAAAAATAAAAATAAAAATAATGCGAAGTGTCTATCTCTTCAACCGATTTTAATGAAAATTGGTACAGAGATAGGTTGCAACCGCACTTTTATCCCAGAAAATTAAAGAATTCCCACAGGCATTTTCAAAACCTAAATCCATGCAGACGAAGTTGCGGGATTCATCTAGTGATTATACATATTATAAATTTTTGTTGTAACAGGTGGTGTTCTTTAAAAGTGGACAGCGTATTATGCAGCATGTCCAGGGTCGAGATCCACCATTTGAGTTGTACAACTTTACGGGAGCCGATATAAACGTAAGTACACTTTTAGTATTATACATCTCTCATTGACCGAGCGAAGCGAAGGTCTCTGAGTCTACTTGAGTGAATTTGCACTTCTCCGTCCGTCTGTCAGAGCATTATAACTTCTGAATTAATGAACGTAATTACTTCAGCTTTAAATATAATAATATGTATGCCTCCAGCCGAATATGGCTAAAAAAGTTATAAAAATCTTTATTTCAGGGGGGCTCTCATAGAAGCGAATGCGAAGTAAAATATTTTTTATAGCGTTACATAGGGTTGCGGTATACCATTTTAAAGATAATTAAGAAAAGAGTCCAAACGTATTTTTTTTAATTTTTCCCCTAAAATTTACGAAATTGGGGGCTTTCAAAGTGGAGATTTTCTAACGTTCAAAGTTGACCTCAAAACTCTAAATTTTCTGAAAGCTGAGCCTGAAACTTGATCAATTATTTCAATTATATCCTGTACTTGAACAACAAATACTAAAATTAGATAAATATTGTAAGGAAACGAAATTATTTAATTTTTAATGCGCTTCAGTATTTTTAACAGAATTTCACATTGATGTCAATAGATGGCGCCGCGAGCTCTCAGTTCGGGGCGAATCACTAGTTTTAGTGTAAGTGTATAGTAAGTGGTTTATTACACACAAGTTTTGTTACTGACTTGCTGACGCCCGCTACTTCGTCCGCGTGGTTTAAGTATTTTTTTATTATCTCGGGAACTCCCTAATTTTCCGTTAGCCTAAATCGCCTATGTCACTCTTCAGGTTCTCAATTATATCCATGACAAAAATCACGTCGATCCGTTGCTCTGTTGCGGCGTGATTGAAGGAAAAATCAACAAACAAACACATTTTCGCATTTATAATATTAGTATGATTGAGATAAGCAGTGAAAGCCTAGTGGTAAAGATACCCAACCTCCTGTACGGGTCGCGGGTTCGATACCCGGGCACGCACCTCCAACTTTTCGAAGTTACATGTGCGTTTAACAAATATCACTTTGAATGAAAAGATCGTGAGATAACCTGCATGCCCGATAGCTCTTCATAATGGCGCCATCTTTTCCGAGGGTTTTTCTATAGTTAGTACAACAAGATATTAAAACCTCTTTTCTTACTAACTACCTATTTATAATATGACAGACTATTACCTAGCAATAAAATTAGGAATTCCTAATTCTATGCGATTACCATGCCATAACATTTTACTAACACATTTGTAAGATTGGCCTCCCGCGTGCCTTTTGTAGATTTTCAGAAGGAATGGAAGATGGCATTATCACATAATATATTACTTAGTAAAACGTTGTTATAACACGTAGGTACACATTGGCATTTGTAGCATAAATTACTATCCTAAACTCGATAAGTATTCACAAATTGAAATACAATCAAAAGTTCTGAAATCCAATAATGCTCAACACAACTAATTTTACACGCTAACTTTCGCATGGCATTTTAGACATACCACTTGTATGGTTGACGTCAAAAGTCCATAGTACATAGCTTGCTAAAACTGTGTGCAAGCAATCTAAATCACTCATCCACACAAACATAATCTGTCCAGAATATTTACCTTAATTTAACAACATTAGGTTCAAACAATTTTCATTCATATTCAATTATACTTAGTTTATTGCCATAAATTGTCATCAATGTCAACGAACAAGATGAATATTATTTTTATTAATCTAAGTTTGAGGGTGACAATAATGCAATAATGACAATAAAGGGTGCAAATAACAAGCCATCTCGTTTGCTTATTCTATATGGACTTTTGACGTCGACCGTACATGCATCACGTAGTATCGGAACCATCCAGGAATTGTAAATTGTATTTTCACTAGCATTGATGTAGAATTTTTTTAGTACCTATTTCTATTTCAATGTTCACTAGTATAAATATTTAATAGCTCTTATGAATCTACAAAAAGAGTTGATATTATAGATTTAATTGGTAAGGTGTTTAATATCACTCCATGTTCAAAACTGCCGGACAATGGCATTTTCAATAGAGTTCGAGCTTCAAGTATAGCGATTTGTAGTTATTTAAATTTTAAAAGGTGAATTAAGTCTACCTACACGTGCACTGGATATTAATATTCAATGGAGAAATTCTAAAGAACAAAACACTTTCCTTCGTAGGTAGGATCACGGCTGTCTTAATGGTATTTTTTTTATCCACTACAAGTAAGCCCTTGACTGCGATCTCACCTGATGATAAGTTATGATGCCGTCTAAGATGGTAGCGGGCTAACCTGTTCGCCGGTAGGGTGGTAACTAGCCACGGCCGAAGCTTCCTACCAGGCCAGACCAGGGAAAATTCAGAAATATTAAATTTCCAATTTGACCCTGCTGGGGATCGCATCCGGGACTTCCACACGTTAAGACAACAGCGCTCAACATTGCTCCAGGAAGGTCGTCAAAAAACTTAATAATACTAATGAATATTTTGATACACTGAGATGATAATTAAAAAAAAAAAATATTTCATAATCATAAAATAAATATTAGATCTTATCAGTTTTGAAGGATAGAAGGTTGAGCTTGCAAGAATAATTCGGAACGTGTTAGGAATTATGTTGAACCGTGAATACAAATAAGATGCTACTGACTACATAGAAACTCCATTACAATTTGAGCACTATTCACCAAAAGTATAGAATGCGAAAGTTACAGACAAGTTCCACATGTACAAGTTCAGTTCTTTGAATACTGCTCGTCGTAACTGAAATAAAAGCGTTTTAAAGTTCCACGATCTAATATCGATATTAAACAGCAAACGTCAAAGTATTCGTTTGTTGATATTTTGTTCTTTTGTCTTTCTATAATATCTAGATGATCAAATAACGATCAAAGTGTTTTGCATAGGTGTAGTTAATCAAATGAAAATACTATCGATGATTTTCCGGGTTAAAAGGCTTATGTCATTCCCCGGGATACAAACTATCCGTACCAAATTTCATCAAAATCGGTGAAAAAGATGAGCGTATAGCAGACATACACACTTTTGATTAATACCTACTATTCGTGTAGATTGTACTAGTAACTCAACAAGATTTTTGAAGTGAAACCTTCATAAAATTGTGGTTTCGCGTCACCGAAACCGACACCGTTTTTTTTTCATTTTAAATAAGAAAATAAAAATGACACAAAAAATTCTTAAATATTCGTTTTCACTTCTATAGGGAGTCCTTATGACTGCCAATTTTTTTATTCTTAATTTACGTACTAAGCAATCTTAGTTATCATAGAATTTTGACACCTATCTCCTTTCTTTTTAGTTCAATGATTCCACCTTAAACTTACAGTGTAACTATTAACCCTCAAATATCAGCAAATATACCTATTACTACATAAATTAGATGATTTAACACTTGATTTCTTGTTTCAGTTACCTAAAATGACTCCGACCTCGATAACGTTGGAGCGGATGGATTTCGCGGCCTCCGGCCCCTACGCCTGCGAAATAGCGCTGGAAATACCGCTTTACTCAAAACTGTCCAAAATACACGAAGTAAGCGTTATTGGTAAGTAACCGGACACATACCTATGACATAATCTCAGTTCATTATCAGTTATTTGGCACTAAATAAGTGTTAAGGCCCTGTGTAGCGTAAAAGGGGGTTTTCAAAAGCAGTGTATTCATCAATCAGTGACATAATGTATGCTTGTAAAAATAATTTGCTGTTTTCAAGACCTTTAAGCAGCCGTTGACGCATCTCAAAATACAATTTAAAAAAATCTCTGCATTGAAATTTATTTTAAACATACCTCTTAGTTTACCTTTTAAAGCAATTTTTCTCCTTAATGAAACCAATAATTTGCTCTAGAAATCTATATATATAAAAATGAAACCCGTTTTCCTTGGTCACGGCATCACGCGTGAATGGCTGGACCGATTTCACTAATTCTTTTTTTGTTGTATTTGTTATTATTAGGAGAAGGTTCTTACGGAAAAAAATATTAAGAAAATCTCTCAGAAATATTGAAAAATATACTTACATTTAATTTTGCATACTAAGACGGTACGAAGTTCGCCGGGTCAGAGATAAAATTCATATTTCTAAATCAAACACATTGTCGGTTTAATTTGTATAGAAAAGTAAATATTTATTTTTTTTACAAATGATTTATTGCATTTTTTGCGACATGCGCTTGCTCGATTTCACCCCCGCGCGCCTATGTTTTCAGCTCGTGAGCTCACAGCACCTTAACAAAATTATATGACTGGTATTTGGCATAGCTTAATCTTTTTTTTTTTATTGCTGATTGGGCTTGCGCTTGTCGAAGCAATAATGAGGTGTGCTCGTAGGTCGGAGTGCGCTTGCCTACAAGATGTCTACTCACTCTTGCCTTTTAGGTACTGCTCGCGCACGATTTGAATGCAGAGCAAATGTATGGTGACACATACTCTCACACATTGACACACTCTGCATTCAACTCGCGCGCGAACTGTACCTTACTTGTATCTTCTTCATACTAATATTATAAATGCGAAAGTCAGTTTGTTTGTTGGTTTGTTGGTTTGTCCTTCAATCACGCTGCAACGGAGCAACGGATCGACGTGATTTTTGGCATGGGTATAGTTGAGGACCTGGAAAGTGACCAAGGCGTACATACTTTTTATCCCGGAAAATTGAAGAGTTCCCGCGGGAATCCAAAAAAACTTATTCCACGCGAACGAAGTCGCGGGCATCAGCTAGTAGTTAGTAAACTATTAAGTAAGTAACATATTATTTTTCAAAGAATTTCTTTCTAGTCTATATTTAAAGAATATTTAGTATCCTGAATTTAAAGCACGGCATACTGTGTAGCTGCCATAGCAACATTCATTTAAAACCTTAGATCTTATATCTATCTACAATCTATCTAGTTGTATATGTTGACGTTTAGTCTGCTCCAACGAAACGGTTCTGCTCTACGTTCCTGATTCGAACCGCCAGGATGTGGAACACCCTTCCAGCGCATGTAGTCCCTGCCGCGTATAACTTAAGTACCTTCAAGGCAAGTGTGAATAGGCATCTTCTAGGCCAGCGCGCTTCAACCTAGACCTCTTCATCATATTTAGCATGATTTTCGTCAAGCGCAAGCCTATCTCGCAATAAAAAAATAAAACATCTTACTTGAATTTAAGTCCAAACTTACTAAACTTGTTTCTAATGTCTTAGTCGCGCCACCTTTAAAAGTCGATAATCAATCAAATCAAATAAATATTAAAAATGCGAAAGTTTGGATGGATGGATGTATGGATAGATGTTTGTTACTCAATCGCGCCCCAACGGCTTAACGGATCTGGATGAAATTTGGCACAGAGATAGATTATAGTCTAGAATAACACATAGGCTACTTTTTATTCAGGAAAATTAAAGAGTAAAAAAAAGTAAGGTGATTGTAACAACTTTCGTCAATTTCAAACTAAAACTACGCGGTATTCTAACTCGCCGTGGGCTAAGAAGGAGGCTATAATAAACTCAGCCGCTACACCTTGTAGAATTACTAAAGTTATTCAACTACAAGTAACATTATACTCGTACGTTGTAACATGTAAGTTACTCAGTACCAAGTACTGCAAATCAGATAATAGTCTAAACGCGTTCGGTACCCTTACCGCAAGATATTGAAACACACCGACGCTGAGCGTATTCAAGCGTCGAAACACTGCAGTATCAGAGTAAAAGAGACCCAATGGCACTTGGGTTAAAGTCGCAAATCCAGTACCAAAAATTTTAATTATTTTGCTACGTACCTGTACCGTCGCTGTGGCTGTAATGGATCAACTTGAGCTCTGAAACAACCTGTTATACTTAATTTTACTGTAACGTCAAAGTATTTCGACGCTCAAATATTTTCATCGCCGGTTTGCTTTAAAATTTCGTGGTAAGGGTACAGATAATAGTCTAAACGCGTTCGTAGCCGCAGCGGCGAGATAAGCGAAACGCGAGCGCAGTATATCGCCTGTCGGTTGCAGCTCGTAGCTTTCGTAGGCTCGTAGCAAAACCGTAGCTTGTAGCTCCATTTAGGTTATTACAAACTCCCTCTGACTGATTCGAAATATACGTTTTTTCTAATACTAATGGCAAGTTTGGATGGATGTATGTATGGAAGGATGTTTGTTACTCAATTACGCCAGAACGGCTGAACGGTTCTGGATGAAATTTGGCACAGAGATAAATTGTAGTCTGGAATAACACAAAGGATTCTTTTAATCCCGGAAAATTAAAGAGTTCCCGCGGGAACCAAAAACCTCAATCCACCCGGACGAAGTCGCGGGCATCAGCTAGTATTATCATAATATATTTTAACGTTAAAACTGTCGTCAGTCATATTAATTTTAAATATACATAATTACCGGATAATTCACGTGTTATGTCGGAAAATGCCCGACTAGTCAATCAGCGACCGTGCTACGCGAACAGGCTCATGCATAAGCTCTGATGCCCGAACGGGTTCGAAACTAGTCGGACATTTTCCGACATAACACGTGAATTTATTGGGTAATAATGATACTTAAAATCATGATATTATTATATTTATATACATGTTGATTTAGGAGTTACAATGAAGCCAACAGACTTTCAAAAGGGGAAATGTCGCGTTGCTTTTTAAAACCTTATATGGTACAAAAATTATCCCTGTTTGTGTGTTGGTTCGTAACATATACACGTATTGTTTATACAACTAAGTTGGAACCTTCGCCTTTTTACTTACATTTGTTGTTGGCATTCGCGTCATGGTTTCTGACATAGTATCCACATACAATGTACAAAAAGTGTCGGCGAATAAAATAGAACCTTGGTTTTTTTCCATTAGGTGATCACAGTCAAAAGAAATAGGTACTTCTTTTTGTCAATAAATAAAAATGAAATCTTTATTCAAATCTGTTATAATGCCTATTATTTAACCTACTATAGTGCGCTCAACGCCCTTTGTGCAATTTTTACACTTCGACTAGTCGCTTCGCTTTTCCGAACGCTAAAAATGCCTACACAGACATAGTGTTGTTTTTCCACTATTTTTAGCCTTTATAGCCGCCCCGGATAGAGCTAGAAAGAAAATATGCCTACGCGTAGTTCTGACCCCTTAACCCTATTTTGTACACGTCGAATAACTTCTACAATAAGCTTCCAGAAGACATGTTGAAGATGTCTCTGAATAAGTTCAAAGTTAATGTAAAACGTAAACTCATTAAAAAATCGTATTACCATGTAAAGGATTACTTAAATGACAAGGACGCTTGGCAATAATTTGATCTAATGGCTCTGATAGTTCCTTAGTTAAGATGATTTGTGAAATGGTGATAATGAAAAAAAAACCCGGCTGAATTTATTGTGGGCTCTTCTCAGACCAGGGTGCGTTTGGAACCCTCGTAGCTTTAGTTTTAAGATACCGTTAGTGATTATCACCATTATATTTTGTAAATAACTAGACGTCAATAAGTGTTGTACTACCTACCTATATTGAATACCTAAACATTATTTGACTTGACTTGACTTGACTTGAATATGCTGTTCCGGAGTTAGAACTCAAACTTATATTTATTTATTCAAATAAACTTATCAAAAGTACTTTTGAATCGTCGATAATTGTATCACTGGTTCTGAATGCCATTCCTACCGAGAAGAACCAGCAAGAAACTCGGTGGTTGCTCTTTTTAGAAAACCTATTCTATGTGTAGATTTTAGGGATGATGCCTATATCAAAAATAAATTATTTCTAACTGACTATTAAATAAAGGGTCTTCCAAAAGACCTAAAATTCACATCCTCGGATAGTTTTAAGTTTGATAACCATTTTAAAATATAGATTTAAGAAAAAAAGTGCGTTGAAATTTGATGACGTCACTATTGTGAATTTGATATAACTTCCATACTAGAAGCGCCTTTTTAAGTTTAATAAAGAGTTGCTGATTTGATTCAGTTGTTACATGTCATCATCCCTATTATATTGTAACAAGTTATAAGCTCAATACATTGGGTAATCTTACTAATATTATAAATGCGAAAGTTTGGATGTATGGATGTCGGTATGGATGTATGGATGTATGGATGGATGTTTGTTACTCAATCACGCCCCAACGGCTGAACAGATCTGGATGAAATTTGGCACAGAGATATATTATAGTCTGGAATAACACATATGCTACTTTCTATCCCGGAAAATTAAAGAGTTCCCGCGGGAACCACAAAACCTCGATCCACGCGTACGAAGTCGCGGGCATTAGCTAGTTTATCTATTATTGCCTCGTTGGTCTAGTGGTAAATATGTTCAAATGGAGATGCTGTCCCGTGTTCCGGTTCCCAGGTCAGATTCTTATTAAATATTGGGTACATTAGTGAAGACATTTTCGGAACTAGCCTGGATTTAAGAAGCTGGCGATGTTTTACTCCCGTGCCTCGGAGAGAGCACGTATAGCCATGCGCGTGACCTTTTTCCGGTCGTAGCAGATTTTCAGTCCTATGAGAGTATAGGAATAAAGAGTGCATGTCAGCACACACATTTGTGTATCTTCCGTGCAGATAGATGGCTTCAAGTTATGAAAAAATATATATTCTTAGGTACCAAGAAAGCCCTATGCTATTTCACTACACAAGTATTCATCACAGTGTTTCAGTTTCTGTCACAGACAACTTTTCATCGGTACTTTAGGTTAAAATAAAAGTACCTGAGAATGTAATTACGTTTTTATTTGGTTGCAGTTCGTCAGAAATTCCGTCCAAGAATAAAGATAAAGCACAAAAAGCTGTCATCCAACGATGATTTGGAGGCTTCATGCCAGAGCGCCCCTGCGCACCCCGCCCCGCACCTCACCTGGCTCATCAATAATGTTAAGGTACGAGTATTTAATAGGACTGATTCTGTTGTACATAATCTCTAAACTAAACTAAAATCACAACATTAAAATATTGCTAACCCTTTCATAATACTCTCTGCAGAAAGAGACTGAACTAGATTACGGGGGTCTTTTTAGTTTAGTTTAGTTTCTTCTTATTATTCTCCTCACTAATCTGAAATCTTAACGAATATTAATGATGCCTCGTTTCTTAAGATAACTTATAAGTTATACTAAGCATTAATTACATAATATTATTGCATTAATAATCATTCGTGTGTGTTAGTTTTTAAGTAGGATAAGTTTAAATGATTTCTGTAATTTGTAATTGGAATTTCTTCTGGACAATAAATTGATTTTATTTCAGTTAACTTTTAAAAACGAATAATAATTATTATTTAAAAATGTATCGAATCGCAGCGCTTTATTAGTGTCGACTGTATTCGTTTTGAAATCAATCGTGCGTTTATCACCAGTGTTCAATTAATTATTTCGACTCGCATTGCGTTTCCGACCCGTTTCCCGAAATTACTTTCATAATTGCCCATTTACGCATAATGTACATATGAGGGATATTTTACACGATATACTTAATGTGACGATGTTAACATTTAGAACTCTAATTATACCTATTAGACACAAAACACTGTGAATGTTAACAGGCTCACAAACTTGCTTAAATTCGTGACTCGGTAAATCACTAAGAGTACTTTTAGAAGTTTGATTCGCTATAATCAAATGTATATGGTACAGTGTGTATCCCGCACTTATAGCCCGCGATATTCACCACGCCACAGAAATCTTCCAAACTATCCTCAACGTACGTTTCACTCCGATACCAGAGCATCTTCAGGAGATGTTAACTCGGCAATACACGATTGTAAAGTGGCGATCGTGAAGAAAATCCCGGCTTGAATATAGGTGCGAATTCGTAACATTCAGAGATCAGTCTCTTATAATCTCGTCCTATATAATCCTTTTTAGTTCCGGATCTCCTTAATAAACAAGTTAATACGTTTTAATGCACCCGCCCAATTCCAAGCTTGATTTATTTACATCGAGCCTCACCGATCCGTGCAAAAATCTTATTTTATATATATGAAGATATATCTTCTTATATTTATTATAATAAATCTTAGTTATGTATCGTTACTGGCAGCCAGAAAGATAATTTAAGGAAACGAATAAAATATTTAATAAAAATC
The DNA here is from genome assembly GCA_923060345.2 of Erebia aethiops. Taxonomy (NCBI): domain Eukaryota; kingdom Metazoa; phylum Arthropoda; class Insecta; order Lepidoptera; family Nymphalidae; genus Erebia; species Erebia aethiops. The sequence continues at coordinate 5,079,948 of OV281093.1, read as the reverse complement.
ATAGATGTTAAGTAAGTAGAGGTACAATAAATAGAGAGGTTACAATAAAATTATATACCCTTATGGACCAATTCTTTCTCGAGTGATAGTATGTACTGGTGATCGGCTGTACTGCCGTTTTTCAATATCATACCTATTCTTTTTTTTATCCACTACAAGTTAGCCCTTAACTGCTATCTCACCTGATGGTAAGTGATGATACAGTCTAAGATGGTAGCGGACCAACCTGTTAGGAGTATGGCAGTTATATTAAACCCATATACCCCTGATCGGTTTCTACACGATGGTACCGGAACGCTTAATCGCTTGGCGGCACGTCATTGCCGGTAGGGTGGTACCTAGCTACGGCTGAAACCTCCCACCAGGCCAGACATATGATTCAGTAGAATAATAGACTAGATCGAATATTATAGTACTCATAACAAAGATACTTAGCCTCATACTATAATACGCAACGATGTGGGTATGCAACCATTTTACCTCACGCAGTCCCCGTAAAAATGCCAACTCAGAAGTACTAGGACATAGAAGCACAGAATAGGTAATAAGTACGTTGTAGCTAGCTGCCCTATAAAAAATGTTTATTTGCTTCAAGAGGTGTACAGACTCGTAAAATGTAACCTCAAAACCAAGATAACGTTTCTATGTCGGCTATGTCCAATCTATGTCCATTAAAAATCACCTTTTGTTATATAATGTAGGCTATAAACCTATGATGTCACTTCAAAAACTTAACTCGTACAAACACAGGTTACTAGTGTTGATAAAATGCGCGATTACCTTTTATGCGGTCATTTATCTTCCCATAAAACTTTTACAGCGATAGCTGCACACCGTTGCCGCATAATTTTTAGGTTGGATGCCCATTGGTTAATATTGTCAGAGCGATCGCTTTAGTAAAACAGCTATACAACTGGTTTTATTAGCTTTGGTCTGGTGGGAGGCTTCGGCCGTGGCTAGTTACCACCCTACCGGCAAAGACGTGCCGCCAAGCGATTTAGCGTTCCGGTACGATGCCGTGTAGAAACCGAAGGGGTATGGGTTTAATATAACTGCCATGCCCCTAACAGGTTAGTCCGTTACCATCTTAGACTGCATCATCACTTACCATCAGGTGAGATCGCAGTCAAGGGCTAGCTTGTAGTGAATTTAAAAAAAAAGACTTCCATTGAGATGCTCCGGGCCTCAGGCATAAGTAGCATAGCTGCTATTATAGTGAATCATGAACTTTTTTTGGACATTTCGGGTTAATTGCACCACGGATGGTTAGCGTTAAATTTGTCCACCATGACAAATCAGACATAGGTTGTGTACCGGGGAAGGACATAGATTTATTCCGAAAAACTAAAGCATTCCCGCGGGAATTAAAAAAACGCAAACCGAGCGGATGCAGTCGCGGGCATCAGTTAGAAATAATATGGCGGTTTTGATGATACAGAACATACGATACCCAATTAAGCATATTAATTTTCCTATACGAGCAAAAAACACAATGACGAGAGAAATTAATTAAACAGACAGCAGTATTGTTGATTAACGCTCGATTGATTTGAAAACGGTTAGTGCGAAATATAAAAACAGCAATATAACAATGGAGCATATTGAATTCATTCATTTCAATTTACCGGCAGAGTAATTGTGTGTTTGGATTTGTTAACGTTATCCAATGTTTACCTGATGTTCTTATTTACGAGTTAATTTTTAAGAAGAATGATAGGTACACACAACTTACACCAAGCCAAGACTTGGAGCTAGGACGATGATGCCCCCACTTTCGATGCCACGTCTTACGATTGCGAAGGTTTGGATGAATTTTTGTTACTCAAACACGCCAGAGTGGCTGTACGGATCTGGATATAATTTGACACAGAGAATTACAGTCAGGAATAACACTTAGGTGGAAAATTAATCCACCTTGACGAAGGCGCGGGCATCGGCTAGTACTCTTCTAGTAGTCACCTTCTTGTGTTCCATAGCATCACATACTCCTTTTTTAAAATCTTGGTTCAAATTCTTTCGCTAGGTGGACGAACGGATGACAATCCCGCACGGCACGGTGAACGTCCATCGCCTGCATCACGGCCAGCCGCTGTCACTCACCAACTCTTCGCTGCGTTTCCCCCTGTCAAACCTACAGCTCTCACCGAACCAGACTGTCTACATCACTTGTCTGAGCACAATACCTAGCTACGCAAGCTTAGCTGAGGGCTTTGCTGATGTCCAGAACCATACTGTGCCTGGTAAGTTGCGTTGCTAATATTTTTATAAGCAGTAGGTATTATAAGCAATAGGTACGTTACTTCTTGTTTAGTGTCTGCGGTATCAATTGCGATATTAGGTCAATACTGCAATTTTTTGCATCTTCTACTCGATTTTGCGCATATTTATTATCGTTTCCAAATATAACCATGCTTTGACATTAGTTAAAAATTAAAGGTTCAGGATTTTTGGAAATTTCACCTAGGATTTACAGATATTGGAATATCGCTCAAAGGTGAAATTTCCAATTAGAGTGGACTCTAGCGAAGCAAGGGTTAGTCAGTTAGACATGAGACTGATTACAATATAATGATAAAGCCAACTTTCTTGGCAACTTGCTTACTTCGATGGGGTTGATACAAGGAATCGAAGACGTTCACAATGTCATACTCAGGCTCATGCGTCAACAGTCACGGGCCGTTGTGGTCGCAATGTGAATGACGCTTAATCGAAACAGTTCCTTGCATGAAACCAACACATAAAATAATCTTCTCGTGGGTCCAGTACTATTATACCTACGTGCAGTTTTTATTACATGTGCATCTATATATTAAGCTTTTAAATTTTTAATAATTTTTTTAATAAGCATTTGTTTAATTTCACAGTGAGCGTAGTTCGCATGGTACCGGTTCCAACGCAGCTCCCAGTAAAAATTATAAGTGTCGATCAAAATCGATCTAGCTGTTTAGTTATAAGTTATCATAGTTTTTCGATATTAGTCGTTGTTACAATTTTGGACTTGGTAGAAAAATTAAAAATATAAATGTGTGGTAGGTACTTATTTTAAAATGTTTGTAGTACTCCCCAATCTATATTTTTTTAAATCTTGCTTAATGTATACTATTATAATTTCATGTCTATGGAAAAAAGCCCGGGAGTTCATAGAATACTTTGAATAGGTGTGCTTGGAATATATTTGTTCTTCTGTATAACTTTAGTATGCTAAACTAAACCTGCCAGCTGGTAAGCGACGCGTCATTATCTTGACCCATAACGCGGTCTACGGTGTCGCATAATAAGTTTGTCATTTTCTATTGAGTCGAATCGCGTGGCGCTATGTCGCCACTCGCCTCGCTTTCGTCTTTCACCTAGGACAAGTATTTATAAGGCACTTTTACGCCAGAGTACATACGGTAAAGAAATAGTATGAACATACGTACAACAGAAAGGAATAACGGATAGAAAATAGTATGCATTATTTTCGCAGAACATTAGAATAGGTAGGTTTGTTACAAAAATAAAATCTTCACATCACCTATCTTCAATCTATCTATCATCAATCTATCTTTTCGCGTATTTTCAGATTTCTTTACACGATTAATTTCACACATGAATTTAGATGATTAAGTATCCGAAATACCTGAGGTCTGAGAGTTCCAAAAAAAATTAAATTTGTGAACGGACTTCTATGTCTATGATTAAGTGATGGTAATAATATGAATAATTACTATTTTTTGCCTGCCTATTATGGTGAAACCTTCTCTCCGTCATTCTGTTTACCACCTGTTATATAAAACATGTTTCTGCAAATAAATGAATTTGAATTTGACTACAGCAAAGGAGGCAGGTCTTTTTAACCATAACCAAGCAACGCAAAAGAACGAAACTACCAAATAATAGCATAATTATATCAAACGCCTCTTAAACTTTCTATGCACTCTCGGGTCGACTACGTTGTAATTTATACTCAAAGTTTAGGAGAAAATTCGACTATAAGCGGACGTAATGGATTCTATCAATTAATATTTTGAAGCGAGCTCAGAATTTTCGCCGTAAATTATTTTAATTTTGTGAATAAATTGAGGTAAACAGATTTATATTTTAATATTATAATGAACAATTATTGTTATACCTGATATTTGATATATAAAATACCTAGAACATCCCAGCTTTTTACGGCTAAATGCACACTATGAAAATCAATTAATCAGAGTCATAAAATAAAGCGCCTATAACGAACGGTATTGTTTGGTAGTACACTAGTACCATTTGCAGACATAAACCTACTTACTCGTATTTAATATTACCTAAGTGAAATACTAATTATCTGTGTGTATTATGTGAAACGTTAAATTGATGTACCTACATTTCATTAAATTACCTATATTAAACAAAAACACAGATCTTCCTTTTAATTCTGATTTTTAAAAAAATCAAAATGAATATAATATTTAAGTATGTACGTAAAATAATTCTTTATTATGTTTCAATATTTTAAGTCAAATAGAGCTTATAAAACGTTGTTTTAGAATGTTGGCGATATTTTATTATGTTAAATTATTTAAAAAATCTTGACTCTACCACGGGATTGACCTTTGACGAAAAATGGTCTAAATAAAATATAAACTAAGTATAATTATTAATTAAATAAAATATTTTCCTCGAATGTGAAAACTATATAAATTATAATATTATCTTAATAATTAATGTATAAATGTAAATTAAAATACTATTATGTATATTAAGTCTGTCTTGACAGTGTAAACTTAGGTGTTAGCTACTTTGATAAACCGTTTTTTTTTAATGAACGCAGCTGTTTGTAAAATAATAGTGTAATGATTTTTTACTCCTAATTTTTCATCCTGTCGCCGTGTGACGCGCTTCTTCGAATATTTTGTATATTCCCATACTTATGTATGCAATAATGAGACTGAATAATTAGAGAGTTAGACGTTGAGTCGTGAGACCCAAGAGAACTCCAATTTAGGTAGATGCGTATTATGTTGAACCTTTTTATTCCCTCAATGAGAAACCACCTTTTTGACGACTTATAAAATTACATGTTTTACAGTATTTCACAAGCATAATATGCAACTACCTATTAACTGTTAGGAAATGCACGAAATTCTCAAAGATAACGTTGTAAAATGGTTGTATTTAACGCTTTGATATAAATTGATCGATTTTCTGTAAATTAATTACATTTGGCGGGTTTTCATCAAAATACTCCTAAAAATTGTATAATTACATAATATACTTGTATATTATTTACGTAATGTATTTATATTTTTATCTTGAAGGCATAAAAATATCTTTAAAAAAAGAAATTAATGAAGATTGTTATTCCTAAACTAAAAAGTTGCGAATATTATACGAACTGTTATAGACAAATTTTGAGGATGGGATTAAATTTTTGGGGGATAGATTTAGATAGGGGCTTTATCGTTGAAGAAGAGTCACTTTTGTAATGATAATATCCTTTAGGTACAGTACGGTACGAATAATACGATATTGTAATTCATCAAACCAAAATTCACAAAAAAAAACCTATTGGATCAGTGGTTGCAAATAATACTTGTGCTGAAATGAAAATACTTACATAATAAATTGTAGAACATTTTTTTGTTTTTTTTTAGTGTCCGATCACTAAGTCATGTTAACTTCCAAGTCGTATTGTACTGTTATTCCTGTATAATATGAATGAACTAAAAAGGCTTATTATATTATGCTTATTGCTTAAACAGGCAAGCCTCACTGTAAGTCATGCACCAATTCTGCCCCCCGATTGTGTAAATCTTGGTCGTAATCGCTTGTCAAACGTATAATTATTCGTCCTATTTAAGGAGTTCATAGATGCCTGCACATCAAAAGGCATGTATGAACTCCTTAAAAAGTTCGAGTAATACGTTTTAAGTTGTCAAATGGTTACGATTTGCTCAGACATTTGGGCCTCTGTTTTTTCATCATATCAGTTATGAAATAAAAATCAGTTTCCTCTTTTTTAAACAGCGGTATTTATCAGTAAAATATTCATTGTTATTCGTCATTATAATTCGTTTATATATAGGTAGATTAAATTAATTTTGTAAGTAGATAAGTACTGCCACTCATAAATACACTCACAAAGCGATTTTGTAAACAACCAATAAAAAAACAAGCGTGTAAAGTAACGGTTCTATGTATTTTACATAGATACTATTCTAAAGGGTTTCTACTTTCGCATTTTTCTTTCTACCAGCACAGTAAGGGACACGTTATTTCCTACCAGTCGTTCGACGGAAATGTCTAGACAGTGCGCTGGGCCAGTGGCGGCCTTAGGAGGTGGCAAGCAGAGCAAGCGCCCGGGGCCTCGCTTTTGCAGGAGCCTAGCGCCCTCGCGCTACAGTCCAAGTAGAAAAGTCCCACCTATCAATAAGAAGTGATCTACGAAGATCCGAACAAGTGACAAACTACATAGATGCACTATCTATTCTATTTATTGATCTGAGATGCCAGTGCTATCAACTGCGAAAGGTTTAAACAAAGCGTGGACGAAAAAGAGTGGACTATACTCCACAAAGCTTATGGGCCTACAAATGTCTACCACCCAGAGCCTCGCAATGGCTAAGTCCGGCCCTGCGCTGCGCTATGACTGGGGAAGGTATTTCCAAGCTTGCAGAATTTTCAATACAAAATACTGTCGCTCTATTGTCAAATTAGTTTATATAGCTAGGAGTTTTGTAATATTATGTTATCCGGGACTGTCATTTGTATGGGCGTCAATCCACTGTATGAATAATTATACATACTTACGCTGTGCTGCTTGTAAATGTTATCACAGATTAAAGATAGCTGTTACTTGTACCTATTGCAAAGGTGGCTACGTGAGCTAGTCGTTTCCCTTAGATGAATAAATTAGTATTATGCGTCAGTTGTCATACTTTGGCTACTAAGTTTATTAGATGAGGAAATTAGGAACAAAGGCGAAACTAAAACATATCATGTTATGGAGTGAGTAAATATATAAATGCTTATATATAAATGTTGTACGAGATGTAGCTTGAAGCTAATGTATGACTGGGGTTATGTGTGGGTTTGGAGTACACATAATTATGCTAAGTTGAAGCTTTTTCAGCGGCTTATGAAAATAAAATATAGTCAATGTAGGTATATTATTTTTCTATGTAGATGCGATTTTATTTTGCACATTATGGTGCATTGACTTTATATTTAGGTATATCTCATGTTATGTGTGTATATTGAATATCAAAATTCAAGGCCAGCCAGCGGAAAGTCCATGAGACAAGATTTTGTAACAAAATTTCCAATACTTAATAATATTATATCCCGAAGTTTTCATTACAAACCGGATTGCCAATAAAAAAATTGTAAGCACTTAGATGATCCAATAAATAATTAATCTTCACTGATAAAAAAATCTGCTGCATAAAGATTTTACCTTAGTATAACTTTTTCTTTAAATATAAAAGAGACGTGCAACTTCCTGCAGTCGTTATTTCGTGAATAAACTTCATTATAAAATTCAACGGAACTTGGTAATATCAATTTATTAATTAGGGACTTAAGTCATAACTTCGTTCCTTATTCCACAAACTTTGGCTTTGAAGAGCGACAGTTACTTTTTTTTAAGAAAAAAGAAAGCAGGAATTTTTAAAAGGAATTATAAATACCATGAGCGTTAATATTCTTGAATCTTATACATATAAACTGGTACTGGTAACCAATTTATAAGTATAAAATTGATTCATAGTTTTCCAAATTGTTTTAAGTAGGTATGTCAATTAGAAAACTAAGGAATAAAAAGAGGATGATATTTATGCAAATCATTGAAAAATTAGTACCTGTATAATGTTTTTACGCAACGTGCACGAACTGGAGGTTAAGTGCAGATACCGTAATTTTTACAAAATCCATGGCCAGATTCAAATGTTTTTAAAAATCTTTTGAAACTGTTTTATCAGTGAGTCGTTTGTACATGAACCAACTTGTGCTGCATTCTCATATAGATAATAATATGAATTGCCTGATATTATTCGCTCGCATGAAAGCTAAAATTATTTCGCTTTACCACGCGCAACTCTCGCTTGAATGTTTAAATGAATAAAGTTTACATAGCGATTTTTCTAAAGCCCTTTTACATTAGTTTACCAAATCACATATCATATTGTAGTGTATTACTCAGAGAAAATAATACGATATTTTCTATATTGTGAAGAAATTCATGCAGGCTATCGATGTCTTCCTTATTGCTATACACTCTTTTATAAACTTTAAGTGTATTGTAATTAGATTTATTATAGTTTGTTATTATAACAATTAATGTGGATTGACAGAATGGCATCATTCCGATCCGTTTTTAAAATGCTCTTTATGTAATTATAGTTTTAAGTAGCACTTCGAATCATAGATTCTACTATTTTTTTGGATGGTGCGGAGCATACTAGAACCACACATTTGAACACATTTTTTGCACACAACGAAACAGAGTGGGAGATTTTTTTACCTATTCGATTGCGTTCAAGTTAACTGCAATTTTGTTGTGATTATTAAATAGACGATCTCCCGAAAAACTCAATAACCACGTTCCCTATTACTTTTATGTTGACTAACCATTTAAAACTATTGATTAAAGTAAAAAAGTGCGTCGAACTTTGATGACGTCACAATTCAATATTTCTTAGAAAATCCCATACTAAGCACGCGTGTTGACATTTGAAAAAGTTGTTGATTTGATTAGTTGTCAAATACCCAATTTAAATAAGCGCCGTCTGTCATGTCATCAAGCGCTAGACAATTCCATACAAATAGTGTTTAGCTTAAACGCGATCGAAAATGTTAAAAATTTCGTACCATCCCAGGCTACGACGGAATCGCGTTCGCAGCGCATATTTTAAGTTACCAACGTTTTACAGCAAAGATATTATTAATTCTGTCTAGAAATATCTCGTGTCAAAATCATTCGATATTTTGACTGAAAATTCACACTGAAACCGTAGTAACCTGGCAGCGAGTAGCTATCAATGATTGCAATTGGTGGCGATTATTGTAATCGAACGCTGATTGGTGGTGTTAAAACGAACTTTTATCCGTGCTCTGTTCTTCCAAATGCGGTCAATTACGCAATCAAAGTCAATGGAAAATGCTCCTTAGTATAAGCTGTAGGTATAATATTACTGTGTAATTTAATGTGGTGAAGGATTTTATAAGCTGTGTACCTAACTACCAACCTATTTATATTTTTTTATGCAACATACCATGTTTACTTTTAAACAGAATAAATGTATGAAGACGTTTAATAGAAACCTTAATTTGTTCATCTAGATTCTAGACGTCGATGTATTTATTTCTTTTATCAATAATTTTATTGTCTGTTATTCATATTTAAACTAATTATTCGCCTACCGATACTATTATATATAAAAGGATTATTTTTAAGGATTATTAGAAAGGACGATTATTATTAAGGATTGGGTCAACAATTTCTTTTTATTTCAATAAAAATATTTGAAAACCTATTTTACAAAAAGATAAATAAGTTATTTATTAAATGTCTAAACTATATTGTTGATCTATTCTGCTTCAACATTTTAAGATAAAGACTATTAATTGTGTTATGTGTTCTTATATCAAAGTAATTTATAAATATTTCGTGGTCTAATGCAAAATTGATGTTGTTTGTATGAATGGCAACATACAAGCCAAGCTGACAGTAGTTTTAATGGATGTTAATTATTATAATATCGTTTAACCGTGTAAACCACAGCTGAATTTGTATGACAATGTCTAATATTTACAAGATGTGAAATTTTATCTCTTTATAATATAAATGTATTACACGTTCAATTTACACATGAATAATGTAGTTTTATTTTTTTCTAAAACATGTTGTATTGTTTGCTCATTGTAAAATTGTTTTGTTTAACCCCAGACGCAAACAAAAGTTGTTTACCTGAGTATATTTGTTTATCTGTGGCATCATAGATCGCAGAAGGATGTACCGATTTTGATTTAGTTTTTTCTTTGTTTGAAAGCTGCCGTTTGTGCGCTCTTTTCTAGTTGATGAAGGGATGTACATACCTTTGGTATTTTGCTACTTCAATGTGTCGGGGATGTTTATTTTTTTATCAAAAACGTTGATAAAAAGATAGTGTTAAAAAGAGTCTTGAAAATCGCAAAGCAGTAGACAAACATATAAGTATCCTCTCTACGGAATTTCGGCCAACCTTCAGATTGATTGGCCATCTGAGTAGGAAATTTTATAGCGCACAAGTGTGTGCACAAACACAAGTGCACAAGTGTGTGCGCAATCACAAGTGCACAAATGTGTACGCAAACACAAGTGCACAAGTGTGTGCGCAAACACAAGACGTGCACAAGTGTGTGCGCAAACACAAGTGCACAAGAGAGTGCGCAAACACAAGTGCACAAGTGTGTGGGTAAATTCAAGTGCACTCTCTATGTATTCACTTATTGTCATAGCCCGATGCAACGAATAATCCGACACGAGTCGAGGGAGATCAGGCGCAGAACCGACAGCTGTACATGCTCTCCGAGGCATTGGGGTGAAGCACCACCAACTTCCTATCCCCGGGTTTGTACTGAGAATTTCCTGTCAGAAAACCCCAATACAACCCGGGAATAAAAACCATTATCTGCAGTCAATATGCTAATCGCTGGACCAACGAGGCAGTTATAATAAATGAAAGACAAAAATAGAGCGCACAACCAAACAGCATATGTAAGTTTACAGTAAATAACAACGGGGCCATGACGCGGGACGTAATGAGATTTCGGCGCGCGTGGCTCAGCAACAAAGAGGTCAATTTGTCCCCCAAACGCCTCAGTGATCCACGGGTTATCCGGGGAGCTGGGGGTTATATATTTACATCACGCCAAATCTGGGGGGACTGGATCAGACCGGATGTAGTGAGCTCAATCTAGTTAGGTTGTGTTTGTCTGGAAAACTGGTTGCTAACGCTGTTTTTAGCTTTGTTGTGATTTCTTTTGCAGATTTTTTCTCGACCATCAATTTCAACTATAGAGATTCTAGAATGCAAGTTTTTTACTTATAAGACGAAAAACTGAGATTTTTATATTAACTATTCACTCAATTAAATGCATGATCACTAAGGAAGTTAAGTTAAGTTAAAACTCAGAGTAAGCGTACTGTGCCCAGCGTTTACAGTATAATATAATGCATTCAGGATGCTAATGGGTGTGCCTAGATACTGTAGTGCGTCGGGGATGTTTGTCGATGCGCGTGTGGATTATTTCTACACTACCTGCATGCGCAAACGGTACACATCCCTGGTGCGCAGGGTTCGGGCTACCTCCAATGGTATCCTGACGGCATTTGCTGACTTATTATCACTAACATGATAATAGTCGTTAAAGCCTGGCCCGCATTGGAGCAGCGTGGTGGGTCTAAGCTCTAATTCCCCCTCTCCTATGAGAGTGGAGGCCTGTGCCCACCAGTGGGACGTTAATGGGCTGTAGTGGTAGTGGTGGTACAGGGATAGGTTGCATCCCGGGGAAGGTTGCATAGGCTTCATTAGGTAGATACCAGAAAATTATAGAGTTCCCCCAGGAATAAAAAAACCTTAATCCACGCGGACGAAGTCGCGGACATTACCTGGTAAATCCATATTAATATTATAAATGTGAAAGTGTGTCTATCTGTCTGTCTGTCTGCTACGCTTTCACGGCCCATCTGTTAAACCGATTTTTATGAAATTTGGTAAAGTGAAGGTTTGTATCCTGGGGAAGGATACTTTTTATCCCGAAAAATTAAGGATTTCACTCGGGAATAAAAAAACCTAATCCACGCGGACGAAATCGCGTTCATCATCTTGTAAATAAATAATTGAGTAAGCCTTTTATAACCTGCACAAAATTTTCATAAAACTAAATAAAAACTGTCGTGTTCATATTTTTATAAAAGTTTTTGCGAAGTTTACCTTTTACCGAATTGAAATTCAGCCGCGTAATGCACAATGAACGAGTTTTTCGCTACAAATGAATGTAAACTGAAAAAAACGGAACCGAGAGTTCTTTGAAAGTTTGTACGGGTTTTGCCACGCTCGATGTCGTGGTAAGCGTTGCTTCTTTTCGTTCGAAATTAAAATTTTAGTTGCGAACATAAAATTCATTCTTTAATTTCAATAGTGCCTGTGGATGTTTGAAAGAACGCTTTCCTGTGATTACTCATTTATGAAATGGCCCTGAAAAATTATTTGAAGTAAGTAAAACTATTTTAAGTAAGTAAGACTACACAATATTATCAATATAATAAATTCAATTCTTCAAACCCATACATTTAGTATTGGGCTCGCGATCTATGTTAAAACCAGGGCCTCCAACCACATCAAACTTTTTGTGGGTCGGATAATAATCGGACCGATAATTTCGCTGGCTTGTATCACCGATTTTGTAACCGACTTTTTGTAGGTTATGCGTTTTAATATTGCAACATGGTTTAAATTTTTGTTGACAAAAAATCAGTCACCGATTATCCATGGTGGAGCCAAAGAAAAGGACTTTTAATATTAATAGCACTTACTAACATCAAAGAAACCTTCATAATCAAAAAAAGAAACGATCGAGAGAGTCTCCAAACATACTAGCTAACATTGGAATATCAACTCCACTTTCCACTTTTTTTCACTTTTGTCCACTTTTTTTGTGGACTACTTGGTGACAATATGTGTGAAGTAAATGCGGGGTGTGATGTACGACGTAAACGTCAGCTGTCAATACATTATAGTTTTTGAACGAAGCCAGATATTTTGTTTTGTGATCCCTTTAATTCCGTTAGATTCCTTGAGATTGTAACAAAAAACGTCATGAAACGGAACTAATTTTTTGCAATCCTGCACCACTCTTTAAAGCTGGCAACAGCCTGTGCCTTTTGGTCAATATTGCAGTATAGCATGCCTTTTTTGCCAATCGAAATAAAGATACTTATTACTTGTGCCATGTTTGACAAACTAATTATTGCTTTGTTTTTTTCTCATTTTATTTGCTACTCACGTACATCGATTCGAAATAAATCTTCAAGATTGGGAAGCTCAACTCAAATCATGGATGTAAATTTTTCGGAAGTGGAATATTAGGAAGACGATATTTTGGGCGAATGGTTATTTGTATCTATTAACTAAAATATTATAATAACAGTTTTAATCCAAACCTGCAATTTCAAAAAAATAAATAAACGCGCTCATTTCTATGCGCAATCGTCCGACTCAATCAGTTTGATAGATCAGTTAAGTAAGTATTAAAATTATTCTGTAGTAGGAAGATACTATTTGGGGGTAGATTTTCCCTGATAAATCTATCCTATGGTCGTCACAGTGAATAATTAAAGATAACTGTCAGTGAGCATTATTATTTATTCAAGACTATATGATCTTGAATTCATCTGCTTAGATTTAGGTTTAAAAATACGCTTTAATTTTCCAGAATAAAAAGTACTTAGCCTATGTCGCTCTCTAGGTCCTCACCTAAACTCTGTTGCGGCGTGATTGAAGGACAAACCAATAAAACAACCAACCATCAAACAAACACACTTTCGGATTTATCATATTAGTACGATGAACACAATTAAATACATTATATATGTATAATTGAGTTCATGGCGTAGGATGACGGTATCTAATAATATTGTTTGATGAAACTTGATGCGTAGGTGTTGAGGATAACTTTACTCTAGCTGGAGACGAGGTATTGATTCGATTGTAGAATATTCTTGAGGAATAGAATATCAATAGATAAGTTCACGAGTAAGTACCTAAACTACGAGTATATTTAATGTTTAGTATTTACTACTACTATTCCCAATTCTGTGGTCTTCATATTGTTTGTTTGTTCATTATAGTCTGTATTTCCTTTACTAGAAAAAAGGTAAATAAGTAGCTTCTCGTTGAAACGCGTAAGAAACGCGCTTGGGCCCCCAATCTATCAACGCAGAAGCAGCTTGAGCCTGTCAGAAAAACCTTTATGTACACACTCGTACGGTATTAAGATTGAAAAACTACGTCGCCTATCCTCGGCCACCTCGGCCAACGCTTCGCGTTGACTACCAACGGGAAGACAGCGATTTGCTGCATTTTCACCCATAATACCGAAGATAACTGAGTTTTATGTCTTGACTTATCATGTCCTACTAGTTTTCTTTTCTTTTTTTTCTTTAAAGTGCATCAACCACATGAGCTCCTAGACCAATTGTCGTCAGCTTTGTACGCTCGGGTTGCCTTTAAATGATCACTTTAGTGATAAGGCCGCCTTTGCGCATTACCACAGTTTCCTGTTTTCTGTTTTGTATGCATAATTTTGTACCTATGTGATAAGATGCAATAAAGACTTAAACTAATACTACTACTACGTGAAATAAATAAATCATTTCAATATAAAGCTTTGCTGACCGGCTCAAGCCGGTTCAGCATCAATAGATTTGGGGAGACAAAGTACGTCGCTTACGCGTTTCGCTAAGCTTCCAACGATTTTTTACCTCTTATAAACTCCATGGAATTTAAAAGACTTAAAGCTATGCATCTACTTACTCGTAATTACGGCCCCAACTGAACGAGATAAGGTACTCCTACTCGCATTTTCGATGATATAGACGCCAGTTAATCTCCCTACGAGATAGTAATTTCCGTAGAGTATATTTACTCGTGCAGGTAATGATGTTACGTTAGGCTGAAAGTATCAGGAGCTATGGTTGATTTGAATGCGTAGGAAATAGGATTTTTCCAGTCAATTTTGTTTGGAGACTTTTTTTGGGCTTACAAATAGAATCTATATAAATAAATATCGATTGCCGAATGTATGTAAGCGCATCACTTCAGAATGGCTGGGCCGATTATGATGGAATTTTTTATGTGTGTTTGTGTGGACTCCGGGATGGTGAATATATCACAATTGAACCCGGTATGTACGGATAGGTACCTTGGTAAGGATAGGTCTACCAGGCCAATCGCCACTTTTGATATTAAGAAGTTCTCTGAATACCAAAGGGTAAAAACTTGAAGGCTTTAAGCTTGCTTGGTATCACCATATCTAAGATTAATTTAGCAATGATGATGAGAGGTTAACATTATTTTATTTTTTATTTATTTAATAGGTCTACTAATTACATTAAAACATTCTAGGGTAATCCTAACCTATAAAAAAAGCTAAATGTAATAAAGTACAAAATTATTATCCGTAAGTAAAATAGGTGACTTGAAAATTTCCTTACACAAAGCCAACATCCACAATGTTCGAAATATGAACGATATTTTAAAGGTTCTTTTAGTTATGAAGTGTAAGGACTTTTCGAACGCTTGAATATCGAACTCAATCCGGATTCTCAATGCGTTTTCACAGAAAAGAAATTCAGTGCCACAAACTTTATTGGAGCTACTTTGCTCTATTCCCTACGTAGCTTGAGAGCCCATATGAAAATTGTAAAAGAAGCAAATTTATTTGAAATCAAGGTTTTTACAAGGACCGAATCGATAGAATAAGTAAACACTGGCAGCAGTGTTACGCAGCTGGGTCCAATAAAAGTAGCGCACAGAGGATCCGAAGTCAGGGTAGGCATTATGAATTACTTTTTAATGCGTGTTTTGCTCTGAATTGGTGCCATTCACGATGTTCGTTAGGTGGTGGTAAGTTTTTTACCATTAACTAGCTGATGCGCGCGACTTCGTTCGCGTCGATTGATTGGATTGGATTTTCTCTCAGTGAATAACATGAATTTATATACGTTCCTGTAGGTATTCAATGCCATCACTGCCATCACATAGCGGCCACTATGTTATATAGTGACGAATGATGTCACTAAAGGTTGTCACATAAGTAAATACTATGTTTTCTTTTGACGACCTCCTTGGCGTAGTGATGAGCGCTGCGGTCTTATTGTGGGAGATCCCGGGTACCCCTAACAAGTTAGCCCACTACCATCATAAACTGCATCATCACTTACCATCAGGTGAGGTCGCAGTCAAGAGCTAACTTGTCTATACTTCTATACTATATACTATACTATAATATTATAAATGCGAAAGTTTGGATATATGGATGTATGGATGGATGCTTGTTACTCAATCACGCCCCAACGGTTGAACGGATTTGGCTGAAATTTTACACAGAGATAGATTATAGTCTGGAATAACACATAGGCTCTAACACATATCCCGAAAAATTAAAGAGTTTCCGCGGGAACCGAAACACCTCAATCCACGCGGACGAAATCGCGGGCATTAGCTAGTAGAGGAATAAAAAAGAAACCTTGACTGAGTTTGGAGATGTAGATCTGCCAGCTGGTCCATACTCCTGATTTATAGGTAAAATCTTGTAATATAATCAAGTAATCAATAGATCTTGTTCCGTAATATTATTTTAGGGTAATGGTAACATTATTACGGGCAATGTGTACATTGTTTAGGTATAACCGCACGCCCATGCTAACCCTTGTTCACTTTCAAATAATTACTCTAGAGCAGCTGATCCTAATCACTTGTAAGGTACGAATTAAACAAGATGAAAATTATATTAGTGCGCTTTTGCTCACTTGGAATACACTGAAGCATTATTTGTTTTACAACTATTTAGAAGCTTTTATTTAACTTGCAATATTTCTATATAATCTTGCAACTGAATTTTATAATAGTTATCTATCACCAACCGATTGAGCTGAAATTTTATAACGTTTAGTTTGGAATTTTGGATGACTGCGTGATTAGCTAAGTGACGTTATTCTAAATCCAATATGGCGGACTCCCAAAGATGGCGGACCAGTATTTTTTATTTTATGGTTTATTAAGTTTATAATAAAAGAACACAAAAAAATAAAAAAAATAATGATAAATTAAGAAAAAACTATTACTAATTATATTTACCAGTATTTTTTATGCTTCAAATCTCAAATCAAATCAAAATGCGTAATAATACTCATATTATGAGTACTTATCGTAAAAGGATTTGCTGAGAAGAACCTTAAAATAAATTCAAACTAAATTCAATATGGCGGACTACGGAATACGTCTATATCTCGGGGAAGTAAATCGCCATTTTACCGGAAAATATATTTTGAAAAAAACCTAAACCGCGCAAACAAAGTCGCGGGCATCATCTACTTAGTTTTTAGCTGAATAATTAAAAACAAATAATCAAGTTTAAATAATAACAAAAGCATTATAAAGGATTACGAAACCTCGCTAAAAATAAACCTGCCTGTATTAATTCAATGCTTAATTTAATATGCCACAACCGCAGGAAGCGCACTCACTGGTATCTCTTTACATACCTACTTTGCTTTTCAATTCTGTTTTACTACGTGTGTTAGACCAAGTGTACACATTTAGAGCAGTGGCAATACACAGACTTACAGGAATCAAATGGAAGTAATATTTGATTATTGGAAATTGGAAACCTGTGTATCTACGGCTTTACGGTATTTCGATCACTCAGGCCAGATCAATATACATGTTAACGCTATCAATTAAAATATGTTAGTTTGATGATAGATCTTGCTAAGTCATATTTCAATATCATGTTTTTTCATTATCATGATCATCAGCCTGCTTGAGTCCACTGAAGGACTTATCCAAGATAAGTATTTTGGCTTGGAATTTTGGATTTTCGATCCACGGTACAGATTCCGCACTGAGGTCAAAACCGAATGCCGAATGACTTACGCTGTGGATTTTTATTTGGTATGCACGGAATTTCCGTGGGTTGGCATGGCGCCAAAATTTGAATGACTCACTTTTCTTAGACTCACGATCTAAATTTTGTTTTACATCAAACATTATATTGAGATCAATGGCCACTATTAGGTCCCGCCATGGCCATCACACAAAGGCCTTTTATTTTTCAATTCCCCCACACCCTGCCAGATGGTGGTGGCCTGCCAGACCGCTGTTTTTTTTGGAGGTAGATAATCCACAGAAAAGTTAGATGAACGATTTTATTACAGATGGATTTTTGTGACGTTAGGTATGTTTTTAATATAACTGCAGCCATGCCTCTAACAGGTTAGCCCGCTACCATCTTAGACTGCTTCATTACTTACCATCAGGTGAATTAAAAAAAAGAACTGTCAAGCGCTTGACAGCTGGCGTTTGTTCTGAATGGTAGTTAATGTTGCCACGATCGAATCTACGTAAAAAGCTCCCACTCGGCCTGCACTTTAAGATCACCACTAAAGCCCAATAACGTCCCAATCTGCTGGGCACAGGCCTCCACTCTCATAAGAGAGAGGCAATTGGAGCTTAGACCCACCATGCTGCTCCAATGCGGGTTGGCGGGTTTCGACGACTATTATCATATTAGTGATAATAACCGGGACCGACGGCTTAACGTGCTCTCCGAGGCACGGGGGTGAACACCGCCAACTTCCTAACTCCGGGCTAGTACTGCGAATTTCTAGTCAGAAAAACACACCCAATATCCAATATTTAATATCACACCCAATTTCAATTTCCAAAGCACTTGCTGAATCAGGTAGATTTATTCGCGACATTTTTCTTCAACTCGTAAAACCACCGCCGCCCATAAACGCGCCGAATCATTTTAACTGCTTCCAGATAAGGTTGTTCTTTCAAGCGTAAACGCATTAGTTAGCTCTTTTTTATGGTTTATCAAGTACAGGACTGACACGTTTTTTATCCACTATTTATTATTATTTTATTTGTTATCCACTACAAGTTAGCCCTTGAATGCGATCTCATCTGATGATAAGTGACGATGCAATCTAAGATAGTAGCGGGCTAACCTGTCAGGGGCATGGCCTATATTTTAACTCTATGAGCATGGCAGTTAAAATTAACCCATAACCCTAGTCGGTACACGACATCGTACCGGAACGCTAAATCGCTTTGCGGCACGTCTTTGCCGGTAGGGTGGTAACTAGCCACGGCCGCAGCCTTCCACCAGGCCAGGCCAGGCCAGGGAAAATTCAGAAATT
Organism: Erebia aethiops; assembly: GCA_923060345.2. Classification (NCBI taxonomy): domain Eukaryota; kingdom Metazoa; phylum Arthropoda; class Insecta; order Lepidoptera; family Nymphalidae; genus Erebia; species Erebia aethiops. Next base: position 5,061,017 of record OV281093.1, on the reverse strand, counting down.
ATAAATTTCCAAATTGACCCTGCCGGGGTTCGAAACCGGGACACACATTTAGACAACAGCGCTCAACACTGCGTTTATATTCTTTCTGCGTTCATTTTCAGTTGTTAATTTTTTTTTAACGAATACTAGCTCTTCATTTATACAAGCATGGACAGGTGAGTATTTTAAATTTATTAATATATTATGGTTTACAACTTTGCACGAATCATTGGGCTCAAATGGCATATGGCTCTTTATTTGACATTTGAAAACTGTTCCTTGTCGGTTGAATTTCCCCAAAATGTGATTCCATATCTACTATTTGCTGTTACATATGCGTTGAAAGCTATTAACACTGTTGAATGGTTTACAATTTTAGAGAGCATGTGCAATGCAAAAAAGAATCTGTATTTAGTTAGTTTCATACATAAGTTGTCAATATAGGTTTTTCCAATTTAAACAGTCGTCAATAAATAAGCCTAAAAATTTTGTGATTTTTATTTCTGATATTTTTTACCTAAATAATTACCTAGTACCTAACAGTAACTTAGTGAGAATAGTATGGTAGAAAACTATTATATTTCATTGTTTCAATCTAATGATTGACAAAAACAATGAAATATAATAGTTTTCTAGTGTTAACAAAATTTAGGTTAGTATTATACTAATGAATAATACTAACCTAAATTTTGTTAACACTACAGTAGAAAACACTTTCCTCTGATGAAAGTACATAATATACTATGAAAATAAAAGCTTGTTCTGTAATTAATGTCCGAACTTATTTTATTATGTCTACCTTTTACCTACAAATGTCGTTTATTTTAGTTTTATCAAGAATCAAGATTTAAAATTAAATGTTTACATGTTTATTGTTTACACAACCAGTTTATTATATTTCATTTAAATTAAAAGGTTCCTTTGAAAATCCATACCCATCTATACTAATACTATAAATGCGAAAGTTTGGATGGATGAATGGATGGCTGTTCATCCATCTACTGCTGTTGTGGCATCACGCCAGAACGGCTGAACGGATCTGGATGTAATTTTCACAGGGCTGGATTATAGTCTGGAATAACAGATAGGCTACTTTTTCCGGAAAATTAAAGAGTTTCCGCGGAAACCGAAAACCCTCAATCTACACGGGCGAAGTCGCGGGCATCAGTTAATTCTAGTGTTAATAATATAATTAAGTACTTAGCAGTTAAGTTCGTGGTGAATTATTTCCAAGCACGGAATAATGCGTGGGCAAAACTCGTAAAACTTGAAACATTATAAGTAAACACCAACAGTGGGATCGATAGCTAATTAATTGAAACAGAATATCCAGTTAAACAAAACAAAAATCGGCCCGATAAATTGTATTTTCATTTAATTTATTTTGAAGCTTAATAAATGCAAACAAGGTTTAATAGCATTCATTTTTAGGGTCCTGTACCTCAAGAGGAGAAAAGGAACCCTGATAGGATCATTTCGTTGTCCGTCTGTCTGTCACATCTTTTTTCAGTATGGTGGTAACTAGCACCGAATATGCGAGATTCAGCCGCCACCAACCATTCAATTCCACCGTCCACCAGAGGTTATTTTTTGCATGGGTATAGTTGAGGACCCGGAGAATGCCATAGGCTATTTCTTGTCCCCTATCCAAATTCCAAGGGCTTCTCAGGGATTTTTAACCTAAGTCTAAGCAGTCAAGGTCAAGATCTAGTCTTGAATAGATTTTGCTTAATGAATACTAATACTAATACTAATATTATAAATGCGAATAAGTGTCTGTCTGTCTGTTTGTCTGTCTGTCTGTCTGTCACGGCCCACCTGTTCAACTGATTTTGATTAAATTTGGTACAGGGATAGGTTGTATCCCGGGTATATCCCGGAATATTAAGGAGTTCCCGCGGGAATTGAAAAATCTTAATCCACGCGAACGAAGGCGCGGGCATCATCTAGTATATAATATTTATTTACTAGCTAATGCCCGCGACTTCGTTCGCGTGGCTTGTTACTAAATCTATGCCAAATTTCATCCAGATCTGTTCATACATACATATACATACATATATAACATAGATTGAGTAACAAATATCCATCCATACATCCATACATCCCAACTTTCGCATTTATAATGTTAGTAAGATTGAGATGGACTTTTATGAGATTAACCAGACTGGGCTCATTTGTATTCGATCGGCCAAAAACGCATTTTTTAGATAGGACTCGACATATCAAACCTTTTTCATTACTATACTAAAGTTCTAAATTATTATCTAAGACAAGCTGATGCCCTCAACTTCGTCCACTTGGTTTCAGGGTTAATTTAAACTAATTAACAGTTAATTTTCCGGGATAAAAATTAGCCTACGTCACTCTCCAGGTCCTCAACTATATCCATGCCAAAAACACGTCGATCCGTTGCTCCGTTGCGGCGTGATTGAAGGACAAACCAACAAACAAACACACTTTTGTATTTATTATATTAGTAGGATTATACCACAGATCACGTAAACAAGAATGACCCTGTTTACGTGATCTGTGGATGATACTCAGATTTCCCACGCAAACAAATTTTCAGATAATATAACCCCTATAACAATAATTTTAAATATATTTTTCACGTCGTTTCTCCAATCAGTGTATTACCATCCCATCATGTACATCGTAGCAATAAATCTCTAAATCAATTTAATATTTTATGACTCCATTTTGTACGTGAGCTCTTTGGCGTCAGCCGTTAGTAACCCAAAATTAATTTATTGCTTCACACCAGAGAGTTGTAATATTACTAGAACAGCAATGGCGGGAAATCAAAAATATTTAAATACTAGATGATGCCCGCGACTTCGTCCGCGTGGATTAAGATTTTTTGATTCCCGGGGTAAATCTTTAAACTAATATACTGATAAACTGATAAACTGTCCTTCCCCGGGATACAATCCACCCCTGCTCCAAATTCCATCAAAATCGGTTGAGCAGATGGGCTGTGAAAGCGTAGCAGACGGACAAACAGACAGACAAACTTTCGCACTTATAATTTTAGTATGAATTTTCATACGGGCTTCATTAGGTATTTGGCATTGGTACCTACATATTTTATTCTGTTTGTCACAAAGTAATATTTTTAATTTTTTAATTTTTAAGTTCTATAATTAAAATTGGTGCACTGTACACTTTTTGAACGCCAATAAAATACAAAACGTGATGTTAACGGCACCATAATACTAAAGGGTTCCAAACGCGCACTGAGCAGAGCGTACATCAAACTCAGCCGTAAGACGTATTCCAACTCTGTGTTTTGTTAATATCATCGTCAGGACTCATTTCTGGCTGACTTCTCAATAGTTATCTTTCGAACCGGTGGTAGAGTCTTGTCGAATTATCATAAGTGGCACAAGTTGTCTTACGTGAAATAAATAAATCATTTCATTTCATTAGTGTCTCTATTATTATCATATGAAAAATGCCTAATTTGCACTTTGTGCAAGTCCGAGTGTGAAGTAATTAGCTAAATCAATGCAAAAACGGACACTCGGTTCAGTGATAAGTGCGTTTTTAATACACTTAACACTTGACACAAAGAAAAATGTTAAGTAATCACTAAGTGACCTGCACTTGCACTTCACAAAGTAAAAGGAAGCGCAATGTTCCCAGATTACTAACTTTTCTTTTAGGAAAGATTACTAGGGTAGCCTTGAGCCTACCATCTAAAAAATGTTTAACTCAGGGAACACCAATAACATTCCGAGATAACAGAGTAAGGTTACCTCGGAAAATTTTCGCAAACGAAGTTTCAAACTCAATTTGCATGGAAAAAAGAAATGAAAATTGCGGAACTGTTTGTAAGAAAATGTCAAAATTTTGGACCATTGAAATGATAAAATGTTATAATCTGTTCAATGTTATGATTTAAAGACTATCTAGTAAAGCGAAATGCAAACCTAATGTAGATTTTTTTTTTAATTAGATAGACCCGAATGTACTAATTCTTTATTCTTTGCCAATCGAGTCTCAACTTTCACAGTACGAAAAAGTAATTGATATCAGGCAGACCTTTATTAAATTACCTACACGAATACATTATTATATTATCAACACGAGAGATAGCGCAAAAAGCTTTTCACGAAATTCCCTTAGCCACTTAAACTTTATTGAATGTATAACAGACAAAGAGTCTAGACCTCTATCGGGTTAGTCAATCACCTTTTCATACATTGAACCACAATGCATATGAAGTGCTTTTAGTTCCTACTAAGTTCAGATCCAGTTGCATGACAGGTGGTCTTAAGTTATTTACCGTTAATCTTTGACCGCCAAATTAAAAACTAAAATTTCGGCCAAAATGTTATCTTTAACCTTTATCATGGAGTTATGTACTATATTCCGACAAACTTATCTGACCCGGTGACAGCGTCGCTAGTATATGTGAAAAATAAAAAATAAACAAAAATTGGCAGGCATAGACTGCCGATAGAAGTTAAAACGAATATAATTTAAATAAAAATTAAAACTAAGGCATTAGAGTTTAATTACTATTATACTATATTTATAGTATATTTTATGACCTTTTGTCTTCGTAACGATGCGAGGTGTGGGTCACGCGTTTCTACATTTTTACCCCCTACCAAAAAGTGCTCGACGCGCCTAAAGAAGTTTTCACTCCAAAATTAGTTCCAATTTTGGCCACCGGGACTCTACTTTGCTTTTTATAGGTAGTCAATGTGTAACACAAACTATGGCGCATGGATATTTAACCAGCTGTACTGCAACTGGACCTCAAAGGCGCCAGTGAACAATAGTGGCTTTGCTGTCAGTTTCACCACAGTCACTACTGTGCATGGAATTAATAAGTAAGTACTACGAGTACGTACAATTTAGTAATTGTTCCATGCTGCTGTGACAGACGGATGGCAATGACGGATGACGGATGGATTTCGTCTCTTAAAGTGACCCATGTTTGAATATAGAATACAGAACAGACTATAATACACCTAATTTCAAAATAAAACATTTGAAATGATAGTAACACGCCAATAGATAGGTAAATGAATTCGGAACCTATAAAAGTTGCTGTTTTTATCCGTAGTCCACTCCATACGTATCTCGAGATCCTTTTACAACATAATTTTACTGTGCAAGATTTAATTTTTGAAAAATTCTTGCGATTCGTCACATTATTATCGAAACCTATATACTTATTTAGACTAGCGACCGCCTGAGACTTCGCTTCCGCGAGAATTTCTAAAAATCGGGCCTTATAATTAGCGATTCCCGCGACAGAAATTTTCTTTATATATTGTATGAATTAAGTTAGGTAATTATGTCATGTTAGATAAAAGATCAACCTACTACAGTTACAAAACTAACTAACAATAGTTCATTACTGCTCAGACCGGAAATAAAACAATACACGGCTGAGTAATATTGGACGAGCCAAAGCCAAGGACTTCTAAAGTGATTTTAAAAGTACGAGGTGCTAGCCGAGCCGTTTTATGTAAACGAGCCCCTGAATTGCTATTTTGGCCAAGACTTGTATAGTACTTTTGTCTAATTTGCGAGGAAGAAGCTTTTTTACATTGCTGATGGATGGCTTGACTTCTAAAATCTTGTTCTGTAGGGGCAACGATAGTAATATTATGATTTCCTACTTGAATTTCAGAGGCCTGAAAAGAGCCAATTATTGTTTTTTTTAAATAATGAAGCAATTTCCGAGCATGAAGAAGAAAAAGTTATTACGCATAATCTAACTTTGGGGCGAACCACATTACATTAATACACACTGTATGAAAATATTATTTTATCGTTGTTAGAGAATCTCTGTTCAAGGCACAAGGGTAACGTAAGCGTCCAAATCAATTTCAGGTTTTATGATTCTATTTTATACGTGCGTCCTTAAATGTCAACCTTGCCAAATTTATTGGATCTTTATAGCTTTTACATGTGTAACCTTATCTATGCTGTTTTACCACGTTCAAAAAGACATATCGTTAAATCTAGGTTAATAATATTAATAAATAATGATCATATTATTTATAACCGTGTTAAATTTTAACAAAGAATTTAACTCACATTATTTAATTTTAACTTAAACGTTACATAATAAATAATTAATGTTTAGTTGACCCACCCAGGTTCCTTTTGGGTAGAATTTCTGAATGTAAGTAAATAAATAATCGTTTGTTTAGCTGTGAACAGATACAGAAAAAAAACACGATAAATGAGAAACGACATTTAAAACTTATCTAGATATCGGTTATCGATCGACTGCTGCCTACTAAAATACAGATCTGAAGCAAATAGTTAATATTATTATGTTTCTTTATAGTGTGTAGAATTTTATAGAGTGAACAGTGAAACTGTTTACTTTATTTTAGGTATTATCTATATATTTTATTTCAAGTGGTGGAGAAAAAGTTTTTCAATAGGTATTTGAGAAGTTACACATTTTCCGTCAAAATAATTTGGATTTTGTTCTTCAAATCCGCATAAAATTCGCCACATTGTAGACCTCCACGAGCGTAACCGTAGCAGTTCAGCTAGTTTTTACTAATATTATAAATGCGAAAGTTTGGATGGATGGATGGATGGCTGTTTGTTACTCAATTACGGCCGAACAGATGAACGGATCTGAATGAAATTTGGCGCAGAGATACATTAAAATCTGGAATAACATATAGGCTATTTTGTATCCCGGAAAATTAAAGAGTTCCCGTGGGAAAAAAACCTCAATCCACGCGGACGAAGTCGTGGGCATCAGCTAGTATGTTACATAGGCTTGTATGATTCTAAGCTGCTATGAGTAAATTATGTTTGCAGCTAGGCTAGACTAGAGATTGTAAGGTATGATGTAGGCAGGTGAAACAAGTTAGCGGAACCAAAATTCTACATCAATGGCGCCACCACAATATTGTCTCAACCTCCTAAAATTCTAAAGTATGAGTGATCGTTCAATAACTTGTTTTAATATTGTATCAAAAACAAATTTTGAACAAACTTGCGTACAGTAACAGTAGACCTATTGAAACTCATGTTTTAAGGAATACTTTTTCCATCGAATAATTACCTATAGTTCGGTGGATTGATTTATCTGGGCTAGATTCTCATTTTATCTTTTAGCTAAAGTCTTTCTAATCTGAGAGTGTAAAATGGAGGTAAATTTTAAAAACCGGTCAAGTGCGAACCACGCAATATAAATTGTTTTAGTAAATAATAAGACAGACGCCATAGCAACACGTAACAGCTGTGAAATAACGATAGAGCCTGACAAAAAATTGACACCTTATGAATACAGAATTCTAACTAACGATTTTCGGATTTTTCCCTATAGGTATTTGTGTTGCGAGACCTTGCTTCTTGCCAAATTTCATGATTCTAGGTCAGGGAGTGATACTTTATACTTCATACTATAATATTATAAATGCTAAAGATGTTTGTTTGTTGGATTATTGGTTTGTCCTTCAATCACGCCGTAACGGAACAACGGATCGACGTGATTTTTGCCATGGGTATAGTTGAGGACCTAGAGAGTGACATAGGCTTTTTATCCCGGAAAATTAAAGGATTCCCGTGGGAATAAAAAAAACTTAATACACGCGGACGAACGAAATCGCGGGCATCATCTAGTATTCCCTAGTTTTGATTTAGTGGCGAGTGTCAAAATATGCAGCATAAACGACCGTATCTTTTGATTGTCTTGACTTATAAGCCTGATTTTTGATATTACTTTCAATTTGATACCTCCACGCGCTCCCGAAAAAAAGGTTGTTAACAGACAGACAGACGGACTTACAACGAAGCGATCTTATAAGGGTTCCTTTTTCATTTAATTTAAAAAAAAATTAACACTCGCTCCTTCAGAAATGTCATGAAAAAACTTTAAAAAATTATAACTCAATACTACCAAAAATCGCTGAACATACATGGGTCTAGGTACGAGGTATCTAAATTTTTTCTTTGTACGTCACTATTTGGGCCACCCTGTATGGGCTAGCGCTTGGCTGCAGTCGGAACCGCTTGCAAGTGGTGATAAGGTTAATAATTAAAGGTAAATACCGCAATATTATTGGAATATTTTGTAGACACTAGATGATTTCCGTGATTAGATACGCGTGGATTAGGGGTTCATAGATAGTAGATACGGTTGGCTTTTGTAAAATTCTATGCGAAATCAACGATTTTCATCGAAATAAAATGTGGCACAGACAAACTGATAAACAGGTACAACGATTTTCATCGAAATAAAATGTGGCACAGACAAACTGATAAACAGGTACCCATTCGCATTAATAATACTAGGGTAGGTACATTCTATGAATCATCATCTACAAATACCTAATATGTTTCGTATTATATCATGGACGATCTAAAAAGGTTTCGGTATAACTTGTGATTTATGTCTCCCTAGTAATAATTTACAACTTCGCGCGGTGAAGCATTACTTCGGTTTATTGATCACGCCGGACTCAGAAGGACTGCCTTCAGTGCCAAAGGTTTGTTATTCCAGAACCCTTCGCCCGCAAGAGTAAATATTGATTTCATCGTTGTTTTCATCACTAACAAGTAACAACTCTAGAGTTAAGAGCAAACTGCTCTATTTTGACTTTTCCTGTACGCTTATTCTGAGTTTTTACATTGCAAATACGATTGATCGACGTGAGTGCTCACCACGCCAAGTTTAAGCGAACGTCGAAGTAAAATGGACCCAAAAGCTCTTGCTTTAAAGTCACAAGTTCAGCGTCTGTAAACAAATACACGAAATGATGAAATGAGCTGTAAACCAATGCAGTTAAGGTTCATTTTACTTTAACGTTCGCTTACACTTGGCGTGGTGAGCTCTCACGTCGATCAATCGTATTTTCGACGACAGTATTTTCGGTACCCACGACGCGACGTTTGAAATAAAAATGTTACCTACTCAATACGTCGTGATTATGAAGTGTGTGACTGATAAATAAATAGCTTGCGACCTAAAGTTTCTCCTCGTTGGTCTAGTCACTCTAGTGGTTGGGATTTTCGACTGCAGTCGACGAGTTCCCGGGTTCGAAATTTGTACAGAGGTTCCTTTTATAATGTAGACAAGGAATAAGGACGGATTCTTTAAAATTTCCACATCTTAGATAAACTAGTGTCGCGTATCTAGGTAAATATTACGCGTAATTATGGAAACGATCTCCATGACAAGTTGTTTGTTATTGTTGATTTTTTAAGCTCTGTATATAAGATTTTTGAAAAATTCAATATGATTTCGTGAACTCGTAGTAAAGTCTACAAAGAAGGGAGAGGAAGACGAGAGGGGTATAAGAAGAACAAAGAGGGAGAAGAGAACCTTGGAGAAGTGCCAATTCATTTAGCTCATTGAAACGAGAAGAGAACCTTGGAGTGCCAATTCATTTGTGTGAACTCAATAAATTATTGTTAAACAACCCGCATCTCTCTCTCTGATTACGAATCCCAGCCGTAACACTAGGTATACTATAAGGCAGTGGCGTGCACATATTTTGAAGCTAGAGTAGGCATAAGATAGTTAAAATACCTATTTACTAGCTGTTTTGATGTAAAATAAGCATTGACGTATTTTCATTTGGGTAAGTTGTGCTTTTATGCCTCTATGAACTGCACGTCACTGCTTTATGGTACCTAATAATATAATAAGATCACAGTAGCCTAATCAATTTCTTAGTAAATAAGGGTTTATTATCCTCCCATTTAAGCTTCCTCCATTTATAGATTGGAAGATAAGGGTTGAGAGAACTAAGTTTACCCAAACTATAGTTTGGGTCAATCCTTTACGTAAACTAAATCTATAGAAACGTAGTTTGCAAAGGTAATTTGATACTTACCTACTGATCCACTCATTTGTTAGAGACAATCCAGAAGTAGGTATTAATGAAACACTTATAATATATTTGTACTCTCATTTGGAACTTGCAGAGTGAACGAGAGATTTAATGTAATGAGATAAAAGTTGGCTAAAATTAAAGATAATATACATTTGATCCGGCCACGATTGCTATCGTTAAGGTCTAAATCCAAATGCGATCTACACACAAAAGTATTCAATAATCGCTGAGTCTGCCAGCAGGAGACTGATTTACCATCGTCAAAATACTCGCATTTATACTAATTATTTTCAATATGGCGTCCGGCGTCCCCAGTTTAAAGCGAATGACATGAAACTAAACTATGTCAAATTAACTGATATTATACTTCCTGTTTCATGAGATGTAATGACAAATAGTAATAATGCTAACACATTTGTATCAGGCAACGTATAGAGACGGTCAATAAATTACAGCCGTTAACCTGTCAATAACATTGATGTGTTGAAGCGATAGTTATTATTACCGAGAGTATAATAATCACCATATTTTGGTGCCATCTTCAAACTGAAACTCGGTGGTCAGTCGGAGAAAACTTTTGTCATGTGCTATCTACATGAAGCACTTGGATGAAACAGATTTAACAAGTACCATTGTTGTTTGTGAAAGAACGTCGTTGATTGCATTTTGTAGCCCTTTTCATAGTCAAAAGAGGCTTATCAGCTCAGGAGGCTAAAAAAACGGATAAAAACAAACGCCACACGCCCCAGCGAAATTCTGCCTAAAGAAGTTCCAAACTCAATTTGCATCCGAAGTAGAAATAAGAAAAAATTGCCAATTGAGTAAGAGCTCCCCAGTTTTGTATAAGTAAAGAGACTGCAAATATATGGATAATTACTTTTAAATTTGCAAAAATCAAAAAAACAGGGCTAAATGTTTTGAAACAGTGACATCACAAGCATGATATCGCTAGTGACTTATTAATAATTGACAAAGCGTGACGAAAATCGCGATAACTAACTTGCTATCCTAGGTAACCTGTTGTCTTAGGTGAGCTGCAAACGCGGCAAAACGACGCGATGCCACGCGACGCGACAGTATCAAACAGTAGCTGACCCTTCACGTGGCCTACGTAGCCTACGTCTATCATTTTCTATGGTGTCGTATCGCGTCAGCGCGCCGAAGGCTTCCATCAGGCCAGACTAGAGAAAATTCAGAAATTATAAATTCCCGAACCTGGGCTAAATCAGTGACCCTGTCAGGGATTGAACCCGGGTCCTCCCACTTAGAGTTGGACCACCGACCAACACCGAGTTTCTTGCTGGTTCTTCTCGGTAGGAATGTTATTCCGTACCAATGGTAGATTCACTCGACGATTTAAAAGTACTTGTAAAAGTTTATTGCTAACAGATAACTAGCTATTGTTTAACTAGCAGATGCACGCGACTTCGTCTGCGCGAAATAAGTTTTTTTAATTCCCACGGGAACTCCCTAATTTTTCGGGTTAATATCTATGACACTCACAAATAATGTGGCTACCAGAATTTTCAGTAGATCCAGAGATTACCCGCTAAAACGTCACAAACTCACAAACTTTACCTCTTTATAATATTAGTACTTATGAATAAAAGAAAACATTTCAATTTTGAAGTTGAATTTGAAATTTGAATTTAGAAGACCTTAGCGCTCAGCACGCGCCAGGCAGGTCGTCAAATGTCACAACTGCCGAACACGTACCTATTCGTCTAGTGCCCGTGCAAAATTCTGTCCTCTAAAATCCACATGTTCCTGCTGCGTGTTTGCCGCTCTACGTTTAGACACATCTCAATGGATTCGTTCCTATTTAAATAGATTATATTTATCTAGAAAGTAGGTATGAAGAAAATTAATTGCTCATAATAAGTAGGTATTAGGTAAGCTTAGTTACTGCCAAGTTGTGAATTCATCGCATGAAACTCATTTGCATTTCATGCTCCCACTTTAAACAAAGTGAATATTTACTTTGAACCTAATTACAATTCAGAAATGGGCGTTGAAATTCCCAGAATTTACGTTCCCTACCGCAGGCATCAGCCACCACCGTACGGGAATAAAATGGAATTTTAATACGTTTGCGAAAACGGAACGCCACAATAAGATGTTTTAATGAAAATATTATTGAGGCCCTGTGTAGCGTAAAAGGGGGTTTTTAAAAGCAGTGCATCCATCAAACGACATGACATAATCTATGCTTGTAAAAATAATGTGCTGTTTTCAAGACCTTTGAGCAGTCATTGACGCATCTCAAAACACAATTTAAATCACTGCATTGAAATTTATTTTAAACATACCTCTTAATTTACCTTTTAAAGCAATTTTTCTCCTTATTGAAACCGATAATTAGCTCTAGAAATATAAGATAAAATTCATATTTCTAAATCAAATACATTGTCGGATTCATTTGTATTGAAAAGTAACTATAATTTTTTTTACAAATTATGTCATGCATTTTTTGCGACATGCGCTTGATCGATTTCACCCCCGCGCGCCTGTGTTTTTCATCTCGTGAGCTCACTTAAGATGCTTTTCATCTGCAGAATTTAAATATTATTTCCTTTCTGATTTTTTTTTAAATTGGAAACTTCTTTAGCCGCGTTGAGCACTTGGTAGGGGGTAAAAATGTAGATTCGCTTGAACGTGACCGACATGCTCGCGTGACTGACATTTTTTAAAAATCATTTACAAGTTAGCCCTTGACTGCGATCTCACCTGTTGGTAAGTGATAATGCCGTCTAGGTATTGGTAGCGGACTAACCTGTTAGGGGCATGGCAGTTAATTAAACCCATACATAAATTTGTTTATGCCTATTGCCTACGCACGAGAACGCTATAATATGTTTTAATTTTGATAAAAAGCAGCTCAATCAAGCAACTGGTCCTGGGTCCAGCACCTGAACGTCAAATAGCATGACTTATAGTTCTTAGAATAATATGGTACTTATTAAATGTGAGATATCACTTACTCTTCTCCTGTACATTAGAATAAACAATTTCCTGATAAAAAAGCAACTCAGCTGAACAAAACCGAATTAGTTTCCCCTAAACAACGACAATAACGATACTTCAAGGGATCCGGTCGCCCATTATCCCTTAACTTGCACAATATCACTTAAAGGGACTTCTTTTCCAGTATTTTGGTAAGTTTAATGGCAAGTTCACACTGCGAGATGTTACCGCGCGATTCTTGGCTATGAATGTAAGCGGTCAGCTGTTCAAAGGAAGCAACCTAATAATGCCTTTTCATAATAGGTACTCCCTTTCGTAGTATCGTAGATGATCGTAGTGATTATACCTACACTTTCAGCTTACAGCGACGTACCTACCTAAGCTACGCGTGGATTTAGATTTTAGATTATGAAATTCCCGTTAAAATAATTTAATTTTTCGGAATAAAAATAGCCTTTGTCCTTCCCCGGGATCCACGCTTCCTCCTTTGTATCTCTGTCTGTCTTTCTGTCTGTCTATCTTTCTATCTGGCAGCCTATAATATAGTATGCTTTAACGGCCCATGTTTTTAATGGATACAGAGATAGGTTGTATGCCGGGTAAGGACATAACATAACCTTATTTTATCCAGAAAAATTAAAGTATTTCAACGGGAATTTCATAACCTTAGTTTAGGTAGGTACGTGGCGAGCATCAGCTAGTTAAATACTGTAACTTTATTCTTATCATATTAAACCTACCTAATTCACAATATGTGAAAGTGTAAATCATACGATCATGAATCAAAAAACCTTTATCCACGGACGCGGACGAAGTAGCGGGCATCACTAGGAATAAAATTAGATTTTTCGAAATTCCCACTAGAGCGGAAAATCGCGCGGAAATCTTTCGCTAATGCATTCTGGGCTCTGGCTAAAAGATCAGCAGAATTGAACAACTTCGATACTAAAACCAAACGGCAGTCCGTTAGCATTTTATTTATCTAATTTGTTTTGTTTTACGATCATGCTTATGTTTGATTTTGTACCTACCTATCTCTGAATTTATTGTTTTCCTTAAAAAATGGCATTATATGGGGCTCTTCAAAGGGCGGATAAACAAATATCTCAAAAGCTAGCAACGCATTGGCGGCTCCTCTGGTGCTGCAAATGTTCATGGGGGGCGGTAATCACTTACCATCAGGTGGCCGGCCTGCTCGTTTGCTTGCTACAATATAATTTTTTTTTTTTTAAATATCCTAGTAAACAACGAATGTAAGTACATAATATTTACTTTTTATGCTTATTAAATAATATTTCTCTTGTTTTTGGTCTATCTGCAATAAAGTTTGTTATAATTCATTCATTTTTTTCATTTTTAATACATATTATTAAAGTAGTTAACTACTTACTGGGTACACTACTTACTAACAATAACTTTACTGTAATATTTATTTCAGTAAATAAAATCGATTGAAATTTCGTAATCATCCATTTTCTATTCAAATAGTTTAAACAATTTACTTACTAAAGAGTTACATAATTATAATCCTGATAGTCCAGACATACAAAGTTTATTTTGTTTTCAGCGCCATCTTAAAATTATGCTCAGTACTACTGAAAAACCTAGCCGACAACCTTACCGTAAACTTGACCTGTTCATTTCAATCTTCACTTTTGTGAAGCAGTTCAATCTATACACAATAGATGGCGTTAGTTTAATTTTAGTTTCAGTGAATTTTAGTTTAATATTAATTCACATATTATGAAAGATTTTATGAATATTCAAATATTATTGTATTGAGTGATACGTGTAGATTTATCCCACAAAGTATGCCACACTTGTTTAAAGAACTGGTAGATGTTGGGTTTCCAAGGTGCTGGAATGGCGACCTCGCATCTGGAAAACGCAGCATTCGTATACCTACTCCTTACGTAAGAATTATGTAGGTTTTATGGTCGATGGAATTAAGAGTCTCGGGGAGCTGCTTGATCCAGTTGGTAACACAAGATTCGGCGCGTGTTTAGTCCCTATTGCAGGCTAGTAGGTAACCAGTGATTGCAATCAATCAGGGGCGGCCTTAGCCATTGCGAGGCCCTCATGCTTTGTGGAATTTCAATATATGTGAATTGAAAGCATTTTTATTCATGATGCTTGACGAGAAATGCAAAAGTTATTTAAATAAAAATAAATTTAGAGTTTTAATAATATTGTATATTGGAAATTAACAAAAGTTAATAAACTCGTTTCCTTTTTGAACTACCGGGGTCAAATCTTCTACCGGCAACACGATTCACGATCACGCGGCGGTAGCACGAGGCCGCCAGGCAACTCTGAAAGAGGGAGGCCCCGGGCGGTTGCCCTGCTTGCCACCCCCTAAAGCCGCCACTGCAATCAATCAATCAACAGGTAGGTACAGAAGATGACACTTACATTATAGGTACTAGTAAAAATTAAGTATAGAATATTATGATCCAAAGTAATCAGCCATTTCTGGCATGCAAATGTTAAATTTACAAACAAATCTATAAGATGAAATATTATATTTTTAAGAAGAACACATTTCAAAACAGTGAAACAACAGTAAGTAGGTAGGTAGGTATTTCAATTGAAATAAAAGTAGGTAGGTTAGTACAAGTAACTGAATATAATATTATGTCGCCTATCTATCAATCCGTATAATTTGGTAAATTCAATACCTAGTATGAATTGGTAATTTTGGAACAAAAAATTCTCAATGCCCAGAAGTTAGGAAGTTAATGGTGTTCGATCCCGCGCCTCGGAGACTGCTTGAAGTCGTCGGAACTGCGCCTGATCCCTCCGGTTGTATTCATCTCATCGGGCTGCGGTGGCTATGAACTTGTGGTGTAATAAATCTCCTGCAGATACCTTGTACCTGGAGATAAATTGTAGTGAACGCTTCTAGACTTTGTAAAATTTGTTACTCATTAGTTGGTAACAGTACCTATACGTTTTTTAATAAGCTCCCAGAAGACATACCTACTTGTAGATGTCTCTGAACAAGTTCAAAGTTTTTGTAAAACGTACCTATAAAACTAATTGAAAAGTCCTATAGTGTAAAGGATTATTTGAATGACTAGGAAGGCATGGGTATGAATAATTGTTCCAGCGACTAATTATGTTACAACTAGCTGATGCCCGCGACTTCGTCCGCGTGGTTTAAGTTTTTTTGATTCCCTCGGAAACTCCTTAATTTTCCGGGATAAAAAGTAGCCTACGTCACTTTCCAGGTCTTCAACTATACTCATGTCAAAAATCACTTAGATCCGTTGCTTCGTTGCGGCGTGATTGAAGGACAAACCAACAAACAAACACACTTTCGCATTTATAATATTAGTATGATATGATATGATTGTAATATATTATTGTTATAATTATACCTAAATCTAGTTTTTTGATTATTTGGGAAATGGTGAAAATAAAAAATAAAAAAATCCGGCTGAGTTTATTGTGGGCTCTTCTCAGACTGAAAACCTTGAAAAAGCTTTAGTTTTAAAAAAACGTAACTGATTATCACCATCTGATTATAAAAGTACCTAACTTGACGTCAATAAGTGTACATTGTACCTAAATTGAATAGATATATTATGACTTTGACTATGACTATGACTATACGACTGGCGATTAGCAGTCGTAGGCGAAAGTTGGTCGGGAGGACATTATGTATTATCTACTCTACTGGGCTACTGACTATACTGCGTACTTAACCCTATCATCACCATAACGAGTCAACTTGGTAATCTATTTAAAAAAAACAATTGCCGAATGTATGTAAGCGCATCTTTCAAAACGGCTGGTCCGAATTTGATGTAATTTTTTGTGTGTGTTTTAGTATCCCGGGATGGGAATTTATATTCAAAATTGGACTCGATAGGTAGCGCTGCAATCGGGTTCTACATTCATAGGCAGGACAACGGCTGCCGGGCCCACTAGTCTATAGATCTATCTATCTATGTAGGTATATAAAAATCAATTGCTATTCGTTTGTTTCGCTAACACTCAGAAGCGGCTTGACGGTCAAGGGATGGTTTATGTTCACAATTGGACTCGGTAGGGGGCGCTGCAATCGGGTTCTAGGCTCAGGGCAGGACAACGTCTGCCGGGCCCACTAGTTGGTAATAATTGTCACTTTACCAACACGGGGTAAAGCAATATAGACTGCCTCTTAAAATCAATAATTCCCGGGCATCGGTAGTGCATCTCTCTTCACAGCGTCAGCTATCTATCTCGTTTGCAGCAAACTACTAAACCTTGTGAAAGTTTTATAATCTACGAAAATCGTGTCGGACCCGTAATACAACTGGGAACAGCTTTTAATTTCCCTGGATGCCATCGATTACTATTTTGAATCTAAATTCCTACAATAACCGGTGAGGGATGAGCATGGTTTTAGGAAGCACATGTAGCCGGGGTAAATATTGAAAAAACATTTTTTTTTATTAGCTAACAGATCTTCCGAATAACGTAAAATTACGATAACCAATTTATGTCGCATAGAAAAGTGCATCCCATGTTGATGACGTCTCTATTCATTATTATTTATTTACTGACGTCAGTAAGTGTAGTGTACCTTAAATTGAATAAACGTTATATTGATTTGATTTGATTTAATTCGTGAAAGTTACGCAGCATGTGCGCGTTTAGATATTTGATAGAGTTATGATAGGTACCTACTGATTTAATTAAAGTCAAATAGCAAAAAGAATATTATATTTCCACAAATAGGTGGAAGCCGAATGTCATTAGGTAGGTAGGTACTTACCTATACATTTTTGTTCATGAGATCAAAAGCATTACGGGCGATCGGATCGTATGGTTAAAAACGGCAAATAGTGCGAATGCAATGGCAATATGTAAAAATAAATGAAATCGAAGTAAAATCGATATTGCAACGTTCTCGATGCGACATAAAAGCTTGAAACTCCATATTTCAGCTCAAACAAAGAAAATAGCTCCATCGATATGACATCATTTCGACATCGCTACAGGTTACCTATGGTCTAGGTGCATTTGCATTCAATTCAGGCACTGGAATATACCTTTGGAACCTACTGCAAATACTCGAATGGAAATGTAAAAAAATCTGAGTGTTTATTTTACGGTTAGCTTCATTTCATGTTAAGATTTTCAGTTCAAAGACAAGTTATGTATGTACTATAAAGCGTTGAAAATCCAACTCCTCCGCAAGTCGGGTTTTTAATAGCTGTCAACCAAAAGCGCGCCAATACTCTAGGAAGGAACGTCAAATGTCAAACGGGGCTTCATGTGCGCCATAGACAACTCTTAAAACTAAGAATGTATTGTATTCATCAGTGCATCATGAGTTTTTCTTACAGTGCTGTGTGCGGTCAGCTTTTTTAAAAATGTGTCTGTCTGCCGGTCTATATTCCCATGCATTTTTCTGATTTGACGAAAATAAACATAGCTTGCATCCCGGAAATGGACATGGAAAAAGTTCTGGAAAAAACATTTTTAAAAACTACCTGAACCTACGCGGAAGAGAACATCATAAATCATAATATTATTAACTAAGTAGTTGATAAGATTACCACAATAGCTCAACGGTTAGGCGGCGAACCGGGGTCGTACTGCCGTTTGATTTCACGTACCTTGACGTTTCTAAAATCATACTAATATTATAAATGCGAAAGTCAGTTTGTTTGTTGGTTTTTCCTTCAATCACGCTGCAACGGAGCAACGGATCGACGTGATTTTTGGCATGGGTATAGTTGAGGACCTGGAGAGTGACATAAGCTACTTTTTATCCCGGAAAATTGAGGAGTTCCCGCGGGAATCCAAAAAAACTTATTCCACGCGGACGAAGTCGCGGAGTAAGGATGAAGAATAATGAAACAATATTAATATGGCTTTAAAGCCATAATATTGTTGTTGCGCTGGCAGTATGGCCCCTGAAATCCGTAAGAAAACGGACTCGATACTTACGTAATACGTTAAATTATTACTAGCTGATACCCGCGACTTCGTCCGCGTGGATTGAGGTTTTGAGTTCCCGCAGGAACTCTTTAATTTAGTATTATGTGTTATTACAAACTATAATCTATCTCTGTGCCAAATCTCATCCAGATCCGTTCAGCCCTTCTGACGTGATTGACTAACAAGCATCCATCCGTCCATCAATCCATCCAATCTTTTGCATTTATAATATTGGTATAGATTGGAGGTAAAAACAAAAAATCGCCCTTTCCATTCATTTCCAAAATTAAAACATGGTAGGTCCTAAAACTCCGGTAAATTTGACGACCATGAATTCTAGAAGAATACGTTCTCAAGTATAGGTCAGTCTATACTTGATCTAAAAACAGGTTCTTAGCTGAAATCGGCTTATTCCTGTGGGCCCTAGATAATCCTGAAAACCTCATCACAAATTCTTAATGTTAACTTTACTTCTCAACAGAACGTTATCAATTATTTTTATTTACGAGCAAAGCCAACAGAAGCTGTCAAGGTCGTAACATTTGGAAGGGGGAACAACACCATAAATCAACTCGAACCAAAGGCTGCACGTAGTAACGGTCCTAATGATAAATTTATGTGAATTTCAGAATACTCCTACGTAGAATCCCTCAGAACGCATGCGCTGAGATATCGACCCGGGAGGACCTGCCACAGCGGCCACTCCGTTGGTGTAAACGATCCGGTGAGTACATATTTAAAAAAAAATAGTGATCCGGGACAAATACTAAAAAACAAGTGCATGTACCTTGCCGTGGCATTGATTATTATTATAGCGAGTTTGGTCAGACTGCAAGTAAGTCGGATTTTGAATATTAACGAATGGACGCTTTTTATCTATTCTTCCAACACAATTTCTGATCTATGTAAGTAATTGTATGTTATACTATACGTACGTACACTTTGTTTTTTATATATTTAGTGTTGTGACTGTGGTTTCATTTGTTTTTGTTTTGGTGGTATCCGCGAAGGTGACCTTTGCCACGCGTCGCCTGACGTCACTGGTTTTATCTGTGACGCAGCCACCCTTCGTATTTTTAAAAACGTAAGAGTCTTTATATTATTATTCTCTTATTAAACTTTAATTTCTTTACCATATAAATCTATTTTGCTATGAATGTATACTATGTATTCTATATTTGTAGCTAATGCATCTTACTACCTTTTTTTCGTATGCATAATCTTTGTGTTCCTAATTTTGTCCGTATGCGATCTGTTTGTTGTGCCATTTTGCTATGCTTTATGTATAAATTACGTAATATGTATGGAAAATTTTAGTTAGCTATTTATAGCCTGGAGCTATAAGGGCGCAACAGGTTCGAGTCTGCGCAGTAGAAGCCTGATGCGTTGTACCAATGTTTTTCGCGTTGCCCACTCCAATAATTTTTTTCTTATGTAACCATATTTTAAAATGCGTAGGTAGGTACTTTGTTTTTATATACAGCCTTTTATCTTTTATCTTTTATATTCATTCCGTTTCATATCGGTAGCTTTCAACTTGTCAAAGAGACACTAAATATTATAATTATTAATTGCTAGCTGATGCCCACGACTTCGTCCGCGTGGTTTAGGTATTTTTTATTCCCGCGGGAACTTTTTAATTTTGCGGGATAAAAAGTATGGCCTTCCCCGGGATGTAACCTACCAGTATATCGAATTTCATCCAAATCGGTTGAACGGATGGGCTGTGAAAGCGTAGCAGACAGACAGACAGACACACTTTCGCATTTATAATATCAGTATGGATTATGAAAACTTGTACAAAATAATTATATTTGTGCTTTTATCTAATACTGTTTTGAAACGACCAAGAGTTTTTAATTATATCCATGATGTTAGCTGAGTTTAGTCATTCGACATTTTTAGGCTTAAATTTTGTTTATGCTAATACCACTATAGCAGCAATCTTGATAAAGCTTTATTTGTACGTGACATTCAAATCATGATGTTATCTTACTGTCGTCATCGATAGTTGTGAAGCAATGGATCGGTATCCTTTATCCGTGTTCACCCTTTTTACCGTTGAATCGCAAAGCATCTATTAGGCATCCTTATTCCTTTCGTAGACAATTATATTTGAACACATGCTGAAGAAAGATAATCAATTTATTCGTCAATGGTGTCACAGACAAAACTTGATACAAATAAAGCACTTTCGTCTGTGACACCATTCCGTAAGGGTGTACAATTCAGCATTACGCCCTACGTCGTATGCCAAAATCAAATCGAATTGCTTAAATAAATTAATAATTGCTAGATTGTAACTTGTAAGTATACAGTTGTTAAAGTTTAATGAGAAACCAAGCCACAATCAGCCATGAAATGGCATGCAAAAATTACTTTTGTCCTAATTAATCCTATGAATTAAACGCATTTAATTATGATAAGAACTTCAAAAATGACAATAAATTCTTCCACGTTTCATTCATATTTCTAAGATAGGTTTCTCTTCTGTATAACATTTTTTTTTAAATCTTTAGTGAATATGACAATGATAACAATTTATCATTGTCATATCAATATGACAATGATAATAATATACCCTACAGGGTGTGGTTACAGCTAAGCGATATAGTTTCGAGGTCGTATCGAAACGTTTTCGATGTACTCAATAGGTGCATCTTGCACCTGCGCCTTGCATCTCCCTTTATTGATGTTTGGGAGCTGAGTTGTGACCTAGGTTTGCCCGGGCCCAGACGAACACTAAAACCAAACAAATAGTTAGGTACCTCGACAGCGTCGTTAGACGTTCATCTCTTGCAAGGCTCGCAGGCACAAATTTCTTTCCGAATCGGTGGTAGAATCCTGACACGTCATCACAAGTAACACAATTTGACCTACGTTTCTTTTCATTTCTTAATGAAATCCTGGAAAACCTTGAAATCTTCCAAAAATCTTCTCAAAATCTTTCTTCCTATAATAGTGCATCTATTGAAGGTAGGTACTAATTAAACTAATAGGGATGATGCCTCTGTAAAAAATAAATTATTTCTTGCTGATTATTAAATAGAGAGTCTTCCAAAAGACCTTAAATTCACATACTCGCTTAGTTTTAAGTTTGACAACCAATTTAAACTATAGATGAAAAAAAAGTGCGTTGAAATTTGATGTGATCTCCGTTGTTAGTAATAACAACATAAAATTTATTACAGAACTAAGAAATATTTTATGAAGTGTTTTGGAGTTACAAAAATATTACTTTAAAAGACTAGATTATATTCTCGGTATTACCTACACCTTTAGCAGCAAAATAAAACTTTATGACTAACCCACAATAAACCAAATCGATTTCGACTATTAAAAATTTATATTCTACTGGCTTGAGGTCGTCCGGGCAAAGTTATAGGTACCTATCTATGTACATGGCTCATAGTTATAACATGAAAGCTATAGGTAAGTGTACCCCCTCCTAGGGGGTGGAAAATGGAAGGACATTGGTAACATGCAAGGGGGAGACTAGGCTAGCGAATGCAACGCTTTATCGATTGCACCCTGCACCACCCCTTTGCCTAGGCCATCGAGGGGTAGGTTCACCCCTTTCCAGGTAAAAAATATGGGCTGACCGATTCTGCGCTCGATGCAAGCGAGTTTATTGATTGATGCGTTCAATGACAAAATGGACACTTTGATTTGACATTGAACTTTCGTATAAATTTGAATAAAAGATATATTTTACTACAAGTTAGGCTTTGACTAGGATCTCACTTGATGTTAAGTGATGCAGTCTTAGATGAAAGTTTTAGTTGGCATCGTACCGGAACGCTAAATCGTTTAGTGGCACGTCTTTGCCGGCAGGATTGTAACTAGCCACGGCCGAAGCCTCCAACCAGACCAGCCCAGAGGAAATTCATTAATTCCCAAATTGACCCTGCCGGGAATCGAACCGTAGGTCTCCCACGTTAAGACAACAGCATTCAACACTGCACCAGGGAGGTCGTCAAATATAATAAAATCCTGCTACTTCGCCCGTGTAAATTAATATCGAGATATCCAGATCGTACTAATATTATAAATGCAAAAGCGTGTTTGTTTGTTGATTTGTTGGTTTATTGGTTTGTTGATTTGTTGGTTTGTCAATCACGCCGCAACGGAGCAACGGATCGACGTGATTTTTGGCATGGGTATAGTTGAAGACCTAGAGAGTGACATAGGCCCGGTATTAATTTATCCCGGAAAATTAAGGAGTTCCTGCGGAAATCATTTTTTTTTTTGGTATATTACAGTAGACGCACAAACAAACTCGAACAAATAATGCATTTTGTAATCATCATTATCACCATTCATTTTTCATAGGTACTTAAACATTTTTTTTCATTAACGTGGACAGTCTTTCTTTGTCTTTGTGGAAAGTTCAAGACAGTAACTTGACTTGCAAGGAAAGTTACCTGAAAGGACAAGTAGACTTGCCAGGAAAAATTCTAAAGAAGCAAATAAGAATTCTAATTGATGTAGAATTTTCTATTTCAATGGAAGCAGACAGGTGATTTACCTCGCGTCCATGCAAGACGGATGATTTACCGCGCGTCCTCGCAAATTGACCGATAGGGTAAATGCACAATACTGACGGAACAGGACAAAACGTCTGTGGGACACGGATCTGCGCGTTTTCCCCGTGCGATGTGGGCGTGACGCGCTAACTTTTTAGCATGACACACTAGTACTACCTACTGACAAGTGAGTAGTGTGCTTTCGCCTTTAACAGCACGGCACGCACCGTACACGGCGTAACCTTAGCATAAATCACGTCCTTTATTATATCCTCTTTGCGCTAGCCTTAGCCGAAGGCGTAACATTAAATTTATCAAAAGACGTAAAGCCAAGTTTTGCCAATGTCACTCTGTTGAATGAGGCTTCGGCGATAAGATACGAGTAGGACTGGTTTGTATGGCTAGTGAGCTAAAACGATCGTTGCAATGGCGCTGTCCATTCACTAGCGCTCATTCAAACTTTCTACGGATACAGACTAGCTGATATCAGAGAAAATATCTAAATATATAAAATTCAAAGTCCTGACTGACTGATATATCAACGCACAGCCTAAAACGCTGGTCCTAGAGACATGAAATTTGGAGGGTGTATTCGTTCTGAAGAGTAAGTATCCATTAAGAAAGGGTTTTTCGAAATTCCACCCCCAAAGGGGTAAAATAGGGGTTGAAAATGTGTATGAAAGTCGGTCGTTTTTCAAGTTATAGCCATTGAACTTGATATTTGGGCTTTCGGTAAAAAAAAGAAGCACGTGTGTCACAATTTTTAAAAATTGATATTCATTGATGAAAAAACGGAACGGAAAGGATGACATTATGATTAAAAAAAATCAAGATTTTTAAAGTTAGTCTATTTGGTCTATTCTCACCTTTGCCTTCTTATATAATTAGTATCTTTTTTTTACCGAAATGCTACAGTGAATGAATTTTTATCCTCCTTATATTTGCTTGAGTTCAGCATCAGTTTTACGATACCATACAAAAATCTTGCTGTGTTGTGAAAATCAGCTGAGTTTCTTGCCGTCTCTTCTCAGTAGAAGCAGCTTTATTAGAGTCCCAAGTCCCAACTTGTCGGTGAAATAAATTGGGATTTTGGGAGAATGGGAGAATGGGGGAGAAAAGACGTAATATTTAAGTTCACTGTTAGTTTCATGTTTGATAACAATTTTAAACTATCGATTAAAAAAAAGAATTGTGTCGAATATTGATGACATCACAAGCATGTATTTAATAGGTACAACGTCCCATACTGAGTACGCATTTTGACATTTGATAAAAAGTTGCTGATTTGACTTGCTGTCAAATAATTAATGGTCCTACTCGAAATAAAACATTTGTTTTCATTTCAAGTATTTTTAGAGCCAACTGCCCTAAGTCTTTTAAAAGCTCTGTGTATATTTGGTCTGCGAAAGATGCGCGGGCGCCGCCCGTGGGCGTCAGCCGTGCGTCCTCCGCCCGCGCTGCTGTTGTCAACACTATTAAGTATATTGCTTGTATATTGCCCATTTTTACATCTTCATTAAAAATAAATTGTATTACTTAACACATTTTTTGAAATCAAAGTTCCACTAGATGATGCCCGCGATTTCGTCCGCGTAGATTAATGAATTCGATTCCCGCTACAACTCTTTAATAATTTCCTGGGATAAAATGTAGCTAATGTTTCATCATTGTTTAAAGATTAAGGTGTAACCACCCAAAAATCCAAATTTTCACGTTAACCGATATCTTTTACTAACAATGGAATTTTTAATACCGTCGAGCAAATTACTACCTGCAAATTAAAGTCTTCTAAAAGCTTTAAGTTTCCATTATAGGGGTAAAAAAGCGCCCCCTTGTTGGCCAGCGTGGTGGACTATGGATTTGCTTTAGTGTTTTTTTACATCGTATGGTTTTTCATATTCTAATTAAAACGAATCAATTATAATGCAAATATAAATATATCAAAAGAAGCCGACCTAGGCGAACACCCAAACATTTTGATAGCATCTTAATCGCTACACCTACATGAAGTTACGTTCGATTGAACTAAAATCAGGGTTCCTTATTCAAATTTATTCAGTCAACATTAAAGTCCCACTGGATATTTTATGAGAACTGAAAAGGTCGAGAGAAAGTTTTTGAGAAATAGACTTTAGTTACTATTAGAGCCTAAAAAATAAAATTACAATTTCTGGGATGAATGACAGAGTTGTACCCAGACAGTTGTTGAGGGTTGATTGAATTTGAGGGTACCAAATAGGTACAATTCTACATCAATGGGTACCCATGTAACAATTTTTTTTAATTTAAATTTTATATTATTTAGTCTACTGTAGCCTACTGCTGTACTGTAATGAAACAAAAATTCACAGATTTCTGAGTCCCCGCTAGAATCGGAGCATTGAAAATTCCAAAAAAAGTTACCAGACGATTTTCAAAATTCAAACGCTCACACATGTCTCGATAAATTCCTCAACTCTTGGTACTATTCCCATCTCGATCCTCCCAAAGTCCTCGGAGCTATTTCCAAAAATACGTCTCAGGCGATTTGCGTCTGATAACCATTTTCAATGGTAAAATTTTTTTTGACTTAGAATCTGCTCTTAAAAATTAAGAAAATGACACCCTGTATATTTCTTTATGGCTAATTAACTTCCAAAAATTTTGTACCTACGTGATATTCACGGCTCCAGTCAGACTCCCACTTGTAACTTGATAGTTTTTGTGAAGGAAAACATCACAATAATGTTATGTCATGTAACTTGTCGCGTTTGATTGATTTGCATCATTGTACGCTAATAAAATGCTAAGTACCAATAAAAAATCTTAACAAAAACTGAACAATTGGCCATGTTTCTAAGGCAACAATGAATAATCGCGAAGTATTGTTTTTGTGACAGGTTTTTTTGTAGACGATTATTTTATTATGACAAATGCTTACGATTAGTTCCATTAATAAAAATTGTAATTGACGGGGTCATAATAATAAAACATTGCTCATTGCAAATTGGGAACTTAACAATTTACTGTAGTACCTATTGACAAGGCATTTCGCTTCCTTATTTAAAATACTCTGACTCACTTAGAAACTTTTTCCAATAATTTTCCGTATCTAGTAATGTTATAGTTGGTCGAATTATTAAGTCGATTACGCAAATCGATTTTCTCCACGTTATTACGTGACGCAAGATCATCACTTTTGCATTAAAGGTGATGATAATGACGTTATTGTTTTGATGGTAAACATATCACACATTTTGTTTTATACATGAAAAACTGTATACACAAAAATATTTAATATAAATCAAAGTACAATCGTTACTATACTATACAGTGTTATCCTACGTCTCGCTAGTTCTTCTCTGTAGGAATAGCATTCCGAACCTGGTAGATTCATATGACGATTCAAAAGCACTTGTGAAAGTTTATTTGAATATAAAACATTGTATGTATGATCGTAAATATTAATTTCTCTTCTTAGATCCGCAATGGGCCATCAAGGACTTTTGGTTATGGCAATAAGCATCGTCGGGGCGATGGGCTATATCCCCCATGGTTCTATTGGGGAAAAGGTTCGTATCTATTGTATCATGTTAACTAACAATGTATCTATTTTACACCAACTTTTTTTCTAAAAAAGATAAAAGGAAAAGAATATTAGTATAGGATATAAAAATAGGAGAGAACGTTTCGCGCCACCTTAGATGTACTAAACAAAAAAGTTTTTTTTTTGTGATTTATCATTCGTATCGGTTTCTTTGAAATAGATACAAAATATTCAGAGATTGAATATCAATTGGCTATGTTAATATTAAAAAATTGTTAAATTTCCAAATGCAATCGTCATATCAATGACATAATAATTATTAGCTGTTTTAAAACTTGTGATATGCCACATCATTCTTGGAATAATTGATATTCATGGAAGCTTCTAAACAAAACAGGCGATCTCTGAAAATATTGCAGATTTTATTGTATGTCTGAAAAGTTGAGATTAAAGAATCAGGCTACTTTGTCGCCAAGACGTAGATAAATTGAGCATTTGTAACAAGAGGATTTTCTGAACCAAGAGTTTAAAACGCTTGGATATGAAAAGCGATTGAATAGCAATTTTTTTTTTTAAATACATTTTTTCGCACCATACACTAAACAGAGACGTATTATCTTCAGAACATGATGCCTATTATGTATGCGTGTGTAAGCACGTAAAATTGAAGACCAGCAGATAAAGGGACGAGTAAGGCTGTAAAGTAAACGTTTTCTAACTGAAAATATGTTTAATTTATAATAATTGCTCTAAAATTGAATTGCAATTTTCGGTGGAAAATATTTTTTTTTTAAAATAACTATTTTAATAAACCTGACAAATCTGCCGTGTTTAGCACATGCACCATCCACCTTAACTTAGCACTATTTTTTAGGAGCCTATTTTAACGGAAGCTTTGCTTCGTGAGGTCGTCGAGCGTATGGGCAAGGATTTCAACGACGCAGCGTCAACGTACCTCGAGTTCCCGTCGAACGAGAGGCACCTCGCTCTGATGGCTCGAGCCAGCAAAGAGCTGGAGCACGAACAGCTCGATTACGACTCGCTGATCGACGGCAACCCCAGCCCCAGCCTGCGCGACCAAGAGTACCTGCAGCACAGGTATACCGTTCGATATACCTAAACTTAAGGAGCTTTTTACTAAAGCGAGTAGGAGAGGAGATATGAGGAGACGAGCAGCGAAGTGGGCAGGTTATTTCCACTAATGCAGAACAGAGATAACTGAGACCTCGCGGCGCCATCTATTGACATCAATGTGAGGTTCTGTTTAAAATATTGGAGCTCATTAAAAATTAAATAATTTCGTTTGCTTAAAATATTTATCTAATTTTAGTATTTGCTGTTCAAATACAGGATATAATTCAAATAATTGATCACGTTTCAGGCTCAGCCTTTCAGAAAATTTAGAGTTCTGAGGTCAACTTTGGACGTCAGAAAATCTCCACTTGGGGGGCTCCCCATTTCGTCAATTTTAGGCGAAAAATTAAAAAAAAAAAATTTTTTGACTCTATTCCTACTTATCTTTAAAATGATATACCGCAACCCTATGTGACGCTATAAACATATTTTACTTCGCATTCGCTTCTATGAGAGTTCGGCTGGAGGCCATTACTTTACATGTTATATTTAAAGCTGAAGTAATTACGTTCAGTAATTCAGAAGTTATAATGCTCTGACAGACGGACGAACGGACGGACGGACGGACGGACAAGTGCAAATTCACTCAAGTAGACTCAGATACCTTCGCTTCGCTCGGTCAAATATTATATTCTATTGTATTCTAACTCCGCTGCGCGCCTCCGCCTGATAGCAGCTCAAAGCTTATCTCCATTGAACTTGTCCATAGAAAAATAAGACATCTCTTCTCCCCAGTTGAATGGTTTCTACCGAAGCTATGCTGATAGGAGATGTGGAAATAATCTGATTGGCTATTTACAAAACATCTCATTTCCTCTCTGAACAGATGAACAGACAGACACACTTTCGCATTTATTATATTAAATATGGATAGGTATAATAATAGTATGGATTTGGAATGTAAACGTATTATATTTGCAACATAGAAGAGAGACATAAAAACCTAAACACATTCAATAAGCCTTAGAAACAGGTCTAGTAAATGGTACTTAGAATATTAAAATGTTTGTAGAAGTTACATAAAAGTCAAGCACTTAAAATAATTAAGCATCTCTGTGTGGGTTTTAACGAGGCAGTGTCAATACTCGGCCCACTAGCTGTCGTCCTACGAGGCCCTTTAAGCAAAAGAATACATTTAAGCCTTTACAAATATCACTCGTTTAAATTACCTCAGTACACTTACGATATTTCTAAATCACTGTAAAAGAACTCTCGAGGTATTGAACTATCTTTTTCAGGCAATAAAGCCAATCAGTCTTTTAGTACGGGCTAAAACAACTCGGGCATGCAGGTTCTTCATGCCTATGCCTCACGATATATTCCTTCACCGTTTGAAGCAAGTGATGTATAATTTTTGAAGTGAAACTTCTTTAGGCGCGTTGAGCTCTTTTTGGTAGGGTAATGTGGAATACGCGAGATCGACACCATTCTTCTGAAGACAAAAGGTCTTAAGTATAAATAGTACATTCGTTATTAAACTTTAATGTCTTAGTTTTAAGGTTTATATTAATAAGTGCTGTGTAACCGACACTTCGCGTTGTTACGAAGACAAAAGGTCTTAAATATAAATATAGTACATTCGTAAATAAACTTTAATGTCTTAGTTTTAAGGTTTATATTTGAAACTAGCTAATGCCCGCGACTTCGTTCGCGTGGATTGAGGTTTTTCGGTTCCCGCGGGAACTCTTTAATTTTCCGGGATAAAAAGTAGCCTATATGTGTTATCTCTGTGCCAAATTTCGTCCAGATCCGTTCAGCCGTTGGAGCGTGATTGAGTAACAAACATCCATCCATACATCCATTCATTCATACATCCAAACTTTCGCATTTATAATATTAGTAAGATATTATTTTTTTTTAACTTGAAAAAAAAAATTAAGTATTCGTTTTCACTTCTATCGGCAATTTTTTTGTTTATTTTTAATGTACATAACTCTGAAAAGTCAGAGATTCGTGTCCGGGGATCGAACCGTAGACCCCGTATAGGAGGTCGAGTGTCTAAACACATAGCTTTTTATGTTTAACGCTACCTCTGTATTTTCAGTTCATTGTGGGGCCATCAATACGTAACCGGCGGAGCGGGCGAGGGTGAGCAGCGCCTGCAGCCCTCCGGCCTGATGCCCAACAGGCAGATGGTCAAAACCGACGCGGTCCTCCCAGCTTATTGTAATCCTCCCAACCCTTGTCCCGTTGGCTATACTGGTAAGTAAACTATCTGAGCTTTTCGTTATCTAAGTTTATTATTTAATTTGTAGGCTAGCGCCTGGCTGCAATCAGACCTGTTTGCAAGTGGTGATACAGCCTGAGGTGGAGTGCGCTTGCCTAGAAGATGCCTATTCTCTCGTTGGATGTCTGTCTGTCTGTCTGTTCGGCATCTAACAGGCAGACAAACTAAAACTCCAAAAAATTTTTTATCTGTATATCGATAGTAATGATAAAGATAGGTTGTACAATTTCCTCCAACAAAAAATTTCAAAAACTATTCAATGTTCAGGAATCGTCCAGCTACAGCTTTGTTAGAAGTACAGATATGAAGCAAAAATACCTATAGATAGTATTATTTTGTCATCTGGGAAGAAGGATTGATGTACATTTTCACCTTCCAGAAGAACAAGGTTGCATCAGCGATTTTGAGAACACGGCTGCCTTTAGTCGTGAATACCAACTGTCACAAAGGTGCATGTGCGATGGAGAGCATATGTTCAGCTGCCCTCCGGAGCCGCCTTCTGAGCTCGACATGCGTTTCCCAGACCACCACAAGAATCTTGTAGCAAAAAAGTACAAGAACGACGTTAGTATTACATAATTAATACAATACCTGAAAATCCTTAGCTATTTTAACGTTTAAACCATCGTCATATTCATTTTAACTATACATAACTACCGGATAAACTCACGTGTTATGTCGGAAAAATGCATCTACTATGGTACGCTGCCCACAGTCAGTCAGCGGCCGAGTCGCGCGAACAGGCTTATGAAATGAATAAGGGCCCCGAACGGGTTCGAAACTAGTCGGGCATTTTTCCGACGTAACACGTGAGTTTATCCGGTAGTAATGTATAGTTAAATTATTAGCTATTCGCTGTTTTATATTGAACAAATTAATTTTGCTTTTGTTTCCAGTAAGTGCTGCATTATCACTCACTTAACAAACTATTGGCTAAGTTTTACATACTTAAACTTTTATTTAAATAGGATTCATATTAAGTCGTCTTCGCGTTTTTTAATATTACCCAGATATATCAGAAGTTTGTTTGTTAAAAGTCAGAAGTACATACTATATTTTTACTAATTAGGTACATAACTAATTTTTCACCGAGCTGGCGTCAACTTCTGATGTAACCTAAATATTTCGTAAATGTATAATAATATAGATTGAAGTTTTTTTTTTTGTTGTCGTATGAAAAATTACTCACATTGTTGATATAGGTACGAGTATTATATCACTTTAAGATCAGACTTTATAACTCAATAATTACAATTTTAGGTGGAAAACCCGTATCTACTGGGTGAACGCCTACCTATAGCAGCCAAAAAAGGATTCGACGTACACGTATATTGAATGTCACCCTATAGTAGTCTAACAGCATACTTTAAGATTTTAGATTTTATTAAACTATCCTAAAGATGATAGGAAAATATTTCTGTAAACTTTTTCTAATCTATTGCAACCTTATGTAGTTATGCTTTGATGCGGTATCAAGGTCTAGTAAGTTGTACGATGATGTAAGATCATGAAATGGAACCACACGATGTGAATATTTTTACACAATTTCACCTTGATATAATTTTTTTTAAATGTGTTTTAGTGATTGAATCTAAGTTTATTTAATTCTGAGACTATATTATTATTTTGGCATAACAAAATTAGTTTAAATAATTAGTTAATAAATATATTAAATATAGATATATTTTTATTTCTTAAGCGGTATTTTTTTAATAAAATAATTTAAATGTAGAATTTGGTGTAAATAAATACCTGGGTTAATGATGTCGCAAAACAAAAGAGATAAATTTAGAATGTAGAACAATGCGGGCGTGAAAAATACTTTGTACAGAACATCTTAATGAAATTAACCCTGACTACTGTAGTGTGTAGTAATAAAAATGAAATACCAACTATAAGTTGGTAGGCTAGTTTCTAGAGATATTTATTGCAAAGCACCTATCTGCTTACTATTTTATCCTATCTGCTACTATATATATTTTTTTATAAGCATTGTTATATTTATTCGCATTTTGTTTTGTATACTCCAATTTTAATATTTTACACTTTGTGATACTAATAATATTATCAGATTACAAAAAAAATTTAGCCCAATTTTTAGGTAAAGAAATAAACAAGGCAAATTCTTGATAAAATACATTTACGTTTATAAATTGAATAAGGATCACGGTTTCATGATGGATCTAATTTAAGAGAAAAAACTATTCAATCGTCGAGTATTATCATGGTGTTTGCAAAAAGGAACGAAAATATGTTCATAAAAGGGTTTAAAAAACTTGAAATTGTTCTTCTGTCGCCATATAAATTTTTAAATTTTACTGTATTCATATTTTTGAACTCAAGATTTTTTCCTCTTTCATTTGACATCCCATTCGATGAATTAAATTAGCTTTTTTTATAATTAAATAATTAATTATAAAAAAACATTTTAGAGACCCCCACTTTTTTAGATGTCTTTTATTGATCTGTTATATACCCCCACTTTTTTTGATCTGTTATATCGATTTTGTTAGTATAAAATGTAGTATGTACGTATGTATGAGGTATCAATCGATTCGTCAGCATGGTCGGACCATCATGACGAATCGATTGACACCTCATTCATCAAAACATAACAAAACACACACAAAACACATTTGTTTAGACGCTACGGTGGTACAAAAATACAAACATACATACACACATAGACTGCTAAAACTATAACCCTTCCCTTTAACTTTGCCGTAGTTGGGTAAAAATCAAATCATATTAATGATCTCAAACATTAGGTTTTAATATAAGGTATTTAACAAGATTATAGGTTACATTAAATATATTGTTAATATAGAACTTTGTAAATATGCCCCCCATGGGCCGTGAAAAATTACCTGCGTTAAAAAATTAGTAGTGTAAATATATTGAAATAGTAGAAAAACGAAATTTACCTCATAGACAATTAAGAAGGCATATTATTGCATCTATAAAACTATGAATACTTACCCTTTTAAATAAAAATTATGTAAAAAAAATGGTAATTTTCATGTCTCTAACTTCAAAAATATACCTAAGACTCATAAAAACCACCAACCCCCATATTTTCATCCCCTTTGAGGTTGATTTTCGTGATATTGCTAAAATTCTAAAAGTTGTCTTGGTACATTTTCGTGAATATAAAAATATATTAAAAAGTAAATTCGTAAAACAGTAAACACATTTATTTCTTGTAAACATAATAATTATATTCATTAATTGATATTTCCACAAGTCTTCCGTAGTCGTTACCTTAAAAAAAATTAAACAGTTATTTCAATTGTAATACAATTTGTAAATAGATAAAATAAAAACGATTGCACTCTTTGATCACCAATATTATCATAATATTTAAAAGAGATCAGAGTGTAAATTTCTTAAACCTCTGATCTTTAAAAAAAATATTGCTGTAGCTTTGATTAAAATCACATTCCTCTAATTTATGATTTTATTTAGCGTACTGTTACTGCACAAAAAGCGGTTTTCAGTCTTTTATTCCACTTCTTTAAATTCACTGTGGGTAATAATTGTTTTTTTTTTTAATATTATTATATTATTTCAATTATTTAATACATATTATATAGATTGTACGGTAATTAACATAGATTTATAGTTAAAAATAAGCAACTTATTTTAAGAATTGTAAATTGTAAGCGAGTCAATGATGAAGTCTAGTCATTTCCAGTAGCCTGTATATACAGATAATAAAAATATAATCATCTTATATTAAGTAAATATTAAATTATAATATTTTGGAAAATAATATATTTTTGAAACAAATAAAATGTTATGATGTCACATAAACATGAGTAGTTTGTAAATAGTAGTAATTAGTTAAATAAAATTTTAAAGAAGATATTAGTTAGGTATATTGTTAATAAACTACCACCGAATAATAATTTGAACTCATCATAATATTTAACACCGAAAAAAAATTGAGTTACATAACATTACTAACAAAAATTTCAGAAATACGTTTTTTTCGCCTACTGAAGTTGTCTGAGTTTTGATCTAGCAGTTTGGGTACATAACTAATTTTTCACCGAGCTGGCGTCAACTTCTGATGTACTAAACATTTCGAAAATGTATAATAATATAGATTGAAGTTTTTTTTTGGTTGTCGTATGAAAAATTACTCACATTGTTGATATCAATGATATATTACTCGTACCTATATAGGTACGAGTATTATATCACTTTAAGATCATACTTTATAACTCAATAATTACAATTTTAGGTGGAAAACCCGTATCTACTGGGTGAACGCCTACCTATAGCAGCCAAAAAGGATTCGACGTACACGTATATATTGAATGTCACCCTGTAATAGTATAACAGCATACTTTATGATTTTAGGTTTATTATACTATCTTATAGATGATAGGAAAATATTTCTCTAAACTTTTTCTAATTTATTGCACTCTAATGTAGTTATGCTTTGATGCGGTATCAAGGTCTAGTAAGTTGTACGAAGATCATGAAATGGAACCACACTATGTGAATATTTTAACACAATTTCATCTTGATTTATAATTTTAAAAAATGTGTTTTGGTGACTGAATCTAAGTTTATTTAATTCTGAGACTATATTATTTTGGCATAACAAACTTAGTTACTAAGTATATTATTAAATATAGATATATTTTTATTTCAATAATTTAAGCTGTATTTTTTTAATAAAATAAGTTGGGTAGAATTTGGTGTAAATAAATACCTGGGTAAATGATGTCGAAAAACAAAAGAGATAAATTTAGAATGTAGAAAAATGCGGGCGTGAAAAATACTTTGTACAGAACATCTTAAAGAAATTAACCCTGACTACTATATTGTGTAGTAATAAAATTAAAAAGGTAGGCTTTCTAGTTTAGTGTTAGGTAGATATTTATTGCAAAGCACCTATCTGCTACTATTTATATATATTGTAAACATTGTTATATTTATTCGCATTTTGTTTTGTAAACTCCAATTTTAATATTTTATAATTTGTGATACTAATAATATTATCAGATTACAAAAAAATTGAGCCCAATTTTTAGGTAAAGAAATAAATAAGGCAAACTCTTGATAATACATTTACGTTTATAAATCGAATAAGGATCACGGTATCATGATAAATCTCATTTAAGAGAAAAAATTATTCAATAGAACGAGTATTATCATGGTGTTTGCAAAAAGGAACGAAAATATTTTCATAAGAAGGTATAAAAAACTTGAAATTGTTCTTCTGTCGCTATATAAATTTTTCAATTGTACTGTATTCATATTTGTAAACTCAACCTTTTCTCCTCTTTCATTTGACATCTCCCTCGATGAATTAAATTAGCAAAAAAAAACATTTTAGAGACCCCACTTTTTTAGATATAACACTTGTTAAATCGATTTTGTTAGTAAAAAAAGTAGTATATTCATGGTCCTGGACCATGATGACGAATCGATTGACACCTCATTCATCAAAACATAACAAAACACACACAAAACACATTTGTTTAGACGCTACGGTGGTACAAAAATACAAACATACATACACACATAGACTGCTAAAACTTTAACCCTTCCCTTACTTTGCCGTAGTTGGGTAAAAATCAAATCATATTATTATGTTTCAGATTCAAAAACTCAATAGCTCAATGGATTATATAGTTATATTTTAATAACATCCATTCAAGATAGACCCTTTCGCGTTTAGTAGAAGCAAAATATAAACCACACTTAAAAAATGGTGCCACCTATTTTAAAGATCTTTCAAAGCATGAATACCTAAATAATTTTAACAATGTTGCTATTAAAATACTATTTTATAAGTATAATCATACAGTAATGATATAATAAGACGGAGGTCTCGAAGTTGTATAGTATGCATAGGATTTAAAAAAAAGTAAATTTACTTATAATCTTACATTTACAGAATAATGCATGTGCATACCAAATTATGAAATACCTCAAATCCAAACAGTATTCGCAATATTTCGTTTCATTTTCAAAAAGGTAATATTAGTAAATACTTTTGACAGCAAACTACCGATGGAGATCAAACAAAAAATAAAAATACCGGTGGTTGTATTATTATTATTATCATTTAATCGTCATATTCGTAATAATATAATTTAACCGCCGTCAATAGGCCTATATATATAGGCTTTAATATATAGCTTACATGCAGGTTTTTATTATTTAAAATTTAAATGGTAATTTTCATGTCTCTAACTTCAAAAATATACCTAAGAATTTCATACAAACTATACCAACCCCCATATTTTCACCCCCTTTGAGGTTGATTTTCGTGAAATTGCTAAAATTCTAAAGGTGTCTTGGTGCATTTTCGTGAATATAAAAATATATTAAAAAGTAAATTCGTAAAAAACATTTATTTTTTGTAAACATAATAATTATATTCATCAATTGATATTGCCACAAGTCTTCCGTAGTCGTTACCTAAAAAAATTAAACAGTTTTTTCAATAATTGTGATCAAATAAGTTAAATATAATTTGTAAATAGTTAAATAAAAACGATAGCACTCTTTGATCACCAATATTATCATAATATTTAAAATAGATCAGAGTGTAAATTTCTTAAACTTCTGATCTTAAAAAAAAATATTGCTGTAGCTTTGATTAAAATCACATTCCTCTAATTTATGATTTTATTTAGCGTACTGTTACTGCACAAAAAGCGGTTTTCAGTCTTTTATTCCACTTCTTTAAATTCATTGTGGGTAACATTTTTTTTTTAAATATTACTAAATATTTTTAATAAATAATAAGTTTAATAAAAAATATGGTAAGTAACATAAATATTATATAATATAGTTAAAAATAAGCAACTTATTTTAAGAATTGTAAATTGTAAGCGAGTCAATGATGAAGTCTAGTCATTTCCAGTAGCCTGTATATACAGATAATAAAAATATAATCATCTTTTAATAAGTAAATATTAAATTATAATATTTTGGATAATATTATATTTTTGAAACAAATGAAATGTTATGATGTCGCATAAACATGAGTAGTTTGTAAATAGTAGTAATTAGTTAAATAATTTTTTAAAGAAGATATTACTTATGTATATTGTTAATAAACTACCACTGAATAATAATTTGTACTCATCATGATATTT
Organism: Erebia aethiops; assembly: GCA_923060345.2. Lineage (NCBI taxonomy): Eukaryota > Metazoa > Arthropoda > Insecta > Lepidoptera > Nymphalidae > Erebia > Erebia aethiops. The sequence continues at coordinate 5,023,770 of OV281093.1, read as the reverse complement.
AACACCGAAAAAAAAAAATTGAGTTACATAACATTACTAACAAAAATTTCAGAAATACGTTTTTTTCGCCTACTGAAGTTGTCTGAGTTTTGATCTAGCAGTGCGATATATATTAATTTACTAGCTTTTATTCGGAAATAGGAATGGGGGAGAGTCGTATTTATATGCAATCCCTATTTAAACTAAAGTATATTATATTTTTTCAATTGATTACATTGAACCTAATATTATTATTGTTTTCAACTTAAACAAAGTTACATTATATTATAACCACAAGAAATGTTAAGAGTATTTTTAAAATTGAACAAATACTTACGGTACTATTAAAATATCAGAGTCACCTAGTTCCTAGTTCGAGCCACAGGTTTGAGCTGATTAATGAATAAGAATACAATAAACAAGGGTATACCACAAAGATATAACATACAGTTAAAATGCGAAAGCAAGGAAAGAGCATATGCCTATGTAACATAATAAACCCAGTTATACTATACGGATAAACCTTAAATTACATTATCTAGGTGTACCGTGTACCCTTGTATGCAAACAGGAAATTTTTCTGTTTTACAGGTAATAAATACTTAATGTTTTTTCTATATAAAACAAATATATCAAGTTTTTAAGATATGATTTTATAGCTTGACAGACGCTGACATTATATTTTTTTGTAATACGTAGCCGGAATGAAAGCTCCGGAAATTAAACTTGGAAAAAAAACCGCAAGGAAAACCCAGAAAGAAATTGTTTCTTTATTTTTTCAATACTTATAATATTTCTTATTTTTTTTAATATTTTATTTAATTCATATTGCTTGCCATAATTCTTTGTATTAGGTAATCCTGTTTTTTGCTATGTAGGTTTTCAAAACGTGGGATTTCTACTTCAATGTAGATTTTGTAATAATTTGAATTTATTAGTTTAGAATAGTAAAGGCATGCATCGGGCCATGGTTGATGAAAACAGTAATATGTATATACAGGATGTTAAAGTATATACCTATTATAAGATTGATAGCAAAATTATTCTATCCAGGATCGTTTATGATGTTATAAATGCACAGTTATTAGTTATTAATTCAATAATATGAAATACACTTAATTAGATACATACGAATATAACACGTGAATTATTTTATAATACGTATTAGTTAGACAGCTATACATAAACAATTGCTTGACAAAACATTGAATGAATTAATTAATTATTTAATACACTTGTAAGTTGTAACTCGTCAAATTCAAATCTCGTCACCTAACAAATAACCACGCATTATGAACCTGATAGTAACTAAGAACGACGATTCGATATTCAGAACATCACGTTAATAACCTATTTCTCGTGATCTAGATCGAATGAATTATAAAATGTTCGAGGTTCCAATAAATGACAGTCAAAATCTACATTTGCACACTAACGTTACATAATCTGAGACTAGGCTGAGCATTAAAAAAGAACAACAAGTACAAGTGTTATAAGACGTTTCATCCCCTGGGGATGCTCCCGTATCAGAGTGAAACGTACGTTGAGAGTAATTTGGGAGATGTGTGTGTTGTGATGGCGGCTATTACCTATTCTGTGCTGGCGGTGCATATCGCATACCACATAGCTTCTTGTTCCCTGGTTAACAATTCGTATCCACATTAAAAGCCTTTTTAAAAATTTACAGCACAGATCATCATAAAAATCAAATCGGCGCAACACATTCGATGTACTTCGCCTCGTTGGAAAAATAATAGTACATTATGGTAGATACGAGTGTGTAATGTTTAGTAGATAAAATAAAATAAAAACTCTATAACTCACTTGTGAATAATAGTAATGAAAAAGTCACAGTTTGATTATAGTTGTCATTATGTGCCTAATTGCGGTGAAATTAGAGTCACTTTCTGAGCAAGTGTGTTGAAAAAATATATAATTTCCACACATAAACATTATATTTACCACTCTATATACCTTTATTTTTAATAAAGAACAAGATGTATGTTAGTGGGCAAATGTGTCAAAAAAAAAAGTGTTTCCATCGCCGAGTACAAAAATTTGTCTAAACCAATTAAATTACCTATTATATTATTAGTGGTTAAAGCATTATTGTAAACCACAATACATCTACACGAATCATGCTTATTCATAAACATTATGAAAATTGAAATAGGATGTGAGTTACTTAAAAAAATATCTGAAATTAAAAAACAACTAAGTCCGAATATAATGTCAATGATTTTCTCTTCATATGAATTTTTCGTAGGAGTCTATTATGTCAGATCTTTTTTTATGAGGAAATATTATGCCTTTAGTGGACCATTTGAAATCCATCTTGATTTGCTATACAAAATACTTATTTATGCTTTATCAAAATATAGTGGCCAATTTCAAACTTCTTTTTACTATTATTTTTTAACAATTATAGTTAGGATGAAATTGTAAGTACCGATACATCTCACAAGATTGGTAAAACAGAAACTAGCATTTATATTATAAAAAATAAAATGGAAAAAAAACTTAGGCATTGTACTTAAAGTTTAAGATATTGTACATAATAGGTATATCATCCAAAGAGCCTCAAGTAAGCTAGAAAACCAAAGATTTTTTTTTAATTTGCGAGGGCTGAACGACCAAAAGTATATCTCTTATAAGTATATTTTCATTAAACTGTTATCATGCTTAAGTACAGAAATCGAGTGTTGAATCATGTCAAAAAAAGGTTAAACACGCACAAATACCTACAAATGACGACCTCCGTGGCGCAGTGTGCAGCGCTGTTGCCTTAACGTGCGGAGGTCCCGGGTTCGATCCCCGGCAGGGTCAATTTGGAAATTTATGATTTCTGGATTTTCCCTGGTCTGGCCTGGTGGGAGGCTTTGGCCGTGGCTAGTTACCACCCTACCGGCAAAGACGTGCCGCCAAGCGATTTAGCGTTCCGGTACGATGCCGTGCAGAAACCGAAGGGGTATGGGTTTAATATAACTGCCATGCCCCTAACAGGTTAGCCCGCTACCATCTTAGACTGCATCATCACTTACCATCATGTGAGATCGCAGTCAAGGGCTAGCTTGTAGTGGATAAAAAAAAAAAAAAAAAAAAAATACATTCTTATAACAATTGTTTTGTGTTCGTGTTATGATTCTTTGGCCATGGCTAATTATTTCTAGATTGAAAAGCCTTTATTCAAATCGTTTTGTACCCTCCAAGTACCTTTAAAAAATGCTTACATTTAACAGTTCCAATCATTTTTATTTAACAAAATATGGTTCAGTTTTAGGAAACATTTATATTGCATTTATTTATATTATGTTAATAATGAAATAATTTTGAACTTATAAAAAAGAAAACATTATGTAGGTACGATTGTTTATCCTGCATACCACATACCTAAATTAATTTATGTAACCTAATTTGTTAAGTACCCTTTATAAATATTTTGTGTAGGTTTCGCATGATAACGAAAAGTTAAAAGTGTTGTCTGAATTTGAGTTTCAAATTTAAATAAGGGCTGTATTTTTGTTAGGTATGTCTTTCATCCCTCGTTGTTTAAGTACATAATATTATTAAATATGTACCTACTTAAAACTTATATTAATAGATATTAAAATAGCTTACCTATATTAATCACCCTGTTTCAAAAACCTCTTCTTAGCAACATAGCTACGTTACTAAACGTAAATATTTTTGTATAAACCATAAAAATGAAAAAAAAAACACATAATATATTTTTCTACCCGCTTTATACTAAATAACTAACGCTTAAAATTAGATTATTATTTGAATTTAGTCTGAATGGTAAATTAAGTAACTTTATTATTGCATGGGGTAGTAAATAGCTGAATAGCTATCCCAATATTTGAATAAATTAATAATGTACCACTCTAATATATCATAATAAGTGTTCTTCTATATAAATAATGCGAAAACATGAACATTACGTATTTAAGGCTATTTCCATAACTTAGTCTTTTTCTGTAAGTATAATAATGGGAAAATCACAATTTTTAGGCCACTTCCATTGTTTTTGATTCAGTAAAGTTCAAATTATCCAAACATGTCATCAAATAGAAGAAAATATGAGGGAAATTGAAAAGAGTTCTTTATGTGAGAATAACGACCCCACAGAGTCCTGTTTATGACGAACTTGTGAATGAGTAGAGAAACCAAGACCTTAAAACATAGTGTGTGGACTCTGAAAGTGGTCTTGTCACTGAGTGGTATCCTACAGCAGACCACAATACTGAAACAATAATATAATGCATGGTGATCAATTGGCAGTAAATTAATTCTGCAGGGCAGCATGTGGCGTAGCTGTTGGTGAGTGGCGACACCACGGACCCGAGTGCTCCTAGGGGCCTGCGAAAGAGGGCCCCTACCTCCGTGCTTGATATAGCCGGTCAGCACGGAGTGGAGTTCGCAAGAGCAGAACATCAGCTCCAAGAGTGTGAAGAGGTGCTTGCTAACGACATGATCTGTTGCCGTTAAAACCAAATCATATGGGTTGCTGGTGGGGCTCAGACAGCGACCCATATGTGCTGAGGTAGGGGCTAACTTTAGTGCGAGGCGTTCGCGCTTTAAAAGGCAGTCGAGCGCCGGCAGTCTATCTGTTTCGGCTATTATAACTGCAATAAATCGTGTCATTAGTATAGAAAGCAAATCTTGGCACTCTTCAGCAGTTCACTAGATGGTACCTCTTTTTCGAGTTAACCGTTGTAAAGGGTACCGTACTGTGAACGGCGAGTCACCATCTGCCATTTTAAATACAAAATAGGTCCTACTGTGGCAGATGCCGTTTCATAACCCGGTAAAGATCAGCCAAATAAAACTACTTACAGCAAATCAACACCATCAGATTCATTTTAACCATTTGTTTCTTATTTAATATCACATTCACAACAACTAATTATTTATATTCTTTTAATAATACGTTGTAAGTATCTTATTTTTACACTAAAAAGGCAGCATCTAATTTCATTCTTTTTTTTTTTCTTTAAAAAATCCAAATTATAATTTAGCACCACTTAAATTAAAGGACCTTTACTATATATATAAAACTAAACATTAGATAGATATTAGTGGTAAGGAAATTTAAGGTACGCATACAAATAAAAAATATGTAAGCAAACAATTCTTGCATTATAAAACTATTGTACTAGATTAAATTGATAATATTTAACTAATAATAAAAACTAATGAATAATTTGGTATTTTCAAAGAACTATGATTTTGCAAATACTGGATCAGTTATATTCCTAGCGATTATTAAAAAAATAAGAAGACGAAAGCGCTCTATATAATAAGGTCCTTGTGACATTAAGTCGATTAGAATAGCTCGTAAGTGTATGGCCAGGATTACACTTGTAAGTTTTACTCACGTAAGTCGGTCACATGAGTTACTTACGAAACGTAAACAGTCACGTAAGTCGCGTATATGTTAGTTCATAAGCTACTTACGTACGCTTTTTTTATCCTCTACAAGTTAGCCCTTGACTGCGATCTCACCTGATGGTAAGTGATGATGCAGTCGAAGATGGTAGCGGGCTAACCTGTTAGGGGCATGGCAGATAAATTAAACCCATACCCTTCTCCACGGCACGACACACTCTACACGGCATCGTACCGGAACGGTAGGGTGGTAACTAGCCACGGCCAAAGCCTCCTACCAGGCCAGACCAGGGAAAATTCAGAAAGTATAAATTCCCAAACTGATCCTACCGGGGATCGAACCCGGAACCTCCGCACGTTAAGACAATAGCGCTCAACACTGCGCCACGGAGGTCTTCATATTATTTGAGTAATAACTTACAAGTGTATAATCCTGGCCATTATGACAGGACATTATGTCTCTGAGTTGCAAATTGTGAGAAGTGATTGTAGTTCTGTAAAACATAATATTACAATGTAAATTATGTATAATGTAATGTAAATACAAGAAATTAAAAAGCCAGTTATTGAGTTATGATACGCTTAAAATTGTAGATGCAATAATTTAAAAAAAAAATTACATAATATAAATAAATATTATATTATTCACATAGATGGCTGATGTTTATATAATCTTATGATGATAACTTATGGCATTGATAGTTGCTTCAGCGTAAGTTGAACTTTAAAATGAAATAACATTATTTGATGAGCTGATTTATTCGACTAGTGATTGTAATGTAAATACAAATAATAAATTAAATAGCCGGTTCAGATACACTTAAAATGGTAGATGCAATAAATTTGTAAAAAAAATTACATAATATAAATAAATATAATATTATATTCACATAGATGGCTAATGTTTAAATAATCTTATGACTTTGACTTATGCCATTGACAGTTGCTTCAGCGTTAGTTGGGCTTTAAAATGAAATAACATTATTTAATTTATTGGACTAGTGATTGTAAATAAGCAACACGAAACAACCTCAAAACGTGTAAAATAGTAATAAACTTCTTACCTCAAGAGCAAAAGTACAAAATTAACGTTCTCCTTAGAATACAAACGCCTTCCTGTTTCATGAATCCTACAATCTGCTTACTTACTAAGCGATATTTTGAGAACAAAAGGTATGAAAGATTTTTTTTAAATAATAGTGTATCTAGTAACTACTAGGGTGAAAAGCAGAATACCTGACATGGAAACAAATTGTTAGAAAAGTTACTCCTTTCGTTCATTCATTAATTTAAAACATTATTTATTACATATTATAAAGATGTTGAACTGACTTGCGTAATTTTTTAGATTTTCTTTATTGACTGTTGTTAGAACTAGTCGGGCATATTCCGACAAAATAGGCACGTGAATTCAACCGCTTTATACGTAGATACGTCTACTCTCGTTCTATGCAGTATATGTGTCAGTTGTTGTTTGGAAACCGATACTTTATCTAGTTATGTACTTTATCGTCTGCATTTTTTTTTATTGCGTGATAGGCTTGCGCTTGACGACAATCATGCTTAGTGCAAAGCAATGATGAGGTCTAGGTTGGAACGCACTTGCCTAGAAGATGCCTATTCACTTTTGCCTAGAAGGTACTTAAGTCATAAGTGGCAGGAAACACGTGCGCTGGGAAGGTGTTCCACATCCTAGCGGTTCGTATCAGAAACGTCGAGCAAAAACGCTTCGTGCGAGCAAATTGGACGTCAACCACTTATGGGTGCCAACGCTCACGGTTTCTCGCTGTTCTGTGGTAGAACGCATATCCTCATCATCTTCATAATATGCTCTCACGTGACTCCGAAAGCGAATCTGCGTAGTACATTATAATGTAATATATATTACAGCGATAAGCAAATGCAAATTTAAGGACGGAAAGCCTGTAATAGGAAATAGTTATAATATAAGATAATCACACGTTATGTACATAAAATCAACGTGGTGTAACTTCTACAATATTATGTATATTAATATAAACTTTAGATTATGTAGGTACCTAGTGATAACATTTGATAAATGAGTAAAACTTACTATGGTAAGTTTTACTCATTTATCAAATGTTAACTTACTTACTAAAATATCAAATTACAACTAAACTATAAAATACATTAAAATCTACAAAAAATATATATATATATTTATTTGATATTTTAGTACCTACTTATTAGTGTTATTAATTATAAATAAATGTTATTAGGTACTCAAAAATATTAATTATAATAAGTGAAAATAATTATATATTATATTTTGGAACATTGAAGAGTGACTAGAGGATTATCTAAATATATCTAAATATATCTAAATAATTCATGCATATGAAGTCTTTAGTTGACTATGCTGTAGTCTGTTTGTGAAAATTCCTTATTACTATAATTTCCTTGTTATGTTAAAGCTTGTTACCCATATTATTTGTACGCCATACTGTTGTAACATCTTTTTGTACCTACTGTATTCACAAATAAATAAATGAAATGAAATGAAATATAAAAAATAATTAGCGGTCAAGGTTTATGTTCAAAGAACACATTTAAATTTCTGATATGCTATACTTTTATTATGGTCCGTGCACACTGTCGGGATTCTGGTAATAGGTACAATACTAAATACGACAGAGTTGGGTTGCCATCCTCAGCTACCACGGATTGCGTATCTTCATAATTATTGGCATGTGTATTTATTGTTTACACTATATTATTGCCTTACTATATTTATTTATCTTATATTATGCTGAAATACTCATGTATCTACAGAATTTACAGAAGTTATAAATTAAGAACTAAACCCATGTACTGACATAACTATTTACTAACAATTTATAAATATACATTAAAATCTAAATTAATTAAAATAGAAATTAATTACTAAACATTAAAAATATCATCTAGGTATGCCGCTACAAGGAGGTAATGTGCCCAGAACGCTGGCTGACCCCTCTGAATATAGCCAAACTTATATGTTAGCCGAGGTAACTGCCAGCCCTCCGGTCACTTGTGGACTCTGTGAGACGTAAAGATAGATCCTTAAAAAAGGATCTAGCATCTTCGCCCAGGGTTTAAACACCAAAAGGCACAAAAATGAAATTATTAAGAAAGAATATAAATAATTATTATTGCATATAAATCTAGTTGAAATAGTTTTAGAGTTCTAAGATGTACATTAAAGAAAATAAAATGGAGGTTCCAAGTAATAGTTATAATAAATAGTCACGCGTTAAGGTACATAAAACCTACGTAGTGTAGCTGCAATATTGAGCAGGCTTTGTAATATAAACTTTATATTAGTAAAAATAAACGATACGTTATATTATTATTATTCTTCTACAATTCTAATAATAATTATAATAGGTATAATAATATATAGTTTTTAATATAATATTATGTTCAAGGAACATTTTAATAAGTTACGGTAGACTTTTTTGCGTGCAGACCACAGACCATAAAAGTGCAGACTATCAAAAAAACCTAAACGAAGAGGGGATTCGTTAATGGATTAGCAAATCCCGGTGAACACTGAAGCGCAACAAAGTTTGGGTGTCAACACCAATCGATCGAGTAGGTACGCACCAGCATATATTAGGTTTTGTATTTAGTAACTCTATAATATTAATTATAGTACATAAGCTTTTATTATTTTTATCTATATTTTACAACTATAGGTTGTACTCGAGTGCGTATTTTAGGGTTACTACCCAGAGGGCCTAGTGGGAATTTTTTACCTAAACGTTTGCGTTTAAGTTTACTTCGATTTGTATGGAACTGTCAAACGCTTGATGGTAAATGACAGATGGCGTTTGTTCAATTGGGATGTTGTCTATTTAAAACAAAAGTGAGACCTAATAGGTAAAAAATGTTTATCTAGGCCCACAGTTCAGGTAGTACCTACTGGGGTTATTAGATATAATCCTGTTACGTCTACTCATATTATGCCTTGCGCCTTCACTTGATGGCATAGGTACTGTCACAAACCTTAGATTGCGGACTAAGTAGTATATTGACTTAACGAGAATTACTCACATTTGTGTATTTTTAATGTAATTATAATAATTATAATTATGTATATAGGGTAGCAATATAATCTCGAGTTATTTTTTTATTCTTTTATGATTCTTTTTAAATTCAATTTATTTCCAAACCGCATCGGACAGTACCAGTAAAAAAAGAGTTATATCAGAATACCTAAGATAGTCAAGAATCGTACCTGCAGCATATAACAGGAATTACCACGCCCTGCGTGAAACACACAGGAAGCGGGCGCGGGTCGGGCGCGGGTCGGGTCGGGTGTCAGGCGGGTTGAATTCCTTGTATTTATATGGACGGCATCACACAGCGTCACCCGCCACGCGCCCGACCCGCGCTCCCTGTGTGTTTTGCCTTAATCGAACTCAATTCAGAAGCCTAATTATTGTGTAAGCAAATAGTAATCATCGAACAGTTTAAGGACTTCATACATGTTTTTTGTCAAGCAGTCATCTATGAACTCCATAAATAATTCGAATTATACGTAGTTATGACAAACGTTTACGATTACAATTTTCTTACACAATCGCGGAGGTTGATCAATTGTTAAAATAATATTTCTATTAAAATTTTTGAATTAACTCCTATTTTGCTAGAGACTGCTATATTCACATTTAATTAGGTACCTAAAATTGATGGAACTAAAGTATGTAGTAATGAAATAGATTTTACTGTTGTAGGGATAACTATTGAGGTTGCAATAGACTCACTGAATCAAATTTCTATTCAAATAAAGCCTATATTCGGTGTAATTGTGGTTTTATTTTTGTAATTAGCCCCTGTGACTGAAATAACTTTTTATTATTGGCTGTTTATCTTCCTTTATCTCTTTTTCCCGCATCCAGAGCCTGTTTAAAAAAGTAACAAGTAGGTACTTATAGTCCCACTAACTTATCTTGCCAAATTTAGTTTTTGTATTTTTTTAAAAAATTTATATTAGGTATAATATCTACTAGCGACATTGTCACCTGGTTATATAAGTTTGTGGGACTATACAGTATAGACCCTGAGGAACTTAGCGGCTTGTGACTGTGCTTGTGATCCGAGAAAAGTACCTACTAAATGTACAGTTAAATACTCGTAAGCAATAACGTCTTTAGAGGGCATCATCTTATAATATTGAAAAACTTTAACTCTCTTTTAAATTCTTATATATTCCCCAAATTTTTTGCTGCATACTCTTGATGTGTTTTTAGTAGGCGCAGTAGTCGATCAGTAACATAGAACTTCAGTAGATTCAAACATAATATTGATTTTTCTATTTCGTTTTACTGACATAAGTATGAACAAACTCAATAGATCTAAATAAAACTGAGAATTCACAAACGAAATTTCCTCAACCCCTAAGTAAAAGGAGCCTGCAGCATCAGGATTGAGGATTTAGTCATGAAGTTCAATCGTGCAGTTGTTGCTTTATATCTAAAACCCTCGATCATCATCGCTCGCCATAAGTATATTTGTTTCTCCGAAAAATTATGGAGAGTTATTCTTTAAAAACAAATTATGAAAAGTAACCGCATGAATTCACCATCAACATTTCCTAAATTTTAATAACTTAGGTGAGCAGTAACCCTGCAGCATCAGGATTGAAATAAAGATACCTTTTTCACCCCAATAGACTGACTGAATCCTGTTAAGACATCTCTAAAAATGCAACAAAAAGTTTGGCAGAAAATGGTTACCCTTGCTTAACACCTGTCTAATTCTGCTTGATACAAGCATCTATTAAAATAAAATTCTGAATTGATTTTATCCATTATATCGTGATTCCTGAGCAATAATAGAGTCAACATTATACCTATGCAATAATACATTGTTTGTACAGAATATTGTGTTTCGGCAAACGGTTTTAATATAATATGTAGGTAGTGCTTACAAATAAACAATTTGTCAACAGTACGAATGGGCCAATACAAATTGCTCTAAAGTCACGTACACACCGTTGAACTCTTGTTGAACCTGTATGTTTAACGCAACACCTACGATCGGCAAACGCCACTGTGTAGGTGGCCTTACTTGATGTTCGCTTATAATGTATCGATATTAATGATCGAAATCCGTATATTTCAAACTTTTGCTCTCGTTTTGACTATGGGTGTGATAGAGTTAATTAAGACAACGATTTAATTTTATTTGTACAAGACTGTAAAAAACAATAAATAAGCCTTTTATCACTGAACGTACAAATTCTTACAAGTATAAAAAACAATATGAAATATTAAATAATGCATAAACCTAAAACCAAATTAAATAACATAATTTTTTAAACTACTGAATGAAACACTACATCATTCATTGTTATAATATTCTCAATAATTGTCTCTGGATTAATTTCATTCTTGCTGCAAAAAGCATTTTAAATAGAGAGAAAAAGGTCAATCAGAATTCAGAGATGATTGACATTGTCACAACACTGACAACGTAGCTTACATGTCAAACTAAGTGGTGGTAGTAGGCCCACTAAAATACACATAAAGTGGGGCTTAAAATTAAACAACATGGCTGCTCAACAAAAGTGAGCGTAGTTTTAGTTTAGTTACTCAATCAGCTCATGCTACCAGCTGCACACGGCTCTAGGAATTTTTACTAGAGGAAGAGTATATTTGAATCTCATTATAATTGATCAATCAAGAGGTACAATGCTTAAGACTAGGGTTGTAACGGAACCTCGCCTCCGCCTCCGTAAGTGCGGAACTTCCGCAAGAAATCGTACCTCTGCTTCCGCATCCGCCTCCGCCGTTTTTTTTGCGGAGTTGTAACGGACTTTTATTTACATTGACATACAATGCGAGAGGTACAAACCGAAGCAGATGACGTCAGTTACACCATTACACCAAGCAAAAAGATAAATGTCCATAGAAAAATCCTCAAAAAAAAAAGTGGGAATTATCGCATCCTAAAGCACAGAAAATGGACGATGTGATCGGAGAAATCCACCTCCGCCTCCGCCCCTTCACCTCCGCATCCGCCTCTGCTTCCGCTAAGAACGCCTCCGTTACAACCCTACAGATGCACAGATAGGTGCAAGCTTCTATTATATTGGCCTAGCTTAGGGGTTTAAAAAGATAATGCGTAAGTTTGCCAGCGAACAAGACTAAAATACGCCGCACAAATTAATATTAGTCGTGCTGAGTAAAAGTGGGAGTATTGCTTTACGTATACAGAACGCTTGATAATTTACGTACCTGTATGTTTAAAGTTACTCCCACGCTGAAAACAAACGCTAGTGTGTAGGCGGCCTCATACTCCAAGAGACGCTATACAATTAATAATCAATATCAATAATTAAAGTGAAATTAATTTGACGACCTCCCTAGCCCAGTGTTAAACGATGTTGTCTCAAAAACGGGATATCCCAGGTTCAATCCCCGGCAGGGTTGATTTGGGAATTTATAATTTCCTATTTTTTCTTAACTTTCGTTCGTTCGGATCGTTTTGAAGACACAATAGTTATTTTCTAGACAAGTAGATATGGGATCATAATTCGTCATGCTTTCCACTCCCCGGTACAGCCCATTAACATCCCACTGATGGGCACAGGATTTAAGCTTAGACTCACCACGCTGCTCCAATGCGGGTTGGCAGGTTTTAACAACTATTATCATGTTAGTGATAGTAACTGGGTCCGACGGCTTAACGTGCTCTCTGAGGCACGGGGGTGACTCACCGACAACTTCCAACTCCGGGCTGGCACAGAGAATTTCTTAACTGGAAAAACAAATACCTAACAATTATATGCCCGCCCAGAAATCGAACTCAGGACCTCGGGATCTGTAGTCGACCATGCTAACCACTAAACCAACGAAGCAATAATCCACTATGTAACACTAAATACCTTCTATTCACACATCACTATACACTATACAGCAATCCTTTGAAATATTATAGTATAGTAAAAAGTAACGTCAACCTTCAACATTGCAGCTGAATCCATTTTGCAGTGTGCTGTTTATAAGGTATCAATTGTTTAACAACGTCTCTTGGCCTATACGTCTCGACGGTCTTGTTGATAGCCAAGATGCAAACGATTCGTACTTAATTATCAAAACACAACTTGTTCCTTTCATCTTTGCGTATGTACAGTGATAATATTGTGACCAGACAGAAATTCACAGGGCGGACGTTGAAATTTCAGGGCAGACCTTTCATTGCTCGCCTACTTCATTCCATCCATCCATCAGCCTGTATGCATCCACCGCTGGACATAGGCCTTTTCGAGAGCGCCACCAAACACGCTCCTCTGATGCCTTCCTCATCCACCCGCTTCCCGCCACCTTCTTTAGGTCATTGGACCAGCGAGCTCGAGGTCGTTCTACACGGCGCTTGCCGGTACTCGCTCTCCACCCCAGAACACGTCTGCCCCAACGGCCATCGGTTCTGCGACAGATATGACCTGCCTACTGCCACTTCAGCTTGCTAATCCTCAGAGCTATTTTAGTCACTTTAGTTCTTTTTCGAATTTCCTCTTTCCGAATTTTATCCCTAAAGGTTCCCAACAATCTCTCTACTTCATTACTTGTACTTAAATATGTGTATTCCATCACCACCATGATCATTTAGGTGATCAAAGTAGAATCAACACCATACATTGCCTGTACCTGTATGCCTCATTTTCTTATGCAATTAATAAGGCGCATTGCACACTGCATTGCTAAAATATTATAAATGCGAAAGTGCGTTTGTTTGTAGGTTTGTTGATTTGTTCTTCAATCACGCCACAAGGGAGCAACAGATCGACGTGATTTTTTGCAAGAATTTTGTAATAACTAATTTACAGTCAACCGCAAAAACACCGCAGCCGCCGTTTGTTGGATTCTCCTTAATAAGACAAAAGGAAAAGCGATATTATCCTCATTAGATACTTACTAGCTGATGCCCGCGACTTCGTCCGCGTGGTTTAAGTTGTTTTGCATTCCCGCGGGAACCCCTTATTTTACCGGGATAAAAGTAGCCTATATCACTCTCCAGGTCCTCAACTATACCCATGCCAAAAATCACGTCGATCCGTTGCGCCGTTACTAGCTTTGCGCTATAACGCATAAAAGACGCATTTTGGCCGGCGAATATGACGTTAATAACGAATGATGAAATCGTGATACGAGTGAAAACGTAACTCAACAACGTCAAAGCGCCGCGCCGCCGGGATAGCGCGTAGATTACGCGTTTCGCTAAGATTTTTCCGATTTTGTTACTATTTCAAAACTAGACTATATATAGAAATTTAGATTAATCAGTTTTGTTTAGTTTAGAAGTTGTATACAACAAAATGAAGTAAAACTCAACTAAATTCGCGCTTTTTAAAGTGAAACTTCTTTAGAATTAGACCGATAACGAAAAATAAATTAACACGATTTAAAAGTGAAATCTCTGCCAAACTCCCTACTCTTTCATTTAAAAATGGTAGCCCGAACAACTTGTATGGAAGTCTCTTCAAGACTATAGACAATGAATTTAGTAAAATATTCAATTTTAAGAATATAAATATAAATGAGAAATTAAAGTTTAGTGATTGGGCTACTGTAGGTATTTACAAAAGTAGAGATAATTTGTACAAATTGTATGACGAAAAGCAATATAATCGGTCCCCGTGCTTTGTTGAACGCGTAAAAACCTACTCCAAGATTTTCAAAAACATTTGTATTCATGCAAAAGCCCTTCACATCAAGGAAAGAATAATTAAATCAGACAATAGGATAAAAACTACTTGGAATATAGTTAATAATGAATCCGGTAAAACCAAATCTCGTGATGTTAACTTCGAGATTGTTGTTGGAAATAATAAAATCACCTCTGACATTGAGATTGCAAATAACTTCGAAAACTTTTTCCAGAACATTCCCCTTTCGTTAACTGATTCCTTAAGCTCGTCACCGACTGCAGCTCAAAATTTATTGAGAGATAATGTTAAAGAGTGCAACGTTTTGTTCGAATTTAAACACATTACTGCGTTAGATATCATTAAAAATTTTAAGTTATTAAAATTGAAAAATACCGGTGACCTATGGGGTATGTCTGTGAAAGTCATATCTAACATAATAACCGATATTGCCCCGTACTTGGCAGTAATTTTTAATGAATGTGTAGACTCGGGTACCTTTCCTAACCTGATGAAACATGGCAAGGTAATTCCTCTGTTTAAATCAGGCAGTAAAGGTGACATAAATAATTATAGACCTATTTCTATCTTACCTACACTTAGTAAAATCTTTGAAAAAGTCATCCTTAATCAATTATTAAATCATTTTAATATTAATAAGTTACTCCACGAGGAGCAATACGGCTTCACTAAAGGCCGTAATACAACGGATGCCGGCGCAAAACTTTTAAAGCATATTTACGATGCTTGGGAACGATCACAGAATGCTATTGGAGTCTTCTGTGACCTATCCAAAGCATTTGACTGTGTCGATCACAAAACCTTGATACTTAAACTTAGCCATTATGGAATCAAAAGCGTTGCACTTGATCTCATTGCCTCTTACTTAAGCGACAGAACTCAAAAAGTATGCATAAATAACGTGAAGTCTCAGGGTTCGTCTGCCTTAATGGGTGTCCCACAGGGCTCAATCTTGGGTCCTCTATTATTTTTGGTGTATATAAATGATTTACCATACTATGTCAACAATACTTGCAATATTGTGCTGTTTGCAGATGACACTTCGCTAATTTTTAAAGTTGATAGATGTAAAGATAATTTTGACGATGTAAACGGTGCTATATCGCATGTATCACACTGGTTCACAGTCAATAACTTACTTTTGAACGCAAAAAAAACTAAATGTCTAGAGTTTGTACTTCCTAATGTGAACAAAATCGATAAGGAAATAGTATTGAATGGTGAAACACTGAAAATGGAGAACTCCACGGTTTTTTTGGGGGTGACCTTGGATAATAAGCTTCAGTGGGGCGCTCATATAGAGACACTAGCAGGGAAACTCAGCTCAGCGGCTTTTGCTATCAGGAAAATTAGACAGCTTACCGATATTGAGACGGCTAGGCTTGTCTATTTTGCCTATTTTCATAGTGTTATGTCGTATGGCATCTTATTGTGGGGCAGAGCTGCTGATATACAAACAATTTTTGTTTTGCAAAAGAGGGCGATTCGATCAATATATAAACTCAGATCACGCGAGTCTCTTCGTGAAAAATTTAAAGAAATTGGCATCCTTACGGTTGCATCGCAGTACATATACGATAATATAATGTTTGTGAAACAAAATATTCATCTCTATAGACAAAGAGGGGATACACAAAATCGACTTACTAGAAACCGGCATAAACTAGTAATGCCGCGATGTCGTCTACGCAAGGTGCAGAAATCCTTTGTGGGGTCGAGTATTACCTTTTATAATATGGTTCCAAAAGAACTGTTGGATTTGCCATTGCACAAATTCAAAAAAACCGTAAAAGAACACTTGTTGAGTCGGGGCTATTATACAATTGACGAATTTCTTAATGACAAAGTTGTATGGAAGCAACCGACTTTGGGTCCTGCTCCCCACAGGATAGTATAATAACTTACACTATTGTATTTTATTTAACTTACATACTTATTTATGTATTGTAATAGATTGTTTTTAAAAAAAAAAAAAAAAGAGCAACTGCTGAGTTTCTTGCCGGCTCTTCTTGGCAGAATCTGCTTTCCGAACCGGTGGTAGAGTCAAAACATGACGTAGCATAAGAGACACCTGTATGTCCTACATGTTTGAAATAAATTGAATTGAATTGAATTGAATCGTTGTGATTTGAAAATTCGATGAAACGAAAAACGAAACGTAAAAGCGACACCAAAAAGATACAAACATATTCATGATAGGATTTAGCCTGCGATAGAATGAGATAGAATACAAGTTACATTTATCTCGTAGGCTACTTTTCTTAAGTTTAACATCTGCTAAAAAGTTTATTTCGTATGTTCATAAACACTTGTACCTAATATACATTCGGACAAGTCGATTCGATTATTTAAGCAAAAAAAAGTCCCTAAATGGTTAAAGCTCTTGAGGCCTAGTTATGCCTAATGTCTCCTATTTCCAGCTGTGAACTTGTGTTGGGTTGGGTTTGGATATTGGGTTGGGCAGGCATAGGCATTTGGATATGTCACCGTAAGATTGCAAAAACCGTTAGATTGTAATCTAACTAGCAAAATTGTAAACTGTCGACAGATTACAACTTAACGCATTATTTTTCGGTAAATTGTAATTTGTTAGGTATATTAACCCGATAAAACCTAAGTGATTACCTGATTGTTTATGTCGAAACCTAACCTAACCTACAAGAAAGTGACAAGAAAATGTAAATATAATGAATATTTCAAAAATTGACACTCAGAGCATTGAACGGTTCACAATCTAACGACAGTTTACAATTTCGCTAGTTAGATTACAATCTTACGGTTTTTGCAATCTTACGGTGAGAGATATAAAGCCTTGTATCAGATATTAAATTTACGGATCTATGGTAAACCTTTATTAGCACTTTTATTTTACACACAATCGATGACATAAGAGCGTTTAAAAAATACACACTTGAAAGTGGCCACGTATCACCATACTGCAACAAGACTTGAATAATAATTGCTGGTGAACTGTTTGATAGAATGACGTCATTGTAATAAATATTCACATTTCACACTTCTTAGGACTTAAAGCTAAGTGTGTACACTGTACAGGCAATAAAACTTGCAGAAACCACTATCACTACAGCCCATTAAGGTCCTACTGCTGGACATAGGCCTCCAATCACATAGTAGAGAGGGTATTAGAGCTTAGACTCACCGCGCTGCCCCAATTGGCGGGCTTTTCCCGCGGGAATCAAAAACCTTAATCCACGATACAAAATTCGTCTTGCTTTCTACTCCCCTCTACAGCCCATTAACGTCTAACTGCTGGGCACTCAGGCCTCCGCTCTCAAAGCGAGAGGGAATTAGAGCTTAGGCCCACCACGCTGCACCAATGCAGGTTTGCGGGCTTTAACAACTGTTATCATGTTAGTGATAATAACCGGGACCAACGGCTTAACGTGTTCTCCGAGGCAGGGCGGTGACACACTGCCTACTTCCAACTCACAGAATAGGTAATAGTACAATCTAGTACTGAGAATTTCTAGTCAGAAAATCTGTTCTTCTAGTCAGACTCGAAACCGGGACCTCGTCGACTGCAGTCAAACATGCTAACCACTGGACCAACGAGGCAGTTAAACCAGAGCAGAAACCAGATGTTACTCTTATGTCAAGTACTAATTTCTGCAAGTGTTAGCAACTGAATCTTGCAGAAATTTACTTTAGACACTGCAAGCGATTTTCCGGAGCTGACTTCTGCAATTTTCATTGCTAGTGGGCATTTGGCCTAAGACTCAAGACACGTTGCATCAGTTGCGGGAGTATAGAAGCGGTGCCACGCATCTTAATTACTATTCTAAAATTACAAAATAAACTGAGATTTATCTCCTCAATGCATACAGGAGTGTGACATTTTCTTTTACTAGAAACTCACACGTCTACGCGCGTATTTAGTAGGTACTAGCAGATTTTTCGGGTTAATATATAGCCTATGACACACACAAATAATGTGGCCTTCTATTGGTACCAGAATTTTCAAAATCGGTTCAGTAGATCCAGAGATTACCCAGTATAACCTCACAAACTCACAAACTTTACCTCTATAATATTAGTTTATAGATGAATCATGTCCTACCATGCAGTGGTCGTCACGCATCGCTGCAATCGGACTTTGTGTCCGACCAAGTCCATCACTTACTGACATCATCCATTAAAATATTATTATTATGCGTATTAGGTATACGTCCTGGCAAAGGCCGTTCGAATTGCATAAGGAAATTTTTTTTTAAATCTATGCTTGAGATATGAAGTGTTGTGTGCCATTCAGCATGTGTTGACCCTTATTTAACCAAATTAATGCGCTGCAAATTTATTAGGCTGCATTTCCATCGAAGCGGTAACCGTGAAGCGGATAAAATAAATGATACAACTACTGCAAGCGACCGTGCTCGCCTTCTTGCGGTGTCTACGAGGGAATCAAGTTATACTGGCTTCAAGCTCTCCCCTCTAAGCATTTTGGCACTCTGTTGGACCACCTCATACTCTGACGATTGCGGTTGGTCTTAGACTTGGCGCCAAGTTACAACAGCCACATCTATGCCACTGTGGTGGGACAGTGGACGCGTATGGTCATCACGGGATTTCTTGCATTAAAAGTGCCGGTCGTCTATCGCGTCATGGTTCCCTGAACGACATCATCCGTAGGTCTCTTGCCACCGCTAAAGTGCCTGCAGTATTAGAGCCAAATGGCTTGGCGCGCAGTGATGGTAAGAGACCTGACGGGATGACTCTGGTCCCGTGGAAGCTAGGAAGGTCGCTTGTTTGGGATGCCACGGATGACGCGTTGTTGCACTTACAACGTGGTCGTGGGGCGAAGATGCTAGATCCTAGATGCTTTTTTAAGGATCTATCTTCTCGTCTCACGGAGTCCACAGGTGACCGGAGGGCTGGCAGTTATCTCGGCCAACATAATATAAGTTTGGCTATTCAGCGAGGTAACACAACCAGCGTTGTGGGCACATTGCCTTATTGCAGTGGAATAGATGATATTTTTAATGTTTAGTTTTTAGTTTCTTTTTTTTTTTACTTTAGATTTAATTTAGATTTTAATTTTTCTTGTCTATATTTAATAAATTTATTTTGCGGAAGCCATTAATAAATGATACATTATAATTAAAAAATATATCAAGTTTTGACCCATTAGTCTATTCTTTCAAATCTCACCTCCGTGCCGCCTCCATGGTTTCCGTTGCAGTGGAAATATGCCCGAACTTAGATCATGGTATGTTTTTATCATTACGAAATAGGTAACTTCTAAAAAAAATTGAATTTCAAAATACTTTTTATTACAATTTATAATATGTACGCGTTTTGTAAAGTAAAACATAACATTTAAATTTCTTTATGCTGTTTAATTAGGTTGAAGAATGGCAAGAGAACCTACATTCACATTACTGCATTATATTAAAAGGTTTTCGCATTGCTAAGAGCGGCTGCACACATGACACGCATAATTGACATTTTGATGACAAGACAGTTGCGTCGAACTAAAAAACAAATCGCTAAAAGTAAAATTTACAACGAAATTTTCTATAGCAATTCCATAAAATGATGTGGACGCATAATAGTAGTATTATTAAAAATACGGGACTCAACTGGATTGTTATATTTAACAGTCCGGTGGAGGCTTTATATATGTCACCGTAAGATTGCAAAAACCGTTAGATTGTAATATAACTAGCGAAATTGTAAACTGTGGACAGATTACAATTTAACGCATTATTTTTCGGTAGATTGTGATCTGTTAGGTATATTAACCCGATAAAACCTAAGGGCACTACCTGATTATTTATGTCGAACCCTAACCCAACCTACTAGAAAGAGACAAAAAAAAACGTAAATACAATGAATATTTGAATTATTACACGGTTATTACACACATTGCACGGTTCACAATCTGTCGACAGTTTACAATTTCGCTAGTTAGATTACAATCTAACGTTTTTGCAACGTTTGTCTTTGTATCCTAGGCACAGTTATAAAACTGTGTCGCAAGCATCTCAGAACTCCGAGAACTCCGGACAAAATTGAAAACCGTTTAGAGTGAAACTGACACCTGAGCCAAAAAACTAATATACCTTTTACTTACTAGTTCACTTTAGTCTAAAGTTACCAGTGCAAATAAATTATTAATTACTTTGTTGTAAAACATATTAGGTACACCAGTGTGCAGTCTCTCTAAGTAAATGTAAAGTAGGTACTGTGCAATATCTGTAATAGTTAAATACTATGTACTACCGGTATACAACGTAGGTACATAAGATTGCTTTTATTCTTAATATTTTCACATAATATGCTTAGATAAATATTATACGGTAGATACAGTCCAAGAATAATTTTAGTTCACAAAAACTTTAGTATGCCATTTAAATTAGGAATACCTACTAACAAAGAGGTAACTATTTAATTTCCTTTTTGTTGTTTGTACTTATGATTTATTATGATTCACATTATGATTCAAATTTCAACAAAATACAATAATTATTATCAAAAGTCATTTCAGAAGTCACAAAAAAATAATTTGCGGTGAAAGACTCGGATAAGTACAAAGTTTGCTCAGTAATAATATCGAAGACAAGATATTATATTTTACACTTGTCAACAATCGTTCAACGGAATATAATATAACGTATATTGATATTAAATAAACGAATGCAAAGACTGGAGAGCAAACAGAGATCATATTATTTGATTTATCTTTAACTCATACTAAGTCATTACATTTACTCTGTATCTTCTGCATCGAGACAATTTTATACAGATAACATCAAATTATGTCGTATAAGCGTATTTTGGTATCTACATCTACTATTTAATTATTATTATCATGATATATAACTATATTATTAAAATAAATAACATAAATTTGCGTTCATTTTGTGCATAACGTCTACGGATTTACTACAACTAATATCACACTTATTCTGTAGCAATAGAAACGTGTAGATTCTTCTTTAATTGCGCTGCGAGCACTACGTATAATATTTTCCGTTAATTACGTAACAAGCACAGATTTTTCCAGCGCCACGTGTGTACTAAATAATCCTTAAACGACCGCAAGGTCACCTGTCACTAGTTTTCTAGCATCAGCCAACTAATCAGTATCACTACAGACAATTAAAGCTCTCGCTTCACAGCTTGCAGTGGAAACCGCTCTATTACAAGTTATTACACTGCATCACATTACGTCATCTCTATTGACGTATGAGAGCACGCGATCTGAATAATATTATGTTTGACAGTCCACTCCGCACTCGCCCCAATAAGCGAGTCATAATAATTACTAACCAAAACATCAGGTAACAATGTCATTACAAATCGCCTTACGTCACACTATATGTTTGCATTCTTCAGTGTTCCGTTTGTCATCTCCTAAGTCCTAACCTTCGCGCGCTCAGCACATACCTCGGATGCAATCCACCGATTGAGCTGGACGGATTCGTCCGCCTCTGTGAGGAGGGTCTGTCGCGAGCCACCATCAGTTCACGCCCACCGGCAGACACTTGCACTGTTTAATTTTTTGTATACGCTTGCGCCGAAACGGAGGGTTCTGTCCTGGACACCGGAGCGTAACAGTGATCCAGGTGAACTTTTTCGGTTTGCAAAACGAGCACGACTTAAACGCAGGCGGAGGCCGTTCGTCGTTTCCTTCGCGGCGCCGCGGTCCCTTCGGAATATAAAATGAGTTGCACTGTCCGTAACAAAAATTGTTTATCACTGTCGCCTGTAAACATCCGGGTTCGCGGATTTTTTGAATCAATTTCTCCGTTTTGCACCAATCCTCTTTGAGATATTCCTTCTTAGTAACGATTAACGCGTTCTTCGAGGACTTCAGGATGTTCCGAAAGGCTGCACCGCGCGGCATTTCGGTCACATCCTCTTGGTCGGGGGCAGATACGACCATCGTTTCGGAGTTGCCTTCGCCGAGTTCGTTTCTTTGCAAGTAGGAAGTCGGTGACGCCGTGGCTTCCTCCGCCCGTCTTCTCGCCGCGAGCATTCTCTCAACTTGCTCCGTATCGATTATATCTAAAATCGAATCGGTGGGCGTAAACGGCCTTTTACTTCCAACGCCGGCACTCACGCCGCACGCCGCCAAAAGTGCCGCTGCAACGAGCCAGATGCATGATTTCGAAAAGCTCTCCATCTGTAATAGAGTAAACACTTGTGAGTAAATGAATACGCGTTTGTATTGGTGCTATAAGCTCAGGTGGAACAGGAAGTCAGCGGTTCAAACGTTAACTTACATTGTATCGAGAGGCGAGAGGCGACATAACGTAGGCAGTGCGTCGGTGTAGTTGTCCGTTCGCGAGCAACGCGCTATGCGTGTGCGCAGGCCGGGCCGGCGGAGCAGTAATGAGCGCGAGCGCCTCTCAATGGACCAGTGCTCAATGAACGAGTCGAGATGAGTCACGCACCGCGCCTCCACCATAGAACCGTTACTATCAGCTTAACTTACAGACGCGACACTTGGAACACGTGTTTCGGATTACCCTGCAGGCACTGAATATACAAAACATGTAGTTGTAAACCCTTCTATTGTTGTTCCCCTTGATAAAACCCCTTGTTTGCAAATAATACTATTTACATTATTTACAAATAACAAACCCATTCTAACTACAGCTTGTAGGCAGTCAAATGTGAGAGTCAATTCTCAAAACTCATAGTTTCGTACTTTTTAATTTTAAAAATCTTAAATCATCACCTACCTAATAATATCTTTGGTAAACAATATTGTAGAGCGCCACTAATAACTAATTAATACTATGTTGTTTTACCTGTCAATAAGATATAATTTAATTCAATAAAACTAGGCATATAGGCATAAAGCGATCGATACTAAAATTTTGAGCTTCTCATGTAGATATTTAACTAGCTACAGTTAAAATCATACTCGTACTTCAGATTAATGAAAACTCTTTACTGAAATTTAAAAGTTTGACTTGCGCAAACTGTACCTACTCAGTTTATTACTTTTACTTAAGTTTTGTCTTTGAAATAAATCAGACACATTTTAAACGTGACTTAAGTCTGACGCCTGAGCACAGTCGAAGGCTCTATAGACCTCATGCCTCAGAGAGCTTACAGCCAAATAGGCATACACAGTAAACGAGAAAATAACATCTCTACCAAGTCACAACTCACAGTCTTCTAAAAAAATAGGCATTGAAAACAATATATGACTGCTTAATCTTTGACAGGGAAGTCGGAGATATTTTCTCACCTATCGCCGGGCGCCGGCGCAAAAGCGACGTTTCGCCGCGCATAGGCGCCACGGCAGATGGTACCCACCAGCAGTATCCCTAGTATGAGTTTAAACATCTCGAATACTTAAATCGTTTACGTGAGCTTCCATAATAATATATTCACTGTTTAAATAAACCTGAAGCTTTTGTTTCAAAAGTAATAACCGTTTTTGGTACACAATGTTTGCGCTATTTGCAGATGGTAAAACGAATTCGGCATAGAATTTCGTTTTCGAAACCTATAAAAACTTGTACTAGTGATACTCCATTCTCCAAATCTACTCGTTTCCGCCCATTTGTGCTTCCCACAAAGCCCATAGAAACTGTATGTGCCATCCGAAGCCTTCTGCGAAACGTAGGCGATACGTGGGAGCACAATCGAGTTTTTAACGAACCATCGTAGCTACATTATTAGCGTTTACGTGATAAATTACATAACTTGTAAAGTACATGCAAATAGTTATTTTTAATGAAAAAAAAAGAAAGAACATTGTATATTTACATGCATGCGGTATTCAATCCAACAACAGAAATTAAGTACAATAAAGTTGAATGTAATTTCTATAGTTACTTTGTTCACTGTACCTATTTTAAATTTTATTAAAACTGAACCGATTTATGATTTTGATTATGTTTACCTACATTTCAAATTTTTCAATAGTATTGAGCATTTGATTTTATCGGCTCGAAAGTTGTTCATAATGTTTTCAAAGGTAAACTCAATAAACTCAATTTATTTATTACATGTAGGGCATGTAGTCTCTTATGTTACGTCAAAGGTGTGTGAAGTCTGCAAATCCGCACATGACCAGCGTGGTGGACTATGGCCAAACTCCGATTGAGCCGGTAATGAGTTGAATGATTGACAATTTAAGAAAACTTACTTACCTAATTCTGTTAATAAAATGAAAACTTCTTACAATATTTACTAGGTTTGGCCAAAATATCTCCTTCGATTTCCCTATTTAGAAATGAGAGGACGATTTCCTTCAAGACGTTTATTTATACTGTTTGAGCGTATTCGATCATAAATTTATTTATATCAATAATAGTTACCTGGATTGTTAACAGGTAATAAATTAACAATCCGCAATTTTCCACGGTTTAAGGATATTTTATTACATGCATACTAGCTTTTGTGCATTGCTTGGGCTGTGAAAATCTAGAATGCTAATGCGCTGCTGCTTACAAGAGGGAGATTCCGAGTTCGATATCCGGCTAGGGCAATTTGGAAATTAACAATCCAGGCTATTGTTAGTTGTTATGCAGTCTTACCAGAAAAGCCACACCTCCATCACAGAGCCAATGTATGGCATTCAAATGATTTTATACTTACACTATAATTATACTAAGAATTTATAGACCGACAAACTTATCTAACAGCGTCGCAAGTAATAAATAAAAATAAATAATAAAATATATATATAAAAATATTTAATTGTACTATAAATATAAACCTTAAAACTAAGTCAATAAATATAATACTAAAATAGAGAGAAAAAAAAATAGTTTCAATTTTGACTGCCGGGTCAAATAAGTTTGTGACTACTTACTTCTTCAATACATCAAGCGAGTCGTTGAGAGCCGCTGGACCAAGCCTGCACAATATCGTTTTTTATGAGCTTTGCACAGCAAAGGGCATCCGTTGATGTTGGTTGATGATGCATCGTAGCCATGACATTTGAAAACCGCATACCTATAAATTTTACCGTGAAAGGACCGAAGGATTGAACTGTTGGACGTTAGTGTCCCGAGATACTGGAATGGCAACCCCATACACGAAAGCGTAGCGTTAGCAGACCCTCATGGACTACCACTAGACGGACGGACATCAAACGAGGCGCAGACCCAAGCAGCATTGCAATCTGTATACGAGCTGTTTTGATTTTTTTTATACTAGAGGCTGTATCCTATAAGTTCCTATAAGTAAAAAATTGGCACAAATTATGCAGTTTTATGTTACAAGCATAAAAGCAGGCAACGCAAGACCGTGGCATGTGAATTGTGAACTGTAAACGTCCTTGTAAGAGAGCTATGTCGAACGGTCGTCGGGAATCAGTTGACGTCTGATGAAGACGATTTTGAAAGGAATTTCTTCATCGATCAGTTCTTCTTCTCTTATAAATAATATATAAACAACGACCTCAATTTACATAGACAGGCCCTGTCAAACAAAGAATGTGGAACTATTTTACTAAAGCCATCTAGTCTGAAAAGCGGGACAGCGCTATGGCGGGGACAAGGATAGGGCTATACAGGTTAGGAGCCTGCTCTAAAGGTTGGACACCCAATTTATTTCTATGAAAGAGCCCATCATTCATGTATAAAAATGAATTGCTGTTCGTTAGTCTCGCTAAAACTCAGAAACGGCTTGACCGATTTTGCTGGAAATTTTTGGGTGTGTTTGAGTGGGTCCCAGGATGGTTTATACTCACAATTCGTCACGGTAGGGGGCGCTACAATCGGGGTCTAGACTCAGGGCAGGAGCACATCTACCAGGCCCGCTAGTTTAAATACACAGACAAACATTACAATTATATCAATAAACAGACAGACTATATAATGTTATATAGTCTATAGTCACGTCTTTGACATGAATTGAATAAACAAATTGAAGAAATCCATTAAAAGTAATAATAATAATAATAATAAGCCTTTTTATTACTAATCTCATGATATTTACAATTGTATATAACTACTTTTTAGATGAAATAAGTGTTAGTTGTGTTAGTGTTTGTCTTATTCTAGTTAGTATTGTTATTTGTTGCAGTATTTGTTGGTTTAAAAGTATGCTCCTGAAAAAAGCTTATTATACTGTTGAAGATTATGTAAATGATAGAGGAGCATGGATTTGATCGCTCCAGCAATGCTGGGGACAGCGGTTACTTATGTACACATTGATATAATAATTGTAAATGAATTATTTAAAAAAAGCAACCACCGAGTTTCTTGCTGGTTCTTCTCGGTAGGAATGGCATTCCGAACCAGTGGTAGATTCACTTGACGATTCAAAAGTACTTGTAAAAGTTTATTTGAATAAAGAAGATTTGATTTGATTTGATTTGATTTGATTTATAATTATGCAATAAGTAGAGAAGATTTTATAGAGAAGTCACGATTCAAGAAAACTTTAAAAGTCCTTTTCATCGTTACCGGCTTAATGTCACATTATTAAAGGTATGCATAAATAAATACATAGACACTATTAATTGTGAAGCCAAGTTATTGTGATATGATTATACATTATTAACGCGTTTGTTTTTTTTATATCGAGCGTGATTTCATTAACATTACTTATTTTTATTGCCCGTTAGTGGTATAGGTATAGAGATACTTATCTTTAGATAAATACCTGGCAAGATTGTCTGCTGTGGGCATTGAGTTGTTGACCAAATATAGTAGACTTATAGTTATTTTCTTGCACCCCCATGATATGGGTATCAATTATATGGGTTTGCTGAAAAGAATACGAGAAAAAAAGTTACCCTATGAGTTCAATATGGCAATAAAAGCTTGTTTTTTTAATGATTTAATATTATCGTAAGAGTTCTATGTATACCTAATTAAAACTAGCTGATGCCTGCGACTTCGTCCGCGTGGAATATATTTTTTAAACTCCCATGGAAACTTCTCGGACAAAAGCCTATGTCACTCTCCTGGTCCTCAATTATATATATGCAAAACATCACGTCGATCCGTTGCTCTGTTGCGGCGTGATTGAAGGACAAACCAACAAACAAGCACACTTTCGCATTTATAATATTAGTATGAAAGCGATGTTATTATCAGACAGTGTACACGACTTTTTTACAAGCAGGTACACAAATAATACAACGGCCATTTACTGAATGACAAAAAGCACAACTAAGCCTCGGCGTTTACAGTCAAAATTCATACTACAATTAATATTAAAAAATCACCGACTCTTATAAAATGGCTAAGTGGCAACTCGCTGGCTGTGGGATTGTAATGTCGTTTATTATTATTTTTACAAAAAACTGACACAGTAATTTTTTTTAACACAACAGTGGAAGATCTAAACATATGACCTACTTCGATTAATATTATATAAATAGGTATGTACAGTCGCGGTCTGAAAATGTTTACCAGTTTTCAAATTAGATTCTTTAAAACACTGTGCTTATAAAGTAATTTGGTTCATTTATGAAAAAGCAAACTATTTATTATGTTTCTGATTTCTGATTACTGAAACATCGAATTCTACAAAAAGGGTATTTTATAATAATTATTCTAAGTTCAAGTTTGACGCATTAGCATAATCGATATTTACCCCTCAAGTTACTCGACACTGGTGAAGTGCATTGTACTGGCTTGGCACTACTGAAAGCCATAAACCATGAAAAGAAGAAGAAGATATTTATTAAAGATATTGAAAGAAGTTATCTACATCTATCCTGTCTAGTTGCCACTCATTTAACAGCTACTGGAAAAGTTAAAAAATCTATGATCTATGCCTAATCAAACCGCATAACGACCTTCTGACACAGATGGGTCCATGCAATTATGAACCTTGAGGTGGTAAACATTTTCTGATCGCGACTGTACCTACTAAAAAGGCAGGATTAACGGAATGTGAAATACATTATTCTTCCTTTGCTTCGCCATAGTCGGATTATAAATGTCATACGTGCCCTATCGAACATGCACCTCCTTTTCATGTTAGACCCAGAATAAAATCAAGCGTTAAAATTCATGAATAAGTCCCATTCCGTAAAACCACCCATTATAATCTTTTGATGTGAAACGCAACATTCCACGGCGCTATGGCCAGAGGAAGTTCATTCAGTTGCCCATTTTTTTCCGAGGCGCTTAAACGACATTGGAATTTCATTCATCAGGCTTCCATTCATGCCAGTTTTGTACACGATCAGTTAAAAAAACCGTCAAAGCGACCCTTAGAGACGTGCCGTCTGCATCACCTACGTGAGCTACAGGTTGTTCTTAAAATCTCTCATTTTTCTAAACCTGTTTTTTTTTTAATCGCATGGCGTTTGGTACACAATAAGCGTTTTTATAAAAATAACGCTTATTTCGCCTGCAAGTTCGTCGCACGTTTAGCACCACCCAGGGGACACGTGCAGGGAGGTAGAAGGTAGCTCCTGCGGACGTGAGCGACGGGGCATCCCCCATTATTTTTTTCATTACTAACGAGAGTATCTATAAGTTTTGGTTTTATACAGGCAAGTTTGGTTTGACAGCTTTGTGGAACAATTACGATATCTGTAAGTACAGAGAATCAGAAATCTTCAAGTCTACTAAAATCTTTGCCGCACTATTTCTAAGGCTGTCACAAAAATTACCTATACTTAGTGAAATTTTGTGATGCTGTCACTTTTTTCAAGTTTATTCTGGGGATGATAGGTATATTATACATTAAATACATTGTACAGCTTTATGCAAATGGGCCTTAGTCATCAAAAACATAATGTTATAGTTTTTAAACCGTCGTGGTTTTTGGCAGTGCTACCCAACAAAACTGTATCGTTTTTTATGTTGTTAATAAAATTAAAAAAAAACGATGTCCGCACTTCCGCGATGTCCGCGAGATTTAAGGTACCTTTTATTAAAATACTAGCTGACCCGGCGAACTTCGTACCGCCTTAGTATGCAAAATTAAATGTATATTTTTCAATATTTCTGAGAGATTTTCTTAATATTTTTTTCCGTAAGAACCTTCTCCTAATAATAACAAATACAACAAAAAAAGAATTAGTGAAATCGGTCCAGCCATTCACGCGTGATGCCGTGACCAAGGAAAACGGGTTTCATTTTTATATATATAGATTATATTATATGATATAGATTTTCAAGAACGGGTAGAGCCAAGCAACTACATACTCTAGTTCAAAGTATCATATTCATACCCTATATATAGACAAGGGTTTGCTGTAAAATGAGTCCTCATTCATGTCTGCTGTCTGTTGTAACTTTAACTACTGACTACTTGAAATTATTACCTTACCTACCTGTCATTATTTATATCGACGTTATAAATTTTCGTTAGTCAATCGTGACTGTGAATACTAAATATTACTAATATACGACAGTTAATTGTTATTAATGTCATCTATGATATCGATTTAAAGTCAATACAAATCATTATATTATATCGATTTTGAAACTCCCTGTAGATAACTCGTTTCGTGGGCCTGCACTACCTACGTATACTAAAATTTCCTAACAAAGTACACAGAGACCGGCCGTTCTTAGAATCAGTGTGAGATAGTTTAAATCATTATTTATTTATTTTTATTATTCAGTAACTATTCCTCATAGTTTTAACGACAGATTGCTAAATTGTAAAATATGCAATTAGTACAACTGTTATGTTAAAGTTAGTGTAGACTGTTGAATAACTGAAATGACAAGCGAAAATCTATGAGAATTATGATTGTTTCCTGTTTTACCAGCACTTCCGTGAGTCTCGTGAGTCAGTCTTATGCTTGCCATTTTTGTATAATGACTGATCTTTAAAAATACATCGCACAATATCCTCGACGAAGCGGGCTAACTTTTTAAATATTAAACCACTATCACGTATTGTATTGGACTAAGTTAAAGCTACCATTATTTGGAATAAGTTTAATCTACCATTATATAAAAAAGGACTCTTCATATATCTCTTAGATCATTGTTTTTATTCGGTACAAGAATTCTTCAATTCTTAAATAAGAATATTATATTAATTCAATATTTGGACGTCGGTAACGATAAAATATGCTTGTACATATTAACCTTATAACATCTTGTATGTACCTACCATATTTTACCAAATATATATTTAGGTACTTTACTTTACTTTGCTATCGATCAATACTAAAAGCATCCACAGCTGGACTTGCCCTTTTCGAGATTGCGCTAACGCCTACAGTCATCGGTTTGTATCATCAAAGGTCGCATCCACTCGCTTCCTGCCATCTTTTTAGATCATTGGTTCATCGAGTTTTAGGGCGTCACATACTGGGCTTATCAGTACGCGGCGCATCATTCGCCACAGGGGCATAATTTGCTTTTGCCCTGCCCACGGGCCACTTTTTTACAATTAGCTATTAAATGTAATTTCTATGTTGCAGAAAGTTCAGATCGTATCACTCAAAGAAATCCAATAAAGTCTTCCCCAGATCGGTCGCCAAGAAGTCGGGTGGTCGGGTGTTCGTCCCCTGCATGTACCTCTAACTTTTCGTAGTTATGTAGGTACTAGGTATATATATGTAACACTAGTTGATGTTCGCGACTTTGTCCGCGTGGATTGAGGTTTTACGGTTCCCACAGGAACTCCTTAATTTTCCTGGATAAAAAGTAACCTTTGTGCTAATCCAGACTATAACCTATCTCTGTGCCAAATTTCATGCAGTTCGTCGTTCGTCGTCATTTCGTTCAGTCGTTCAGGCGTGATTGAGTAACAAACATCCATCCATCCATCCATACATCATTAGGTATTTTTATTTTTTTTCTATCAACTACAAGGTAGCCCTTGACTGCGATCTCACCTGATGATAAGTGATAATGCAGTCTAAGATGGTAGCGGGCTAACATATTAGGGGTATGGCAGATATATTAAACCCATCCCCTAATCGTTTTCTACACGGCATCGTACCGGATCTCTAAATCGCTTAGCGGTGCGTCTTTGCCAGCAGGGTGGTAACTAGCCACGGCCGAAGTCTCCCACCAGGCAAAAACAGAAAAATAAATTTATTTTGATAAAATAGTGCCTACATTAAATATAACAACCCCCGACCTTAACATATCGACGATTTGAGTCTATACAATCAGTATAATTACTTAAAAAATCATATTAATAGATAAAAAATAATTAACGATTCGATAATCGAATTGACAATTGGACATCAGTACTTTAATCAGCGTGGGCACATTCCCATTCGTCGATTCCTATTCGAAACGCGACTTGTAGGCGCCCCCGATGTTTGTATCTTTAGTATGGGCATGACACTTGTGATGCCCTGTGTCTTTGCTTGTTGTCTGCTGAAAAGGTCTTCCTTCTTTACTCTTCGCTTGTTGGATACCGTAAGGAAGATCATAATATCTCAAAATCGCAAGGAAAAAAATAATTCCATTATATTAAACCTTTGCTAATTTACCAAACTTCGTAGAAATTAAAATATCATTTTCACCAAAATTCATCCCCATCGCAGCTGTAAGAGATTTTTATTTGTAGCATTGTGAATATTCTGAAATTTAAAATTCTTCCAAAGTCCTATCTTCATAGAATGAGTTAAACATTAATGCTATCCGCTTTTGTCTATACACAGGGTGTAAGAGGACTACTACTAAAAACGATGAAATCAGGA
Organism: Erebia aethiops; assembly: GCA_923060345.2. NCBI lineage: Eukaryota > Metazoa > Arthropoda > Insecta > Lepidoptera > Nymphalidae > Erebia > Erebia aethiops. The sequence continues at coordinate 4,991,152 of OV281093.1, read as the reverse complement.
GAACTAGGTAGGTAGGTAACCTGTACTCATGATTACTGATAAGAATACCTACTTATCACAAAAAAACGCTATTTTTGTATCGTTTTTGTATTGGTTTGTAATTAGATAGTACTACGTTTTCCGTAGCGTCCCCCTTCTTGCACTTTGTATTTTGCCTAAAATCCTAAACTTCTCAGTAAAATGTAATGCTATGCGGCATTTAGGTATTATATTTGATGAGGATTTTAATATTTGTATTCACATTATAATATGCTTTTACTTTAAATAATAGGCAATAGGTAAGCGTCATAATATTACGTGCGAAATCAACGTGTGCCAGGTAGTCGCAATCAAAGAGCACAATCACTTGCATTATAATATAAATCAAATCATTTGAAACCTTTTTTTGTGAAAACGCTCACACTACAAAATGCTGTTAAACGATTTTATGTAGATACAGACCGCCACAGTATATCAAGCAACTTTAATCGCTTCCAATCGCTTTGATCAACGGAGTTTCACGTTCAGCCGGCGCCGGCGCAGGCCCGCATAATGCCGCGCCCCAAAAAAACAAACCGTCACCCTGGAGCCGGCTTTATTAATTCGGAATTCCGTACATATTTACACGAATGTCATCTATATGTCGAAGCCAGATTGCGAAATGTTCAAGACAAATTATTATAGAATGCCTCGTCTATTTATAATCTGCCAGGAAACTCAATGATGGTTAAAACACCGCTTACAAAATACCGCAGCATCTTTTTATCAATTACTCCAGCTTGTATGCGTACACTACTAGATATATTATGGGCCTTTTCGAGAGAGGCCTCTCCGCCTTCCACATCCACCGTTTGTGGAGGTCGTCCAACACTGCGCATCAAATACCAATACGCGGTCACCGCTCCAGAACACGTCTGCCCCAGCAGCCGTCGATTTTGCCTGGTGGGAGGCTTCGGCCGTAGCTGGTTACCACCCTACCGGCAAAGACGTACCGCCAAGCGATTTAGCGTTCCGGTGCGATGCCGTGTAGAAACCAAATAGGGGTATGGGTTTAATATAACTGCCATGCCCCTAATAGGTCAGCCCGCTACCATCTTAGACTGCATCATCACTTACCATCAGGGGAGATCGCAGTTAAGGGCTAACTTGTAGTGGATAAAAAAAAAAGACTATTCTCTTGGGTTTCTGACGGCGAGGGTCTCAAATCTCAATAGAAATGATAGCGTGGAGTCAAGGTGATCAGACTTCGTTCCAATACATTATCTAAACGATAAAGTCACAAGCAAATTTATAATATTATGCCTTCGTTTTGAACCTTAACTACCGTAAAAAGGTGAAGGTCCAACATTTTAGGTAAGTACCAAGTCATAGTTTGACCAGCTCGAGCAGTGGTTCAAATTCACATTCAATTCTTTTTTTATTCAATTTGACTTTGACAAGTGCTTTTCAATAATCGAATGCCAGTGATACATTCACTCGACTATTCAAAAGCACTTCTCAAAGTCAAATTGATTATAAAAAATTTGAATTAATTTGTAACATTCTTACAATGTAGGTATCGGTAAAGTTATATTTTTGAACTGCGAAAGCTTGTCTAAATCGGTCGTTCGGTCACCAAATAAAAAACCAAACTTTCACAAAACAATAACACTATTTTTAGAGATAAATAAAATATGCAAAATTATTATGTTCTACAATTAAATTCAAGAAATTTAATGAGTACAATCATTTGTAATGGGTACCTAACTACCTAAGTCCTACATCATTAAGTGCGCATACAAAGCTTTGTGCTTTTTCGCTTCAAAAAGCTGAGACATAACAGTTTCAGTAAAAACAACATATTTTTGCCAAGTCTTTTCCAACTGGCTGCATCGCTTAATCAAGCGAGATCGTAGCCGACCACAAGTATGTCATTTATAGAAAAAACTAAGGAATGCCCGACACAGAAGGTAACGCCAGGTACAACCAGCATTTAATGTGAGCAGACATATAAATCAAACGGAGGGCCTTAACAACTTATGACATGAAATCCTTTATTATTCACACGGGATTCAAATAAAAACTTCCACCGTTGAATAGCTTGTGTCGAATAGCGCGCCACGCTTCGAATTTCATTATAGGATTAACCGCACTTTTGGTCTCTTTATGAGACGAACAATTAAATCGGACGTGATGGGATTGACAAAAAACAACTTATGCGCCGTTTCACGGCTAGTGGGTACTGCGACACATGGAAGTTTAGATTTAGTTTTGCTAAGCTGCAAAACATATTTTAAACCCAACGCAAAAGATGGATCATGTTCCTTGTCTGATAGCTGCAGCAGATGATCAATGTTGATTTTATTCACTCAATAGACGTACAGTTTTTGACCAAAAAGAAAAAAGCAAAAGTTAAAGGATATTTGAATAAAAAGCATTTGAATTTTGAATAAAACTGATAGCAGTGAAAAATAACAGCACGTCATCTTGATTAAACGCTCCAAAATAGAAATATCACAGTACCCATCTGTTGTGGAAATATTTTACCTACTTTTTTCTTTTTAAATAAATTCGCGCTGCAACTGCTTAAACACTTCCAAGAAATGGCGTATTAATAAAGCTTGATTTTTTGTTACCATTTCGAAGGCAAAGGTACGGATACAGTAGGTAGGTAATAATGGAAGCAGAATTATAACGAATGTTGCGTTTAATCCCTCTAATCTGTATTTATTACTTTTTACGATTGAGAAAAATTTATTTTTTAATTTAAAAAAAAAACAATTTAAAGACCCATTTTTGTGAATACCTACTTAGTAGGTATTCTGTGCCGCCATTCTGTGCTATGATAGTACTATTAGTAGCGGTCTACTTTAATAGCTATGATCCTGAAATCCCGCATCATTTCGAGATCAATTTCTCGTTGAATTAGAATTTTTTCTACTTAGGTTGAAAACTTAAGGTAATGATGGAAACTTGGTAGGAGTTAACACTACGGGTAAGCGAAGATAGAGTAAGACAAATTTTTGTAACCTTTAACCACGAAGTCACGGACATCAACCAATTTAATACCTTTAAGCATTTTCGTTTAAGCTAACGTAGTAAAACCAATTAATTAATGCACTCAGTGGCGCCGCGCGTAGGTGTAGGGTACTTACTTAATTTTGAATTTCATACTTAATAAACCTAATTCGTAGAAACGATACGGAAGAGAAAACTAATAGGCGAACATAATTTTATTACGTATCCGTCGGTTCACACCTTAGAGGCGCCTAACATAATAGCCGGAAAATTTATATTTCACTACTTGTGTGCCTCGACTTCCCACACATGAAGTTTCTATGTTCCCGTGGGAAATAGTAATTAGTAAAAAAGTTAATGTGCTCTCCCAAAATCCCACAAAAATTATAAATGCGAAAGTATATTTTTTGTTGGTTAGCCCTTCAGTCACGCCGCATAGGAGTAACGGATGTACGTGATTTTTGCAATAGTAAGTACATGAAATAACTTTTTATCCCGGAAAATCAAAGTTTCCACGGGATAATAAAGAATACAAATCCACGTGGAAAAAGTCGAGATTATCATATTATTGTTGCCATTGTCATTAGAAAGATAAGTATTTCATTATTTCTTTCCATGCTAGTCATGAACACAAACTTACTTTCAATGTTTAAAATAAAATAGGTTAGCTCTTGACTGTGGGGTTACTGCTATCGCTTAATGCAGTATTCTTTTAAAATTACAGTTTAATGCGACATGCCTCGAAGTGCGTAATAATAATAATTAGGCATTTAATAATTCTATAAACACGAACGTCAACTTAAATGGGTGGGGCTCACAAAGTTTGTACCATAACACACCAGAAAGTGTAACACAATAACACACAGGAAATTATGTAACACAATAGAAATACATGACCGTGATTTTTTTTTCAAGAGGTACATTTTTTTTGAGTCCCACCCAAATACAACACTAAACGATGTTAGTATGCCCCCAGGTTGACTATGATGATAGGTATTAAAGTTGGTACCTATAAATGAAAACCTTTTGTAGAAAACGTTCTTCAAAGACGCTTAAAATACCTAATAGCCGGAAAATTGATATGGCACTGTGCGTAATAGACTAGTCTAGACTAGAGGTCAGTTAGGCAATAAAAGAGGCAGAGGCGATTTAGCTAAGTTGTTGCAATCGGAATGTATTTTTAGAAACGTGTGAACAAAATCGCAATTAAAATGTACCTCAATAGACACGGAGCGGCCATAAGGATTTTATACGGCAATTTGTTTCTTTTTTAGGATTCCGTACCTCAGAGGTTTAAAACGGATTCATGTTTTCCGTCTTGAGCTTTTCCCGACAAACGATAGTGGTGGAACACAAATAAAAATAGCAACATACACATTGTGATACAGAGGAAAATCCTGCCTATATAACAAGCACGAAATCTCAGATTTGAATTTGACCTCGGCCTGATAGGTAATTGCTTGGCCCTAAGAAAAATATTTATAAACAAAATCTTCCCGTGTCCAATGATACCTAACATTATTACCGCAATGAACAGCTAAACTAATTATTTTTGCAAAAATCGAATTAGTATCTTTTTTTACCAGAGAACACAATTTTGACTGGTCTATTATCTCGGAAACATTTTTGTACTTAAAACTTTGTTTTATTACCTATATCTCTATAGATCTTGAAATGATTTATTTATTTCACGTAGGATAACTTGTGCCATTTATGATAAGTCAAGACTCACCTGTTCGGAAAATTCATCTACTGAGAAGAGCCGGCAAAGGCTCAGTAATGTATGTATGTAATATTAACTTAATATATTATCATGTAGGTATTTATTGAGAACCCTTTACTACCAATTGTCAGTTCCATAACCCCTCTAGAGACGCGCCAAGTTACAACAATCAACAGCCAATAACTAGAGGTAGCGATATCTCGTAAAACGGCGCAGTAATTGCTACATCGATTATTACTAAGTAAGGTTAAATTCTATAATAATTAAAACAAACATATCATATATTAAGCGATATAATGATAATAACGTGGGTCCTTTACACTCATCCGCGTTCCCAGTCTACAACGCACACTATCACAAATCCACTTATCTGGCGGATTTCGATGACGCAAGGCGGCGGCTGAAGTTTTGGAGTCAACTGGTACCAGAGGTGGGAGGCAACGACTGCACTGGCGGCACGCAGGTAAGATGGTTGTAGTTTTCTCAGGGAGTTACAAAAACCCTGAAAACCAAAAACCAGACATTTCAACAAGTGTCTGGTTTTGCTATTGGACTACAACATCAGCACTAACTAACACTACGTCGAGTTCTAGTGTAGCAGTGTCTAGCGAAGCTCTTGATGAGGCAGTCCAGGCAAAACCAGCAAGCACGAATTATCTAAATGTAAGCCATATATTGAAATGAGGGTAAATTGTAACTAAATTAATCAATGCAACTAAGCAGCACCGAAAACAACTATTTTTCGCAAGTAAGCAGCAACAATATATTTACAATTTAAATTTAAGTACAAAAGTTGGTTTTTTTACATCTTAGTGCAACAATTTAATACTATGAATAAACATACTATTAGAGTAGTTCTCATGTTACGCAGCAAGAATAAGCTTAATATCTACATAGTTTGTAGCAATCAAAGGTAATAACAATGATAACAAGTAATTTGGCGTACAAGCGGAAGGAATGTAGGTACCAAGGCGTTGCAACAAGGCTGCTTAAATAATTATAGAACAAATAGCGGCTTAATCTACACAATCTTACATCTTACAACACTTACCCAATTTGGGGTAATTTCCTCTTTTAACTTTTTAACTAAGAAGACTTGGAAATATGAGATTTGTAGCATTAAATATACAATTATAGCAAGTATTAAGTACGGTAGGCACTTTTAGCTTGTCGCACGCACTCCGTAGTCGCACCTTCACAAATGTGTCTCCCTCTCGTCTGCCTTCTCGTCGCTCGAGGGGGGAATTCGCGGGGTCGCGCGGTGAGGTAACGAGTCGCAGTGTTACATACCCCCTTTTCAAGGATAGGATTTTTCTTAGGTTAAAAATCCGCTACATTAACCAAAATTTTACTAAAGTAGCCTAAAGTAGTTTTTTTTTTTTGTTACAAAGATTTTATACCTAATTTACTAATTAATATAGATAAAGCTTTTTATTACTAAAATATTACTTAAGTACCACTTTATTTATTCCACGACATTTTTATGTTTAAAATCTTTGACATGCCATGTTCCAAGATCATGACCGTTCATGTCTTCTAATTTATATACTAGTGGGGACAATTTTGAAGTTATTCGGCACTTGACAAATTTAGGTGCAAGTTTTTTGCTGAAGTGTCGATCTTTGTCACTTTGGAAGTAAGTGCGCTTCCAAATGATATCTCCTACACTAAACTCGACGTCCTTGCGCCGCAAATTATAGTTAGTGCTGCTCCTTGAATGAGCCTTCAGTAATGCTAATTGGACCTTATCAAAGATCTTGTGTAGATGACCAAGATTCTCTGCGTACTCATCGCGAGGTGAGAAAATTATGTCATCTGTTAAGTCAGTGTCGACGTAAAAGGAACCGCAGCTTACTAGTTCGCGGCCAAATACAAGAAAGGAGGGAGTAAATCCGGTCGCTTCATTAACTGATCTATTAATGGCGAATTGAATTCTGGATATATTCCTATCCCATGAGCGATGGTCATTTTCTATGTAAGATGAAACTGCAACCATAATAGTCCTGTTGTATCTTTCAACCGTGTTGACTTGTGGTGTATATTTAGGCGTGTAACGAATATTGGGAATTTTATAATTGACAAATAAGTTTTTTAACACGTTTCCGGTAAATTTTTTTCCATTATCCATCAAAATAGTGCTAGGAATTCCATGAATTAAAAAAACGTTGTCTTCTAGTATGCGGGCCATTATTTCTGAGGTAGCGCGCTTGATAGGGAAGAGCATACAATATTTAGAAAAACAACACGTAATGACAAATATGTACGAATTCTGTTTACGAGAAACTGGTAATGGTCCAATTAGGTCGATGCTAAGCATTTGAAAGGGTCTACTGCAGTCTTTCGGTCTACCCATAGTACCTAAAGTAGGGTGGTTCGGGTATTTGTGAGAGTTGCATATATCGCAATTAGCTATGAATTTGGAAACATCACTCATCATTCCTGGCCAAAAGTAATTAAGGGATAATCTTTTGTGGGTTTTAAATATACCGAGATGTCCGGAGGTCGGCTTTGAGTGATTTTCAGCTATTGCTTTTTGCCTTTTTTCTATAGGCAGAACTTCTTTCCACTCGAATTCTCTGGTAAGGGGATTTAGACTTCTTACATATCGAAAAAGTGTATCGTTTTCTATTCTGTAATTAAGAAAAGAGTTTGGAGACGTGTAGCAACCATTATATATATTTAAAAACCAGGAATCGTTAGTTTGTGGAGAATTTGGTTTTCTTGCATTTACATTTATATCAGCGATAGGAACTGAACGAGAAAGGCTGTCAGGCACTACGTTGTCGGAGCCGCGACGGTGTTTTATATCAAAATTATATGCTGATAGGCGTACACCCCATCTCGCCAATCGACCTGTTGGGTTGTTAAGGTTTAAAAACCATTTTAAGGAAGCGTGATCAGTATACACAATAAATTTTTGGCCATTTTCTAAATAGCATCTCCAGTGTTCTATGGCAGACAGTACAGCTAAAGCTTCTCTCTCTGTTGCACTATAGTTGCGTTCCTGGTCACTAAGGGATTTACTCATATAAGCAATTACCTTTTCACGACCATTTAAAGTTTGCGTGAGTACACCACCTATACCAAAGTCGCTGGCGTCTGTAACAACATTAATTATAACATAATATATGTGTAACATTAATGATAACTTAATTTACTAGAAGACCTAGAAACAGCCACCACCAAGAACTACTGACCAAAAACTACACACTAGGACACAGATGAGTGCACTGCCTATATTATCAGGCGCCATATGCTACATCGATTATTACTAAGTAAGGTTAAATTCTATAATAATTAAAACAAACATATCATATATTAAGCGATATAATGATAATAACGTTAAGTGCCTTAAGAAGTATAACTAGTCGTGGGTCCTTTACACTCATCCGCGTTCCCAGTCTACAACGCACACTATCACAAATCCACTTATCTGGCGGATTTCGATGACGCAAGGCGGCGGCTGAAGTTTTGGAGTCAACTGGTACCAGAGGTGGGAGGCAACGACTGCACTGGCGGCACGCAGGTAAGATGGTTGTAGTTTTCTCAGGGAGTTACAAAAACCCTGAAAACCAAAAACCAGACATTTCAACAAGTGTCTGGTTTTGCTATTGGACTACAACATCAGCACTAACTAACACTACGTCGAGTTCTAGTGTAGCAGTGTCTAGCGAAGCTCTTGATGAGGCAGTCCAGGCAAAACCAGCAAGCACGAATTATCTAAATGTAAGCCATATATTGAAATGAGGGTAAATTGTAACTAAATTAATCAATGCAACTAAGCAGCACCGAAAACAACTATTTTTCGCAAGTAAGCAGCAACAATATATTTACAATTTAAGTTTAAGTACAAAAGTTGGTTTTTTTACATCTTAGTGCAACAATTTAATACTATGAATAATCATACTATTAGAGTAGTTCTCATGTTACGCAGCAAGAATAAGCTTAATATCTACATAGTTTGTAGCAATCAAAGGTAATAACAATGATAACAAGTAATTTGGCGTACAAGCGGAAGGAATGTAGGTACCAAGGCGTTGCAACAAGGCTGCTTAAATAATTATAGAACAAATAGCGGCTTAATCTACACAATCTTACATCTTACAACACTTACCCAATTTGGGGTAATTTCCTCTTTTAACTTTTTAACTAAGAAGACTTGGAAATATGAGATTTGTAGCATTAAATATACAATTATAGCAAGTATTAAGTACGGTAGGCACTTTTAGCTTGTCGCACGCACTCCGTAGTCGCACCTTCACAAATGTGTCTCCCTCTCGTCTGCCTTCTCGTCGCTCGAGGGGGGAATTCGCGGGGTCGCGCGGTGAGGTAACGAGTCGCAGTGTTACATAATAACGCTATTTTCACCATAATTATAACTTAATTCGAAATCAAAGTGTATTTCGAAAGAAAAAAACTCACTTAACACCAATTGATTAAAAAAAATACTCTTAGAAAGAATTATTATTAAGAGTCTTAAACGTAAGTCTCCGTAAAAATTTAGGCGTCAAAGAGATAAGTACCTAGTTTATTTTTCCATTGCGTGTTTCTGATTATCATCTTAGCACCAATGTCAAGCTATTAATGGATTCGGAGTTCGGTATAGACCAATATGAAGTACTTGCTGGTTTAATAAAAACTGGCTTATCCCTTACAGGGTAACCCGCTTCGATCTTAGACTGCACAATCACTTATCAATCTATCATTCAATATTATTCAAATTAAATACACTGTACACTTATTAACATCCAATAACATATTATATAAAACTTACAATCGGATGTCAATAATATTTTTTGTATGGTGTTTGTTTGTATCTCTATTATTTCGAACTCAATGCTTACAGTTTTAATTGATCGACGATAAGTAATTAAGCTCAGGTCAAGACGGGTTAATACCAAGAAATGGCTAGTCGTTTCTATCTGTCTATATTCTAGCGGAACAATACGTGATAAGAAATTAGAAAGATAATAGAAAAGATTCTGGCGTGGAAATTCCCGGATGTTTATTTAGATAATGGACAGAACTTAAATGAAGACTATAGACAATCTCTGCAGAGTGATTTGACCTGATTTATTTAAAGAGATTTGAAGGCATGATACCTATAATGAAATAATAATAGGTAATATAATTGATGGTTTGTACACGAAACTGTAAAATAAACTAATTTTAGCAAGCCGTTAACCGTTATTATTAAACTGTGTACAAAATATAACAGACAAGTCTTAAATTAGTGTTTTTCTTTTTTGAGTAGCTATTTATACCAATTCTGCCACCCAGTCCAAAAGTTTAGTCCTATAAACTTGATTTAAAATAAATTAGAACTTAGTTTTGTCCTAATGCAAATTATTACTTAGCAATTAAATAAAACGAATAGTACCTATTACTAGCAGATGCCCGCATCTCTTTTTAGGGTTCCGTACCAAAATGGTAAAATGGAACCCTTATGGTGCGACTTTCTCCGTCTGTCTGTCTGTCCGTCCGTCACACTCGATTATTTCAGTAACTACCGAAGCTATCGACATGAAATTTGGAATAGTTGTGTATATTAGTGGCCCAAAGACACTGGAATTAAAAAAAATTGGAAATTATTATTTGTTCTTATTTAAAAAGGGGGGAAAATCGGAGGGTTGAAATTTAAAAGTGAGATAACTGTACTGTGAGGGGTATCATATGAAAGGGTTTACTTTGTACATTCTAAAACAGATTTTTAATTATTTTTAGTCATGATAGTTTTTGATTTATCGGGGAAAAAGTCTAAAAAAATACCGTTCCCCCCCCTTATCTCCGGAGTTTACCAATCGAAAAATCTGAAATAATTATGGTCAATAGGAATTTATGTATATTTTACAGGAAAACTATAGCCAATGCTCTAACTAGCATATTTTTTTTGATATTAACAGTAAACCTCTACAAACAAAGTTAGTTTTGCGGTTCATTAACAAAGGTAATTATTACCGTTTTACATCTTTGGTCGTTACAGTTTTCAGTACGGAACCCTCGGTGCGCGAGTCCGACTCGCACTTGGCCGGTTTTTTTTTAATTTTAGACGACTTCCATTGAGGCAAATCCTGTAAATATTTACTTAATCCCCACTAGTCTTTAAGGCGTAGAGATAATTGTTTATACCGTTTGAGCTTTATTTTAATGTTATTTCAATTAGTTTTCCTTTTTCATAATAAGCTATAAAAATAATGCTCTATTAGATATTGTTTGAAATCGGTTTTCTTAAACCGAGATCGAAAGCTATAATTAATTGAGATTTAAACAAAACAAATGAATAGAAACATGAATATGTCCTGCTTTTAGTAACTCCGAATAAAGTTTAACCTAGGAATAAAGATGTTTTGACCGTTTTTGTACAGGAAATCTGTCAAAATTTGAAATTTTTAAATTTAAATGGTTATACTCAACCGCTGCGGTAGGCATTCTGACAATGATGTATCTATCCCTTTAATTCCACTTCCTTCCCCGTTAACAGTCAGCTCTTACCAAAACAAAATAAAAACGATTACAAGTGACGCAGATGAATTCGTAAACAACACTAAAACAGTGTAGTGACGTCAGTATAATTGTATATTGTACTATAAATGTGTGATGAACTAATGGCACTTCAGTGATTACTTTAGAAGTAATTAGAAGTATCACATCCTTGCACAACGCAACATTAAACCAATGACGTTGGTTATACCTTTAGGCTAACTATAAAACGTTCCTAAGTTAAAATTCTTATAGCAACCGTAACGTTATGCTATAGAAAACTGGAACTATCCTGTACACATAATAATAAGTAGAACTGACATCACTAAAACAGGCGATGTGTGATCAAGGACAAAAATCAGTGGATAATATATAGGTTGGGACAACCTTTGATTATAGTTAATGGAGAAGTTAACCATTTTTTTTTAATTTAATATGAAAATTAAGACAAAATAAAACAAAAATATGAAAGAATCATTAAAATATCTCAACAAATGAAAAAGTTATGGAACTTTAAAGTTGCGCTTGCAAGACGGGAGACGTGACGTCATAATTCCCTATCAACATACTTTATAAAGCCGAATAAAAGAAATAAATAGACTTAACGTGACTTAATTGAATGTAAAGCACTTAATTTGTGTGTGAAGATAATTTTGAAGTATTATCTCGGCTAGGTATTAAAACTCACTCACAAAATTTCTCACTCGAGTAAGATACAGCAATCGGTGTACATTAAATTATGAAACTTTTAAATCGTCATTTCTCAGTCATTAATTGATGGATTGTAAAAAAAACCACTGATTTATTAGTTTTAATCTATATTTTACTTCCGTTGTGTTAAATATAATATGATATTCACAACATCATGAAACTTCTCCATTCTATGAAAAAATACAGCAGAGTTTAGATCGAAAAGGTAATGATGTTGCCGGAAATATAATATAATTAGTTTCTTTCACGTCTCTGTTAGCAAGTCTTACGCTTTTTTGTGAAACAAAATTGGTAGATATCATGGATTTAATGGACCCTTAAGTACCTATACCATATGTTGCATAGCTGAGTCATTTGACGATACAAAAGAACTAACTTGTAAATGGAAAATCCACCGCTAATCCAATGCTATGAAGGAAAGATAGGTGGTAAATATTTATAGTTACAAAAAAATTACATCATAAAATAAATTTTAAATCCTTCATCTTTTAGAAGCCGCACCGCCGAAGGAGAAATTTTTTACAGTAACGCAAGAGACTCCAGCAAAACAAAGTCTTCAAATCCCGCCTTCGGTATTTCGGATTGGACAATTCACTGTGATTTTTATGAAGTATTTCAGATTATTATCTCCTACGCTACCATTAATTGATTATAAACAATACCTGTTTTACCTACACCTGTAATTTGTGTAGTTGGCATAACGTCCGTGTGTCATTAAGGCACTTTTAACATGCCTACTTATTCTGGTTTAGCATAACAAATGATAGCATTACGTCTTAACTCTTTAGTAATGTGCATAGTGTTAGAGTGAGAGACGGTGACAGGTTATTGTCTAGTTTTTATACCAAAAATGACTATAATGATGAATCCATACTAATATTATAAATGCGAAAGTGTTTCTGTCTGTCTGTCTGTCTGCTACGTTTTCATGGCCCATCCGTTCAACCGATTTAGATGAAATTTACTTGATTTTGATGAACATACGCTACTTTTTATCTCGGAAAATTAAAAACCTTAAAAAACCTTAATCCACCCGGACGAAGTCGGGGACATCATCTAGTACAATGATAAAATTAATCGTGCTTTTTCCGAAGTACATCCACACCTGTACTTGGGGGATTTTTTTTTTTTTTTTTAAATTTATTTAGTACCAAAAAGTTATAAAAAAATGAAGAAAAACAGATACATAGTGGACAAGGAAGCACTTATCTCTATAAGAGATCTCTACCAGTGACCCTTGGCAGTGAGAAAGGTTGTGGAGGAAGAATAGGTACAACAAGATATGAGATAAGATATTATATCATAAACTTACATAAAAACACACAAATATACATATACTCATGACATAAATATATATATACATACTAACATACATATGACATATTATATAATAAATTAATTAACAGATACATATTATTAATTTATAATTATGATAGAGAAGACAGATAATGCTGTTTCAGACGAAGTTTAAATGTGTGAATAGAGTATAGTAGTAGTAGAGTGTAGTATGTGTGAGTTTTCAATAGTATTTTAAGTCAAATTTCAAAATAATTATGTATCTATACTTTTTACATAAATTAAATCATAAATAGCTGGACATGTTAAAACTCTAAGCACTTTAAATAATTGTATAACTCAAACTGCTATAGCTTTACCACCAATTAGCTCTTAGATACTACTTAGCTTTTACAACCAATACTATAAAATTGACAGGTCTCAATCCATTGATATACTTTCCTGCGCTAAGCATTATTAAGACAGCTAAAAAAATAGTTCTACCATTTTAGATTAGAGAATGTATGCAACAGAATTAGTTACGTCGCGACAAATATTTCTTGAGTAGCCGATATGCTCCATAGATACTTATTGCTCCGTCCCTTAGTGAAATATTACAATCATATCTTCAACTACATGGAATGTTTCTCTATTAAATTGATATATTAGTGTGTAGGACTTCGTACGTCTTAACTCTTATGCGCAAGTGATTTATTTTCATAATTTATCCAATGTTTACTTGTTAGGGACATCGTTTTTATTTTCTTTCGCACATTTATTTTTAAATATTATTTTCACGACACTTAGTATTGTTTGTATTAAAATAATACTTAAAAATCAGAAATGTATTCCTTTTTTCTTTAACATTGTACTGAATATTAGTTGATACAATACAATTATTTTAATCATAATGAATTATCCAATGTGTCAGCTATTGTCTATTAAAAATATGATTTCATACAACGCAAATAAATAAATAATTAATTAATTAAACCATAGCTATTATTTATTGCTACAAAGCAGTCATGATCATAAATTTTTCTACGACATTATGCCAACAAGTAGAACGAAACGTGCTATTATGTATGCAGGTAAAGATTATGGTAATATTTTAATAACAGTTTACGTCCCGCCAACTATTACATTCAACGGCTAAATTAAATCATGCCTCTGCAAACATTTGCATAGAACGCAGTAACAAATTGATTCATACATCATACAACAGATTTATTTAAACATCTGTCATATTTCATAAATATGGCATGCAATTTATTTACAGTGTCATCAGGTGTTGATTGAGGCGGTCTAAACACCTCACCTCACCAGCCGGTAGCACGAGATAAACCAAAGTGACGAAGCAATATGAAAAAGATAGACACAGGTCTATAAATCGTATGGCGCTAGGTAAAACCCTTTTCATGCTGAGAGGATACACTGAGAGTGCTCATCCAGTGGCGTGTCCGACATATAGGCGTAAAGGCATTGCTTACACATAGTTAAAATGATTATTTTTCATCATGCCCTGCTTGAAAATAGGTATCTAACATTGGTTAGATACCCTGGCTCCGAATACAGTGCACAACACTGTGCTCATCCTGCTGGGGACGAGTGGAATTGATGGCCAATGATGATGTGGTACGACTCTTAAAAAAATAAATCCGCAACTGTTTCACATAACAGCTAAAAGTTATTACGTATTTTTCTTCTTGGGCTGATTGATGTATCAAAATATTTTTGCAAGATGTTATAATTAACAATATACATACCTAGGTAACTATTCAATCATCGAATATTAAGGAAAGTGTAACTAGCTTCTTTTGATCCTGGAGTTTAGCACGAAAAAGCGTGTTTGTAAATCAAAATGATTCCAACAGTCATGGGTAACAACATCAATTATTGTTAACTGTATAATCACAATTGGTAATCGTCTTTTATGCTTGTACTAGATGATGCCCGCGACTTCGTCCGCGTGGATTAAAGTTTTTTTTTTTTTAATCCACTACAAGCTAGCCCTTGACTGCGATCTCACCTGATGGTAAGTGATGATGCAGTCTAAGATGGTAGCGGGCTAACCTGTTAGGGGAAAGTTTTTGGATTTCCGTGAGAACTCTATAATTTTCCAGGATGAAATGTAGCCTATGTCCTTCCCCGGGATACAAATTATGCCTATACTAAATTTCATCAAAATCGGTGGAACGGATGGGCCGTGAAAGCGTAGCAGACAGACAGATACACTTTCGCATTTATAATTATTAGTCTCAGTTATATTTTCCAGTGAAGTTGAATCTTCTGGTGGTTTGGAAATTAGAATCAATGCAAAATCATCTAGAGATCACACGTACCAAAAAAATCGCCATAATGTTTCAATAACTCTACATTATTCCATTATTGCAACAAAGTAAAAATTTATATCATGGATAGTGTTATTAATAATGAAATAGCGAAAATCTGAAATCGGAACCTTGCTTCAAGGTCGATACCTTTCTGGAAATTCGCCAGACACATGAAATTGGAACAGTAATTGAGGTTCAGCTAGAGACAGATAAAATCGCTCAACTCTCATTGTATTTTGTTTGTAAATACACTTTTATGAGTAGGTATTTCAGTCACGTTTTGGTACAATAAGATGATGACGATGGATTAAGGTTTTTTTGAATCCCACGGGATCTCTGAATTTTCCGAGATATAAAGTTGTGTCCTTCCCTGGCGTGTAACCCAACTCTGAACCAAATTTTATTTAAATCGGTTTGAAAAGATGGGTTCTTTCCAGATGCTTTCGCGCGTGCAGAAAGCGTAGCAGACAGACAGACAGGCAGACAGATTGACTTTTGGATTTATAATATTAAGTATGGATATGGAATCTATACAGCATTTTATCCCGGATAATTAAAGAGTTCAAATGATAATATTAATATATTTTGATTTGAACTCTATATTAATTATTATACACGCGGATGAAGGTCGAAAAATTTGTAAGAATTGCCGGCTGGCATTTTCCATTACTTACTTAATATGTCCTCCCCGTCACATAGAAGGTTATGGCAATAATTTGGAAGATAAGATTCGAGATTTCGGCGAGTGGGGCAGAAACTCTGAAAAGTCAGATTAGTGGCAGTAAATCGAGCAAGCTCTCTGATAACAGCGGCTCTCCTGCCAAATTTCACTGCCTCGAATGACGTCTGATCGGTGCCTGTGTTCATTGTCGTACCGTGCACGAGTTATTGCATTTAATGCCTCAAGAGTTTCTAAGAAGTTGAAGCTTGTTTCAAATGCCATTATATTTTGGTTACAGAGGTTTAAGATATGGGCTATACGGGCTGAGTTTGTTGTGGGCTCTTCTCAGAGGGCGCATTTGGAACCCTCGTAGCTTTAGTTTTAAGCTACCGTTATTAAGCATCACCATTACGTTTTATAAATGCGAAAGTGTGTTTGTTTGTTGCTTTGTCCTTAGCAACAGCGAAACGGATCAACGTTATGTATTGATTTATTTAAATAAATAACTATATATATACTATATAATTTGTATGGGTATAGTTTAAGACCTGGAAAGTGACATAAGCTACTTTTTATCCCGAAAAATTATGGAGCTCCCGTGCGAATTTAAAAAATATTCCACGCGGACGAAGTCGCGGGCATGTCCTCAGTACTTCTTCTTCTTCTTCTTCTTTCCCTGGGCTTTTCCGCACTTAAGCAAAGGTTGCCCGTTGTGCGTGAGACCTCTGGTGCGGCTCCCCGCCGGATCATTCCAGCCAGCCGAGCTCACTCCAGAATCCAAGCAGGCCGCCCAGGTCGGCGAGGACTTCCGGAAGTGTTGCTGGGGAGCCAATGTAGGTTTCTCGTTGAGTGGATACAGCACTACACTCAAGTAGTACGTGTCTCGGTGTCTCCTCGCTCTGCAGGCTCTGCACAGAGGGCTGTCGGTTATGCCTAGAACATAGAAGTGTTTGTTAAGTGGACAGTGTCCTGTTATCATGCCTACAGCCGTCCTGAGTTTAGCTCTGTTTAGATTCAGTAGTTTCTTAGTTAGGCGTTGGTTTGGGCTGGGTATAGCCTCTTTTGTTTGTCTACAATTGGTGGTGTTTGCCCATATTTCGGCGTCCTCAGTACTTTATAATATTGACGTACACCTGGTGACATGAAGAATAAAATCAAAATCAAAAACTGAACAGGCATCTAGATTAGTTCCAATTTTGTAGCCACCAGGTCAGATAATTTTGTGGGAAATGTACACTGTACCTTTGAATAAAGTAACTTCTGATAAATTTGCTTGCGCCTCTACCGGACGTACACGGTACAGTACCCGGCAATAAATATTGCACATCGACCTTTGGAAAGAGACAATCGGTTATTTCGGCTTCGTATAGCGTTATCTCTGTCGCACACTACCTATCGGTACCTATCGGTAGTGTGCGACAGAGATAACGCTATACGAAGCCGAAATAACCGATTGTCTCTTTCGAAAGGTCGATGTGCAATATTTATTGCCGGGTACTGTACAATGGAGACGGTGCAGTCAATCAGCATCTGAAGCTGTAAGCGCACTACATCAATCGAGCGTCCGCGATGACTCACCGTGTTTATATTCGATTATCGGCTATCATGTTCTACGCTGCACGTCTGATGGATCGCGCTGGCTTAGCCGTCGGAAACGGTAATATTGCGACTAATATAGAATAGACTGAAATAGTCGCTAAGTGTGCTATAGCCTGCGTGAACCGTCTATGTTTCAGTAATTTCAACTAGCGCGGTATGGATTTATGTTTCGCCCAATATAACTTGAACTTTTCAAAGCAAGCAACTTCTTACTAAGCATATTTCTTGCAGGTACATCATATCATATCATACTATCATACTAATATTATAAATGCGAAAGTCAGTTTGTTTGTTGGTTTGACCTTCAATCACGCTGCAACGGAGCAACGGAACGAGGTAATTTTTGGCACGGGTATAGTTGAGGACATAGGCTACTCTTTATGCCGGAAAATTGAGGAGTTCCGGCGGGAATCCAATAAAACTTATCCCACGCGGACGAAGTTGCGGGCATCAGCTAGTTATGAATAATAATGAGACCTACGATTATAAAGTTTGACGTTATGAACACTGGTGGTCGTGACCACGTTTTATTACTAACATTAAATATTGTATGGTTAGGTACAAAAGGGTACCTGTAACCACTACGAATTCGTCCATAAAGTGAAGTAAGAAATTTAAGTGTTGTAAAAATAGTAGAGAAAGGCACAATAAACTGGCTAACATACACGTATTCACGACTTTCTCTATTTAGTTGTTTTTTATATCAGTTAACGTTAGTATCTTTGTAAATGTGTAATGCGGATTACACTTTTGCAGTGGCAACCCCACCTTCCCACTAGCCATGAAGGTTAAGTTGAATGGACTCTGTGTAGACAAAGAAAGAGTTTTGACTATTGCCACATTTTGACTCTTTTTAAAAAACTCTTATTGCTCGCTCAGGTTTTTCCGCTAGCTCTACATGTTGGTGCAAATGCTTGTATGAAGTTATTCTCTGCGAATCCATAAGGAACTCGCTCCGCTTGCGGTGGAAACCTCGCTTAAGATTGGAGCTAAGACGTTCATAGAAATTCCGCTCAAACTAAGTCAGGGTGTCTCTGCAGCCAGCTCTATATAATTACACTTCCTATATAAAAATTTATAACGCTGATTCACTTAATCAGAAGTGTGAATATGTATTCGGTGTCAACATTGAGATAAGGTGTCGATATGTCTGAGATAATTGTTGCTTGACTTGTTCAATGTTAACTAATTCTGTTATTAACTTAGCATGTTGACTATTAGTAGCAATTAAGAAACCGCAGAAAACCCTGTTAAAATTCCAAACCATGGCTAAGAATAAGATAGACAAAACGTGACACATAGATTTACGAATTCGAATAGAATTGGAATAGATAGATTAAATATTAAAACACTACTTGGATGATGCCCGCGACTTCGTCCGCGTGGATTAATTTCTTGATTCTTCGGGATTAAAGGTAACCTTTGTACTTCTCCGAGATGCAACCTGTTGCTATACCAAATTTCATTAAAATCGGTTGAAAATATGGGCCGTGAAAGCATAGCATACAGTCAGAAATACTTGACCGTGAAAACTAATTAGAATCGCATTTATAACATTAGTTCATATTAGTTACTATGTGCTAACGGCCGTTTCCGGGGGCCCATTTACTAAGTGTGCGAGTCACCTCCTGCCATTTTATTCGTGTAAAATAACATTGATCAGGCAGGGGCCATACCTAGTACTTCCATAGACGTCCATTCCGTTCCATTTGATGACCTCCGTGGCGCAGTGTGTAGAGCTGTTGTCTTAATGCGTGGAGGTACGGGTCAATTTGGGAATTAATGATTTCTGAATTTTCCCTGGTCTGGCCTGGTGGGAGGCTTAGGCCGTGGCTAGTTACCACCCTACCGGCAAAGACGTGCCGCTAAGCGATTTAGCGTTCCGGTACGATGCCATGTAGTTGTAGTGTGGTTTAATATAACTGCCATGCCCCTAACAAGTTAGCCCGCTACCATCTTAGACTGTATCATCACTTATCATCAGGTGAGATCGCAGTCAAGGGCTAACTTGTAGTGGTTAAAAAAAAAAGTCCCAGATCACCAGTCCATTTTAGTCCAAACCCGTAGACGTACATTTGCTTCCATGTTTTGCAACAGTCCTGCACTAACTGGGGATTCCTTTGGTGCCCTCGCATAGTGCATATAGGGATATTCGCCGGTTGGTGTCACATTTCCTTTAGAGTATGAAGTCGGTTAAAAATAGTCAAACGGACCTCTGCGAGTTGGTTTCGGCCCCTCGTACGCCTTCCAAAGGTCCGGCCCCCATGGTACCGAGATGGAAGAGAATAGTACAGGTACATAGTACTTTTAACAATTCTGTAGTACAGGTATATTAGTATGGATTGGATCAATAAAATTAGTCATAACTCGTTCATAGTATAGAGTACCTGAATACATATTTATCTCAGTATTAGGTATGTCATTTTTAAACTAGATGACCCGACTCAGCTTCGCATGTGTGAATTTACCCCATAGGTATTATCTTCTTCTCTTTTTATCCACTACAAGTTAGCACTTACTACCAGGTTGTAAATCGCTAGGCGGTGATGTTTAGTAGTTATACGACTCGACTAACGGCCGAAATTAATAATCAATCTATCTGTAGTCCGTCGATAAGTTGCTTAGCAACATTGTTTTATGACGAAAAGCACAATACAAATAACAACGTTGCTTGGTAACAAACCGACAGACTACAGATAGATTGATTATTAATTTCGGCCGTAAGAGTACTCGATACTTCAACGCTTATTATCAGATGTTAGTGATAATAACCGGGACCCACGACTTAACTTGCTCTCCGGGACATGGAGGAAACGAAAATACCAAATTCGGTCACCCCTCCAATTACCGACTTGGGTCAACGTTGCTTCTCAATCGTAATCGACTGATATGTGTTGTCGCAACCAGACCACCCGTCCCTCAACCTGACACTTAGCGAACCGGATAGAGACGTTCCTCCCACTTAGGCAATTAGCCGCCCGCGGCGCACGCCCGCTGCCCTCCTATTTTAGGGCAAAACCTAGAAATGACTACAAGATCCGTTTTGTACTAAAGAGTACTACACACTTACCAACTCTAAAGATTTTTTATTCCACTACAAATTTGCCCTTGACTGCGATCTCGCCTGATGGTAAGTGATGATGCAGTCTAAGATGGTAGCGGGCTAACCTGTTAGGGACATGACAGTTATATTAAACCCATACCCCTATTTTGACTGAAATAAAAAAATATCAAATCGGTTCACAAACCACGGAGATAAGCACCCACATACATTTAAAAAATATATTATATACGCGCCGAATTGAGAACCTCCTCCTTTTTTGGAAGTCGGTTAAAAAATATTACTAACCCTTTCATTATATTGCCTGCGGAAAGAGACAGAACTATTAAAGCTGTCATTTTAGTTTGGAGATTGTGCTATACAGAATTGGCTTCATTTTTTATTTGTTTTTATGCTTTTTACCGATTCTTTTCAATATGAAGGGGATTCCTAACCATGCGGTCGTATATTCATTTGAACAATCAAAAGCACTTGTATAAAAGATTATTCAATTAAAACATCTTTAATCTGTTATATTCTCATGCCATATTTCGTAAACACACTAGTTACGAGTAACTAGGGAAAGCACAGATTCAAATATAATACGCAATTACACGGTACACCTGCACACGGCATCATAAATAGCAGGCCGTTTGTGATACATTATGTATTTAACTGGTAATAACTCAATATAATGCCAAGAATTCAATACAGGCGGTCTAATGATTCCTGTTTTCTCACTTGGTTTACGTCTGCCGATAGAAATGAAAACGAATAGGTATTTCAAATTTTTAAATAAAAAAAATATTTAAAATATAAAACTTAACACTAAGGCATTATATTTATATTTAATAACTCATGTCTTCGTAACAAGTAACAACGCGAGCGTGTCGGCGACATGCATATCGATGACGCGAATCCACAATTTTACCCCCTATGAAAAAGTGTTCAACGCGGCTAAAGAAGTTTTCACTTAAATAAGTATTAATAATTTTATTTGGAATAAAATACGCTCCTCCTTTTTTGGAAAACAGGTAATTATCCGTTGTGTATGATGCACTTTGTGACACAACGTATAGTCACTTGCACGTGAGACTGGCAACAGTGCTAACATATCCGCCATCCGCATAACACTCGCGCTAGAATTTGTATCTACACCTTCATATTGACAGTAAAGCGAATCTTTTAATTTAGCACTCAATCCATATCCCGCAAGTTGTGATTCGGCCATAGGTAGCACAACAACTGGTGACCCCGAGCATTTAAAAGAACACGCCTGATACGACATCTCGGGACCTGAAACACACGAAAATGGCGGTAAGTACCTTTTTTTTTTTTTATCCACTACAAGCTAGCCCTTGACTGCGATCTCACCTGATGGTAAGTGATGATGCAGTCTAAGATGGTAGCGGGATAACCTGTTAGGGGCATGGCAGTTATATTAAACCCATACCCCTATTCGGTTTCTACACGGCATCGTACCGGAACGCTAAATCGCTTGGCGGCACGTCTTTGCCGGTAGGGTGGTAACTAGCCACGGCCGAAGCCTCCCACCAGGCCAGACCAGGGAAAATTCAGAAATTATAAATTCCAAATTGACCCTGCCGGGGATCGAACCCGGGACCTCCGCACGTTAAGGCAACAGCGCTTCACACTGCGCCACGGAGGTCACCTGCATTTAATTGCTAGTAAATAATTAAATACATACCTATTTTGATCCTACGACACCCCAATCAATGTTATTGTTGATAACTTGATAGATATCAGCTAGCTGCCACCAGTGTTCACGTCTGCTTTTTTGCTCTATGAAGTCATACTCCGTAATAGGCATGATACGCCGTGGTAAAAACTTTGTTTAAAATTATCATTGTAAAATTATTGGCTATCAATATTATTGAAACTAATGAATTACTAATTTATGAAACATAGTCATACATAAATAAATTAGAACCATATACATATACTGAGCAAAACTTTCAGTTTCTTCTTACATAGGAAAGGGTGCAATAAGCTCTCGGTGACTAGCAAAACACGTAATATATAGGCTGTTCCCGTGAATTATCACCGATATCTATAAAAATATTTTATTTTTTATTTTATATTTTATTATTTTATATATTATAAATGGATGGATGTTTGTTACTCAATCACGCCCCAAAGGCTGAACGGATCTGGATGAAATTTAGCACAGAGACAGTTTATAGTCTGGAATA
Organism: Erebia aethiops; assembly: GCA_923060345.2. Lineage (NCBI taxonomy): Eukaryota > Metazoa > Arthropoda > Insecta > Lepidoptera > Nymphalidae > Erebia > Erebia aethiops. The sequence continues at coordinate 4,968,141 of OV281093.1, read as the reverse complement.
ACACATAGGCTGCTTTTTATCCCGGAAAATTTCCCGCGGTTACCCTAAGTTTAAGAAATCCATTAAAATTATTATTAATCCATTATGTATGCTCCTAAAAAAAGCTTTTACTACAGTAGAACGTTATGTAATTATATATTGACAGTAAAGCGAATCTTTTAATTTAGCACTCAATCCATATCCCGCAAGTTGTGATCCGGCCATAGGTGGCACAACAACTGGTGACCCCGAGCATTTAAAAGAACACGCCTGATACGACATCTCGGGACCTGAAACACACGAAAATGGCGGTAAGTACCTTTTTTTTTTTTTTTATCCACTACAAGCTAGCCCTTGACTGCGATCTCACCTGATGGTAAGTGATGATGCAGTCTAAGATGGTAGCGGGCTTACCTGTTAGGGACATGACAGTTAGGTATATTAGTATATTATCGCTCGGCGGCACGTTTTTTGCAGGTATAGGTACAATAATTGTAATTTTTTAATTATTCAAAAGAGCAACCACCGAGTTTCTTACAGGTTTTTTTCGGTAGGAATTATATTCCGAACCAATGGTAGATTCACTCGACGGACAGTTCAAAGGCACTTGGAAAAGTTTATTTGAATAAAAAACTTTTGAGTGTGAGTTCCTTAGTAAAACACACCCGGGATCTGGACATCATTCACCCTTCATCAGGAAGGTCATCAAATGTTGTGACACATTCGCGACAAATTTCAATTAATTCTTACATTATTATAAGCTATAAATTATTTATAACTTTACCCGTAATAGACATCCTATTTGTACCTAATCTTTTATTAATTGATAACTGGTTTTCAATTTACCTCCTCTATATTCTCACCTATGCATTTAAATGATGCCTAGGGCGGTTGTATACTTTTAGATCCGAGGGAAATGTAGTAAAAAATGTATATATATTAGTATAAGGTCAACTTTATGCTTTATTTTTATCCATAGATATTAGTTAAGTGTATTCCGTGGTTAAATCCTAGAAGTATAGTTCAAGTGGTGCATCTGAATGTGATACTGACATTTTGGACCATATTTGCTTGTATCCGAGCAGGTTCAGTGCATAAAAATGTAAATATTAGATAGAAAAAATATAATTAACTATATATCACTATGTATTCTAGCTAAGTTATGTATTATTTAGTTATTTTTTTAATTCACATACGGTAAGCCTGTTTTAAAGATGAATACAACTGGCTAGTGTATTTTATTTTCTTCTATCGTTTTAGGTTTTGTCAAGTTCTGAAAGACATTATTATTTATCACTTCTCCTTGGTGTGAGTTGACGCCTCAGTTGATGCCAGTTGATTCATAGTGTCATCAAATCACAAATATTATTGTAGAATTTTAACGAGGTATTGTTAAAGTAAAATATTTGAATTGAAAAAAATTGCATAAGAGAAACCAAAATGCCCAAAGGACATGTAAAAACTAAGTTAGGAGTTAAGAAGTTCGCAGAAGAACCCAATATGAGTGACACAACGTTACTGGTCACTGTCGAGGAACTGATCAACAGGGCGATGGGACCACCTGACGTAAGGAAATTATCATCTAACATTTTCTTCTATATACAAAAATTAGCTTCATTTGTCTTGAGTTTTTAAGCCACAATAACTAAAATTTTTTCTCCTGGTTCATAAATTAAAGTAGTTCACCTTTAGATGTCAAGGTGATGCTACATACAGGGTATGTTCCGATATACACTGCGAGCACTATAAGGTGTGACGTCAATTTAGTATACTGCTAAGCCGTTCCTTTATAGTTAGCTGTACTGGTTACTGTTTATAACGGAACGCACTAAACACTGAGAGCACCTTACCTCGAAAACGCCAGTGCTCAAAGTATAAAAATGGCGACGATTTATGACGTCATATATTTCCCTAGGATACTGCGGCAGTACTCTGTCAGTCCATAATGGAACGAATTTCTCCCCAGTAAGAGCACTGAACAGTGCTCGCAGTGTATATCGGAACATACCCACAAAATGTTTCGTACCTTTCATAGCTTCAATTTATACTTATTACATTTTGTATTTATAATAATATTCTTACACCAATGTTGAAGTGGTTAGAGCGCTTTAGAGCTAGGTAGCTTTGGTTTTCCTTTTCACCAACAATAATTCAAGAATAGATCACACGTGTACCGTATTATAATATACATCGAAAGAAATTAAGTACTAAGTAGGTAAATTTAAGTGAAGAACATAGTTCATGTTAAATTAATTTCTTGTAATGATTATTATCAGAAAAACATAGTCGATTTCAAGCTCGTGCAGCTGATCCTTGAAATTTTGGCAAGGCAACAGCGAATACTACTTCAACGGATTGAAATAAGAATTACTGATGTGAAGGATGAGAAAACGAGAGTAAAAACGGCTCCAGATGATTCATCGATGATTTCTGTAGTTAAAAGTCCACCGCATGTCAAATCCAAGAGTCCAAAAAGACAAAAGAGAAAAAGTACAGAAAAAGCATTCAAAGAAGATAGTGCTGAAAATATAGAACAACAAGTGAACATTCTAACTGATGAAAAGGAAAAGTTAAAAGATATAATAGAACAAAATAGGGTAGACGAAGATGAAGAAGTCCAAGAAGAAGAAAAGGAAGAAACGAAAGAAAAAATAACGCAAGACGAGTTTCAAGAAATAGCACAAGAAATAAAACAAGAAATATTACTTGAGAAAGAATATGAAGGAGAAGATGAGCATGACACAGCTGAAGTTTTATTAATAAAAAGAAATGAACAACTATATAAAAAAGAACATGATGAGAAGTTACAGAAAGGATCACATAAGGTAAAAAGAGAGAAAGAGGGCAAAGCGTCACAAAAAGGAAGTGAAAGAATAAATATTGAGATAAATGAGAAAAAAGAACATATTCCTGCATCTGTTGTGAGTTTCAATCAAATTTTCTACATTTTTTATGTAATTTACGCTTTATTATCTCTTAATTGATTTTATTGTTTTACAGAAAGAAAAAGTAGTCCCAAAGAAACGTTCAGACACTAGTCGCATAAAGATAACAGGTTGCTTATTAATTTTCTCTTAATAGTGTACGATTTTAGTTAAATGTATGTTATTTAATAATAATAATTAATGGACATTCATCGTAACTTAGCAGGGTTTTAAAATTTATTGTCCTTATTTTCCAGAAAAACAAATTGATACTGAGAAAATTCTCGTGAGTTAGTATTAACATTTTTCGAATTCGGTATTTTTAGTAATTGTAAAAAAATGTTATAGTAGAATTCTGAATTATTTTATAATACTTAGTTCTGTTTTTCTTTATGATTTTCAGTTGAAAAAGGACCTTCCACTCGTTCCGGTAAGTATCGTCTTCACCATTAGTATACTGTTTGGATAATCTTTCTCTCTCGATAATAATTTATTTTACATTGCTTTAAAATCAATTTATCACACACACACAGCGACCACATTGCGATAATATTCACAATTAGCTTTATCGCTGTTATGAGACAATGTGATGACTGCAATCACGTTCACTGATACAGCAATTATGAATGCCATAAGTATTTTCAGCAGATTTCAGCGATAATTAATTTGATAACTACTACTTTACCTAACCTACCTACATTACTACCAAATATCTTCTATTTTATCCACATATTTCTTCTGAAAATACTATTTCAGAAACACTGTCTTCTAGCGCCATCGACTTCGTTACCATGTCACAATTTGCCTTATTGGAAGCAGCTGTTGAAGAATTGAGGAGTATTGCTCCTCCGATGCCAATCCAACTGCCGGAAAATGAGAAGCTGATGAGTGATATGCTGAAGGGCACAGTGTCCTTACCCGAAGCAATGGAAACTCTGCAGGTTATGAAGCCTGATATAATTATTAATCATACAAGTATTTATTAGTAACAGCCGTACTCCGTGGGATATTTTGAAGTTACTTTTAAATCAATTTGGTATGGCCGTCTTTCTGGCTTTTTTAAGAGTAAGGCAAGCTAGATCTTTCCTGCAAACTAATTTCACTCTTGTTCAAATTTTAACAAATTATATTTACTTTACACTAGCAGGTCAAAGAAAAAATTAAAGCAGCAGAGAGATCTATGACTAGGATTGCGGAAATACTAACGCAGCTTGTATCTGCTGGTGCCCTGCCAGAATACATTGCTGTTCAAGTGGAAACTATAATACCACTTTCATACGAAGAGGAGAAAGAAGAGGTTAACTTCATCATCTCTGTTTTTTAAAGATTTTTTAAATTAAGTCGAGTATAACTGAAGAACCGTGACTCCACTTTTGTCCGTCCCATCCCAAGAATTTATTGAAACCCGATTTAATTTAGCCTTCACATAACTTGCAGCCATAATATTCGTTACATAAAAACCAACTTTGAAAAGTTTCGTTATCCAGAGGTACTAATATTATAAATGCGAAAGTGTGTCTGTCTCTCTGCTACGCTTTAACGGCCGATCATGTCAACCGATTTGGATGAAATTGGTACAGAGATAGGTTGTGTCCCTACGGAGGATTCTTATAGGCTAATTTACGAAAATAAGGTACTCCCGTGGGAATTTTTAAAAAAAATCTGTTCACGCGGACGAGGTCGTGAGCATCATCGAGTTGAAAATAATTTCTACAGGTACAACTAGAATCTAATGTTAAATATTTTTCAGACAGCTGAATCTCAGCCAGCAGTCGCGAAGAAATCTGTTGCAATTGATCCTAAAGCTACCGAATCTCAGGCCACCCAGTCTCAAGATACTAAATCACAACCTACTCAATCACAAGCCACTCAATCTCAGGCACCTCAATATCAGGCCACCCAATCTTCGGCAGCCCGCGTTCAGGCTTTGAAACCTTCTGTTATTTCTGAACCGTCCTTGACATCATCCGTGATATCCAGACATTCTACAGATTCTAGGTCTTTTGCAGATTCAATAAGCACAAGAGTACCCTGTGTCACGCATAAGGATATGAGGTTAGTATGATTATTTTGATATAAATGATGCTATTGCATTATCCTAATGCAAATCCTTTGCCGCTACGAACTGTAGTTGCAAATATTATGTTATTAGTATACCTTGAACATTGTTACAGGGCTTATTTGAAAGACATAAAAGATGATATTACAAAAGTTATTAACAGAATGATGGGTAAAATCACAGAAATGGTGGAGAATGCCAAGCACATCAACAATATTGTAGGTGGGGCAATCGAAGTTACTCTTAAAACCCCCTATTTAAAAAAAAATCCTTAGAGTCCTAAACTCCAAAGTCCACTCTGCATGTGTGCATCACATGCAGAGTGATATGTGGCCTTGGGGCACAATCCTTCTTGATGACAAATCAAATTATTGTCGTTCACTGCTCAAACTCAGCTTTGTTTATTTAACGTAGGTGGCCCGTGGCAGTGACTTAGTTAGGGCGGCGTACACCCTTTGAATTTCCTCCGGATTTTGTTTTTCTACCGGGGGTCTACTTTTAACCTATGGAAGTAGCTCCCCAGTTGTGATTTCGTATAGATTCAAGGATTCAAAGTGGACGTTGGTCAGTATACCAATTTAAGCTTTATTTACCTCAACATGCGGTTAAAAGGTTGAAATATTAATGCGTGTTTTAGGATTATAATGCATAATTCATTTTGAAAGAATATTACTTTAAATTGGTAAGCATAATAACTTGAATAGATCAAATAGCTCATAAAAATAGAACTAACAAAAGAAAAGATTTTAATATAATATTTTTACTGTCATTGGTTCATTGTAAGATTGATATGTTTATTTAATTTTGTGTTAAAGCTGCTAAGGTGGATGTAGTACAGAAGCTGAACAGTCGCATTACAGCTCTGAATGCTCTTCTGGAAGATTATGCCAATCAGTTCAGTGTGTTTGACTCCTTACTGTCGATTCAGGTAAATCATGAGCACTGGCTTTCTCTATCATAAAAGAAGATGAAATAAGAAATACAGACCTAGCTGGCCTACAAATTACTTTTACAAGTAGGGCTTACAAATTTAGGTTTATTATATATCCTGGTTCAGGTAAGTATTTTTTCAGGTGCAAAATATTGAAGGTCAAGTAACTGAAATGCACCACATCCTTAAAAATGGGTTAGCCCAATTGGCAGTCGCAAACAATACTGCTGAAGCTGCAGGTAAATAGACATGTCATCTTCATCATCACGTTAACAGGCTCACTGCAAGTCTCCTCACAGAAAAAAAAGGGTATGGCCATAGTCGTTGGCTGAGTGCAAATTGGCAGACTTCACACACGAGAACATTATGACGAGCTCTTCACGAGCAGGTTTTCTCACAATGTTTTCCTTCAACAGCAATGAATGATATTTAATTTCTTAAAACGCACTTATGTAGCTCCGGAAAGTTAGAGGCGCAGTCTAAACTAAGTCTTAACTAAAGTTGGGATAGTAATGCAGTGGGTTCCTAAATCCTGCCACTTAATTAAGACTCTACTGATAGTAGGTACATTTTCGACTTGGGAGTGTACCTCGGTATTAATTAGTTATTATAATATTTTTGTTATGTACTGTATTTAATTATTCTTAACATGCTTGTGTATAGCCATAATGAATCTGTTGGAACACTCCGAAGAATTGGAAAACGCAGTAAGCGCTGTTCTCTACGAAATAAAGGGATTGATGATAACGCAGATAGAGAATCAGGCGCAAATGCAGGTCACTGAATACGTTTTTCTTTGATTAAAACTCCTCTTCTATAAGGGAATAATTATAATAGCACGTAGAGTATTTGGTAAAGTAAAAACATGACATAGCGTAAGAGATGCCTGTATTCCTATACGTCCTACATTCAATAAATATGAGTAACTTGTGGACCGTAAACATAATAAAAAGCAACCAAAAAATGCAACTTTCGAATCAGTGAGCCAGGAAAATAAATTCGTCTGCATATAATCTTATAAATAAATATTGAATACGTAATCCATCAAAATATAATAATATCAAATTCATTTTCATTATAAATTACTTATGCTTAGATCCTGAAGGACTGTACGAAGATGATGCAAGAAGAAAAAGCAAATCGCGATGAAGTTCTGGAAAGACTAAAAGACAAGGTAAAAAATCTCTCTCACTATCTTGGATCCAAAGATAGCTTACAACCCGGAGTAGTAAGTAGGAAAGAAGGTTACTTTTTGTCCCAGAAAATCGAACCGTCCTGACAGAATGAAGAAAAGGCATGAATTGATATAAATTGCTAGTGTCTATCTGATATCTTTCCACGACTGAGCAAATTTAACACTCAGAAAGTTAACCTGACTTACATCCTGGAGGTTGAAATGTGTATGGGATAGTTTTTACCCGGGTATACCAATAAAAAAAAATCCGTTAGATTTTTAAGACACCTACATGTTATTCTGTGAACAGAAATCTGGGCCGGGCGTCAACTATTACTATAACTATAAATAAGTTATTGAACTCTTGCAGACTGACTTTTCGTCACTGGCCGGAAGGTTGTCCTACGAGGACTTTGCGGTCACTATTGCGGACATCGAGCGCCGTCATGACCATTGTCATGAAATATTTCACCGGAGTATTGCTTTATGGGCGGTGAGATTTCTTCATATACCTACGGAAGTGTTATGCCTTTTCATAGATGTATTTATATTTGCATTGCCTTTCATCAGCTGTCACTTCGTAACTCCCAAGCTATTAATTTGATATGAATTTGTTACTGCAGTCTACATGACATGATCGATGAGGTTTACAGATATGAAGATATCTTCAGTCTTCGATCCATTTGCTTGGTTATAGGAGCGAATGCTCTTTTGAAACGTTGGATGGGCAATGAACAACATACAATAATTTCCACCTTCTCTAGCAGTCACTTTCAAACCCTGCAGCACCAGAGCTGTGATCATCTTGATAAATTAGGCAACGTATCTCGTATTCTTCTGCTAACTGCTCGATCGCAGGACACCATGCTGCTGACCACTTATAGCCGTCACGACTGCTCAGTGAGTCTGGCGTAAGTGACAACAATAATGTAAGGAATATTGTAGTTTGCCAAGTACACGAAACTTGAAGCAGTTAGTCATGACTGCATAAATATTTTAACAGATTTTTTTACTGGGGAATTTCAACAACATGTTTTCAGACGGTTATAAAAGACATTAAAAACAAAAAAGAAAAGAAAGCGGATCTACTCGAGGTGCTGACAGTACGGGAATCTGTACAGGATCATTTACAGGCCCTGAACAATAAGATCAGAATCGTGGCGGCCGTGCTTGGAGATCCTCAGGTAAGTTATTACTGCCTAGCAGATGCCCACGACTTCGTCCGCGTGAAATAAGTTTTTTAAATGCCCGCGAGAACTCCCTAATTTTTCGGGTTAATATATAGCCTATGACACTCACAAATAATGTGGCTTTCTATTGGTACCAGAATTTTCAGAATCGGTTCTGTAGATCCAGAGATTACCCCCTACAACGTCACAAACTCACAAACTTTACCTCTTTATAATATTAGTACTTATAGATTACAATTTTTGCGGCCTCATATTACTAGTTTCAGGGAATAACTCTCCTAGAATACGAAGAACAGTGGCATAAGTATGGGTGTAAATATACACGGCTAACGTGGGACAAGCAAGTGGCAAGGGTTTGTCCATAGTACACCATACTGGCCAAGTGCGGACTGGCAGACTTCACACCCCTTCGAGAACATGATGAAGAACTCTCGGCCATGCAGGTTCCTCACGATGCTTTCCTCCACCGTTTGAAGTAATAACTTAAACTTAAACTTTTATTCAGAAACATTAACACAAGGATTTAAAAAACATTAATAAGAGCGATATATAATTTCTTAACAATAAGAATTGATTTCAATTCTCAGGTTGCAATTAACATGCGCAAGATAGCGGTCGAAGCAACTTGCGGTTCTTGTCATGAACCGGCAAAGATGGAACCCGTCGATGCATGCAGCGGAGTGCCACCGCGACTACCAGCTCTGCGACAGACGACTGTCGCGATGTCAACGGAACCCTGTGTCTCTGAATGGATCAGAGCTCGGTCGCCAGAACATCAGTCAGTATTCAAAACTTTTATGATAATGCCGTGATAACTCCTTAATGCCAGTTGCTAATCAACTTTTACTAGATTTAACAAAGGTTTAACAAATACTTGGAAGGCCATCTGAATATGCAATTTATAGGATTTTTCTTTACAAGGATGGAAGTTTTCTTACTTGAGTACAGTCAGTTCTGAATGACAATGGCAGGGTGTATCTGGCTACTACAAGCTCTTTAATGAAGAGGTTGTAGGCTATATTACCATGCCACTGCAAATGACATGTTTTAAAAAAAATCAGTTCAGCAGCAAGCCTAGTGGGAGATTCTTTTCCTTATACATTGCTTCTGAGATAACTCTAGTTACTATAACAAGCGCTTTATCATTCAACTAGCTCATGCCCGCGACTTCGTCCGCGTGTTTTAAGATTTTTTGATTCCCACGGGAACTCCTTAAATTTCCGGGATAAGTGTCGTCTATGTCACTCTCCAGGTCCTCAACTATACCCGTGCCAAAAATCACGTCGACCCGTTGCTCTGTTGCGGCGTGATTGAAGGACAAACCAACAAACCACTAAACCAACAAACAAACACATTCGCATTTATAATATTAGTATAATGATTTCACACTAATTGAAGTGATCGAATCGGATGTTTCAAAATCTCCTGCTAGACCTACAGATTCTAATTATTGGTTAAATGGTTTTTGTTTTATTATCAGGCATAATATTATTTGTGACCGCTGGTGTGGCGGCTCCCACACCTTGGTAGCAGACCCTACGAAGCGTTTCCAGCTGCATGTGCAAATGCAGGCGATACCCACCAAACATTTCACCGACTATGGAAACGACGGACGCGTACGTATTCGGTTTTTGTTTTAAATGGGAGCGAACAGAAATTTTGCAATGGTTCAAATATCACCCGTTAGTATGAAAATTAGAAAATTTATAAGTTGTACCTACTTAAATATAAAACGTTTAATTTGTGGTGTTTTTTTAAGATGTAGTCCTACTCATCTTAAAAAAACACAAAGAATCCTATGATATGATATTATCCATACAATTCCGAGTACCATTCCAAATTAACTAAACTTTAATCTTGTAGCTGTAATTTACGTCTTTAGGTCATTTAGTTATAGTAAGTGTCTAGTTTATTTACTTACTCAGGACTTATTGTTGGAAATAATATAGGTACTTTGTCACATTCTAGATTTTTGAACTATGTCTTGTTTTTTACAGCTGTATATGTGTGAAGAGGCGCTACAGCCGTGCATTGAGTGCAACTCACTCGGTGGGGAGAAGACTCAGGATCCCGTGCGCGGAAGTTCTTCCGTACAAAATCTCAAATGACCAAATGAAAATGCTTCTTCTAGGATACTAGGTTATTCAAAATGTTGTCTAATTATCGCTATGTTAAGTGACCACAAGCTATTAAAAATTCAGAATGGAACTGTTGTCATTGTCATACTTACCTATTATTAGGTTCTGCAACTGAAACACATACTTACACACACACACACACACTAATGCAAGTGACTTGTCAGGTCGAACTGTCAAGTATTTTTCCGAGTGAAACCCCATATTATGGGCCAACACCTAAATTGTAAAATAAAGTGTTTCATACATAATAAATTATTCTTATTTAAGAAACAGTTTTGTTTTTGTTTAAGTGTTTCATACATAATAAATTATTATTATGTATGAAACAGCGCATACACAGGTGCACTCACTGTTCCTTTTGTCTTAAAGCCCGATGGGACGGAAGATCCGACACGACGGGAGAGAGATCGGGCGCAGGACCGACCGCTCCGAGGCACGGGGGTGAAACATCGCCTAACTCCGGGCTAGCACTGAGAATTTCTTGTCAGAAAATCCCAGCACTTGTTATGGCCTGACCCGGGACTCGAACCCGGAACCTCGTCGGCTGAAGTCGAACATACTAACCACTAGACCAACGAGGCAGTACATAGTTTTTCATACATAAAATGTAATTATGACTCGACAAAGTTATTGGACCTGCTTGGAGAGTTTTTGTATGGATTTACAATCAAGCCACAGTCCCAGCAATTAATTCTTACATCACACTCTCCGTCTGTTTTTGAAAATGACATCATTATTGTTTTTGCCTATATCTATCTACCCGTAACAGCACTGTGAAGCTACCACGTGCTTGTATCAAAGAGAGCACGTTTTTGCGACTCTGTCATTACAAGTTTTTTTAGATGCCGCTCTAAATGAAAGCAAAAACATTTCATTAGGGTTGTCGAATCATGTTACACAATAACATGTTATAGCAATTTCTATACTGGTACAATTATTATTCACTGTACCATTCCAAATTAAATAAACTTTGATCTTGTAGTTCTAATTTATGTGCTTAGATACACCTAGTAGTTGTATCTATTTACTTAATAAGTTACTTAGGACTTGTTGTTGAAAATAACACAATGAAAATCTTTTACATAATATTGACATGCTCGAAAGGTCGCTTCATTTTCTTGGTTGTCATTACAGAACATTAGTATTTCTAATTACCTATTTAAATTATGTCGCCGCCAAATCATACAACCTGTCGTAGCCCGTATTATAACGGTTATAAAATAATGTTGAACCACATTATAAAACGAGGCCGTTTAGTAATAGGGGTAGGCTGTTATGTAATACGGCGATTTTAAAATGCTGCCACATAATTATAGACTATTTAAAAATATTTGACCAGGAAATACCTGGGGCCAACGCTTAAATCAATACAGTTGTTTCATTAATGTTGAGTGTTGTCAACTGTCATTTTGTTGTTGTTGTTAGTAATATTTAAGCACCACGCGTCATTGGCGAGGTATCTTGTACCCATTTGGTACAAACGCAAGCCATAAAACCAAGAATTGAATTGAATATTTAAGCAACTCAAAGTGACAGTTTGATAACCTGTACCTTGACGTTCCTAAAATAAGAATTATAATTCTAAAACAGTCAACATTAATGAAACAATATGGCTTTAAGTATTAGGTTTTTCTGACTAGAAATTCTCAGTACTAGCTTGGAGTTAGGAAGTTGGCGGCGTTTCACCCCCATGCCTTGGACCAGCGTGGTTGGTCTAAACTCTTATTCCTTCTCTCCCATGAGAGTGGAGGCCTGTGCCTAGCAGTGGGACGTAATGGGCTGTAGTGGATAGTAGTGGATGCTATAAGCGTTGGCAGTATTGAAGATAATGTTTATTGTTCTTTTGTTCGTAATAGTTGAAAGCGACAACCCTATTTAGGATATATTCTCGAATGACAAATCCGTATTATATTTTACCACCGATCCGTGAGAATAATACCTACCATATAAATATTAAATACGGCTAGAATTAATTTATAGCTTTTTAGAGTTCCGTACCTCAAAAGGAAAAAACAGAACCCTTAAAGGATCACTTTGTTGTCCGTCCGTCTGTCTGTCAAGACCCTTTTTCTCAGGAACGCATAAAGGTTTGAAGCTGAAATTCATATCAAATACTCAAGTCTACTGACCCTTGGAGTTGTGAAAAAATCAAACGTCTAAGCCAACGCAATCAAAAGATACAGTCCGTTTATTGCTGCAAATTTTCGACACTCGCAAGGGAATCAAAACCTACAGGGTACTTCCCGTGAACTCAGAATCTACGAAGCAACGTTTTAGAGCACAGATGAAGGAAAAATTGAAAAGCATAAATTTTTAGTTACATCATAATAATATAATAAAAACATTTTTAATAATTTTAAATTTACAAAATTTGTACGGAAATCGGTGCGCAAATCCGACTCGCGCTTGACCGGTTTTTTCATATTAGACTTTACTGGACCTTTTTATAAGTATTTTTATGAATAAATAGGTTATAAATATAATTATGGTCTCATTTTGCTATTATGCAACGATAACAAAATAAAACCACCGGTTTTTAAATTGTCTGGTGCCAAAGTAGAATGAAGTGCAGTCTCAACTGACAGTTGTGGTTGGAACTTACTGCGACAAGGGATTTCAGCCGTTAGCGGAAGGTTAACCAATCAGAGGCTGGGATGTTTACAGTTTACACTGTAGCAATAATAACATACTAAGGCCCCAAAAAATCATCTTCAAATACCATACGAGTAAATCTCATGACTCTGACCATAAATAATATAAGTAGGTAATAGGTATGTCTAGTGATAGCTGAAATTACAAAACGGTGGAAAATAAAAAAAAATCAGGTCTGGCACAATTCAAGATTCAAGATTCAAGATTCAAGATTCAAGTCATTTATTCAATATAGGTACACTATAGGTACACTTATTGTCGTCTAAAAATTACTTATACTTATAAAGCATGATGGTGATAATTGGTAACAGGTAATTGGTATCTTAAAACTAAAGCTACGAGGGTTCCAAACGCGCCCTGGTCTGAGAAGAGCCCACAACAAACACAGCCGGGTTTAAATATTTACAATACAATAATTACACAGCCTACTTGGACCCACAACCGAACACCGTTGGTAAACGTACACACAATTATTAGCCTACCCACATATCCCCCTGCATCCACTGGTGGGTGAAGCTGGTGGTGGGTTGCAACTCCCCCAAAATAGTTAAAAAAATATTAATAGTCATAGTCATAGTCATTTATTCATAAATACACATTATACTTACGTCAATTACAATAACTCAAATTCACTTTCTTAATAACATATTGTAACAATAATAATTTTCTTAAAATTATAAGATTAAATTAAATAAATCTTAAGTGCACAATTTAGTCTTGGATCTTCCCAAGTAGAAATTCCTTATAACTATATCTAGAAAGACTCCTCGACAAGCCAGCTTTTCATTTTCCTTTTAAAAATATTAATGTTTTGCACATTAATAATAGCTTTCTTAAGTCTTGAGTTTTGTATGGTCCGTATTTTGCCCAAGTAAGTACCTACCACTGTAGTTGGCTCTAGTGAATATCTGTATTACTTTAATACTCTTCGGTTAATACACTACCACTTTGATAAATATTCACTTGATTTAAAACATCGGTACTTGCGACTCGTCCTATACAATGTGCGTTCAACATAATCCGCCATTATATTTTGCCATCGATCCATGGGAAAAATGTCATGCTAATTAATTAAATGTGACTTTAATTTATTGACCTTTTTATATGTAACGGTTTTTTGCCCTAATTCGATGACTTAAGGGCACTTCTTCGATTTCATGTCAAAATCGACCGATGTAAAAAAAAAAATTTTTTCTTGAGTTATTGTTTTTTTAAGTTGACCATGGCAAAGGGGTACCTTCATTTATCACAGTGATGAGGAAGGCCTCTCACCAGGATCTGATTCTCTTGGAGATATAAGGTAATTGGTAATTATTATGATCATGGTAATGATAAACTGTGACATGGTAATGAGTTCCGTGACACGGTAATTAGAATATGCACATGGTAATTTGGTAATGATAATGGTGATGAGTAATATGAATAAAACATAAGTTTTTGTGTTATAAAAATCCGAATGTGTCTATAAGAAAATGTGGAAAAATACAGAAATAAAACTGAAAGAACAATGATAATATTATCTTAAAATCTAACAAAGGTATCGCTTGCTTATTAAAAGTCCTCGTAATTGATAAATCAAATGTGTCAATCACGATTCGCAAAACCCAAAAATCAGACACGATGACAAGATAAATAGATTCAGTAATCTTCTTATCCAATATATAGTAAACTAGAGTAAACGTCTAAATATATAATTAATATTATCAAAATAACTCTATATATCTGCACATAATCTTTTTAAAATGGCATGCTAAACATAATCATACAAAGTTTGATAAACAAAAGTTAGTCTTGTTGACGAGATAAACAAATTCAGTAATCTTCCTATCAAACCTACCTAGGTAAATAGCGAGAATAATCGTCATAGTATACTATAAATAAATAATATTAAAAGAAGCTCAAAGTTATTTTAAAATAACATGCTTTAGTTACCAACATGAGAAAAATTATAAACAAAAGTCAATCAGTCAGTCAAAATATTTGAACATAAAACGATTCAGTTAAGTTCTCATACAATAAATAGTTGTATAGAGTAGATGTCTAAGTAAATAATAAATAGTACCAAAATTACACTCTGAACTCAAAGTAATTTTAAAATAAATATTTCAATTGTTACATGATCATTGATTATATAAAAATTTAAAAACAAAAGTCTTCACCACATTAAAAGATAGAACAACAAAGTTTTTTAAAAAATAAGTTAACGGGTGTCTCAGTGCTGACTAGCACCAAAATAACTCTGAACTAAAAACCATATAAAAAAATAACATAATATTTTAATAAAAAAATAATGATCATACACAAACAGAAAAACAAAAGTCTATCTCGTCGACAGAATCAATAGATTTAACAAAGGCCAAGCATAAAACCGGGTTTGTCTCAAAATTAGTTTATTTACTTAAAACTATTTAAAAAAAAGACAAGCTCCAAATAAAAACAATATGAACCTAACTATCCTATTAAACATTTTGTATATGTTAAAGGTACTTTATCAAATACCTTCTGCTGGCTTTTTTTATTATAACCATTAGAAATTTATTCAGACCGTAATATTTTTCCATAAATAAGTAAATAAATTAATAATATTCTCTTTTGTCTCGCTGACATTTCGGCATCTAGTAAATTTTTTTCTTCTTCTTTTCTTTTTAAGTATCCCTCCCTAAAGTACTCCCTTTCCCAAACAGTATCAAAAATATTCCAATTATCATTCAACACAGATCATTTATAATTTTTTATTTAAATGCTACTTCAAGTAACCCCTTAACTGTGATCATCTGGGGGTAAGTGATGAATGTAGTCTAAGATGGTTGCAAGTTTACCTGGTATAGGGGTAAGGGGGTAGTCATCATCATCATCATCAACCGACAGACGTCCACTGCTGGACATAGGCCTCTTGCAAGGATTTCCACACGCCGCGGTCTTGCGCCGCCTGGAACCAACGACTCCCTGCAACTCGCCTGATGTCGTCCGATGTCGTCCGCTACTCGCGGTAGCGGGTCTGCCAACGCTGCGCTTCCCAGTGCGAGGTCGCCATTCCAGCACTTTGGGACCCCAACGTCTGTCGGTTCTTCTAACTATGTGCCCCGCCCATTGCCACTACAGCTTCGCAACGCGTTGAGCAATGTCGGTTACTTCATTCTTATGCGAATCTCCTCATTCCTGATTTGATCGCGCAAAGAAACCCCGAGCATCGCTCTCTCCATCGCTTAACCTAGAGCTTTCTTATGAGGCCCATAGTTAGCGACCAAGTCTCGCATCCATAGATCATCACTGGCAACACGCACTGTTCGAAGACTTTGGTCTTCAGGCACTGAGGAATCTTGGACGAGAAAACATCTCGAAGCTTCCCGAACGCTGCCCAACCGAGTTGGATTCGGCGGCCCACCTCTTTCTCGAAATTGGACCTAACTAACCCGTATATATACTCGTCTACAATTTCGAGTGCAGAACTCTCAACGATTACTGGGTGGAGCGGAACATGAGCATTAGACATGATTTTCGTCTTACTCATGTTCATTTTAAGGCCCACCTGTTGTGAAATTCTACTGAGGGCATTGAGCATTGTATTAAGGTCTCTGCCATGATGACTATATCATCGGCAGACGTTAATGCCAAATCCGTTCCAATCCAGAAGCTTAAAGACGTCTTCCAACGCGGCGGTGAAGAGCTTCGGGGAGATTACATCCCCCTGTCGCACTCCCCGCTGTAGTTGGATTGGCCTCGTAGTCTGGTTCTGTATACGAACTGACATTGTGGCGTTTTCGTACAAACATTTCAGCACTTGGATATACCGGTAGTCTATCCGGCATCTCTGCAGCGACCGTGATACAGCCCAAGTTTCCAACGAATCGGAGGCTTTCTCATAGTCCACAAACGCTAAGCATAGTAGCTGGTTATACTTCAGTCTTCTGTATAATCTACCACAGCGTGTGAATATGGTCTATGGTACTAAAGCCTTTTCGGAATCCGGCTTGTTCAGGAGGCTGGAAGTCGTCGAACCTTCGAGCGAGACGATTCGTAATGACTCTCGAGAACAACTTATAGACACGGCTCAGCAGCGAGATGGGTCTATAATTCTTCAGCAAGGTATTGTCACCTTTTTTGAAGAACAGAACCACCACCCTCCTGTGTCATGCCTGTGGCGTTATGCCCTCGTGAATGACGGAATTGAACAATCGCTGAAGGACCTTAAGTATCGGTTTTCCACCCGCTTTCAGGAGTTCTGCTGTGATTCCGTCCTCACCTTGTGCCTTGTTGCCCTTAAGTTGCTTGAGAACCACACTAATCTCGTAAAGGCTGACGTCCGGGATATCTTCGGTATAGTGTAGGGTCAATTTGGCTCTGGCATCTCTAGCCAAATCGCCAACAGGCTTAAACTTAAGGGGGTGGTATTAAACTTAAATCGCTAATCAGTTTCTAAGCTGCATTGTAACGGGACGCATTTGATTACGTGATTTATCATATGGTACGTCTTTTCCGGTAGAGTGGTGGGTGGTAACAAGCCGGAGACCATTTTAAAGATTACAAAACGCCAGATTTTCCTCTGCCGGGAATCGAACCCAGGATCACCCGTTTTTGAGACCGAAGCATTCACCACAGCGCCAGGAAAGTCGTCCAATCCTAGAAGTTCCCATACATTAAGGCACTAATCTAATTACCTGACCAAAGCCTAATTACCATGTACGCAAAATGGTCATGGTAATAATGGTAATTAGAATCATGGTAATTAGGATTGGTTAGTATTTAAATTTTTACTTGATAAGTAAACATAGTATATTTTTTTAATGAGCTTTTTTAGAGAGTAAAACATACTTTAAATATTTAAAAAATACAAATATGTAAAGGTGGTAACTACTTACGGTATGGTGAGAGTTCTATGAATGAGGGTTATAAGTTGACAAAGTGAAATTTTCGTTGGAGAATGCGAAATATTTTTGTAACCCGCCGAAGAACACACCTCCGCTTGGCACGAATTGCTCAAGGCTACTGATTTTGTACGTAAGACGCGACGACGATGCGGCTTGTATGGATTTGTGGGTAGATACGATAGTGTTTGCATTAGATCACATGAATGATTAAAAAGTCGTGGGACAGACTTTAGTCACTAGTAAAAAAATAATTCAATGACTTAATCTCACGCTGCTGTTGTTATTTTAAACATCAATTATTCATTATTGAAATATATTTTTTTGAAAATTTTTAATCCACTATATAATTTAAATAAATAGGTTTGTTACTTGCGACATGAGCAGTGGGACAGTCATGGTGGTTAGAAATTGGAGGTTTAAATTTTTTTTAAAGATGGATCTGTCCTCTTTTATGTTCTTTTTCTTGATGGAGGGTATAGAGGATACTGTCTAGTGTCTACAAAAAAAATTGCGTAAGCCAGAGTTAGTTTTAACCTACGTTCTCCAGCTTGGGACATGCTTTTTACCACATTTGGGAGAAGCATCCTTAATCCTTTTAATTATTCCGAATGCGAAAGTGTATATTTTGTTTATTGGCATAACTTTATCGAAACCGGTTGAAAACAAGGGCCATGAAAGCGTAGCAGACAGACAGACAAAGATACTTTCGCATTTACAGCACGTAAATATGGATAATCCATGCTAATATTATAAATGCGAAAGTGTTTCTGTCGGTCTATCTGTCTGTTTGTCTGTCTGCTACGCTTTCCCGGTGTATCTTTTCAACCGATTTTGATGAAATTTGGTACAGAGGTAGGTTGCATACCAGAGAAGGACATAGGCTACTTTTTATCCCGGAAAATTAAAGAGTTCCCGTGGGAACCAAAAAATCTTAATCCACGCGGACGAAGTCGAAACCCGCGGAAACTCTTGAATATTCCGGGATAAAAAGTAGCCTATGTCCCCTTCCCTGGGTTGTCACCTACCACTATACCGAATTTCATCCAAATCGGTTGCTCAGATGCGCCGTGAAAGCGTAGCAGACAGACAGACGGACACTTTCGCATTTATAATATTAGTATGGATACAGTAGCGGTGATAAATAGGGTAAGAAACCCAAGCTCCAATACGGGTTCGTGGGTTCGATCCCCGGGCACGCCCCTCCAACTTTTCGAAGTTATGTGCGTTTAAATTATAACATGCTTCACACGGTGAAGACAGTGTTTCATAATGTTCTCAAAGTGTGAAGTCTACCATTCCGCACTTTGTCAGCATGGTGGACTGTGGTCAAATCCTTCTCATTCCGACAAGAGGCTCGTGCACAGTAGTGAGCCGGCAATGGACTAAGAGAGAAACACAAAATTAAATCAGCTCTATATTAAGACACTATAGTACCTACTTATACAGCGGAAATACTTTTTTCCTCCAAACTGGTCTGCGAACTTGTATACCTACATGTCGTACTAAAATTGTAAAAACCGTTAGATTGCAATCTAACGCTTTTTATCACGTTAGATTGTAAACTGTCGACAGATTGTGAACCGTGACATACTGCTTACAATTTAACGCATTATTTTTCGGTAAATTGTAATCTATTAGGTATATTAACCCGATAGAACCTAATTCTGTCAAACCCTAACCTAATCTATAGTTCGCGCACTAGTTGAATGCAGAATAAATGTATGGTGACACATACATTTACACTGCATTCAACTCGCGCGCGAACTGTACAAGAAAGAGACAAGAAAACGTAAATACATTAAATATTTCAAAAATTAATACTCAGAACATTGAACGGTTCTCAATCTTTCGACAGTTTGCAATCTCGCGGGATAGAGGCGTTAGATTATAATCTAACGGTTTTTACAATTTTACGGTGACATAATATACAGATCAACAGAAAGCAAAGGCAGCATAATAAGTTGTAATAAATCGGTACATGATCTCATTGTCGTTGATCTGCTTTGTTATCTCTTCACGAAGCGGCTAGACACAACTTAATAATGACAGCACATACATGCGACAAGACTGTCGCAGACGTGTGGTCCCACCAACTTATCTGACCCGGAGGTGGCCAAAAAAAACTAATTTGTATGTCTGTTTAGTTTTTATTTTATTTAATTTTTCATAGATACTAGCGACGCTGTCACTGGGCCAGATAAGTTTGTCGAACTAAAGTTCTTACTATTGGTATCTTTAACCCTTTACCCGGTAAATAGACAACCATTTTGAAAAATTACACGGACCACAGAGGTTTATTTGCCCACGAAAATCTAAAAGAAAAAATTTTCACACACAGCTTGCTACAGTTACCTACCTACTGCTATAAAATTTCTACATCCGAAATCATCATATATTATAACTGCGAAAGTGTGTTTGTTGGTTTGTTGGTTTATGGGTTTGTTGGTTTGTCCTTCAATTACGCCGCAACGGAGCAACGGATCGACGTTATTTTTGGCATCGGTATAGTTGAGGACCTGGAGAGTGACATAGGCTACTTTTTATCCCGGAAAATTAAAGAGTTGCCGCGGGAATCAAAAAAATTAAATCACGCGGACGAAGTCGCGGGAATCTACTAGTTTCATATAAACATACTATCAAACTTCATACTAATATTATCAATGCGAATGTTTGTTTATTTGTTTTTCGATCGACGTAATTTTTTGAATGTGTATACTGTATAATATAGTTGAGGACTAGGTTTGTATTATTCTATCCTGAAGAGTGACATAGGCTACTTTTTATCCCAGAAAATCAAGAAGTTCCCGTGGGAAATAAAACACTTATTTCACGCGGAAGAAATTGCGGGCATCATTTTGACGACCTCCGTGGCGCAGTGTGTAGCCCTGTTGTCTTAACGTGCAGAGGTTCCGGGTTCGATCCCCGGCAGGGTCAATTTGGGAATTTATAATTTCTGAATTTTCGCTGGTCTGGCCTGGCCTGGTCATGCCCCTAACAGGCTAGCCTGCTACCATCTTAGATTGCATCATCACTTACCATCAGGTGAGATCGCAGTCTAGGGCTAACTTGTAGTGAAATAAAAATAAAAAAAACATCTAGTCCTCACAAAGTTTAATTTGTACCACTCACCAAAGGAGAATTATTTCCAAATTTGTAGAGCACACAAATTTCATTTGAATTGCGACATGACTCCTTTAGAATTGGGACAAGACTTAAGTCTACGTTAACCTGGGCGAGGTATACTGCCATGGGAATAAAGCAAATTGGAAGCAGCCCTTTTAAATCCAATCACCCCAGCAATTACCATACCATATTGATCCTTTGAACTCAATCTAGAATAACATGCAATAACGTCATTCCAACAACAATAAAGAATCAAATTAATATGTTTCGCTGATTAAAGCATTCGTCGTCGCTAATTATATCAACCGATGGAGGTCCATCTAATGGGGGTCTGACATTGCTGCGCTATCTGGTGCGAGGTCCCCATTCTAAAGGTTTAGCACCCTATCCCCACTTGAGATGCATATCCATGCATGCCCTACCCTGTCATACCTACTTATCTATTGAATTATTTTTTTTTTCAAAAAAAAAACCAGATTTCACACGTAAGGATTCTAACGATACCTACCCGATACCTACATCCAAATCTGTTCAAGACATGTAGAAATACTTGTTAACATAATGTACGTCTATCTATACTTAATATTAAATGCGAAAGTTTGGAAAGTTTATTAAATGGATGTTTGTTACTCAATCACGCTTCAACGGCTGAACGGATCAGGATGAAATTTGGCACAGAGATAGAACATAGTCTGGAATAACACATAGGCTACATTTCATTCCGGAAAATTAAAGAGTTCTAGCGGGAACCAAAAAACCCTGAAAACATTGCACTTTTTTTTTTGGGCAGTAGTGTTAAAACCGGCCAAACGCGTGCCAAAGAAACACACAAGTCCTAAAAACTAAAACTAACTACAGAAATGCCGGGCAGTTTCACATTTTCATTTGCATCGAGAGCTTGTTGAAATATGATGTACTAAAGTATTCAATTGAAACATTTAATGTGCAGCCAAGAATAGTAATTGTAATTTGTAATGGTTTCAAAGTCCTACATAAGAATTAATACTGACTAACTTACAAACTATTTCATGACTCAGATTATTTTCAAGCGCAGTCTAATTAAACCACATTTAAGATAAAATCATCTTATATTATAATAAACTTGAGAGAGAAAAAAAAACTAAATTTTCCGTCGATCATAAAATGCAATCATATTTATATCTAAGAACTGTGATTCAACAAAGAATATGAAGATTAAAATTTGATTATGAAGCCAGCACGACAAGCAATATTTGCAAGTTGTTTTTTCGGGAAAACTTCTACAGTACGGTACCGTTATAAATTTGAAAGTTTGCATGGATGGATGGATGTTTGTTACTCAATCACGCCAGACGGGTGTACGGATCTGGATGAAATTTTGGCACAGAGCTAGATTATAGTCTAGAATAACACATAGGCTACTTGACGACCTCCGCGGCGCAGTGTGTATAGCGCTGTTAACCTCCGCCTTAACGTGCGGAGGTCGTGGGTTCGATCCCCGGCAGGGTAAATTTGGGAATTTATAATTTCTGAATTTTGCCTGTTCTGGCCTGGTGGGAGGCTTCGGCCGTGGCTAGTTACCACCCTACTGGCACAGACGTGCCGCTAAGCGATTTAGCGTTCCGGTACGATGCCGTGTAGAAACCGAAGGGGTATGGGTTCAATATATAACTGCCATACCCCAAACAGGTTAGCCCGCTACCATCTTAGACTGCATCATCACTTACTATCAGGTGAGATCGTAGTCAAGGGCTAGCTTGTAGTGGATAAAAAAAACTTTTTATCTCGGAAAATTAAAGAGTTCCCACGAGAACCAAAAAACCTCAATCCACGCGGACAAATTTGCGGGCATCAGCTAGTAATTTATTAAGGTAAAAGGGCTAAAGATCCTCAGCAATGAAGGATATACGCAGCAGGAGAGGCGCAAAAGATTTTTGGCAATTTTGCCAACGTTACTAAATAACGAAACAAAGCCTGGCAGGCTGAAGTCGTTTTTAAGGTTCCATTCCAAAATGACTAAGGAAACCCAGTTTACAAGAAAAGCAGTGTCGTCACATCTAAGCGGCTAGAATATAGCGTAGAGTGCTGTCCCGCTGCAATTCTGAAACCTCGTCCGAAGTTCCGAACCCAATTGTCTTCTTTTTGAAGTGACTTCTTTAGGCGCGTTGAGCATTTTTTGGTAGGGGGTAAAATTATTATTGCGTGACCGACACCGTCACCCACACCTCGCGTTGTTACGAAGACAAAAGGTCTTAAATATAAAAATAGTACATTCGTAATTAAACTTTAATGCCTTAGTTTTAAGGTTTTAATTTTAAGTTTTTTTTATTTTTATTATTTTAAATATTCGTTTTCACTTCTATAGGCAGTCCCTTTGACTGCCAATTTTTCATTATAAGAAGCAGCAATAGCTACTTATAACCTATTCTGTGATAGCACATTGATTTTATTTAACTCATCGTGATTTCAAACTAGACAGCACGAGTCTTCTCTCAAAATGAAAAAGTTATGTATGTTCCATGTACCCCAAGGGTATTCATGGAGTATTCAAGTTATGTATGTTCCATGTACCCCAAGGGTACACATGGGGTTCATGGCTATACAGTTGAGGACCTGGAGAGTGACATAGGATACTTTTTACCATAGAAAAAATTTTATCTATTCCGTGCTTTTTACCCTGGAAAAGCAAAGAGTTCCACTGGGATTTTCAAACCTAAATCCACGCGGACAAAGTCGCGAGCATCAGCTAGTTCTGTTATAAAAGCAACTCACACAAAATTTTGCTTTTACATCGTCTATTTAAAAGTTAAAACGTTTGAATATATAAATCACGCTGTTACAAGTATTAATTACAAAGCCACAAATAAATAGCAATTAAATGCCGCAGCCGCAACAATCAACCCAGACAATTATCATGAGGTCACGTCACACGCAATTACAGACTAAATCATAATAAACTCCTATATTTGTAAGTATATGCTATTTACGCATACTTTAAAGCTTGTTACTGATAGGTATATCATATATGTATTACTAGATGGAGTGTGGATTACGTTTTTGATTCCCGCGGGAACTCTTGAATTTTCCGGGATAAAAAGTAGCCTATGTCCTTCCCCGGGATACAAGTTACAACCTATCCCTGTACAAAATTTCATCAATATTGGTTGAATATATGGGCCGTGAAAGCGTAGCAGATAGACAAACAGACACACTTTCGCATTTATAATATTTGTATGGATGCAGCGCACCATTCCTACAATTCCCGGGCCTGCAGTTACATAATATTATTACATACATATAATATTGTCCTGGTGACAGCGTCGCTAGTATCTATGAAAAAAAAAAAACTAAAACTAAAAAAAAATTTGTTCCAAATTTGGCCAGGTCAGATAAGTTTGACCCACTGTAATTGGGTATTCGACAACTAGTCAAATCAGGAACAAACGTCAAAACGCGCGATTAGTAGTTATGGGTTTTTAAAAGTATGAAAAAAAAAAAAGTCAATGCACTTTTTTACTTCAATCGATAATTCAAAATGGTTAGCAAACATAAAATTAACAGGAGACGTGGATATAGGTATTACGTCTTTTGGCAGGTCCTCTATGTAATAACCTCTAATAATATATTCTAGACATAAACAACATCCCAATTATGTTAATAAATAGAGTAAAACTTTATTAAAAGAGCAACCCGCGTAGCTTTATTCGAAATGACTTGGCATTCCTAAGCAGTGGTCAATTCACTTGGCTATTCAAAAGCACTTGATTTAAAGTAAAAAAAAAAAATTGATACCAATTCACCTAGAAGTAGAGGAATTACTAAATTATTTTAAAAAAAGTTAAAGACTAAGCAATTTTTAAGCCTGACTAATATTGAATTTTAAAAAAACCGCATATTATGAGTTGTGCGGTGTTCACCTTGCGATTCGATGTGCAATCAGCCTAAGGCAGTGACGATGCTAAAATATTTTACGAGTAAGTTACGAGTATATTCCCAACATTAGTCAGTGCAATAATCATGTCACGCGACGCTCTTTGAAGATGCCGAAGTCAATATAAATTACGTCACCTTCCCTTAGCACAGTAAGTTGGAGTAATAACAATTAGTAGTCCACAGAGATGTCCATATTCCATCGAATATTATATGCCGGGAATCGGAATAGAATACAATTTTTTTGAAGTGAAAACTTCTTTAGCCACGTCGAGCACTTTTTTGTAGGGGGTAAACTTGTGGATTCGCGTGATCGTGACCGACATGCTCGCGTTGTTACGAAGACAGAAGGTCTTAAATATAAATATACTACATTCGTAATTAAACTTTAATGGCTTAGTTTTAAGGTTTATATTTTTTTTAATTAAAAATTTGAATAAAAAAATTAAAATATTCGTTTTCACTTCTATCGGCAGTCCCAATGACTGCCAATTTAAAAAAAAAAATATATATATACCAGCCCGCCAACCCGCATTGGAGCAGCGTGGTGGGTCTAAGCTCTAATTCCCGCTCTCTTATGAGAGTGGAGGCCTGTGCCCAGTTACGTCAAAACGTTGACGTTAATGGGCTGTAGTGGTGGATATATATACAGCGACTCGAGCAAACGAGCTGGCGGTTGACCTGTACCTATTATGTGATTACCGCTGCCCATGAACATTTGCAGCACCAGAGAAACCGCCAATGCGTTGCCGGCTTTTGAGCCCTTTGAATAGCCCCATAATATTATAGGTTATGGAGTATGGCGAGGAATGTGAATGTGAGCATAACCCATAGTTCATTTCCCTCTATAGTAGCAGTAGTTAGGTTGTTAGCTTGGTTGACCAAAATAGAGCTACTAATTTTCAGTACTTCAGTACAGACTTCGTCCACGTGTTTTTTTGGAACTCCTTAATTTGCCGGGATAAAAAGTAGCCTATGTCACTCTCCAGGTCCTCAACTATACCCATGCCAAAAAACACGTCGATCCGTTGTTCAACAACAACAAAACAACAAAAAAACACACTTTCGCATTTATAATATTATATGTATAACATGATGCTCGCGACTTCGTCCGCGTTTCAAGACAAGGAAGTTGAACCTACGTAGGTTTAAATCTACGGTTTAAAATTCTAAGAAGTTATGATGACTGTACTCTTCAATTACTTGCCGCTGCATTAATAAAATGCATTTTTTAACCGTTAATACCTACATATTCCTTCGTGTGCAATGATTAATTATGTTCACGTATTTCCCCTAGATAAATATCAAATTTATTGAATGATTAATCCTGGAAACCCATGAGGATAGTCGGAATTTTTAACTATACCTACCTAGATCTGTCGTAATAATTTTACCCAAAATTCTAGGTACTATCCAGCAAGCAGGGGTCTGTTTACCCCATAGACTTAATTTATAGTAGGTACATGGTTTAAGACGTAGTTTCCAGGTACTTTGCATTCTTCTGCTACAACGTGGCTAGACCGGGAATGAGAAATTTATGACCCAAAGCATAAATATTCTTCAAACATTTTCGTTCGTAACACTAAAAAGTAAAAATGATACATGGTGGGTTTTACAACATACCATACCTGCAATCGTCCTCCAGACATCTTATCATTCCTCTTACCGTAACGATTTCCTCGAGACAGCTGTAAACGTGAGAGGGAAACGCAATAAAATAACACTCACAAGAATATTATTATAACCGTAAAACATTATGACCCTTTTTGTTAAAAAAAAATTTGTTTCTTACCTATACCTATGAATATTTTGGATGTGACTGTAACAATAAACTCACTTTATTTTTTAACAGGAAAAAATAAAGATCCATCTTGAACCGAACTGCTACATAGTATCAAATCTTTTCATAGTGTCTTGACCCGTTATAATACCAGTCTTACCAGGGTAGAAATAGGTATGTAGGTATATTCTATCGAAAAGAAGCTTGGAGTTAGAAAGCCTATCCTTCAAAGAGGTGAAACACCTCGCTCGCTACTCGATTGTTGCTTCATTTTCATAGTTTCTTGTCGTCCACCAGAGCTAATATGAAGCAAACTTTGAAAATGTAGCGATCCTATGGATGTATGGGTTTGATTAGACCACATTAGATAGCCTCCCTGCGACATGCTTGATCCAACTAGAACCAAAAGCCAACGGATCTGCCAAAATCGCTTTCCAGTGCACTGTTCCAGCAATTTGGACCCCTACGCTAAATAGGACCCTAGTCCCTAAGCAATGTAACTGTTCATAATTCATCAGCAAATCCTGACTTATCGTAAGTAAACAGATTGTCCTACATGGAATAAGTATCAGTATCCAATATTCTTACAGCGTGATACTTTTGTCTGAAAGTAGTCTCTACAAGAGTCCTATTGATTCTTCAAATGAAGACGAGTTCATGGAGCCATTTTCGTATCCGTCGTTTGTCAATAAAGAAACTAATTCCTCCTCAATTTGAATGCACATCTATATCATTGTATAATCACCCATTAGATTCACCGAGGTACGAGTACCGCGATATCGGTTCAATTCGATTCAAGGCCAAAACATTGCGATTTGATGCAAAGCGAAATGTTAATATGACATCGAGTTGTGATAGTTATACTGACCTTTTTTTTTTTTTTTTTTAATCTTTATTAATTTTAAAGGGCTTTTATACAATATGTATATGACAGTCCTATTGTAGCTTATCCATTATTTTAAACTATTCTACTTAATTTATTTTACTACACATAAATTCTAATTATGTATCTATTCTATTTTTTATGCTATTAATATAAAAGTTAAATAGGATTTTAGCTGAAACGGATTCCGGTTCAGATAAAATGCTATTTAACCACCCAATATTATAATTATTTAAATTCAGTGCTGACAGAGCTTGTTCCCTCAGACTGTTGTTCTGAACACATTCCATTAATAAATGTTGCATATCTTCAAGTTTATCACATGTCAAACAATTTGGTGAATCTACCTTTTTCATCAAGAATGCAAATTTCCTCAAAGGAATGTGACCAGAACGCAATCTTAAAGCAGCCACTATATACGGACGATTCAGTTTGGAATGAATAAACCAGGGAATACTAGTAGGCATATTTTGAATGGTTTTAAACCATATTCCTTTTCCAACCGATTTAGTATCAAATTCATTTTTCCATAACACAGAGCAAGACTTTTTAAATTTAGGTAATATTTCTGAAATGGAAGGAGTAATCAAAACGTCAATGCCTTCCAATATTGCACACTTAGCCAAACTATCCACATGTTCATTTCCAATAAGACCAATATGAGATGGGATCCATTGAATCTTTATATTCACGTCTCTACATTGAAAGTCATTCAGCATTTTTAGAATAGAAAAAGCTATCACAACACCTCTGCTGTGTCCAGAGGCGCATCGAGCTAAATGCTGAATGGCACTTCGGCTATCAGTAAATATAACTATTTTGCTTAGTCCGATTGTATTAGCATATTTTAGAGCCTCCCAAATTCCAAACAGTTCGGCAGTCATAATTGAGACAACAGAATTTGACTTAAACTTTCCAAATGTTTTATTTTTCTGATCAAAATATGCTGCTCCTGTGCCCTGGATTGTTTTAGAACCATCCGTATAAAGCTTATGCCAGTCTGAATACTTTAAATTTAATTCTTCTAAAATATTAACTTTAATAAGCGAATCATATTCTTTTTTAGATGTATTAACACTAGAAAGACTATCCTCTAAAACATTTTTTATCTTAATTTTAGTCGTCCAAACGTCTAAGGAGAAGATTTCAATAGGATTGGATGTTGATATAGTTTCATTGTTTACTGTGATTTTAAAATACGCACTGGCCATTTTAAAACGCACGTAAGAAAATGGGGTTTTTGTGATTAGCTTCGTGATCTTATAAGGTGGCCTATAAAAGTCCATCATATAATCAAAACCACGAATCTGATCTATAGTAGATTGTACTGTAATGTTTTTTGAGACAATATGTTCTCAAATAACCTTCAGATCATCGTGATGGTCCAAATTGAGGCTAGGGCTAATAGACGAAGAAATTCATTGCTTAGTAATATCCGTACAATTACAACGTAGCACAACTTTACCATTTGCCGAAGGATAGGTCAAATGACGAGATGACACGAATCTCTAAAAGTAGAGAGACACGAAAAAAGAAGAAATTAGCAAGTAGGTATACCTAGGATATAATAGTATATTTTATGTTGTGGAGAAAATCAAGAAGAAAGCTAGGCTACGCCAATATTTTAAAACTAATAAAAAAGTCTGTTTCTAGCTGGTAAAAAACAGACGGTTATTTTTGTTCAATTTTTGGATTTAGGATTGTAGATTTGAATTATCTACAATTTTTTCTTTAAATTTTTACCGTTAGGTAAATCTATATTTATAAAAATTAAAATTGAAAAAACCTACTGCAATTTCAAGAATAAATACTTACTTACGTACCTACATACTTAATTATTTTTAAATATTTAAACCAGATTGCAGCGTTTATGCCAGACAGTGCGTAAGACCGTGGCAGAACAAGTCGTGTTCCCTTAATCAGTGGTTTTAATGAAATGAGACAATAGTAATAGGTCTAAATGGGTACTCGTAAATACATTGTTTTACGAGTGGCGCCAGCGGTGCGGAGACGCATTTTGTTTCATATTATGCAAATGGAATGCTAGGGACTAACTACATATTACGTTAATGATAAGTGTGTTAAGTGTTTACACTTTGTATTTTGTAAGCTTTTCGCAAGTGTGTATTTTAACAAGTTAATTTTGATGTCCTAACTAGCGCATGAGTGCTATGAGCGCTTGGGTATTAGGTACATAGGTATATCTGGACTAGGTTCAGGGTTTGAACCGTTCCCTGATGCGGTCAATTGGGTATTTTACAAACTAGTCAAATCACTACCTTTTTTCAAACGTGAAAACGCGCTCTTAGTAGGTATGTGAATTTATACTTTATTCGATAATTTAAATTTATTAGTCAACAAATTAACAGGGGACGAGGAGATTACGTTTTGCGGAAGATAATCCCAAAAAATAATTTCTTTGACTAGTTGTCAAATTCTTACCCAATTTGGAAAGTGATAGCTAGAGTTTGGTTAGTTATTTAGGGCTAATTATTTATTTAAGGCTCTAGGAATTTTTGTTATTTTATAATATATCCATGGGCTATTCATTTTATTTAAATAATCACGTTCATTTCGGTTTCTGTTTTACCTGGAATAGAAAAGAATAACATGTTTTTTTTTGTAAAAAGTAGGTTTTATTACTTCGAATAGGTGATGAATTACTTGGCAAAGAAAATGTTTTAAAAGCGGTGTTTTGCAGCGGTTTTAGAGGTGACGCGACGGTCACTGTACAATTTTGCTTCTGTATGTACACACCTAATGAGGCGCCAAACTTCGTGGAATGTACAAGTATACCAAATATTAATTTTTTAACAAAACTTACGGTAAACGGTTTTATGCTACTCGCGTTCAGCACATGACCGTGGAGACCTTTGTCCAGCAGTGGACGTCTAAATTGGTTAAGACGAGGAACTAAACCTAATCAATTTGTGTTTCGAGCGTAGAATGAGTTCTAGTGTCTTGAGAAGGCTTTCCACCATAAATATTATGCTCACTACATAAATGTTATGGTTGATTTTTCTTGACCAGCCAGCGCACTATGAGACGCCTAATTCGACCAACGACCTGAAGAAGAAAATTATATATTATGAGAACCACGAAATAGGTACCATATATTATAATGGAGAGGTCTCAAAAAGAGCAGTCAAGACATCAGCCTTAATATTCTAACATATACCTACCTATTTAATTGTGTTAAGAAATCACCTGAATTTAATGCATTTGATCACAGTTTCATCCAACTAGGTAAGTATAGGTAACTAAGTCGTGCGAACTTGCAACTATTGCTAGCCCTTGACTGGTCGTGAGTTGTGTTGCAGTTGAAGATTGAAGCGGGCGACTACTTATCCTAAAATGGACACAGCAGATTATTATTATTCAACATATTTAACACTTATGTTTTTCTACGGTATCGCGCAATAACTAAATCGACCAAGCTTCCTACCAGACTTCAAGTTTGTTCAAAAGAGCAACCACCGAGTTTCTTGCTGGTTCTTCTCGGTATAGGAATTCATTCCGTACCAGTGGTAGATTCAAAAGCACACTTCAAAGTTTACTTGAATAAAAAATATTTAAATTTGAGTTTGAAACATGGTGACCAGCGTATCATCAACGTTGACGGGCACGTACCAGTTTTCCTTCCGTATGTCCACTCTAATGCTTCCTAGGCGCCAAGCCTCGTGGGTGAAGCGGCGCCCGTCGGCTGCATGCGAAATGTACACAAACTATTAGACGATAAACATCATTGTTTTCGCGTAAACCGTTTTACGTGATTTGAGCGTTAAGCGAAGAGCGCAGACGTTTATTATTATGTACCACTTACCTCGAATATTGGAAAGAGAGTATTACGTTTCATTCGACGTCATACTGTTTGGCATGTTGTATTTTAGGTCAACGCCAAATTCCGACACACAGGAATGCCTAGAGCGCTTTTTAGCGACACGTCTTTGCCGTTAGGGTGGTAACTAGCCACGGCCGAAGCCTGAAGACCCTGCCGAGGATAGAACCCAGAACTTCCTACTTATACCATAAGACCACAGCGCTCACCGTTTCAACTTCATGTTTTGGCATGATGATGATGATGATAAATCATCTATCTATCTATCTATGTCCACTGTCAATACCCCTGACAAGTTAGCCCGTTATAACTAGATACCGATAGATATAACTGCCATGCCCCTAACAGGTTAGTCCGCTACCATCTTATACTGCGTCTTCACTTACGACCTGCAGGTGAGTTAACAGTCAAGGTATACCCAAGAATCCATACTTAAAATATTATAAATGCGAAAGTGTATCTGTCTGTCTGTCTGCTACGCTTTCACGGCCCATGTGCTCAACCGATTTTGATGAAATTTGGTACAGGGGTAGAACATGGGCTACTTTTTATCCCGGAAAATTAGAGTTTCCGCGGGAATCAACAAATCTTAATCCACGCAGACGAAGTCGCGGGAACCATCTAGTAAAAAATATGTATACTACTTAAAAAATATTTTAGTACTTACCTTTCTCCGTTTGCGCGGATATACTGATTCCTATATCGTACAATCGCACACACAGACTCCTAATACGTCATATTTTATAGGTCGCAGACTACCTTCATGTCAGTAACAATGGGTAGTTCACGGAGATTGCGTTCCTTATGCAGTTCGCGCTTTCTCTATTTTTACTCCGACCCAACTGACCACAAATATCATCTCCATTTACTAGTAGGTGCCTATTGCATATTGGGAGCGGGTAATGCAAAACAGAACATGTTAACTGAATTTGAATTAAGAATTGGCAGTGGTCGAAAGAGCCATACTTAGCCGTTGGAGCCAAAAAATTCTAGAGTGGAGACCGCGTAAGCTAGCGTTGCGTGCTCGTAACAGACAACAGTAACATGATGTATCTATACTAATAATATAAATGCGAAAGGTTGGATGGATGGATGGATGAAATTTGGCACAGAGATAGATTATAGTCTGGAATAACATAATATTCCTACTTTTTATTCCGGAAAATTAAAGAGTTCGCGCGGGAACAAAATTCAATCCACGCGGGTGAAGTCTCGGGCACACAGATCACGGAAACAAGGGAGATGTGCTAAGGGGGCGTGTTGCGTGCGAACTCATCAGGCACAAAATAGGCCTGATGGCCGTTTTTGTCTTTAGTCGCATGTCATTCAAAGATTGGTTCACTTCTCTCGGTTTTTAACAAAATGCCGCGTTGTTCAGTGGTTGTTTGTAAAAATTCAAGCTGCAAAGTGAATTACATGAAAGATGGCATCTCATTTCACACGTAAGTACAAATAAATTGTTGTAATTTTCCATTAAAATCAATAAAACATTATTTAGTGGTATCATAATGTAATAGAGTGACAAGTCTAAATCTCATTATGAACAAAAAACATTGCTTGCTTAGTAGAAATCTATCAATGAATCGGCCAGTCTTACGACGCAATGGTTAAGTGTTCTTTACCGATTCTTTCACTAGCACGATAGATCAAATTTCGTAGTTCGGCCGCTGTCGGCGTGCCGTGAACTAGAGATGTGACGATGCAGGTACGAGTACAATGCAGTTGTCGATATTTTAGCGACCAAACGATGATCTGTGATACAATAATTAATAGTACCTTAATTATAACTTAGTAAACAATTATTGCTATTTTAACGTTTAAACTATCGTGAGTAAAATTCATTATAACTATATTTTTAGTCATAATTATTACAATTTTTTTTAATGTAAGTACTCGACTTACTTAGCTGACGAAACGTATAAAAAATATACTAGGTGAATTAATATAATGTCAATTTACGTAGATACTCATTACTCATTTATTGATATATTTAATGTCACTCTTTAATATTAATATTTAAGATATCCGAAGGATGCAGAAAGAAAAGAAAAGTGGATAAATGCTACAGGAAGAGGTCCAAGCTGGTTTCCGACGAAAAATAGCACAATATGCTCGTATCACTTTGAGCCAAAGTGCTTTCAACCATTGAAGATGGTTCGTCGGCTCTTCGAATGGTCAATCCCAACATTGAACTTGCGTTTTGTGTTGACTGTAAGTTAATAATACCCACTAGATGATGCCCGTGACTTCGTCCGCCTGGATTAAGTTTGTTTTAATTTCGCGGGAACTCCTTAATTTCCGGGATAAAATAGTCTAGTAATTTCTGAGTGAAGTAGGTACAAATTCTGTACTTACGGGACATGGCTGTTTCGGTAAGTACTTGCACCAGATTGCGAAACGGGAGGAAACAGCCATCTGTCATGAGTGTGGTACTCCAGAGGACACAGCGCACCATACCCTAGTGGAAAATGTTATGGAGCTGAAGGAGGCTGCGGAACGGGAACGAGAGCTGGACCCTAACGCTCCACTGATCCGCAGAAGACGACAGGGGGGAAGAAGGCGACGCTTCGCTCGCCTTTTCCCGCCTTAGTATAGGTGTCTAGGACCCTATGGTCGGTTCAGCGTCGTGATGTCTCAGTAGCCTTGGGAACCTGAGACCTCTCTTTGTAGACGCGGACTGTGCTGCTGGTTTTTTAGTGGGTATTCTGCTTCCGTCTGTGAGTCCCACATACCCGCCTTGTGCGGGATGCGTAAATGCATGCATGCAGTCTAGTTGGGACGTTTGGGTGATATTTTCGTCGCCCAAGGGTGGTTAAAGTATATTTAATAACGAGGAAGTAAGAGCCACTTTACGAGCAAAGGTCTTGTAAAATATTTTTTCGATTAATGTGTACTTAAAATTCACCCAAACAAACAAACAACCAAAAAAACTTTGGTTAGAATTAAAATTTGCATATCTTCCTTCTATATCTCCTTTCTCTTTTTCTCCTATATATTACCTATGACCTACACCTGTCCAAAGCGTCCTTGTGGCGACCTCAGTCTACCGGTCAATCTATTATTCAACGCGCGCGCATGAACTGCATCTCTCGCATTTCAAAAACACGTTAATTAATGGCCATCGACTAATTCGTTAAATATCTCCTATCGCATAAAAACTCTCAACAAATTGTGGTGTGATCCTCTACCTGAAAAATCCAGAAGAAAGTGCTGTGCAGTGAAAGTAAGGACGGTGAAAGACACGTACGTTTATTTTCCCTTTCTTTTCCTTTATCTTTCCTAAGTGCTTTTTTCTTCTGTCTTATTTAATTAGTTCCTATAGGTATTTACAGTCCTACCTATCGAAGTCTATCAATAATTTTTTACGCTAAATTCATACCATAATTTTTTGGTCATTCGATCACGGATTGGCTATATTTTTCGTGATTTTCATGCGCCTCCGCCTTTGACGTGTCAATGCCCGCCATTATTAATAAGTTACATATTAACTTATACTTCAATATTTAATTAAATAATTAGTGAAATAAGCATAATAAGTTAATTTATGTACATTATTTCATAATTATATCGCATTATAACGCTATTTTGTACCTTATTTAACGTATTTATTTGAAATCAAGCATAATAAGTTATTTTATGTATATTATTTCATAATTATATCGCTCTATAACGCTATTTTATATGTATTTATACGTTATTTCAACTAAGTAATCTTAACAAGGAACCATTCTTTTGTTTATCTCGCAAAGAAAAATATATTATCTTTAAATACAACGCCACTTAGGTGATACGTTTATATTAGGCTCAAGAATAAGTTATTTTCTTCTATAATTCGCTCCCGCAAACCTAATTATTAAATGTAAACTTGTGGCATTGTTAACATTCTTTAGCAAAGTTATAAATAGACACGTCATACGAATCCACAATCTTATTTACCTAAAGTTGCGCTCGATGCCCGTGTCGCTTGTCCAGTGCATTTGTATTAAGTCATAGCTGACCTACCTTCGCTCGGTAAACGCGCGTCCGCTCGCTGTGTTATTACATTCAAACAACATTTGCGATAATATTTAACCTTCTTTATAGAGTAAGAGGTTGTGTATTTGTTGTAATTAATTTCTTTCTACTAAGTTTATACTTAGTAGTTCTAATATAAGGTTTTATTAATAACGCCAATTATAATATTCTATTGATATCGTTTATAAAGTAACATACACTTTAGTATTCAAAATGAGTAAGGGTGAACAGTCTTCGCCTAAGTACAATAAAGATGAAAATAATATGTTACTTCTTGAGTCAAAACGGGACGTAATATTCTCCCGTATGCAATGTATATATGATACAGCTTTGCAGGTAAATGCTGACCCCAGCAAAATACCATCATTATTAATGCAGGCTTCGAACTTAGACACGTTACGCAAAGAGTTCGAATTAAATCTAGATCTATATAATACTGCGCTTATAAAAGTAAATCCAAAGGCAAAAATTAGCTACCAGTCCTGGACTTCCTTTGAAGAAATGTTTTGTTACGTTAAACAAATATTAGAAATTAACTCAAATAGTAATAATAAAAACTCAGATAAGTTTAATCCGCCTTCAATCTCTAGTTACCCTACGGTCAAATCTCGACTCCCCCCTATTGATTTGCTGGAATTTTCCGGAGATCAGAAACAATGGTCTTTGTTTTATCAACAGTTTAAAAACTTGATACACGATAACCCTAACCTATCTAACAATGAAAAGGTGTTTTATTTAGTTGGAAAATTGAAAGATAAGGCCTCGTCTGTTTGTGCAGGGTTGACTGTATCGGGTGAAAATTACCATATTATTTGGAAGGCCTTAATCGAGAAATATGATGATCCTCGCTCCTTGGCTAGCTCGTATTTTAATCAGATATTAAACTTTAAGTCTTTAAATAATAATACCGCCGCTGGTCTTGAATCGTTTTTGAACAATTTCAACTCCTCTGTTGATGCATTAAAACAATTAAAGTTAAATGATCTGACTGACTTTATGTTATTACATCTCGCGCTTCAAAAACTTGATTCAGATACAGTAAAGCTTTTCGAAATTACTTACCGTAAAGAGAAAATCCCTTCTTATGAAAGTTTAGTCGAATTTGTTAAGGAACAAAGTAAGGTTCTGTCACGAGGGAATAATTTTAAACTGTCAGATTCCCACGCTGGGAATAAATCTCACTCTAAAAATTCGCCTGTTGTTAAATTAACTAAATCTTTCGTTAATACCGAGGATAACTCTAAATCGACCAGTAATAAATGCGTATTATGTAAAAATGAAAAACATAATCACTTGTATAAGTGTCAGAATTTTATGAAATTGACACCACAAGAGAGATTTGAAATAGTGAAGAAGAATTCTTATTGTGGGAATTGTTTGAGCACTATTCATAGGACTTCTTCCTGTTCTTCTCCACGCAATTGCAGTCATTGTAATCAGAGGCATTCTTCTCTGCTATGCTTCGCCCACGCTACTAAATCTAATTGTAGTGTCGTAGTTAATAATACTACGGCACAAAACGCACCGCACTTTTGTCCTCTATCGCTACCCGCTAATCAGGCAGAATGTAAAGTTATGCCTATCGCTAATGAATCATATTCTCCCGCTTATTTGCCAGTTGCTGAATCTGCTGAGCAAACAGCTCAAATTGAGCACTCTTCTCAATCGCCAATTGGCGCACACGCTTCCTTATGCACCATATCACGTGATTTTCACGACCGCTCTTATACTACCTTATTAGGTACCGCAAAAATAAAAGTTATTGATAAATTCAATCGCACTCACTTCTTGCGTTGCCTTGTTGATCCTGGCTCGCAAAGTGATTATATTTCTAAGGCTTGTTGCAAGAGATTATTGTTACCTGTCTATACGCAAAGTCGATTTTCTGAAGTTCAAGGAATAGGCGGAGCTTCTCAAAAGATACTTGGGATCTCCGACTTTAAATTCAAATCTCGATTTGACGACGCAAAGGAATATTCTATACGCCCTCTAGTGGTGGAAAAAATTACTTCTCAGCTACCTAATACCCAAGTTGATGTGTCAGCGTTAAATAGTTTTATTAAAGATATTCCTCTAGCTGATGATAGTTTTTCTGAACCAGGAAGTATAGATTTATTAATTGGAGTAAAACTTTATTGCGATATTTTGCTTTTTAATAAAATTTCAGGTAGCAATAACTCCTTGTCAGCCATAGAGACCACGCTAGGTTATGTTATCATGGGTGACGCACCTATTGCTTCCCAGCTTCCGCATACTTCTGCTTTTTGCGCTCTCAGTCGCGATCCTCTTGATAATATGTTAGAAAAGTTTTGGAAGATGGAGGAAGTACCACAACAAAAGTTCTTGAGTCCCGACGAACAGGAATGTGAGGCTATTTATACTAAAACAACTACTCGCAATACTGATGGCAGTTTCTCTGTAGATCTTCCTTTCAAAGAAAGTTCTGATAAATTAGGAAATTCATATATTGCAGCCAAGAGAAGATTTCTATTACTTGAAAAGAAATTCGAAAAATCTCCTGACTTGCGGGTAAAGTATAATGAAGTTATTCAGGATTATTTAGATAAAGGAATTATTTCTAAGGTTTCTCCTGAGGAAAGTACCTCGCCTGGTTTTTATTTACCTCACAGACCTGTTATACGCAACGACAAGAGCACTAAAATTAGAATAGTTCTAGATGCTTCTATGAAATCGGACTCGGGTACCTCTCTAAATGATATTTTACATACAGGTTGTAACTTACAAGCTGAAATCTTTAATATTTTAATAAATGTTCGCTTATATAAAATCGCTTTTTTCGCCGATGTAAGGCAAATGTATTTATGCATTGAAGTTCATCAACCGCATCGCAAATTTCAACGAATCTTGTATAGATTCTCTAGTAATGAACCACTAGACACTTTTGAATTTAATCGAGTCACCTTCGGATTGCGCCCCTCGCCCTTTTTAGCACTTCGTACTCTTCGCGAAGTAGCTAAACAAGAGAGAGGGAGATGGCCTGCTGCTGCTGAGATCATCGAAAGAGATGTTTATATGGATGATCTCGCTTCCTCTGCCTCTTCGGTTTCTGAGGCAGTAGAGATAGCTGAGCAGTTAATCCAGATATTTAAATCTGGAGGATTCGACTTGATTAAATGGACTAGCAATTCTCCTGAATTGTTACGTCACATACCGCAAACGCACAGGCAATCTGAAGGTATATCTTTTGATGATGAACACACTTTTAAAATTTTAGGTCTTCATTGGTATCCCGCTCATGACTCTTTGACATTTTTTGTATCTCAACCCTCGCTAACTTGGACTAAACGTACCATTTTATCAGTAACCGCTCAACTCTACGATGTCCTAGGACTCGTAGGTCCTGTCATTCTTTATGCTAAATTGATTATGAAAGAATTATGGATTTTAAAATTGACTTGGGACGAGGCACCCCCCTCTCATATTTTAGAAATTTGGAAACAATACATTTCTGAATTACCGCTTCTTTCGGAATTTAAAATCCCGAGACATTTAGGCGTGGAAAAAGAATCGCAAGTTTCTTTACTGGCTTTTGCTGATGCCAGTGAAAAAGCTTATGGTTGCGTGATTTATACGCATGTAACCAACGGTACTGAAAAACCCGTAGTTTCGTTGGTTTGTTCAAAATCTCGAGTCTCATCGCCATCTAATTTAGTCACGCTGGCTAGATTAGAGCTAAACGCCCTTGTTTTACTCGCAAAATTAGTTCACACCGTTTATGATACGTTTACGTCGCGCCATCTTATTGATAATATTTACGTATTCTCTGACTCTACGGTTGCCTTGTGTTGGTTAAAGTCATCGCCACACAGATTTCAAACTTACGCCGCGAAATCTATTCCTTTTAGGGTTATAGGGAGCCAGATTCTAACTTATGAAGAAATGCTCACTGTGATCACGCAAATAGAAGCTATATTAAATAGCAGACCGCTATACGCCTTAAGTACAGATCCTTCTGAGCCTTCTGCGCTCACCCCTGCACATTTTCTAAATAAAATTCCTCTAGAATTTTTACCTGCTCCGAATCTCAGTGGAGAACGAGAGCAATTATTGAGTAGATTCATGCTGTTGGACTCTTTAGTTCAATCCTTTTGGAAACGTTTTAGATCAGAGTATTTGCACACATTGCAAACCAGGGAAAAGTGGAATACTATTTCTCAGACGGTCAAAGAAGGAACTGTAGTTTTAATAAATGTTGATAATGCCCCTCCTTTACAATGGCCATTGGGCATTATAACTCGCTTACTACCTGGCAAAGATGGCACGGCCAGAGTTGCTGAGGTAAAGACGAAGAATGGTTACTTTATAAGACCTATGGTCAAACTTTGCCCTCTACCTAATCAATAAGGATAATTAACATTTAAATAATTATATATCTTATTAATATTAATACTATAGTAATATATTTAATCGCTCTTATTAAGTTAATCGCTTTACTATCTTTAAATAATATATAAGTAATCTATTTTCTTGAGTAAATATATAAAATATATTTAGTTACTCTTTTTACTCTATAATTGCGAGCTTGACAGCTCACAGGCGGGGGCATGGTTAGAATTAAAATTTGCATATCTTCCTTCTATATCTCCTTTCTCTTTTTCTCCTATATATTACCTATGACCTACACCTGTCCAAAGCGTCCTTGTGGCGACCTCAGTCTACCGGTCAATCTATTATTCAACGCGCGCGCATGAACTGCATCTCTCGCATTTCAAAAACACGTTAATTAATGGCCATCGACTAATTCGTTAAATATCTCCTATCGCATAAAAACTCTCAACAAATTGTGGTGTGATCCTCTACCTGAAAAATCCAGAAGAAAGTGCTGTGCAGTGAAAGTAAGGACGGTGAAAGACACGTACGTTTATTTTCCCTTTCTTTTCCTTTATCTTTCCTAAGTGCTTTTTTCTTCTGTCTTATTTAATTAGTTCCTATAGGTATTTACAGTCCTACCTATCGAAGTCTATCAATAATTTTTTACGCTAAATTCATACCAACTTGAAGAAAAAAGTGTTGTAATGTGCACAAAAAGAACCTCGTCCTTTTTTCGGAAAGTCGGTTAAAAATAATCTAATATGAGATGATTTTTTACATCTTATTTTTGGTACACAAGTAAAATATCACTTTTCATAATCGGTAGTCATTGTCAAAAACCCAAATATTAAGAAATTTAGCATCGATAGATCCATTTTAGTCAACCACTAATTGTATCATATTTGAATTTTGCATAGCACATCGACAACGTTTTACGTTTGTGTGAGTAAGATGCACGGTGATTGAAATTGAACCCTGTTTGGTAAAGAATAAAGTGTATATTTGTTCGTGCCTCATGCACTGATCTATCGGTATGCGTGTGTGTGAGTGAGACTTCTTGTCTATTGTATTTATTTAGTTGCTTGTATTGGTAGCAGGTAGTAGGGATAGGTAGGGATAAACTGGAGACAGCAGGTTTCAATACAATTTGATACATAGGCATATCTCCCTTGTTTCCGTGATCTGTGCTCGGGCATCAGGCCAACCTCCCTAGCGCAGTGTTGAGCGCTGATGTCTTTTAACGTGGGAGGCCCCGGGTTCCATTCCCGGCAGGATCAATATGGGAATATATAATTTCTGAATTTCCTTTGATCTGGTCCGTTGGGAGGCTTCAGCCTTGGCTTGTTGGCTTGGCTAGTTACCAACCTACCGGCAAAGTCGTACCGCCAAACGATTTAGCGTTCCGGTACGATTCCGTGTAGAAACCGGCTAGAGGTATGGGTTCAATATAACTGCCATACACCTAACGGGCTAGCCCGCTACCATCTTAGACTGCATCGTCACTTATCTTCAGGTGAGTTCGCAGTCAAGGGCTTATTGAAGTGGAATAAAAAAAAGCTTAGTAGTAGGTACTTAAGTAGTAACTCGCAGTTTGCGCAAAGAATCAACCCGGCTGGTCAGCACGGAAGTACAGTTGTATACAATAGGGTAGCATAGCTTTCTATTGCATAACAAAAATCCCAGACGCGCGAAACCGTATTAAACGCTTTGCGGTGTAGATGACGCATGGGCTATTGAGGAGGCAAGTATAACCGCATAATACGTATGCCAATACAAAGCGTAATTCACACGACCTATTTATATTGACACTATTTATAGACTATGGAGTCATAGGAATCCTATTTTATTGGTAGTCGTATAAGAAAGTTCGCAGTCGAAAGAAGGAGCGGCTGATGGAGTGACTAGAGCCGTGCTAGGAGTGAATCTTAAATTGATCAAGTCAGAGATGAGGAGATTTATAAAAAACCCAGAGTACTTAGTACCTAAGGCAAAGGATGGATTACTCAGCTCAAAGAACTAATCAATTTTTGGGCCTTAGGTATAGGGTAATAGGAATAGGGATCTATAAATCAACTACCTACTCTTCAAACTTTAAAACGCGCTTAGTTTGCATGAAATATATAGTTGTGATGTCATCAAACAACGCTCTTTTTAGGGTTCCGTACCAAAATGGTAAAATGGAACCCTTATGGTGCGACTTTCTCCGTCTGTCTGTCCGTCTGTCCGTCTGTCCGTCCGTCACACTCGATTATTTCAGTAACTACCGAAGCTATCGACATGAAATTTGGAATAGTTGTGTATATTAGTGGCCCAAAGACACTGGAATTAAAAAAATTGGAAATTATTTTTGTTCTTATTTAAAAAGGGGGGAAAATCGGAGGGTTGAAATTTAAAAGTGAGATAACTGTACTGCGTGGGGTATCATATGAAAGGTTTACTTTGTACATTCTAAAACAGATTTTTAATTATTTTTAGTTATGATAGTTTTTGATTTATCGGGGAAAATGTCTAAAAAATACCGTCCCCCCCCCCCTTATCTCCGGAGTTTACCAATCGAAAAATTTTAAATAATTATGGTCAATAGGAATTTACGTATATTTTACAGGAAAACTATAGCCAATGCTCTAACTAGCATAGTTTTTTTGA
Source organism: Erebia aethiops (assembly GCA_923060345.2). Classification (NCBI taxonomy): domain Eukaryota; kingdom Metazoa; phylum Arthropoda; class Insecta; order Lepidoptera; family Nymphalidae; genus Erebia; species Erebia aethiops. Next base: position 4,925,701 of record OV281093.1, on the reverse strand, counting down.
TATTAACAATAAACCTCTACAAACAAAGTTAGTCTTACGGTTCATTAACAAAGGTAATTATTTATTATATAATTCCGTACCATAATTATTTATTATGGTACGGAACCCTTCGTGCGCGAGTCCGACTCGCACTCGCACATGCCCGGTGGGCAACCTTTAAACTATCGAGGTAGTGAATTTTAGGTCTTTTGAAACCTAGGTAGAGACCTACCTATTTAATAACCAATAAGAAATCTAGGGGCACTCCCCTTGCCCCCGCCAAGACGGGCCACTAACTAGACCGTGGACAATAGAAACCACAATTTATTTAACTGCATGATGCTGATGATGATCCTCTGTCTCTCTGCGTCGTGTTCCCCATTGCTGAGGGTCGTGACCCCTTTCCATTTATCACATAATGGCGGATATTTTTTTGGCATAATGCGGGGGGTTCCCCGGTTCTTCCGCGTACGACTCTACTAAGAGTAATGCTTCAAATCTTAGGTTTCTTACGATTATTATCAAATGGTTGGTACTTAGTGATAATAACCACATCAGGCAGATATTAATACCGTACCGTCTCAAGGCTACAAGCGCTCATTAAGCAATTACTTACCTTGATGAATAATTTAGGCCGTTTCCATAACTCGTGCATCTGCCAACAATGAGATCACGCCCCCCTGTCAGTTACGAATGGCGGGGTAATCCCACCCCGCCAGACAAGCCGAATTTAATGACTAGGTACATATTATACCTACTTAGGTACTTACCTAAGGCTTTTCATACACTAAAGCTCTCCTCCGACTTAGCATTTGCGTATTTATGGTAGATTGAAGATTCACTCGACGATTCAAAAGCACTTTTAATAAGTTTATTTGAAAAAAAAACGCATTTTTCTATTTCTAAATATGTTAAAGGAAAAGGTGACTGACTGAGCTATCAATGCACAGATCAAACCACTGGACGGATGGGGGCTGAAATTCGGCATACATACCTATTAAAGTGAATAATGATATTTTCTCACTCACTCATTCATTCATTGACAACAGCGCATACACACTGTGCACTCTCTATTCCCATAGACTATGGTTAACGTTAACGTTTAACGAACACGTTAAACCATCGGGTGTTTACAATACAAATTAGTTTTGGTTCGACCCAGGAATTGACCCCAGGACCTCGTCGTCCGTTTTCATACATGCTCTCAAGTCTCAACAGCTTGACTAATAGAGGAATTAGCTAATTCAGATACCAATGGAATGGAATGGATCTGCAGATCTAAACAAAATAAGGTAGCCAGGTTTTATCAGAGTTAAAGTAAACAAACATATTTGACCCGGTGGTCAAAACTTGAACAAATTTTTATCCCTGTTTAGTTTTTGTTTTATTTTTCATAGATTCACACTGACGCTGTCAGATAGGTAAGTTTGTCGGTGAGTGTGGAGCACCTTTAAAACCCCTGCCTTGAAAGTTTGCGGTTACTGCATAAAATAGGCAGTTTACCATGACAATCTGCTCATCTGTCAACAATGAGGTCACATTATTGTCTTACTGTCAACAGCTCAGCACCGCGGTGCGAATTATGGTAAGCCCACGCCAAACAAATTTGCAATGGGCCTACTACGGGTATGTATAAAAATAATTATAATTATTTAATTATTATAGTAAGTATAAAAATAGTAAAAATATTTCAAATATAAACCTCAAAACTAAGGCATTAAAGTTTAATTTTTTGTCTTCGTAAGAACGCGAGGTGTCGGTCACGCGTTTCCACATTTTTACCCCTTACCAAAAAGTGCTCAACGCGCCTAAATAAGTTTTCACTTCAAAAATAAAAAATCATGGAAGTAGTTATTAGTTATACTAATATAACGATTAACGAAGTAATAAGCCTAAGAAATACTAGACTTCTCAAGTTTACTAGTAATACCAATGACCTCTAGAAGGTCATTGAGTAATCCGCATAATATTGTAACGGGCTTACGGAATCCTTCACTGCGCGTGGCTGGACCTGCACTTGGCCGGTTTTTATTTATAATTCAGTACAAGTAAGTACGCCCTTGACTGCGATCTCACTTAGTGTTAAGAGATAATAGGGGGCTAATCCGGGGCCTGTTAGGTAGGCAAGTGTTAGGGGTATGGTAGGTAAACTAAACCCATACGACGAATCGTTTTCTACACGGCATCGCACCGGAAGGCGATCGTATCGCTTGGCCGCTCGTTTTTTAAGTAGGTACCTAACTAGCCACGGTGTCTCGCCAGACCAGAGATATTCAGGAATAACAAATTCCCAAATTGACCCAGCTGGGGGTGGAACCCGGGACCTTCCATAAGACAACAGCGGTCACCACTATGCCAGGGAGGCAGTCATGTATGGAGATGTAGGTATCAACATATTTGACGCGTTGTGCCTCAGTTTTGGTCTCGGGCTAGCACGTGTAGACATAATAAGTACATAGCAGCGGCGCCACATCATATTGATTACACGGAAAACTGTGGGCCGGTCATGCATACCAAAAACGTGTATCTATTCTTAAAAATACTTACCTACGAGTATGTCCTACCACCTTCTATTTTTAACTAGCTGACCCGCGACTTCGTCGGCAAGGATTGAGATTTTTTGTTACCCGCGTGATTTCTTTAATTTTCCGGAATTAAAAGTAGCCTATGTGTTATTCCAGACTAGTTAGGTTTAACTAATCCATTCCAAACTTTCGCATTTATTATAATATTAGTATAGATCATCAAGAAATAAGAAGTATAAGTTTGACGACCTCCGTGGCGCAGTGTGTAGCGCTGTTACCTTAACGTGCGGAGGTCCTGGGTTCGATCCCCGGCAGGGTCGATTTGGGAATTTATAATTTCTGAATTTTCCCTGGTCTGGCCTGGTGGGAGGCTTCGGCCGTGGCTAGTTACCACCCTACCGGCAAAGACGTGCCGCCAAGAGATTTAGCGTTCCAGTACGATGCTGTGTAGATACCGAAGGGGTATGGGTTTAATTTAACTGCCATGCCCCTAACAGGCTAGCCCGCTACCATCTTAGACTGCATCATCACTTACCATCAGGTGAGATCGCAGTCAAGGGCTAGCTTGTAGTGGAGTAAAAAAAAACCTTAACCCTGAGAATAGAATAACTTGACCCTGAGTTTCATCGAATTTCTAGAATTCCAGATGATGGTTTTCATAGCTTAGATTAGGCTTAGATCGCTAGATTTGACGCACATCAGTAGGCTTAGCAACGTTTTGTTTTTACGCCACTACAAAACGTTAGCCCTTGACTGCGATCTCACCTGATGGTAAGTGATGGTGCAGTATAAAATGGTGGCGGGCTAAGTTAGGAGTATGAGAGTTATATTAAACCCATACCCCCAATCGGTTTATACACGGCATCGTACCGGAAGGCTAAATCGCTTGGTCTTTGCCGGTAGGGTGGTACCTAACTAGCCACGGCCGAAGCCTCCGACCAGGCTAAACCAAAGATTAATAAATACGTAGGTAAAGAAGCCCCAAGTCTTCTGACACTGGAGCACGACAAAGAACCTATATGCTGTGCAGTACCGCACATAAGATGATTGATTAAAACAATTTGCTTTATAAAACTGTTTAATTATGCTCTAAATTAACAATTATTTAAAAAATATTACAAAATTTAGCGAGTTTGCGTTGGAGTTGATCGCTTGACTTAATGTAAGTGAGTGCATGAATTGCAATTTTTTTAAGACGGGCCGCCCGCGCACCGGTCGTTGCCCGCACCCCCGCTTCCGCGCCTTTTAGCGGGAGAATTTAAATGTCGCGCGAACATACTCCCGGCCCTGGAAAGCTTAAAGCTTTCAAGAATCTTCTGCCCTTTCTGGGCTATCTGGTTTGGGCAGCAGACAAACTCTGTTGAGAGCGCGACGCACGACACCTCTGGCAGTATTCACGTCCACAACGCGCGTCACACCGTCGGGCCCCGGGAACAGCTGCGTGATTCGTCCGAGACGCCAGTATAGGGGTGGAGAGTTGTCCTCCTTCAAGACAACTAGATCGCCGACCTGCAAATCTTGATTTTTCACGCGCCATTTGCTGCGCGTCTGCAACTCAGCGATGTATTCGTGGCTCCAGCGTTGCCAAAAATGTTGCTTCATTTGTTCTATGCGTTGGAACCTGTCAAGACGATTTGCGTTAGAGTTTTGTAAACATGGAGATGGAAGCGCTCTAAGTGGTCTACCAATTAAAAAGTGGCCAGGGGTTAAGGGATAGAAATCGTGGGGTGAAGAACTTAGGGGATAGAGAGGACGGCTATTTAGGATTGCTTCTATTTGAGTAAACAAAGTAGATAGCTCCTCGAATGTTAAATGCGTGGTCCCTAAGATGCGAGCGAGATAAAATTTTGCCGATTTCACGCCAGCTTCCATCAAGCCATTAAAGTGAGGAGCGTAAGGGGGGGAGAAGCAAAATTCAACGCCCTCGCTGGCTGCAAAATCATGAATTTCGTTGGCGTTAGATTTCAAAAAATCCTTTATTTCCCTAGCAGCCGCGACATAATTTCCTCCGTTGTCGCTGTAGACCTTTCGAGGAAGGCCTCTACGAGCAATGAAGCGACGGAAACAAAGTTCGAAGGCATTTTTAGACAGCTCCGAGACTGTTTCTAAGTGAACGCACTTAAATTTAAAACAAACAAATACACATAAATAACATTTCGTAATTTTACAACCACGACCCTTGCGATCCGTGATCATAAATGGTCCAGCAAAATCGGTTCCGACAATTGAAAATGGAAAGTCAAGTTCAATCCTTTCCGAAGGTAAATTGCCCATAATATTTTGAGCCACCTTACCCTGAAACCGCCTGCAAACATTACAATTCAAGACTATCCTACGCGCTAATCCTCTGCCACTAACTGGCCAAAATCGAGTTCGCACGGAGGCTAGTAGAGCCTGCGGACCTGCGTGTAAGAGTTTGCGGTGTTCCTGCTCGAATAAAAGTTTGGTTAAATGATGTTTAGAGCTCAATAAAATGGGGTGTTTCATGTCAAAACTATATTCGGAATTTTGTATACGACCTCCTACCCTAATCATGTCTTCATGAAGAAAGGGATTAAGAGCCGCTATATTGGATTTAGGATTTAGAGATTTTCCTTTTTGCAAAATATTTAATTCTTTAGGGAACGACTCAGCTTGCGAAATGCATATCAATTTATTGAGAGCCTGTTCAAGTTCAGAAACAGATAGAGGACCTGTTAATTTATTATTCGGGTTTTTACAATTATATAAAAATCTGTTAACGTAGCCGAAAGTGTGCTTTAGCCTTTTTAATTTAGAGAATTTATCAATGTTGAAAAATGAAGGTTTAGCGTCAGTGGTTTCAGCAACAAGCGCTTTAACCTCTGGCAAATCGTTCGTCTCGATATTAGACTGAGACTGCGATAGAGGCCATTCAGATTCCGGTAATGATAAGAAATCTGGTCCATACCACCACAGTTTACAGCTAGCGACCTCTTGTGGATCTACTCCACGAGATAAAAGGTCTGCTGGATTGTATTTTGTGGAAACATGATGCCATGAAGCAGTCTCAGTTAGTTCCCGAATTGTGGCGACTCTATTGGCAACAAAGGCCTTTAGATTCTTGCTCCCGATGCGTAGCCAAGCTAATACAATACTAGAGTCGGTCCAATATAAAATTCGCGAAATTCTGCAGCGTAAAGCTTGCGATACGGTAGAGCTCATTTCCGCTGCAAGTAGAGCGCCTGAGAGTTCGAGACGAGGAATAGTTGTAGGAGTGGATGCGGGAGCAACGCGTGATTTAGCGCAAAGAAGATTTACTTGTGCCTGACCTGCCTTGTCCGTCGACCGAAGGTAGATACAGGCACCATAGGCACGCTGCGATGCATCACTAAAACAATGCATTTCTATATCGACTGGGTTTGAAATTAATGTCAGCCTGGGAATATTCAAAGAGGCAATAGATTGAAGACCATTCATAAAAGTCTTCCATGATTTAACAATCTCTTTGGGCGCTGGGTCATCCCAGTCTAGTTTTAGGGACCATAAGGTCTGAATCAAAATTTTGGGAACGATAGTGCACAAAGATAGGAGGCCCAAAGGGTCAAACAATTTGAATGTTGTTGAAAGGATATTCCGCTTCGTCACTACATCAGAATCGTGCTCTACAACGGGAAATTTAAGCATGTCTGATGAAGGATCCCAGCTCAGACCTAGGGTGTTAGTGGTTTCACTAATTATTAAGTTACCGCTGGATTGAATGGTGTCCGATGACAGTAAAGTAGGTAAGTTAGAGCGGTACTTACGCAAATTAAAACCTGCTCTAGCAAGATTCTTGGCTACTGATTGCTGAATAAATCGGAGTTGGTTCTCATCATCGTGACCTGTCAAAAGATCGTCGACGTAAAAGTCGGTTTGTATAATATTTTTAGTGACAGAATCCTGACATTCCTCTCCGACTTGCCAGAGACAGCGCGTTGCAAGAAAACTTGCGCTTGCGAAACCATACGTGACCGTATTTAGCCTGAGTGTCTGTAAAGGTTTGTCCTCTGCATCACGCCAAAGGATCAGCTGCAAATTACGATCCGACTCGTGTAATAATACTTGTCGGTACATCTTTTCAATATCCGCCGATAATACGAAACGGTATTGACGAAATCGAAGCAAGATATTGAAAAGAGAGTCTTGGATCGTGGGACCTATCATTTGTATGTCGTTTATAGACATAGCAGATGCGTTTGTGCGCGCAGATCCGTCGAATACAACACGTAAACGCGAGGACTCACGGTTTTCACGAATGACGGGGTGATGTGGGATGAAATGGCCGTCTTCAGGTCGGTCAACTTCTGAAATTGAGAGATGTCCTAGGTGAGCATACTCATTAATGAACTCTACATAAGCGGATTTCATTTCAGGCTGTTTTCGAAATCGACGTTCCAAATTCAAAAATCTCTTTTTTGCCATGAAATACGAGTCTTCTAGACAATCTGGTGCGTTGGTGAGCGGAAGCTTGACACAAAATCGCCCTTCCTCCGTTCTTGTGGTATGTTTTAAAAAATGCTGTTCACAATCCTTTTCTTGATCTGTAAGAAGAGGCTTTTGTGGCAAACTCTCTAACTCCCAAAACTTTTTTAAATCATTATGTAAATCGATTAAGCAATTTTTGGGTTCATTTGTCACATTAGCAAAGTGACACTGAATTGTTTTATTATCGTCACGAGTATAGTGCATGGGACCTGCGATGAGCCAGCCTAATTTAGATTGACGTAAAATAGGATTACCTTTCCCTAAAGAGTGCTGTTTAGATAATAATATATCCCAAAATATATCAGCACCGATAAGCAATCCTATTTCGGCGGGCTCATAAAAGCTGGGGTCCGCTAGCTCAAAAGACTTTAAATTTAGATGAGTAGTGTCTATAAAAGACTTTGGTATTTTGCCTGAAATTTGGGGTATAACTAGGCAGGACAAAATAACATTAAATGAACTTAATTTAGACTGTATACGTATATTGCAACGTTCAGCACTTAGCTTGAATGGTACATTACCAATACCAATTACGTTTTGTGTGTCAGAATGCAATGAAACTAGGTTTATCTAATTGATTTTTCAGTTTTTCTGAAATGAATGTACATTGACTTCCACTATCTAGAAGGGCCCTTGTAGTTATAGTTTTATTAGTTTTAGGATTAATGACGTCAACTAGCGCAGTACATAAAAGAGTCTCTGATGAATTGGTAGTTGACATCGCAACTGGTTCCGATTTAGCCTGACTGGTATCAGGTTCTGACGATCTACAGAGGAGTGTGCTATGACGTCCCCTACAGATCCTGCAGGATCCCAGGATCTTGCAGTTACTACTATTATGATTTACGTGCAAACAACTTGTACAAAGCTTTAATTTTGCTACTAGTGCTGCTCGTTCATCAATTGATTTAGCTTTAAATATAGGACACTCATAAATTCGGTGATCCTTGCTACAAACTGAGCACTTATAAATCGTCGAAGCATTAGAATTATTGCCCTTTTCCGCAACAAAGGATTTAGTCGATTGTGATGTTTGAGGCTGTTTGGAGCCATGAGAGTAGTTCGGAGACGACTTGACATTCTTGCTTTGATCTTGCTTACTACGAAACACAGACTCAAGCACATCGGCACGAGCCTTCAAAAAAGTCATGAAGTCATCAAGAGTAGGCATCTCCGAAATACTCACACTGGCGTGGATATATTCCTCCCACTTAACTCGAGTATTATTGTCTAGTTTTGCTGCGACCAAATATATGATCAGGGTATCCCAATGCTCGGTTGGCTGCTTTAAAGTATTTAGTGCACGCAAATTTTTAGTAACATGATCTACGATAAATCTCAAAGACTTGTCAGATTCACGAGCCTGTTCAATATTCAACAGCAATTTCACATGATTATTAATTAATTGACGAACATTATTATAACGCTCACATAAAAGATTCCACGCTTCAGGATAATTATCGTCAGTCACCTGTAGATTGCTGATCACTCGGGCAGCTTCACCTTCCAAATAAGAATTTAGGTAGTGAAATTTATGAATATTTTTAATTTTAGAATTATTGTGAATTAATGAGCTGAAAGTATCCCGAAACTCCAGCCATTTATAATAAGTACCATCAAAATTACTTATTTTTATAATAGGCAAACGAAATCCGATCACCTCGTGATCATCATCGTCAGCTGTAGCGAAGCTGGCATTCCCGTGATCGAATGATGATTTTTTATTAGAGGTGCGTTCTGAAATAATTCCCTGAGCAGTTGCTATTGAATGATGAAAAGCTTGTTCGATAGATTCCCTCATATCTAATTCTACACTTAAATTCTTTTCGTCTAATCCTTCTATTTGATTTTGCACGCCATCGAATTCGACGAACAATGCTTCAATTTTCGCTAATCGCTGTGACAGTATGCTGACCTCAGTTTGTGTAAGTTTACGTCCCTTTAAATCATCTAATTGATTGCTAAACTTAGTAACGCGTCCTTTAATTGAAGCGCGTTTGAGATTCAAAGATTTAAATGACGTCTCCATGGTCAAGGTCAACACGCTAGGCACAAACAATCAGCTGTTTGAAATAATGCAAAAATGAATACGATACGCTCCTCGCTTCAAGGCTGATGCACCGATGACAAGCTGATAAGAAGCGCGCGGGGCAGGGACGACAGGCGGCCGGTGTCACTCGTTGACTTCCAGCAGTCCACTCGAAAACCCGGGATGAATGACTAGTCTGCGGTCCGAGCGCGCGCCGTTTTTGTAGCTGAAATAGAATGTTTCACGGCTTTGTATATCGCGAAATGATAGTAGGTATTGAAGCGAAGGCTATAGTGAAAGTATACGATGTATCAAAAATGCAATTTTAGGGACTTAGATTAATTTTAGCAATAATGAAGTTATTTGTAATGAATGGAATCTAGTGATCGTTATCTACTTGATAGGTATATTGTGCATGCGCAGGTAAGCGGCGTGAATTATTAGGTATGCAATTTGTTTACAAAACTGAAAGACGTTTTTTCGTGCAATTGAAATTGGTTTAGCAATTTATAGTATATATTTTGATAACTGGGCACTTTATTTTCGTTTACTAAGACTTTCAAGTCGCAAATTAGGCGCATTAAATGCAAAAGTTAGGGTTTAGGCCATTTGAAAGCGAAGTAAGTAATAAATAGGAAGTAATAGGTATTTGAATTCGATTTTCATTAGTTCACTTTTTACAATTAGAAAGAATATAAGGTTTAGGCACAAATGCATGCAAAATATCGTCTTATATTCTTTCAGCTAGTTGTAAATAGATCGAATATAAGGAATAGGTATAGCTATACAGCTAAATTAGGCACAATTATATGCAATAAATTAATTCGTTTTATATTCTGTTAGGCTTGTTGCTAATAGGTAGACTATAGGGTTTAGGTAAATTAGGGCATAAAAATATATGCAGAAATATCGTCCTATATTCTAAAATAGTGCAACAATAAGCTTGACAACTAGCAAAATGAATTATTTTAAGTGTTTAAAGCGACTATTAGGCTTCTGAGAATAGTATTTAGGCGCAATAAAAGTAGCAGTTATCTAATACTGAAGACCGACCACGTCATTAGGTTTAACGTGACGAATAGTGCATTAACTGGAGTCCGATTACGCAATTAATCGTTCAAGAAGCTATTATGATTATTGCAAACTCAACTAAATTAGGATGTTTGAATGATAGGGAATAATAAAGGAACGGGCTCACTTTTTTGCTGGCAAAACCTTGCTGAAGCGCGTAGAATGTCCGACTTCAAAATGGCTGCGATGGCTGCAAAATGTGAGATTTTAGCCGTCTTCTTTGTTTTTGACCCGAGATGGATGTCTTGATACCAATCTGCTTCGCTGCTGGGCTGGTCGGAATCTTCTAAGCGGCACCTCGTCCGATATTTGCGAATATTTCACGATTCCTTTGTTCTCGAACCCGCGACGCTGGGACTTCGAAACCGTTGATCGGCGTATATAATTTACACGGTCGCCACTTTATGTGCAGTACCGCACATAAGATGATTGATTAAAACAATTTGCTTTATAAAACTGTTTAATTATGCTCTAAAATAACAATTATTTAAAAAATATTACAAAATTTAGCGAGTTTGCGTTGGAGTTGATCGCTTGACTTAATGTAAGTGAGTGCATGAATTGCAATTTTTTTAAGACGGGCCGCCCGCGCACCGGTCGTTGCCCGCACCCCCGCTTCCGCGCCTTTTAGCGGGAGAATTTAAATGTCGCGCGAACATATGCCTCGTGTTCCAATCGATCGTGGAACATGAAGAACTACCTATAAGACGATATCATGTGACACTTTTTTTTTTAATTTATACACTAGCGCTTGGCTGCAATCAGACTTGCTAACAGTGACGGAAGTAGTGATGCAGCCTAAGGTGGAGCGCGCTTGCCTAGAAGATGCCTATTCACTCTTGATTTGAAGATACCAATATTTATCTCTCTCTCTGCGTCGTATTCGTCATTACTGAGGGTCGTGACCCCTTTCTATTAATCAAATAATGGTAGGCGTTTTCTTTGGATAATAATGCGGTGGGTTCCCACGTCCTTCCGCACACGACTCGTCTAAGGCTATTTGAACTCTTAGGTTTTTGTAACGATTAGATACAATCGTCATTTTAGTGAAAATAACCGAGACCGACGGCTTAACGTGCTCTCCGAGGCACGTAGGGAACGAAAAGGCCACATTTGAACCTCATCCATCCAGTTACCGACTTGGATCTGTAGTTGGATCACATTTGCACTGGAACACATTTGCTTAACATTCGCACTCGACTGATATGCGTTGTCACAATATCTAGGCCACTCGTCCCTCAATATTATAAGCGGATGGAAAAACGGAAACTTTTAAATGCGGAACGCAAAAAATTGGTAGTGTAATATTAAAGCGTATTGATATTCAGTCCGTTGCGCGATACGGCGCGACGCCGCAGGTAAGCGGCGCCAGAGCTGTCGCCGAGGCCTACAAAAACAGTCTTCAATTACAATGTGTCAAGGTCTGAATTTATTTTAATCAGGCATTTGTTTGTTTATACATGAATGCGGTTGAACCTTATGATCTTTAGACCGAAACTCACTTTAAAGGGTCAATTACTTTATCGATGGTTATTGGTTATGGTTAACGTTAAACTGCCTCGTAGGTCTAGTAGTTAGCATGTTCGACTGCGAAATTTGAAGTTCGACACTTTTGAGCATCCGCAAGGTTACCCGTTGTCCTAGGTGAACGACAAACGCGGTAATGCAACGCGACGCGACAGGAACAAACATTGGCTTCACGTGGCTGGTAAGTTGGACTATGGTAAGTTGGTAAGTTACCATAGTCCATAGGTAACTTTACGGATCTGTTAACCGCTTGAATCTAATTACCTATTCTAATTAATCTAATTAATTATTAATCGATATATATATCAAAATATAGGTAATTTTATAACAAACGCGATGGTATAGCCTTGGATATAATAAACTTGTCAAAAATAATAATATTAAAATTAATTTAAAATAGCCTGGACCGTATTTTGATAGGCTACCTATTTAAGGCGTATTTATCTATTATTAAATAAAAATAAAAAGTAGATTTCATCTGCTTAACAGATCGGTGAAGGTCATTGTATATCCGGATCTCAGACAATATTTACCTTACTTTACCTACCCCTAGTCGGTTTCCACACGGCATCCTACCGGAACGCTAAAAAGCCTGGCTGCTCATACATATATAATACGAACATATAAATGCAAAAGGGCAATAAAACACCGAAAATACAAAGCAATAAATTAATTAAGTATATTTCACAGAAAAATAGTATTACAGGATTAAAGCTCCAAATATTGGAATATCGGTAGGCTTGCTTAATCTATACCTAAACCTATTCAATAAACCACTGGCTACGACAACACCTTTTATTCTACTTGCACGGACATTACATACTGTCCTATCATGATTTCTCTTACAAATGTCTAATGTACGGCAGTTTTTGACTCTTAAAACTATGGCTTTCTTTTTTAAATTTAACTTTGTTGGTTCGAAAACGGTTTCCCTGTGTATGCTGCTAGTTTTTCTGTGTGATATGAGTCTGAGTTTTGGCCGGCGAAGCAGGGGTCTGTGAGGTAGGTACGCGAATTCATCGTCCGAAGTCTTTTCTGAAGCGTTTTGATCACTTGGACCTGATTCTGAAACAAATGCAGTTATAAAACTACAGATGGAGTTATAATAAATCGATGGGATTTCTCATCAACACGTCATATTTAAACCCCTGGTTGTTTAACCAGGGGTTTAAATCTATATATATAAAAATGAAACCCGTTTTCCTTGGTCACGGCATCACGCGTGAATGGCTGGACCGATTTCACTAATTCTTTTTTTGTTGTATTTGTTATTATTAGGAGAAGGTTCTTACGGAAAAAAATATTAAGAAAATCTCTCAGAAATATTGAAAAATATACATTTAATTTTGCATACTAAGGCGGTACGAAGTTCGCCGGGTCAGCTAGTACAGAATAAACACTTTGTACAATAGGTATAAAAATGTAATTATTTAATAAGGATTTAATTTTTCATTATTGTCTACTATTTTAATATTGCATAAGAATTAGTTTAAGATCCATACTTAATATTATAAATGCGAAAGTGTTTCTGTCTGTCTGCTACGCTTTCCCGGCCCATCTTTTCAACCGATTTTGATGAAATTTAGCACAGGGATAGGTTGTATCCCGGAAAATTAAGGAGTTTCTGCGGGAATCGAAAAAACTCAGTCCACGCGGACGTAGTCGCGGGCATCATCTAGTTTGTAATAATTTTGCATGCCATCTTACTAATATCTTACTAATATTATAGTTTGTGAGTATGGATGTATGTATCGATGTTTGTTACTCTTTCACGCCAGAACAGCTGAACGGATTTGGATGAAATTTGGCACAGGGATAGATTATAGTCTGGAATAACACATAGGCCACTTTTTCTTTTATTCTTCTTATTAAATAAAATCTTAATTCATGCGGACGAAGTCCGGGCATCTTCTAATTACACATAAAGTACCAAATTTCTACTAGTTCGTTATACAGACCTTTAAAAGGAAACAACGTCCTCCTCGGTAGAATGGAGTCCCCCAACATTTCATACATGCTATAATCCGTCATCACATAGTCTTCTAAAAATGTAGTCGGTTCAGATCTCAGGAGACACGTGGACGCATCCTAAAAATATATAGAGGATGCTCAAATACTTTAAACAAAATAAATGCTTTAATGTGGATCATTAAATTATTAATTATAGTACAGATCCCGCCTTTTAATTTTCTAAAGCTGCCTTATGAAATCCAGTTATTTTTTAACAACCGTGACTTGACCGATCTTGTTCTTGCAACCACTGTTTTTAAATTAAATTCTGGCAACCATTTATGCGACCCTCACCATAGGTGTAGGATTTTTTGGATAACAATAATTGGTTAAAGAAATTTGAAAATCTATAACTTTAATTTTGCGCAGTATTGGCCTGATTTAATCAGGCAACCCATTCGCTGTACATTTATTTATAATACAACGTACTTTTCATTTCATTAACAGATAAGTCAAAGTTGAGTCTTTGACGACCTCCGTGGCGCAGTGTGTAGCGCTGTTGCCTTAACGTGCGGAGTTCCTGGGTTCGATCCCCGGCAGGGTCAATTTGGGAATTTATAATTTCTGAATTTTCCCTGGTCTGGCCTGGTGGGAGGCTTCGGCCGTGGCTAGTTACCACCCTACCGGCAAAGACGTGCCGCCAAGCGATTTAGCGTTCCGGTACGATGCCGTGTAGAAACCGAAGGGGTATGGGTTTAATATAACTGCCACGCCCCTAACAGGTTAGCCCGCTACCATCACACTTTTTTAGACTGCATCATCACTTACCATCAGGTGAGATCGTAGTCAAGGGCTAGCTTGTAGTGGATAAAAAAAAGTCTATTCCGTATCTAAGAATAATTGATACGGAGACTATCGTCTCAGCGCAGTCGGAAGCGCTCCTTGTGCCTTCGCCTGAAAAATGCTTACCAGAACAGTTTGCCTCAGCTCGGAGGCGTTGCCGCGTCTGGATGTGTGGATATAGTCGTCGATGTAGTCCAGGCTGTCTGCCAGGCACTCCACGAGCGCGCATCGCCCCAGCGCGGTCAGGCAGCGCAACATCGGCGGCGAAAGACGCTCTTTGGTGCCTTGCGATAGATAGTCGAACAGAATGCCTTTCCCTGAACAAAAAAAAGACTCGCGTTAAGCTTGGCTGTCAGATACAGCAAGATATCAGCAAGGCTGAGGTATCGACAACTTTGTGACATTTGGGCATCATTTTATCCTTTGAAACTTTTTTTTTATCCACTACAAGCTAGCCCTTGACTGCGATCTCACCTGATTGTAAGTGATGATGCAGTCTAAGATGGTAGCGGGCTAACCTGTTAGGGGCATGGCAGTTATATTAAACCCACACTCCTTCGGTTTCTACACGGCATCGTACCGGAACGCTAAATCGCCTGGAGGCACGTCTTTGCCGGTAGGGTGGTAACTAGCCCCGGCCTAAGCCTCCCACCAGGCAAACTAAATAATAATGCTAAACTATATGACACCAAGTTCTACGGTGTGGGAGGCACTAGCAAATCAAATCAAATCAAATCAAATCAAATATTTTTTATTCAAATAAACCTTCACAAGTACTTTTGAATCGTCAAGTGAATCTACCACTGGTTCGGAACGCCATTCCTACCGAGAAGAACCAGCAAGAAACTCGGTGGTTGCTCTTTTTAAATAATTCATTTACAATTACTATATCAATGTGTACATAAGTAACCGCTGTCCCCAGCATTGTTGGAGCGATCAAATCCATGCTCCTCTATCATTTACATAATCTTCAACAGTATAATAAGCTTTTTTCAGGAGCATACTTTTAATGGATTTCTTAAATTTGTTTATTCAATTCAATTCAATTCAAATTGCTTTGGTACACTCAATTCAAGACGGAATAGACAATATTATTTCTAGGAAAACGCGCTCCGACCTAGAATACCAACGCGCGCAAAATTATTGCTAATAGTATGACCTTATAAACAAAAAAGAAAAATATGATATATAATATGTCACCGTAAGATTGTAAAAACCGTTAGATTATAATATAACGTTTTTTATCTCGATAGATTATAAACTGTCGTCAGATTGTGAACCGTAACATACTGCTTACAATTTAACGCGTTATTTTTCGGTAAATTGTAATAATATATTAGGTATATTAACCCGATAGAACCTAATTGCCCGGCACTACCTGAATATTCATGTCAAACCCTTTTAGTAAAACCATGCCTTTAAATATTTTGGAAATTTTGTCTTCCTAAAGCAGCATAAAGGCTTAATGACTGGAATCTAGTTGATGCCCACGACTTCATCCGCGTTGATTTATGTCTTTCAAAAATCCCATAGGGCCTTTTTGATTTTCCGGGATGAAGTGTCCTATGTCCTTCCCTGAGATGCAACCTACCTTTGTAACAAATTTCATCAAAATCGGTTGAAAAGATTGGCTGGGAAAGCGTAGCAGACAGATAGATAGACACATAGGCACACACACATAGGTAGAGATCGCTACTGTCATGATTTTCTAGTTTATTCTCTGGTACGACATTCGCAGTAAATATATAAGGCCATAAAGGACTTGAATCCAGGGCTGAAGAATAAATTAATTTAAAAAGAATGTATTCTGGGGAACCAATGAGTGGGTTTCCCGCCAATTGGGCGCGGAGGACAAAAAGAAAAACGGAGGATGGAAGGATTGTCGCAAAAATAAGGTTAAATAAGGTTATCTTATCTTACAGAGGTGAGATAAGATTATTGGGAGGAATAAAGTATATAAATGGACATTAGGTTTTGATTTATCAAACTACTAAGCGATAAGGCCGCCTTTTTGTATTCTACTTCCTTCTTCGTGTTTTCTCTGTACATATTTGTGTTCTTTATATTTTTGTGTTGTGGTGTACACGTATAAATAAAGAGTTATAAGCAGACAGACACACTTTTGCATTTATATTATTAGTACAGATAGTATGGAAGGATTTAACGAGTATATTATGGATTCAACGAGTACGGTGTGCCTTAAATAGTGAAAATCAGGAAATATTTCCAAAGATTCATACATACCTACAGTGATGAACTGGGGCCAAGTCCGTGTTATCTTTGTTAAGAGAGCTACCATCTTCTCCGCTAGCACGCCATTGCCCAATATATTCGAGACCATAACAGGAAAAAGCCTTTGGAACTGTAATAAAAAAAAATTAGAAGTCTTTCTTTAGAAGTAGTTTTTATTTATTCTTACACAGTATCAGGAGCCTTTAGTTACGCGCTGGAGATATTCATATCTCTACCATCGTTTAAAGCAGTATTGTTTTAATATTGTTGACGTTCGAGTTTTAGAATTATAATCCTCTATTTTTAATTTATTTTGTACCAAAAAGTTATAACATATTATTATGTAGAAAAACAAACATAGTGGACAGGAAGCATTTATATTTAGAAGAGATCTCTACCAGTGACCATTGGCAGTGAGAAGGGACGTAATTTCGGTCTCTAAAATAAGGTCCAGGTGCAATCATGTAAGGATTGCCGATGAAATCACTAAAGTTCGGCTTCAAAGTAAAATAAACCATAACAGCATTGAATTAGAGCTCAATTTCGTGTATCCATTCTCATATATTTAGGTATGTACGATACCCTAAACGTATGAGAATGGATACACGAAATTGACCTCTAATTCAATGCTGTTATGGTTTATTTTACTTTGAAGCCGAACTTTAGCGATTTCATCGGCAATCCTTACATGATTGCACCTAAGGTTTGACGACCGACCGAACATTGACGGAGGTGTTCGTCACAAGCTAAATATAGTCAAAAGTTACAATACATTTTTGGCTATATTGCTATATACCTGCTGTTGTATATTAGTGTCCAAACTGCAAGGATTCGAGCACAGCGCGTCAACCATGTCCAGAACATTCGATTGTAAGGGCTTTTTGCACGGCACGTTCAACGCATTGAGGTTGTCATCGTTTAGTACCAGCACCACAAGGTTGAAGAGGTTCGGTATAATTGGACCGATGCGGGTGTTCCTTGCTAGGTCGTCCACCGCTACTTGTCTGACATTCTTCCTTAGGCTCAATATCGCTGGAAAAGTAATTTTAAATACTTATTCTAACACTAGGTGATGCCCGCGACTTCGTACGCGTGGATCGAGGTTTTGTGGTTCCCGCGGGAACTCTTTAATTTTCCGGTATAAAAAGTAGTTTTTTTTTATCAACTACAAGCTAGCCCTTGACTGCGATCTCACCTGATGGTAAGTGATGATGCAGTCTAAGATGGCAGCGCGCTAACCTGTTAGGGGCACGGCAGTTATATTAAACTCATACCCCTTCGGTTTCTACAGGCATCGTACAGGAACGCTAAATCGCTTAGCGGCACGTCTTTGCCAGTAGGGTGGTAACAAGCCACGGCCGAAGCCTCCCACCAGGCCAGACCAGGGAAAATTCAGAAATTATAAATTCCCAAATTAACCCTGCCGGGGATCGAACCCAGGACCTCCGCACGTTAAGGCAACAGCGCTACACACTGCGCCACGGAGGTCGTCAGCTTATGTGTTAGTCCAAACTATAATCTATCTCTGTGCCAAATTTCATCCAGATTCGTTCAGCCGTTGTGGCGTGATTAAAACAAACATCCATTTGAGGTTTTTTGTTCCCGCGGGAACCAAAAACCTAAATCCACGCGGAAGAAGTCTCGGGCATCAGCTAGTTATGAAAAATGTAATGAAAATAAATCAGTAAGGTACAGTCAATGGCGTTGCGTAAAAAGTATTCAGACAACTCGACGGTCCACAGTCATATTTAAATGATAATTTGATACAGCGTCCGAAACCTAACAGGTCGATGTGATGTCGCATTTACATTAGGACGGTAACCAAATGCGTCGATCTAATTCGGTTAAGTCGGATTCTCTAACCCAATAATCAATATTGGCCTGTTGACATTAGGTCGGTGCCGTATTCGGTTTTCAGCCAACAGCAACTTTCCATAAGTCGGTTTTGACTGAATACGGCCAACCGTAAAAACTTTGACATTGGGTCGGTCACAGCAAACGAGCTGCGATCGAATGTCGTCAACCGTACAACAACATCAGTCATCGGTCAACATTAGTCGGTGACTAAAAATGGCTGCTGGTCGAATTACCTCGAGTTAGGTCGGCCGCAAACTGACCTAACGTAAGCACGCCATAAAGCAGCAAAACCTCTTTTGAAGTCGCGCTTCACTTCTTTCCGTCAAATAGATTGACCGCCGGTGGCAACTAGTTAAATCAGGTACTGTTTTCAAACTTCAAAACGCGCGCTTAGTAGGTAAAAGATTTTTTATGAAACACTGAATTTTTACGTCATCAAAAGTCAACACACGTTTACTTTAATCGATAATTTAAAATGGTTGTCAAACATAAAATTAACAGGAGACGTGGATGTAGTGTGTCTTATCAGATCCTCTACATAATAATCTCTATAATTATTTATTTGACTAGTTGCCAAATACCCAATTATATTGTCTGATTGCAGGCAAACGCTAGCCCATATATAAAAAAAAATCACCGATAGAAGTGAAAACGAATATTTAAAAAATAAAATATATAAACCTTACTAGCTGATGCCCGCGACTTCGTACGCGTGGATCGAGGTTTTGTGGTTCCCGCGGGAACTCTTTAATTTTCCGGGATAAAAAGTAGCCTATGTGTTATTCCAGACTATAATCTATCTCTGTGCCAAATTTCATCCAGATCCGTTCAGCCGTTGGGGCGTGATTGAGTAACAAACATCCATCCATACATCCAAACTTTCGCATTTATAATATTAGTAAGAAGTAAGATAAGAAGTAAGATAACTATGGCACTAAAGTTTAATTACGAATGAACTATGTATATTTATATTTAAGAATTTAAGACCTTTTGTCTTCGTAACAACGCGAGGTGTCGCTTACGGTGTCGGTCACGCGTTTCCACATTTTTACCCCCTACCAAAAAGTGCTCAACGCTCCTAAAGAAGTTTTTACATCAAAAAAAGGTTCTTAGTAAAAAAAGGTTCTTAGAAAGTATTCTCACCTCTAGCAATTTTCGTGAAATATATCTGCAAATTAGTACTAATACTGCTGTTGCTAGTTAAGCTTCTGTCGTCAGTTATCCATTCCACGGACACTGTGGGCAGTGTCGAGTAAACATAACTTTGTGTCGTCATTGAGTATTCCGCTATATTTATTAGAGTTTCCTGTTAAACAAAATCATTGCAATATACACCATTTTAATTATTTTCACTTATGTATTCAATTAAAATTTTATTAAAAAAACTGAGACGATAATCAATGCTTGATGTTGAGGTTTTCCAAATAATAGTTTTTTTTTTATTTTTAGTTTCATTAGCTATATTGTGGGAGGAGTTATGATTTTTAAATTATTTGTATTTTACTTATTTAGTTGTTCGTTTAAGAAGCCTGAGGCTCAGACGCTTATGCATTAAGGTCAGTCCTCTGTGTTTTTTTCAATATGTACTTAACTATGTGTTTATTGTAAATTTGTACTTGGATAAATAAATTAAAAAAAAAAAAAAAATTGCTTAACCTTGATATACACAAAAACACAACTGAAAATAATGTCTGCATATGTGCAATAATTGTGCCTCGTTGGTCTAGTGGTTGGCATGTTCGACTGCGGCCGACGAGGTCCCGGGTTCGAGTCCCGGGTCGGGCCATAATTAAGTATTGAGTCTTTTTGACTAGAAATTCTTAGTTAGCCCGGAGTTAGGAAGTTGGCGGTGTTTCACCCCCGTGCCTCGGAGAGCATGTCAAGCCGTCGATCCCAGTTGTTATCACTAACATGATAATAGTCGTTAAAGCCCGCCAAGCCGCGTTGGAGCAGGGTGGTGGGTCTAAGCTCTAATTCCCTTTCTCCTATGAGAGTGGAGGCCTGTGCCCAGCAGTGGGACGTTAATGGGCTGTAGTGGTGGTGGTTTAAAATCTGATTTGGCAACACTGTCAGACCAGTAGTGTTTTCTTACAATTTCACAGCATATTTTCTCCTCCCCCACAGGCGCGTACAGTGCTGCAGAGGCGCCCACAACTGGACTTGTGTCTGATAAAGTAAGCACTGAGTTCACATCCCAGCCGTCCACACAAGACTTCTTCATCATCTCACTGTGTAGTGCAATTGTCTGGAATAGAACATAATATTTTTATACACTTACAATAATTATTAGCTAAGTAGTTCAGCAAAGACAGAATAAAACCTATACGTAAGGTAAATAAGCAAGTATATTGATTAAAATGACTTTAAATTATTGATTTTTAAAACCAATCTGAGATGTGGGCATCAACAAGTCCGTCCTAACTCCTATCCTACTTAATCTATACTAATATTACAAATGCGAAAGTTTGGATGGATGGATGGATTGTTACTCAATCACGCCAGAACGGTTGAATTAATCTGCATGAAATTTGGCATAGAGATAGATCTTAGTCTGGAATAACACAGGCTACTTAACTTACTAACACAGGTTACCCTGGAAAAAATAAGTTCCTACAGGAAAAAAACCTCAATCCACACAAATGAAGTCGCAGGAATCAGCTATTATTATAAATGTGAAAAAGTATATGTTTGTTACTCCTTCATGCCGCAATGACTGAACCAATTTGGCTGAAATTTGAAATGAAGATAGATTATAACTTGACTTCACACATTTCACACATAGGCTGCAATATATCCCAGAAAATTAAAAAGCTCCTGCAGGAACCATAACACCTCAAACTACAAATAAATTCCAAAATCTTACTAATATTATAAATGTGAAAGTTAGGGTCGATGGATGTATGGATGGATGTATGGATGTATGGATGTTTGTTATTCAATCACGCGCCAACGGGTGAACGGATCTGGATGAAATTTGGCACAGAGATAGATTAGTCTGGTTTGAGGTTTTTTGGTTAGCCTATGTGCTATACATAGGCTAACCAAAAAACAAATGCAGACGAAGTCGCGGGCATTAGCTTGTCATCTATAAAACCATGAGTAATACTTAACGTGAATAAGGTGAATACACCAAGGTTGTGAAAATTATCATAATGTAAGATCTGCCTACTTAGATTAACAGCAAAAACCGACACACCAACACTAACAAAACAACTATACACTTACGCTAATAGTCTGCCTGAGTTTATAGCTGACATCCTCTGCAAGGTTAGTGGCTGCCTCTGCATTAAGGTCTGCACCGACCTGCTCTGCCATGCACAGTATTGAGTCGGGCCCAACACCCGCAAACTTGCCTTGAGAGGGAGCTCCATCCTGCAACAAGATAGTATAAGTAGATAATCTACTTTTTTTATATTATAATAATTCTGTATCAACAAAATTAAAACATACATGAATAACAATCTTACTAATCTTACTAATATTATGAATGCGAAAGTTTGGATGTATGGATGGATGTTTGTTACTCAATCACTCCCCAACAGATGAAATTTGGCACAGAGATAGATTATAGTCTGGAATAACACATCTAGGGTACTTTTTATAGCAAATTAAGGAGTTCCCGCCGGAAACAAAAAACCTCAATCCACGCAGACGTAGTCGCGGGCATCAGATAGTTTTACATATAAATGATATCTAATTATTATTAAGAATCAATCCACGGGCATCAGATAGTTTTACATATAAATGATATCTAATTATTATTAAGAATCAATCCATTAACACACAGCTCAAACCACTGCACAGATCGGGCTGAAATTTGGCATACAGTTACAGATAGCCTTTATTACATAGGCATCCAGGAAGAAAAGATTTTTGAAAATTCAACCCCAAAATAGAGGTCGAACCTCTATTTTGGGGTTGAATTTTCAAAAATCGTAGTACAGCTTCCGCTCTTTCAGATGTAATTGATAATATACTCACCTTTCAGGATTCGGGTAAGGGTACTATTCTTGCGTTGTTAGATTTTTCCCGGGCGTTTGACTCAATAAGCATAAAACTACTGCTTGCTAAACTTTCGTACTATGGTTTTTCCTCAAATACAGTTCAGTGGTTCTCTAGTTACCTTCAGGATAGGATGCAACAAGTAGTTGTACGCAAAAATGATGGAAAGGATTTAATATCTTCACTAAAGCCTGTTAACAGAGGCGTCCCTCAGGGCTCCATTCTGGGACCTCTGTTATTTATTTTGTATTCGGCTGACATAATAAACTGTATTGAAAACTGTCAGTATCATCTGTACGCTGACGACCTTCAAATTTATATACCTGTCCATCATCAGGATGTAAGTAATGCAGTTAACCAGACGAACATAGTCCTTAACAACATTTCACAGTGGTGTCAACAAAATGCTCTCATTCTGAATCCCCTTAAGTCTAAATTTATGGTTTTGGGCACAAAGAAGCAAGTAAGCAAGATTGTTTCGCAGCAGCCAAAACTATGTATTGAGGGTGTCGAGATTGAACACGTCAATGAAACTCGTAATCTTGGCCTGCGTATGGATGAAAACTTACGCTTCGAGAACAATATAGTCGAGCTTGCCCGGAATTGCTTTTACCGATTAAAAGTACTATACAAGATTCGGCCTTACATTCATATTAACCTAAGAATTAAGCTTTGTGACACTTTAATTCTTTCAAAATTAAATTACTGTATTACGGTGTATGGTCCATGCCTACTAGGTAAATCGTGGCGATTACTTCAAAGGATACAAAATGCATGCGCACGTTTTTGTTTTACAATTCCACCAAATTCACACGTTACACCGTATTTAAATCAAAATAACTTGCTAAAAATGAAAAATAGGTATAATCTACTTTTAGGCACTTTATTGTTCGGCGTTATCAAATCTAAACAGCCGGAGTATCTGTACGAAAAGCTAGTTTGGCGGAAGCCTAGACTTGGAGCTAGAACGATGATGCCCCCGCTTTTGATGCCACGCTACAGGTCTGCAGCATTTCGTGGTAGTTTTAAATATCTTGCCACGAAATGCTGGAACGACATACCGCCACCTTTTCGCGAAGTTAGTTCTAAATTTACTTTTAAAAAATTATATCGTGCGTATTTACTTGACACTCAAAAGTCTGAAAACTAGTTTGTGGCAATAAATTGTACGAGTTTTATTAATATTATTTTCTAATTTGGTATATTTTAAGCTGAGTAATAGTTAAGTTTTTACAAGTGTTTTTATTTTTTATTTTTTCTTTTATCAATTGTCTTACTATTATTATTATTTTTTTATATATTTGCTATTTTGTATTACTTTATAATATTGCAGTCACCTGAACTTCCCTCGTTTTGGCCCTAACAGAATAACAGCGTTGTGGTTACTCTTTGTACCCACAACATCAAGCTGAGTTAGGACCCTTTTGTTGGCACGACACATTCTAGACTATAATTAAGTTAATTTAGATATTTAAGTACTTTTATTTTCAAATGTTTACTATGTGTTGGTTCAACAAATAAATCATATTCTATTCTATTCTATTCTAAAAATGTGTAGTCCACTCTGACAAAGTCAGTGACAATAGTAGTAAAATATATAATATTATTAGTAGGTACCTACACAAAAAAAGCAATGATGGTTGGTTTTTGGTAGGCAAAAAACCTAGTGGTTTGCATGGATTCAGTTTTAAAAATGTTTGATTACACACAAACTATGTAGCAGGCATCAAGTAGGTAGTCTTATATTTATTTATATATATATTCTGTACCGGTAACTTAAAAATAAAACATAACCATTGAAAGGACATGCACAAGGACAACTTATCTCTTGAAGAGATTTATTCCAGATCCCAGAATGTGAGAATAGTGAATTATATAAGTTATAACTGTTTAGGTAAATGTTATGAAACAAAAACTTCCGATTTAAGTACAACCAAATCAAAAAAATACAGGATTAAATAATACAGACATGTACCACACTACACATTTATTTATTTATTTATTTAAAAACAAGTATACATTTTTAAACATAACAATTTATAATTTAGTTACGGTGTAACAAAAACCCTGATCGGGTTTATCCGTACACCAGTATTCCTCGTGTTCGCTCATGTACATGTATAGTTTATATTAATTTATTACCTATTGAAAATATTTGCACACATAGTTATTCACTGGTACATTAAAAAAAATGTGTAATATTAGTTTTTTACTAACTGAACTTTATTAACTGAATTTAACTCCAAAACGTACACGCTTCCCTACCTACTTAGCAGATATCTATAAACAAAAGGTAAAGGTCTCCACACTTGCTGACCATCTGTGTGGATGTAAACAAAAGATAAGAAATGTTTGTGAAAGAAAGAAATCTTTGTGTCTTTGGCAGCCAACTCTGGTCCCAATATCTGCATGGGATTTCTAGGAATTTGTTACAAATAATTCATTAAAAACAGTCGCTACACCCAAACTCGGCGTTACATAAAAAGTCGCTATAGCCACATGAATTTGGTACTAAAGTATGCTTTAAATTCAAGGGACTTAGATTTCGTTAAATCTAAGTCCCTTGAATTTAAAGCATACTTTAGTACCAAAGTAAGTAGTAAGTAGTTGGTTGTAGCGACCATTTGCCTATAGCGACGTTTCGCTATAGGCAAATGGTCGCTACAACCAAGGTTGTAATAAATGAAATCCACTGTATATACAAACATACTTTAGTTACCATACATAAATATATAGTACATAAATAGCTAATCATATAAAGTTGAAAGAAAGTGCTGCTTCAGTCTCTACTTAAATGCACCCACAGATGGACTCTCGCGGATATCCACTGGAAGGGAATTTCAGAGACACACTACAACCACTGCAAACGACTTAGAGTAGAAAATGGTGTTAATGAAATGGTGGTGGTCTTTACTAATATTTTAAATGCAAAAGTTTGGACAAATGGATGTTTGTCAATCACGTCAGAACGGCTGAACGGATCTGGATGAAATTTGACACAGAGATAGATTATAGTCTGGAATAACACATAGGCTATTTTTCATCCCAGTTCCCGTGAGAAACAAAAAATCTCAATCCACACGGACGAAGTCGCGGGCATCAGCTAGTAAGTTATAAATTGGTTAAAAATCAAGATAGAGTACACATTATTTCCTTTTGAAGTTCGGTATCACTTACAAAGTAGTGTCAAGTGGCGATTACATTTCAAGTTAGTGCTGTAGGTACCAATAGCAATCTTTCATAGGTTTACCTTTTCTATAAGTGGTGGAGTGTCGCACTGGCTGGACCCTCCTGATTCTGATGCTACAGACTTGTTTTTGTCACGATCTCGGCTACTATTCTGTTTCCTGGAATGATTCTTGGACGCAGAGGATAAACTAGCCATTTCTACAAATGGCCGAGCTTACAATGAACGATGAAACATTCTCTCCTCTCACACAACTTGATTTATTTCAAATCATTTGCATCGGTTTTTTCGCCAATATTTATTAATTTAAAAATTTAAACAATTATAATCGAACAAACTATCATAAAAATTAGCACAGTTGACAAATGACATTTGGCTGAGTTGACACTTGACACAACAATCCATTTGCATCTCCAGCAGGGCGACCGTGTATTTACCAAGATTCAAGTCATTGACGCAGCAAGAATACCATAAATTCAGCCAATCACAACAATTGATACTGTAACAATGAATGAATGAATATACTTTTATACTATACCACAAAGGAAAATAAACAATCTTAAACTCTATGTAAACAATAGTAAACTTAGCTACTATCAAAGTAAGTATACAATTTGTATTCAAGTTAACAATGATTGATGCAGAAGATACGCGGTCGCCCTGCAGCTGGGCGACCGGCTAAAAATGACAGCCACGGTGTAAAAATCGCAATCACCTCTGATTGGTTAACACTCTTCCAGTATTGGACAAAATCCATTGACACAGCAAGATTACCATAAATTCAGCCAATCCAAGCCAACAATTGATACTGTAACAATGATTGATGCAGAAGTTACACGGTCGCCCTGCAGTCTCCACAAGTGTCAGCGAGTTGTCAGTGGGACCATCGCTAAAATTAAAAATCCCATCACCAAAAAATAGGTATTTATCATCGATATATTATATGTAGGCACTAGATGGGCCCTTTCATAGTAAAACGCCGGGTGTCCGAGTTGCGGAACACGTTCCGCATCTGTCTTTGTTCCCGTCGTAGCGCTGTCACGATCGCTCGTCGTGCGGATATTTTTTTATTATTATGTTAACATCTAAATTGTTTTAGATAATGAGCTGAAAAAATGTGTGACGGATGTAAGAAGAATGAATGACCGGATTATAGTTGTTAAGCTAATTCTACAAAATTCAGTTGTGAACATAATGAGTGTGTATGCGCCGCAGGTAGGATGTGAGGATGCAATGAAAGAGAAGTTTTGGGAGGATTTTGATATGGTTGTTATGGGTCTCCCACAAAACGAAAACATTTATATAGGAGGGGATTTTAACTGTCATGTCGGAAGAATGAATGGAAGTTTTGAGAGAGTGCATGGTGGTTGGGGCTTTGGTACCCGTAATAGAGAGGGGGATACACTTCTGCAAGTGGCATCCTCTTTTGACATGGCCATAGTTAATACATTTTTTGAAAAACAGGATGAACACTTAATTACATACAAAAGCGGCTCCCACAGGACCCAAATAGATTATTTTCTGATTAGAAGAAGCAACATTAACACAGTTAAAGACTGTAAAGTTATACCAGGGGAACCATTAGCACCACAACACAGAATATTATTAATGGAAATAAAAATAAAGGTACAGATTTTAAAAGCTAAAACTAAAGCCCTGCCCAAAATAAAATGGTATATGATAGAGAAAGAGGAACGCGCAAAAGAGTTTCGAATGCAAGTTGTGGATAAAATGATTGAGATGAATGGTGATTTTCAAAAGATGTCGGTAAATGAATGCTGGAATGAAATGGCTGCATGTATGAGAAGGGTAGCGAAGGATGTATTTGGAGTGACAAAGAATAAAAGAAAGATAGATAAAGACACGTGGTGGTGGAGTGAGGATGTACAAAAAGTCCTGAAAGAAAAGAAGGATGCTTTTAAAGATTGGAAAAGTGTGAGTGATAGTGACACCATGATAAAACAGAATAAAAGGGAAGTATATGTGAAGAGTAAAAGGGAAGCTAAGAAAGCGGTTGCTACTGCTAGGGGAAATACCCAAGACAAGTTTTATGAGTCCTTGGAAAGCCCCCAAGGACAAAAAGATTTGTACCGGCTAGCGAAAATGAGAGAAAAGAGTGCAAGGGATATCATACATATCAAATGCATAAAAGGTGATGATGGGAAGGTTTTAATGAATGACGATGAAATAAAAGTACGTTGGAAGGAATATTTTAGAAGGTTGATGAATGAAGAAAATGACTGGAGCGGAGAACTAGACGATGTACCACCCAACTTGGGTGTGGTGAAAGAAGTGAGTGTAGATGAAGTAAGAATGGCAGTGCAGAGTATGAAAAATGGTAGAGCGACAGGTCCAGATAGTATACCAGCTGAAGTATGGAAGTTTCTAAAAACGGATGGATGGAGTTGGCTGACTTTGTTCTTCAATAAGTTATTACTAGAGGAGGCGATCCCAGAAGAGTGGTGCAACAGTACGCTGGTGCCCATTTACAAAAACAAGGGTGATGTACAGGACTGTAATAACTATCGAGGAATAAAGCTCATGTCACATAGCATGAAAATTTGGGAAAAAGTGATAGAAAGAAGAATGAGAGAGGAGAGTGAGATCACAGAGAATCAATTTGGGTTTATGCCGGGACGAGGAACGACAGATGCAATATTTGCACTTCGACAACTGTGCGAGAAATACAGAAGTGCACATAGAAACTTGCATATGGTGTTTGTCGATCTTGAGAAGGCATACGACAGAGTTCCCAGAAAAGTTTTGTGGTGGGCTATGAAAGTGAAAAGAATACCTGAGAAGTATGTGAGGCTTATGAAAGCGATGTACGCAGAAGCGAGCACAAGGGTCCGGTCAGAAGCTGGCGTTACAGACAAGTTCAATGTGGAAGTGGGCTTGCACCAGGGATCGGCTTTAAGTCCTTACCTGTTTCTCCTGGTAATGGATGCTCTAACATCAGACATACAGGAGCAGGCACCCTGGTGCATGATGTTCGCTGACGACATTGTACTTGTCGGGGAAGAGGCGTCTGAGGTCCAGAGCAGACTGGGAAAATGGCAAGAGAGATTGGAGAGTGTTGGCCTGAGGATCAGCCGAACGAAAACAGAACATCTGTTCTGTGATTTCGGTGGCCCCTCCCGATTCCATGATATTGCCTTAGATGGTGTATCCTTACCGGTCTGTTCCGATTTCCGGTACCTCGGTTCGCTCCTTCAAAACGACGGCAACATTGACCGAGACGTGAACAAAAGAATGAATGCGGGATGGATGAAATGGCGACAGGTCTCGGGTGTAATATGCGACCCACGAATGCCCCTTAAACTAAAAGGGAAAATCTATAAGACAGTCGTTAGACCTGTCGCATTGTATGGTTCAGAATGTTGGGCGGTGAAAGGGACGGATGAAAGAAAAGTACATGCGACTGAAATGCGAATGTTGAGATGGATGTGTGGTGTGACTAGAATGGATAAGATTAGGAATGAATATATAAGGGGAAGTTTGAAAGTAGCGCCAGTGATAGAAAAGATGAGGAGTAATAGGCTAGCATGGTATGGGCATGTAATGCGGAGGGAAGAAAGGCATATTACGAGAAGAATGATAGATATGCATGTGGAAGCAAAAAGAGTAGAGGGAGACCAAAGAAAAGATGGATGGATTGTGTGAAAGAGGATATGCGTATAAAAGGTGTGAATGATAGGTTGACGGATAACAGAAGTGAGTGGAAGAAGAAAACATGTTGTGCCGACCCCACATAGCGTGGGACAAGGGCAGGAAGAAGAAGATGTTAACATCTAAAGTTTATTAGTTTGGCACTGTATAATTTTAATTTTAAGGTAAGTGTTTCAATTCACAAAATATATACATTTCCAAAAAAACGTTATTTAATCTTCCTATTTTAATATTTTTATCCATTACGCAATCATTTAATTTCCGCGGCAAACTGTATATATTTTTTTTACTAACTGGCCTTACGGCTATGACCTATATTATCTATGACCGAGGTTTTCAAGATTTTATTCAAGATGTTGCAAGCAAGTTCTCGCTTTTCAGACTAGATGGCGTTGATGGCGTTGCTAAATGAAAAATACGCCCACATTCTTTGTTTGACAGGGCCCGTCTATGTAAATTGAGGTCGTTGGTATTTATACCTAAAATATTGCAGTCCTTATTTACTGTGAGCAGTACCTACTCAACGTGACAGTTCACCCAATCATGAGGCGAACATCATGTTGCCATCTTTGCAGTACTTATCCTAATAATTTTATTCGTTTTCTAGGAAGGAGTCAAGAAGTATTAATCGAATTGTTTTTTCTAAATACGCTGAACACTCGAAAGGATAGATGGATAGATAATAGACAAGATATATCGCATAATCATAGTTTTAATAATTATTGTCAGGAATTTCATTTTAGTTAAATGGCATACAAACTAATTTAAGCCAAATAATACGTAGGTATAGCTGTGTATACCTTTAGGTGGCGTGCCACACGGTTATAGACCCTATGTACTATTTCTTAATTTAAGCTTTGTGTACTCGCTGTTGGTATACCGAAATACAATAAATAAATAAATAAATAAATGTTTAATTTATTCTTCAAATAGTCTAAAAATGCGAAGTGGTAATTAATACCAAAATATCTTCTGACTGTTCTGAACCAACGAAAATGCTAACCAGATCTCTATGTAACTAGACCAACAAGTGGAGCATTCCTAGGTGACAGGAATCCTCCACAATGGTCACACTAACTAATAGGCATGATGACAGTAACAAAGAATCAATGAAATTATTTTATCTAATAAAATAATTGGATTCATGGATTATAAAAAACGTATTTATTTTCCTATTTCGAGTAAGATTGCTATTTATTTTGATAAAATAAAACTATAAAATACAGCAATTGCCCATATTGGTTAGAACACCAATATGAAGCGAATGACGTCACAATTATTTTCGAACTTTGACAATCACACTATTGTTTACTGCACACTGCACAGAGTACATTGGTAAAAATAATAGTGACGTCACAAACGACGCCATGACACCACCGAACGTTTTGGCGTGAATTTTAAAATTTAAATTTCAAATGCCAATTTCATCTACCAAACCTTATTTTTCTGCTCAATGATAAAATGTTTTCGAAATAGTAGATACTTCATACTTCCGAACATAATCTGACCATTTTTCAAAATCTGTCATCATGCCTATTGACCGAGCTAAGCGAAGGCCTCTGTCTACTTGAGTGAATTTGCACTTGTCCGTCCGTCTGTCCGTCCGTCCGTCCGTCAATCCGTCGGTCAGAGCCTTATAACTTCTGAATTAGGTACTGAACGTAATTACTTCAAATCCCGTAAAATAATTGACGAAATTCGGCTTTCAAAGTGGAGATTTTCTAACGTACAATGTTGACCTCAGAACTCTCAATTTTCTATAAGGCTGAGCCTGAAACTTGATTAATTATTTGAATTATATCCTGTTCTTGAACAACAAACACTAAAATTAGATAAATAATTATAAGGTATAAGGAAACGAATTATTTAATTTTTAATGAGCTTCAGTATTTTTAACAGAACTTCATAATGATGTCAATAGATGGCGCTCTGTAAAAGTTTTATTCGTTTGTGCTTACAAATAAACTATCTAATGGATACCGCGAGGCATAGCGCGAGGTCTCAGTTCAGGGCGAACCACCTTTATACATAAAGGTGTAAGTACATAAAAGTTATATACTTGTTTTGTTTTCTTCGACAAATAATTATTGACGTTTGCAGTCTGGGTGAACACTTAGTTTTTGGCTCTAGTTTTGGCTCTGGTTGTATGCTCCATGGTCCATGGCTTAGATTGGGCTGTTTTATCTACAGTCCGATTCAAACTTTCCAACGTCTCGGAAGTTAGCCGCGAGTGTAGGATCGCGTAGGTACAGTCAACTGAAACCAATAAAACTATCCCGCGGATAGCCTGTAGCTACCTAATCAAATCAAATCAAATCAAATCAAATATTGTAATCGTCCGGCTTCCGTTTTTCCATCCTCTTGTAATGTTTCCTACTTCCAGCAAGTTTGATTGCAGCCAAGCGCTTGTCTATAAAATATGAAAAAAAATCGAATCGCACGATGTTCAGAGAAGTCATTTTTGAATGGGTCAGTAACAGCCATAGAGGTAACAGTCTCTGAACTAACATGGCGAAACTATTCCTATTACCTATCTGATTTCCTAGTAAGTTTGTTTTATCAGGCATATTAGACTAGCGCTTGGCTACAATCAAACGTACTGGCCAGTGGTGATGCAGCCTAAGGTTACCTTTAAGGCGCTTACCTAGTAGATGCCTAAATAATTAATCTTGATTTGAAGATACCAATATGAAAAATACGCACCGAATAATTGATAAACTTCTCCTTTTTTTGGAAGTCGGTTAAAAAGTGGAGGAAAACGGAAGCCGGAAAGGGCATTCCTCTTGAAATTAAGAGCATCGGTTTCTCGGAAATTGGATTGAATTCATTTTTAACCGACTTCAAAAAAGGAGGAGGTTCTCAATTCGACTGTATGTTTTTTTTTGTTTGTATGTTACGCGATCATTCCGCCAATTAGTTATGCATCAATTTTGATGATTCTTTTTTTGTTCGGTAGAATATACTATAGAGGTGGTCCCATATAAATTTTATCGCAAATTATTTAGCGCTTTTTGAGTAAATCAACAAAAAACTAAATATATACCCAGATAATGTATTTTACTTTTTAGTTTAGGTTGTTACATATAGGTATTGTTTTGAAGTCTGTTTTTGTTTTAGATGAAAGCGAATAATTAGGGAGTAAGTACAGATGATTTTTTGCTTAACAAGTTTTTCTGTATTATCTGTAATAATGTATGTTATAGTGCAGTTTATGGGTTACCTACGCAGATTACTAAGCCCAAGCTGCCACGGGAAGAACTTGAAAGCCGCGAAGCGAAGCTCCGTCGCGCCCAAGTACTACCAATTTAACCACCACCACTACAGCCTTTTAACGTTCCACTGCTGGGCACAGGCCTCCACTCTCATAGGAGAGAGGGAACCAATTTAACCAATTTAATTTAATTTAATTTAGGCCTTGGACGAATCAAACACTTCATTCAAGCTATAGGCACTCTACCTGTGGGGCAACCTCCCCGGCGTAGTGGTGAGCGCTGTGATCTTATAGTGGGAGGTCTCGACTCTCGCGGGTTAGATTCCCGGCAGTGTCAATTTGGGAATTGATAATTTCTGAATGTTCTCTGGTCTGGTGGGAGGTTTCGGCCGTAGCTTGTTACCACCCTACCGGCTAAGACGTAACGCCAAGCGATTTAATATAACTGATGTAGGTACCCCAGCTAATTGCCTGTTTCCATCTAAGACTGCATCATCAGGTGAGATCGTAATCAAGGGCTAACTTGTCGTGGAATAAAAAAGCGATTTTCAGAAAAACAACCCTTTCTATTCAATTCGGTTATTCGGTAGGTTACACTAGGTAATTATAATTCGGCACCTCTATTTGCTACCCAAACAGTGGAATTTTTCAGGAAGTTTAATCTATTTAATAGTTTATTCTGCAAACACGATTAACTCGTTGTAACGGCGAAGACAAACATTGACCGTTAGTATACGCTACAGCACAATGTAGTGAACGTGAAAATTCTCAGTGTAAAGTTTTAAACATTTAGCGCAAATAACTCCATACTTTTATCTAAAGCCTTAATTTTAAAAAGCCTGTAAATTATTTATTTATTCATTACAGACAAGATAGATTATTTCAGACAGATTAGTCACCAAGACTTTACAGTTCGTATTTTCAGGTAAAATAACGCATTATTAGAATTACACATAGAACTAAAAAGATAAAAAGTACATAAAAAAACACGACTAGGTACTTTATTTATCAAAAATTATTAAAACTACATATTTTTTTACCCTAATTTAAAATATGAGCAATTTAACAAATTCTTCAGAAAATGAATATAATTTGATGTTATGGACCATATTCTTGAGGAAGGCGATGGGAAACAATCCTACTTGGCTACAAGTATCTATTTCTGCTGTGTTATTAACAATATTCGTGGTAGGCCTTATCGGGAACCTTCTAACATGCATAGTTATCTACCACGACAGGACGATGCACACGGCAACCAACTTTTACCTGTTCAACATGGCTGTGTCCGATGCAGTAGTATCCTTCGCTATTTTTCTCGAATTGTATTTGTTCTTGGCCGAAGCGTACTTGTTCGGTGAAATTGCTTGTAAAATTCATTATTTCTTTGTGATCGTATTGTTTAACAACAGCATTTTGGTTGTAACCGCACTGGCAATAGAGAGGTACATAGCGATATGGTATCCGTTGATGTTGAAGTCCTCTATGGCATGGAAACGAGTGATGAAGGTAATAACTGTTATATGGATAGTAGCAATCATGGAGACTACACCGGAGGTGATGTCGGTGGAACTGATAAAGACGCGCCACTTAGCGGTATGTTTCCCGGTACCCAGTCAATTTTCAAGAGTGGTCAATGGGATATTGGCAGTACTGACTTTTGTTTTGCCCTTAGGGATTCTGTTGTTTGTGTACACAATGATTGCACTGAAAGTAAACATAACCGAGAAATCTAATTCACATAGGACTATATTTAATCATAGAGACAACAGGAGCAAAGTGAATAAACTTATTGGTAAGTCCATTTTAACTGTAAATAAATAAGCACTTTGTAATGTATGCATAAAATGAATATCATAAGTGGAGGGTAGTCATTTTATTACTTGGTAAATGTAACTTTTTGATTTTCGGATTGTCAGAATATTAAATGGAGCTTGCATAGACGCGTCGTTATTATTTATCGCAAATATTTCACACTTAAGTACTTAATGAATGGTTGGAATACGTACCTACAATCAAAGGGTATCTTATTATAACAATTACTTAGGTCCTAGTTATTTGGTCAGATTACGTTCGTTGAAAAAAAATTGAGATAAGGCTCCGGTAATACCGTACCAAAATAGTATGTAATCATGGTTTGACTATGTCCGTCCGACCTCATATTTTCCAAAACTTTTAGTCTTTATTATTACTAATGCTAACTTTAATCAACTTGAGAATAGTTTGAAATAATGCTTACCTAACCTCAAGATATGAATAGTACAATAATATTGCAAATTTAAAATAGGCTGAAATGGGGGAAATGTTTTTTGGCCGAGTGGGGTGGGGTCATTTATCTAGCTAATAGTTTGATCGAGATTTGTGTGTACGACTAATATTTTATATTATTAGGTTTCTTTCCAAGTTATGCGTAGCTTCAGTGGGCGAATCTGTTAGCTATTATCTGTTACTATATTGACCCAGATACTGTTTTAAGATTCAATTTAGACATAGTATTTGTTTTTTTTATAGCATGTACTAGATAATTCCTAAATTGCTATTATTGATACTGGCTTTATTGTTTTCAGTAGCGATCACACTGTCATTTTTAATTTGCTGGCTACCATTCTTTACTTTTCGAGTACTCCTATTCTCTTTCGATATGCGAGAACTAATGCAAATGGAAAAGGTCTGTATACCACATATCAGTACCTACATTATAATTTACCTACAACTGATCGAGACAGCAAATACCAATAGACTTTAGATCTATAGAGCGTACTTTGACGACTTGGCTCAGACTTTACTTAGAGGTAAAACGAGATGGACTTATGTGAGTAACAAATATCTGTCCCGTTTTAACCATGTCTTAAGTCTAAGTAAAGAAAGTTTGCTCTATAGATCTTACACTAGTGAGATCTATAGAGCGGACTTACAACATTACGCATTGCGAACTTACAGCATTAGAGTAAGTCAATCTATACTTAATATTATAAATGCGAGAGTTTGGATGGATGGATGGATGGATGTTTGTTACTCAACCACGCCCCAATGGCAGAACGGATCTGGATGAAATTTGGCACAGAGATAGATAATAGTCTGGAATAACACATAGGCTACTTTTTATCCCGGAAAATTAACGAGTTCCCGCGGGAACCGAAAAACCTCTATCCACGCGGACGAAGTCGCGGGCATTAGCTAGTTATTACTAAATATGAAAGTGATGACTGAATCTTCCGTGCCTCAAAATCGCAGGTTAATGCCTTTAGTCCCGATTATTATCACAAATTAGACTTAGTCATAACTCAGTGCAGCGAGCTACAGAGGTATTTTTGGGACTGCTTTTTAATGATTTTTTTGTTCCAAACACGTTCCGACTTCTGAAACAATTCTTAGATTTGCCAAAACCATTTATGACCACAGACCACTTGACCAAGCCTCGGTGGTTAAAACCACGGTTAAAACTCTTAATAAGTCAAGGCTATTACATAGGTAGGTACAATTATTGGGGGATTCCTTGACGCCAATATTGCAAGAAAGAAGTTTTCAGTTTAAACTTTCAAGCTGAATTTTCAACTGCCCTAAAAACGGAATATAGCTAAGTACATAATATTAATAAGACCCTTTTTATTGCATGAAATCGTTATTTTCAGTTCTGGAGCGTCGGATATAAGGTTGTTCTAGTAAATAGCTGGCTGAGCATCGTATTGAACCCGATACTTTTTAGCCTAATGTCAACTAAATTTAGGAAAGCTCTCAAGGTGTGTACTTACCTAATCGTAGATTGTTAGAGTCCCGTATATTTCTTTAATTTCAGCAATACCATGTTCGATATCAGAGGTAGTTTTTTATTTATTTATATATACTTAAACATAATATAGATAAATTTTTTTGACTGCCTTTAACTTGAGCGGCAAAAGTAAATTAATAACAAGTTGATATTCGCACTTCAACATCTTTTTATTCTTTGTTTTTTATTACATTTTAGTCCGGAATATTTGAGAGTTCCCGTACTCTCAAATATTCCGGACTAAAATGTAGGTAACTAACATGTATTAATTCAGGTACCTACTTAATAAACTATTTACATTCCAATTTCAGCTAAATCGGTTCAGTCATTATCAAACATCAACAAAGTCCAAACATACATACTTACGAACATCCAAACTTTCACATACTTTATAATATTAGCAATATAGTAGGTGTTTGATGTGAAGAACCTGTTTATAATAGAGGATATCATTTTGAAATTTCAGATGCTGTGGAATAAAAAGACGCAAAACCAGCATTCGGAAATAACGGCAATTTAAGCACAGAATAGGTAATAGTACAGATGGTTTAAAAGTATTAAACCTGCCATCTAAATAATTCTCCAACAGTAATCAAGGATTGAAAACAAAACAAAATGAAAGTAAGAAGTTTAAAAAAAGAATTATTGTGAACCTAAAAATATGAGAAGATTGAGGATTAATAAGTATCTTGATTATTGCTAATGAATAAATAATTAAAGCTTCCATATAAAGCCCTTTTTCACACCACTCGCTCGACAATGCCTTATTACAAGACCTGTTATCTAAAGGTAAAGACAGTACGTCATTACATTCTTATAGCTTAGCAGGGTTGTAATGTTGTACTGAAATCCATTACCCCCATGGGGTGTAATGAGATTTGAATTTCGAAAGAACCCGCATCCAAAGAAAATTTTGTTCATTCGATGCTTTCTCACTTCGACGTATGACGGCGTACCTCTCACTCGCCAGAGCCCGCGAATCACAGAGTTAGATTATTGAAAATTCCCTCCAACACATAATATGTAACTCTGAAACGTTCTATGTTGTGGTGTTATTGAAATTGAATATTTATTTAATTTTAAATTCAAATGTCGAGTGACGAAGATAGCTGCAGTAATTTAACTCCAGAAACTATTAAAATGGATGCTCAAAGTATAATAAACGATTTGCTCCAAGAAACTGAAGACAATATATTCAAAAGCATACGAAGATTCCTGCAAATGGAAAACTACAAAAGGTGCCAATTGCCTAATTTCAGAGGCTGTATTGCTAGTTTACTTTCAATATTGATGAATTTATTTATAACATTCATTAGCATTTTCAGTTATTGAATATAGATATGATAAGATAATTTATTGAATAATCTTTTTATTAGCTTTGATTTTATTGCCTCGCAAAGTGTGAAAATTATAGTATTCAACGCAGGGGCAGTGCTGTCTTTGTCTTGGGCGCCCCTAAACCCCGCGCTTCACTTCGGATTCTAGATGCAACACCCTCGCTACGCTCAGGAGTTACTTTAAAATACCTCGTTATGCTTGGGATTATCCCGGCGCCCGTGACGTAAGACATTGCATTACCCCCATGTTGAATAATCTATAAAATTTATGAAAATCGTAAAGATACCAATAATATAAAAAAATAAAACGGGGAAAAATGCAAATAATAATATTATATTCTAACCTATACTTAAGCGATAAACACTGCCACAGACGATAGGCATAAGTTATCAATCTTTAGTAATCAATAGTTGATACCTGACCAGATTTCAGATAAAAAATCCAATGAGTCAAATTAAAAATGATGTGACATGCTAATTACACAATATTTGATTACAATAATTATCATAATAATACGTAAGCAAAATCGATTAATTTTCAAAACACCTAATTATTAATTTACTTAACAATTTTGATAGATATGTACAATATTTAATTATTAACGGAACAACTTAACCTCTTGCAGAAACGGACATAAATAGGTTGCTTGTAGGTACGTAATACCAGATCAGTTCTAAATTTCAACTCGGATGGCTTTGTGACCGGTTCCAAACGAAATCTTCTTATCAAACTTGAAATTAGAGTCTTCATTTCAAGCATCGCAAATTTTTGACCTGAAATGGAAATCAATATACGTTAGGTTTCTTACGTCGATTGTATTTTTATCTTGAATGATGATAACAATATCTTGGCTAAAATGATGATAAAATAAATGACCCAGACCAAAAATGGTTTCCACTGCATATTCTGTTCTGTATAGTGCATATAGTGTTCATTTATTTAAATACTAGCTCATGCCCGCGACTTCGTACGCGTGGATCGAGATTTATGCGGTTCCTGCGGGAACTCTTTAATTTTCCGGGATAAAAAGTAGCCTATGTGCTATTCCAGACTATAATCTATGTCTGTGCCAAATTTCATCCAGATCCGTTCAGCCGTTGGGGCGTGATTGAGTAACAAACATCCATACATACTCACATCCTTCCAAACTTTCCCATTTATAATATTAGTAGGTAAGATAAGATTCCTATCTTTGAATTCCTGGCCCTTGTTATGAAAGTAACCAGCTTTTCCTAAAAATCTGGCCGAGCGCAGAGGCAGACTCTTCTGGGATGGGACTCTTCTGGGTTCTTCTGGGGCAGATATTTTAAAAATACCTTTGCAATTAACTATGTGCTGAAGGTAATATACATCAGGTCGAGAGAAACGAAGAAATCCGGAAAAAAAAATGTTACCAATACAATTCCGAGGTCCCGCACTAAAGGGTATATAGGCGTAACGGTGACGATCAACGCAGTTTTCTGGCAGGAATCGTTCAGGGATAAAGCGTTCTGGTTCGGGATACAAGTCAGCGCGACGATGCAAATCATATATGAATATGTGATAGTTAGTATTTGCTGGCACTGTGTAACCGTCTGAAAAAAAAAAAATTTTTAAAAAACTCTTTGATGCTGGTACTTTATTGCTGCATAATAAAATCGAAAAGCACGAAAGTCTGAGGGTTATTTTGAGGAGATTGGTAAAAGCTGTATGAGTTTTAGTTAGCTAAGTTTCTGATGGTAGCCTGTGATGTTTGACTTTTTTTAAATAAGGAGCAAAGTCAAATATTTTGTGTCATCTTAATTACGAGGTTGATACAGTCTCATGTGTAATAAATAAAGAAATAAGTATAAAAGATGTCCTCACTGAAATTCAATTCTTCCATAACAGTTCTTGAAATGAATGGCACACTGGGATATAGCCGTAAGGATTCTTTAATACAACATTCCAAATAAGACATTTCACTTAAATCTTGCATTGTAGCTGGACGTTGAGAGTTTCCAAAAATATTTTGCATTTCCTCATATATTTTATCCTGAAAAGATAAAGATGTAAGATGTAAAAGTAAGATATATAAGTAAAAGATAAAGATGTAAGATGTAAAAGTAAGATATATAAGTAAAAGATAAAGATGTAAGATGTAAAAGTATGCCTCTCTCATAGAGAGTTACATATATTTTGTTCCGTTTGCCGTGGAGACCCTGGGGCCATGGAGTCTTAGTGCCAAAAAATTTTTACGAGATATTTCACCGCGGTTAATTGCCTCATCTGGTGACAGAAGGGCTGGCTCATTTTTTGCATAAAAGATCAGCCTGGCTGTCCAGCGCGGAAATGCAGCCAGCATTCTTGCCACCATTCCACGCGGGCATGATTTATATAGTAATTAGGTTAGGCTAGCTAGCATTAAGTCCTATTGTATTATTTTCAATAAATGTATTGTGCCTCCTGAAAAGATAAGTAAATCCTTACCTATATTAGACAACTCGAGAAGATGGGAGTGTGATGATTGTGTTATGTGAATGGGATTCTTGTCAGCTTTGTGTTTAAAATTGAATTGAATTTTTAGAAAATATAAAAGATTGTGTATTTGTTTATTGACGAAGGTTTAATTAAGTTGATATTTGACTCATTCGGTGTAATTCACTCGGTCAGTTTGTTGGCGGGGATACGCCATATTGGATTAATTTGCATAAATACGAGTATTTTGACTTTGTTGAGTTAGTCTCCTGCCGGCAGACTCAGCGATTATTGAATGCTTTTGTGTTTAGATCGCAATTTGATTTAGAGCTTAGCAATAGCAACTGCAGCCTGATCAAATGATTAATTTATTGTTGTTGTGATGCTTTGGCCAAGTTTTTATAATTAACTGTTTACATTAAATCTCTCGTGAAACCGCTACACGTTTAACCATTTATTCGTGCACGTTTTAAAGAGAGTACAAACATATTTTAAAAGTAATTTTAATTATTCACCCCCTTCTGGAATTATGCTTACATACTACAGCTAGGCTATAGCTCGATTGACGAACTGTAAGCCCTTGAAATCACAGATAAGCATGAAGTGCACTAAGGCAGCAAGAGTAACAGAACTTCCTTCTATTTTTCTTTAGAAGATCCTCTATTGGTCAAATAAGTAAATAGGTAAGGATTTTCACACATCTTCGTTACTTTTGATTATAATATTACTGTTAGTAGTAATGGTCAAAATTCGTTTAATATGAAGTAACGTCAGATGTAATAAATCATTTTGAGATATATCCATACTCCAAACTTATATATAGTATTTAGTATAGTATTATAAATAAATGTGAAAGTGTGTCTGTCTGTCTGCTACGCTTTCACAGCCTACCTGTTCAACCGATTTTGATGAAATTTCGTATAGGGATACTTTGTATCCCGGGGAAGGACATAGGCATAGTTGGTAAATAAATCAACAGTATAAAATGGAGTGGCACGCTTTCTAACGAATTTAGATTAGAATGTGGTGTACGCCAGGGCGGACTAACATGGCCGGTAGTACCGGACAATAGTAATAGTAGTATGACATACTTGTATTACAGGCTCATTCGCAATTGACATTATCAAGAATGATAACGCCACAGCCGTTGTGTCGTGACCCTGGAAAATATAATAACAAATGCTAAAAAATTACTTTTAATAAACATTGTAAGTATATTAAAAACACAAAACCATAATTAACTCGAATTAGATCATCCTTCATTGCGATAAATTATTATTTTAAGACATGAAGTAGAGTTGGTACATTTTCATATTATTCCAATACATACTTAAATTTTAATTTCCCTAATATTTCAAGAAATAATTTCCGGAATACTTAAATTGAAGTACCTCAAACATAAATGTATCAACCTCTTCTCTAATCCCTTTGATATTTATGTTACCTAATTTCTCATTTTCAAGTAGCAAATCCAGCATTGCTAGTCTTCCTTTCTTGCCTATATTTTCTTCATCATCTTCGAGTTGATTATTTTTTAAGCCTTTAAGGAATTCTTTTCTTTCTCTTATTATCTTATTTGTGAATGAATGCAAGTCCAATATGGCTGCTTTTTGTTTGCGTCCGGTCGGTGACAAATTAAACACAAAATCAATATGAAACCAAATTTTGCACATTCTATCTGTAATGGATTCTCCCACAGTTTCTATGGCTTTTAAATATTTCTTTATAACTGATTCAATTCCTTCATTCATAGAGGTTCCCATGGTCGTTTCTGTTTAAATAATAAATTTCAACGAATACATAAATTATTTAATATTTAATGAAATGATTTAGAGGAAACGTGGGCGGCATTTGTGTTTGGGCAGACATCCCGCAAACTTTTTTACCGAATACTTTTAATTTGAAAAAATAAAACATTCCGTTTTGGTGGATGAAACAGAGGAATACGAGGAGAAGAATTCGTCTGTTTCTGATAGAAATTGTTGTAATATAATCAGTCTAAGCTGCAGTTGACCCTAGCGGGTACTATGGCAGTCTTCTCAGACAGCAGCGCGGTTGCAATTTACTTGTTAAATATTCTTTGAATTATTTCTTGCAGCCCGCGTTTCGCCTTTGACCCGACTGCTAACTAACCACACATAACACGCAAAGTTGTAAAGCTTATCAAGGGTTGTATTGCGGTCTTGTCGTTTCCAACCTCCGCTTCCACCCTTTCCAGAAATTGCTCTGCTTGTTCTGTAAACGTTCTGAAATACTTCTTTAAAATGTTGAAGTGAAAAGCTGGCGTCAGTAACTTACGACGTTGGTGCCATTTTAAACCTGAAACATATAAAAACTATAGTAAAATACAACAAAAAGAAGTGAAGGCAAACTCGTGTTCCGTCAAAGACAAAAATATTCTTTGCACGATACTGGTTATGCTTACGTCATCTATCCATCCATTCATCAGACTGTATGCATCCCCTGTAGCTGGACATAGGCTTTTTCGAGAGCGCACCACCCAACACTATATTTTTAGAGTTAATTATATCGTAAAAAGAATAACATGTATTCGTACGTAACTGGTTTCGTAGTAAGACAAAATAATATTCTTTGCATGAAAATGGCAAAGGAAAAAACTAAATCCACGTGGACGAAGTCGCGAGAGTCGCGAGCATTATTTACTTTTTATAATACTTTACTTACTAATACTTACTATTACTTGTTAATAGGCCTTCGCCCAGCCACGGTTTCAGATAACGGTAGGGTTCCATTTTACCATTATGACGAACCGATGACAATATTTTCTGAAATAAGCATAACAATCTTTCGCTCCAAGATTTCAATTCATGTTATAGTTATAGGCCGACCGTTTAACTCGCGTATCGCCTGCGCGGTAAGAAGGGAGCGGGGATACAAATTTATTAAATTTTTAAAGATACTTATTATTTTATTCTTTACCAACAATGTCTATCTCGAGATAAATCTTTGGATTATTGACTCCGTGTGTAGCATTACCCGCCCCCGCTCCCTTCTTACCGCGCAGGCGATACGCGAGTTAAACGTCATTAAAATTACAAAAAAAAACACAAAAACCTATGGAATACGATCATATTGGGGGTCAAATTACAAATATAAGAACCGTAGATACAAATAACTAACGCGAAAAATTTATTGTCGAAATGTGTGTTCTCGCACCACTTCAGAACGGCTGGACCAAATTTGATGGAATTTTATGTGTGTGTTTGTGTGAATCCCGGGATGGATTATTATTCACAATTGGACTCAGTAGAGGGCGCTGCAATTGGGTTTTAGATTCAGGACAGGACAACGTCTACCAGGCCCACTAGTCATACGAATATTATAAATGCGAAAGGTGTTTGTTTGTCACGCCGAAACATAGCAACGGATGATGTGAATTTTTGCATAGGTGAAATCAGCTAGTATTTAATAAATACTAAGAAACCATTGGACGACAAAGTTTTAAAAATTACAATGTTATATAACATGGTTCAGAGACAAAATAGGTAGGTACTAGGTTAAATATAAGGGATGTAATTTTGTATGAGACAGTGCCGATTTCACCAACTCCGCGGTAAGATTTAACCGAGGATTAAAATTGATGTTTTGACAGATGTTATGTAGTAATTCTGTCAACTTTTCAAATTTAATCCTAGGTTAGACGTTAAAAATGACAATGTTGCCTATTGTTACGGCCAATGATTAAGATAAGCCATTTAAACAAGCGGCATCAAAGACACAACGAGATTATAGAAGAAAACACTGCCTACCTCAATATCTTCTGGATTGTACAAGTTCACAGCATACACATTCAAAGCGTGAACTTGATTAAACTCACCATATTTTTCGCACAGTGATCGAAGAAATATAAATAGTTCATCTGAAACATTTTTAAATACCTATAATAATAATACTTCGTCGCGTTGTATCAGTTAATGGTCTTTTTGCGAAAAGTTTCGATCAACACCTTAAGAAGCTTTCGCTTGGTTCTTGGATTAAGGGTCGGGTACAGAAGGCGGTTATCCTTGAGACGGCGCGAATTGTGAGGAAGTTCCTCTCTCTGGAGCTCTGACCACAGGCTGCTTGGGTCTTTAAGACCCCGCAGTGGGTGGAAGTTTTATAGGGTTATTTTTAAATGT
This sequence comes from Erebia aethiops, assembly GCA_923060345.2. NCBI lineage: Eukaryota > Metazoa > Arthropoda > Insecta > Lepidoptera > Nymphalidae > Erebia > Erebia aethiops. The sequence goes on along the minus strand of OV281093.1, from coordinate 4,881,455 downwards.
GTTTTGTATAGTATTTTTATATATTTATGTAAAACGTGTTTAGAAATAATTTTATAAATTTGTACAAATAAATGAGAGAAAAGTCTATCGATGTAACAAATCACGGTATTAGATAAATAAGTAGATGAACAATTATGAAAAGACGTTGACATCGTACTCCCTCGACAATCGACATAATATAGGTTGACGACCTCCCTGGCGCAGTGTTTAGCGCTGTTATCTTAACACGGCGGAGGTCCCGGGTTCGATGGCCGGCAGGGTCAATTTAGGAACTTATAATTTCTGAATTTTCCCTGGTCTGACCTGATTGGAGGCTGCGGTCGTGGTTATTTACCACCCTACCGGCAAAAGACATGCCGCTCAGCGATTAAGCGATCAGTACGCTTACTCCGAGTTTTTACATTGCAAATACGATTGATCGACGTGAGCTCACCTCACCAAGTGTAAGCGAACGTGAAAGTAAAATGAACCTAGCTAAATGGCTAGCTTGTAGTGGATAAAAAAAAAAAAAAAAAAAAAAAAAAAAAAAAAAAAAAAAAAAAAAAAAAAACCTTAACCGCATTGGTTTAGAGCTCATTTCATCATTTCGTGTATTTATTCGCAGCCAGCGCTCCAAACGCTGAATTTGTGACTGTAAAGCAAGAGCTTTTGGGTACATTTTACTTTGACCGTTTGCTTACACTTGGCGAGGTGAGTTCTCACGTCGATCAACCGTATTTGCAATATAAAAACTCAGAGTAAGTGTGCCGGTACGATGTCGTGTAGAAACCGATTAGGGGTATGAGTTACTGCCATGCCAACAGGTTAGCCCGCTACCATCTTAGACTGCATAATCGCAGTGGCTAACTTGTAGTGGATAAAAAAAACTTTGAGATTTATGCACTTACGTGGAGGTAGCATGAAATGTACTGAATTCCCAATTATCGGCCATCTTTTTGGTCCAGGTATCCTGTACAGTAGTCGACCGGCTCTGCCGTAACGGTCATACAGAAATAAAAACAAAATTATTGATACGAAAACTAATGTTAGTGCAGAATACATCTTATTGTTTATTGCTGGACGTTACACGACGTACTGTGGTGTTCCAACTTGTTTTTTTAGCACTTTGAACATAGTTATCTCGTGATTAGTAGGTAACTACGTCGACAAATATCTTTTTGTTAACCCTTATCAAATAAGTAGGAGCATTGGGCTATATTTATTCCTGATAATAGTTATTCGATTTATTTTGTGACACAACCCCGAAATATAAGTAGGTACCTACAGTCAAACTATTATTTTTCAATTTCAATTTATTTATTTATATCTAACTTATCTTACTAATAATATAAATGCGAAAGTTTGGATGGATGTATCCATGGATGTTTGTTACTCACTCACGCCCAACGGCTGAACGGATCTGGCTGGATATATTAAGTCGCGGGCATCCGCTAGTATATGATATATGACACGGTGGCCAAAATTTGAACTGTTATTTTTTTTTGCACTTGGTGATACCCGCGACGTCGTCCGCGTGGATTAAGGCTTTGTCATTCCCGCGGGAACTCTTAAATTTTCCGTGATAAAAAGCAGTCTATGTCTTTCCCCGGGATAAAAACTATCCCTATACCAAATTTCATCAAAATCGGTTGAATAGATGGGCCGTGAAAGCGTAGCAGATAGACAGACAGACAGACACACTTTCGCATTTATAATATTAGTATGGATAATTTGGATAAGGAAGTATGGATATATACAAGCGACGCCTTTACCGGGTCAGTTAAGTTTGTAGGACTCTACATTGTTGCAAACCATAGGGAGATGGTTTGCAACAATGTAGTTCAGCGCATAATTGACACGTTTCCTTCACTCACGTCTGATCAACGTTCTATTCAACTTTCCCTTTGTGCTCTTATCCCACTGGCAGCCACTAACCAACGCACTATTCACTCCTTTTCTCTCCTCTTTCTATTCTCATTTTTATGTTACGGGCGTTACTTTCAATCATTCTTTCTTTACTTGTCTTTCCGTGGTAATGGAGGAGATATTATTATAATATTTAAATCAGTAATGGGTCGATGGGTTGATGATGATAATTTTGAAAGAATAGATTAAAAACAGAATATAATCTTGTTTATTCTTTGGTTTGTCATTGTACACCTGTTTGAATGTCAATAGTATAAAGTATGATAATTATGATGATGTCTTAAAAATAAAGCTACGAGGGTTCCAAACGCGCCCTGATCTGAGAAGCCTCACAACAAACTCAGAAGTTCAAGATAATGTATAAAAAAGAAAGAATCAAAATATTATTTTCAAAACAATTTTATTACAATCGTGAATTTTCAGCAACTGTTGTCGAAGCGAACAGTCGGAAAGTCTAAGGTCTTGGCAACTTCCAGCATACGTGGTGCGATGGTTTCTCGGGCCCATACACCAAAACTGGCAAGGTTATCACGTGGCGTGAACTGTTAACAAAAGAGAACACTTTAAAAATCTCTACAAATCGTTTTATTTTTTTACTAGTAGTTTACCTAACAGTGCTCAAATTTTGATTTATTTTTAGGGTTCCGTACCAAAATGGTAAAATGGAACCCTTATGGTGCGACTTTCTCCGTCTGTCTGTCTGTCCGTCCGTCACACTCGATTATTTCAGTAACTACCGAAGCTATCGACATGAAATTTGGAATAGTTGTGTATATTAGTGGCCCAAAGACACTGGAATTAAAAAAAATTGGAAATTATTTTTGTTATTATTTAAAAAGGGAGGAAAATCGGAGGGTTGAAATTTAAAAGTGAGATAACTGTACTGTGTGGGGTATCATATGAAAGGGTTTACTTTGTACATTCTAAAACAGATTTTTAATTATTTTTAGTCATGATAGTTTTTGATTTATCGGGGAAAAAGTCTAAAAAAATACCGTTCCTCCCCCTTATCTCCGGAGTTTACCAATCGAAAAATCTGAAATAATTATGGTCAATAGGAATTTATGTATATTTTACAGGAAAACTATAGCCAATGCTCTAACTAGCATAGTTTTTTTGATATTAACAGTAAACCTCTACAAAGAAAGTTAGTTTTGCGGTTCATTAACAAAGGTAATTATTACCGTTTTACATCTTTGGTCGTTACAGTTTTCAGTACGGAACCCTCGGTGCGCGAGTCCGACTCGCACTTGGCCGGTTTCTTTTTTCTATCAATCAACCATCAATGGTCCCACGTCCCACACAAATACACACGTATTATTACTTATAATTAACTTATAATAATTAAATATATATAATTAAATACTTATAACCTATTATTGCACTACTTATCTACTCTGTTAAAATATTTTTCATATTTTTATTCTGTAATCGTTTATGGCCTTATTTAATGTTAAGTTATAATTATTATTAATATTAGTTTGCAACGCTGTTGATTACTTATATTAAACAAAATAAAACAAAACCTCTAAGAACCATCTCACACAGCCAGAGCGGCAACTTTAAGAGTGGGCTTGAGCAGTACTAATTTACGGGTATTTGGTTTTTCTGACTAGAAATTCGCAGTACCTGCTAGCACTGTAAACAGATACAACCAGTATGGAAACTACCTAGAAACGTTCAAACCAGCTCACTCACACAAACCTGCGCATCGATGAGACCTATATGCGCTACTCACTACTGATGGCACTGCGACGAGCGCCTGGAGTCTCGTCGATGCGCATGTTTGTGTGAGTGAGCTGTTTCGAACGTTTCTAGGTAGTTTCCATACTGGTTGTATCTGTTTACTGTGGTGCTAGTCCGGAGTTAGGAATTTGGCGGTGTTCCACCCCCGTGCCTCGGAGAGCACGTTAAGCCGTCAGTCCCAGTTATTATCACTAACATGATAATGGTCGTTAAAGCCCACCGACCCGCATTGGATCAGCGTGGCGGGTCTAAGCTCTAATTCCCTCTCTTCTATGAGAGTGGAGGGCGTCCCACTGCTGGGCGCAGGGCCCAGCAGTGGGATGTCAATGGGATTTAGTGGTAGTGGTAATGTTGGACTCCGCTGATGATGATGATTATGATGATAATATGAGCCAGGATAAAAAAAACGCACATTGAAAAATGTTTCCATGCAATGTTTTGTTACTGAATTCAGGTTTAGACAATAGTACATTATAGTACAAGTGTGTAATGTTGGTGATTACCGCTGAGGCGCCTTTGAGACCCGAGCCGTTAGGTAATAGGGTCTTAACATAGCCGAGGACGGTAATTATCAATACACACGTGTATCATACGACGTTTTTCAACACACTTGTGAAGAAAAGAATACAAAAAAATATTTATTTACTTAGTAGTAAATAAAAATAAAACTTTAACTCACTTACACACTCATTCATAACCTACTGCAAGCGACCGTGCTCGCCTTCTTGCGTTGTCTACGAGTTGTTGAAAATTATATTTCTGATGAAATTTTCTGATCGTGAAGGAATATAAAGAAAAATAAAGAAAAATGAATCTTACGCTTCTAGAAAGCACTTCCGTAATGTTGCTAGTAGGCCGGTAATTCATGAGACGATTATTACTAACTCCCGCTGATTCAGCGCTGGCCGTTGTAGACAGCACGTTGCTGTTTAGGTTCCACGTTATCTAAAAATTTAAAAGGATCAATAAAGTCACTATCACACTATCTATACTATAATATTATAAATTCAAAATTTTGGATGGATGGATTACGGATGGATGGATGTTTGTTACTCAATCACGCCAGAACGGATTTGGATGAAATTTGGCACAGAGATTATAGTCCGCAGTAGCACATAGGCTACATTTTATTCCGGAAAATTAAAGAGTTCCCGCGGGATCCAAAAAACCTCAAATGGATGTTTGTTATTCAATCACGCCAGAACGGCTGAACAGATCTGGATGAAATTTGGCACAGAGATAGATTATAGTCTGGAATGACACATCTAGGCTACTTTTTATCACGGAAAATTAAAAAAAAAAACCTCAATCCACGCGAACCAAGTCGTGGACATCAGCTAGTAAAGGCAAAGTTTGTATGCTGTGTGTATGTTTGTTAATCTTTCAAGCAAATACTACTTGACGGATTTGGCTGAAATTTGGAGTGGAGATAGATTATACCCTACATTAACACACAGGCTACTTTTATCCCGGAAAATTAAAAAAATCCCGCACGAACCATAAAACCTCAATCCACGCAGATAAGTCGCGATCCAGTCCGCGCACGAGCTCCGAGGAACCGGGGTCTGAAGAAGCGAGGGCTGTACGCCACCCCTGATCGTCGCTCCATATCCAGCTCGCTCCCAGCACTAGTTTCGAGCTTGACGCGTGTAATTTTGCGATAGCAGTATTGTTTTGTAATTTAAACAACTCTAGGTCATTACTTTAACATTCTTTAGGATTCCTCGGAGCTCGCGCGTGGACTATACTAGTTTTTATATAAAATAAGAGAGACCTCCTCGAGCTTCGCGTTTCATGATCTAACTATTTCGCCAGTTTAGCTCTAATAGGTCTCTCTGTGCGTCGTGTTACTCATTGCTGAGAGTCATCCCTTTTCATTAAACTCATAATGGCAGGGGTTTTCTTGGGATAAAAATGCGGTGGGATCCCAGGTCCTTCCGCATATGACTTGACTAAGAGTATGTTCTATTTCCACTCTTAGGTTTTTTTTTATCGGACCTGATGGTAAGTGATAATACAGTCTATGATTTTAGCGGGCTTTTGAGGTATGGCAGTTATATTAAACCCCCTAATCGGTTTCTACACGGCATAAAACAGGAACGCTAAATCGCTTGGCGGCACGTCTTTGCCGGTAGGGTGGTAAGTTGGTAACTAGCCGAAGCCTCCCAGTAGGCCAGACCAGAGAAAACTCAGAAATTATAAATTTCCAAATTGACTCTGCCGGGGAGTGAACCCGGGACCTCCCACGTTAAGACAACAGCGCTCAACACTGCGCCAGAGAGGTCGTCAAACGTTTCTAACGATAGTTTCTAACGATTATTATCGTTTGTTAGTGATAATAACCGGGACCAACAGCTTAACGTGCTCTCCGAGGCACGGAGGAAACGAAAAGGTAAAATTCGGTGACCCATCCAGTTACCGACTTGGGTCAAAGTTGCTTAACAATCGTAATTGACTGATATGCGTTGTCTCAACTGGCTCGTCTAATTGGGCATGGAATAAAGAATCCGTTACGAGTATTTAAGTACTAACCGATGTATGCATCATGACGTGATTATGAGAATATTCTCCAGTAAATCGATGTGTCCCAGAGTCATCCAAGTTCGCTATGACATCGTATCCAATTTTAAGCTCGATCAGATTGACCACCCCTTGAATGTACAGAGAATGTTCTTGTGTGCCGTTGATTGTTGTTCTAATCGCTTGCCCTCGTATATTGCTGAGGTAAATTTTCTCAAGCGACACCACGAATCCATCGGTGTAGTTGACTGTACCCGTAACGTGCCATTTGAAAAGCCGTTCACTGTGCAAAAACGAGACACTATAAATATTAAATTGGTTTATACTTTTATCTTTTGAAGTGAAAACTTCTTTAGCCGCGTTGAGCACTTTTTGGTAGGGGGTAAACTTGTGGATTCGCGTGACCGACATGCTCGCGAACAGCGACATGCTCGCGTTGTTACAAAGACAAAAGGTCTTAAATATAAATATACTACATTCGAAATTAAACTTTATAATGCTTTAGTGTTACTTAAGGTTTATGTTGAGCGTAGCGAAAAAATCCTATGTCTATGGTTTTAATTATTAAAAAAAAAAAATCATTTTCACTTCTATCGGCAGTCCCTATGACTAAATTTTTTCCTTATTTCTTTCAAAATGATAATTGTGCACCAAATATTCTTAGATGAAGCCAATACCTCATGTGAATTGTGATGACCCTAGTTTGGTTCGTTAAGATGTATTTGTTTCTCAATTTGGCTGAAGTAAAGTTTGAAGAACCGATAGACAGTGAGCTTTAAGTTGCTGGAGTGACATTCACGAACTAGAAAGCGCAGCGTTGGCAGACCATCCACTAGGTGGACGGACGACATCAAACGAGTCGACAAGGATTCAGGCAGTGCAAGACTGTGGCTGATCGTGGAAGTTTTTTTATCCACTACAAGTCAGCCCTTGACTTTGACGACCTCCGTGGCGCAGTGTGTAGCGCTTTTGCCTTAACATGCGGAGGTCCCGGGTGCGATCCCGGGCCGGGTCAATTTGGGAATTTTTAATTTCTGAATTTTCCCTGGTCTGGTCTGGTGGAAGGCTTCGGCCGTGGCTAGTTACCAGTTACCACCCTACCAGCAAAGACGAGCCGCCAAGGGATTTAGCGTTCCGGTACGATGCCGCGTAGAAACCGAATAGGGGTATTTATTTATTTACTTACCATTTTAGGTGAGATCGCCTGGAGATCGCAGTCTTTTTTTTTATCCACTACAAGCTAGCCCTTGACTGCGATCTCACCTGAAATGGTAATTAGTGATGATGCAGTCTAAGATGGTAGCGAGGTAACCTGTTTGGGGAATGGCAGTTATATTAAACCCACACCCCTATTCGGTTTCTACACGGCATCCTACCGGAACGCTAAATCGCTTGGCGGCACGTCTTTGCCGGTAGGGTGGTAACTAGCCACGGCCGAAGCCTGCCACCAAGCCAGACCAGGGAAAAATCTGAAATTATAAATTCCCAAATTGAACCTGCCAGTGGTCGAACCCGGGACCTCCGCACGTTAACACAACAGCGCTCAACACTGCGCCACGGAGGTCGTCAAAAGATATCGCCCTATACTTATGACTTGTAGGAACTTCCACGTAAGGCAGTGACCTAGTGAGTGTAACCTATCGGTTGACCACGGTTGAAGATAATTAGAGTACCATAACTTTATGACCCCTCCATTGCAACATGACACACTTTAGAAAACTAAGATAGCTTACTTAATCACTTGACCTCTGTCAATCATCTTCAAATTGCACCATTTGACATCTTTTTCTATTATTGTGAATGTCTGTTGCATAACATTCGCGTAGTATGCATTTTGGCCCACCAAACATGCCACGGATCCTGGCAATATCAATTATTAGATATCTGTTTAACATTCCTCAAGTCAACTGAAAGCATAAGTTTCTCCGCCTAGACTGAGTTTCAAATAAACAATATTACCCCGGAAAATTAAAGAATTCCCGCGGGAACCGAAAAACCTCAATCCACGCGGACGAAGTTGCGGGCATTAGCTAGTAATATTATAAATGCAAAAGTTTGGATGGATGGATGGATGGATGTTTGTTACTCAAATAGCACATAGGCTACATTTTATCCCGGGAAAATAACGAGTTCCCGCGGGAACTAAAAAAAGTCGCGGGCATCAGCTAGTGAAGAATATAATTTAAAAAACCTAACAGGCATAAAATTATTTCAGATTAAATTGACGGTAGATTGATTAAACTTACCTACACGATTAACTACCTACTACCAACCTACTACCTACTACTACGACTAACGACTAACATAAAAAAAAAATTACTTACGCCAGTCAATAGTTTGACACTGAACAAGAACCGCACCAAGCAAAACAGCGCAAACTAATGTTTTTATCATGATAATTTTCTTTACTATAATTACTGTTTAATAAGTTGTAAGGAACATTGAATTTAAAATTATGAATCTCGTAAAATAAGTATCTAAACGGGGTATCTATAGAATCTGATGAATGTATACCGATAAAGTTGATATAAATTGTTTAATTTAAATTAATCGATAACTAAAACGTCATGATAAAGTTACAGATTTTAAAGATGTGATATAACTTTTGGTACCTGAATGATAAAAAAATGTCTCTATAGCTTTGTTTAATTAAAATTTTAAAAAGTACCCATTACAAAACGTATGCAATTTAAATTTAAATTGCAATACGTTTATTTGCTATATGAAGCACAATTATTGTTAATGGTTATTAAATAACAATATGGTATCATACAATCTGCCACGGAATGGCATGCATTAAACATTTTGTGTTTTTCGTTAAAGTCGTCTAAAATATCAGGCGTAAAAAAATACGATTTATAATTACGATAGGATAGTTTTTTTTTTTTTTGCTACAAAAATGAACTTTACTATCTTATTGAACAAATAACTATTTCCTACCTCTCACACACTAAGTATGTTTGAAAATATAAAATAGGATAGCTAGGATTTATTAATATTTTATCATAGAATTACGCAACTACTTTTACTAACTAGGTACGCTACTACGCAATTAATGAATACCTTTATTAAAATCTTGTAAAATATTTGTATTGTTTTTTGTGTTAAGTACTTAATAAGCACCTACTAGTTAATAAGATTAAATTCACAGTATATTATATATTAATTATTATATACTTATCCATTACCCATTTACGCAATATTGACATTGATATATAATTTGACAATGAAGGAACTTGATTATGAAGGAAAATAAATACCTAATTTAATGTGTAAGGATATAATAAATGATATTTTAAACTTATTTTATTTTATGTATACTAAAATGAAAGGAATGTATAATGTATAACTAAAATAATTATATAAAACAGTTCCATTCACAAAGTTACCCACAACAGACTCGTAACACCCACAAACAACATAGATTTATCATATCTGGGGGCACGGGAGTGCCACCGCCAAGACGAGCCAAAGGGACGGGGCACTACCTATATTTTCTCGAAGCGTTTCGTCCACATTATTATACCTATTTTGGAACATTGAAGAGTGACTAGAGGATCATCTAAATATATCTAAATTAGTCATGCATATGAAGTCTTTAGTTGACTATGCTGTAGTCTGTTTGTGAAAATTCCTTATTATTATAATTTCCTTGTTATGTTAAAGCTTGTTACCCAGGTTATTTGTACGCCACACTGTTGTAGGATACATGAAACTTTTATAATTGTAACACCTTTTTGTACCTACTGTATTCACAAATAAATAAATGAAATGAAAAAGAATTAAAGGAGAAACAAGCCTTAAATGTACAATTATTTATTCAAGCCAAAATCCTGCATAAGTAAATACAGAAAAATTTATGTAGGTAGGTTCAAAATTCAAACAACAGGACAATCGTAACAAATCCTTGGAAATTCGATTTCTTTAGTAGCCAGTTCAAGAGTTATTGGTTTAAAAGTGTCCCGGGCCCATCTTGCAACACTCGCAGCAGTAGTATTATAGTCAAACTGAAAAAAAAAGTTAATTGTCACTATGTAAACCGTTAGATTAGGTCGGTTTGACGACCTCCGTGGCGCAGTGTGTAGCGCTGTTGTCTTAACGTGCGGAGCTCCCGGGTTCGATCCCCGGCAGGCTCAATTTGGGAATTTATAATTTCTGAATTTTCCCTGGTCTGGCCTGGTGGGAGGCTTCGGCCGTGGCTAGTTACTACCCTAGCGGCAAAGACGTGCCGCCAAGCGATTTAGCGTTCCGGTACCATGCCGTGTAGAAACCGAATATAGGGGTATGGGTTTAATATAACTGTGCCCCTCACAGGTTAGCCCGCTACCATCTTTGATCGCAGTCAAGGGCTAACTTTTAGTGGATAAAAAAACAAAGTTTCTATATTATATTTTTTATTATGATTCGCGTATCGTGATCAAATTGATAAAAAGTAACAGAATGGTAAACTTTATAAAAGTCCAATTTCCAAGCCAAAGGAATTTAGGTAAAACTAGCTAGATATAGGATGTAATAACTAATAATGTCCTCCAGACCAAATTTCGGCCACGGCGACCAATCTCCAGAGATTAGCAATCTGCGCGGGAGATATTATAGTGCACAAGTGTGTTACACTATACACGGGTGCACTCTCTGTTCCTTTACTCTCATAGCCCGATGGGACGGAAAATCCGACACGACCGGAGAGAGATCAAGCGTAGGACCGACGGCTTTATTAAGTAATATAATGTATTAATGTATTAGGCTTTAAGTGCTCTTCGAGGCACGGGGGTGAAACACCACCAACTTCCTTACGCTAGGCTAGTACTGAGAATTTCTTGTCAGAAAAAGCCAATACTTGTTATGGCCCGACCCTAGAATCGAACCCGGGACCTCGTCGGCCAGTCAACATGCTAACCACTAGACCAACGAGGCAGTTAAGTCAAGATGTAATAGGTAGATTGGAAATTCTATATTAAACGATCCATACTTTATTAATAATATGGCTGTCGTGAAATACTTAATTTAAATAAAATAATAATTATTAGTGCAATAAAAATATGTCATTAATTGTTACACCAAGCGTCATAGCTGTTTATTAATTTAGCAAAATATAATGATGCATAATAGCATGATATAATGAAAATATATATGATGTTTACAAACTTACTCTAAGAGTAAAAACTTTTGTGAGATCATTCTCTGGAATAAATTGCATACGATTCGTAGTTCTCGGCAGAACACCAACTACATCTACTGTTATCTCATCCGTAAACAAATTCTTGGTAATCTGTAACAAAAATGTTTCATTAGGTATATTGTATTTCTCAGTGGAGTCGTATGCCGAAGGATCTGAGAACCTATCCATTGTTTAGGTATCGCATTATTTCATCCCAAGTATATATTTTATTATTTTAGTGACTGTCAGAAGGGTCCATACTCCATAACCTGTACCAAAGATGATTAAGAAGAAACAACTATTAATTACTATTAATTACTAGTTAGTAGTTTTTTGGTTCCCGCGGGAACTCTTCAATTTTCCGGGATAAAAAGTAGCCTATGTTCTTTTCCAGACTATAATCTATATAGAGTTCTTGTTCTTTCAAGTCGATTTCCGTAAACCATATACCTAAATGGTTTACGGAAATATGATCATGTGTCCAAATTTCGTGCTCAGTGGAAATGGCTGCCAATTCGTTCTCGTAGAAATTTACACGCTCTTTCTCTCTTGTACTCCATTTTATATTATCCTCAGACGCCACCTTATCTAAAAGAGCGATTCAACTTTCTTGGCAGCTATGATGTACCTTTTTGTTTGCGATCGAGAAATAAGAATAAGTTAAAGATCCCTATGCCCCTGTATGACTAGATACAGGGGCATATAGTAATTCATTCACAGTTAAGGCTGTACTACTTTGGAATGAATTGCCAAGCGACATTAGGCAGTCAAAGTCTTTAAACATCTTCAAGAGTCGTGTAAAGGAATATTACCTTTCTAATATGCTATAGCATATTTAAGTATTTTCGTTTGTATGTAGGTTTATGTACTGCTATATGTTTATATTTATTTATATTTAGTTATTTATGTATCATTAGTATGTATAGTTTAAGTAGTATAGTATTGTTGCATGTTTATTATTATTGTTGCACTTTCCCGTTCCTTTTTAAAGTTCCTAGAGGAGATCACTTTTAGTGATAAGACCGCCCTTGCGCACGCGTTGTTTTCTCCATTTTTTTTATAATTAAGTTTTCTCTATGTTATGTGTGGCAATAAACAATTAATCTATTTATCTATCTATCTATCTATTTATCTCTGTGCCGAATTTCATCCAGATCCGTTCAGCCGTTCTGGCGTCATTGACTATCAAACATCCATCCATCCATCCATACATCCAAACATTTTCGCATATATAAAATTAGTATAGAAGTATATTTTAACGTTTAAACTATCGTGTGTGTCATTTTACATATAAGTACAAAATTACGGTATAAACTCACGTGTTATGTCGGAAAATGCCTGACTAGTGCGAAGAGTTCTTAGTTAGAAGTATAGATTGACACAAATCGAAAACTCACCGTAAACTGGAACTGTACGTCTGGATAAATAATCAACCCAGTCGAGTGACTAACTTTGTCATCAGATTTAATAATGACGTTAAATCCCATAGCAAGATCCGTCATCTTTACGGTTGATCGAACTTCAACCCTCGTCGTGTTGCCAGAAAAAGGTAACCATTGTTGTTGTATTGTGCTTTGGATTATACCTAATTTTTGTATCGACACAACAAATCCATCTTTCAAGTCGATTTCAGCTAATATAGATTTACCAAGCACGTCTTCACTGGAAAATAATACCGGTAGTAAGTGTGAGATCTATAGAGCGAACTTCGACTTTGCTTAGACTTAAGACATGGATAGAACGAGACAGACTTATGTTACTCATATAAGTCCATCTCGTTTTAACTCTGAGTAAAGTCTGAGCCAAGTCAAACTACGCTCTATAAATCTCAGCTTATGTATAGCCCGAGGTACACTCGTTTTAAATTTTTGAACCTAGCGGCCGTCCTTATTTCATAAATTATTATTATTATTATCGGTATAAATTTAGCTCTCACGCCCGCATACAAAATAAATACTTATATGGCCAAAAGATTTATAATAAACTTACGTAAATAAATGCAAATTAATAAACTTACATACACAAATACACAAATAAATAGTTGTAGCGGGCGGAGGATTACACCCCGGCAGGGGAGACCAGACGGCCGGGGGTCAGGGGGACAGGTTGAGAAACCGGCGGTTATTATATTATTATTATTAAACTCTTTATTTGTACCACACAACAAAAGTAAATTACAGAAAACATAAAAAGAAACAAAGAAGTACAAAGGGCGGCCTTATTGCTAAGTAGCAATTTCTTCCAGGCAACCCTATTAGCCTACCTTATTACCTATTTACCTTATAAAAATGTGCTTCTTTTAAAGGCTATTTTTTTATTCTAACGTGTATAATGTATAATGTAAATTTTTAGTGCTAACCTATCCGCCACGCGCACAACTCTAGTGAAACAACTCTTTGATTAGCACTCAACCCAACCCAAGTTGTGGTCCAGATAGGTGCCACAACACTGTCAGTCAACGCAGTTCCACAGAGTTTATTACTCATTAAATTTGTTTCCAAGATGGTGGGAAAGTTTTGGTGGTGATTTCAATTTTGGTTTACGAAGAGCCTTTTTTTTGGTATGGGGGGGGAAATCTTCATAGACTGATTTCTTGGGGGAGAAATCAGGTTATGTGAGATTTTTACTCACCAAAACCCCCTCGGTGGCCACCCTCAGCGCTGTGTTGCGAAGCTCGGAGATCTCAAAATATGAACGCATCGGAGCGTCCCGTGCGCGATGCTCTTTGGGCTCAACCCGGAGGACGCAGCCCCCTCCCTGCTTCGCGTTGAAGCACGGAAACTTGTGCCACAACCAAGCTGCCGACTACCCAGGGTCATCCAAGGGTGAAACGACTGGAGCCCCCACTCCAGGCCGTTCTTGACCCTGAAGTCCTTTCGCCTGGGACTATTGGATTGTTGGATCAGTTACAAAGAACCTACCAACCTAATATTAACATGCATATCATCTATCTTCAAATTGCACCAACATCGTTGCTCGACTGTCGACATAGTTTTCTGTATAATAGAGATGGCATAGCTGGTGTGATCTATTAGGCGTACTCTTCTTACTGAAAAAAAATACAACTGCTTTTTTTACTGGTTCATCCCAATGAGTAGTTCGAGTAACAGAAAAACAGCGCTGCACAGCACGGCATGCATGTCGCACTAGAGCGGTGCTGCACTGTGCGTTGCTGCGCGTCGCGGCATAGTTGCCTCCGAGCAATCCGCGTGGATTAGGGGTTTTTTGATCCCGCGGGAACTCTTTATTTTTCCGGGATTAAAAGTTGCCTATGTCCTTCCCCTGGATACAAACTATCCCTGTACCAAATTTCATCAAAATCGGTTGTACAGATTGGCCGTGAAAGCGTAGCAGACAGACACACTTTCGCATTTATAATATTAGTATGGATATCGATTGCAGAACTTCCTCCAATTAAAATATTCAAAGTATATTTAATGTTAGTGAAAGTTTAACTAAAACTAGTTTTAAAAAAAAAGTAAATCTACATACCTGATGATGGCGATACCACTATAATGGCACTAAAAAGGAATAATAACAACCATATTCCCCTCATCTTGAACTTAATATTAAATTAATCACAAAATACAATATGCAACTCAATTAGAATCATTTACATTGTTGCTAAAATACACAGAATATTACAAATATCTACTAGACGTTGGCAAGATAACAATTTCGATTAATATCAATGATTTTATATCTGTACCTAATCAAAAAATAAAAATACTTACATTTTTTCAGTGGCCGCTTATTTTTTTTATGGTGTCCATCTGCCATTCTGACGTGTTCTGGCCGCTGTCTTTAACTCTACACCAGGGGATGTTAAGGATATAAAATTTCAGATATGGATATGGATACGGATATACTTAGTCATAGTTATCATATCATTACTTCTTACTTCATACTTAATATTATAAATGCGAAAGTGTGTTTGTTTGTTGGTTGATTGGTTTGTTGGTTTGTCCTTTACTTACGCCGCAATGGAGCAACGGATCGACGTAATTTTTGGCATGGGTATAGTTGAGAACCTGGAGAGTGACATAGGCTTTTATCCCGCTACTTTTTATCCCGCGTTATATTATATATTAAATTATACTTTTTATTATGTATTTTTTAATTTTTATATTCAAAAAAACTTTAAACACGCGGACGAAGTCGTGGGCATCAGCTAGTAAGTCATAAGTCATAAATATTTATTCAATTTAGGTAGGTACACTACACTTATTGACGTCCAGTTACATTACTTACATAAGATTAATATTTCCGCTTTCAGATACGGTGTCGGATACGAAATTATTTCGGATTATCCTATAGTTTCGGATCGTTTCAGTTACCGGATATTATTTTTTTATGGATTTATAAAAGGGAAAAATACAAACAGGTAATATGACTTTATAATTCTAGGTTATCTCCGCCCCTATATCCGAAATTATTCGAAACTTTTGTAGGTAGGTAGATTCGGATAAAGTTTTGGATAGATTTTTATTTCGGAATATTGGACCCGGCAGACGTTGTCCTAACCTAACCAAACCTAACCTAGAACACGATTTAAGCGCCAGGGTCCGATTATGAAAATAAAAGATAAGTATACTCAACACACGAACAACAAGAAAGAAACAAGAAAACGTAAAAACAATAAATATTTCATAAATTAATACTCAGAACATTGAACGGTTCACAATCTTTCGACAGTTTATAATCTAGCGTATATATTCTAACGGATTTTACAATCTTACGGTGACATATAGGTAGGAACGGGATAGTACCGGAATCGATTTCCAGTTAGGTATATTTTTGTTCTGATAAAATTAAACACAATAACAAAATAAAATTCTTTATTTATGTATAAATAAAAATAAATATTATAGTTAGCTATAATACCTCTACGTAGGTACCTACTAAAATTTTGGCACGTTTTAACCTTGAAAATAAAAAGTCTTGAAAACATAATTTACTATTTGAATTCTCATTAGGCAGGCTTGCCTGCTGGTGCTGGTACCAGCAGATTGACTGACATTGCTCTTATATTAATTTATTGTTTTTAAATCTACATATTCAAAGTTTTCCTGATTCAATTAATTCTTTTATTTTAAACTTCTGTATTTTACCGGACACAGTTTTGGGAAACTCGTCCATGATTTTCAGCATTCTAGGTATCTTGTAGCGGGCCAGTTTTCCCTTACAATGGTTTGTTAGATCCTGTACCGTGAAATTGGCGCCATCGTGAAGTCTGACTACCGCACAGAGCTCTTCACCTAATCTCTCGTCTGATACTCCTATAACCTGCAATTAAGTTAAATAGTTTTATAAACTTTTTTTATCATATTTTTCATTCACTTGTTTTTTTTTCTGTTTTTTTTATTCCACTACAAGTTAGCCCTTGACTGCGATTTCTTTGATGGTTAGTGATGATGCAGTCTAAGATGGTAGCGGGCTAACCTGCTATCGGTTTCTACATGGCATCGTACCGGAACGTCTGTCGTCTTGTGTGTCTGTCCGTCTGTCTGTCTGCTACGCTTTCACGGCCCACCTGTTCAATCGATTATGATGAAATTTTTTACAGGGATAGGTTGTATCCCGGGGAATAACTAAGGCCTACATACAATAAAACTACCTACTAAGGTAGTTTTATTTAGATTTACCTGACTATCGACCACATCTGGGTGAGTGTTCAAGAGATCTTCAATTTCTTTAGGCGCAATATTCTCTCCCCCTCGAATTATGATGTCCTTTAGACGACCCACAATTTTTCCGTATCCGTCTTCAGCTAAGATAAATTTGTCACTAGGTATGATAAAAAAATATAAATTTAATTATATTAAAACTAAAAAATCAAATTAAAACTATGAAATACGATAACATCTTAGATATCATCCAGACGTTAAAATCTTACCTTACTAATACCTATTACAAATGCGAAAGTTTGGATAGATGTATGGATGTTTGTTACTCAATCACGCCCCAACGGCTGAACGGATATGGCTGAAATTTGGCACAGAGATAGATTATTATAGTCTGGAATAGCACATAGGCCTCATTTTTATCCCGGAAGATTAAAGAGCTCCTGCGGGAACCAAAAACCTCAAACCACGCAGACGAAGTCGCGGGCATTCGCTAGTCTAAATTTTAAAAAAAACTAAACATTAAATCTCTCATCCAAACTGCTGTATGAGGCAATGTGCCCAGAACTCTGGCTGCGTTACCCCGCTGAATAGCCAAACATAATATTATATCTGTATTGGCCGAGGCAATGGCCAGCTCTCCGGTCACCTCTGGACTCTGTGAGACGAGCAGATAGATTCTTAAGAAAGGATCTAGCATCTTCGCCCCAGGGTTTCTACATCAAAAGGCACAAAAATGAAACAATGTTCATACTGTTGTACCTACCTATATGTTTTTCATTAAAATAGATAAATAGATAGATAACACGTCACGGTGGCTAAAAAACATATTTAAATATATAAAAACTTCCAAATAAATATAATCTGCTATGAAACTTGGTTGTGAACAGGAATAGAAATAGGGAATAGTTTCCACCACATTGTTTACTCAACATAAATTAGAATTAGGTAACTAACGTAAGTGCTGAATATTCCTAGAGTACCGTAATTTGGATCGCAGATTTACAACTTTTTTAATGATCACAGTCTGCCTTGTGGTTAAAGATCAGTGTGAATGTTAGAAAAAGTTAAATTTAAAACTCTTCAACTAACTTTAATGAACGTAATAACTTTCAACGATATTGAATTTCATTTTATGCGTCACTAAATTGATATTACTCTCATGGGGCTTTCTATAAAAACACTAGCGACCACCCACAGCTTCATTCCCGAGTGAATATTGAAATATTCGTATATGTATCATGAATTTTGAAAAATCCTGCCTACTTTTTTTTTTCTTCAAAATTTCGGCTTTCTAGGCCCAATAGGGTTCAAGGTAGCCTGGGCGTAGGCACTAGGTACACTACAAAGGACAAAAGTAAATCCCAAAAAAATCTGCAAAAGTTATTCAAACTAACCCAGTGTGAAGCCAGCCATCCTCTCTCAACGTCTGCTTGGTTTTGGCCGGGTCGTCCCAGTAGCCAATCATAGTGTGATACCCTCTAACCATCAGTTCTCCCGCAGTCCCGAATGGTACTGTGTTACCTTTGTCATCAATAACCTTAAACAAACCTTACCTTTAAAACATTTTAAACCTTACCTCGAGAGGAAAAAAGGAACCCTTATAGGCTGACTAGCTGATGCCCACGTCTTCGTCCACGTATTTTAAGTTTTTTGATTCCCGCGGGAACTCCTTAATTTCCGGGATAAAAAGTTGCCTATGTCACTCTCCAGGTTTTCAATCACGTCAAAATTACGTTGATCCGTTGCAACGTTGCGGCGTGATTGAAGGACAAACCAACAAACAAACACACTTACGCATTAATAATATTAGTATGATAGGATCTCTTTCGTTTATCTGTATGTTAACCCCCTTTTTCTCGGGAAATCGTAGAGGTATCAAGTTGAAATTAATATCAAATACTTAGGCCTACGGTCCATTAGAGCTGTAAAAATATCAAGCTTCTAAGACAAAGCAATCAAAAGATACGACCGTTTAATCCGCATATATTTTGCACATTTTGACACACTATGGGTACATGGGTACCCGTTGACCTAGAATTATAAAATTTGGCAACAAGCAACGTCACATAGCATAAGTATAAAGGGTTTTTTTAAATGCAGTCTGAATTTGAATCAAACTTGTATTTCTCCAGGAATTTGAGTGAGCCGATGCACAAAACTTCTATAATATTACTAGACTATAATATTTCACTGGAGCTCTATAAGGCACTTAAGACTACTAGTTTTGATTTCCGCCATTCCGAGCATTGCCATTTATGTATATAATTTTTTGTTTATGAAAAAAATTGTATTCTCTTATGGATTGAGTTACAGCTCATTAGATCGCTATGAAGATTCTGCTTACCTTGACTTCGCAATGATCAGTGGTGTAGCCAACAGTCTCTGCGACAACTTCCACGCTGTCTTCGGGCAGCGATTGAAACACACAAGCCGTGGTTTCCGACAATCCATACAGAGCCTAAAACATTTATCAACTTTTCATATCATGCAAAACCTAACCAGCTAAGCCTAATGAAAGAAGTAGAACTTTAATTCGCTATAGTCCGCCACAGTAAGTAAATCTATGTGGTACAGTATGTATCATGTGGTGTGGTGAATATCACAAGATACATCTTGTGATATTCACCACACCACACAAATCTTCCAAAATATTCTCAACGTACGTTTCACTCCGACACCGGAGCATCTTCAGGAGATGTTGACTAGACTATGCTCGATTGTAAAAAAAAAACAACAACAAACTTTTCTGAAGATGCTCCGGTGTCGGAGTGAAACGTACGTTGAGAATATTTTGCTTCTATCACACATTACCTACGCCTTTCCACGGTGGATTTGCGTGACGCGTGCTTAGCTTAGCTCATCTAGCTAAACTTAACGCAGCATGCTATGAAATTAAGTGAATCTATTGCGTGGTTTAAGTAATTAACAGATTATATTATAGAGCACCAGTGGTGGTCTATAAAATTCAATATTTTTTTCAGCCCAATCCGAAACTGCAACTCGGGACGTATTTGCAGGACGTATTTACCATTCAAATTCAAATTCAAATGTTTTTTATTCAAATAGACTTTTTACAAGTGCTTATGAATAGTCGAATGAATCTACCATTGAGATGATATAAGCTAATAGATAAGGCCTCAACTTGGTCCACGTGGACTAAGTTTTTTCGATTCCCCCGGGAACTAATTTTCCGGGATAAAAAGTAACAGCCCAAATAAAAGCCCATGTCCTTCCCCTCGATGTAAACTATCTCGGTATCAAATTTCATCAAAATCGGTTAAGCAGTGAAAGCGTAGCAGATAGACACAGACATTCAGACAGGCACACTTTCGCATTTATAATATTAGTATGGATGCGTATCCTCAATGGTATCCTCTCATCTTTCTGCTTTCAATATCAGCCCAATGGTTATGAAATACTTTATTTGCTATTATGAAATACTTTAATTGCTTACCCTGACCGACTCTACTTTCAGCTGTGCGTTGATTTGCCTGATCAATTGGGGACTGCAAGGGGCACCGGCTGCCAGAGCTACGCGGAGGTTAAGAGGCAGATCACCTTTCCTCTTCACATGGGACATCATGTCCAGGTACATCGTCGGTGTTCCTGTTATTATTGAGCATCTGGAAGAATTTTTTTCATCGTGGAAATCATGGACATATTTTAAGCCTAGATCGGTTGAAATGGTGGGCCGTTAAAGCGTAGCCGACAGACGAAATTAGTAAGTATGAATGTTGGAGCCTCCCATATGCGTTGAGGGTGGCTACTGAGGGGATTTTAGTATTTAAAACTATTCTTCATGACTTTAAATACATTAAAACAAAAACAGTTGAATACCTATTTCAAAAATATTTCCTCCAAGATTTCTTCGTCAACATAAAAAGGCATAATTTATGTATAACATAAGGCGATTTTGCTTTGAAAATCGTCATTATTATAACCATCCCTTCTGGATTGAAAAAATCCTACCTCAATTCTAACTTGGAAGTTGGAACAGCTTCATGTACTTTTAATCTTTTTAAGCTCCATCTCTATAGCAGTATTTGCAAAAAACGTGGGTAGTTATACCATTTTATACTGATTTGATTTACTGAATATAATAGTTTAGAGAGTTCTACTGAATATCACTAATTTTTCCACTAAAAATAGAAGGCCTTTCCCCAACTGTTGTAGACATAAGTAGGACTTACTGATTACTTACTGACCTAGGACTTAGGTTTTTAATTTTTTATATTGAAATCTATTGTAAGGAAAGAAAGAAAGAAATCAATTTATTCAATGATGGTGTTACACACAAACAATCATATAGTCCATACTATTGTACCTAATAATATGCTCGTCCGTGACACCACCCAGAATCAGGTGTACAGCTCAGCCTGTTGCCCTACATCAATACTTGCATTTGCACGTTTTCTGCATGACGCTGATTTTCAGCTGTGACCCGGGTGACGTCGTGGTGTGAGTAAAAATATGAGTTCCATATGTAATGATTAATGAGTGCGGCAGGATTTAATGCTTACTTTTCCGCACACAATGCGTCAACATTAGCCGCAACGTTGTACGTAGGTGACGGCAGTACGGCGGTCGCGCCGTGTCGCAAGCTAGACAGCAATGTCACTATCGTCCCGAGCGCGTGGAACAACGGCGCCTGTCAAATAAAATACTACAATTTATGATATTGCACATTGTACGTATGTACGTAAAGTAGTACGTACTTTCGAGGATACTCTCGATCAACAGAAATTACTTTCTATTTTCTAATGGTCATTTCAGACCTTTCAAGATAAAATTATTGTAAGCGCGCGCGATTCAGATGTCGTTGCGAAAATTATTTTTAAAAGGACATATAATAAATGAATACAGCAATATTTTTTAATGTTGTAACGACAAATAGTTCAATTTTCGCCTCATCTCATCCTCGCATATTTAGATCTTTCACACCAAAGTTGGGACTGTGTCGAGAATTGAAATTTTGGCAGTTTTTATGACGTAGATGCCTACGCTAAGAAAGGATTTTTGAAAATTCAACTCCTAAGCGGGTAAAATAGGGGTTTGAAATTTATAAGAAAATCGTACTTAACGTGAGCGAAGCTGCGGGAAAAAGCTATGGATAGTTAAGTGTTTTGTAACTCTCGCCCTTTATTCTACTTAGTATGACAATTACTTCTTAATTCTACTTATTTGGGCTGCTATTCAATTTACAATTCAATCATGTCTGGCTTGAGCGATCAATTCTTTTCCATGACCCAGTCGCCGTGGACCTTCCGTTAAGATGCTTGTCGAGACTTGGGTGGCCGACCGGAAACTTTTAAGTCATACATAGCTGTCCTAGAGATAGTTCAGCTACTATCACCTGAACTTTATAATATTGATATTCAGTTTAGGTGATAGTAAATATATCGTTCAGAGACCATACTGCCAACGCTTAAGAGGCCGGTTCGCGCCGCTCGCAACTTCTATTCGAACCGCAAATATAAATTTGCCGGTATATTGCTATCTCTATTTCACTGATGACACATGATCGCGTTCAAGCGAGATAGCAATATGAGCTTACAGAATTTGTTATACATTTAGTCTTGTTCCGTGAATACCAAAAATGATGAATGAAAACTTATCGTGCTTTTTACTTCGTATTGTTATTCTGTAACTTGACAATATAGGCTATGCTGCTGACCAATTAATACGTAAGATATCGTTGGTTTTAATATGAAACAAATAAGAGGGAAACATGTCCATCTTGTCGTAAAAATATGCAAAACGCAATTCATTTACATTTCATTTTAGGAAAGTATTTTGAAAACATATAAATCCAGGGGACTAGATAAATACAATTTGAATCCAAATAAACTCTCATTTTGGTGGAAATGTTCTCGAATTATTAATTATTTTGGTATTACGTTTGTATGGGCAATTCATTCTCCGCTGGCACCTTAAAGCAATACTTAAACAATATTACTCAAAACACAGTTTGATGTCACGTAGGTACCTTGACGTTCCTAAAATAAGGAATATAATCTGTGCTATAATTTTTCTAAAACATGAAAGACAACAATAATGAAACAATATGACTTTTAGCTTTGGCAGTATGGCCCCTGGCGAGAGTAACTACTTTATTAGCGATAGTAAGTTTAATGAGTGAAAATCAAATATTCATAATATGAAATACGCCACCTACCTGTACACATACAATTGGGTGTCCTTCGTTTAAACTGTTTCGTATTCCAGAAAAGTAGACATTGTTCACAACACCCATGTGGGAGTCGAGGCCTGCTTTTGGATCACCTAAAAACAGGCCGTTTTGAACTAACGTAATAATATTATCTTCAGAAAACTCTGTGTTCCCATGTATATCTATGGTAGATATAAAATACTGTACTGCACGAACGGGGCTATGTTTCGATACCTATATTAGGTACATTCCTCACATCTCGAGAGAGATAAGCCATCTGCGCGGGAGATTTTACAGTTCACCAGTGTGTACACAGATGCACTCTCTGTTCCTTTACTTTCATAGTCCGATGGGACGGAAAATCCGACACTACCGAAATCCGATCCGAATCACGACAAGAGATCAGGTGCAGGACCGACGGCTTTACGTGCTCTCAGAGGCACGAGGGTGACACACCGCCAACTTCCTTACTCCGGGCTAGTACTGAGAATTCCTTGTCAGAAAAACCCAATACTTGTTATGGCCCGACCTCGAGACCTCGTCGGCCGCAGTCGAATATGCTAACCACTATGACTAGACCAACGAGGCAGTCACATTCCTCACATACAAGAAATGCTTTGCATCATCATTCTTTAAATGCATTTTCAGTGTTTGAAAAATCATTTTGAGTTTTAAGATTCCACTCTGCCAACAAATCTTTCAAACAAAAGTGAACAGCATCTAGGAAAAGGCATCTTGGAGTTACATTATCACCTTAGGTACATTAGGTTTGATCGTAATCAGGTATGAGTCGAAAATGAAAAAAAGGTAAATATCCACATACCAGTAGTACCCGAAGTCAAAAGAATGAGGGAACCGTCCTCTGGTTTCACTTCACTTCCATATATCGTTATATCGGCGTTGTTTTTGTAATTACTGATCAGAGAGTCAAGTGTGGAGACGCCACTGCATTAGAAATATAAAATTATTTACAAAAACCTATTTATGTACAAGGTCTTTTAGTTGCACATTAAAATATAGAAATTATTTTATACATAGGTAGGTCACTCTAGTCCTTTCTCCCAAAGTTGTCTCTAAGAGTCAACATATTTTGTAGCTTCTTACTAAAAATCATTCTTAACTATAATTTTGTTTACCTAAATTTTTCCCTTCCTCCGTTAAAGACTGAAGTTAGACTTGGAAACTCTTTGGACTTCAGCGATCCTTCTTTTGATGACTGCAACTCTGGTACTAGCGTGCTGAGCAAGCCGTAGTAATCTCTGTTAGCAATAGTATCACCTATCATGAGACCCTTCAATTTTGTCTTGTGGATACAAAAGCTTAACTCTGCTTTCTCGTACACTGGGTTGACTAGGACCTGAAATTGTTGTATGTGACTCTTTATTAAATTTTATTTCTTAAATTAATAAAAAAAAAGTGTGTTAGCTCCCAGGCACGACTGGGGTTTACTCCTTACGAACGAAAAGTGTTACCATGGAAACATAAAGTCAATAACGTAACGGAAAAAGTTTGATTTTACGCCCCATAAATTTTCATACCCCGGGCTTATACTATATGTAAATCGATTCTTAAGGAGGTAAACTCCAACAAATACAATTCTATAATTAAATTGATTTTAAACTAAACTACCAGTTACCACTACTTATACATACTATTTACAAAAATATACGCCGTCCAAATGATGAATGGGGTAAATAAGCGCCCGCTGTAAAATAAGACTTACCTACGCTGTAAAATTAGACTTACCTAATACAAGCCCTATACTGATGATTATCTATATTTTATAGTAAAGGTAAAGCGCATTTGCCTGGAATGATATTTTCTTAAGTTAAATTATTGCATGTCTTGACTCTTGGTATGGTATAATAAATAGGCGTGTATTCATTGATAACTTTATATTGTAGATTTTTTTTTGTAACACAAGGCCTCGCACGGCCCAAACCCACGATTTTTAATCGACTTCCAAAAAAGGAGGAGGTTCTCAATTCGGCGCGTATTTTTTTTAAATGTATGTCGGTGCATATCTCCGTGGTTTTTGAACCGATTTGAAATTTTTTTCTAGTCTTTAGAGGAAGCGCTCGACCCATACAAAAATCTGACTCCAAATCCTCAACCCTGACACTAAAAAGTTAAAAATAAAAATTCTTTCCAAAACACCGGCTTCCAACGCCACTGTAAAGTAATAAATATTTTTTATTTCTACCCACCATGCCATGTTGAAGTCGGGCGGGTATAACAAGGATAAGCAAAGTTGAAGCATCAGGCTCGCCCGACTTCAATAAATAAAAATTATTAACAGTGGCGTTGGAAGTCGGTGTTTTGGAAAGAATTTTTATTTTTGTTAAGTCCTCACGCCAGATTGTCTCGGAGAAATTAGCGATAGATACCACCGCTTTTGCACGCTACAATACATAGATAATTACATAATATCTATTTCGCATGTTTTTTTTGTTGATATTTATTCAGAATTTCATATCATTCTTAGGTACCTACGAGTATATCCCCTAAAAATAGGCTCAAGTCCCTTACATGAGATATACCTATCATGGACGTCTATCGGTTGACAACAATGAGCTCCTACTGACAAATCCTACTAGTTATATATTTTTTAACAGTGTATAATAAACTGTATAGTAAATTATTACCGATATCAAA
Source organism: Erebia aethiops (assembly GCA_923060345.2). Lineage (NCBI taxonomy): Eukaryota > Metazoa > Arthropoda > Insecta > Lepidoptera > Nymphalidae > Erebia > Erebia aethiops. The sequence goes on along the minus strand of OV281093.1, from coordinate 4,855,675 downwards.
CCAGCCCTCGCCGCGGCGACGCAACCGACAATCCAACCAACGCAGTTGTGTGTCCAAAGTCCCAGACGATCTCCTTTTTGAAAACCTTGCGCTCTCAATGCGCATCCCAAAGAGTCCGCCTGCAAATAAACAACTCCTTTGTACGAGCAAGTTAAATAAAAGGTTGTAATAATAATAATAATCGACGCAAAACTGTTTTTGCGATAATAAATGACGGTGCCATCTATTAAAATTATTGTGAAGATATGTTAAAAATACTGATGTTCATTAAAAACATATAATTTTGTTTCTATATAATATTTGTCTATTTTAAGTATTTGTTGTTCAATTTCAGGATATAACTGAAATTATACATTATTTAAGTATATAATATTTTAATTTATTTTGTCCTTAATATTTTGTATGCATCAGGTGACAACCCTGGCAGAATAGGTATACATTTTCGACGTTCTTAGGAAGCTTCCCCTCTGGTCGGATATAATATACTCGTGTGTTTGTACTCCGATATTTTCTCATTAGATGATGCCCGTGATTTCGTCCACGTGAATTAAGATTTTTCGATTCCCGCGGGAACTCTTATTTTCGGCATAAAAAATATCGGCAAAGCCTATGTCCTTCCCCGGGATGCAACCTACCTCTGTACCAGATTTCGAGAAATTGGTAGAAAAGATGGGCTGGGAAAGCGGGGGACCAACAGACAAGCAGATAGCCAGCCAGACAGACACACTTTCGTATTAATTTATAATATTAGTATGGAGAAATTATTACGTTTTAGTTAAGATATGGGCGAGCGTAATACGTAATGTATTCATACTTAATATTACAAAATATAAATGCGGAAGTGTGTATGTCTGTCCGTCTGTTTGTCCGTCTGCTACGCTTTCACGGCCCTTCTGTTCAACCGATTTTGATGAAATTTGGTACAGGTATAGGTTATATCCCTGGGAAGGACGTAGGGTACTTTTATCACGTAAAATTAAGGAGTTCCCCCCGGAAACAAAGGAACTTAAACAACGTGGACGAAGTCGCGGGCATCATCTAGTATAAAATAAACAAAATATAATAATGTCACTATAATCTATTAAAAATTATGGGAGATTTTAATACCTGCTTACTCAGGGACGATTATCGGAGTAAGAAACTTTTGACTGCAGTAGATTCCTGTAATTTACATGTCCTACCCCTCTCTGCTACTCACTTCTCACCGGGCTGTACTCCCTCTCTTCTCGATCTAATTATGGTCTCTTCTCCGGATTTAGTCTTTAAGCATGGGCAGTGTTCGGCTGACGCTTTCTCTTATCATGATTTGATTTATCTTTCCTACAAAATACGTCCTCCCAAAGCCAAATCGAGAATTCTTCTGCAGCGTAACTTTGGAGGGATTGACAAGGGTCGTCTTTGCGATGACGCTAAGCATGAAAACTGGGATGCTATCAGGGGTGTTGAACCGATTGATCGTAAAGTTGACATTTTTAATGCCTTGGTGACACAGCTCTACGATACGCATGCTCCTTTAAGACCAGTTAAAATAAAACATCTACCAGCCCCGTGGCTATCTGACGAGATTAAAAGCTCCATGGATAAAAAGAATTCTGCCAAATTCAAATTTAAAATAAATGACTCCGACGCCAACCGGTTAAAATACCATAAAGCTCGGAATCGCTGTAATACATTGTGTAGAGATGCTCAACGACGCCACATACATAGGTCAGTCGAACATGGTGATACTGCTAAAACCTGAAAATTTCTCGAGTCACTTGGAGTTGGTAAAGCATCCCATAAACCTTCTATTAATATTGATATTGATCTCCTTAATAAACACTTTTCTACTTGTGATGTAATTGATAGTGACGAAAAACAGCGCACTATTAGTATTCTTTCATCATCATCAACTCCTGACTTTCTTCCATTTAGTTTCGAGTCATTCTCCGAATGTGATGTTAAGAAGAACGTATTGTCTATCTCATCGAATGCTATCGGTACTGACAGTGTTAGCCGTAATATGATTGTTCCTATCCTTGACGTTGTTTCTCCTATCCTTACCCACATTTTGAATTGTTCTATTAGCACCAGTGAATTTCCTGAAGCATGGAAGAATGCTCAAATTATTCCTCTTCCCAAAAAACTAAAACCGTCATCTGTAAATGATTTTCGTCCCATTTCTATTTTACCATTTCTCTCAAAAGTTCTTGAGAAGTTAGTCTATCAGCAGCTAAGTCTATTCCTTAATAAGCATTGTCTTCTCAGTCCTTTGCAATCTGGATTTCGTCCTGGTCATAGTACGGTTACAGCGCTAGTCAAGGTTGCCGATGACATTCGTTGGGCAATGGACAATAAACAGCTCACAATTTTAACGTTGCTTGATTTTAGCAATGCATTTAATACTGTGGACTACGATATTTTGCTGAGTATGTTGCGTTCTTCTTTTAACATGGCCCCGTCGGTGATTGATTGGTTTCGGAGTTATCTCAATGGTCGTCGTCAGCGCATTCGAATCGACGAGACTTTTTCGTCGTGGTGTGATGTGACGGCCGGGGTACCTCAGGGTGGCGTGTTGTCTCCTCTATTATTTGCTATTTTCATTAATTCTATCACTCCATATATCTCTTCTCTCTATCACATGTATGCAGATGATATCCAAATTTATCGGTCTGCACCTCTGGAGGACCTTGGTTCAGCCATTTCCGCCATTAATGGTGACCTTGCTGCCATTTCTGGGTGGAGTAAACAATATGGGCTTTGCGTGAATCCTGCCAAATCCCAGGCAATTATTATTGGCAGTCCAGGGTTCATTTCCAGAGTTGATTTGCAAAGCCTCCCACCGATTGTGTTTAATGGTGTTTCTATACCTTACTGCGCCTCTGTTAAAGATCTCGGTATACATTTGGATTCTGAACTATCCTGGTCTGTGCATGTTAAGGAAATTAGCAGAAAAACATTTGCTGTCATGAGCTCGCTACGCCGATTGCGCAATGTTTTGCCAATTCCTACTAAAGTTATGTTAGCACAATCTCTCCTTCTCTCTATTCTCGATTATGGTGATGCAAGCTTTCTTAATTTGACCCAAGACCAACTTAACAAACTTGAGCGACTTCAAAATCTTGCTATTCGGTTCATATTTGGCTTACGCAAATATGACCACGTATCTGAATTTCGCCAAAAGCTCAAGTGGCTCCCTATTCGCCGTCGCCGGGATATGCATGTTCTCTCTCTTCTGTACTGTGTTTTATTTCACCTAAATACTCCTTCTTATCTTAAAGAGAAGTTTCAATTTATTGGGGTGCAGTCAGACATGAGAACTTGCCGAACGCTTACTCTGAAAATGCCTTCACATAAAACCAAATTTTTCGGAAATTCATTCACTGTGCAGGCAATGGGGGCTATCGCGCGTGAATTTGCCACTAGAGGCGCTGGTGTCGCGTGAGGTCCAATAACATTCACTTTTCACTGGTTTTGGCGGGCTTCGTGACATAAATTATAATTTACCTGTTGACTAAGGGCAAAAATGGATTATTTAGCGATTTATGTGAACGTTTTGAAGGCGGAATTAAGAAAAAGAGGCGCATAAATAAGCGCAAAAATTTCTGTTTTTGACGTTGTTGAGCTTTTTCTGCCCGTTTTCTTTTAATTTCCTTTCTCTCTTCTCTCTTGATTAGGTAGGTACAACTTTTGGCTTTAATTTAGGAGATGAATAAGAAAGATAATTACCTATATTTTATTTAGTTTTATCTTTTGGAAACAGGTGTTGTCTTTTTTTTGCGATTAAAACGGAACTGCACAACATTGCGGCATAGCTACTCGATATGATGATAGATAGTTAACTATTTAACTAAACTACGAGTACCTATTATAAAGAGGAAAGATTTGTTTGTTTGTTTGTAATGGATAAACTCAAAAACTACTAAACCGATTTTAAAAATTCTTTCACCTATAGAAAGCTACATTATCAGCAAGTAACATAGGTAATATTTTATTTTCAAAAAAATTAGAGATCCTTACGAAAATTGCAATAATGTGAACTAAGTCGAAAAAAATCGTCTCTTCTGAGAGCTTACGCGGCGTGCGCTGCGTAAATAGTTAAAGTTACACGAAAACAATGTATGGTGAAATTGTTCCTCTTAAAAAGTTCTAAAAAATAGTCCGCGATAGCATATATCTATCTTTTAAGGTTGACTCACAATAACCATTTTTATGATTTTCAAATTTGGTCTAAACCAATGCTTTACTTGCGAAGTTGTTTTTACCGACATAGTATTAATCCTTATCAAAATAAATATATTAATCATCTCAAGTATTTAACTAAGATAAAAATTGTCCTTTACACCATTTAATTTAGATGAATAGCTTATGTGATATCATATAAATATTGAGGACGGGGCGTACTCTTACAATGTAATATTAAAATGTAACCTGCCCACTGCCCACTGGCTATATTGGGTAGGTATATATTAGGATTATTAGTGCTACCCGTGCGAAGCCGGGGCGGATCGCTAGTAATTAATAAACTTAATGAGATTCAAGATTTAAAACTTTGTTTCGGCGCCAATCTTATAAAGTCGCCTTTGACAGCTATACCTCTGGACCTTAGTCAACAGTGGCGCCAACTGGTGAGCAAAGAAACGATACTCCCCATTGAACTGTGGAATGCACTTCCACTGAATATAAGACAGTCGAAATCGCTGGGGGTATTCAAAAATACTCTTAAGACGTATTACCTTACAAATTGAAGACGACTTTAGTTTATATTTAATTTTATTGTAAGTATATGTACGTATAATATGTAATTGTATAATATATTTATTTAAGCTATATTATGGTATGTAAGTATATGTATTATGTATATTAGTTTATAATATATTTAGTTATGCATTGTATGTATTAAGATATTTGTGTATTGTTGTCTATGTATTGTAATGTATTTTTTTGTATGTAGTATTAGTATAATTTTGCGCCACCTGCAGCCTCCAATCCTTGTGCTCTCCTAATAAGGTTGCCTGGAAGAAATTGCTACTTAGCAATAAGGCCGCCCTTTGTACTTCTTTGTTTCTTTTTATGTTTTCTGTAATTTACTTTTGTTATGTGTGGTACAAATAAAGAGTATAATAATAATAATAATAATAATAAAAAAGTAGCATACTTGATTCAGCAGCTCCTCATAGGTGACAGTCAAGTCTTCATGCACGGAGCGTACCGCGACTCTCCCCGGGTACTTGTGGGCCGTTTCAGCTATTACATCGCCTAAAGTTGCGGCGGTTAGAGGTTCGCATCCCGGGTTATGAAAATAGCTTCCACTTTCCGTTTGCAAATGACGAGCTAAACTGGAAACATCATACTAATTACTAATATTACACCCTAATATTACAATTAACTAAATGATGCCCGCGACTTCATCCGCGTGGACTAAGAATTTAAGATTCCCGCGGGAACTCTTGACTTTTCCGAGATAAAAAGAGGCCTATGTCCTTCCTCGAGATGTAAACTATCTTCGTTCCAAATTTCATCAAAATCGGTGGAACAGAAGGGCCATGAAAGCGTAGAAGACAGACACAGTTTCGCATTTATTATTATTAGTAAAGTATGAATGCGAAATTGTTTGTTTATTGGTTTGCCCTTCAATCACGCCGCAACCACAGAGTACCAACTGAGCAACGGATCGGGGTGATTTTTTGCATGAGTATCGTTGAGGACATAAGCGAAAAAATTCTATGTCTATGGTTGAGGACCTGGAGAGTGACATAGGCTTTTTATCCTGGAAATACGGTAAATGCACGGTTCGAGTTCCCACAGATTTAAATGCAGACGAAGTCACGGGCATTATCTAGTACTTCACTAATAATAATTTATTTGTTACATTAATATCCACATAATAATGTTTATTGTGGCAATTTGCCTTTTATAGTAGCTGTATTGAGTTTTTGCCGGCGTTACCCTTATCAGCCTACCTAAATTACCTATTCTGTGCCTAAGCCCTGGTTTCCAAATCGGTTGACATAAATTAAAATATTATCCACTAAAATATTGTATACCAAAATACAAATCAAAAAGCATATTTCAAAAGTAACCTATGCCGAATTTTGTCTAAGCCGACCGAACGGATGGGCCGTGAAAATGTAAAAGACAGACATACACACACACACACACACCCAGACAGACAGGAAGACACTTTCGCATTTATAATATTAGTATGGATTCTCTTCCCGGGTTCGAGTCCCGGGTCGGGCCATATCTGACAAAAATACTCAGTACTAGCCCGGAGTTAAAATGATAGCGGTGTTTCAGCCTCGTGAGGCGAAGAGCACGTTAAGCCGTCGTCGGTTCTGCGTCTGATCTGTCTCCGATCGTGACGGATTTTCCATCCCATCGGCCTATGAAAGTAAAGGAACGGAGAGTGCACCTATGATTGAGCCACATAGTTGTATACCATTCACAGCTGATGTATTTAGATTCATAGAAATCACAAAAACTTTTTCCACTTAATTTTTTTAAAGGAAAATAACTACGTAGCCAGCTTGCCACTGAATTTACGCACCTTATAACATGAGATTTCTTAAACGTTCTGCTCACTAAGCCAGTTTTATTGAACATAATGTTTCACTAATAATAACATGTATTATTGCGTTTAAAGTTACGCGTGGACTGACGATAAACGACGCATAAACAACATTATGTTTTAATTTTTATCAATCACAAGGCTGCTTTTGCATAATGTGAGTGGGACATACCTACTTAGTTACAACAATTACTAATACTACTACTACTAGTAGTATTAAAGCTTACCTACACATAAAAACAAAATTTTCCAAAATAAACTTGCTTGTACAGTAAAGTTCTATAAATATTAAATTAAAGTGCTTACTTATTAATATATTTAATACATTATTATTTTTTACAAAAAATATAGGCAGTCACATAAAATATCATACACATAATGAAAAGCATTCCATGTATCTATTATAGCATTTCTTTTTCTGGATTGCTCAGCACGTTAAATTTACGTAAAATGGTATACGTAATTTTAAATGTAATTAAGTAAGGTAAAACCACAGAATAGGTAATAGTAGTAAGTAAAACCTGGGATGTTATGGAAATGAAATTTCGGATCTAGATACGGATACGGATATAGGATTATACCGGTTTCAGATACGGTTACGGATATGCAATTATTTCGGACTATCTGTTAGTTTCGGATACGGATATTAGATTTTTTTGACATAATGCTGGGCTAGTGGGTCAACTCAAACGGGCAAAAACCAAAACCTGTCTACATGTCTCATTTAAACTCCGTCCCTATCCGAAATTATTCGAAACTTCAGGTATCGGATTCGGTTACGGTAACGGATAAATTTTATATCCGATAGTTTCGGTGTGATTTCGGCTACGGTTACGTAGCTCCATAACATCCCAACACCTGCAACGCAAAAATAAATCCATACTATATTATAAATGCGAAAGTGTGTCTGTCTGTCTGTCTGCTACGCTTCACGGCCCATCTGTCCAACCGATTTTGATGAAAGGAAAAGGTTCATTTTGGGCCTACTCTTGTACACTCTACCATGAATAGAGGAAAATACATAGATTGTATTAAAAATATAATAATTTAGAACAGTCAAGTAAATAACGAGCAAAAAAATAAAAATGTATTTAAAGTTTTCGATAAGTTTTAAAGATGGCAACCTTCAGCCATAGAGAAGGCAGTAGGCGCAAAATGTATCAAATATCATTTCTGACAGTCACTGTCAAAATAACGTGTTTTCTTTTGAAAACGTCAAAAAATATGAATCCGCCATTGTAACCCACTTATGTTTAGTGTTCCATAACTTGGAAAGTTTAAATATTTTTAACACTGTAATTAATTACGACGAATTCGTAGATTTGACCAATAAAAACTGGTCTAGTATTTTATTTTCCTTTATTTCTCTGCTTGTACAAGACTTGGCCTACGCCCCATACAAATCTGAACCGTCTCCTTTGATATAGGGGTAGGTTACATCCCGGGAAAGGATATAGGCTACTTTTTATACCGGAAAATTTTAGAGTTCTCGCGGGAATCAAAAAACCTTAAACCACGCGAACTAACTATAGGTAATAAGAATGACCTTGTTACAATTAACACTTTAAACAGTATGACTGACTCTATAACGCGTTGTTATCTACCAAATATTAGGTAAGTACTATTATCAAACAAAACAAATAACATTGTAGGTACGTAATTACTGTTTATCAAAGTTTATTGCCCACACACTGATACTGTAAAAGCGGGGATGGACCAGTGGTTATGAAGTTCGGCCTCCTATTTGGGTGACGGGGTTCGATCCTCGGGCACGCACAAACTTAAATGCAACCAGTTTCCATCTTCTGTGTTCCCTCATGATTACAATATGGGGGGCTTCAAAGGGCGGATAAACAAATATCTCAAAAGCCGGCAACGGTTTGGCGGTTACTCTGGTGCTGCAAATATTCATGGGTGGAAGTAATCACTTAACATCAGGTCTCTGCCTATCCGCAGCGAGGGGAACTATGGCTGAGCCCTTTTCCTATATTATAACCTGAAATAACCTGTAAGGACTAAGGGTATGTAAAATATGTTAATATTACCCCGGTTTCTATTCTTCTGGCGGTACGTTTTTTTTGGTAGGGTAGTAACTTGCCACGGCCGACGCGTTCCACCAGACCAGACTAGAAAACATCCGAAATTATTAATTCCCAAATTGAACCTGCCGAGGATCGAACTCAAGACCTCCCACTTATAAGACCACAGCGTTCACCACTGCGCCAGGGAGGTCGTCCATATAGGCGAATCCCACACTGCGAAGCGCCCCGCGGCAGATTACGGAGCTTCGTACCAATTCCACGTGCGGAGAGGCGTTTTTAATGTATGGTAGGTACTGCGCGTATTTTGTATACAAACTATTTTTTTTACTATCCACTACAAGTTAGCCCTTGACTGCTACGAGTATCTCACCTGATGTAGTCTAAGATGGTAGCGGGCTAACCTGTTAACCCATACCCTTACCCCTATTCGGTTTCTATACGGCATCGTACCGGAACGCTAAATTGCTTGGCGGAACGTCTTTGCCGGTAGGGTGGTAATTAGCCACGGCCGAAGCCTCCCACCAGGTCAGACCAGGGAAAATTCTGAAATTGTAAATTCCCAATTTGTCCCTCCCGGTAAATACGTACGGTAAACGCCGACAGTATACGCGGGGCGCGTCGCAGTGTGGGATTCCCCTTAACTTAACTCAGTCATAATCCACATCAATCTATGACACACCACTGCATTCGACCTTGTTAGGAGCAAAGCGGATCGCTCGACCACCATCGCCTAAGGAGGTAGGGGAAATTTGCATGTTTCGTCACAGGCCGTCGCGTGTGCCTTATACACCCCACTTCCGTAGGGGTCGGGGCCGGCCTCGATACGGCTAAGATCAGATACGGTTACTTTAATTTTTCGCTATAAGTCGGGCCAAAAAAAGTTACTGGGGTTTTTTGACAAGAAATTCTTAGTAGGTACTCGTAAGTTAGGAAGTTGGCGGTGACCACGATGGTACACATAACATAAAGTAGATGGAGTGGGCACTCTGAATATAGCAATCCCATTTGTCGCTATCCCACTTCAACTGCCTAGCGAAAGCGTAATATTCCTCATTTCTCATCAACTGAGTGTAATTATTGCAGACTGGTGCAACGGGTGGAGTTTGAACATGGACCTGTCCGGATTAGAGTCTGTTTCCTGACCGTAAAAGGCTTGGATGCATTAAAATAATTTGATGCGTTAATATCCCATTTTTATGAAAGAAGTAATATGGCATTGCTATCGAACTTATATTCGGTCTCTCTAAAGAGGAAAGGATCTTCTTACCTGCACCTATCTCGCCACTAATGGTTCGAGCGGACGCCAGTTATGCTATAGTGAGACGCTATATAATAACTTAGATAATGCCAGTAGGCAGGAATGTTTCCATGTTACAACGGCAGATTGTATATATTTAGTAAATTTTTCAATGATGGAAAGGAAAGCATAAATTCTCGTCTATTCTGAAGCAGAAGGTACCTATACCTCAAAGAAAACATTCCATAAATCTTTTCCAATTTCGATGTGGTACGTAACCAAGTGTAATTCATTCCAAGTCCTATCTTCATTTCTATCAAATAAAAAATGGGTCAATGTATGAGACATTTTGAGACATCGCCTTTTGTAAGTTTGTTTGTAAATCCAGCTCGCGTTGCCGTAGCCTTTATTTACTCGAATCATGCAAGAAGGCGGCTGGGCTACGCAAGTGCCGCAGTTATGGTCCGCCCGCCCTACGATTAACATCGCTAGCAAACCAGCCAGCATGCTCGCGCGAACTGTGCAAGTGCCTTGTGATTCAGTAATGTGACAATGTCTCAGGTCCCGAGCGGAAAAAAGGGCGGCAAGGGCCCGCCGAAGAAGGTTCTGGAAGAGGAAAAGGAGAAGAAAGTAGAAGAGAAAGATGAGACATCATCCATCAATGGAGACAAGAAGGAAGTCAAGGAAGGCAATGGGATCCCCGATGTTCCCAAGCCTCCCAGTGCAGGGATCAACATGCGGGAGGTCGCGGCGAAGATTCTTGTGCTGGCGCAAAAGAGTGAATGGCCGGCCGTGGAACAGACCCTTAAAGTGCTGGAAAAGCTGGTGGCGGCTGGAGGAGAGGATACTGTCTCAGTTCCTATGGCCGGCATCATAGATCCGGTAATTATCTTAATCTTACATCCACATCGGACATATTTCAAACATAATTCTTACTCTGAATTTTTTTTTTCAAAACTGACCGTCTCTACTGGATTAGGTATTTTATTATTATATTTATAATTTAAATACAATAAGAGTTTATTTATTATTCATTTTAGGGGCTAAAGTCTAGGAAGCGGCGAAGTACCTAAGGTTATATTTAAGTAGTCACGCATTCTAATATTTTGGTTTATGTAATTGTATTATGTACTCTACATAAAACATAAACATAGCACCCGTGCGCAATCTTGTGTAATGTCGCGTTTGATGGAGGTTTTAATATTTATTGCCTTTCCGCCAGAATAAACCTACTTTTTTTCATTTATTACATGCGTTCGGCTCAATAAGTGCAAGCAGGAAGCCGGAGTACAACGATTTGTACTATTTCTTGATGATTTAATTTATACTAAGTAATCACTAATATAATGCGAAAGTGCGTCTGTTTGTCTGCTACGCTTTCACTGCCGATCTTTTCAACCGATTCTTATGAAATTTGGTACAGGGATTACCCTAAAACTAACATCTTCTGTTAGTTCAAAGTTTGATAATCATTTTAAACTATCGATTAAAGAAAAAAGTGTGTTGAGATTTGATGACGTCACAACTCTGTATTTCATACAAACTTAATTATTACAAGCACGTTTATAAGCACAGATAACTTTTTTAAATACGGAAAAAATTAGTTTGATAAAGAGTTGCTGATTTGATTGAGTTGTCATCATCCCTATTGAGACAACTGTATTATGGTACTAGACGATGCCCGCGACTTCGTCCGCGTGGTTTAAGTTTTCTGATTCCTGCGGGAACTCCTTAATTTTTCGGGATAAAAAGTACCCTATGTCACTCTCCGTCCTCAACTATACCCAAGCCAAAAATCACGTCGATCCGTTGCTCCGTTGCGGCGTGATTGAAGGACAAACCAACAAACCAATAAACCAACAAACAAGCCCACTTTCGCATTTATAATTTAAGTTATATGATTACCATGGTAATTTATATCACAAACCAGCGTTATCCGTAGATTTAAAATAAGAGAACTATAAGCAGCCGTTACAGAATAATTCATACTTCGATACTAATCTTATGTAAATGTATGTTTGTCTGTGTGTCTGTCTGTCTGCTACGCTTAACAGCTCATCTTTTCAACCGATTTTGAAAGTTCGTTTAGTTTACATCCCGGGGGAAGGACATCTAGCCTACTATTTATACCGGATCATTAAGGAGTTCCCCCGGGAATCAGAAAAGTTAATCCACGCGGACGAAGTCGCGTGCATCTAGGCTAAACTTCTAAATTATAATATTATTATAAAGAGGAAAGACTTGTTTGTTTGTATTGGATAAGCTCAAAAATTACTCAACCGATTTTAAAAATTCTTTCACTTATAGAAAGCTACTTTATCAGCTAGTAACATAGGCTATATTTTATTTTCAAAAAATTAGAGATCCCTACGCGAGAGAGTACGAACGCTATGTTTGATACAGTATGCGCACTCCTGTCTCCTACAAAGAACAAAGTGCTAATAAGTGCGAGAATGGACTATTATGATGATAAGTGATGACCGTGCGAGGCCGGGGCGGATCGCTAGTATCGTGATAATTTGTCACAAACAATGCATTATAGAGGTGCCATTGACCGTCACGTTTATAATGAACTTATGAACGTATGAGATAAAGCTAAAAGCTTTGATAATATTTTATTATCTGTCCACATATAAAGTCACACGTAATGAGTAAATTTCCACCCAGGATAAATGCCGGGAGCCGTAGAAAAGGCTGAAATCAGCAAGCGGCACAAGAATTCTGATTGAAGAGAATTCTTGTCAATCATATTTATTCCATTTAGGTACACTGTAGATACACATATTGACGTCCATTATTTACATATAAAACATGATGGTGATAATAATTAGTTACGGTATCTTAAAACTAAAGCTACGATCTTACTTATTCTGTTTGCCATGGAAACCCTGGGGCATGGCGTCAAAGTACAAAAAATTCATATTATGAGTCCGTGTGATTTAAGTTTTTTTTTATTCCCGCGGGAGATCCTTAATTTCCCGGGATAAAATGTTGCCTATGTGTTATTCCCGACTATAATGTATCGTTGTGCCAAATTACATCCAGACCCGTTTAGCCGCTCTGGCATGATTGACTAACAAACATCCAATCATCCATCCCTCCAAACTTTCGCATTTATAATATTAGGATACTATTTATCCCGGAAAATTTTAATTTAATTTAATTTAATTTATTTATTTATTTCAGATAACATGATCCATATACAATATTATATTAATTAAGTATGTCAATGAGTATTATTAAATTACAAATAAAATTATTACCTACATTATAAAATATTATCAATATTTTCACTTGTCATCATTATTATTTTATCATGTCATTATTGTATGGTCAATCCTCTACAAAGGATGATTGCGGACAGACCCTAGTACCTCCTCTCCGGCATTGGTACAGCAACATGTCTATAACAGCAATGCCGAAGATACAGACAGTCAAATCTGTCCGCAATCATCCTCACAACTGTGTTGGAGCTGCCCCTCACTCTGCGCACCAAAGACGCGCACCGCTTGCGCATTGTGGTGTTAAAGCAGTCAGTGCGCGCGTCCGCAAACATGCCTGAGGCGCTGCAGAATCGAGGCAACCCCAACAACATGCGGAAAGCATTATTATAGAGGACGCGGAGGTCACTGTATCTTTTCATTGTGTAATTAGCCCACAGGCTGCAAGTGTACAAGGATGTACAGTACGCTTTAAAAAGCGTAACTTTGACACTTACTGAGCAACGTGCAAACCTGCGAGCTATCATGTTTGCTCTTATCGACAGCGACCTCCGCTCCCGCTCAATATCTGCATCATCCTTGAGGTCGGTGGTGATTATGTGCCCCAGGTACTTAAACTGCTCCACCGTGACTAGAGGAACCCCAGACAGCAGCACAGGTGGTGCATTCTGAGGAGTTTTTGTACCACCAGCCTCAAAGACCATGCATTGACTTTTTGCCACATTGTATTTCAAGCCGTGACGACCAGCGTATTCCTCACAAATCTGCACAAGTCTCCTCATGCCACAAATCGACGCACTCAACAGTACCATATCGTCTGCGTAACTCAAATTATTGACGCAAACGCCGTCAACATGGCAACCAACATGCTGGCTGCTGAGCGCGACGATCAACTCATCCATGTAGAGGTTGAACAGAGTCGGAGAGGTTAACCCACCTTGTCTCACGCCACATTCAAGCTTATATGCATCCGACATTGCCCCCGCCCAACGAACACTGTTGGATTGGTGCGCATACCAATACTGGAACATATTGACCAGTTCCCGGGGCAATTCTGTACGCTTAAGTTTTTCCCACAAAAGATCGTAAGCCACCAGGTCAAATGCCTTGGATAAATCGAGGAAGCACGCGTAAACGGGCGTCTTGCGATCTGTATAGTACTTGACGGTATGCTTAAGACACAGTATCGCACTTTCAGTAGACAGCTGAGGACGAAACCCAAACTGATTGTCGTGCAGTGTTACATATTTATTCAACTGTGTATTAAGCAAACCGTCAAAAACTTTAGCCGTAGCAGTGGCGAGAGAGATGGGCCTATAGTTACTTTTATCGGCCAGATCACCAGTTTTATTTTTCACTACAGGCACTACCACTGTTCTCATGAGATCGTTCGGCAAGTAGGAGTGACTCACGCACAGCGAATAGAACATAGCCAAGACTCTACAGATATGAGACCCGGCATGCTGAAGGTGCTCGATGCTGAGTCCATCATGGCCCGGGGACTTGCCTCTGGATATTTGTTGTATGGCTTCATGTACATCTTTCGCAACGAAAAAAGTCCCTACCAATAGCCCGAAAAGAAAAATGAAAGAGTTCCCGCGTGAACCAAAAAACCTCAATCCACGCGGATGAAGTCGCGGGCATCAACTACTAATATTTATATCGCTAGAACAATTCGAGCCATAAGCCAGCAGGATCTTACGTTACCCGTGGTGCTATCGAGGTGTTACTACCAGTCTTAACATAACGCAGGTCGTCAAAAACACAATATCAATCCAATCTATTTGGTGCTAATTTTTTATACAGCTGTATCGTACGTACCTACCACACCACTATAGAGCAATATATTGTAGCCGTCTGACCTTCTGTAGCCAATCTTGCGACCACCATAATTATACAAGTACACTCCTTATCACAAGGCCAGCGCAATTTAAAAGAATTAATTCTGATTGAGAAGATGCAAACCTCACGAAAAGGTGCCCTAACTTTGATGGAACTGTGCGTTAAAAATAACTGGAGCGAAAAGCCGTTGAACTATTTGTCAACGTGCTATTATCTATACTTCTATACTAATATTAAAAGTTTGGATGGATGGATGTATATAGTACGGCCATTTTAAGCGCGGACAAAAGTTCATTGACACACCTTCACTATGAAACCCTCACGAAACTAACTAACTACTTCTAAACTATTACTGTCTCTTTCGCGCATATGAATAGACGCGCTTACGTGGTCGACAGTGGATTTCATAATAAAAGTCGTGACGTCTCACCACCGAAACATAGGTGTCAGTAACATTTTACGCGTCGTAACATCATGATTCATAATGTACTATAGTAGTACTAACGTAAGTAAATATATTTTTCAATACACTTGCTCGAAAAATGCACTTACAGAGGCAGTAAACAGGGCTTGTAAGTTAAATTTACTGCCCTCGTGCAGTACATATTTAGTGCTTGCAAGAAGGTTCATAATGATATTGACTTTGTATGTATAAAACCTAAAAAATAATGACATTTAGATGTGAATTGATGAAATTAATTGATAAAATAAAAAAAATTATTTAATATTATGATTAAATAAAAAAAAATTAGGTTTTATAAATCAAAAAAGTAAAGGTTGAATAGTTCAGGCTGTTACTGAGTTAAGAACTAGAAACTAGAGCCATGAAGCCAATTTAAAAAAAAAGCAATTACAACAACGCGCCGTAGATTAGATAGATAGAATTCATACAAATCTTTAATTTGTGCGCGCTATTTTTAAAAGTTTCATTGAGTATTTCTTATAAATTATTAAATAATTTATGTGGTTTAAGTGATGTGGGATCATAAAATTAAATCAACAATTAGGTAATTTAGCTGTGAGAAAAAAATCGCGCTTGTAATATAGCCGCCAAAAATCTCGACTAAGTATGGGCGTGAAAAGCCATTTTCTAGTGAGTACCTAGTACCTTCCTACTCGACTTTTATTTTCAAGTTTTCTCACAAATCAAGTGTATCACAATATCGTGTGATACACTTGCGTTAAGGTTTCTACATACTCGTGACGATGGTGAGCCCTCGACTGGCGTCATCGGGCTGACATTAGTCAACTCGTATGTAAAAACTCGTATGCCCTTATATCACAAACTACTAATGTACGTAGTAGTTCAGTAATCAACGATCAATTAATGTTGCGAATAATTACACAATTGCTACGTGAACCTTAAGAATTTGTGAAAAAAATTTAATAAAAACATGAATAATTACTTCATTTGTTTATTTTCTTTGCCTTTGAATTAAACATAATATAATAATCATATCTATCGACTTTCCAAATCACAGAGTTGCTCAGATTGGAAGCAAAACTAAACCGAATTCTGCTCCTAATGACTGAAAAATAGCTACTGTTTGTGTTTACTAAACCACAACGGCTACGAGTGATTAGTTTCTAAGATCAAAAATTCCAGGCTTTATCTTCAAACATATTAATAAATACGTAAACGTAGCCCTTGACGGTACCTCAATACATACATAGGTACATCTGGGTCAAATTGCTTATACCTCCTCCTTTTTTTAAAGTTGATTACAAATGAATCAATTACAATACAAGAATAAAAAGATAGACTCCGTACAAGGAGCCGATAGATTATATAATTTTTTACAGAAGACCAAAGTGTTGTTTACCCCTTCATTAGGCGAACGACCTCTCGTTTATTTGTTTACATTTTGTCCGCGCTTAAAATGGCCGTACTTTAGATGGATGTTTGTTGCTAAATCACGCCAGAACGGTTGAACGGATCTGGATGGAATTTGCCATTGATATAGATTATAGTCTGGAATAGCACATAGGCCACTTTTTATCCCGAAAAATAAAATAAAATAATTCCCGCGAGAACAAAAAATCCACTCGATTGAAGTCACGGGCATCAGCTAGTCCATACTTAATATTATAAATGCGAAAAAATGTCTGTCTGTCTGCATCGCTTATAAATGCGTATATATAATTTTTATGAGTATTTAAACATATATTTTTTTAAATATTATAAATACCTATTTTTAATATTTTATATACGTTACATTTTCGCGACGAAATCTCAAAAATATCAGCTACGCGCGTGGGCATTGGGTTATTAGTAAGTGTTGACCACAATTTACAACAGAGGAAAAATTATAAAAATCGGATCAATCAGTGGTTCATAGCGAACGACATACATGAAAAGTACGACAGTACGGGGCACAAACGTAGAGCAATACGTATAGCCTGTCGCGGATTTGGCTTTGCCTAAGGACCTCACAGAAGTGCCCTTCGAAGTTATATTGTTATTGGACAAACATTTTACGCCCTAGCGTTGTGGGTTTGGGGAACGTTACACATTTTATTCGGCTACTCAACAGAGTAGGTAATGAAACTTATGCAGAATTTGCTGCAAGATTGAGAGTTTTAACAGCTCATTGCGATTTTATTAATGTTGAGGGAACACAGAGATCGTTTTGTAATCGGGATATTTTCGGGCTAAAAGTTCTAAAGTGCTAAAGGCTCGTAAAAGATAAGTTTTTTACCCAAGAGATGAAGGAGCTTACACTTGAAAAAGCAGTATCATTGGCCATTAGTATACAAAGTGCACGGATGAGCGCAGCAGCTTCTTCTCAACGACAAAACTCTTTGCTGAACATTAAGAAATCTTTTGGGGATAGTTTAGGCGGTCAAGTCAAGCACGATAAGTGTACGGTGTGCGGTCGCATGAATCACAAAGCAACGAATTGTTGGTATGCTAAATATACGTGTAAAAAATGTAATGCCAAAGGTCATCTGCGTAAGATGTGTAATAAGGTCAATTACGTAGATGAAAAAGATCAAAGCGGGATTGATGGTGAGTTTTTTCGGCTCAACTTTAGTATATGTGCCATGCAGTAGACAATTCATTTTTTTTTACAGAAAGGTAACGCCAAAATTTTTTCCGTCGAATCGTAATAGTTTTCGAGAAATTAATTTTTAAAATTTTGACATTTCGAGGTAAGGTTTCCTTAAATTGGTGCAAATCTCTACTTACTTGTGTGAAGGATAGTGTAATAAAGATAACGACAAAATTTTTTTCGTCGAATCGTAATAGTTTTCGAGAAATTAATTTTTAAAATTTTGACAATTTGAAGTTAGGTTTCCCGAAATTCGTGCAAATCTCCACTTATTTGTGTGAAGAATGGTGCGAAGGAATTAGGTAAGACTAGGGCAACCTACCTAGGCCAGATAAGAGAAAATTCAGAAATAATAATTCCCCAAAATGACCGTGCTGGGGATCGAATCTGGGACCTCTCGCTTATAAGACAACAGGGATCACCACAGTGCCATAGAGGTCAAAACTTCAATCCAATCGGACGAAGTCACGGGCATCAATTCCTTAGTTCTTTAGAATATACTTGATGCAGAGCACATGAAACATAACAATACTATTGATGCATTTCAAAGCAACGACCACAATTAACGTATAGACGGGCCCTGTCAAGCAAAGAATGTGGACCTATTTCACTAACGCCATCTAGTATGAAAAGCCGGAAAGCGCTATGGCGGGGACAAGGACTGGGAGTATACAGGTTAGGAGCGTGCTCTAAAGGTTGGACGCCTAATTTTTTTCTATGCAAGGGCCCATCTTGTACCTAGATATATATCGACGGTTAAAAGTCTTAAAAATTCGGCTACACAATCTAGAAGGGGGACTGTATGTTCGATATCATAGCAACGGTCGCGTGCTGCCTCTTCGAGACATCTTTCCAACTTTTTACTGCTTCTACTTACCTCCCCTAAAGCTGGATCGATCACGACTGTCACGTATGATTTGTTGAATCTTTACATTTTTGTGCATTTCTCTTTATATATTTGAGCTTTTCAACTTTAAGTTTCAAGTTTCTTTATCTACCTACTAAGATCCAATTTAAGTAAGCACTTGATACTGGGAAGATCGCAAAACAAGTTCATGATGCGTCTAGCACCGAACCGGCTTCCTTCTGCTGGTGCAACTGAAAAGTTGTTTTAGTACACTTGCTCGAAATGCACTTACCGAGGCAGTAAACACGGCTTGTAAGTTGAAACACTGCCCTCGTGCAATTTTTTTTATTTTTTGTAAGCCCTCAATGAGCCCACTTTACTTCAAAATAAAAAGTTTTCTCGCAAGAAGGTTCATAATGACATTGACTTTGTATCAAAAAATAATATCATTTAGATGTGGATTGATGAAATTATATCGTGCGTATTTACTTGACACTCAAAAGTCTGAAAACTAGTTTGTGGCAATAAATTGTATGAGTTTTATTAATATTATTTTCTAATTTGGTATATTTTAAGCTGAGTAATAGTTAAGTTTTTACAAGTGTTTTTATTTTTTATTTTTTCTTTTATCAATTGTCTTACTATTATTATTATTATTTATATATTTGCTATTTTGTATTACTTTATAATATTGCAGTCACCTGAACTTCCCTCGTTTTGGCCCTAACAGAATAACAGCGTAGTGGTTACTCTTTGTACCCGCAACATCAAGCTGAGTTAGGACCCTTTTGTTGGCACGACACATTCTAGACGATAATTAAGTTAAGTTAGATATTAAGTACTTTTATTTTTAAATGTTTACTATGTGTTGGTTCAACAAATAAATCATATTCTATTCTATTCTATTCTAAATTAATTCATGATATAAAAAATTCATGATATAAAAAATTGTGCCTATTTAATATAATTAACTAAAATTTTTTTAAGTTTTATAAATCAAAAAAGTAAAAGCTATTAGTCCAGGCTGGGAGTTAAGAGCTAGAACCTAGAGCCATGAAGCCATTAAAAAACGCAATTAAAAAAAAAGTGGTAGTGATGTGGAATAATAAAATTATATCAAAAATTAGAACTACCGTATATCGCTCCGCTAGGAGTATAAGTGTTCTGTGGTTTATCGTTTGGTTTTCTATACGTGATCCTTGTTTTTGGCGGGAAACAAGAAGCGCGTATTTTAAATTGAAATTTTAAAATACTTCTTTTGTTTTCGACTTCTGCAGGAAAATTAACTAATTTTCATTAATAAATAAAGAAAAATGCCGTCTGATAGTGACGGTTTGAACACAGGCATGGATAACGACGCGGGCGGGAAAAGGAAACCGCCGAGGCGTTGTCAAGACCAGCAGCAGGAAAATGTCGATTTTTATAAGCCATACCACAAATTAAATTATAAAAGAGTTTTCCCTGAATCAGTAGGAATGGCTGAATACACGGTTTTTATTGAGAGTCGTAAAGAAGGAGTCAAACTAGGCAATACCAATCCCTTAATGTTGGCGGGAGTTTTTAAAAATGAAATTAAAGGAGTAATTAATATAAGACGAATAAACGCATCTAAAGTTGGGGTGGTGTTCGCGCGAGCAATCAACGCCAATGATTTTTTAAAAAATGAAAATTTCCTGGATAAATACGAATATAAGGCATTCATACCAGCAAGTGCGGTGGAAACGATTGGGGTACTCAGATATGTTCCCATAAGTATAAGTAACGAGGAATTATTCAAAAAACTATCATCAAAATATGAGGTTGTCGCTGTGCGTCGCTTCACAAAGAAAGTTAATGGTCAAATTAAACCGTTTAGTTCAGTAAGTATAACTTTCCTATCAACCAACTTACCTGAATATGTACATCTGGACTTGTTCCAATATAGGGTGCATCAGTATGTTGCCCCGCTCTTACAATGTTATAAATGCTTCAAATTTAATCACGGAGCAAGAATTTGTAAATCAGTGCAGCGATGTTCTATATGTGCAGAGGAGCATCGCTACACTGAATGTGAGGAAAATGCGGTAATTAAATGCATAAATTGTGGTGGCTCTCATGTTGCAATATCACGAGACTGTCCAATAAAAAAACAAAAAATGGAGGAAAAGTATAATAAATCTTCTTATTCAAAAGTTTTACAAACAAAACAAATACAAAATTTATTTAACAACTATAATGAAAACTTCCCTGCAATGAATAAACAAACAAAAATAGATACAGTTACAGTAGATAAATCACAAGTTAAACCTAATAACACTCCTAAAGTACAGAAATCAAAGACAGAAACTGCCCAAACTAATACCACAACTAATAATAATGAAACTCTTATTGAACAAATTATAACAAATGATACTATCTTGAAAGCACTTATTGGAGCATTGGTGGCCATGGGTAACTCAGGCCGTAAACTTACTACATCAGTTGTAAAAGAAATGCTTATTAATAATCTTAAAAACAATTGATAAACAATTTATTAGAATTTCACAATTTAATATACAATCTATTAATAATAAAAAACCTTTGCTTATTAATTACCTAGTTAAGAACGATATAGATATTTGCTTGTTAAATGAAACATGGCTGCGAGAAAATAGAGCTATCAACATTCCTAACTACAATTTCATTAATCAGAATGGAAAAAATGGACGTGGTGGAGTAGCAATTTTAATTAAAAATAGTTTCAAATATTTTGTTGTCCCTACACCGTTCTATGATTATATGCAGTCAGTAGCTATAACCCTTACTACAAGCCTAGGCAATATGTCCATTTTATGTGTTTATGCTCCACCCAGTGGGGGTCGCTTTAAGGTCCGAAGATTAAAACAAATTATAAACAGTTTACCTAAGCCACTTCTTCTTTCGGGTGACTTAAATGCTCATCATATTGCTTTTGGATGTCTCACAACAAAAACTAGAGGCACTGATATTTATAACATGTTGGATGAATGCGATCTTTGTATATTAAATAACGGATCTCCAACTACAGTAGGAAGTATTAATTTTAATCAATCTTCTATTGATGTTTCATGTGTTAGTCCTTCTTTAGTTCCTTTATGTGATTGGCATGTATATGATGATCCTATGGGTAGTTACCACTACCCAACCATAGTCGACTTATATACTTGTGTTGAAAAGTATGATTTAGGAGAACCGTGTGAACATTTTAATTATAAAAAAGCAGACTGGTCAAAGTTCCAGGCTGAAACAAAAAAAACGTTTGAAAACTTCACAATTGATACATCTAATCTGTTGGCTACTTATGAAAACTTTTGCACTTTACTTCTAGAAATAAGGAGAGATTGTGTACCTTTAATTACCAAACCTAATATGTTTGTTATGAGAAAACCAGTTCCTTGGTGGGACGCAGACTGTTTGGAAGCTGTAAAGAAAAGTAAAAATGCTTTAAGATTTTATAAATTAAACCCGACAATAGAAAGTTACATAGAATATAAAAAAATTGATGCCTTTAAAAAGAGATTAATCAGTGAAAAAAAGAAAGCAAGTTGGAGACGAATTTGTGATTCATTTAATAGATATACTCCAATAAGTTATATCTGGAATTATATTAGGCGATTTAAGAGGATACCTGTACATAAGCCATCAAAAAATGATGATTGGATTCCTTCTTTCTTAGATAAATATGCACCCACAGTAGTACCATCTGAAAAAGAAAGCAATATTATAAATTTAAATTCAATATTTAATCATATAGGTAGTGACAGTAGTTCTTTTCTATTGAAAGCATTTACTTGGCATGAATTTACTGCAGCCATCCAATCAAGGAGAGATTCCACTCCGGGGTTAGATGATATTCCATACAAACTTATTAGCAACATGCATGTTAATGGACAAAAAACTCTCTTAAAAATCTTCAATTTGCTTTGGGACAATCAATGTATTCCAAAGTCTTGGAAAACGCAATGTGTGATACCTATTTTGAAACCTGATAAATCAGAACATGACTTTAACTCCTACAGACCAATTTCACTTTCCTCTTGTGTAGGGAAATTATTTGAATACATGTTAAAAAACAGATTAGACTATTACATAGAAGCAAATAATATTTTACCTGAACAGCAATTTGGTTTCCGGAAAGGAAAAAGTGCAGCAGACAGTTTTGCCTCTTTGATTTCAGATATAAATCATTCATTTGCCAGTCATGCAACCACAGTTTGTGCATTTCTTGATATACAAGGTGCATTTGATAATGTAGATCCTTACATACTGGTCAATATTCTGTGTGAGATTGGTATTCCTGGAAAAGTATGTAAATGGATTTTTAATTTTCTATATGACCGAACTATGTATGTTAAATTTAATAACATTATACATGGTCCTAGAAATGTATACAAAGGCACTATGCAGGGTGCTACTATATCTCCCTTGCTATATAATATATACACATGTTTAATAAGTAAATACATTACAGATAGAAATATAAACTTTCTGCAATTTGCTGATGATCTCCTTGTATATACTGTAAATAAAGATGTAAATATAGCTGTAAATAATTTAAATTTAGCATTGGAACAAGTCCATGATTATTATTCAAATAAGTTAAAATTAAACATCAGTCCTAGTAAAAGCGGAGCTCTAATTTTCTCCAAAAAAAATAATTCATGTGATAACTTTGTAAAATATAATAACACAAGATTACCTTGGTTATTGGAAAAAAAATTTTTAGGAATATTGCTTGATCAGAAGTTAACTTTCCAAGAACATGTAAATAATCTATGTAAAAATGCCTTTAGGGGTCTCAATGTTTTGAAATCGTTAGCAGGTGTGCATTGGGGAGCTGACCCAAAGTTGTTATCAATGCTTTATAAAAGTATAGTTAGAAGTCATTTTGATTACAGCACATTAGCATATTTAAATGCTAATAAATTGGTTTTAAAGAAATTAGACATAATTCAGAATAAAGCCTTGCGTATAATAACTGGGGCTATGTGCTCTACACCAATTCATGTAATGGAAGTAGAAAGTTGTATTCCTCCACTTTTAATAAGAAGACTTGAAATTGCTGAACGATTTTGTGTTAAATTAATAAGTTCAAAAAATAGTTTAGTTTTAGGAAAAATACTTCCCTATGAAGTTGCTAACTTTGATGATAGCTACATTGATGTAAATATGCTTTTATCTGGTCGATTACCAGACATTCTAAGGATTGTTTTATACTCACAGACCCAAACCAAAAATATGTATAAAAGCAAACCATGGCCTTTATATAAATTAGAATATGATGCTTTAATGAATGTCAATGTTACTATATGTCAAGAAAAAGTGAATTCTCAAGTGGAAATGTTAAGATATTTAGCTGATAATCACTTTTATACAATTTATACAGATGGTTCAAAATCTGAAGAGCATACTTCTTCAGCTTTTTATGACTCACAAAAGAAAATATCTAAAACTTTTAAAATTCATAATTTATGCTCTATTTTTACAGCAGAATGTTATGCAATATACTTATCTCTCTTGTACATTAATAATATTGTGAATTCACAGTTTCTCATTGTAACTGATTCGAAAAGTGTTATACTAGCTATTGAATCTAATAAAATAGATTACAAAAAAAATTACATTATATATAATATAAGAAATATGCTATACAATCTTAATAAAAGAAAGAAGATTGTTACCTTTATGTGGGTCCCTTCACACTCTGGGATAACTGGGAATGAGGTAGCAGATGTTGCTACTAGAGATGTACACTCATCAACATGTTTAGATCACTCCTCAATGCTGGAAATACCATTCACAGATATGTATGCCTTGTTAAGTAATGATTTGAAATCTTTATGGAAGTCATATTGGGAAGAAATAAGCAAGTCCAAAGGAATTTGGTACTATGAAATACAAAAAAGCCCGCCAGCCACTCCTTGGTATAATAAAAAAGGGATTAATAATAGAAAATTCATTACGACTATAAACCGAATGAGATTTGGACATAGCAGAGTGGCCACCCACCTACATCGCTTGGGAATGAAAGAAAATGCAGATTGTGAATATTGTGGTGAAACGAATGGCGACTTAAATCATCTTGTTTTTCAATGCCGTCAATTTGGTCTAAATAGATTACTACTCATTAGCTTCATTCAAGATATTAACGATGGCAAAGTTCCTGATACTCTTCAAAGTTTATTAGCTGATAAAAAGTTCTTCCGGCCATTATATTCCTTTATTTCTGGTGCTCAAGATATATAAAAACAATGAAAATAACAAACAGTGAACCGATGTAAACTTTTCAAACATATTTGTAGTGATTATATACTCTTTGACATATTTGTGAATTGTGATATTTGTAGAATTTTTTGACTTTTTGTGACCAAAGCTAAAAGATAGACTATAGAGTGATAGTGAGACTTGTTAATTTGTTATTGTAACTTCAGCCCGCCTAGGGTAATATTTTATGTTTATATTGTTCTGTTAACTTTAGGCTCAGAAGGACTGGAATCCAGAGCCGTTAAACCAGTTAAATAAAAAAAAAAAAAAAAATATCAAAAATTAGGTATTTTAGATGTGAGATAAAAATCTCGAAATAAGTATAAAGTACCGCTCCTATATCACAAACTACTAATCCAAGCGAAGATTGCATCACAGAATCACTTGAAATCTTCCAGAACTAGCAACGGCGATTTGGACATAAAAAGCCTATTCAAACTTCAATCCTTTTTATTCAAATAAACTTTTACAGTGCTTTTACATTATGCCATATACTATACGTATATACCTACTGGGAATATTATGCTTTCGAATCGTCGAGTAAATCTACCGCTGGTTAGGATTTCTATTACCGAGAAGAGCCTGCAATAAACTCTGTGGTTGCTCTTTTCAATCAAAATTTAATTAGATTAAGTAATAATACGCCGAAATAGACCTTTGCACACCCTAAATAACACTATAGCCTTGATTAACCACCATTACATTATACCGCCATTACATTACATTACAAAGAAAATGCTAAAGAAAATAAACAATCGAATAAAGGTGTCTGTCACCATTTCTTGCTGAAAAATGTTCAATTCACTTTGTAATAATATAAACCATTCTACTTAAATGCTTCCTTTAAAAAATTAAAATCATGTGTCTGTTTATAAAATAAAAATAGCAACGAAAAAGTAAAATAATTAACTACTTTACTTATATTAGAGCGTCAGAGCGTATTTCTACCCACTATGTTGAAGTCGGGCGAGCCTGATGCGTCAACTTTGCTTATCCTTGTTATACCCACCCAACTTCAACAAAGTGGGTAGAAATACCCACGATAATTTTGATGACCTCCGTGGCGCAGTGTGTAGCGCTGTTGCCTTAACGTGTGGAGGTCCTGGGTTCGATCCCCGGCAGGGTCAATTTAGGAATTATAATTTCTGCATTTTCCCTGGTCTGGCCTGGTGGGAGGCTTCGGCCGTGGCTAGTTACCACCCTATCGGCAAAGGCGTGCCGCCAAGCGATTTAGCGTTCCAGTACGATGCCGTGTAGAAACCAAAGGGGTATGGGTTTAATATAACTGCCATGCCCCTAACAGGTTAGCCCGCTACCATCTTAGATTGCATCATCACTTACCATCAGGTGAGATCGCAGTCAAGGGCTAGCTTGTAGTGGACAAAAAAAAAACCAAAAAAAAATTATTTATTACTTTACAGTGGCGTTGGAAGTCGGTTTTTGGAAAGAATTTTTATTTTTAACTTTTTAGTGTCAGGGTTGAGGATTTGGCGTCAGAATTTTTTATGGGACACCTCGAGAGCTTCCTCTAAAGACTGATAGAAAAAAAAACAAATCGGTTCAGAAACCACGGAGATATGCACCGTCATACATTAAAAAAAAAAATACGCGCCGAATTGAGAACCTCCTCCTTTTTTGGTAAACGGTTAAAATATAATTAAGGACCATGGTTAGACGTTTATGGTTGTGTCTTGCTCTATGGTGTAAGAGTATAATATGATAATTAAGTGCTTAAAATCTGTTTCCCTTTATTACTACGTAGGTACTTAATTTAATACTGTTGTCGATTATTCCTAGTTCTGTTATTATGAGGTATACAAATTTAACTGCCAACAAACTTACGTAAAGTTATTTCGGTGCTTATTGTATCGCCTAATAATACCCTTGATAGCTACTCGTAAATCTATGCTAAGCCCCGATGGTCAGCCCCTTACGTTGGTAGCGTGAGGAAAGTGTGCCAGTCGTCTACGTCAAACTGTAGTTAAGTTGTATAAGTAGTTGCTTTGGCCAAATTCGTGTATGCATTCGCTGTGGCATTAAATGGAGCATTTTTTACATCCATACTTTCTTTCCGTACTACTACTACCTTACTAGCTTATTCACCCAGCTTTCGCAAAGAGCGCATGCTCTTAGATTGCCGTCAGCTTTGTGTTTAAAATTTAATTGAAATTTTATAAATGATAAATGCTTGTTAGTTTATTTATTGATGAATGTTTAAATAAGCAGATATTTGACTCATTCGATGTATTTCACTCGGTTTGTTCTTTGGCGGGGATACGCCATATTGGATTAATTTGCTTAAATACGAATATTTTGACGTTTGATTTTTGAAAGTTAGTCTCCTGCCGGCAGACTCAGCGATTATTGAATACTTTTGTGTTTAGATCGCAATTTGTTTTAAAGCTTAGCAGTAGCTACTGCAGCCTGATCAAATGATTAATTTATTGTTGTTGTGATGCTTTGGCCAAGTTTTTATATTATAATTAAATGTTTACATTAAATCTCTCGTGAAACCGCTACACGTTGTGACCATTGTGACCAACGGGTGCCACCGGCGGGAATGGGGCTACTTTCTGTCTGCCCGTCTTTGACATGAATTGAATAAACAAATTTAAGAAATCCATTAAAAGTATGCTCCTGAAAAAAGCTTATTATACTGTTGAAGATTATGTAAATGATAGAGGAGCATAGATTTGATCGCTCCAGCAATGCTGGGGACAGCGGTTACTTATGTACACATTGATATAGTAATTGTAAATGAATTATTTAAAAAAAGCAACCACCGAGTTTCTTGCTGGTTCTTCTCGGTAGGAATGGCATTCCGAACCAGTGGTAGATTCACTTGACGATTCAAAAGTACTTGTAAAAGTTTATTTGAATAAAGAATATTTGATTTGATTTGATTTGATTTGATTCGCCCGTGCACGTTTTAAAGAGAGTACAAACATATTTTAAAGCAATTTAATTATTCGCCCACTTCTGGAATTAAGCTTAGATACACCATGTTGTGCACAATGGGCAAAATTGGTTCTTGCACCTCTAACGAGACCTAGTGCCTATAGTCGGATGGTACACTAAATACACGACAACTCTTGCAAAGACGAAAAAAAAATTGTGAGTAAAATGTTAGGACCAAAGACAAATCATCATCATCAACGACGTCCACTGCTGGACATAGGTCTCCTGCATGGACTTCCACACGCCGCGATCTTGCATCGCCTGAATTCAGCGGCTCCCTACAACGCGTCTAATGTCGTCGGTCCACCGAGTAGGGGGTCTGCCAACGCTGCGCAGTGCGCTTTCCAGTGCGGGGTCGCCACTCCAGCACATTACGACCAACACGCCTGCCCAGCGCGGTCATTACGGGCAAAACCTTGCATGGACATAATACACAAAGATAAAAAATACTTAATTTATAATGATGTCTTTATTAAAGACAAAAATCCACTTTTAATATAATATATAAGAACAAACTAAAGTTAAAATAAAATAAAATAAAATAGCGCCTTAAATATAGCACATGCTATTTCTTACATCTAACCCTATAGTACGGGACTAATAAACATTGACCCTAAAATAAAAAATGTAAAGCTGATTTTTGGCACAAGTGTTCCTTGGGGTCTGAGAAGTACCTCTTAAAAATTCCCCCCCCCTAGGCCGCGGGCTTAACCCCCCACCCCCCCAAACGTCTCTCCAACCGCAGTTTTTTGTAATTTTCTCAAAAAGTATTAGTGCTAGAAAAAAACTTTTTATGGTGAAAATTATCTTCATTAAATTATCTACAAAATAATAATTTAGTTCATTTCCATAAGACTAATAGTTTCGGAGATATGTTAACCCTTTTTGCATGAAAAGAAAATATTTTGCATGTATGGCTTTTTGTAATGTAGTTTCTTGTAATTTCCATAAAAACTGATAGAGCTACAAAAATATTGTCTGAAGCAAAATGAAAGGCTATTAAATTAGCTATAAATTGATATTTAGTTTATTTTGATAAGAGTAATAGTTTTGGAGATATGCCTACCTATTGTGTAAGATAAAGAAAATAATATGCAAATATCGTGTACGTTGTTTTTAATTTTCGAAAAAAAAAAACAGAGTTAGGAAAAACTGATTGAAGCAGTAAGAAACATAGTTAAATTACCTACAAAATAGTATTTAGTTAATTTTGATAGCACTAATAATTTCGAAAATATACCTGTCATAGTTAACATAAAAGCAATATTTTTCAAAATTTTATATGTTTTCTGTAATTTCTAGAAAACTATTAGAGCTAGGCAAAAAACTCCCAGAAGTAAAAATAAACACCATTTAACCACTTATTAAAAAAAAATTAGTTCATAAAGATAGGACTAATAATTTCGAATATATATCCATGTATAGTGTACGAAAAAAATAAAAAAATTGCTAGAATCCTATGTTATTTGCAATTTCCACAAAAACTATTAGAGCTGGAAAAAATCCTCTGAAGAGTAATTAATTTCACTAAATTACCCACAAAAAAGTCTTATGGTGAATTTAGATAGGACCAATAGTTCGAGAAATATGGCAACCTATATTCCAAGAATTTTTTTTTTTTCGACAACCGTTGGTATATTTTTGAATTTTCACAGAAACTACTAGAACTAGGAAAAAAAACATAAGAAGTAAAAATGAACTTCATTAAATTATCTTCAAAATAATATTTAGTTTATTTTGATAGAACTAATAGTTTCGGAAATATGGCTGCCTAACTGGAATAAAAGACTAAACCTTTGTAAAATCCGTAAATGTTTATTGTAATTTCAAGAAAAAGTATTAGAGTTAGGAAAAAAGCTGTCAGGACTTAGTACAAAGATTATTAATTTACCTATAAAATAGTGTTTAGTTTATTTTGATAGGACAAATAGTTTTCGAAATATACCTTGCTGTTGTGTAAGAACCGGTGGTAGTCATGTAGACTTAGCATAGTACTAAGGAATAAATAGAAATTAACCTCTAAATGATGATGATGATGATGATGATGAAATAAATAACGTATTTTTGATTTTAAGCGCAAATGATGTCCTCTTTTCTCCCCACTCCCACCACCCCCCTCCCACCTCCCTCCTACCACGACCCCCCTCCCCCTCTCAAATATCTAGACGATTGTGCTTTTTTGTAATCGTATTACAATTCAAGTATCAAATCAAATGTTTTTACTCAAGTAAACTTTTACAAGTGCTTTTGAATCGTCCAGTGAATCTACCATTGGTTCGGAATGCCGTTAACAGTTAAAAGTTAATCTGATAAAATTATCTGCAAGATAGCTGTTGGATGTTGGTTCATTTACATTGTTTTTAGATAAATGCATATTGCATACCTACATATAGTTGAAAGGACTTCGAGACGTAGGTATTTATTATTATTATAATATTAGTAGGTATTATTAAAGCACATCATCATGGTCGTCATCATCACCTTCTTCCCCATCAATGGTAACATTTGCACACGAACCATGTCATTCCACCCGCATTTCCTTTGCAATCCTATTCGTTATTCTTCGGACGACGCGACGCCTTGTCTTTGTTAGAACTTTGAAAGAATATAAATAATAATATTTAATATATTATTTACTGAGCGTGGTGTTGTTTTGTAGATAAAGATATCATGATTATTACCTACTATTAATTTATTGTAATATAGCATCGATCATTATCAAATAGAATGTGTAGGTACAAAGTCAAAATTATTGCAAAATATTTTTCTGTCATGCACGTTTTCGATCGTCATATTTCCGAAAGTATTCGGTCGATTGAAATGAAATAAAAAGCATTTTGTAGAAGATTTTATGAACTTTCATTTTGTTCTTGTCGTTTTTTTCCTAGCTCTTATACATTTTGTGCAAATCACAAGAAACTTACACGATTTAAAAAAAAAAAACAAATGCGTCAAATAAGCCGGCATATTTACAAAACTATTTATCCGATCATAATGATTTAAGTGCCATATGGTAGATTATTTAATGTTAATTATTTTCGCCATAGATAGTTTTTTTCTAGCACTAATATTTTTTGAGAAAATTACAAAAAACTGCGGTTGGGGAAACGTTTGGGGGGGTGGGGGGTTAAGCCCGCGGCCTAGAGGGGGGGAATTTTTAAGAAGTACTTCTCAGACCCCAAGGAACGCTTGTGCCAAAAATCAGCTTTACATTTTTTATTTTAGGGTTCCCATACATAGCTTGCACAAGTAGCCTGGGCTACTACTTCTTATTTACGTCTCGGTGTACAGAGCGCCAGTGATTAATTATATCACTGGACATATCCTCACCGATGGCCTTAAGGATATCAATTTTATTGTTTAATCGCTCCCAGAAGGAAGCTATTCGATTTAATTAATAACTAATTATATTAAGTATACATTTATTTCGTATATAAAACATCTTGGATTACTGGCCCAGTGCCGGCCCGAGCATTCCTGGTGCCCTTTTAATTAAATTCGTGACAAAACAAAACAATAACGTAAACAGATTTAAAGTGTGTAATTTTTAATTTAAAAAATTATAGTACTTATAAACAAAAAAAAAGGCGACTGACTAATTGACTGATCTTTCAACAAAGATTTCAACGCACAGCTCAAACCACAGAACGGATCGGGCTGTAATTTGATACACAGATAGCTATTCTGACGTAGACATCCGATACGAAAGGATTTTTGTAAATTTAACCTCGAAGGGAGTCTGAAATTAGCATGGAAATCGAAATCTAATGTGAGCAAAGCCAAGAGCAACAGCTAATTATCACATAAAGGAGAGTGTATAATGTACGGCTACTTGCTTAAACTTAGCACGTTATAATTCTGGCGCGATTGAAGGAGCGCGACTCCGACGCTCGCTTCTTGATGAAATCGCCATTGACTTAGTAAATAGTAGATGTTGGTTTTGTTTTATTACAAAATCCCTTATTCATTTTTGTTATTCATCCCACTATCCCATATTTCCCGTAGAAAATATTCCTGAGTAAAAAGTAGACTATGACCGTCTCCGGGATGTCTTGGGAGGTCCTCAAATCATTAGTAGAAACCAATTTGATAAGTTAATTAAACTGTCAGTACCAAGTGTTTCTTCCTTTATATAAACTCTCCCACTGCCAAGGGTCACTGGTAGAGATTTCCTATACACATATTAAGTACTTTCTTATTTCTCCGTATTATTTATTCGCTTATCGTCACAACTCACAAGGTAAGTAAGTTAAGCCCTAACTTGTCATTGAAACTTTTAAAAAAAGTTTAAATTATAGTGCTTTTATCTATATTTATAGATGCTGAAATATATCACGCTCATAATATTTTAAAAAAAATGAAAATTTACTGGTTTAAAAAGTACCCCATTAAACTATTACCCCACCATGCGAAAAATCACGTCTATCCGTTGCTCTGTTGTGACCTGATTGAAGGTGAAACCAAGAAACAAACTGTCGCATTTATAATATTAGTAGGATTAAGGATAATAGCTGATAAGAAATTATAAGTAAGAACCGATAAGCACTGTTTAAGCCAAGAGATAATATATATAATACCTACTTCGTTTTAGGTACAGTATTGTACTGTACGGCGCAGTACTGATACGATCATGATAAGGGGATTGATTACATAGATCCCTGGGCCCTGGCATTCTTCCAACGACTACCCACGAGTAATATACCTATATTGAAATCTTTCGTTCCATGAATGTAAGACAATTTTTAACCAACCAACTGTCAGCTTTGTGTTTCAAATTGAATTGAATTTTTAGAAAATTATACTAATATTATAAATGCGAAAGTGTGTCTGTCTGTCTGTCTGTCTGTCTGTCTGTCTGTCTGCTACGCTTTCACGGCCCACCTGTTGAACCGATTTTGATGAAATTTGGTACAGGGGTAGGTGGTATCCCGGGGAAGGACATAGGCTACTTTTTATCCCGGAAAAATAAAGAGTTCCCGCGGGAATAAAAAAAAACTGTCTCTTCACCCGATTTTGATAAAATTTGGTACAGGGGTAGATGGTTTCCCGGGGAAGGACATAGGCTACTTTTTATCCCGGAAAATTAAAGAGTTCCCGCGGCAATCAAAAATCTTAACCCACGCGGACGAAGTCGCGGGAATCATCTAGTATAGAATATTGTTAATTTATTTATTCAGGAGGGTTTTATTAGACCGATATTTGACTCATTCGATGTATTTCACTCTGTTCGTTATTTGGCGGGGATACGCCATATTGGGATAATTTGTATAAATACGAATATTTTGACGGCAGACTCGGCGATTATTGAATACTTTTGTGATCGCAATTTGATTTAGAGCTTAACGATATCAATCGTGGCCGGATCAAATGAATATTGTGTTTAAGTTTTATAATCATGTTTTACATTAAATCTCTCGTGAAACCGCTACACGTTGCGACCATTCGCTCGTGCACGTTTTAAAGAGAGTACAAACATATTTTAAAAGTAATTTTATTATTAACCCACTTCTGGAATTATGCTTACACAATTAGGTATACAGGATGGAAAATTACTTTAAATAATATTGAAGATATAAAATTTCACTAAAAGGAAACGTACCTTTATTTTAAAATAGGACATCTGCATTTAAACATTTTTTTAAAAAAGCTTACTTGGGCCGGGAATTTAACCAACTTAAAAATGCCAAACTTAAAATGCCAAAAATAATCACAAACAAAGTCACAATTTTACTGAACGAATCGATTTGGTCAATGATAGAGATAAAACCTCTTCACAAATAAACATTGTAACTTAAAATTAGGGAAGACCATGAAATTTAACTGTGAAATCGAATTAATCTATTTCAACTTTTTTTTTACCACTTTGTCGGCGTGATTAGTGTAAGTACCCATGCCAAATTACAGCTTTCTATAGTGAGATCTATAGAGCGCACTTTGACTTAGCTCTTACTTAGACTGAGTTAAAATGAGACAGATTTATGCTACTCACATAAGTCCATCTCGTTTTAACTCTGAGCAAAGCCTGACCAAAGTCAAAGTACGCTCTATAGATCTCAGCATCAGAGTATCTAAAGCCGCGGTCGGACGGACGGACGGTCATGGCGATACTATATCCATTTCCATGTTGACTACGGAACCCTAAACACCATAAAAGAGGAACTATCACATGCTATGTAGGTAAATAACATGCGTGTAAAGAACACAGGTTCCGTCCACGCCATCGAGCAAAGGTCGGCATAAATAGACAATTCCGCAGTATGCCGCTGCAGGATACTTCCCGAGTTAATTATGCTTTTTAAAATAAACTTATTTTGCTGTATTCAACAAGATACGCCCACATTTACTGCATATTTATGACTCTTGCGAGCGACGCAACTTTTTATGTAGGTAAATTAAATACTTTTTAATGTTGCTACTAAGTTACTGGATCAGTCAAGTATGATGAAACATGCGAGTGAAAAATGGATTAAAACAGCCTGTATTAAGGATAATGTTGCATTTTTTTCCAGTCTAGGATGATAGCGGTTTAACCGGTTGGGATTATGACAGCTATGAACCCATAACTCTAACCAGTATCTTACCGAAACAACAGAATTCGTACTAATATAAATGGGAAAGCGTGTCTGTCTGCTATGCTTTCACGGCCCATATGCTCAGCCGATTTTAATTGAGATTGTATCCCGGGAAAGGACATAGGCTACTTTTTATTATATTAAACTCAGAACTCCTATTTGCCAAGATCTTCTTTATTATTCAATAAATTGTTAAAAAAGAATACTAAGCTAGATCTCTTTTGCACCACGGCCACTTCCATGCGTAGAATTCTAGCCAATGAATTCTTTGACTCTCACAGCCTGAGTTATAATAGTTTGTTGGCTGGTAATCCTAATCTTAATAATTAATAATGTCTGTCCCTAATATTAGTTAACTCTGGTTCTTCTCTTGTATTAATTCATCTTCTTAACTATAAGCTTTTTATTTTGTAATTACTTCCTATGTAGTATAATATATTAATATTTATTTTTCTACCTATTTTTTATCTCATGTAAATTCTATCTGTGAAAACTTGTAATTGGCTTTATACTTATTCTTTATTTATCTATCCATCTCTGTTATAGCTGTAAGTTTTCTGTACATAATAAAATTAAATTAAAGAGTTCCCGCGGGGATCAAAAAATCTTAATTCACGCGGACGAAGTCGCGGGCATCATCTATAGTTTAATATACTATACGTACCGGAACGCTAATAGTCTTGTCTACCGACAAGTAACTGGGTGGTAACTAGCCACGGCTGATGCTTCCCACCAGAACAGACCTGGGAAAATTCAGAAATTATATAATTCCCAAAATTACCCGGCTGGGGAACGATCCCAGGACCACAATAGGATAAGACCACAGCGCTTACCACTGCGCCAAGGAGGTTGCTATGCCGTTCTCAATCATGTTCTCAAAAGAAAAAGCGCAGTCTGTCAATCGAAATATTAGGTATATACGTAGGCGCGTCGTAGAGTTCCGTAGCATAGAAATTAAGTGTCGTTCTCATAACGAAATCCCTTTTACATGGAAACACAAAACTTAATTTATTTGTTTAAGTTTATTGGTGATTTCAACAAATCTGTGCTAGTTAGAAATTTTATTTTAGTTTTCTCGTAAAGTTTACTTGATCTACTATCAACTTTTAAAATATTTATAAACCGGTCAGACGCGCGCTCAAAGGGTTCTATAAATACCCCCATACAATGTATATTGTTTTAATAAATAATAAGATACACGCGACAGAAACATGTAATCTGTGAAATTATGGTAGGGACAAATAATTCGACACTCCATGAGTATGGAACCCTAATTAACGCTTTTAAGATTTATTTCTGTAGGTACTTGTGTTGTGTAACCTTAATTTCTGCCCATGATTCAACGGGAAGTACCCTATAGGGTTTGATTTACTGGCGAGCGTCATAGTACTCAAAATATGCTGATAGTATTTTTTTATTGCATTGACTTAGAAACTTGATTTTTTACAGATCCAAAGGACCACAGACCTTAGTATTTGATATTAATTTCAACTTGATACCTCCTGTGTACACCATACCTCCTGTGTGTTCCTGAGAAAAAGGGAGTTTACACCCAGACTGACGGACAACGAAGTGATCCTATAAGAGTTCCTTTTTTCCTTTTGAGGTACGGAACCCTAAAAATCTATTTCAAACAAGTGTAACATTAGTAGTTACAAAAATAAGCAGCTTACGGAAGCTTCAGGGAAGCTAAGTAGAGAATAGATGTAAAACAGGGGTGACGAAAAAAATTTTTACAACCACACTCAAGGCAATCCAAAGCCGATTAAACCAAGGTCCCCCAAGAGCAATGTCCGTGAGTTTTAAAACGCACCTTCCGCAATAAGTACATTATTTTCACCTGGCCTACATAAATTTTGGCCGTTAAGACCAACTGAAGTGACCGTTAGTGTGTCAAGGGTAAGAGGGCAGGAGTTTTGCGTGCGAGCACAGAGTAATCGATGGGAGATTTCCGACCTTGGCTCAAACCACCATCCTTGAGCAGAGCTGACCTGTCTAATACCTACCAAGGCCATTGCTAATGGTTTAATTATTTCAATGTTTCTGGTAGATAATTTTAACATGCGTGTCTGGTGGGAGGCTTCGGCCGTGGCTAGTTACCACCCTACCGGCAAAGACGTGCCGCCAAGCGATTTAGCGTTTCGGTACGATGCCGTGTAGAAACCGAAGCGGTAGATATGGGTTTAATATAACTGCCACGCATCATCACTTACCATCAGGTGAGATCGCAGTCAAGGGCTAGCTTGTAGTGGATAAAAAAAATGTCATTTTCTCATGAGTTCCACGTGCCTGCTTCAAGTAATGGATAAGGATTGTAGTGCCATCCAAATTGTTGACATTTTGAAGCTGTCATGATAATTTATTTGATGTGTTTAATCAAATTTAATCATTGTTATAGGACAAAAGTGAATGTTTGCATGCCATTTCATGGCTGGTTGTGGCCGTTTCTATTTTACATGTAACACCTCTTTTGTATACCTACAATCTAACAAATAAAGGATTATTTATTTATTTAGCGGCATAATATCTACGGCCCGAGAAAGGATAGCAAGAGTTCAACGAGATTTTTGAAAAACCTAGGCGGACGCAGTCGCGGGCATATTCTTAATGTTTTAAGAATTCAGTTATAAGTAATAGGTACCTTTAACATTACTAACAAACGTTATTAATACTTTGTGAATAAATACTTAATCATGAATAATTCATAGGTCTCTGTGACCAGTCCAAGTGGGTTACGGTGTTTAACTGCTAGCAAAACATGTTAGAGCATGGGTTGGAAAAACTTGTGGAAAATAATTTTTGCCGGAGTATTTTACTGAATAGTTTTATCCTGCTTTTCCTGTACGCTTACTCTGAGTTTTTACATTGCAAATACGGTTGATCGACGTGAGAACTCACCTCGCCAAGTGTAAGCGAACGGTCAAAGTAAAATGGACCCAAAAGCTCTTCCTTTAAAGTCACAAATTCAGCGTTTGGAGCGTTGACTGTGAATAAATACACGAAATGATGAAATGAGCTCTAAACCAATGCATTTAAGGTTCATTTTACTTTAACGTTCGCTTACACTTGGTGAGGTGAGCTCTCACGTCGATCAATCGTATTTGCAATTTAAAAACTCGGAGTAAGCGTAGCACAGCTTTTCTTGTCGTGCGGTGCCGTATGGGCGAAAACACACTACGGACAGGACGAAACGGCCATGACGTAAAAGGAATACGTTTTGTGTTTTCACCATTTAAAAGAACTTATTTATGTTTCTTTTAGGCTAGATTTTCAGATTGTTGTAGGTCTAAGTTCTAGTTCCAGTTTGCAAATAATTTTAGTTAGCACCTAATAGCATTTTTGTCCTAGATATATATTTTCAATATATTTTTCTCTATATCCCTTAACATAATATTTATCTGCATTTTTAAATTAGTATCATACTCCTTAAGTTTTTTCCTATTTCTTGTTTGTAAAGCATCAAGGAGGACTAACAGGAAAATGAAGCGTAAAAACGCGATGTTTTAAAAAGTAACTCATGAAGGTAAACTAGGCTGACAAAGGGCATCTTCCCGCGAAAGCCCATTTAGTTGCCCGTCACTAAATTTTTCTTTTTTTTCTTTGTTGACTACGGAACCCTAAAAATATGATAGGTAGAATTTAATTTGGTAAACCTACCTATTACTGGAAACTTTCTCTATTGTGAAGGAATACAACCCCCGTCGTAGTTTTACATAAGTTTGATTCGATTTCATCGTAGAACAGGATATTGAAATCCTTTTTTTTCACGCCACTTTCTGATCCACCGTAGCGTCTAAACTACTAAGCAGATTTTGATGGATGATATGTCAATCGATTCGTTATAAAAGTCCGAGTCCGGGTGACATAGACTACATTTTATATGAACAAAATCGATAGGGCGGATGTTACATCCAAAAAAGGTTTTTTCCGTAGTCGGGTTACATTGTGATCTTTTAATTAACTTTAACAAAATTATCAGCACTTCCTTTACATATCAATAGGGTATTTTAATAAATTTTAAGCGCAATAATTATCACGACACTTTTTAGAACACACAACCACTCGGTTACAATACTTAAGAAGAACTCTCATTTGAACTTGCACGAATAATTAAACGAGAGATTTAAGGTAATTATTCAATTTATAAACACATAAAATTTATAGTTAAAACATTATAACAATAACCAACATGATCACCAACATGATAGTAGTCGATAGAGCTCGCCAACCCGCATTGGAGCAGCGTGGTGGGTCTAAGCTCTAATTCCCTCTCTCCTATGAGAGTGGAGGCTTGTGCCCAGCAGTGGGACGTTAATAGGCTGTAGTGGTGGTGGTGGTGGTGGAGACTGCCTTACCATCGTCAAAACACTCGTATTTATACTAACTATTTTCAACATGGCGTCTGTATCCGCAAATTAAATTGAATGTCATGAAACAATTCAAATTGACAGACATTATACTTCCTGTTTCATGAGATATAATGTCAAACAGTAATAATGCCAATACGACATCCTACCATGATCCTACCAATATTTGGAAATACTGACACGAGTGACAGTGGATACCTACAAAAGAGTTCAACGGGTAAGGTTTCTGACGTTTGAGGAATACACAATTTCAAAGCGTTTTTTGTGTGAAAATGAGCGATTCTCATTAGTTTTGGTGGTAACTAGCCACGGCCGAAGCCTCCCAACAGGCCAGACCAATCCTATCTTAACTTCATTCTTTATCATTTACCTTTAAGTATCCTTTACCCTTTACCTACTCATACGCTACAAACGGGTGTAGTCCGGGCTTAATAACGAAACAAATGAAGGAAACCGGTAATGAGTAAGCAGTTCGTTGGTCAGCGTCGTATTAATTTCACTAAAAGCCCCCACACATCGGATATTGCAATTTATTCGAAGCTCCTTTCAAAAGGTAATGCGGCTAAACCGAAAACCAGGACGAAAGGCAATTCTGGGTTAATAAACTGCAGGCCGAGTGGGAGTTTTTTAGGTATTCGATCGCGTCAACGCGCAACTTCATCCGCGTGGTTAAATATTTTGAATTCCCATGGAAATTCCTTCATTTTCCGTGGTAAAAAGTAGCCTATGGTACTCTCTCCAGGTCCTTAGCTATAGGTACCCAAGCAAAATCACGTCGATCCGTTGCGAGTCTTTTACGACGTAGGTAATTGAAGAACAAACCAACACACTTTGTCATCATAATCGTTTCGTTTTCATATATCATAATTATTAATTATATCATATTATTAGTATGAATTACGATTGATCGAGCGCCAGCTGTGAAGCGCTTGACAATTCCATGCAAATTTGATGCGATCGAATGGAAAGAAAATCTTTCAATAGGCTTGGTACTATACGTACTTAAGCTGTGATAGCCTAGTGGTTTAAACCTTCGGCCGGTATTGGGGTAGTCCGGGGTTCCTAGGGCACGCGCTTCTGTTTTCAAAATGTGCTTTTTAAGCAACATATATTTTTTTTTAAAAATATAAATAACGTGACCAATAAGTATAATACTTAGCAACAGTATGCGCTTCATATTTTTACTTAATGAGCGGACTGACGACTTCTTTGCTATAATGAGGAATAAGTCGTCATCACTGCTGACAAGGCTGCGCTCAGGCACCAACCGCATCCTGAACATGTTTGCGAGTAAGTTATTATATTAAATCAGGCCACAGACCACACCACCCTCACATTCACAACTCCACCACATAGTATTTTATATGCAAATGACATTTTGTAGCTGCTAGGTACTGTTCTTTATTCGGCGCACCAAAATGTACCATTACAAAGTTCGTGTAATTCGGGTCAGAGTTATGTTAAATGAAAAAATGTATGCTAAGCAAACGGTTGAAGCAAGTGATTTTTAATTGCTTAGAAAGCATAACTCAGAAAACCCAAACCCGGACACTTCGAATAGGGAGGTCGAACGCCTCAACCACGAGGGTCATCATTTTTTACATGCAAGTCTCTACTTATATTATAAATAAACAGCGGAACCGCCCGGATTTTCTCAGTAAGAGTTGAAATTTCTAAAAATGTGCTTAGAGGCAAAATTTCAAGTTTATAGACCCAGCTGTGAGATTTGTGATCCTTCTTGTGTTGTAGTGAGTCAGCAATGAGTTGAAGGGAGTGAGTGAGTTTAAGCTGTGCGTTAATATTATATGTCAATCAGTCATTAAGTTTATCTCAAGATAAATCCGCCGAACAAATCTCCAGTTTCCAAACACGAAAATTCCATTTCCAATGCTAATTGCATAATTATCTATAAATTCTTCGTAAGAAATCACGAAAGAGTGATATACCGCGCTGTGAAACATTTAATACTTAAGGGTCGATTAAAACACGATTTAAGTCGCAATTATTTTTAATCACGCATTCACCAGCAGCTCATTATCACAAGGAGGGGCGCCATTATAAGCCCATTACTGTGTCACAGGGTGCAGGCGGCACGCGAATTTTCTCCTTCGCAGACCGTTTAATTCCTGGAAAAGCTTGATCGTCATATATATACTTACCTACTGCAGGCAGAGTTTTTTTACGTATTCGAAAAGAGCGCGCGTTCGAAAAGTTTTTTTTTTCTCTAGAATCTGCAATCAGTCGAGGGACTATAGGCAGATGTGTTTTGTTCTTAAATTGACTATTGCGAACGAGGGAGCACGTCAGCTCGTTTTAACCTTTTCACTCTTGGGGCAACTATTAGTAAGTTGGCAAGTGGGTTCGGGTGATTGGCGAGACGAACTTTGTGTTTTTTGGAGTATTTGTTTATTTCATCACAAATAGTTGGCATATTTTCGAAAAGTTAACTGGCATTAGTATATGAAGCTAGCTGATGCCCGCGACTTCGTCTGCGTGGATTACGCTTTTTCGGTTCCCGCGGGAAATTTTCCGAGATTTAATGCATATGTGTTATTCTAGACTATAATCTATCTCTGTGCCAAATTTCATCCAAATTCGTTTAGCCTGTCTGGCGTGATTAAGTAACAAACATCCATCCATCCATCCAAACTTACGCATTTATAATATTACTATAGAATTATAGTAATACTTAATATTATTAAACTGAAATAATTTTACTAAGGCTAGGCACTAGGCAGATCTAAACTAGGTACTCGCATATCATAATATACTTTTATGAATTTTACACCACACCCAGCTATAAAGCAAAGGTGTGTACATACTTAAAATTTTAGGGGTGATTGTGAGTAATCACAACAATTAGAACTGGGTGAGGTTCGACCTTCTGTCATACTTTATAGGTATGAATCAGTTTTATGCGATTAGGTGGGTATAACTACACCTACACACCTAGCTTCCATTTTGCTTTTTTATATTTAATATGTTTATGCCACTGCAAGTCCTCTTAACTGCGATCTTACCTGGTATTTTTTAAATTAATATTTATGCTAACTACGTCCTCCAACATAATCGGAGCCTTTGCCAGCTACTATCCTTTCATACCAGTTCACGCAGTTATACCTCTCACACTTTTATTCATCATACTATTCTTTCTATCATTCG
The DNA here is from genome assembly GCA_923060345.2 of Erebia aethiops. Lineage (NCBI taxonomy): Eukaryota > Metazoa > Arthropoda > Insecta > Lepidoptera > Nymphalidae > Erebia > Erebia aethiops. The sequence continues at coordinate 4,813,563 of OV281093.1, read as the reverse complement.
TCATCTTTCGTATCACTGTGGGTGGGTTTCCCATCTAACTAATATCTGTAGAAAAAATATCCAGTACAATTTTTTAATATTATGCTGCCTTATTTCTATTTTTTACTCTAATCACAATTTTCTTACAGAATTCTAAATAAACATCCCGATCTCTACTTTTAATTATTTCTGATAAATTTTGTAGCGTTAAGTTAATTTCCAATGTCTGCTCCGGATTAAATCTGTCTCTAGCGAAGACGGGGCACTCTAGGATGTTAGGTACCTTACCTTAGTGGTGAATATTGGCTAAGGTAGCGGGCTAACCTTGGTAACAGGTTATATTATCATATTAACCCACACCCTTAATCGGTTTCCACACGGCATGGTACTGGAAAGCTAAATCGCTTGGCGGGACGTCTTTGCTAGTAGGGTAAACTAGCCATGGCCGAAGTCTCCGACCAGAGAAAATTCAGACATATTAATTTCTCAAATTGCCCGGAATTTGGCGGGAATGGAGAGTGTGCTCAGGAACTTCACAACCTTGTTCCTCCTTCCCCGTTCTACCACAGAACAGCGAGAAACCGTCTGCGTTGGCATCCTTATGTGGTTGATGTCCAATCTGCCCGCACAAAACGTTTTTGCTCGACGTTTCTGATCCGAACCGCTAGGGTGTGGAACACCCTCCCAGCGCACGTGTTTCCTGCCACGTATAACTTAGGTACCTTCAAGGCAAGAGTGAATAGGCATCTTCTAAGCAAGCGAGTTCCAACCTAGACCTCATCATTGCTTTGCACTAAGCATGATTGTCGTCAAGCGCAAGCCTATCTCACAATAATAAAAAAAAAAGAATCAAAGACCGGGAATTCGACCACAGAGCTACCATGGCGCCAGTGAGGTCGTCAAAAAATCTATGAATAGAAAACGTTAGTCTTTTTTTTTCATTAAACTAAATTTATTTATAACATCTTGGATATATACAGGTGTCTATTATGTTACGTCATGTTTTGACTCTACAACTGGTTCGGAAAGCAGATGCTGCTGAGAAATCGTCGTTCAAAAATCTTTTCCGTCTAAAAAATGTCGATAAAAGACTTATTAAGTAATAAATTCTTACTTCTTCTAAATAAATACGCAACGTCTGAAATACTCAAATCATGTGGCTTTGTTTAATTAACACGAGCACGAACTATTTAAGCCTTACTGCAAAATGTTAAACTGAGTAACAATTTGCATACTTTTAACCGCTAGTTAGCACTGCAGATGTAATTAAGGAATATTTAAGACACAATTATTTTGCCTGACTGCTAAATCATGAACGAAGTCAGCGATAACAAGAACTTCAGATATCTCTTTAATAGCCAAAAAGCTAGACCACAGAACACAATCTAAAATCTGTGAGCTAGACCGTGCTTTTCATAGGTTACCTACAGTCCCACCAACTTAACTGATAATTTCAAAAAAGATATGAATTTGTTTTTATTTTTACTAGCCATACTAAATGCGATAACAGCGCTTTTTTTTTTCGAACATAATTAATAACCGTAGACAGAGAAAGTACTCTATGTTAGTAACTCACGTCTAGTTACTTTCCCCTAACGTAGTCCACATAGAGTATATTATATCTCTATGGTAGTCCAGTAAGTACCTACGCAGTAGAAGGTACTGTATCTACTTAATGATGACATGTTCACTGTAGTATATAATATGATACGTATAGTGTGTTAAAATATTAGGAATACTTTAAAAAATGTGTAAGAATTATTTAAATCTGTGCAAACAATCCATCTAAAATACTTCCATACTAATATTGCATAGGTCCTTCCCCAGGATCTAGTCTACCTCTATAGGTACCAAATTTCATCAAAATCGGTTGAAAAAATTGGGCCGTGAAAGCGTAACAGACACAGACTGACACACTTTCGCATTTATAATATTATTATAGATTATTCTTTTTTTAAATATATTTACAAAAAAATAATATTAAAATCAAGGACTGAAACAGTAACCGAAATAAAGGGTTTAAACACTGTTTTTTGAAACTGTTTTAAAACAGAAACCCTTATAACGGAAACAGAAACGAAACTGTAACAGAATCAATCTGTAACCTTTTATTTCTGTTAATAAGTGTTTTAATCTGTAACCGATATAAAGTACATGCAATGACCTACTACCGCTTGAATATCGCGCGTGGCAACGCCGCATGCGCGGTCTCTCTCTTTGTGCAACTTCTTACTTCATTGGACTTTATACACACTGACACCACATCGGCCATGGTTTTCTTAAATCAATTGCAACCATAACTGCTGCTTTCAATTAGGTTCAAATTTGAATACGCGTCAACAGTGTGATATTACGTATAGCAACGTACACGAGACTTTAGTGTTTTATTTATATTACCAATTTCGACCCTCGTTGCCTACAACTTAGGTCCAAATTAGAAATAACTAAGTTAAGATCTTTCCTATTTTTCAAGATTAGATTTAGTTGCATATGAAACAAGGTTAAAAACATTGATTTAGAATTTTGTTATTATACCTACTTAGGTTTTTGTCAATTCTTTGAATTTTTCAGTTTGAATTTCTTTGAATTCTTTGACGGTGTCTGTACATCATACCTACAATAATAATATTATTATTATAAACTAGCGACTCGCCCCGGCTTCGCACGGGTGCAATGCTGATATTAAATAACCCCCGACCGCCGCCGCAACCGCTATGCATTTTAAATCTGTAATATCTTCGAAAATATTAATTTAAATTACATGCTGTAAAGGGCCATATGGATCTATACTAAATGCACAATGTATTTAATGTATTTAATTGGATAAGGATTAATGCTGTATTGCGTAAAATCGCTTCGTAAATAAGCCATTATTTCTAGTAAAAAGTAAAGAATAAAAAATGGTTATTGTGGGTTATCCCTAAGAGATAGACATATACTATCGCGGACTTTTTTGTAGATCTTTTTAATGTGTACAATACTGTAGTACATTATTTTGATCTATCTCATAGGGTTCAGCCAGCGTTTGCAATGTAACGCAAAAAATGTGTTTATTTACGACATCACATTAGAAACCTCTAAAATTATCAGTGTTTCTCTACTATATTATGCATGTATTATACACATAAAACTTCCTCTTGAATCACTCTATCTATTAAAAAAACCGCATGCAAATCCATTGCGTAGTTTTAAAGATCTAAGCATAGGTAGGTACATAGGGACAGACAGCGGGAAGCGACTTTGTTTTATACATAAAAAATATTTGGTAGGTATAAAATATGTTAGTGATACAAAAGTGTGTTTGTTTATTTGTAGGCTTGTCCTTCAATCACGATGCAATAGAGCAATGGATCGACGAAGCATGTTAAACCAAATTAAACCTTAACACTGAAGCATTAAAGTTTAATTTCGAATGTAGTATATTAAGATCTAATAATTATTGTCTTCGTAACAACGCGAGCATGTCGGCGATATGCATGTCGTTGACGCCTCGAATCCACATTTTACTCCCTACCAAAAAGTGCTCAAAGCGGCTAAAGGAGTTTGACTTCAATAATCATAATAAAAAATGTATACCTGAATAATTATTTTCTTTTTACCTCGACTAGAACATGAAATTAATATTTATGTATTATGGAACTTTGCTCTTAGCTGGTGTTATAGTTATTAGGTGGTATTAGGTGGTAGGTTTTATAGTTCATTTCGATAAGACTAATAGTTTCGGAGATATGTTATCTGTGTTGCATGAAAAGATTTCTTATGATTTCCATAATAACTGATAGAGCTACGAAAATGTTGACCGTAGCAAAATGAAAGGTTATAATCATGCTAATTACAATTCATTTGAATTCATTCAGTAGATAGCTTCGGCTTGTTGCGCGGCCAAAATACAAACAGACAAAAATTCAGAATATATTCAATATACCTACTTACTTACAGAATTTGACCTGATACAGTTGCAATATAAGTTAGTACCTACTTAAAGATTTGTAATTTTAAAATAATGTAGTTTCAAGCGTTCTTGTTAAATTATGATGAACTTTTTACACTGGTTTTAAGTAATTAAATAACTACGAGTAATAAATTCATTCTTTTGACTCAAACTATCGATATAAAAATAATGTCGGCCACGACAGCCTATCTTCAGGGCATCTGCGCAAGATATATTATAGGTTAGTGCACAAAAGTGTGTGCGCATACACAGGTGCGCTCTCTGTTCCTTTACTCACATAGACAGAAAATCCGACACGAGCGGAGAGAGATCAGGCGCAGGACTGACGGCTTTACGTGATATCCGAGGCATGGGGGTGAAACACTGCCAACTTCCCTAAACTTCCTAACTCGAGCTACTAGCTAGTACTAAGAATTTCTTGATAGAAAAATCCAATCTATACTATAATATTATACATGCGTAAGTTTGGATGGATGGATGGATGGACGAACGGATCTGGATGAAACTTGGCACAGAGATAGATTATAGTCTGGAATAACACATAGGCTAGGTACTTTTACTTCCAGAAAATTATACAGTTCCCGCGGGAACCAATAAACCTCAATCCACGCGGACGAAGTAGCTAGTATTTAATAATTATGGCCTAACCCGGGATTCGAACCCGGGATCTCGTCAGCCGCAGTCGAATATGCTAACCACTAGACCAACGAGGCAGTGTTACTATCTAATAGCCAATAATATTATGTACACAGTAAGTTTGGCAACGTCGCTATTTCGGTTACCGATTAAAACACTTTAAAACACTTTATTTCTGTTACAGATTCATTTCGGTTACAGAAATATAAGTGTTTCGGGTTAACCGAATTAAAAACACTTTCAAAAGGGTTACAGATTCGTTTCTGTTACACTTTCAATCTGTACCACTTATATTTCTGTAACCTTTATGAAACTGTTTTTCAGTCCCTGATTAAAATGACCCTTTGTTACAGACGACCGGCATGACACCGCTGATGTACGCAGTGAAAGACAACAGAACGTCCTTCGTGGAAAGGCTCATAGAATTGGGTTCAGACGTTGGTGCTAGAAATAATGTAAGTAGAATTTGCATTTTTCTGAACATATTAATTTATTAGTTGATCATTTACTAAAATTGAATAGTCTTTCGGCTGCCGCTTTGTTCACGTTAAGTTGTAATAAAAACTTCAACCCTCTATTATATTAAACCACTAATTATACTCGTAGGTGGATTTTTTTTTAATCCTTTTTAGGGGATGCCTACGTCATATTATTAGCTATTTGTATGCGAAAGAGCCTAATCCGACCAGTAGTTTGAGCTGTGCATTGATAGATCAGTCAGTCACCTTAAGTTTTATAATAAAATTCTTATTTAGATTCAATTTCGCAAAGTTTTTAGCATCTATAAGAAGGTTCAATCTTGTTCAGTTCAGTCTCTAGGTATTTTTATTTGCGTAGGTACCTACTTTTTTTTATCCACTACAAGCTAGCCCTTGACTGCGATCGAAATTGAACACTTTTGCATACTTCTATTCTAAACGAGTGGTTTAAATTCGAACAGTAATAAAAAATCGATGGTTTAGTCTTACTTACCGACTACGGCAAATGGTTATGTGTGTTAGCTCTTGCATTAGGTTATGCATATAGATTATGGTACTATTTTACATTAGCGAACATGTTATGCTCAACGATCTGATAAAATGAAGTAGCAATTTATAATCAAGAGGTCATACCTAAAGCTGCGTCCACACCGACAAAAATTTGCGTCGTGTATATTGCACTAGATTGAACATGCTGCACGCGGCGTAAATACTGTCCCTGTGAATCCCAATATTTATTTCTGCGTAAAGACAATAGTGTATAACTAACGAAAATTACTAATTCTATCTAGACATACGTCTATACGAGAGCTCGCCAACTACAGATTAGTTATTTATCTTTATTTATTTATTATCATTAATTTATTTGTTTGTAAAAAAATGTCTACAAAAATCACACAAAGAACCAAAAAACTTATGTTGGTGGGTGTATCTGAAGATCCATTGGGCTGTAGGTCTTCCCACGCTATGCTTGCCGGATTAACAAGCTGATGTGGCAGTGGGCAGGGCATCTGCCATAACCGCTTGGGCAGACTGCACACGTAACTATTCAAGTATAGAGACCGCGTACCAGTAGGAGCAGTGTCAGACTTAACTTTCTGTTCCGCATTCGAGAAATAATTTCGTCATGACACTCGACGCAATGTCTTACTGGTGTGGACGCAGCTTTTTGCAGTCAGCACATTTTATGGTGAGTTGAAGTCGGCGGCGTTACTCATTGGAGAATAAGGCGGGAATTATAACTTTGTTTCTAAGTGCAATGATTAAAATTAGGTACTTGATTCTTGTATTCTAAGTATAGCACTATACAAAGAATGGATAAAAGAAAAATTAAGTGTTAGGTAGGTACGTTTGGGCAGGGAAGTATCTTGCTTTCACTTATTTTCCCGACCTCCCCGGTGCATTAAGTAAAGTAGTTAGTGCCGTTATAAGTTTCAGGTTCAATTCTTGGCAACGACCATTTGACCAAATTCTAAAACGTCTCTGGTCAATTATAACGGCATAACATGTCTAGTTAGAACCACCTTTGCCCAAAATATAAAGTAAGCCTGCTACTTTTTTATAATCGTCACGAGACAACAGTCAAGAGCTAACTAATTATAGTTGCATTACCTTCAATATTATACGTAAAAATCCTCAGAAATTGTCTTGGAAATAGCATCTCATATTATATAGGAAGGTATATCTGATTAAGAAAATTTGCAACTGAAGTTTTCTCCGTCGAGGATTGTGTAAGTACTTATAATAATTTGTCTGTCGCGTGCCAAAAGTGGTCAAGTCGCAATCTTGATATTACGGTTCTCATTATGTCGCGACCTTTATGATTCAAACTTGATTCATTTACGCCTTCGCCTTACGCATATTTTTTTGATTGAAAAGAATCATAACGAAATGAAAAAGCGAAGTGAATGATGTCAATTCCGTTGTGCGTAATCGTTCTTTAAAAATTTCTAATAAACGTGACTTGGTCCTTTTCATTTATGTCTTTGTTAACACTTTCTAAAAAATAATTAATAAATGTAACCTTTAACCTGTTATTCATTTCAATTTGCATTTATATAATTGCGAGTTCTTAAGGTTCAAAATATATTATGAAACAGTCAGCAGAGTATATTTAATTATATTAAACTAGCTGATGCCCGTTACTTCGTCGTGAAATCACATCGATCCGTTGGTCTGTTGCGGCGTGATTAAAGGACAAACCAACAAACAAACACACTTTCGCATTTATAATATTAGTATGGATGTTATGTTAACCCACCGAAATTCCGTGCCCGCCATAATCCACAGCCTAAGTCTTTTGGCGTCATGACATTTAGACTGTGCTCGTGCCATGCCCATGGCCCACGGATTTCGCACGAGCACAGTATAAATGTCATGACGCCAAAAGACTTACAAGCAACGTACTATTACCTATTCTGTGGTACGAGGCCCGTATCACCCAGTATAGTCCCACCAACTGGTCAACTGGCCAAAACTTTTATTATAGTTTTTGTTTCATTTTTCATGTCTACTATTTATAGTGACACTGTCACCGGGTCAGTGGTCACCACAGTGAGTGCGCAATTTTTTTTTGTAAAAAGTCATTTAAATTTGGGTTGGCTACTGAAAGGGAATTTGCATTGAACTCGTTCATTTTCAGGTTACACCAGTCGTTCCATTCAATTATGTCTGATAGAGATTAGTATCACGCGATGCGCTAAGGTGTTTGATTCGAGCTAATCCTGGCACTACGAGTAATCGTAGTATAGGTACACAGAGTGTAGCATGCACTGTCTATACTTGACGAGACAATAAAACCATCCAATACTACGCTCGTATACTAAGAATAAGGCTGCATTTCCGCCATTTTTTATTTGTGACGTCATAGTATTTAGAAGCGGTGATAGTCTATTAGTTAACATACCGGACCTCCTGAACGAAGTCGCGGGTTCGATTCCCGGGCACGGACCTCTGCACGCAAGAGAGTGCTTCATAATGTTCACGAAGTGTGTAAAAACTGCCAGTCCGCACTTGGCCAGCGTGTTGGACTACGGACAAATAATTTCATTCCGAGAGGAGACTCGTGCCAGCAATGGATTAATAAGAGATAGAGTAAGTATGTAGATACTCTATCTACATAGTGGGTATTTTGAAGTTGTACCTAGATGTTTGTAGAAACATGAAATATTATCTATACTTACTTAATAATATAAATGCAAATGTGTGTACGTCTATCTGCCTCTCTGTCTGAACTATGGAGTGAAGAAGGAAGAAGTGTTATCTCATATGGGAGAATAGTTGAAAAAGTGTCCAGTGGTTGCTATAAATTGGTTATAATATATGGTTCAAAAACTCCCACAATGGCGCTGGTGTAGTGCACTCCCACAAAGGGTATGGTATGAATGTAGCAATTGTTGATGAAGTGAAGAATGGCGAGATAAATAAATTAATATAATTTTATTGTAATTGTCGATTAAAGTAGTAATTTATTAAAAATTTCAACAACTTACTTACACTTACAACTCTACACTCCATAGTCTGCTACGCTAAGCTAAGCTAACTAAGCTTTCACTGCGCAATATTTCAAACGATTTTGACTTTTGGTACAGAGGTACAGTTAGGAATCATATGTCACTTTTTATCCCTGAAATTATACTAGGTAAGTATATTTAATAATATTTATTTGTTACAGGACAACTACAATGTGCTTCACATATCAGCGATGTACTCTAGAGAAGATATTGTCAAGCTACTGCTGTCGAAGAGAGGTGTTGATCCGTTCGCTACGGGAGGAGTAAGTCGTTTTGATCAAAACACACGAAATTTGAAATGAAATTATTACTATTTATGTATGAAGGAACACAGAATTAATGAATACAACCAAACGCTCCAAAAATAATTTTAAAAAATAACAGACATCTTTAAACAAATAGTTCCAACAAAAAATTCTTTCCAAAAAACCGATTTCCAACGCCACCGTAAAGTAAAAAAATAATAATTTTGATTTCTACCCACTAAGTCGGGCGAGCCTAATGCGTCAACTTTGCTTATCCTTGTTATACCCGCCCGACTTTAACATAGTGGGTAGGAATCAAAAAAAATTTTATTACTTTACACTGGCGTTGGAAATCGGATTTTTGAAAAGAATTTTTATTTTTTACTTTTTAGTGTCAGGGTTGAGGATTTCGAGTCAGAATTTTTACTGGGACCACCTCGAGGGCTTCCTCTAACGACTGATAGAAAAAAAATTCAAATCGGTTCAGAAACCACGGAAATATGCAGCGACATACATTAAAAAAAATACGCGCCGAATTGAGAACCTCCTCCTTTTTTGGAAGTCGGTTAAAAACAGTCTCAACGTGGCGTCGTGATCAATGTTTTACACGAGTTATTTTATTCACAGAGCCGCCAACAAACAGCTGTACACATAGTATCGAGCAGGCAGACCGGTACAGCCACCAGCATACTGCGAGCGCTGCTCGCAGCCGCTGGCAAAGACATACGACTGCGCACGGATGGGGTAAGAACTGAAAATAAACACTAGATCATATATTAGTTTTTACAAACAGCTGTACACATAGTATCGAGCAGGCAGACCGGTACAGCCACGAGCATCCTACGAGCGCTGCTGGCAGCCGCGGGCAAGGACATACGACTGCGCACGGATGAGGTAAGAACTGAAAATAAACACTAAATCATATATTCGTTTTAACAAACAGCTGTGCACATAGTATCGAGCAGGCAGACCGGTACAGCCACCAGCATCCTACGAGCACTGCTGGCAGCCGCGGGCAAGGACATACGACTGCGCACGGATGAGGTAAGAACTGAAAATAAACACTAGATCATATATTAGTTTTAACAAACAGCTGTACAGTGTACACATAGTAGCGATCAAGTAGACCGGTGCAGCCACCAGCATACTGCAAACACTACTCAGAGCCTGAAGGTGAGAACTAAGAATAAACTTTTGACTGAAGAGATGTCAACAAAAAGGTGTGCAACGTATGGTAACATGTATTGCGTCTCCCTGGATGGCTATAAATGGATATTTTGCAATAGTGGTATTTTGCCCTTAACTTCCACTCGCTGATATCATGAAAAGCCTTGCGTTCAACGTTCTTTGCAAAGCAAGTCTTGAAAATTTCAAAACTAAAAGAATGTTGATCGAATTTGCCAACCACCATTCAAAACAAAAATGGTATGTCGTTATTCAAACATTGTAGTAGTGAAATCATAAGCAGTTTTCAATATACGACATAAATATATATGTATGGAATAGGTAATTTAATCCACGCTGATTTCTTGTAAACGAAGACGAAGGGAGCCAATAAACTGTAGACTTTATGGCTTTGTTATTAGAATTTTGATTTGATAGTGGCGTTTATAGTAAATAGAGCTGATGCAGCATTGGTCATGACGATCGCGTGCAGCATGTCGCCTGGCACCGCCATCCCCGCAGGGCACTCCCCCCCAAAACAAGAGTGTAAACAAAACGCACCCGAAGAAAACTCTACTAAAAATACGAAAAATGAAACAAAGATTCATCATCCTCGCATTCCATTCCAACGCTTTACGAATTACTTGAAACTTGAAAATATAATTAACACTACCGAAACTGGTACAAGGCTTTCATTTTAACGACATTCCGACATCGAAAACTAACCAACCCCCACGAATAGAAACTAGCTAATTATCCACCAAGCTTTAGCCGCGGAGTTAACGTCACAACGCGAAATTTACAATGCAAATCAGTCGCGGAATATTAGTTATAGCGTCAGCGTTGAATTTCAAAATTAGTAATTTTAATACTATAAGTTCAGTCCGCCCTACGACACGACTAGAGAAAGGCAGTTTTACTATGGGCGCACACGTTCTACTTTTGTTCGCTGAACTTTAGCGATGGAGGACCAAGTACGTATAGTGTGCGACAATACAGGCGCAAACGCCAGGCTACGTATTGCATGCGAGCCGCGATTCTGTTCGATTTAATGTTATGCCGAACCGCCTACGAAGATTGCGATGCACATAAGTCTCGAAAGTATCGGTTGTATTGTGAGTTGTGACGGTTAGGAAGCTCCGTGATCGGCATACCGCACTAGCGTGAATAGTTCGTGCATAGACACTGCACTGTATGGATTTCAGTGCGGGTGGGAAAGTTCCGATACACGAGGAGCTTTCCAGCCATGTCTGAAAATGGCAGAGATGTGCCAACGAGCGCGAATTCGAATTTACGTTCAGGCGTCCGCAGTCCGCCGGCGAATCTGCCTAGGGATCTGCAGAAACTTGAGCTAAGTTTCATCGAGTTGAATAAAGAACGCGCGCGGCAAAAGGAATGGAAAAAGTTAATTCGCGACATGGTGTTCCAGAGAGGCAAGATCCCGCTACTGCTGGCGGTGGAGGCTGGCAACCAGAGCATGGTGCGTGAACTGCTGAGCGCGCAGACAGCGGAACAGCTCAAGGTTTGTTGACATCTGATAATAACATAGCTTTTTTAATTCCTCTACAAGTAAGCCCTAAGTGAAGATGATGATGCAGTATAAGATTCTAGCAGACTTGGCTGTTAGATAAATCGGTAGCTTATTGACTTAAAAGTTGCCTTCTCCAAAAATGTCGTATCGAAATTGTGTGTATTTCTAGTGAGTTATAGCGAAGTTCATATTTTGAAAATCTTACAAATAACAGAGTGCACGTTTCCAAACCTAACCCCAATCAATCAAGTAGGTATTAGGGCCAGGAGGAAGAACGCTAAGATTGAATTTACGCAGTGATTAATTTTACGATAATTTTTGGTGTGCTAGTTAACGTTTCTAAGGTGTGACGGTGCAGGCACAGAGGAGATTTCTGTTATCACACAGTGGGAAAATACAACGCGTTGAAACCAGCAAACCATTTTGTTTAGAATGGCCAATCCAGTGCATATAGTACATAGAGATCGTTGGGGTAGTCACATCCCCTTCACTCGTCCAGACTTCTTTTTATCTACTCTAAGATGCCAACGAACTAACAGCTGTTAGACGTATGGCAGTTATTTTAAACCTCCATACCCAAAATCGGTTTCGACACGGCATCGTACCAGAACGCTAGCAGGTTAATAACTAGCTATGGCCCAAGTCTCTAACCAGGCCAGACTCAAAGAAAACTTAGAATTTATTTATTCCCAAATTGACCTTGCCGTAGACCCCCGAGACCTCCCACTTATAAGACAACAGCGCTCACCACTGGCGCAGTGGTCGCTTACTTCACTCCAGAGGCTGACATTACAACTATACAATAATAATAATGATAAACAAATTTTAGAGTAAAGACGTTGTATATAGGCTAGCACACCATCTGGAGACACGGCCTTGCACCTCGCAGCGAGAAGACGAGACGTGGACATGTCGCGCATCTTAGTAGACTATGGGTCTGTTGTGGATGCAGTCAATGGAGCTGGTCAAACGGCACTGCATATAGCTGCCGCTGAGGGTGATGAGCCGTTGGTGAAGTACTTCTATGGAGTACGAGCTAATGCTGCCATCGCTGACAACGAAGGTAGGGCTTGAGTCAGATAATCTAGGTTTGCAATTTATCTTTGTCTGCGTCGATATTTTAACTGAAACAACTATCTTGTGGGCTGACATATAGATAGGTCACCAATGAAAGCCCTTTAAAAACTAGATTTTAAAAAAAACTTGCGGGACCAAAGTCCCAAGGTCAAATTTTTTTTAATTACAAAACTAAGGGTTTGTAGTTAAGAAACTAGATTTTTAGCTTTAATTTCGTATAGTTTTCAGCCTCAAGAAACTCAAAGGTAGCTAAAGGCATATAGTACCGAAAATTATGAATAAAAAAATTCGGCCAGATTAACATCTCGTATTATGTTAACCTATGTAAATTAGGAGTAACGGACGTTTTATGTTACATGGTTACATGTCAAAAATAAAGGCGAATGCAAATTATTATGTGAATATGAAATAGCTGAGTTCTCCGAAAATTGAATTTTCTGCTAAGTACTTTCTTTCGTTGATTAAGGTTACCCTTTACCCAGAATTCAAAACTTTTTACAACAGGAAATTAATTATAGTCAATGTATTAATAATAACAATTATGATTTCATCTATTGTCATGATAAAACAAAATTAATGATTCTCTGAATTGAATCTCCGTCAGAAATTCTTTGTGGGGTCGAGTGTACGCTTTTATAACATGGTTCCCAAAGAGTTTCTAGATTTACCATTACATAAATTTAAAGATTTAATTTAGATTTTAATTTTTCTTGTACATATTTAAAGCATTTCTATTATAAATATAATAAATAAAAAAATCTCCAGAAAAAAAAAATAAGACTGTTAAACAGCATTTGTTAAGTCGAGTTTATTACACTATCGATGATTTTCTGAATGACAAAGTGGCATGGAAGCAACCGGGCTCGCACCCAGTTACCCACAAGTCAGTGTAATACCTACTTGTAACGTAATGTATGTGTTGTATTGTTACTTATTGTAATCTTTTTCTTTTTTTAAGAAAAGAGCAACTGCTGAGTTTCTTGACGGCTCCTCTCAGTAGAATCAGTTTTCCGAACCGGTGGTAGAGTCTTGACGTATCATAAGTGTCACAAGTTGTCCTACATGAAATAAATAAATCATTTAACATTTATCATTTATCGAACTTTTAAAATATTTAAATAAGAATTTCAATTCATAATCCTGATATTATTGTAACATGCCTCAATAACAAAAAGATGTCGCTCTGTGTTGCATACAACGGCCTATCGTTTAACGTTCATATCGTAAATAGTTTCATTTTTAACCAACTTCCAAAAAAGGAGGCGGTTCTCAATTCAGCGCGTATTTTTTTTTAATGTATGTTACCGCATAATATCTCTGTGCTTTCTAAACGGATTTGAAAAAAATATTTTTTCAGTGGTTAGAGGAAGCTCGCGAGGTGGTCCTATAAAAATTCTGACTACAAATCCTCAATCCTGATTCTGTAGGTGTACCTACTACATGAAATCCTCAAAACTAGGGAGTTAGGAAATTTTGATGGTGAATTAATATAGTTGGTATCAAGTCACGTGTATCTATACGATTCAACTCTGAGCCCCAACTCCTCAACTCTGATGCTGCAGGATACTGCACTCCTAAGCCGTGGGGATTTAGAGAACACTAAAAATTTTAAAATAAAAATTCTTTCCAAAAAACCGACTTCCAAAGCCACTGTAAAGTGAAAAATAATTTTGATTTCTACACACTATGTTGAAGTCGGGCGAGTATAACAAAGATAGGTAAAGACGACGCGTGAGGCTCGCAAACTTCAACAAATCTAAATTATTTTTTACTTTACAGTGGCTTTGGTAGTCGGTTTTTTGGAAAGAATTTTTATTAAAATTTCACATCTACAGATAGGACGCCGATGCACCTAGCAGCGGAGAACGGTCATGCAGCAATCATTGAACTATTGGCTGACAAATTCAAAGCTTCCATATTCGAGAGGACCAAAGACGGCAGCACTCTAATGCATATCGCTTCATTGAATGGTCATGCTGACTGCGCAATGATGCTTTTCAAGAAAGGTGTCTATCTGCATATGCCAAATAAGGTGTGTAATAAAATTTTGAAAAGTATATTCCAACTGTTTAGTTTTTGTTTTTACTTAATTTTTCGTACATACTAGCGAGGCTGTCGCTGGGTCAGATTTTGTGGGACTGTATATTATAATAAATCTATGGCATGGACTTTTACAGTCCCACCAACTTATCTGGCCCGGTGGCCAAAATTGGAACTAATTTTTATGCCTGTTTTGTTTTTGTTTTTATTTTTCATATACACATACTAGCGATGCTGACACTGGGTCAGTTATGTTTGACAGATATAACATGTACTATTACCTATTCTGTGCTATAACACTCAAATTTGGAACGTAGATACTCATCATTAATGTGTTTTCACAAGATATTTCATACATTGTTGTAACAAAGGTTTAATTATTAGGTATTAGGAAAACTCAACTCAAGAGATTTTGTAATACGTAGGTATAGATGTTTAAAGCTAAAGTTTCTATGTAAAAGTATGTAATGTAAAAGCGATCACGTGTGTCATCATAGTTATAAGCATTCACTTTAAAAAAGCTCAGTGTTATTTTCCTAGAAACTGGCATTCACGAACGTCCTTGGTAATAAGGAAATGAGCTCATAAGTTTGTGTACACATAAATCACTTTTAAATTCTGTTAAGTTAAATTTGCTGAAATAAAATTGGTCAGTCAGGTAGCTTAAACTGCGTAGCCTTAACTATATTTTTTACGGGCTATTTAGGGGTATTCGCCTTTAAACATTATTATCAAAGTGTTTACTTTTGGAATCAAGAACCGATTAAAGATTAAGGACCGTTAAAATTAATCTATTGTTTTACATTAAAAATATAAATTTGTAGCATAATTTTCATTGAATTTACGAAGAAAATGTTAAAATTTCTCAATTATAAATAAACTCAACTCAAAAATTTTATTTGATCTTGTCATCCTCATGATGTTGGTTGGTTCTTTTTTTTAAATATTTCTAAACCGTGTTAAAGAAGCAATTAATATTAGCAATAATAATTAAAATATTTACAAACAATAACCTACTACAAAAAAATTATAACATTAATTATATGCACTGATGGTTATATGGTGGACAAGCACTGGCGCCTCTCTGAAATTGCCAGGCTAAGCCTTTAGGCTAAATAAGCGCTAGCTTTTGGGCCGCCAGTAGCGCGGACCAACTTTTGAGAAACATTAAAAAAAAAAGCGTTTCTGGAGTTTTTATTTTATGTTTTTTAGGACGGTGCACGGAGTATCCACACAGCAGCAAGATACGGCCACGTGGGCATCATCAACACATTGCTGCAGAAAGGAGAAAGCGTCGATGTCACCACTAATGTAAGGGAAATTTCAAATTTCTTATTACCTTTGCGACAAAATATTGGTAGGTACACTTATTTTTAGACAGCTTTCTTCGTTATTATTTATCCCTAAAGTCAATTACTGCAAACTCATAGTTTTCTTAATTTGATCCATTATACTTCGGTACTTCCCCTTCCAAAATTATTACTATTCTGTCTTTATTGATGACAATTTCATCGGTTATTATTTAACGGTGGGAAAATCTTCCATAGATACCCGACCACATAGGATCGGGTTACGTGGGATTTTAACCCACTAAAACCCCCTCGGTGACCGTCTTCAGCTCTTATGATAGGTGGTATACCTATGCCACAAACTATTTTTTTGTCTATACCACCTGTTTCTTGTACGTCATTATAATTTCGCAAAATAACTCCTGTTTCTATGGTTATGGGCAGGACAACTACACGGCCTTGCATATAGCGGTTGAGTCGTGCAAACCAGCGGTTGTTGAAACACTTCTTGGATACGGGGCTGATGTGCACATACGAGGGGGCAAACAAAGGGAGACCCCATTACACATTGCTGCGAGAATTCCTGATGGTAAGGCTTGCATCTTTTTGGAGTTTACTCCATACGAATCGATTTTCATATATAAGCCCGGGGTATAAAAAATTATGGGGAGTAAAATCAAACTTTCTCCGTTACGTTACGTTTATGTTTCCATGGTAACACTTTTTATATTTCCATGACTATGTAATGTATTTTGATGAATATAAATTATACAATTAATTTTATTAATATATTAGATATAATAATTAATTAATTAATAAATGTATCAAGCATTCTTTAAGTAATATAAAAATGCATTCATTTACCCTCATTCACTAATCTATATATTTTATTCGTTCGCAAGGAGTAAACTCCAGTTGTACGTCGGACACACAATTTTTTTTTCTTTAAGTTATCCCTTGACTGTGATTTGTCCTATATATTCCTAATTGGTGGTAATTTATTTAAGCGCGTACTTGTACGGAAGTTTCGCGTGTTAATCTGATGTATTAAATAAATTCACTCATAAAATATATGAATTTCTTACCTTGGCCGACGTTATGGTTATTGCTATTAGCAAGTGGTTATAAATTGCAAGCGTCTACCTTCGTATTTTTATATAACGGGTTTTATCAATGAATCGGTAAATATTTTTTTCCATGTCCCGGGAATCCTATACCAATCCTATTATATAATAATATATACTAGAAGAGTTATCTTAGCGTTGTTTTCTCGAAAAAGTGCTAGTATCTATGAATAAAGTGAATGAAGAAAATAACATAAAGTATACCTACCTTAGTGCATTCAAATTCAAATGGTTTTTAGCCGACTTCTAAAATCGGTTCTCAATTCGGGGCGCATCTTTTTTATTCAAATAATTTTTTACAAGTGCTTTTGATTCGTCAAATGAATCTACCACTAGTTTGGAATGCCATATCAACTATTAAGCTCCTAACCGTTTGATTTAAACTTACAGGTGACAAGTGCGCATTAATGCTATTAAAATCTGGCGCTGGACCTAATAAAGCCACTGAAGATGGTATGACACCCGTCCATGTAGCGGCAAGATATGGAAATTTGGCAACATTGGTACTGCTTTTAGAAGACGGCGGCGACCCACTTAGGAGAACAAAGGTACTTAAGTATATCTATTTTCTTGTCATTAATAAAATGGAAAACTAATGAAAGAATTACAACAGATACAATCCCTAAGAAATTCGTAAGCACCATCATTCAACGAGGTACATTCAAAAATGCAAACATAAGAATTTGACTTTGTTAAGACCTGTATGATTCTTTTAATCACAAAAATGACTGCATATAATTACTATAATAGTATTGTTATAGTTATAATAATATGCAATACATAAGGTTGTTTTAACGATCTAATAGATTAAATCCCATGTGAAGTTTCTACGCATTTGGGCCTATGTTCTCGCGTAAGCTTATGTCAATCAAGTCCGAGGTTGGTCCAATGGAGTAGTAAGAGTACATAATATATCCATACATAACATTGCCTATTATTTGTATCAAAATCTATGTTATGATAAAAAATAATTAATGCAAGTCACCTATTTTAGTTCAGAATAATAATGCACTTTTTATAATTAACAGACAGGCGAAACGCCACTTCATATGGCTTGTCGAAGCTGCAAGCCAGATATTGTACGACATTTGATTGAATTCGTAAAAATACGTAAAGGTGAAAAGCTTGCCACAATGTACGTCGATGCCGTTGACGAAGACGGTGCGAGTGCTTTACATTTCGCTGGACAAATTACGAA
Organism: Erebia aethiops; assembly: GCA_923060345.2. NCBI lineage: Eukaryota > Metazoa > Arthropoda > Insecta > Lepidoptera > Nymphalidae > Erebia > Erebia aethiops. Next base: position 4,795,337 of record OV281093.1, on the reverse strand, counting down.
AGAAGAGGTCAAAGCAGCTTCTGCGGATAGAGAGGTAGTCAAGTGTCTCATGCAAAATGGTGCAGATGTAAATCTGCAAACGAAACATAATCACGAAACAGCTTTACACTTTTGTGCAATAGCGGGCAACAACGATGTCTTAACAGAAATGATAACGGATATGTCAACTGCCGATGTTAGTAGAGCTCTGAATAAACAGAATTCCATCGGATGGACGCCTCTACTCATCGCATGTAACCGAGGCCATATGGAACTTGTTAATAATTTACTAACAAATCATGCAAGGGTAGATGTGTTTGATGTGGAAGGTAGATCAGCTTTACATTTAGCTGCTGAACATGGATACCTACAAGTGTGTGATGCTTTATTGACAAATAAAGCTTTTATTAATTCTAAAGCAAGAAACGGTCGAACTGCATTACACTTAGCGGCAATGAATGGTTTTGCCCATTTAGTAAAATTTTTAATAAGAGATCATAATGCTATGATCGATGTTTTGACATTAAAGAAGCAAACTCCTCTACATTTAGCAGCAGCGAGTGGACAAATCGAAGTCTGCAAGTTGTTGCTTGAACTAGGTGCCAATATTGATGCAACAGATGAATTAGGTCAGAAACCGATCCACACTGCTGCACAAAATAATTATTCAGAGGTAGTTCAGTTATTTCTTCAACAACATCCCAACTTGGTGATGGCTACAACTAAAGAAGGGAATACATGCGCACATATAGCAGCTATTCAAGGATCTGTTAAAGTGATAGAAGAACTTATGAAATTTGATAGAAATGGTGTCATATCAGCGCGAAATAAGCTAAACGACTCCACACCTCTGCAATTAGCTGCAGAAGGCGGTCACGCCGATGTGGTCAGGGTATTAGTCAGAGCTGGAGCATCGTGTACTGATGAAAATAGAGCTGGGTTGACTGCAGTCCACTTAGCGGCTGAACATGGTCACACAAATGTGCTTGATGTTATGCGTTCTACTAACACTTTAAGGATATCGAGTAAAAAGTTAGGTTTAACTCCACTCCACATTGCAGCTTACTACGGGCAAGCAGGTAAGCATTTGTTTTCAAAATTGTGATAAATTTTATTTTTAAATTACTAATTTTCTTTTTTTTATGTAGAAACGGTTCGTGAACTGTTGTCTTATGTACCGGGAACTGTAAAATCTGAACCACCAACTGGAATGTCGTTGGTACCAATCTTGGGATCTGAATCTGGTCTAACTCCACTTCACCTTGCCGCATATAATGGCAATGAGAACGTCGTGAGATTATTGCTTAATTCAGCTGGAGTACAAGTTGATGCTGCTACAAATGAAAATGTAAGTCATATTATGAGATAACATAATTATATTACACTAGTTGATGCCTGCAAATTCACCGCGTGGACTGAGGTTTCTTGGTTCCCGCGGAAGTTCTTTAATTTTCCGGGATAAAAAGTAGTCTATTTGTTATTCCAGACTATAATCTATCTCTATGCCAAATTTCAGCCAGATCCGTTCAGCCGTTCTGGCATGATTGAGTAACAAACATCCATCCAAACTTTCGCATTTATAATATTAGCATAGATAATAATTAGTTAATTAATATCTTATCTGCGGAAAAGTAATACATTTCAATTTACAAATTTTTAGACTCAATTTCATTATAACAAAAAAACATTAATTTCAGGGATACAACCCACTTCATCTGGCATGTTTTGGGGGACATATGTCAATAGTTGGTTTACTGTTGAGTAGATCAGCAGAATTACTGCAAAGCACTGATAGACATGGGAAAACAGGCTTACATATAGCATCAACGCACGGGCATTATCAGATGGTCGAGGTTTTACTCGGGCAAGGAGCTGAAATTAACGCCACAGACAAAAACGGATGGACTCCTTTGCATTGTGCATCGAAAGCAGGACATTTAAACGTGGTTAAGTTGCTGTGTGAATCGGGAGCATCGCCTAGAAGTGAAACAAATTTGAATTGTGCGCCCATTTGGTTCGCGGCGTCCGAAAATCACAACGACGTCCTTGAATACCTCTTGCACAAAGAACACGATACGCAATCGCTTATGGATGATAAAAGGTTCATTTATAATTTGATGGTGTGTTCGAAAAACCACAACAACATACCCATAGAAGAGTTTGTATTAGTTTCGCCAGCACCTGTTGATACTGCGGCTAAATTATCCAATCTGTACATTAATTTATCGACAAAGGTATGTATGCAACAACAGCATAACTCACATGTTTTAATTGATATTAGTATTCATGGTGTGTAATTTTTAACAGGAAAAAGAGCGTGCCAAAGATCTCATAGCAGCCGGTAAACAATGCGAAGCAATGGCTACAGAGTTGTTGGCTTTGGCAGCCGGTGCTGACTCAGCCGGCCATATACTTACAGCTACGGACAATAGAAATATAGAATTTTTAGATGTATTAATAGAGAACGAGCAGAAAGAAGTTATCGCCCATACTGTAGTTCAGAGATATCTTCAGGTAAAAAATAGGTAACTTCGTCTACTAAAAAAATAGCTTCCTTTGATGTGTTTTCATATATTAAATTTACGTTTTCATTTTAGGAACTCTGGCGGGGCAGCCTCAAGTGGACTGGCATCAAAATTTTGTTCCTTTTTTTCGCGTTCATAATCTGCCCACCAGTTTGGGTGGTGTTTTCCCTTCCGCTAGGTCACAGATATAATAAAATTCCTATAATTAAGTTTATGTCATATTTAACGTCACATATTTACCTAATGGTATTATTATCATTAGTGGCTATAACGCCTATATATAATTCTATATTTAGGGAAAGCTTAGTACCTAGATGGTATGAATGGATACTACTCATTTGTTTGAGTGGTCTTTTACTTTTTGAATTAACAAACCCTAGTGATAAATCAGGCTTAGGTTGGATCAAAATTGCAGTTTTATTATTAGGTATGATAGGAGTAGCGACCCACGTCGTGGGGTGGATTTTTATATTACCTAAGTATTGGCCAACATTAATGTATTGTAGGAATCAATTTTTTGCCTTATCATTTTTATTAGCATGTGTGCAAATATTAGACTTCTTATCCTTCCATCACCTCTTCGGCCCCTGGGCGATTATTATTGGAGACCTCATGAAGGATCTCGGAAGATTTCTTGCAGTATTAGCGATATTTGTATTTGGATTCTCGATGCATATTGTGGCACTAAACCAACCGTTTAGAAACATATACAAACCAGAAGATAACAAATACGCAAGACAAGCGAGAAAAAGACTGTTTTCAGACGGTAAGGACTTTCATTTCTATTAGTGCCCATTAGCTTGTCACGATAAATAGTCATCTTTCCACCTTAACCATAATTTTTTCGAAAAAAAATTGTTAAGTACCATTATAAGGATACAAGTAATGAATTAGGTTATTCTCCTAATTATTTAATTGATTTTCTTTACAATGCAACAATTTTCATTTTGAAATTATTACACGGTAGATAATAATCTCCGAACGAAGCGACAATTATTTGATTCTCGATGGATTGATCCTGGAGAATCTTATCGAAGAAAACAAGGTCCAGCGAGTCGTAAGTTTGTGTTAGTGATAGTCGTGAAATACAATATTCCAATACTTTCATTCATACGATGATTGCATTTTATCGATGTGCTTATTTTGTTTTAATTTATATTCCATCTGCTTGCAAGCTTGAACGTTTGCCACAATATCGAGAATGTTATCATCGTCGACAGAAAATTATGATTTTATATTTTTGTTTTGTTTCGATTAACCGTTGCAACAAACACAAGAATTGTGTGGAATGAGATAGCTGATAGGCCCATGTATACATATTACATACACACAACTTGCCGTGTTTACAGCATGTCTTCATTGTAATGTCGAAATTGCTATAAACTATGGCAAACTTTAATGTTAGTTTTAGATATATAACCTAATTTACGGCTAAATGCATTTTCTATCGTACGTCCCGAATAAAAGCTCACAAGTTTACAAAGGGAAAGATGAGAAATATTACTATTTTTCAGATTTTAAATTTACAATAGAAAATGCATTTCGCATCACAAGTTTTTAGAGGAATGAGTGGCCGACTTCACCGCATTCAATGGAGCAAGTTTGATTTGCGCATGGCGTGGCTGGCTTTTGTCCTGCGTTTGTTCACCGACGTCTTGAGGTACCTTATCTCTGACATGTTTGGCTAATGTCGTCGATGTGGCGTCATCGTTTCTGACACGAGTAGAGGGGATTGGGGTAGATTGATGCAGGCACGTGGAATACTTTGAACGATTCGAAGCTACATTTTTTTTCCCTAAAACACTTCTCAAGCTACACCGTACATGTCTACACAAATCAATCTACCCCATAGCGCACACAATTATTATAGTTAGTGGACTTGATAATACTAGATGTGATTTTTTTCGTTGATATACCGAAAGTTCTGTTTTGAGTGTAGAGCACCGCCTTAACTGTTTTTAATATACTGTCTACGAAGTAAAAATGAAGGGGTAAATTGATGTAGATTCTTCAGTCTTTACAAATTCACAAACAACTGTACAAAAGTCGTTCTTTTTACAAATGATTTAAAACTTAACACTTGGTTTTACTTTACTACATTTACGACAATCATTTAAAAATAATAAGGGCCAACCTGCATTAACCTACCCCTACATGAAATAGAAAACAGAATATGGTCCATTTGCGTGTTGTCTTCTAGCGACGCTATCACCGATCGAAGCCTTGGAGAAATTGTTCTTCGCCCTTTTCGGCCAGATTACTTTGTCAGACCTTAACTACGTGTCGAGTTTACGACCTTTGTGGACACAGAACCTGTTCAAGTTCATCTTCGGTGGCTACATGTTGATGTCCATGGTGGTCCTCGTTACGCTCCTTATTGCGATGATGTCGGACACTTATCGGCGCATACAGGTAACTGCCGTCAACTTCAGCTCGCTTGTTCACAGTGACTATGAACCCGTTGTATTCCTTCGAGCTCCTGTTCTTCGCGGTGTTCGGGCAAACCACAACGGAGCAGACGCGCGTCCACAGGAACGACAGTAATACGCAGCCGGCCTGGACGAACTACTTGTTCAAAATCGTGTTCGGCATCTACATGCTGGTGTCGGTAGTCGTACTGATCAATCTGCTCATTGCCATGATGTCAGACACTTACCAAAGGATACAGGTATCGTACATGTAAACTGATTTAACATTAGCGTCGTCGGTTACTTTGAATTCTCAAACATTTTTTATCTCAATTTATATAATTAATCCTTTCAATCATGCTTAAGTCTTACGACTCACTACATTATCTAGTATTAGGTTTTTTGGGCCCCGCGGGAACTCTTTAATTTTCCAGGATAAAAAGTAGCACATGTGTTATTCCAGACTATAATCTATCTCTGTGCCAAATTTCATCCAGATCCGTTCGGTAGTATTAGCGTGAAAGAGTAACAAACATCCATACATCCATACTCACAAACTTTCGCGTTTAAAATATTATATATCTAGTATCTAGTAACTAGTAATACAGGAACTAGTATACTAGTACTAGTATAATATTATAAATACAGATTGTAAAGTTAATGAAAAAAATACTAATAAAATTAAGAGTAACTTCTGTACGTTGTACTGAACAACTTTTGTTCTAAGACTATTGATAATATTGCAAAAACTATTGATTTTAAACTCCATGTTTATATCCCCTTTATTTGTTTTGAACGATTTATTTAAAAGGACGCTATAATTTCAGGCGCAATCAGACATAGAGTGGAAGTACGGCCTGTCTAAGCTGATCCGGAACATGCATCGAACTAACACCGCACCGTCTCCTCTAAACCTCGTCACTACTTGGCTCATGTGGCTCATACACAGATGCAAGGTATGTACCTACGACTGCAGGTTAAAAATGTATATATGTAATCGTTACTCTGGGTACTGCTTCTAAATACGTAACTTCTAAATCGGCTCTTTTATGTTTTTGTCTTTTATAAACTCAAACAAACGTATTTTTCATGTAGTACACTTACTTACTTTACTCTACTTACTTTCTGTCTTTGTACTTTCTGTCTATTAATGATACGTCTTGTTTGAATTACACATCAGAATGCCAATTCTACTGAAAAGAGCCGGAGTAAAATAAAGTTTAAGACCTCAGTCAATGGTGATCCTTAATTTTGAGAATTTTACAATATTTTTAATCAATGATTATTATCAATGATATTGAATATTTATTCGTGTGATGTGTGATGCTGTCTGACTTTTTACGAAAATATATCCATAGACATCCCCATAAAAATCATATTTTTATTATTCACCTTATTGATACAGGACCGGCTGAACAAAAAGAAAAGGCCTAGCTTGGTGCACATGATCGGGCTGCAGCGTCAAGACCAAATGAGCGCCAGGTCTAAAGCCGGCGCCAAGTGGCTGTCCAAAGTCAAGAGAGGACAGGTTGTTCCTAAAGGTGAGATAAACGCTTTTACTACATATAGACAATAACCTACTAAATTTAATATTATTAATTGTGAATTAGGGACGAGAAGACCATTGGGACTGTAAAACATTTAAGGAGTTTGGAAATGAACGGCTTTTTATTTTATTTATACAGAGCTCTATACCTAATCCAAATAAAATAGACGAAACAATTCCAGATTCAACGCGCCTCTCCGTGGTCCACCTGAGCCCTCTAGGTTCTCAAATGAGCTTCAGTAACATGACGAGGATAGAGAACGTAGTGGACTGGGAGATAATCGCTAAGAAGTATCGAACACTGATGAGGGATGAACCAGACGAGCCGGTTAACAAAGAAAATGAAGCAGACAAGGTTGACGATGAGTCGGAAATAGTTCCTAACAACATCGCCGCTGCGCCACCTTGAAAACATAATAAATAACTGAACATGAATCAATTTTCTGCTATACGCAAGTTAGAGGTATAACGAAGAAGATTTGGAGTTACCACACCTGCTATGAAAATAATTGTTTACAAAGATATTCTTAACTAGATGAACCGTTATTCATTAATTATTTCTATTAATTACTAGCTGACCCGGCGAACTTCGTACCGCCTTAGTATGCAAAATTAAATGTATATTTTTCAATATTTCTGAGAGATTTTCGTAATATTTTTTTCCGTAAGAACCTTATCCTAATAATAACAAATACAACAAAAAAAGAATTAGTGAAATCGGTCCAGCCATTCACGCGTGATGCCGTGACCAAGGAAAATGGGTTTCATTTTTATATATATAGATATACTTAATAGAAAGATCCTGATGCAGGGGTAATTTGGGAATTTAAATTTTTAATTGTATCTAGTCTGGTTAAGTTTAGAAAACCTTAAGGGACGAGCAAATGATTTAAGTATAATATATATTTACATAAAAGGTTTGTAAAAATGATAGTTTAATTGTTTTCTTTTCGAAAACTTTAAATTTTAAAAGGGGTGTTAATGAGTTGCTACAACTTAGAGAAAACGGAAAAAAAGAAAATAATTACCTGGTAGAAAGTGCTTATGGATAACAAACAAAATAAGTAAAGTCATTTGAGTGAGTATGAAAGTCAATAAGCCGATCGAGAATGATAATAATTGAAAAAGTCTGGAGGTAAATCTTTAAAAAAAACAAAATATAACAGAAACAACATCTATATTAAATCATCATCATCTAGACTATTAACATCATATATATTATTTAAATTAAAACTAAGAAATAAATTAAAATGTAAATTAAAACTAATTAATATACTTATTTACAAAAAATACACGCCGTCCAAGTGATCGTTAATGGGCATGGTGCCCAAAACACTGGCGCTATTACCTCGTTAAATGGCAAGGCTAAGCCGTTGGGCTTAATAAGCGCCAGCTCTTTGGTCACCAGAGGCGTGGAAAATACAATTTTTATTGAAAACGTCTAGTCACAAGAATCTTGGCATATTAATATTAATGAACTTTATATTGTATTGTTTTTCATGATTTCATAAATTTGCATAATATGTTGTGAGTAATTTATAATGAAATTATGTACAATGTAGTTTAATAGTATTTGTATCCACAATAATTAATATAATGCTTCTACAATATCAATAGGTACATACATATTATTATGTTTATGAAAATAAAGAATTAAAGAATGTAAAATATAGAAATTAATTAAGGAGATCTCTTCGTTAAGTTATGCTCTAATAATAACTTAGTAGTAACTTAGTAGAATCGAATATTTTTTTAATAAAATGACGTGTAAATTTGTTGTAATAAGATAAAACAAAATATGTATAAAATGGGAAAATAAGCCTTACTCAAAACAATCGGATAATTGTGTAATAAATTACCTAGGTTAATTAGAATAGAATCAAATAATTTGTGTAGTAGTTTTAATAATAACTCTTACAATATTTTTGTAATTAAATATGTTGTGTTTTTACGTACCTACTCGATTGTTTCGATTAAAAATAATGCATTTGATGATGTTTTTAATTTAAACAAGCCTTTATACCCCAAAAATATACTATCGCACTTTTATTCCTATACTTTAATAGTGTAGGTATTTTCAGAAGCAACATAACTAAGACAAAGTAAATCCATGATTCATACAAAAGTCTGTATGTCTGTCAATGTCTGTCTGATAATGCTTATTGCTTGCATCCCGGAAACGGGCATGGCTGCCCTTTATCCAGAGAAATCAAGGATTTCCCACAGATTATTTATAAACCTTTAACCATGTAAACCAAGTCACGGGCATAATAGGGATGAATGATGATGTCTATATCAAAAACTAGCGATCCGCCCCGGCTTTGCACGGGTAGCACTAATGATCCTAATAGTCTATACCCAATGTAGCCAGTGGGCAGTGGGCAGGTTTTACATTTTAATATTACATTGTAAGAGTACGCCCCGTACTCACCATATCTGCCACAGCCACCAGCCCTTAGATTATTATATTATTTAATCTGAGCGTCGTCGGCCGGAGTCGCGCCATTTTCCCTTGCATTATTTCTATGATATCTCCTAAGATATTAATCTAAATTAAATGGTGTTAAGGACAATTTTTATCTTAATAAAATACTTGAGATGACAAACATATTTATTTTGATAAGGATTAATACTATGTCGGTAAAAACACCTTCACAAGTAAAGAATTGGTTTAGACCAAATTTAAAAATCTAAAAAATGATTATTGAGTCAACCTTAAAATATAGATATATGCTAACGCGGTCTCTTTTTTTAGAACCTTTTGAGAGGAACAATTAATTTCACCATACATTGTTTTTGTGTAACTTTACCTATTTACGCAGCGCACGCCACGTAAGCTCTCAGAAGAGACGATTTTTTCCGACTTCATTGACATTTTGCAATTTTAGTAAGGATTTCTAACTTTTTTCAAAATAAAATATAGCGTATGTTACTCGCTGATAATGTAGCTTTCTATAGGTGAAAGAATTTTTAAAATCGGTTGAGTAGTTTTTTACTTTTATCCATTACAAACAAACAAACAAATCTTTCCTCTTAATAACATTAGTTTAGAATTTTAGATAAATTATTTCTAACTGATTATTAAATAGAGGGTCTTCCAAAAGACCTAAAACTCACATCCTTGGTTAGTTTTAAGTTTGATAACTATTTTAAAATATAGATTAAAGAAAAATGTGCGTTGAAATTTGATGACGTCACAACTGTGAACTTCATACAACTTCCATACTAGAAGTGCATTTTCAAGTTTGATTGAGTTGCTGATTTGATTCTGTTCATCATAAATATTTTTTTTTTCAATTTATTTGTGCCACAATCTTACATTTTACCTATGCCTAGACTTTAATCACAGCTGTATAATTAAAGAAAACATTACTAACCAAGCAAATATTTGGTAACATTCAATTTTCAATAACACATTTTGTTTTTCGAGGGTTCCCATGTGAGATTGTATGATATTCTCTCAAATATAATATAGGTACGTCTGAAATTCTAAAACGCTGAATTATTTATTTACTAGATGATGAACGACGTCATCAGCGTGGATTAAGTTTTTTGAATTCCCGCGGGAACTCCTTAGTTTTCCGGTATAAAAAATACCCTATGTCATTCCCCGGGATACATTTATTCATTTATTCATGCTCATTTATAACATGATGATCATGGTGATCCTCTGGTGATCATCTCACACCGCGTTTAGACCATGATCCTAACATAATATTATATTGTATTCCAAAAATATTTATTTTTTAATTTACATTGACTTTCAAAGTCAATTGTTTTAAAGAAATTTCACTTCGCTTTTTGGGACATTTTCTCAATAGGTACTATCTATCGGGATTTTCTGACAAAAACTTCTCAGTACTAGCCCGGTGTTAGGAAGATGTTGTTTCTAAATGAAATGATTTATTTATTTCACATTGGACCACTCTACCGCCAACCATACAACTTTCATACAAATTTGTCGTTGGTAAAATCGTCTATAGTATAATAACCTCGAATAAATCTAGCAGCGGAGACAAAATCTAAATCCTATTTACCTACCGAGGTAGGTAAATAGGATTTAGATTTGGTCTCCGCTGCGTGGAGTGCGTGAATCCTAAAACTATGGTAAGGACGCATAGTGTACTAGTCCTATAGTGTCATATAGCATTTTGGCTATTTTTGAATTTAAAGAAATCGTTATCTATTAATTTGCAAGCAACGAAATTCATATTTCATCAAAAAAACGTAGTTCTTCAATTTAAAAGTGTTTGAATGTACTCCAAAGGGGGTAAGTTGCACCGAAATTGTAATTAGAGTAGTTATTTTATTACTAACTAATGCCCGCGACTTCGTCCGCGTGGATTGAGGTTTTTCGGTTCCCGCGAGAACTCTTTAATTTTCCGGGATAAAAAGTAGCCTATGTGTTATTCCAGACTATAATCTATCTCTGTGCCAAATTTCATCCAGATCCGTTCAAGCTGGGGCGTGATTGAGTAACAAACATCCATCCATACATCCATACATCCATCCATCCAAACTATCGCATTTATAATATTTATTTTATTATTTTATTGATACAAATGTTATATATTATACCTATTTTGTGAAATATGTATTAAAAATAATAAAAGATATTATAATTCTTTATCTAGTCGTATAATTTATTGGGTTTTTAGCACTGGATAAAGTATCCTTATGAGATACAAACAATGACCTTCTATAGGTCATTAGATACAAATTATAATGGAAACACGATAAGTAGTACTATCATATCCAAATGCTATTTAGATGACAGTTAGCAGTTGTGTTGTAAAAACTTTTTCAGTTCGCCGGAAATACAAACATTACAATAGAAACAATACAACATAAGCTTTATTACCTTTTAAGCTCGCACTCATAGAAAAAGTTACTGGTGTAAAATATTTGTCTTAAAACTTACCTTATTTAGTTACCTTTAAAATATAAATTAAATTGTATCAATAGTTTTTTGTTGATTAAAGGTTATATTTCGTACCTTATACAAACTAAACAAGATAAGAAATCTCTTGGTAAGAATAAAAAAATTTTGAATGCTTGGAAATTAATGATTATTTCATACGATGCTAATCCTAGTACATATTAATCTTATCATTTTATTTTTAGGTTCAATTTAGCGTACTGAGTCGATGCTGCGTATAATTGAATAAGAAAATAATCCCAATTAGGATTGTTTCGATCTTACACTACTATAAACTCACATCACAGCTTTTTACTAGTATAAAATGAATGAAAAAAACGTATAGTGAAATTAATATTACTTTAATCCATACTAATATTATAAATGCAAAAATGTGTCTGTTTGTACAGACAGACAGACACATTTTTGCACGCCGCGCCGTCTGCTACCCTTTTACGGGCTCATCTGTTCAACGGATTTTAATGATATTTGGCATTGTATCCCGGGGAAGGACATAGGCCACTTTTAATCCCGAAAAATAAAAGAGTTCCCGCAGTATCAAAAACCTTAATCCACGCTGACGAAGTCGCGGGCATCATCTTGTAATAAATATACGGGTAATATATTTTTCATCAAACTTATATGCTTATTAATTGCTTACTATTTTAGACTATAAAGATTAAAGGTAATCAATATCGTATATTATTAGGTATTAAGATTAATAAACATAATTATTAAGTTCGCGCTAACTAACAGAGCTAACTTGAATGGAACTACAAAGTTAAGAAATCATGCAAATGCGGTGCGTCGTTTTATTATTATTCTACACTGTGACCATGCCCATTCGCAACCGGTAACAGACGTTGGAGTGTGATCGCTTGAACCTTGCTCTCAAAATGAAATTTCTGCTCGAGTAGCATGGGGCCTTAACAAATGCTGTTTGACACAGTCTTTAAAGGGAAAAGAGATTGCATTTAACTTGTGCACTATAATATATCCCGCGTTGGCTGATCTCGAAAATATGGGCGAAGTGCAGTCGAAATTTGATCGACATTTTCTTTACTATAATATCGATCTTTGAAGAGTTGGGACTTAAGGAAACTTTAAGCCACAAGCCTATGGCTTAGGAGTGTTGCATTCTGCATCATCAGGATTGAGGAGATGGAACTTGAGTTAAATAATGAAGTTGCCCGGTACGAACCGCAGTCAACGATTAGATACTCCTAATTCACAAACTTACATTTATTCACTGAAATCATACAGTTAAGGGAGCCCTGCATTGGGATAAATTGGAATTTAATCGTGTAGTCGTTACTTAGTAGTAACAATATTACTCACCATAATAAACAGTTCTGAATCTCTATAACTTAGATGTAATTACAGTTATAGCCCTGCAGTATCAAAAATTGGGAGTTGGACTCAGAGTTTTTATGGCGTCATTTCGTTATTTCCTCTAGCCATTAAAAAATAAGAAAATCCGTCCAGAAGTCTCGGAGAAATCGCTGTAAATTGATGTATAGAAAAAACATTCGCCCTGAATCGAGAACCTTCTTTATGAAAGTCAGTAGCTATAACAGAAGCTGTGTGTTGAATGGTCGGACAATTTTATGATATTTTTCGCGATAAAGAGCGAGTTTCAACAGAAAAGTAAATGATTTGGTTTTAATAAAATTTCGGTGCTGAAAATTATGCACGGAACCAATCAACCAGTAGAGCCTATATAGTCTTGGAAGACTGAAATTGAAAGATAGTGACAATGTAAGCACATAAATAAGGTTCTTATCAGTATCACCTATTATATGAATATTCGAAGGCTGTGTAACAACATCGACTAGCACCCAACAGCTTCTATAGGACGTCTGAAAAATGTGGATCTATTACACTATATTACCAGTTTTATTACTTTCGCTGGGTAAGTATTTTTGATTAATTTAAAAAAGAAATTTGTTTTTAGTTGGCTATAATATTATTATTTGATACTTTATGTAATGCTTTTACCTAGTTATTTTTTTTTCTTTATTTATTTAGGGGCTTTTATAATTAATTACATGTCAGCCCCATTATAATTTTGCATTAGAAACTCTACGAATATAAATGAGTGTTAAGTAGTAGGTACCTTGGGTACCTAATGAAGGACGCGTCCTCAAAATGAACGACTCCTTAGCATAAGTTAATCACTCGCGATCAGCACTTCGAGAATTTAATAAATGCTCAAAGAATCCTTTTAGTACTCTCTCTGGATTCACTATTGCTGTTACCCGTTGAGGAGTTTCGTCCGCAATCTCCCAACTAAGTTTTCATCAGATCTTTACGAAATTCACAACTTGACAGCATTTAGTTTTGTAAAGAAAAATAATTGGACGTAGTTAAGCAGAAAGGACTCAACCCACAAAAAGTCATTTTTGAGTTATCGAATTTTAAAGTTTAGAAAATAATACAATAGAACTTAATGCTAGCTAGCCTAACCTAATTACTATATAAATCATGCCCGCGTGGAATGGTGGCAAGAATGCTGGCTGCATTTCCGCGCTGATAAGTTAGATGATAATTCCATAGATTTATCCATAAATCTATTGATAATTCCTCCATGTTGTTGTATTTGGAATATTTTGAAATATTGTCACACATGGGCAAATATACAATAGTACATTATGGTACAAGTGAGTAATGTTGGTGATTACCACTGAGGCGCCATTGAGACCCGAGCCGTCAGGTGAGGGTCTTAAGATAGCCGAGGACGGTAATCATCAATACACACGTGTATCATACGACGTTTTTCAACACACTTGTGAAGAAAATAATACTAATAAATAGTTTTATTTAGTAGATAAAAAGTTTATTTAGAGAAACAATTAGTAAATGTGCAGTTAGTAAAATTATAATTAACTGTTTTTGATGGCATAGCGGTCTCATCAGATAGATTATTTACTGAAATACTTTCATGTTCTATTGTTATTTGAGATGGTTCATTATTTGTGTAGGTAGGTGAAATCCAATCATTGGATGTACTTGGTGTTTCGCCAGTAGGACGCGCCTCAGAATCAAGTCTAATTCTTTTTGTGATTTTTGCACAAATTTCCTTCTTGTTTAGTATGGAATCTTCTACGTATGATTCTGCTACATTGCTAGATCGCCACCCACCATGACGCTTCAAGGTCATTATATCAGCTCCTGAATTAGCCAGCAAAGTAGCTGAAGTTCTTCTGAAACTATGTCCAGTATAGCTCTCAGCATCTGCTAAACCTAAAAACTTAGCGATTTCTTTAGGCATAGAACCAAATTTGTTTATACCTATAGGCTGACAGGTACATTTACCATTCTGGTAATTTAGAAAGAAACGGTCATTTTTTGCTTTTGGTGAACGCAAACTTTCATACTTCTTAACAATTTCATAGAATGGACCGTGTATAGTGAACGACCTCGGTATTTTATTTTTCGTGATAGGTATCTTCACTAAAAGCATCTGGCCATGGTTCTCTACGTCTTTTAGAGTTATATTTGTTAATTCTTGTATCCTACAAGCACCAGTTACACCAAATATCAAAGCAACCTGGAAAAAAAGAGTCAATAATTAAGTTCAACACACAACACAGGCTGAAGTCGCGTAGATATTTAAAATTATTTTAACTAACCTTTGTAGCCAGATATTGGTTATCTGGAGCATCTTTTAAAAATTTTTCAATATCGTCAGACGATAAAACCTTTGATTTCTTGCTTCTAAATCCATCGAATAGTCTCTTTAGATAAGCTGATAAATTAGAGTATGTTTTTAAGTCCACTCCATTCTTTGTTCGGACTGTACTTTTTAACATGGAGTATATACACCACAAAGAGCTAGATTTGTACTTAGAAGATAATTCTTTAAAGTACGCCATGAACACATTTTCTGAAAAAGACTGCGTATTCTTGTTGTTTTGCCATTGTATGAAATTTTGGTACGCTAATAGATATTTTTCCTTGGAGTTTTCAGGTAGTAAACTTTCCATAACGTTAAGGGCTTCACATCTTATATCGGGCGGTGTACAATTTTCTTCATAATTAGTACTTGTTGACATTTTAATTACTAAATAACTGTAATTTCAACAGTGAAAACGAGTTGTGAAAAATTTTTCGCAATGGCGGGAATAATTAATCAGTTTTCCTATGCGCGCGCATCTTACAATGGCGATCGGCCATAGACTAAAAGAATGAGGTTTCTTTTTTTTTGCTTTTCGCGAATAGCGTTTTAGCCATTACAAAATGGGGAATTTCAAGTTTTCTTTATTACAGAAAAAACAAAAGTTATATTTGAGTGAAAGTTTTATTTATTAAACACGTACTTACAAGTTAAAATTAACTATAATTTAAATACGAAGTTGCATGAAATGAGCAAGCAAAAGGTACATTATTTTATTTGTACTATTGAACACGACCTTTTTAGTATCGAAACTTTTTTGAAAACAAAGCAACAACCAATAAAAAAAAACTCTATAACTCACTTGTGAATAATAGCAATGAAAAAGTCACAGTTTGATTATAGGGGTCATTATGTGCCCAATTGCGGTGAAATTAGAGCCACTTTATGAGCAAGTGTGTTGAAAATATTTTTATGAAACAAGTTGTATTACGTTGACTGATGTATTTTTAACATTCATTTTTTATTATTTTATTTTTGACAAGTGGTTTTAACGTGATGGGGTGTTTCTTTTAATTTCTCAAAAAGGATCTAAGTAACAAAAAATTATGAACAAATAGATACTTACTTAAATAAAAATGATTTATTATTCTGCAAATTCAGGAGGGTAGTTCGTTCGTTATCATAGGCACCGCTTCTATGGGAGTATTTTTTTGTGTACTTTGATGATATGATTGATGATGTTAGTCTTATCTTCTATACCTACATTTAAAATGATTTGTCCTGATTGACTGGTCTATCAACGCACAGCCTAACTGCTGGGGTTAAAAACTTGAAATTTTGACAGTAAGTTTTTTTTGTGACGTAGACACTCACTAACGAAGGATTTTTCAAAATTCCACCCCCAAAGGCGAAATAAAGGGGGTGAAGTTTGTATTTAAGTCGTCATTTCTCAAGATATATCCATGAAATTGGTATTTGAGCTACTGGTTTAAAATTAAGAAATACGTGCTTCACATTTTTTGAAAATTCTACCTCAAAGAGGTGAAATATGGGATGAAAGTTTTTGTGAAAGTCCTTCATTTCTCAAGATATTTTTCAAGTTTTATCAACGAAAGTTCGTATTTTAGTTTTCGGTAAAAAATAAAGAATTACGTGTGTCACAGTTTTTCAAAATTCCACCTCCAAAGGGGTAATAATATATAGGGGCTGAAAGTTTGTTTTGAGTCATTTCTGTTATATTAAATATAGACCTACTTCTTTCTAGTTGGATTTAAAAGCGACCCAAGCAGTCTGGGTCGTTACAGTGGTTTGTAAAAAAATACTCGTCTTTATGTGGTTTGGCTCTCATCATTAAAAAAACTAACTTACCGTTGTAGTATCACAGATCTGTTTTGCTGAGTGATAGAACCAACCGTTAGGACCTCTTTGGTCCTTTCTAACTACTTACGTCCAATTGTAATAAAAAATCGGTTCAGAATAATTGACAGAATTAAGGCTTAAAAAGTAGATTCAGTGTGATTATCAAACAGACAGACAAACAAAATAGTATTTTGGACTTTACCTACATCGATAAAGCATATATTTGATGTACAGCAGTCGTCCAGAATGTGACTGGAACTGATATGTGACTGATGAAATCCATAATATATTGTTCTGTTATATCTGGATATTGGAATTCTGGATAATGGAAAACGATACTACACTCTACAGGGGTAACTTTACTCTTAAAATAAGGCTCCAATCTTTTATGAGTTGCTATTTCAACACATGTTGCTGGAGAAAATTATTAATTATTAATTATATTTTATAATGATAAGAGTCACGCATTACAGGTGCCGTACATGCTATTATCATAGGCGATGAGAATGACACTCGTTTTAGGTGCTACGATGGGTAAGTTTAATTTAATTGAACTAATATTATAATATAGCTGTGACAACGCATATCAGTCGATTGCGATGGTTAAGCAACGTTGACCCAAGTCGGTAACTGGATGGGTGGCCGAATTTGTAGGTTCAAATTTGGCCTTTTTGTTTCCTCCGTGCCTCGGAGAGCACGTCCCGGTTATTATCCCTAATATCATATCATACTTAAATAGTAATATTATAAATGCGAAAGTTAGTTTGTTTGTTGGTTTGTTGATTTGGACTTCAATCACGCTGCAACGGAGCAACGGATCGACGTGATTTTTGGTATGGGTAAAGTTGAGGACCTGGAGAGTGACATAGGCTTTTTATCCCGGAAAATTGAGGAGTTCCCGCGGGAAAAAACTTATTCTACGCGGACGAAGTCGTGGGCATCAGCTAGTCTGATAATAATCGTAACAAACCTAATCTGAGTTTAAATACTGTTAGTCGAGTTGTATGCGGAAAGACGTGGGAACCCACGAGAAGAGCTTTAAAACATCCAATCTACGTCGTCACCGCTTACACCAGACACCCCTACTGCCCTAGCCATTGATGTAGAATTTTTTTAGTGTACTCATTCTATTTCAATGGCCCTAGCCAACCATTTGCTGAAGAGGTCGAGCATTTTGACGACATCCGTGGCTACTCACAATCTCTGTCTCTGTCTGACATACTGTTACAATCTCTGTATGGCAACTTCTCTAGTCTCTACATAATACTTTGCTACATATTTTTTTGTTTCACAACTTTTTTAAACTCAATAAAATCACGAAAATCTTTAGCTGCAGACTCTAGAGTCTAGAGACTCTTCAATTACGAAGTAACTATTTCATCTGTGCTTTTAATTGCCTACTACCACAGAATAGGTAATAGTACGTTGTAGGTACCTACTCAGAATTTAAAATCGGAGCACAAAAATTGACTTCCTACTATGAGAGACTCATCTCATTTGCCTTGTTGGCTCAGTGGTAGCATGTTCGAACACCGATAACGAATTCCCGGTTTCGATTCCCGAGTCGAGCCACAATCAAGTATCTTTTGGGGTTTTCTGTTATGAAATTCTCAGTAAGTACTATTACTAGCCCGGAGTTAGGAAATTAGCGGTATTTCGTCTCCTTGCACGGAAGTAGTTGGTCCTGCGCTAGATCTCTCTCCGGTTGTGTCGGATTTTCCGTGCCACTATGTGAGTAAGAGAATAGAGAGTGCACCTATTTTAGCGCAGAGCAAGGAGATTAGCTGCCGTGCCCGAAATTCGGTCAGGATGGCATTTTTAATAATTCTTTAGTAATACCTACCTCGGTAGTGGTACAGTACCCGGCAATAAATATTGCACATCGACCTTTGGAAAGAGACAATCGGTTATTTCGGCTTCGTATAGCGTTATCCCTGTCGCACACTACCGATCGGTAGTGTGCGACAGAGATAATATTATTAGAGATAATAATACAATATTTATTGCCGGGTACTGTACCTACCTTTTTTTTTAAAGAGGGGGAAATCTTCATAAGATACCTGGCTTCTTGGGGTGGAAGCCAGGTTATGTGAGATTCTTACTCACAAAAACCCCTCGGAGGCCATCCTACGCGCATGTCGGGAAGCTTCGAGATCTCATAAATGAACGCAATCGAAGCCTCCCTGGCGCGGCACTTGGACTCATCCCTAGCAAAGCGGTCCTTTGAGGTCCCTTCGCGTGCTTCACCTTGATGCACCGCTGCTTGTGCTGCAACAAACGGCTCACTTCCCAGGGCCATAAAGATGGTATATTGAGCGACTGGAGCCCCACTCTAGATCGGTCGTGGGCCCGGGCCTGGGACTAGTGACGGACGGACGGATTAATGGATGTATCCGGGCGGTGGCTAGCGCCGCCTCGTTGGCCACATCTCCGAGGTGGTAGGTACCACCTCGGACTAAAGTAAAATTTTTAAACCTAGTTTTTTCTTTACAGATCCATTTCTACATATTACGATTTTAATTTCGACAATCCCACACCTTTGCTGAACTCGTCATGTTTCAACTCTTCAAGAGAGACTGTTATTTTCACATATGGTTTCCAAGCCAGCAATACTGGACCCTATGTACAAGCGTTGGCTGAAGCGCATTTGCAGGCTAACTACAACGTAATTCTGGTTATTTGGGAGAAATACACTTCGGCTGGCATAGGTGATGCAGGTTATCCAATTGCCGCTGCAAACGCCTTAATAGTGAGTATTTTATTAAATGCTACGAGTATACTTACTTAACTATATAGGTCATCGTAAAATTGCAAAAACCGTTAGATTGTAATCTAACTAGCGAAATTGTAAACTGTCGACAGATCATAATTTGACGCATTATTTTATATTAACCCAATAAAACCTAAGTGCCTGGCACTACATGATTATTTATATCGAACCCTAACGAGTCGAAACAGACAAGAAAACGTAAATACAAAAAATATTTCAAAAAATTACACTCAGAACATTGAACGGTTCACAATCTGTCGGCAGTTTACAATTTCGCTAGTTAGATTACAATCTAACGGTTTTTGCAATCTTACGGTGACATATGTATATGCGAAAGTTAATGAAAAATTGAAATTAAAATAAAATATAAATCTCTCTTACTCCATAGAATAGGATTAGTCCTGGCTGCGCTCCTAGGGAATCCTAAATCTATGTTTTACTCAGAATTTTAAAATTCGTAGAACAAAATAATCTTATTCAGTATCACGTACTTAAGGGGTAGTAGCCCCTTAGAAGTTTATTACTTTTACTAATATTATGACTAGATATTATTACTTTTACTAGCTGATGCCCGCGACTTCGTCCGCGTGGTTTAAGTTTTTGTTATTCGCGCGGGAACCCCTTAATTTTCCGGGATAAAAAGTAGCCTATGTCACTCTCCAGGTCCTTCACTACACCCATGCCTAAAATGACGTCGATCCGTTGCTCCGTTGCGGCGTGATTGAAGGACAAACCAACAAACCAACAAACAAACACACTTTCGCATTTATAAATTAAGTATGAAGTATGATGCGAAAGTTTGAATGGATGGATCAATATTGGTTACTGAATCACGCCAGACCGGCTGAACGGATCTGGATGAAATTAGGCACAGCGAACAAAGTTGCGGGCATCAGCTAGTTATGTATATATAAATTAGCTATGTGTAATTAATTATCCTTATTTTTTTTTTAGTACGGAGCCAAATGTGGTAATGCATTAGTATCATTATTCAAGGCTGGATTAAGCTTACCTAATGTTCGTCTCATAGGATTTTCATTGGGAGCACATTTTGTGGGAGCAGCCGCAGCAACGTGCAAAAAAGCTGGTTTTACTATAAAATTGTGAGAGCAATTTTTATTACTTACATAAAATATATTTTTATCACCAACGATTTGAATGAAATTCTGTATTTCGATTTACTTTGCATCTTTACGGATGAATTCCTAGGACGAACGTGGACGATATCCCTAGCATGTGCCCCTCCAGGGACCAGGGCTAAGACACATTCCCTAAACCAGGGACTGAAAAACAGATTCATAAAGGTTACAAAAATATAAGTGTTACAGAATGAAAGTGTAACAGAATCGAATGTGTAACCCTTTTGAATGTGTTTTTAATGCTGTTAACCCGAAACACTTATATTTCTTTATCAGAAACGAATCTGTAACAGAAATGAAAGTGTTTTAAAGTGTTTTGATGTGTAACCGAAATAGCGACGTTGCCAAATTTTCTGTTGATGCGGATTCAAATTTGAACCTAAGGTTAAACACCGTTGGTTGCAATTGTTTTAAGAAAAACATGGCCATGTTGTGTCAGTATGTCATGTGTGAAGTCCGATGAAGTGAGAAGAACGCGTTGTCACGCCGTGCAGTATGTTAGGACATGCTATTAGGGTTACAGATAAAAACACTTATTAACAGAAATAAACGGTTACAGATTGCTTGGGTTACAGTATCGTTTCTGTTTTCGTTATAAGGGTTTCTGTTTTATAACAGTTTCAAAAAACAGTGTTTAAACCCCTTATTTCGATTACTGTTTCAGTCCTTACCCTAAACTGACGGCCAGCGGTCTATTTGCGCAAAACAAAAACCATAGACTTTTTAAATTTACATTGCGTAAAATTACTAAATCATTGACAAAACGACCGCACGAAATGTCTGCGTCGTATGGGAAACACGTTTCATCTGTTTAGTTTAGTTTATGCAACTTGCGTAAGAGAACATATTATTATATTAATCTTTGATGCAACTGAATAATAAGATAAAAGTGCACGCGACTTTTTGGCCGCCAGACAATAATATTTTGTTGTGAAATTTTACTAAAAACGTTAATATAAATCTTTTTTTTTAGCTAGCCTTTGACTGCGATCTCACCTGATGGTAAGTCATGATGCAGTCTAAGATGGTAGCGGGCTAACCTGTTAGGGGCATGGCAGTTATATTAAAACCATACCCGTATTATATACATAATTTGTCTTTAATATGTTGTCACTTTTCGCATGTTAAACAAAACTTTGAATATGCAGGCTTATCGGCTTAGATCCGGCGGGTCCACTGTTCACTGGACTTTTGAGTTTGGGCGGAATTGGTCCCACAGACGCCGCCTTTGTGCTCATCATCCATACGAACCCTGGCAGAATGGGCACAAGCGATAGCAAAGGCACTGTGGACCTGTGGATGAATTGCGGTAGTCCAGTACAGCCTGGCTGCGCGGCCTCAGGGGGTGGCATTGGAATTACAACGCCAGAAAGTAATTTTGATTATAATTTTATGCTAGCTTCATGTCTAGAGTTCAACACACATAAAACATTGTGAGGGAGCTATCGCATGCCCGATTTAATGATGAATTAAGCTTCTTCGTCAGTATTGATTTCAAAATCCCGTGGCAGCTCTGTAAGCTCCTTAAGTTTTCCCACAAGTTGGCCCACAAATTTTTTGATGCTGTAATATGATGATGATGATTCTTCAGGATGCCAAATGACATGACCAGTAAATGCCCTACGGTTCGGGACAATGTGCAGGATTTTCGTTTTTATAGTAAGGTTTAAAAATTAAAACCGAAATAACTATGGATTTATTTTTCCGAATAAAGTCAAGGTTACCTATTCCACTTCACAATTTCAATTTACTCACTTTCAAGGAAGGCTGGAAGAGATTTATTATTGGAAGGTAAACCTTTGTCCACTTTTCTATTAGTTTTTGTACAAAAATAATTTTAAAAAAAGGTTAAAATGTCAAAAAAAACAATACGTCTATTGTTAAATATTGAGCGTCCGCTTTCCTCTTTAAGGACTTCTCCATTTTGACGTCCCGTTTTATCCATACCTATAATAATCTTGTAACCCTACTTAGTTTTGGAGGGCTTTGCGTATTTTTTTAATAATTTATATGTATAATTTAAAATTGTTTATGGTCTTGTTTCAGAATTATAGTCCTTATTTTAGGAACGCCTAGTTACTTAGTACTTACGTCATAAAAAACTAGCATTTTAACGTGAGCCACCTTTTTTATTAACTCTTTCCATATTTTAGATATGTGCAGTCATGATCGTGTTTGGAAATACTTCATAGAAGCGGGGCAAAACGCGAATACATTTATAGGCATAATTGCATCGAGTTGTGATGCCTGGAGAAACGGAAATGAAGGCGATCTGACGTATACCTTAGGATACAACGTTATGACTGGGTAGGAACATTTTTTTATTCCAACAGACTAGACTGAGATTGAGGGAATCTGAAACTCAGATGATAAATTTTGGCTAAAGAATATTATTATGGTACATAATAATTATGTGATTCTCTGTGTAAATAAGTATCCCTTTTTTATTTATTTCAGAGTGCAAGGTAATTTCTACATGAGCACCAACTCAGCATCCCCCTATGGCAGAGGCGAGCCTGGATTAAACCCCTAGTTATGTGAAGTTTATTCATCGATGTTTTAGGCATATTTATAATTCCATAATAAACTATTTTTGAATCGTGAGCTTTGAGTATTTTTTAAAATTTACAGACTAGCTCTTGGCTGCAATCAGAGTTGCTTATAGATGCCTATTCACTCTTACACTCCTATCACAATAATGGAATTGGGCCTGGCGATATTAAGTACTAGCTGATGCTCGCGACTTCGTCCGCGTGGAATAAGTTTTTGTTAATTCCCACGGGAACTTCTCAATTTTCCGGGATAAAAAGTAGCCTATGTCACCCTCCAAGTCTTCAACTATACCCATGCTAACGCAAATCACGTCGATCCGTTGCTCCGTTGCAGCGTGATTGAAGGACAAACCAACAAACAAACACACTTTCGCATTTATAATATTAAAGTATAATATGATATGATATTCTGTCATTGTGTGACTCGCAAAACCATTAGTGATTGTATTGTAAAACTAACCAGTTGAAATGGAAATAGTCTGGGAGCTAACAATCAATTATTAAACCTACCCTAATTTTACCTATTGCCCGTCTTGGCAGTGATAAATATCTGAGAGTTCTTTACGTTCTCAAAGCTGTGAGAAGTCTGAGAAATGTAAAAAAAGTCGGGTTTTGGAGGGTGTTTGTTTTACTAAATTGTAAATATTTCGGAAAAAACCGACAATTAAAAAGTATCC
This sequence comes from Erebia aethiops, assembly GCA_923060345.2. Taxonomy (NCBI): domain Eukaryota; kingdom Metazoa; phylum Arthropoda; class Insecta; order Lepidoptera; family Nymphalidae; genus Erebia; species Erebia aethiops. Next base: position 4,771,347 of record OV281093.1, on the reverse strand, counting down.
TAGGGTATTAGTTTAGCTACAAAGTGGCGAAAAAATTTGAAAATCGGTTACTATTTGTGACCTGTAACTGATCCCTTTAGATTTGGAATTGTCGAAAAACGGGTATTCCGTATCCTAGCCCTTCTACTCTTAAATATTAAGTAATAAAGTTTTTTTTTATCCACTACAAGCTAGCCCTTGACTGCGATCTCACCTGACGGTAAGTGATGATGCAGTCTAAGATGGTAGCGGGCTAACCTGTTAGGGGCATGGCAGTTATATTAAACCCATACCCCTTCGGTTTCTACACGGCATCATACCGAAATGCTAAATCGCTTTTCGTGGTCTACTTACTACTTTCTTATCTACATTACATTGCACAATGATTAAGATGTAATTAGGATTATTTTCAATATGGCTTTGCTAGTTGGCGTGCGATTTGGAGGGGCGCTTTGCTAAATGTCAGTCCTTTGTTAAATGTCAGGATTTAATAATTGAACTCATCGCTAGATGGCGTTGTACCGAAACCCGAACATTTTATGTCGCACTGAGGAGATATCTACATTACATTGCACAATGATTAAGATGTAATTAGGATTATTTTCAATATGGCTTTGCTAGTTGGCGTGCGATTTGGAGGGGCGCTTTGCTAAATGTCAGTCCTTTGTTAAATGTCAGGATTTAATAATTGAACTCATCGCTAGATGGCGTTGTACCGAAACCCGAACATTTTATGTCGCACTGAGGAGATTGGTTTCTAGCCACATTAGTCGGCCGGAAAATATTACCCCGTCACTCTGGTTTCCCTTCAAAACGTATAAATCTTTCGCCTTTTACTAAAGATTTCCGTGGAGGGGAACACTCAAATGAGTCTTTAATATTTTTGAAAGCCTTACTACGGTTAGGCTAAACAATCAAATATTCATACAAAATTAATTGATATTGTACGCACAAACCTAAGTATTATTTCGATTTGTCTCGCCATTATCTAGGTTTATTGATATATAAAATATTGAAAAAATTATTAATTTTAAAGTTACGAGCCTCGAAAGATTCCTATTTTCACACTAAATTGATGACAACTTTGGGCGCAAATTGATGTAGAATTTTAGTATTACTGAAGTATTTTCAATGGATTAGGAGTATCAAAATTATAAAACAATTTATCAAGAAACATAGTTTATTTATTTCCGTAAAAAGTGATGTAGCTTCTATGATTATTGACCGATCGTCATGGTAATGGTGATGCGGATGTAGGTGAGAAGTGCTTTTTCGTAAATTTTTGTATTCATTTTCATTGCTCCATTCCCTTCCCTTGAAAAGCTTCAGATGTCTTCAGTTGTGCCACGATCTCACATAAAGTATACCTACGTCAAGAGTGAACCACAGCTGTATAATTAAAGGAAACATTACTAACCAAGCAAATATTTGGTAACATTCAATTTTCAATAACACATTTTGTTTTTCGAGGGTTCCCATGTGACATTGTATAAATGGTAAATGATTTATTTGTTTCACATAGAACAACTTGCGTCACTTATGATACGTCAAGACTCTACCACCGGTTCGGAAAACTGTATTAAATTATAAAACTATAAAAGAAAATTATAAAACAATATTCTCTGAAATACATATAATAACTAGGTACGCGTGGAATTCTAAAGCGCTGAATTATTTATTTATTACACAGGCAACGACACAGGCATTTACTTAGCAGGTAAAAAAATACTGTACTGTAGAATACGTTTTGCTGTGTAAAATATAAAAACACAAATAAAGGAACCAGGCAACGATTTTAAATACTAATTCACTATTGACATTAGGAGCATCAGGATGGAGGAATTGGGATTTGGAATGTAATCGTGTAGTCATAACCAACAATATTATTCATTTTAATAAACAGTTCCTAAATCTCCATAGCTTAGATGTCCAGTTATAGTTCTGCAGTATCAGTATTTAGGAGTTGGATTCAGAATTTTTATGGCATCATTTAGTGATTTTCTTTCTACATTTCTTTTGTCATTACAAAAATTAAGAAAATCCGTCCAGAAATCTCGGAGAAATCGCTGCAAATTTATGTGTAGAAAAAATATACGCTCTGAATTATTGAGAACCTCCTTCTTTTTGGAAGTCGGTAAAACAGCAGCTGCGTATTGGCTGGACGGACTTAGGAAAATATTGAAATGATTTGGTTTTAATAAATTTCGATGCTGAAAATTATCCACGGAACCAATCAACCAGTAGAGCAGATAGAACCAGTACATATAGGTACATACAGTCTTGGCAGACTGAAATTAAAAGATAGTGACAATTGTACACGCATAAATCAGGTTATTATTCAGTATCACACATTAAATGAATATATTTCAAGGCCGTGTCTTATATAATTCTTCAGCAACAATATCGTTTAACACCTAACAGCTTCTACAGGTCGTCTGAAAAATGTGGACGTATTATACTTTATTGCCAGTTTTATTACTTTCTCTGGGTAAGTATTTTTAAATCGATTTCAAAAAAAGTAGGTAATTTGTTTTAAGACAGGGTTTTAGTCGGCTATGATATTATTTGATACTTTAATGCTTATACCTTGTAATTTTTGGTTTGCATTTGAAACTCTCCTAATATAAATGAGTGAAGTATGAAGTAGTGACACCTTGTGTATATATAACTCATAAAGGACGCATCCTCAAAATGAACGACTCCTTAGCATAAGTACTCACTTCGAGAATTTAATGAATTCTCAAAGAATCAGTAGTTTGCTCTACCTGAATTATATTGCTGTTACTCGGTGAGAAGTTTCGCCCGCAATCTCCCAACTAAGTATTCATAAGATCTTTACGAAATTCACAAATTAGCTTAAACAAGCTTTGTAAAGAAAAATAATTGTAATAAAAATCGGTTCAGAATTAACGGAATCATGGCTTAAAAAGTAGATTCAGCGTGATTATCACAAACAGACAAAATACTATTTTGGACTGTACCTACATCGATAAAGCTTATATTTCAGGTACAGCAGTCGTCCAGAATATAGAGTAGATACATTTGTGACTGATTAAATCCACAATAATATAATATTGTTCTGTATTACGTTGTTTATTTTTATTGAGAGCGGAGTTTTCTGCTACATGGGGTAACTTTACTCTTTAAAGAAGTCTCCAACCGTTTATGTGCTGAAATAATGTTGTTATAATGATTAAAGAAGAGTCATGCATTACAGGTGCCGTACATGCTATTATCATAGGCGATGAGAATGAAACTCGTTTTAGGTGCTACGATGGGTAAGTTTAATTTCATTTTGACGACCTCCGTGGCGCAGTGTGTAGCGCTGTTGCCTTAACGGGGGAGGTCGTGGGTTCGATCCCCGGCAGGGTCAATATGGGCATTTATAATTTCTGAATTTTCCCTGGTCTGGTCTGGTGGGAGGCTTCGGCCGTGGCTAGTTACCACCCTACAGGCAAAGTCGTGCCGCCAAGCGATTTAGCGTTCCGGTACGATGCCGTGTAGAAACCGAAGGAGTATGGGTTTAATATAACTGCCATGCCCCTAACAGGTTAGCCCGCTACCATCTTAGACTGCATCATCACTTACCATCAGGTGAGATCGCAGTCAAGGGCTAGCTTGTAGTGGATTAAAAAAAAAAATTGTATCGAGCAGCTTTAAAATTGAGGAACGAATATAGCTGTGACCACGCTTAAAACTCGATTGCGATTGTTAAGCAACATTGACCCAAGTCGGTAACTGGATGGGTGACCGAATTTTCGTTTCTTCCGTGCCTCGGAGAGCACGTTAAGCCGTCGGTCCTGGTTATTATCCTTAATATCTATTAATAATCGTAACCAACCTAAGAGTTTAAATACTCTTAGTCGAGTCGTAGGTATGCAGAAGGACCCGCCGCAATAATATCCCGTAATAATTTCCGGACCAAGATATTAAACATAAAAGTTTTGGTAAAAATACCTAATATTATATGAGATAGCTGCACTTTCTGTAACCATCCAATAGCTATTGTGGTACGCTCTCCACTGATGATAGTCAAAGTGAATTGACGAATTGTAGTGAGTGAAGTCTGACCGCATGCTGATGGGCCTTTCACTAGATATGGCCGGTCAAAGACATGCTATCGTTACCAAAAATGAACCATAGTTAGAAAAGCTGATTCTTGTACAGTATTAAAGTATACGCAATACCTATGTAAAAAGTATAAGAACTGACGCAATCAACGCGACGACATAATAATTGCTAATATTTTTTTACAGTATGTATGTTCATAACGTCTTTGAGAGGTGATATCTATTGAAAGGCCCGATGTATATAGCGTCAGTTCTTATACTTTTTACACAGGTATTGCGTATTTTCTGGAGATGGTTACAAAAAGTGCAGTTATCTCTTAGTCTATAACTTCAGTTCAAAATTTTTGTTGGATATTTATAAAACACCTTTAACTTTTAGTATTTTATCATACTCTAAAGTTTCGTTGTCTGAGGAATTACTGTTGGGGTCCACTGGCATCCTTTCCTAGACTATTATAAATATATTACTTTCCTTCATAAAATTTTTGTTTTACAACTTTTTTTAAACTCAATAAATTCACGAAAATCTTTAGCTGCAGTCTCTAGACGATCTCTCTTCAACATAGAAGGTCATTGCTCTTCAATTACGAAGTAACTATTTCATCTCTGCTTTTAAGTGCCTACTACCACTGAATAGGTAATAAAATACAGTACGTCGTACTTGGAATTTTTAAAAATCAAATTTGTAAAAGATGAGTCTTTCATAGTATGACTTCCTACTATGAAAGGCTCATCTCATCTGCCTCGTTGGCCAGTGGTAGCATGTTCGACCACGGATAACGAGTTCCCGGTTTCGATTCCCGAGTCGAGCCACAACAAAGGAGGTACCTATTGGGTTTTTCTGACAAGAAATTCTCAGTAAGTACCTACCAGCCCGGAGTTAGAGATAGTTAGCTGTATTTCATCTCCTTGCCTCGGAAAGCACGAAAAGTAGTTAGTCCTGGGCTAGATCTCTCTCTGGTCGTGTCGGATTTTCCGTGTCACTATGCGAGTGAGAGAACAGAGAGTGCACCTATTTTAGCGCACACACCTGATCAAGGAAATTGGCTGCCGTGCCCGAAATTCGGTCGGGATGGCATTTTTATTAATCTATCTAGGGTACCTACCTTTTTTTTCTTTCTTGGGGAGGAGGCAATCCTCATGGATGCCAGCCAGTTGGTGGCATGTCCAACTGCACCGTAATAGTGCCCTACGGACTAAAACCTCCTCCCATGTCCGGCCGTCCGTCCCGGTAGCGCTGTAAGCATGTCTTCACGAAGGAGGCTGTCAGGTTAGGCTTGGTCGATTTTTGGCCTTTCCTGCTCATCTTTAACTCGTCGTCCTGTAACTGTTTGGAGGAATGTTGCACATTTATCCCATCCCTCTTTGTTGACCGGTATCCTCGGCACCGCCTCCGAGTTCCGAGCAGTTCTCCGCCGCCGCGCGCATTTACTCTTTCCGCTTCAAACTCTTTGCATTCGAATATAGCATGGTTCGGCGTATCCATCTCACCACAATAGGGGCAGTCATCGCTGGGTGCCTTGCCAATCGCATTCAGGTACGTATTAAACACGCCATGTCCGCTGAGTGCTTGTGCCATTAACTTACACAAGCATCTAGGTACCTACCTGGATTAAAGTAAAAGGAGACGGTTCAGATTTGTATGGGGCGTAGGCCTGGTCTTGTACAAGCAAAAAAATGAAGGAAAATAAAATACTAGACCAGTTTTTACCCTCGACGAAACGGAGACGGTATACCTATGTGTTTGCCCTAAGAGGTTGTGTGTTTGTTTGTTTGTATGTTTGTTTGTTTGTGCACTTTTTTGTTACCGTTTTCCTGGAAAACTACTGGACCGATTAATATGCGGTTTTTTGCATTAGATATTATGTATAGCTTGTGAGAGGGTTCTTAGATATATTTTAGGACCATAGACAACCCAGCTGAGCTGTAGTCTATGATTTTAATTTTTCAATATGTTACCATTTTTCTCAAAAAGTACTGGGCCGATTGAGATGCGGTTTTTTGCATTAGATATGGATAGCTTGTGAGAAGGTTCTTAGATATATTTTAGGACCATAGACAACCAAGCTGAGCTGTAGTCTATGATTTTAATTTTTCAATATGTTACCATTTTTCTCAAAAAGTACTGGGCCGATTTAGATGCGGTTTTTTGCATTAGATATGTATAGCTTGTGAGAAGGTTTTTAGATATATTTTAAGACCATAGATAACCAAGTTGAGCTGTAGTCTATGATTTTAATTTTTCAATATGTTACCATTTTTCTAAAAAAGTACTGGGCCGATTGAGATGCGGTTTCTTGCATCAGATATGTATAAAATCCAAAATTCATTTGATTAAAAATCATTTTGATCAATTAAAATGATTTTTATTCAAATAAACTTTTACAAGTACTTTTGAATCGTCAAGTGAATCTACCACTGGTTCGGAATGCCATTCTATTATAGCTTGTGAGAAGGTTCTTAGATATATTTTAGGACAACTAAGCTGAGCTGCAATCGTGATTTGGTAAGTGGTCATAGGAACTCCTTAATTTCTCATCGTAAACCCGTCGTGTTTAGACTCTTTTGATTTGTCTTGACTAGCACTTTGTACCTAGATGCTGCCCAGGGTCTCATGATGGAGCCAGGAGGTGGTCATAGGAACTCCTTAAGTTCTTATCGTAAACCAGTCGTGTTTGAACTCTTTTGATTTGGCTTGACTAGCACTTTGTACCTAGATGCTGCTCAGGGTCTCATGATGGAGCCAGGAGGTGGTCATGGGAACTCCTTAAGTTCTTATCGTAAACCAGTCGTGTTTGAACTCTTTTGATTTGGCTTGACTAGCACTTTGTACCTAGATGCTGCCCAGGGTCTCATGATGGAGCCAGGAGGTGGTCATGGGAACTCCTTAAGCTCTCATCGTAAACCCGTTGTATTGGGACTCTTTTGATTTGTCTTGACGAGCGCTTTGTACCTAGATGCTGCCCAGGGTCTCAGACAATCAATCAATGCAATCAGACTTGCTGGAAGTAGGGATGCAGCCTAAGGTCACGGTAATATTATTAAGGTAGAGCACTTGCCTATTCACCGTAAAATACCTATCTTGAATTGCATTGATGAGTTTTCCACACCCCACCGCCCCAACTCGTTAAACAAATATTAATCATTTTTAGAGTGGAAATAATTTAGCTGGCAATTTTTATGGTCATGTTAATGTAATTTTATCTGTAAAAATTTAGTTAAGTAAACATTTTTTGTAAAGATTTCGTTTAAGTAATTACCTATGTAGTGGGCTTCCAATACCGGGATCCCGGTATTGGCTAATACCGGGATCCCGGACTTTTTTCGTCCGTTTTCAATACCGGTATTGAAATGTCTAATACCGGGATACCGGTATTGGTGACACTATAAACGAAACAGTGACTATTGCATATATTTCTTGGTACTTGCCACTGTTTTTATTCGGCTAAGTTTAAAACTGCACATTAGCTCAATAAGAGCATATTTATTGCTAAAAACCGGTGAAGAAAAGTCATTTTTGATCACCCAGAGGGAATTTGTGTTTGAATTTAGAACCCTGTGGCTTGGCATTTCTATTTCATTGACTAACGAATCGTTCAGAAATCTGTTTTTTACCCAATGCAATTTTTTTATTATGATTTATTTTCTTTGAAAAAATAATTCTTTGATTAAATAAAAATGATTTTTTTATTAATTTTATGTATTGTTTCAAGTAAAAAAATGGCATTTCTTCATTGAATTTAAGCAGAAAAGTGCTCTTTTGGAGTTAATGTGGTGAAAAAATATTTTTATGGAAAACTGTTTTTTATGGTGCAGTTTCCTTCAGAAAAGACTAGTTTTAAGTTAAAAACAATCTATCTAATTTTAAGTTTTTCCTAATACCGGGATCCCGGGATCCCGGTATTGCAAAAAATCTTTCGGGTATTAATACCGGTATTGAAAAAAACCGGTATTTGCAGCTTGATCACCAAACAACCAATAAATTACAAAATAATAAAAAATATACTATATTATATTAGTATGATGTATTATAAATAAGAGGCGAGAAGTGTACTTGGGCAATCCCAAGTACACTTTTCGCCTTATATTTCCATTCGTAAAACATTTAGGTCAGAAGTACAAACGGCTCTATACTTAATCCAAATAAAATGGACGAAACAATTCCAGATTCAACGCGCCTCTCCGTGGTCCACCTGAGCCCTCTAGGTTCTCAAATGAGCGTCAGCAACACGACGAGGATAGAGAACGTAGTGGACTGGGAGATAATCGCTAAGAAGTATCGAACACTGATGAGGGATGAACCAGACGAGCCGGTTAACAAAGAAAATGAAGCAGACACGGTTGACGATAAGTCAGAGATAGTCAATCAATCAAATCATTTATTCAATATAGGTGTACTGTATACACTTATTGACGTTAAAAATTACTTACTTAAAAAACATGATGGTGATAATCGGTTACAGTATCTTAAAACTACGAAGGTTCCAAACGAGGCCTGGTCTGAGAAGAGCCCACAACAAACTCAGTTGGGTTTTTTTTAAATTATTATCAACATCTCACAAATCATCTTAACTAAAGAACTATCAGAGCCATTAGAGCAAATCATTGCCAAGCTTCAAAATTCAAAATTCAAATTCAAAATGATTTTTATTCACATAAACTTTTACAAGTACTTTTGAATTGTCAAGTGAATCTACCACTGGTTCGGAATGCGATTCCTACCGAGAAGAACCAGCAAGAAACTCGGCGGTTGCTCTTTTGAAAAAAAAATTTAAAAAATTAACAATTTCATTAATTTGTAAAATACATAAGTAACAGCTAACCTTAGCATTGCTGGAGCGAGTCAAATCCATGCTCCTTTGTCATTTACGTAATCTTCAACAGTATAATAAGCCTTTTTCAGGAGCATAATTTTAATGGACTTCTTAAACTTGTGTAAAGGCAAGTTTAGGATAGGTTGTGGAATTTTGTTATAAAATAGAATGCTCATTCCCACAAACGACCTTTGGACCTTCTTGAGGCTGAGCGATGGAGTCACGAGCTTATAGCGGCCTCTAGTTTGCCTATCATGCAGATCGCATATTTTTTTGTAATAAATTTATGAATGTGCTGTTTTACGAAGATTAAATTACTATAAATATATTGCGAGGCTACTGTAAGAATACCTATTTCCTTAAATTTCTCTCTAAGGGATTCGGTTTTAAATTATAAAATGCACGTATTGCCCTTTTTTGTAATACAAAAATTTTTTGAATATCTGCTGCTTTACCCCATAGTAAAATTCCGTAAGACATAATACTATGAAAGTAAGCAAAATATACAATTTTTGCAGTTTCAACGTCAGTAAACTGTCGAATCTTTCTGACAGCGTAAGCAGCAGAGCTGAGTTTGCCAGCCAGAGTTTATATATGAGTGCCCCATTGAAGCTTTGAATCTAAGGTCTCCCCCAGGAAAACAGTGGTCTCTTCTATTTTTAAAATATCATTATTTACAGTTAAATTTATGTTTCCTGTGGACTTGGTATTCGGCAATGCGAATTCGATGCACTTGGTTTTCTTTGCGTTTAAAAGTAAATTGTTTACAGTAAACCAGTTAGTGACTTGAGAAATTGCATTATTTACGTCTTCATAAGTGTTTCTATCGACTTTAAAAATCAAGGACGTGTCGTCAGCAAATAGCACAATATCGCAAGTATTTTGGACGTAGTATGGTAAATCATTTATATACACCAAGAACATGAAGGGACCCAGAATAGAGCCTTGAGGAACACCCATAAGTGAGGCTGATCCGGACGACTTCACATCGTTGACACATACCGTTTGAATGCGGTCACTGAGATAAGATGCAATGAGGCCAAGTGCAGTGTCTTTGATTCCATAATGGTTCAACTTAACTAAAAGCGTCGCATGCTCAACGCAATCGAATGCCTTAGACAAATCACAGAAAATACCAATAGCATTCTGTGATTTCTCCCACGCATCGAATATATTATGCTTTAACAGCATAGCTCCCGCATCGGTTGTTGATCGGCCTTTAGTAAAACCATACTGCTCTGAGTGTAGTAGTTTATTTGAGTTAAAGTGCAGAAGCAGTTGGTTGAGCATAATTTTCTCAAATATCTTGCTGAGTGCTGGTAATATAGAAATATAGAACCTTCCTTGTCGTTTCAGTAATCCTTTATATGGTAATAAGATTTTTCAATGAGTTTACGTTTTACATTAACTTTGAACTTATTCAGAGACATCTTCAACATGTCTTCTGGGAGCTTATTGTAGAAGCGGACACTGTTTCCAACAAATGGATTGCTAATTTTACTAAGCCTAGAAGCAGGCATTACAAGTTTATTTTTTCTAGTATTGACATTATGACAATCACTTTTCTTCTTGAATTTATCAATGTGTTGTTGATGCACATATTCTAAATTTTCAAATATAATATATTGGTTGTGCACTGTCATAATTTTGATTTCTTTAAATTTAGTAATAGTTCCTAAAATAACTGAACTTGAACCAATTTTCAGCTATACGCAAGTTAGAAGTACAACGGAGAAGATTTGGAGTTAACACACTGTGGGAGCTTGATTGAAGGAGTGCACATTCACTTTAAATAAAACTATCAAGTTATGAAGGAAAGAGTCTATTTTCTAGTCTATACATTAAATACAACTAAGCACAATAACACAATAACTACGGCACAAAAATCGCAAGGAAAATTTAATGTCAACGTATTGTTGTCTCAATAGTGTAATGGCGGATTTGTTATGATTCCGAAAAGACGGCCGTGATGAGAGCGCCAATTCGCCGTACGTTACAGGTTAAGCGGCGGGAATGCGAAACTCGCGTCAGTGACTCGAGTCTTGTGAATTCCGATGCTAGCCATACTACTGCTTTCGCCCGTCTATGCTTGTTGCAATTATAATATTTGATATATGTGTGTATTAATGTGTATTATTTATGTGCTAATATTATGTAAATATATAATTATGTATTTATAAGTATGTATAAGTATATATGATATGATTCTACTGTTATATAAGATTTGAATAAATATGTAAAATATTGATATGTGTATGAATGTAATTGATGATGAATAATAATAAATAATATTTATAAAGGTATATGAATAATGGTATTTATGTAGCCCACATCACTCCCCCCCAGAGACCTGGTTAAGGGCGATAAAAGTCCGGAAAACGAACTATGCGACCCGATCGCGTCCTTTTGACGTCCTGAGCTCGGGCCTGTTGAGATAAAGGGATAGGAGCAGGAGAAGGACTGGGATTGGGGTTGGAAGATGACGATGGGGTTGGACCAGGATTAGGAGATGGTTCAGCCAGTATGTAGGCAGGTTTGAGGCGGTCTATGGATACAGTGACGCATTTACCCTTAATTGAAATTTTGAAAAATTTGTCCTTACGTTCTAGAACTTCGTAAGGACCGGAGTAGGGAGGCTGTAGAGAACCGCGTGATGCGTCATCCCTAAGAAATACGTGGCTAGATGTATTTAAGTCTTTATAGATAAAGATTCTCTGTTTATTGTGACGTGCAGCTGGTGAAGGTTTTATCTTCGATGCGAACTGACGCAACCGAGTGGTGAAATCCGATATATCGGTGGAATGGGGAGTTGTTGCCTGGAAAAATTCTCCAGGTAAGCGTAACGGCTCACCATAGACCAACTCAGCTGAAGATGTCTGCAGGTCATCTTTAAATGCGCTCCTAATGCCGAGTAGCACCAAGGGTAACGTGTCAACCCAATTCACGTCAGCGTGGCACATTATGGCTGCCTTCAATTGCCTGTGGAATCGTTCTACTAGGCCATTACATGCTGGGTGGTATGCGGTTGTTTTGCGGTGCTTGAATCCGATCATTTTTCCGAGATATTGGAAGAGTGAGGAGTCAAACTGCCGCCCGCGGTCAGTGGCAATATCAGCTGGACATCCAAATCTGGATATCCAGGATATCAGTGCCTTTCCGACCGTTTCAGCTGTCATATCCACCATTGGTGTGACCTCGGGCCAGCGTGTGAAACGATCCACAGCAGTGAGACAGTAGCGATAGCCCTGTGAAATGGGTAAAGGGCCAATAATGTCCACGTGAATGAAGGCAAATCGAGCGCGAGGAAGATCAAATGTGCCTATTGGAGAAGACACGTGGCGATTGACCTTGGCGCGTTGACAAGCCAAACATTGCCGAGACCATTCTCGACAGTCTTTGCGCACAACAGGCCAGACAAATCGCTCGGCGACTAGCTTAGCGGTAGCATTGGCTCCTGGGTGGCTGAAACTATGAAGACAGTCGAAGATTTGTTTCCTCAAAGGTTTGGTAATGAAAGGCCTGGGTGTAAGAGTGCTGACGTCACAATAAAGTTCGGTTTGAGAGTTTAGAATTCTCAACTTTTTCAGCCGTAGTGCTGATTCGTCTCTCAGAAGTTGGGCCAACTCTTGATCAGTGGCTTGTGAGGAAGCCAGTACGTCTAAGTCGATTGGCATCTGCAGTTCCTCGATGCGTGACAGTGGGTCAGCGACGACATTGTCTTTTCCCGAAATGTGTCTAATGTCGGTCGTGAACTGCGAGATGTAATCGAGGTGACGGTACTGCCGAGGCGAACAGTTAGCTTTCCTTTCGCTGAATGCATAACTGAGCGGCTTGTGATCGGTATACACCACAAAATGCCTCGCTTCTAACATATGACGAAAGTGTTTGATGCTCTCGTATATGGCTAAGAGTTCGCGGTCATATGGGGAGTATTTTTGTTGAGAGGGACTCAACTTCCGCGAGAAAAACGACAGTGGTTGCCAGACTCCATCCTTTTGTTGCTGCAGTACTGCACCCATTGCCAGGTCGGAGGCGTCTGTTACCAGGGCGAGTTCGGCCTGACAATCTGGGTGTGCGAGTAATGCAGCGTTTGCAAGACTCTCCTTGCACTCGTTAAATGCTAGCAGAGCGTTACCAGTCAAGTTGACAGGGTGAGAAGCCTTAACGCTGCCAGTGAGCAAGGCGTTCAGAGGTACTTGTATTGCGGCGGAATTTGGCACGAACCGCCTATAAAAGTTGAGCATTCCTAGAAATCGCCTGAGTTCTTTGACTGTCTTAGGTGCAGGAAAGTCTTTGATGGCTTGAACCTTGGATTCCAGAGGCTTGGTGCCGGATGCGGAGATACGATAACCTAGGAAACTTACCTCGGATGCTCCGAAGACGCATTTTGAGATGTTGACCAAGACACCATATTCCTTCATGCGACTGAAGAGTTGCTGAAGGTGAGATTCGTGCTCGGTTTCGTCCTTGGAGAACACTAGAAAATCGTCCAAGTACGCGTAGCAAAATTCGAGACCTCGTGTCATCTCGTCCACAAACCTCTGAAATGTTTGGCCTGCATTTCTCAAACCAATTAATGTCATGAAGGGGAACTCATACAAACCAAAGGGTGTGGTAATTGCGGTCTTCTGTATATCCGCCTCGAAAACCGGGATTTGGTTGTACGCCTTCATTAAATCGATCGTTGAAAATATAGTGCAACCGGCAATATTGTGGGAAAAATCATGGATGTGCCTAATAGGATAACGGTCTGGGATTGTCCGTGCATTAAGCATGCGATAGTCGCCACATGGTCGCCAGCCGTTATCCTTCTTAGGCGCTAGGTGTAAGGGTGAAGCCCAGGGACTTTCAGAAGGACGCGCTGTGCCGTTTTTGAGCATAAGGTCAAATTCTTGTTTGGCGATTTTGAGTTTATCGGGTGCTAGTCTACGAGGGGTGGTTGATATAGGAGGTCCAGCGGTAGTTCTGATGTGGTGTACTGTGTTGTGCTTGGGAATTATTGGTGTACCTGAAGGGCGTGTAATTTCCGGAAACTTACTCAGTACATCATGAAAACGTGTGTCGCCTGTCGAAACCTTAACAGAAGAAATATTAGCTTGAGCAACAGAAGCAATGGAGAACAAAGATGTGGTATTATCAATTAAACGTTGATTACGGCAATCTACTATTAAACTATAAAAGCTAAGAAAATCAACGCCAATTATAGGTTTTGTAACATTAGCCACAATGAAACGCCATGGAAAATCACGCCTTAAGCCTAAGTTTAAATTAAGGTTTATAAAGCCGAAAGTGTCTATAATAGTTCCATTGGCTGCACAAAGTTCAAAGTCTGTTTTGGCTCGGTGATCCCGAAGCGCAGAACGAGGGTAGACGCAGAGGTCACTACCAGTATCTACCAAGAACTGGGTATTCGTTCTGCGGTCGATGACAAAGAGGCGACCTGATGATGTGGGGCAATCGTCAGTCGCCATTAGCGACTGCCCGTTGAGTTTTCCGCCTTATTATAATCACAGGGTTTCACGCATTTTCGTGCTTCTGCCCCGAACCTGTTGTGGTAATAGCATACCGGATATCTCTTGTAACTAGAGTTAGATCGGCTTCTCTGTCGCGATAATGTTCGACGGCGTTCATTTGATCTGGAACGGCTAGTGGAACAACATGATCTCCGGGTATGCTCATCCAGCTTCAACGTCAGCTGCTGCACCATCCTCTTCAGCTCCGCGATTTCATCCGATTGATAGGCCGCTTGTGTCCTGCGTGGTGTCGCAGCGGCGACGGTACACGAGGACGTCAGATCTTGGATACGGTCTGCGAGATCCGCGAGCTGCTCCAGGGAATGAGTCGGTTGGGATGCCAACACAGTCTGGATGTCATGCGGCAGGCGATTGCTCCATATCGTCCTTATGAAGTCCTCGGGAACGGCTGGGCCAGCTAAATCTTGTAGGTGCCTTAAAAACTGCGAAGGCTTTCGATCGCCAAGCTCCTCGTGGGTTAACAATTGTTTCACCTTCTTTTCGTGAGAAGCTGAGAGACGCTTGATAAGCTCGGACTTAATTTTGTCATACCTATTCTTCATCGGGGGGTTAACGATAATGTCCTTCACGGTTTTTGCGTACTGGATGTCTAGATTGTTAGTTACGTGAGTGAATTTCGCGTAGTCGTCACAGATGTTATGTGTTTCTAACTGACCTTCTAGAAGCGCAAACC
Organism: Erebia aethiops; assembly: GCA_923060345.2. NCBI lineage: Eukaryota > Metazoa > Arthropoda > Insecta > Lepidoptera > Nymphalidae > Erebia > Erebia aethiops. The sequence goes on along the minus strand of OV281093.1, from coordinate 4,756,277 downwards.
AAAGTTCAGGGTCATCAGCTGAGAACGGAGGAACTTTAATTTTTAATTTCTGCGCGTCGATTTCCCGTTCGCGTTCCGTGGAAGCCCGCGCTCGGTGGTGTACGCGCCGTGAAGTAACATGGCCAGTGTCTTTCCGGGATTCAACCGTCTTTGTTGTCGAGTCACTGTCGTCACTCATCTTGAAATTATTAGTGCTGATTGTGTGAATCAAGGAACGTATTTACTCTGTGAATCTTCGTGTCCTTCGTAGGGGTCACCAGTGTGGGAGCTTGATTGAAGGAGTGCACATTCACTTTAAATAAAACTATCAAGTTATGAAGGAAAGAGTCTATTTTCTAGTCTATACATTAAATACAACTAAGCACAATAACACAATAACTACGGCACAAAAATCGCAAGGAAAATTTAATGTCAACGTATTGTTGTCTCAATAGTGTAATGGCGGATTTGTTATGATTCCGAAAAGACGGCCGTGATGAGAGCGCCAATTCGCCGTACGTTACAGGTTAAGCGGCGGGAATGCGAAACTCGCGTCAGTGACTCGAGTCTTGTGAATTCCGATGCTAGCCATACTACTGCTTTCGCCCGTCTATGCTTGTTGCAATTATAATATTTGATATATGTGTGTATTAATGTGTATTATTTATGTGCTAATATTATGTAAATATATAATTATGTATTTATAAGTATGTATAAGTATATATGATATGATTCTACTGTTATCTATATAAGATTTGAATAAATATGTAAAATATTGATATGTGTATGAATGTAATTGATGATGAATAATAATAAATAATATTTATAAAGGTATATGAATAATGGTATTTATGTAGCCCACACACACCTACTATGAAAATATATTAATTGTTTAGAAAGATATTCTTATCTTAGATGAACCGTTATTCATTAATAATTTCTATTAATTCTACACTTAATAATTTAATTTTTAGGGTTCCGTACCAAAATGGTAAAATGGAACCCTTATGGTGCGACTTTCTCCGTCTGTCTGTCTGTCCGTCACACTCGATTATTTCAGTAACTACCGAAGCTATCGACATGAAATTTCGAATAGTTGTGTATATTAGTGGCCCAAAGACACTGGAATTAAAAAAGTTCTTATTTAAAAAGGGGGGAAAATCGGAGGGTTGAAATTTAAAAGTGAGATAACTGTACTGTGTGGATTATCATATGAAAGGGTTTACTTTGTACATTCTAAAACAGATTTTTAATTATTTTTAGTCATGATAGTTTTTGATTTATCGGGGAAAAAGTCTAAAAAAATACCGTTCCCCCCCCCTTATCTCCGGAGTTTACCAATCGAAAAATCTGAAATAATTATGGTCAATAGGAATTTATGTATATTTTACAGGAAAACTATAGCCAATGCTCTAACTAGCATAGTTTTTTTGATATTAACAGTAAACCTCTACAAACAAAGTTAGTTTTGCGGTTCATTAACAAAGGTAATTATTACCGTTTTTCTTGAGTACGGAACCCTCGGTGTGCGAGTCCGACTCGCACTTGGCCGGTTTTTTTTCAATTGTATCTGGTCGGGTCAACATTTTCGAAAACCTTAAGGGACGAGCAAATTAATTGAAAGAATAACAATTTTTTTCTATTTATATATAGATTTAAAAGGTTACCGCGATTATTTACGAACGATACTTGATTATTTTCTTTTCGAAAACGTTAAATTTTAAAAGGGGTGTAACCTGATAAGGGTGCAAGCTCTCAAAACATTTATAGACTAAGAGATAGCTGCAATTTTGGTAACAATCGCTAAAGTAACCACTAAGGCTGATTCAGTATTTGGTGCGTGTAGAACTCTCCTCTGGTGGAATTTGTGATGGACTGCCCGCAAGCGGCTTGGTCCCTGACTACTAATAATATCAACACAAAACTGCGTGTTTGTCAGCTCAGTAGTATTTTGACCAGCGTGGTAGATTATGGCCAAATGGTAATGAGTAGAGGTGTCAAATAGTGAAAAAAAAGTATATATCACTTCAAAAAATACGTAAAAAATATTATGGATTAAAAAAAAGAGTTCCTGTGGCCACTTCCTAGCTCCATCACGATACCCTGGGCAGACTCTAGGCTAGCGCTTGTCAAAATAAATCAAAAGAGTCCAAACACGACGGGTTTACGATGAGAAGGAGTTCCTATGACCACCTACCAAATCACAATTGCAGCACAGTTTGGTGGACTATGACCCTTAAACACGTATCTAAGAACCTTCACAGAAGCTAAACATATTTAAAACAAAAAAACCAGATCTAAATCAGCACAGTACTTTTCAGAAAAATGGAAACATATTGAAAAATAAAAATTACGATTGCAGCTCAGCTTGGTGGACTATGGCCCTAAAACACGTTTAGGAACCTTGTCAGAAGTTATGCATATCTATTGCAAAAAACCGCATACTAATCGGTCCAGTAGTTTTCCAGGAAAATGGTAACAAAAAAGTACACAAACAATCGCACAACCTCTTAGGGCAAACACATAAGTTTATACCGTCCCCGTTCCGTCGTGGGTAAAAAATAGCTCAAGTGTTTGAAGGCGTAGAATTAATTGCTATGCTATTCTTGATACACTTGTTTAATTATGCCAAATTTAGTTTACCTATTTCATGTTAGTGTTTGTGTGTAGTATTTAAATATCTCCGATTTAAGTTGTTTACGATTTAAGTTTTCAAAATAATATTTATCACCTTTTAGATCACCTGTCATAATATTATTTATTATTTTACACTTTATTTGTACACCACAACACAAAAAGGAAAAATAATAATTAAGGAACACAAATACACAGAAGGATGTAGAATACAAAAAGGCGGCCTTATCGCTTAGCAGCGATCTCTGCCAGGCAACCTTAGGATTAGGAGAAGTTAAGGAGATTAAATTGCGGGTGGTGTATTCATATAAATAAACATACAAACAAATACCTACATACTATTACATAAACCATTTACACAAATAACATAATACTCATAATAAATAATATATGAAAATAAACTAATATATATAGTTTTCAATTTCAATTAGTTTTCATTGTTATAAATAACAATGAAAACTAATTGTCTGTATTAGGATAAATAGAAATTCCTAACAGATTTTTTAAATATTTCCAGTGACCTTGATTGTCGTAAATGTTTAATGGGAGACCGTTCCATAATAAAACAGCTTGCACCGTGAAAGACTGCGCATAAAATTTCGTCTTATGCGATGGTATGCATAAAGTTAATTTTCTGGTTGTTCGTATTTCGGACTGATCTCCCACAAATTTAAACTTCTCCTTCAGGTAAGAGGGAGTTTTTGGGTCAAATAACACACGGTACAGAAGTGAAAGAACATGAAGATCCCGGCGACGGCGAATAGGGAATAATACTAATATAAATACAATCTGATACAGGAAAATTAATAGTAAGGAGATATTTAAATAGGTACTAGTATCTACAGTTATCTCTTAGTCTATAATTATTGACATTTGGGTTGTACGAGCCAGTGCAAATTTGTATACAAAATTCGTGCTGTAAAAATGAGGGATCTTTGGAACCAGATTGTACAAAAAGTTTAAATGTCTCAAATTAAATCACAATAGTCGGAACGCCGTCACGCGGTTTTTTGAGATTTTCATGAATTTCCCGATAATTTTCTGCTGTTACTATACGATTTTTTGACCACTTGTTTTAATTACGTCATACTTCATTTAACTGAGTAGCGAATGGTATTTATTTGATAACGAAATTTTAATTTTTGCTATCCTAAAAAGTCAGAACAGAAAAGGATGTTTTGAGTATATCGACCCTTAATGAGTTGGTACAACTGAGAGAAAACGGAAAGAAAGAAAATAATTACCCGGTAGAAAGTGTTTATGGATAACAAGAAAAAAAGTAAAGTCATTAGAGTGACTATGAAAGTTCAATAAGCCGATCGAGAATAATAATAATTGAAAACATCTTGTCACAATAATCTTATCATATTAATATTAATGAACATTCCACTACAGCCTATTAACGTCCCACTGCTGGGCACAGGCCTCCACTCTCATAGGAGAGAGGGAATTAGAGCTTAGACCCACCATGCTGCTCCAATGCAGGTTGGCGGGCTTTAACGACTATTATCATGTTAGTGATAATAACCGGGACCGACTGCTTAACGTGCTCTCCGAGGCACGGGGGTGAAACACCGCCAACTTCCAACTCCGGGCTGGCACTGAGAATTCCTTAATTGAAAAACCCTAACCTAACAATTTTATGCCCGACCGGGAATCGAACCCAGGACTTCGTGATCCGCAGTCGACTATGCTAACCGCTAGACCAACGAGGCAGTCATGAACATTATATTGTATTAAATTAAGTATTGTTTTTCATGATTTCATGAATTTGCATAGTATGTTGAGAGTAATTTCAAATGAAATGCTGTACAATGTAGTTTAATAGTATTTGTAGCCATAATCAATACATAAATGTTAATGAAAATAAAGAATTAAAGAATCATGTAAAATATAGAAATGAATTAAGGAGAAATCTTCGTTAACTTATGCTCTAATAATAGCTTAGTAGAATCGAATAATAATAATTTAATAAAATGACGTGTAAATTTGTTGCAATAAGATAAAACCAAATATGGATAAAATGTGAAAATAAGCATTACTTATATTAATCGGATAATTGTGTAATAAAATTACCTAGGATAATAACCATTAGGTATACTCCAAAAATATACTCTCGCACTTTTATTCCTATAGGTACCTACTATTAGCGTTCTTACAGAAGCAACATAACTAAGTCTGCATGGTGAGTCTACGAACATGAAGAATATGATAATTTTATTTTATTTTTATTTTATTGATATGACATATCCGATAAGACTGCGTTCGACAGTTTCCCAATGCGTCTTATCAGGATACAATATTACATAATATAATTTACTAAACTTTCACATACATGACAAACAAAAACACTAAAAATTCAAAAACAACAAAAAACACACAATTAATTAAATTTAAATTAAATAAACAAACAATAACAAAAATAAACAACACACTTAAGTGAAATTACTATCTCTTCTCTAATAACAACTTTGTCATTTTCGTGAGCTGGATGAGTGGGGTGTGGAAAACGTCCAGTCCGGGATTTTTACTAACCAAATCATTGAGCAGTACGCTTACTCCGAGTTTTTACATTGCAAATACGATTGATCGACGTGAGAGCTCACCTCACCAAGTGGAAGCGAACGTTAAAGTAAAATGAATCTTAACTGCATTGGTTTAGAGCTTATATCATCATTTCGTGTATTTATTCACAGCCAGCGCTCCAAACGCTGAATTTGTGACTTTAAAGCAAGAGCTTTTGTGTCCGTTTTACTTTGACCGTTCGCTTACACTTGGCGAGGTGAGTTCTCACGTCGATCAACCGTATTTGCAATGTAAAAACTCAGAGTAAGCGTACAGGCGCAGTGCACGAGCCACTGGCGCATGTTTAGCTAGCTCTTTGTATCTGGTTTTGTCTGTGACACCACTGGTGAATAAAATATTTTTCTTTCTTTCTTTCTTTCTCTATCCGGCAATATGGTAGCGCAAACAAAGTGCGCCGACGCGCAATCGCAAATCCATCCGCCCCGGTTATACGTGTACCTGAGCGAACGGCGCCCAAGATATCGGAATTACATTTTTCTCCTTGGATCAGACTGATTATGTAAGTATGAGATTAAGGCCACGTCATGGCGCCATAGTTCCAAGAACATCATATAATTATGTATCATAACCAGTCATACCAAGGAGAAACAAACTAGGATCTATATTATTGTGTAACCTGCGAAATACCCGTACTGTTTCCTATACAGCCAGCGAATAAACTTTTTCTGTATTTTCTCAACCATATCTATATTTTTGAATTCATGTGGAATAATTAATAAATAAAGCTTGTATTCCGAAAACTGGCATGGCTACACTTTATCCAGGGAAATCAAGAGTTTACCACGGATTATTTACAAACCTTAAACATATTATTAAAACCAAGTCACGGGCATATTTTTATATCATTTTCTTTGAAACGATTCAGGATGTGCCACGACATCACATCTGAAGATTATACAGCTGTGGTCAAGTCTAGACGTTGTCAAGACAGCTGTTTTAAAGAAAATATTATTTACCAAGTTATTTTTTATTTGGTAACATTCAATTTTCATAACACATTTTGTTTGTCGAGGGTTCCCATGTGACATTGTAAAAACCTTAAAATCAATATTCTCTGAAATACATAATAAGTAGGTACCTACGTGTGAAAGTCTAAAATGCTCAATTATTTATTTATTACACAGGAAACGACACAGGAAATTTACTTAGCAGGTAAAAATATACTAAAGAATACGTTTTAGTGTGTAAAATATAAAAACACAAATAAAGGAACCAGCCAACGATTAAATGCTAATTCACTATTGATAATTATTCCTAAATCTTTATGGTTTCGGAGCGATGAGCATCAGGATGGAGGAATTGGGATTTGGAATGTAATCGTGTAGTCATATATTATTCACTTTAATAAACAGTTCCTGAATCTCCATAACTTAGATGTACAGTTATAGTTCTACAGTATCAGAATTTAGGAGTTGGATTCTGAATTTTTATGGCACCATTTCGTTAGTTCCTCTTGTCCTTAAAAAATAAGAAAATCCGTCCAGTAATCTCGGAGAAATCACTACAAATTGATGTATAAAAAAAACATACGCCCTGAATTTTTGAGGTCCTCCTTCTTTTTGGAAATCGCTAAAACAGCAGCTGTGTGATAGCTGGACGGATTTAGGACAATAATGATATTTTTCGCGATTAAGAAACTTTAACAGTAAAGTAAATGATTTGATTTTAATAAATTTCGGTGCTGAAAATTATGCACGGAACCAATCACCCAGTAGAGCCTGTACAGTCTTGGCAGACTGAAATTGACAATGTATGCACAATGCACATAAATTATGTACTTATTCAGTATCACCAAATAAATGAATATATTCCAAGGCTGTGTCTTATCGATATTAGTCGACTAGCACCTAACAGCTTCTTTAAGACGTCTGAAAAATGTGGACCTGTTATACTTTATTGCCAGTTTTATTACTTCCTCTGGGTAAGTATTTTTGTATTTAAAAAAAAATGTTTTAAGACAGGGTATAATACATATTATTTGATACTTTATTATGATATGATGACTATATTGATATTTACTCGGAATTATGTTTATCTACTCCAGCATCGAAAAGTTCCAATTTCGAATTTGACAACTAGGTATATCGAATTGAACCCTCTGTCGTGTTTGCTTCTCATAACGATACAGTTCGTTGTATGGGAGCTGTATCGTTATGAGTCGTAGCTGTATCGATATGGTTATCTTCATAAATAGGATACCTATAGCTTAGCGGCTCTGGGTTCTGGCACTTTCCCAACCAGTCAATTGATTTGACTTTTTTATTAATTTACAAAGTAAAAAATTATAAAGACGTCCTTGTCGTAGATAAAATCTTGTATGCAACTGTACGTAATTAGTCATTTTAATTCTCGTACTATCCTATTTTGATACTCGGCAAGCCTCGTATCAAAAAACAGCACTCGAATTAAAATGACCCTCATTACGATACAGTTGCATAAATAGCTAATATTTAATAGTTATTTATGCAACAGTTGTGTAATAAGTATTAAAACACGAATGTGGGTTTATCACACGACGCGAAGCGGAGTGTGATAATAGTATCATAATATGAGTGTTTTAATACCTAATTATCAACAGTTGCATACAAGACTTTATCTACACTCATAATATGAATCCTCTTTAACAGATTCTGAAATAGTTAGCTTACTGCTAACATTAATACATCCAGTCCTAGTAACCTAATATCGCATCCATTACTGAGTATATACAAATAAACTAAGTATAAATGAAAGAATTATTTATTGTAGTAGAAATTAACATTTTGTATAGTGCAATTATTAAAATTCACTTGATTTTCTTTAATGTTGGAAGGTCCTGATCCCGATGTACTCGGCGGAATATTTATATTTACCACTTCACTATTTTTATTTTGTATGGAATTCGAAATTACATTTGACACGTGGATTTTGTTAGTTATTGAGTCATTAATGTAGCCCTCTGCAACAGATGTAGACTTCCATCCGCCGTGCCGTTTTATTGTGTTAACAAAACAATAAAAAAAACGAAGAAAAATGGCGGGGAAAATTCTAATAACCTACTTTTTTTTACAGCGCGCGGCGTTCTGGTAGTGAAACGCGCGTGTATGACAATGTTCTTTTTTTGAAATTCGTATAGATGTTCTTTTTTTGTAATTCATACAGATACCACGCATCGAGCAGATGTGGCTGTCTGTTGAGTAAACCCTTTGCGCAGAGGGGATCGAAAAAAAAACAAAGGAGTGTTGTTATGAAATTCAGTACAACATTACATCACCCGTTTGGATGATGTTATGGTTATTACGACATTGGGTGTTTTAATGCTGGCAATAAGCTAACTGTTTCAGAACCTGTTAAAGAGGATTTATAGCATGGGAGTCAATTGGGAGTAGATAAATATACAAATTACATACTGATGAAATAATGAATAATATTGTTCGATCTTACCAACATAGGTAATAATTAAAAAATATGAACTGGTTAAGTACTTGAATAAAAATTTTCAAAAAAAAAAAAAACCGAATTCAAAAACCACAAACACTAAAAAGTAAAAAATAATTTAATTTATTATGTATACAAGAGTTAATGTAGTTCTATAATAACATTTTTTGGAGTCGGTACCAATTAGCCGCATGAACCGTCTACCTACCCTTCATTATTGTTGACGTGACTCCACATTGGCACCGACTCCAAAAAATGTTATTCTAGAACTACATTAACTCTTGTATACATAATAAATTAAATTATTTTTTACTTTTTAGTGTTTGTGGTTTTTGAAGTCGGTTTTTTTTTAATTTTGAAAATTTTTTATTTCACAATTTTTAGTGGCCCCACTGTTTTAAATACAGGGTGTAACCAGAACGCTAGTAAAAACTTAGCGTTATTAAGAATAACGTCGTTTAATCGTTACTCGTCGACTTGTCTAACTTAGACAAGTCAAGTACAAAGTCCTTTCATATGATACCCCACTTGGTATAGTTATCCTACTTTGAAATTTCAAACCCCTGATTTTCCCCACTTTTTTAATTAAACTAAAAATAATTTTCAATTTTTTTGATTTCCATGATATTGGGCCACTATTATATACAACTACTCCAAATTTCATGTCAATAGCTTTAATAGTTACTGAAATAATCGACTGTGACAGACGGACGGAGAAAGTCGCACCATAAGGGTTCCATTTTTACCATTTTGGTACGGAACCCTAAAAAAAAAGATATGCTATGCATGGTTAAAACATACTGTTTACAAAACTATCACACTGATCGCGAGCAATTTACTCTTATCCATTGAGGAGTTCCGTTCTCCATCTCCGGAGATATTCATCAGATCTTCACCAAATTAAAATGGAACCACCTCTGAAGTATGACCTACCAAACAAAAAAAGAATTATCAAAATCGGTTCATAATTGGCGGAGAAATCGCGTAACAACACATACAAAAAAAAAACAAAAAAAAAACATACAGTCAAATTGAGAACCTCCTCCTTTTTTTGAAGTCGGTTAAAAAATCACGAGTGCAATTGGGCTCCGAATAATAGTTTTTCTCATAAAAGAAGTAACTTGAAAAAAAGGGAAAGAAATAATCGGTCTGAAGACATCCGGACTTAACCGGGGTCTAATCCTAGCTAGATCGATTTATCGCCCCCGAAACCCCCTGCATACTAAATTTCATGAAAATCCTTTTAGCCGTTTCGATTTTTAGATTACCTTGTTATTTTTGTTTCGCATTTGAAACTCTCCTAATATTAATGAGTAAAGTAAGAAGTAGTACCTTGGGTACCAAATGAAGGACGCATCCTCAAACTGCACGATTCCGTAGCATAAGTTAATCAGCACTTCGAGACTTTAATAAATGCTCAATGAATCAGTAGTACCACAGAATAGGTAATAGGTAGTAAACTTCTCTCTGGCTGGATTCAATTGCTGTAACCCGTTATGAAGTTTCACCCGCATTCTCCCAACTTATTCTTTTAGCTTTGTAAAGAAAAACAATTGTCCAAATTGACGGAATTACTCGTACTATGGCTTGAAAAGTGTATTTAGCGTGATTATCAAACAGACAGACAAAATACTATTTTGGACTGTACATAAAGCTAATATTTCATGTACAGCAGTCGTCCAGAATATAGAGTATATAAAGTGACTGATGAAATCCATAATATATTGTTCTAATACATATTATTATAATGTTCTCTATTTTAATTATTATTGTTAAGGAAGACCGGAGTCTTCTGCTACAGGGGTAACTTTACCTGCTCTTAAAAGAAGGCTGAAATGTGTTGCTTATTTTTTATTTTATTTTATTTTATAACTAGCGAATGCCCGCGACTTCGTCTGCGTGGTTTGAGGTTTTTGGTTCTCGCGGGAACTCTTTAATTTTCCGGGATAAACTATAATCTATCTTTGTGCCAAATTTCAGCCAGATCCGTTCAGCCGTTGGGGCGTGATTGAGTAACAAACATCCATACATCCATCCAAACTTTCGCATTTATAATATTAGTAAGATGGATAAATAAGTCATGCATTACAGGTGCCGTACATGCTATCATTATAGGTGATGAGAATGAAACTCGTTTAAGGTGCTACGATGGGTAAGTTTAATTTAATTGAATTTGTATCAAGTAGCTTTCAAATTGGGGAACGAATATAGCTGTAACGACGCATATCAGTCGGTTGCGATTGTTAAGCAACGTTGACCCAAGTAGGTAACCGGATGGGTGACCGAATTTGGAGGTTCAAATTTGGCCTTTTCGTTTCCTCCGTGCCTCGGAGAGCACGTCCCGGTTATTATCCCTAATATCTGATAATAGTTGTAGCAAACCTAAGAGTTTAAATACTCTTAGTCGAGTCGTATGCGGAAGGACGTGGGAACCCACCGCATTAATATTCCAAGAAAACACCTACCATTATGTGATTAATGGAATGGGATCAAGACCCTCAGTAATGAGGAATACGAGCAAAGAGATCTTTAAAACATCCAATCTACGTCGTCACCGCTTACACCAGACACCTCTACTTCCCTAGCCAAACATTTGCTGAAGAAGTCGAGCATGCTTACTACACCCTACACCAAAGGCAGCGCGGACCTCCCATCGTCGTTTCACCAATGATCAAACGTCTACATCATATTATGCTTATAACTCTTCGCCACAAACCGACAGCTGAAACCTACTGTTGCCAGAAAGGCTGGAGCGCGAATCGTCCGTCAACCTGAGGAAGACAGCCGCCATTTGAAAACGAAACGGTTTTGATTTACTTTTCTGATACAAACTAATAGGGTGCATTTCTTTCCTGTATGCATTTCCTTCCACGTATTACTTAAGTAATTTCAAGGCAAGTGTGAAAAGGCATCTTCTAGGCAAGCACGCTCCAACCTAGACCTCATCGTTGCATTGTATTGTAGTCAAGCGCAAGCCTGTTTTGGAGAAAAAAAATGTTTGGCCCTCGGAAACCGTTGCGCGAACCTGCGCGGACTGGACACTGTGGCAGTCCTGGGTATGACCTCCTATGATATGAGATATACAGATTTAATTTAAAAATACTACTTTTCTGCACATAATATTTTACTTTACTTTATTTTTGTTTTACATATTATGTGTTTTAACTCTGTATTTTTAGTACCTAGCTGCACGCCGAACGCGTGTCGCGTGGAGTAATAGAGCTGCCAATTTTTAATGATATGGTTATTTTTAATTACCTACTATACTCAGATTTTTTTAAAGTCGTAGAACTATAGAAGTGTATACTATGTGTTGGATCAGTAAATAAAAAATATTCTATTCTATTATAAAAGACGGCTTCCTTCTTTAATATCTAATAAAAAACAATGCACTGCATTCATATTCGACTTCGGATGACGAGTTCCCGGGTTCGATTCCCGAGTCAAGCCACAATCAAGTAGGTACCTAATTTTCCTGGTTTTTCTATCAAGAAATTCTCAGTAAGTACTAACAGAGAGTGCACCAATTTTAGCGCACACACTTGAGCAACGAGATCGGCTGCCGTGCCTGAAATTCGGTCGGGATGGAATTTTTATATTATTACTTCTTTAGTAATACCTACCTGGACTAAAGTAAAATTTATATAGTTTTTTCTTTACAGATCCTTTTCTAGATATTACGATTATAATTTCAACAACCCCACACCTTTGCTAAACTCGCCATGTTATAACTCCTCAAGAAATACTGCTTTTTTCACATATGGTTTCAAAGCCAGCAACACTGGGTCCTATGTAGAAGCGGTAGTTAAAGCGTTTTTGCAGGCTGCCTACAACGTAATTCTGGTTATTTGGGAGAAATACACTTCGGCTGGCATAGGTGATGCAGGTTATCCAGTTGCCGCCGCAAATGCCTTAATAGTGAGTATTTTTTTTTATCTACTACAAGCTAGCCCTTGACTGCGATCTCACCTGATGGTAAGTGAGATGGTAAGTAAGATGGTAGCGGGCTAACCTGTTAGGGGCATGGCAGTTATATTAAACCCACAACCCTTCGGTGTCTACACGGCATCGTACCGGAACGCTAAATCGCTTGGCGGCACATCTTTGCTGGTAGGGTGGTAACTAGCCACGGCCGAAGCCTCTCACCAGGCCAGACCAGGGAAAATTCAGAAATTATAAATTCCAAAATTGACCCTGCTGGGGATTGAACCCGGGACCTCCGGACGTTAAGGCAAAAGCGCTACACACTGCGCCACGGAGGTCGTCGAAACAAATGCTATGATCAATGACTGAAAAAAAATAATGTACTTACTTGAAAAAGTTACTATAGAGATATGTACTTGAAAAATAATTATTTATTCTGCGGCACTAATAACTAATCACTGAATCCATATTTATACCAATATTATAAATGCGAAAGTGTGTCTGTCTGTCTGTTTGTTTGCCTGTCTGCTAAAAAGAAAAGCAATGCAACTAACATTGACATGTGGTTGAGAACAATCACCTTATCAACTATCCCGTGCTCTGAGACAGCGGTTAGCAATGACCGATATTTATTATCCATCAATAAATATAAGTCCTTCCGTTGCGCTAATAACGGGGTTGTAAAATCCTGTCTTTTATTACTATATACCACTGTAGAACACAGGTGTGCAAAAACATCTGAAAAGGATTGTTTTTATTTACGCGCACCTGCTAAATAAAATGACTTAAAATTGTATGATTGTGTTTTGTTTATAAGTAAAAATCCTTGTTATTGTATATTCGATGTCTTTAAAAATACATCTCAAGCGTGCATATGCTTCAGATGTATTTTTTATCGTACTTAATCAAACCGAAAAAGACAAGATTAAGATGCGTAATAATAAAAAGGAGTCATGAAGCCGAGTCTATTTGGATAAGCTTAATTTATCTAAAAAGCCCACATTTTCAAATTTCAAAACATATTTTTAAATTAAGCAACTAATCGAAAGTGAATACTATGGCTACAATGTAGTAATAACTCGAATCAATTTGTACCATTATTTTAATAACATAAATTAACAGCATATTAACTCATTTTGATGGGTATAAAAATATTTTATCATTACTTTACTTATCTACTTTGTCATTTTCTAATAAGATACCATTCTGAATTCGTTACACTGTGGCATTTTTTGGGATCGTAATAAGCCCAAGGCGCTTAGGGAACCTGACACAGGTCCATCCGCGCTGAAGCGTCGCGTGTGACTGACAAGATAACGCAACTACGGCCCATAACTCTCAAGCAATAGGGTCGACAATTCTTTGTACGTACTCGCTTTCCATGCTATTTGAACATTTCATGGAGACATGCGAGAATTAAAGTAATCAAGAATATCATTTGAAATACGATACCTACCGCAAAATAAAGTGATCCAAATCTTAATTTGATTGTTGTACACCTATACTGAAAGTTTCGTTCTTATAGGCCAAGCCATTTAAGAGAAAAAGCCTTCTTGCTCTTTTATTCTTCATGACTTTGGAATTTTTTTCTATCGAGAAAATTTCGTCCAATCATGTTTTCCTGTGATCCAATACTTGAAAATATAATGAATTATAGTATATATTAATTTCATATTTTTCGATCCACGCGTTACAAGCTTATTTCGATTTTAGAATCGACAAAAACGGAGTCAACGGCGTTAACCCTTCAATCGATTTTGATGAAATTTGGTAGGTAGGTACAGGGGTAGGTTGCAGTGGCGAAGTGTCCATATAACACGATTCCCATCGGCTTCCCTTTAGGAAATGCCATCCATACCTACCTTGTACCTACTACCTTTATTTTACACACTATTATTTCTTTAAATATTTTAAATCCTTTTACAAGATAAAATTACTCCATGTGAACATACAATAGTACTATAAAAACATTCTCCAATAACTAAAAAAATTACTACATCACTTTTTATATACGGAAATACCCGTTTTTCTACAATTCCAAATCTAAAGGGACCAGCTACACACTGTCACAATTAATAACCGATTTTAAAAATTCTTTCGCCATTTTGTAGCTAAACTAATACCCTAGGACTTTTTTTTTTCATTTTTTCTTAAGTTGTAATTATTACATTTATTTATATGGATGTTTTATGGATGACAATTAATCCATTTCAAAACACAATACATAATACAAGGTAAAGGCAGGCAAAGTGAATGTGACTATTTATTTGTTAATATCATCAAGTAAAAATAAAGATCTTACTCCTAATATGAAGAAAATTTAGCAGAAAGGCAAATAAATAATTAAAAATCGTTATTTATTTTATTTTCTCGCAATAGAAGTAAAAAGTAGTGTTTACCACGGGACTAAAGCCATTCTACTCGTTTTTATAGCATCCCGAGCTTAATGAAATGGCTCATTTTAGTCCCTTGATGAACAATCTACTATTAAATTAACCTACTGTGGGATTACACTCATCCCATCCTAACTTATTTTTTCAGTACGGAGCCAAATGTGGTAAAGCATTAGAATTACTATTCAAGGCTGGATTAAGCTTACCTAAAGTTCGTCTCATAGGATATTCATTGGGAGCACATTTTATGGGAGCAGCCGCAGCAACGTGCAAAAAAGCTGGTTTTACTATAAAATTGTGAGAGCAATTTTTATTTCTACAATCTTCTTTAATTAATTAATATATAAAACAAAGTCGGGTTTGGAACACAATATATAACTCTAGAACGGCTGGACGAATTTTCATGGATTTTGATTTGTTGTATTTGTCTCCGCGTCCCGAATAGCAGAATAACTATTAAAAACATTGGAAAATTGACGAAAAAGTAAAATATAAGGAAAAACATTTTCCCTTGATTTTCCCATACAAAAGATCATGGGTTTCGTAACGTGATTTTGGCATGGGTATAGGTGAGGACCTGGAGAGTGACATAGGCTACTTTTTTCCGGAAAATTAAGGAGTTCCCGCGGGCATCAAAAAACTTAAACTGGGCATCAGCTAGCAAAATATATTGCTATCACCAACGATTCGAATTAAAAATTAGAAATACAAATTAGTTTTACATGAAATGACAATACGTTAAAACCGTTGCAATAAAATTTAAAGCTAGCTACCCTAATTACCAAACTATCACGCAGTGGAAGAATAACTACTGCAGCTGCATTTTTTGTCTTTAATTTGTTTTCACTTTTCGCATGATAAGCAAAACTTTGAATATGCAGGCTTATCGGCTTAGATCCGGCGGGTCCACTGTTCACTGGACTTTTGAATTTGGGCGGAATAGGACCCACAGACGCCGCGTTTGTGCTGATCATCCATACGAACCCTGGCAGATTTGGCACAAGCGAAAGCAAAGGCACTGTGGACCTGTGGATGAATTGCGGTAATCCAGTACAGCCTGGTTGCGCTGTCGCTGGGGGTGGCTTTAGTATTACACCAGGTAATTTTTATTATAATTTTATACTAGCTTCTATATAGGTACATGTCTAGAGTTAAACACACATGGAACATTGTGAGGGAGCTATCGCATGCCCTATTTAATGATGAATTTAGCTTATTCATCGGTATGGATTTCAAAATCCCGTGGCAGCTCCTTGAATTTCCGGCTCACAAATTTTCTGATGTCTATTTCTTCAGGGTAACTTCTGTGCTTCAGGTTGCCAAATTTCGTCAAAACAAAAGATCAGTTCAGCGATTGGCAATTGATAAGGTAACTAACAAATATACAGACAGACTGACTCATTTCATGGATAGGTATAATCCATTTATATTCATACGTTAAATGCTGAAGCTATAAAAATCGTGAGTCGTGGTTTTTATTTTTTCTGTCTTGTACATGGGTTTTCTGTAACAGCGTGGAGTTGGGAAATTTTTGGGGTTACACACACTGAGCTACGTAAAGAAATCCTCCTCCTTCCTCCGTCCTCTGAACCTGAACTTTCTTCTGACGTATTGGATTGACATCCTATTTTGACGACCTCCCTGGCACAGTGTTTAGCGTTGTTGCCTTAACGTGCGAGGTCCCGGGTTCGATTCCCGGCAGGGTAATTTTGGGAATTTATAATTTCTGAATTTTCCCTGGTCTACTCTGGTGGGAAGCTTCGGCTGTGGCTAGTTACCACCCTACCGGCAAAGACGTGCCGCCAAGCGATTTAGCGTTCCGGTACGATTCCGGGTAGAAACCAACTAGGGGTGTATAGGTTCAATATAACTGCCATACCCCTAACAGGTTAGCCCGCTACCATGTTAGCGATGCGACCATGAGATCGCAGTCAAGGGGTAACTTATAGTGGAATTAAAAAATGTAAAAAATTGCTAGATTGATCTGCGGTGGCTTTTGATGGGGCATGTTAACAACCACTGGTTTTAATTTTGTGTGTCGCCTGTAGACTGTTTAGCAGTTTAATTAAGTTTTGCAGGGCATTTGTTTGTTTCTTTATATCTATGCCTTAAAGCAGTATTAATTTAAAATTGTTTATGAGCTTGTTTCAGAATTATAGTCCTTATTTTAGGGATGTCTAGTTAGGTACTTAACCTACGTCATATAAAACTAAAATTTTAAAGTGTTTGTTTATGTACTCCTTAATTACTCTTTCCCCACTTATTTTAGATGTATGCAGTCATGAGCGTGTTTGGAAATACGTCATAGAAGCGGGACAAAATGCGAATACATTTATAGGCATAATTGCATCGAGTTGTGATGACTGGATAAACGGAAATGAAGGCAATCTGACGTATACCTTAGGATACAACGTTATGACTGGGTAGGAACAATTTTTTATTCCATCAGACTACGAAATTTAGGGAATAAAGGCTATATCTGAAACTCCGATGATTAATTTTGGCTATAGAATATTATAATGGTACATAATATTTTGTGATTCTCTGTGTAAATAAGTATTCCTTTTTTATTTCAGGGTGCAAGGTAATTTCTACATGAGCACAAACTCAGCGTCCCTCTATGGCAGAGGCGAGGCTGGGTCATGTAGCCCCCTAGTCATGTGAAGTTTATTCATCGATGTCTTAAGCTTATGTATTCCTTAATAAACTTTATTGAGACGTGTGCTTTTTTTTAAAACTAGCGCTTGGCTGCAATCAGACTTACTGGAAGTAGTGATGCAGCCTAAGCCCTTGCCTATTCACCGTAAAATATCTTGAATTGCATTGATGAGTTTTCCACACCTCACCGCCCCGACTCGTTAAACAGATAAAACCTTTTTCAGAGTGGAAATAATTTAGCTGGTAATTTTTATGGTCATGTAATTTTAACTGTAAATTTTTTTTTTGTAATTTTATTTGTAAAAAAAAAAAAAAAAAAGATATAATGAGAAAATTAAAAATTTAGATAATTAAACATTTTTTTGTAAAGATTTAGTTTAAGTTACCTATGTATGTTATTGTTATATGTTTAATTTGTAATTGTTGTTTGCAGTCATTATATACATTTGGAAACCGAGAAAGCTAAATTTTGTATATTACGTGGGGGAGGCTTAGAAAAGCTTAACTTAAAATTGTCGACCAAGATTTCCTATGTGCATTATCCTCCATCTTGAAAAAAGCGTTAAATTCAGTATTTTCATAATAACTCGGTTCTCCATTGAGAGATGCAATACTTTTTTGTTGCTTGTTTTACGATCTACAATAATTAAGGTCCTTTACACTATCGTTCATCGTTATTGAGATAATCGAAAGAACCATGAATTTAGGTAGTGAAATTTTCTTTTCATCCCACCATCTCGGAAAGAGTATTTTTACTCTTCGATATCTGAATGCAAAAGCCGTTCTCTTGAGGATAAAGTAAATTGAATTTAGAACATCGTGTGCACGTTTAAATATCACTCGTCTATGAAGTTTGTGAATTCCAAACATCATTAAAACCTATTTACTTCTACCTCTATGGTGCCGAATTTCCATACAACCGTTTTTAATTTGTTAAAAACTCACACTCGTAACCTTCTTGGTGTACTTTTTCAATTTGCTTTGCGCGCACCATTTTCTTTCACTTCATATTATCTTGTGATTTTTTTTGCATTTGGTCATTTTCTCGCTGAGGTGGGATGAAAAGTTACGTGTTGCACTCGAGTGAAAAGATTTTTCACCTCGTGCTCTTTTGATTCCCTCGCTGACGCTCAGAATTCTAATTTTTGAATCAGTCGATGTGCTCGTGATTCAATTTTAGAATCCTTCGCTTGCTCGGTCATCAAAATTGAGCACGCATTTAAAAATCAATTTTTCACTCTTGTTTATCAAATAACTATTTTATTCGTGAAAAATATCGAAAAAATGACTATTATCAAACTTGTAGAGCGTATTCAGACCTCTTTTTTTTTCCTAATTTATTTAGGGGCTTTTACAATTCCATTTTTTACTTTTTAAATTACGACCTCTAGAGCGCCGCAAAGTCAGTAAGTTTGTGCCCAGTTTCGATTTAGCCGCTCTCACGGACACACGTCTAAATGAATTATTGCGATACAACATAAATAAATAAAGCATCCAAATTATAGCTAGCTGATGCCCGCGACTTTGTCCGCGTGTATTGAAGTTGTTTGGTTCCCGCGAGAACTCTTTAATTTTCCGGGATAAAAAATTGACAAGCAGGCTATAATCTATCTCTGTGCCAAATTTCATCCAGATCAGTACAGACCTTCTGGCGTGATTGAGTAACAAACAACCATTTGAGGTTTTTTGGTTCCCGCGGGAACTCTTTAATTTTCCGTGATAAATTTATGATGAGGATTTATGTACCTACTCGATTGTTTCGATTAAAAATAATGCATTTGATGATGTTTTTAACTTAAGCTCCAAATGTTTAATTTTATACTCCAAAAAAATACTATCGCATTTTTAATTCCTCTAATAATAAGGTACTTCCAGAAGCAACATAACTAATACAAATTAAATCCATGCTTCATACAAAAGTCTGCAATCTAAAAAAACGAAGAATACGTTATAGAATAGATATAGCTTTCATCCCGAAATCTGGTATGACTACACTTTATGCAGGGAAATCAAGGGTTTCCCACGGATTAAATAATCCGGTATAATTAGGTTTGTAAATACAAACCTTAAACCATACAAACCAAGTCACGGGCATATTCTTATTTTAATCTGCTTGAAAAGCTTCAACTACGTGCCATGATCACACATTATAACTACGTCAGGACTTAACCACAGCTGCATAATTAAAAAAAAACATTATTTGGTAACATTCAATTTTCAATAACACATTTTGTTTTTCAAGGGTTCCCATGTGACATTATTGTGACACAATATTCTCTGAAATATAATAAGTAGGTACGTGTGGATTTCTAATACGCTGAATTATTTATTTATTACACAAGCAACGACACAGGCATTTACTTAGCAGGTAAAAATATAGGGTCAAGTGTCCAACAATGAAACACTAAAAATTCAAAGTCTCATTTTCTCAAACCTTTTGTTTTTATAGATAGAAGTCTAATTTTTTACAGGTAGATAGGCAATTTTATTAGGTACCAGATGTAATTTATAGTTTTTTTGATAAATGTGTAATCAATCAGCAAAAATTTAAAAACCAAAAAACGGGAAAATCATTGTGTACACCATTGTGGAATTGTAGAATGTGAAACACCGAAAACATGTGTGAAACACCACAAATTCAACAATGAAACATAATAAATTCATACTCTCTGTCTCACGTTTTTTTTAAATTTATTGAGTAGGTACAAAAAAAATGCTTGACTTCAATCATAAAAGGTTTTATGATTAATTTCACTTTAGTTTGGTTTGCGCTTGGATGTCCGTGGAATAGAATAGAATAGAATAGAATTCTTTATTTGCATAATGTGTGTAGGTAATACATAAGATCTTAATTCTAATAAAAGAGTCCAGCACATTAGCCGTATCGGCGTTCAAATATTATAAATAGGCAATTGAGGTTAAATTCATTATAGTTACCGTTACAATAATAATATTACAAAATAGATTGAATTTAACCTTACATTCATTTGAGAGTTACAATTATAATATTGCAACATATAATTAGATTTTAATAATTATACAATGTCAATAATAGTCATGATTAATGTCAAAAGCTATAAAATAAAAGAAATGTAAAAATGTCACAAGTACTTATTTTTTATCATGTTGAAAAAATTCTTCCAAGGTGTAAAAATTTTTCCCTTGTAATGTTGGATGAGTCATGAATTCCTTCTTCTTCGGTTGCCTCACTGATTAACAAAGGTTAGCAGTCAGCTCGGTATATCCCCATCTGTTCTTCGCGAAGCGAAATACTTCGGCGGTACTCACGATTCCGGTCCGCTTAACTCAAAACTTTTGAATTTTAGGTCCAACTGGGTCAGAATGCCAATCCATGGAAATCCATGTATGTTACAAAGCCTAGATTTTCTGCTGCAACCAACGCCTCTTTTTACAGCATTTTTCCTCCAATCATAATGAGTAGTAGGAGTTTGTATCTGTCGTGCCTGAACACGTGCCCCAAATATGCGACTTTTCTAATTTTTCCATGGGAAAACAAGGAATATTCCTTGTCCGTGCATTAGAATAGCTCGACGCATATTTTTCCTGAATGATATTCAGTACTACTTTGTGTATGGAAACAGCAATTCGCTTTCCCCATACCTAAAAATAGAACGGCCAGGTGCTAAACACGTATGTAATGTAACATGGAGTGAACCTTTCTTTCTTTTTAGAGTTTAATATTTTAGCCACAAAAAATATTCATTTGCACGGGAAGTATATTATGATTCTATATGGTACGCAATAAAACAGGGTTTCAGTGTGTCCATTATGCAACTGTTTCATTGTTGACTACCTCAGGTCAGGTAGGTTTTGACTAGCCTTGAAATTTTTTCCATTTAATTGTAACACTATAACATATGAACCAATCCACGTTAATCTACGAAATATGGTTACTGCTATTTTATCATGAAAATTTCAACCAAAATTTAATGAAAAATCTATAAAGAATGCTGAAAATATTTACTTTTTGTCGAAAAAATCCAAAATTCTCCGCAAACACGTCATGCAATCTTCCACGTGGCACCGATGGAAACTGGGATAGAGCGGGGGGTTCACAAGAGTGTCCTAATGCGATATAATGCACGATCTGGCAACGTAGCATTTTAGAAATATCACAGTGTTTTATTGTCTACCACTGTTTCATTGTTGGCCACTTAACCCTACTGTAGAAATACGTTTAGCTGTGTAAAATGTAAAAACACAAATAAAAGAACCAGACAACGATTAGGTACTAATTCACTATTGAAATTTATTCCTAAATCTCTAAGGTTTAGCAGCGATGAACCCTGCAGCATCAGGATGGAGGAATTGGGATTTGGAATTGAATCGTGTAGTCGTTACTTAGTACTTACAACATTACTCACCATAATAAACACTTAGATTGCAGTTATAGTCCTGCAGTATCAGAATTTAGGAGTTGGATTCAGAATAATTTCTTGACATCACTAAGTATAGAAAAAATATACGCTCTGAATTATTGAGAACCTCTTTCTTTTTGGATGTCGGTACAACAGCAGCTGTGTGATAGCTGGACGGATTCAGGACAATGATGATATTTTTTGCGATAAAGAAACTTTAACAGTAAAGTAAATGATTTGGTTTTAATAAATTTCGGTGCTCAAAATTATGCACGGAACCAATCAACCAATAGAGCCTGTACAGTCTTGGCAGACTGAAATTAAAAGATAGCGACATATGTATGCACATAAATTACGTTCTTATATTCAGTATCACCTGTTATTTGAATATACCTACTGCAAGGCTGTGTCTTATCGATATTACTCGACAAGCGCCTAACAGCTTCTATAAGACGTCTGAAAAATGTGGACCTGTACTTTATTGCCAGTTTTATTACTTTCTCTGGGTAAGTATTTTTGGATTTCAAAAAAAAATTGTTTTAAGACAGGGTTTTAGTCGGCTATAACAAATCTTCTGCTACAGGGGTAACTTTGCTCTTAAAAGAAGGCTCCTTTTATGTGTTGAAATAAAGTTGCTTATTTTTTTATTTATTTTTATTTTATAATGGTTATAGAAGAGTCATGCATTACAGGTGCCGTACATGCTATTATCATAGGTGATGAGAATGACACTCGTTTTAGGTGCTACGATGGGTGAGTTCAATTTAATTGAATTTGTATCGAGTAGCTTTAAAATTGAGGAACGAATATTGTAATATGGCTGTGACAACGCATATCAGTCGGTTGCGACTGTTAAGCAACCTTGACCCAAGTCGGTAACTGGATGGGTGACCGAATTTGGAGGTTCAAATTTGGCCTTTTCGTTTCCTCCTTGCCTCGGAAAGAACGTACAGTCGTTGGTACTGCGCTAGATCTCTCTCCGGTCGTGTTGGATTTTCCGTGCCACTACAGAGAGTGCACCTATTTTAGATCACACACGTCTTCGACAACAGCCAATCTCAAGGCGATTGGCTGCCGTGCCCGAAATTCGGTCGGGATGGCATTTTTGTTACTTTTTTAGTAATACCTACCTAGTGCCTAGGTACCTACCTGGACTAAAGTAAAATTTATATAGTTTTTTCTTTACAGATCCTTTTCTAGATATTACGATTATAATTTCAACAACCCCACACCTTTGCTAAACTCGCCATGTTATAACTCTTCAAAAGATACTGCTTGTGTCACATCTGGTTTTAATGCCAGCAGCACTGATGGGCCCTATGTCCAAGCGGTAGTTAAAGCGCTTTTGCAGGCTAACTACAACGTTATTCTGGTTATTTGGGACAAATACAGTTCGGCTGGCATAGGTTATGCAGGTTATCCACTTGCCGCCGCAAATGCCTTAACAGTGAGTATTTTTTTTTATCTACTACAAGCTAGCCCTTGACTGCGATCTCACCTGATGGTAATTGATGATGCAGTCTAAGATGGTAGAATAGAATAGAATAGAATAGAAGAATCTTAGAAAGAATTGGCAGCAATAAACACAGATGCACAAAATAAAATGAGATCGATTTAATTTATCACCCCCGAAACCTGCACTGCATACTAAATTTCATGAAAATCCTTTTAGCCGTTTCCGAGATTCATATTATATATATATATTTTAAAGGTATTAATATAGATTACCTTGTTGTCATGTGAACATACAATAGTACTATAAAAAAACATTCTCCAATAACTAAAAAAACAAAAGTGATGTAGTAAACATCACTTTTTATATACGGAAATACCCGTTTTTCTACAATTCCGAATCTAAAAGGACCACTACAGGTCACAATTATTAACCGATTTTAAAAATTCTTTCGCCATTTTGTAGCTAAACTAATATCTACCCTAGGAAAAAATGAAAAAAAAAGTCCTAGGGTATTAGACCCTAGGACTTTTTTTTTTTCATTTTTTCTTAAGTTGTAATTATTACATTTATTTATATGGATGTTATATGGATGACAATTAATCCATTTCAAAACACAATACATAATACAAGGTAAAGGCAGACAAAGTGACTGTGACTATTTATTTGTTAATATCATTAAGTAAAAATAAAGATCTTACTCCTTATATGAAGAAAATTTAGCAGAAAGGCAAAGAAATAATTAAAAATCGTTATTTATTTTATTTTCTCGCAATAGAAGTGAAAAGTAGAGTGTTTACCTACCACGGGACTAAAAGCCATTCTACTCGTTTTTATAGCATCCCGAGCGTAATGAAATGGCTCATTTTAGTCCCTTTATGAACAATCTACTATTAAATTAACCAACTGTGGGATTACACTCATCCCATCCTAACTTATTTTTTCAGTACGGAGCCAAATGTGGTAAAGCATTAGAATTACTATTCAAGGCTGGATTAAGCTTACCTAGTGTTCGTCTCATAGGATTTTCATTGGGAGCACATTTTATGGGAGCAGCCGCAGTAACGTGCAAAAAAGCTGGTTTTACTATAAAATTGTGAGAGCAATTTTTATTTCTACAAATAAAACAAAGTCGGGTTTGGAACACTTATAACTCTAGAACGGCTGGACGAATTTTCATGGATTTTGATTTGTTGTATTTGTCTCCGTCCCGAATAGCAGAATAACTATTAAAAACATTGGAAAATTGACGAAAAAGTAAAATATAAGGAAAAACATTTTCCCTTGATTTTCCCATACAAAAGTTCTTGGGTTTCGTAACGTGATTTTGGCATGGGTATAGTTGAGGACCTGGAGAGTGACATAGGCTACTTTTTCCCGGAAAATAAAGGAGTTAAAATACTAAAAAAACAGTAAAAAAACTTAAACTGGGCTTCAGCTAGCAAAATATATTTTTATCACCAACGATTAGAATTAAATTCTGTATTTCAATTTACTTCGCATCTTTATTGGGAAACACGTGTCATCCCTTAATTTCCAAGGGAAGTGTTACGTATTTATAATATTAGAAATACAAGTTAGTTTTACATGAAATGACAATACGTTAAAACCGTTGCAATAAAATTTAAAGCTAGCTACCCTAATTACCAAACTATTACGCAGTGGAAAAATAACTACTGCAGCTGTATTTTTTGTCTTTAATACGTTTTCACGTTTCGCATGATAAACAAAACTTTGAATATGCAGGCTTATCGGCTTAGATCCGGCGGGTCCACTGTTCACTGGACTTTTGAGTTTGGGCGGAATAGGTCCCACAGACGCCGCATTTGTGCTCATTGTCCATACGAACCCTGGCAGAATGGGCACAAGCGATAGCAAAGGCACTGTGGACCTGTGGATGAATTGCGGTAATCCAGTACAGCCTGGTTGCGCCGCCGAAGGTAATTACCACAAAGATTACATCAAAAAAAAAAAAAAAAAACCGACTTCAAAAACCACAAACACTAAAAAGTAAAAAATAATTTAATTTATTATGTATAAAAGAGTTAATGTAGTTCTATAATAACATTTTTTGGAGTCGGTACCAATTAGCCGCATGAACCGTCTACCTACTCTTCATTATTATTGACGTGACTCCACATTGGCACCGACTCCAAAAAATGTTATTATAGAACTACATTAACTCTTTTATACATAATAAATTAAATTATTTTTTACTTTTTAGTGTTTGTGGTTTTTGAAGTCGGTTTTTATTTTTTTTTTGAAAATTTTTTATTTCCCAATTTTTAGTGGCCCCATTGTTTTAAAATACAGGATGTAACCAGAACGCTAGTAAAAACTTAGCGTTATTAAGAATAACGTCGTTTAATCGTTACTCGTCGACTTGTCTAACTTAGACAAGTCAAGTACAAAGTCCATATGATACCCCACTTGGTATAGTTATCCTACTTTGAAATTTCAAACCCCTGATTTTCTGCACTTTTTTAATTAAACTAAAAATAATTTTCAATTTTTTTGATTTCCATGATATTGGGCCACTATTATATATACAACTATTCCAAATTTCATGTCAATGGTTAATAGTTACTGAAATAATCGACTGTGACAGACGGAAAGAGAAAGTAATAAGGGTTCCATTTTTACCATTTTGGTACGGAACCCTACAAAAAAAAAGATATGCTATGCATGGTTAAAACATACTGTTTACAAAACTATCACACTGATCGCGAGCAATTTACTCTTATCCATTGAGGAGTTCCGTTCTCCATCTCCGGAGATATTCATCAGATCTTCACCAAATTAAAATGGGACCACCTCTGAAGTATGACCTACCAAACAAAAAAAGAATTATCAAAATCGGTTCATAATTGGCGGAGAAATCGCGTAACAAACATACAAAAAAA
Source organism: Erebia aethiops (assembly GCA_923060345.2). NCBI lineage: Eukaryota > Metazoa > Arthropoda > Insecta > Lepidoptera > Nymphalidae > Erebia > Erebia aethiops. Next base: position 4,729,951 of record OV281093.1, on the reverse strand, counting down.
AAAAAAAAAAAAACATACGCGCCGAATTGATAACCTCCTCCTTTTTTGGAAGTCGGTTAAAAATTACATCACCACAAAGTAATTTTTTATTATAATTTTATACTAGCTTCTATATAGGTATACATGTTTAGAGTTAAACACACATGAAACACTGAGGGAGCTATCGCATGCCCTATTTAATGATGAATTTAGCTTCTTCATCGGTATGGATTTCAAAATCCCGTGGCAGCTCCTTGAATTTCCGGCTCACAAATTTTCTGATGTCTATTTCTTCAGGGTAACTTCAGTGCTTCAGGTTGCCAAAATTCGTCATGACACAAGATCAGTTCAGCGATTGACACTTGATAAGGTAACTAACAGATATACAGACAGACTGACTCATTTCATGGATATGTCACCGTAAGATTGTAAAAACCGTTAGATTATAATATAACGTTTTTTATCTCGATAGATTATAAACTTTCGACAGATTGTGAACCGTAACATACTGCTTACAATTTAACGCGTTATTTTTTCGGTAAATTGTAATATATTAGGTATATTAACCCGATAGAACCTAAGCTATGAACATTGAACGGTTCACAATCTTTCGACAGTTTATAATCTAGCGGGATATAAACCGTTAGATTATAATCTAACGGATTTTACAATCTTACGGTGACAGATATAATCCATTTATATGCATCCGTTAGCTATAAAAATCGTGGGTCGTGGTTTTTATTTTTTCTGTCTTGTACATAAATTCTCTCAATAAATTCGCAATGGAGTTGCGAAATTGGTGGGGTTATAGTATGTCACCGTAAGATTGTAAAATCCGTTAGATTATAATCTAACGGTTTCTATCCCGCTAGATTATAAACTGTCGAAAGATTGTGAACCATTCAATGTTCTGAGTATTAATTTATGAAATATTTATTGTTTTTACGTTTTCTTGTCTCTTTCTTGTACAGTTCGCGCGCGAGTTGAATGCAGAGTAAATGTAAGTGTTACCATCCATTTACTCTGCATTCAACTCGCGCGCGAACTATAGGTTAGGTTAGGGTTTGACATGAATATTCAGGTAGTGCCTATCGGGTTAATATACCTAATATATTACTATTTACCGAAAAATAACGCGTTATGTTGCGGTTCACAATCTGTCGACAGTTTATAATCTATCGAGATAAAAAACATTATATTATACCTAATCTAACGGTTTTTACAATCTTACGGTGACATACACACTGCCTCGATGAGCCACGTTTGGTCCTCTACCTGAACTTTCTTCTGACGTGTCGAATTGACATCCTATATATGATGCTTGATTGATTTATAGCTTTTAATGCATGTTTAACAACCACAGGTTTCAATTTTGTGTGTCGCCTATTGAGACACTGTTTAGCAGTTAAATTAAGTTTTCAAGGGCTTTGCGTGTTTCTTTAATAATTTGTATCTATACCTTAAAGCAGTACCTATTAATTTTAAATTGTTCATGAGCAAGAATAATAGTCCTTATTGTAGGGACGTCTAGGACCTAGGTACTTAGCTTACGTCATATAAAACTAATATTAAATTATATTTTAAATTGTTTGTTTATTTACTCCTTATTTACTCTTCTCGCACTTAGGTATTTTAGATCGATGCAGTCATGTACGTGTTTGGGAATACTTCATAGAAGCGGGACAAAATGAGAATACATTTATAGGCATAATTGCATCGAGTTGTAATGCCTGGAGAAACGGAAATGTAGGCAATCTGACGTATACCTTAGGATACAACATTGTGACTGGGTAGGAACCATTTTTTTTATTCCATCAGACTATGAGATAGAGGAAATAAATAGAGGCTATAGGGTAAAACCGGGATAGATGCCGCAGCAGGATAGATGCCTCATATTCTAAAAACCTTACTTCCCGAACTCGCGACTAAGAATTAATTTTATAAGTAGGAGCCGCAGTCACCCCGTACCATAATTACCCACAGACAGTCGTGCGGTGAGGATGCGTTTTGCTCGTACGGGTAATTATCTCCGCAGCGATATTCCCGAACACGTCAAAGATTTAAAGGTTAGTATGTTGCGTTATATAACTTTATAATTAGTAATAAATTCAGTTATATTTTTTATTACGTCAATATACTGGTTCATTGAGTCTGCATCTAGGTGTAAATAGATGCTATTTTGTTTATAATTTATTAAAAAAATACTTGGGCATCTATCCCTATCGAAAAGGATAGTTGCCCTGATTTTTCGAGGGATAGGTGCCCCTAAGGCCCCCTTAGGGGCACCTATCCCTCCCTGCCCTTGCATCCCTACACCTACACCTATCCCTCCCTGCATACACTGCCATTTATGATTACCTACAGCACCACGAAAATATAAAAGAAAAGAAGGAGTGCGAGCTCGAGTATGTTCTTGGACTACAGAAAACCTACAGTCGGATTTGGATGAAATTGATAAAAACCATGGGAATACAACAATTAAGAATTTATATTTTTTTTAATAAATGCTTGTAAAATTTAATTTAACAAACAATATAGTTATGCATGGTGAAACTTAAGAATTTATATTTTAGTTAAACAAACGCTTTAAAAATTTAATTACCTATGTCTGTGTGATATTAGAATAATATCTTCTAATGATAACAATTAAAAGATTTAAAAAATACAAAATGTTTTTCATTATTATGACCCTTGGACTTCTACCTAACATTTGGTATGGATTTTTCGTTTACACCTATAAAGGGCATCCATCCTGCACTGCAGGCATCTATCCTTCTCAGTTTTTTCATGGTGGGGCAACTATCCATACAGGTAGGCATCTATCCTCAAAAAAAATGTTCCACGAAAAGCTAATTTCTGCAAAATCTGCATTTGATAGGTTAAAAAATAATAATAATAATTCAACATTAAGGATTGAGCTAGCTACATTAATAGAAATTATTCGTATAAAATTAATATTTTTAAAATTAGGTGGCCTTTTCAAAAAGTGGGGCATCTATCCCGGTTTTACCCTAAATCAAATCAAATCAAATCAAATATTCTTTATTCAAATAAACTTTTACAAGTACTTTTGAATCGTCAAGTGAATCTATCACTGGTTCGGAATGCCATTCCTACCGAGAAGAACCAGCAAGAAACTCGGTGGTTGCTTTTTTTAAATAATTCATTTACAAAATTACTATATCAATGTGTACATAAGTAACCGCTGTCCCCAGCATTGCTGGAGCGATCAAATCCATGCTCCTCTATCATTTACATAATCTTCAACAGTATAATAAGCTTTTTTCAGGAGCATACTTTTAATGGATTTCTTAAATTTGTTTATTCAATGTATTTCAATTCAAAATATATATGAAACTATGATACCGATGATACATTTTGGCTATAGAACATTATAATGGTACATAATATGTGATTCTCTGTGTAAATAAGTATCCCATTTTTATTTATTTCAGGGTGCAAGGTGATTTCTTCATGAGCACAAACTCAGCGCCCCCCTATGGCAGAGGCGAGGCTGGGATAAACCCCTAGTCATGTGAAGTTTATTCATCGATGTTTTAAGCTTATGTATTCTATAATAAACTTTTTGTGTGCTTTTTTTTGCTCCGATCCGATGCTCCGTTGCAGCGTGATTGAAGGAAAAACCAATAAACCAACAAACAAACACACTTACTCATTTATAATATTAGTATGATATTGTATTGTAAACTAATCAGTTAAAATGGAAATAGACTGGGAGCTAGCAATCAATCAATAAATTAAAATCTACGCTAATTTTACTCTCCGCTGACATACGCAAAATCCCTACATATCTTCAAACTTTGTCTGAAAAACTACTATCTATGTAATGGAGTAGAATATAGTATATTACATACTAGCTGATGCCCGCGACTTCGTCCGCGTGGTTTAAGTATTTTTGATTCCCGCGGGAAATCCTTAATTTTCCGGGATAAAAAGTAGCCTATGTCACTCTCCAGGTACTCAACTATACCCTTGCCAAAAATCACGTCAATCCGTTGCTCCGTTGCGGCGTGATTGAAGGACAAACCAATAAACCAACAAACCAACAAACAAAAACACACTTTCACATTTATAATATTATGTATGATTATGTAAAAATAGTTATTTTTGGTATATGTGTATTATTGACCGAGCGAAGCGAAGGTCTCTGAGTCTTTTTGAGTGAATTTGCACTTATCCGTCCGTCCGTCCGTCTGTCAGAGCCTTATAACTTCTGAATTACTGAACGTTCAAATTTAAATATAATATGTAAAACGATGGCCTCCAGCCGAATATGGCTTAAAAGTTATAAAAATCGTTATTTCAGGGGGGCTCTCATAGAAGCGAATGCGAAGTAAAATATTTTTTAATTTGTCCCCTAATATTGACGAAATGGGGGGCTTTCAAAGTGGAGATTTTCTAACGTGGTGAACTCAAAATTTTCTGAAAGGCTGAGCCTGAAACTTGATCAATTATTTATCCTGTACTTGAACAACAAATACTAAAATTAGATAAATATTATAACTTATAAGGAAACGAAATTATTTAATTTTTAATGAGCTTCACTATTTTTCACAGAACTTCACAATGAAGATGGCTCTGTTTACAAATAATTTAAACTATCTTATGGATACCGCGAGGTCTCAGTTCGGGGCGAACCACTAGTTAGTACATGTAGTGTTTATGTAGTCTATCTTATTCAATAAAAACTAAATTGCTTACACAACCCGTGATTTCCCCAATCCAATCACCAAAGGTTGTCTGGGAGAGATCGCTTTAGCGATAAGACCGCCTTTGCACGCTTCGCTACGATTAAGCTTGTTTTTTGTAATTATAATATGTTTCTATATTTCTTGTGTGCAATAAAGAATACAATAATAACAATAATTATTTTATTATTATTATTTTACCTATGCCCGTCAGCAATGATAGCATACCTGAGAGTTCTTTACGTTCTCAAAGCTGTGAGAAGTCTGCCAGCCCACACTTGGCCGGCGTGGTGGAATATTTTTTTTACTCCACTACAAGTTAGCCCTTGAATGCGATCTCACCTGATGGTAAGGGATGCAGTGGGCTAACCTGTTAGGGGTACGGTAGTTATATTAAACCCATACCTACCCCTAGTCAATTTCTACACGGCATCATACCGGAACGCTAAATCGCTTGGCGGTACATCTTTGCCGGTAGGGTGCTAACTTGCCACGGCCGAAGCCTCGCACCAGACCAGACCAGAGAAAATTCAGAAATTATAAATTCCCAAATTGACCCTGCCGGGAATCGAACCCCGGACCTCCCACTTTAAGACAACAGCGCTCAACACTGCGCCAGCGAGGTCGTCAAACTCGAGGTCGAGCACACGCGCACCACATTTTGCGCTTCAAAAAACCGAATGCGCATAGGTACATGCGCTTATTCCGGCGTGTTCGCTCAAACCCGTCGGTCAGTCGGTCAGTCAGTAGTAGTAGTCAGTAGTATACCAGCTTATAAACGCGTCAACGCTCGTAAGAATGGGGAGGGACAGGCAAAGCTAATCTCAGATGGCGCCACCCTCGCTGGCGGCTGGAAATGTCAGGACTCGGGTTCATTTGCATACATATATGAGGTAAATAAGCGTCCTATTTGAATTGAATCTGAGAAAAAACAATGTATGTGTCTTCTTCTTTCCTCATCAGCAGGAAAACGGTGTGCGCCTTTATTATCACATTTGAATGCACAACATTTAGACACAAATCTAAGAAAATTAAACTATCGCGTAAAAAATATGTGGTGTTTGACAGGTAAACAACACCAGTGACGATGCGACACCTAGCGGGATAAATTGGCAGTGTCCCTCCCCATTGCGCGTAAGTCAAAGAACGCGCCTATACGCCCCTACACACGCTGCCATAAACGAGCTTATACGCGCCGAAAAAACGCTAATCTGTAACCGCCCTTAGAGGAGACTGGGCTGGAAATGTAGCAGAGAGACAGCCAGACATACTTTCGCATTAAAAAAATTGGCAGTCATAGGGACTGCCGATAGAAGTGAAAACTAATATTTAAACATATATTTTTTAAAACTAAAAAAACTAATAAAATATAAACCTTAAAAGTAAGGCATTAAAGTTTAGTTACGAATGTAGTATATTTATATTTAAGACCTTTTGTCTTCGTAACAACGTGAGCATGTCGCATGTCGGATGTCGGTGACGCGAATCCACAAGTTTACCCCCTACCAAAAAGTGCTCAATGCGGCTAAAGAAGTTTTCACTTCAATATGGGTTTGGATAACGCGAAAGAGTAAAATGTGACATGATTTGTTGCGTTCCTGGCTCCTAACTTCCTAAGCCTTCGCTTGTTTTGTGACTAATTTACATTTTCCCGTTTACGTTAATTAATTATTCGTCGCACCAGCTTTATGGGTCATCGAAGTCATTGTTTCAAACTGATTTGATTAAGGTTACGAAAATAATATAAAATCGGCTATGCATAAATAAAACACCAGTAGGGCTAGCATGCGCACAACGAGTAAAATTATGTCTACAGTCTACCCGTTATCTCTATTTGTCTACCGAAGCTAACATGGTTACTTGTCTCGTTGTGTCAAAAGTAGAGATAAAAATAATATTTAACTTATATGTGGTCTTTTTCTCTACGAACTCTTACATGCCGACTATTTTTTTACCCGACTGCGGAACGCACAGGGTTATTCTTGTAATATACATACCGCATGTTAGGGTAAACTAAAAATTAGCCGGCATCGACAACATCTCTCTCTCGTCGCGAGATATCTCGTTGTGCACATGGTAAGCCTGCTGGAACCTGCTAAGTAGGTAATCTGAGACATGCAGTACGGCTCGTATGATTTTTTTACGAAAGCCCAAAACGATGCAATCAGCGTGAGAGGGATAGATGTTTTCACTGTAGGTACAGGAAAATGATGGCAATAAAGCAAAGGAGATGATCCAAAAAAGTATGAACCAAAACCCAGAATCGATTGGGACAAACTGGGTACCGACAGATTCATAAAATGATAAAATAATGATTTATTTATTTCACATAGGACAACTTGTGTCATTTATGATACGTCAAGACTCTACCACCCTGTTCATACTTTAAATGGCATTTACCTATATAAGTACCTAGAGTTTATGCTGAAATTAAAATTGTTTTAATTCACTTCGCTTTGAAATTAGGAAACTCTTACGAAAAAATAAATTAACTGTTGCGAAATAAATGAATGCTGGATTTTACTCACTGATGTAGAATTATTTTAGTACGTAGATACTCATTCTATTTCAATGATTTTACTATCTAAATTCAAATGTTAGACAGGTACCTAGTCTATGCACTTTAAATGGAACAGTACATTAATAAATATTATTTTATGAGGATGTATTTAATTTATAAACCTTGATATTTTCGCCGTATTCATTTTTAAGGTAAGATATTATAATAATTTAGCGATAAATATGCATACGTCATGTGTGCGTAACGGAATGTTAATTTTCTATGTTATGCATGACGAATAAAATATTATTTAATTTATTGTATTAGTTATTGAAACAATCGGTCAACCTCAATTTTGACGGACGGTAGGTAGGTACTTATTAGCTTTGTATTAATAATCGACTTACTTTGACGTATACGGTTGAAGTTGTTGTAATGAAAATATCGAAATATCATATCCATACATAATCATAATATTACAAATGCGAAATTGTATTTGTTTGTTTGCTTGCTGGATTTTTGGTTTGTATAAATTCAAAATTTGACCTTGCCGGGAATTGAACCCGGGACCTGCCACTAGTATAACACCACAGCTCTCACCACTGAGCCAGAAAGTTCAAATTCGTGATTCGAAAAATTTACAATTTATTTTTCAAGATAGGGGCTCGAGGTGAAAATTTGACAAAAAGAGTGCAAATAAATATTATGATAACTAGCTGATGCCCGCGACTTCGTCCTCGTGTAGTTGTTTTTTTTATTCCCGCGGGGACTCTTTAATTTTCCGGGATAAAAAGTAGCCATGTCACTCTCCAGGTTCTCAACTATACCATGCAAAAAATCACGTCAATTGGTCTGTTACAGAGTGGTTAAGGGACAAACCAACAAACCAATAAACCAATAAACCAACAAACAAACACACTTTCGCATTTATAACATTAGTATGATATGAGATTTAAAAAACACGTGTTTCCTTACAATTAAAATGTATGTCATGTACAGTGGCGTTGGCTTTAACATTGAAAACGGATATTAATCAGTTTATTTTTATTAGTATGTGCGGGAGCGTTTTACCGCAGTGTTTGATGCACTGTGCTGCTATAGCAGACACACGTTAAACGCACCGGCATTTGCCGAAAAAATATTTAGTTGCGTTTAATTAGGTTTAACGCACCGGCATTTACCGAAAAAAATACCTTGTTGCGTCTTATTTGGTTTAATCTAAAAATGTGTAATTACAACAAAATTTTTTGGAGTGTTGGGATCATTTTAATTGGTAAGTAACTTTTAATTCTACCTTAGGTATCCGCCCTTTTAGAAATTATTTTTATTATTATTATTAGTATTATAAATAAAATTCTGCTTAATTTTATTTATAATACCTACTAATAATAATAATATACCTACTACTATAATAAAGTATATTACAATACTAAAGTGGACCACAAATGTTGTCTGAAAAACAAATGAAAATAAAATAATAGGCACAAAATTAAAATTGTGTGTACGAACTATTAAAAAAATCTATATAATAATAAATTTAGCTTTTTATAGTAGGTACATGAAGATTTTTTCATACTAACAAATCATAAAAGAAAATATACTAATTAATCTAAATAATAAAAGTTACCTGTAATAGTAACCAGGCAGTGATAGCATGGTGGTTTAGACGTCGGTCTGCTTTTCAGGGGTTTGATTCCCGGGCACGCATGTCTTAACTTTTCAAAGCTATGTAATTTAAATTAAAGCAATTAAAAATATCACTTGCTATAACAGAGAAGGAAAACATGAGGAAACCTGCCGCCTAATTGTCCTTTCATAAAGTTCTCAAAGATGTGTGAAATCTGGCTATCTGCACTTGGTCAGCGTGGTGGACTATGGCAATACCCGGCCTTCTCATTCTAAGATTCTTGCTTAGTATAGCGGCACATGATGATGATGAATTCTGTGATGTAGTTTTTAATCTATGTTAACTCCAATATATTATTTAGGTATTATTTTTCAGTACACGGGTTGCTATGATCGCTTAAAGCAGTATTATTTTAAAATTGACGTTTTATATGACGTGCCTTGACCTCCCTAAAATAACGATTATAATACAGAAACAAGATGGTCAATAAGATTAAAATAATACTGTTTTGAGCGATCGTGGTAAGCCCACAGTGCATGAAATAAATATTTCAGGGCTTACACTCGACCACTCACATACGGCCTGGCTCAGATGTTATAAATCGTAAGTAATGTTTTTTTTTTAATAATATATTAATCATTAAAAATGCTAGTGTGTATCCGTCTGTCTGTAACCCTTTTACGGTATATTTTATTAGCCAATTTTGTCGACATTTGGTACAGACTGTTGTGATTTAAAGCCCGCAGCTGATGCCCGCGACTGGCGCGTCTGCGTGGATTGAGGGTTTTGGATCCCATGGGATCTCTTTATTTTTCCGGGATAATAAAGTACATAATAATGTATGGTGTATGTATAGTGTACCTATATCTATACTTACATATTATAATATATATTTTACTTAATTTATTTTTATTTTACTTTCTAGTTTATTATAATTCGTAGATGTTCGACGTACTAAAGAAGCCGAAGTTTTTAAATATAAATTATTGTCGATAAAATACTTCAATTTTAATAAAAATAAGATGTAGGTTGAACCTATTAGAAAATGTACCGCAGAGTAGATATTTTCTAAACAGAAATGAATTATTAATAATAAAACTAGGCCAAATTCTTAAATTTTCCATAAGGTTAACTACCTGTGATTAATATGGGTTTAAAACTTAGATTTTATCTTAATCAGTAAGACATCGGAACTTTTTATGGTTTAACATGTTTTTTTTTTAAATCTTTTATTGTTTTGAAGCTTGTCCTTTTGGACATGTCGGTCCCACAAACTTATCTGACCCGGTGGCCAAAATTGGAACTATGCCTTTTTAGTTTTTGTTTTTATTAATTCTTTATATCTACTAGCGACGCTGTCACCGGCTGGCTGATTACATAACTCGCGACAGGCTAGCGACAGGCGTAAATCTCGCGATCGCTGCTGTCAAACGGCACTTTTGTATTACGTATCAGCGGCTACGGAGCAGACAGCAGTCGAGCTCTAGTTCACCCTCTAGCGGACAATCTATGAACTAAAAACTGCATTCGTGTCCTTGTCATACCAGCAAATTGGTATTATCTAAGCTTCCTTGACAGCAATACGACAGCGACAGCCGAGCAAAATGAAACGTCAAACAGCAACAACCTCTGCACCTGTTGCAAAGTGATTGTTGGGTAATTGTAGAGTGCGTTTACTGTGGTTTTTTAAATAAGTAGGTACATACTTCAAGCAATTTGAATAATTCAGTACCTAAAACAGTAAATCTATCTACGTGAAAAACCAACATCTTTGAAGGTAAGATAGTTTCATTAAATCTACTCGTAATATGTAGTGCAAAATATTTATAATATTAAATTACCAAAATTGCATAAAAAATTAACGCAATATGAACCTAACTTAAATTGTTTATTTTATTTTAATAGGTAGTTTCGAAGAATGGCACGCGCTTTTCTACTTTTAGAGGCACTTGATGACGAAGAAAGAAGGGTGGAATTTTTGGAGAGGGCTCGTTTGCAGCAGCTTTATTTTTAACTTTAAATTTCAAGTCCGCCCAATACTACAGATTACAAAATTAGGCATGATTAGCACAACTTGCAGCAAACCAAACAAGAGCAAACCAAATAACCAAATAAAAGTATTCATATGACGACCTCCGTGGCGCAGTGTGTAGCGCTGTTGCCTTAACGTGCGGAGCTCCCGGGTTCGATCCCCGGCAGGGTCAATTTGGAAATTTATAATTTCTGAAATTTCCCTGGTCTGGCCTGGTGGGAGGCTTCGGCTGTGGCTAGTTACCACCCCACTGGCAAAGACGTGCCGCCAAGCGATTTAGCGTTCCGGTACGATGCCGTGTAGAAACCGAAGGGGTATGGGTTTAATATAACTGCCATGCCCCTAACAGGTTAGCCCGCTACCATCTTAGACTGCATCATCACTTACCATCAGGTGAGATCGCAGTCAAGGGCTAGCTTGTAGTGGATAAAAAAAAAAAATATACACGCTTCCACCGCTGGCCCGTCTTGGTTGCACCATTACCGTGGGCGTTTAGCCTGGAAGCGAGATTATTCCACTCTCGATCTATGGTCTCCTTTGATCTCGCTCCCAAACCAACGCCCTTGACAAGGCCTGGGTGCTCCATCAGGTGCTGCAGTAACTCGTCCATTTGACTTTGCGACACTCGATGTTCCACTATAAATAAATCGAGAAAATGTTAGTTAAAGGAAACGAACGTACGAATTTTTTCTATTGAACTATAATTGATTTTTAACTTACTGTCCAAAATTAAAATTCAGCAAAATCTCAAAATAATCACTGCACTGGTTAACTTAAAAAATTCAAACTTCGCGCCATTTACAAACAAAATTCTAAGTTCACTTCTTTGAATTCAACCACAGACAAGGAACATACTCAAGGAACGTACCAAAGATGACGATAAAAGGTATAGATAAAGCTGCTTAATTTGTTTTCATCTATTGCTGTCCTGTCGCGAGTGGCGCTAGTATCGATAGCAAAAGTGCATGAAAAGTGCATTCTGCGACAGGCGAGCAATAGACGTGCGATCGGCTTGCGTAATACGACTTCTAGTCAGATAAGTTTGTCGAATTTTTCCAGTCCACAAGTCAGTGAAATTCTTATTACATTACGTATATATTGTGTATAGCTACATTGAAATAGAAAGGTACTAAAAAAATTCTACATCAATGATTAGCTACATATTATTGTAACGTTCTTTTTTCTTTTTAAAAAGAGCAACTGCTAAGCTTCTTGCCGGTTCAGAATTTTCAAGTTCTACTACGTGAAAAATAAATCATTCATTTTTTTAATTTTTAATTTTAATTTTATCATGCCCTCCTCTCAGGCCACCTCTCAGGCCCTCATCAGGTTAGCCCGGTACCATTATAGACAGCATTGCCATCATTGTTTACCAACAACGACCTCAATTTACATAGAGATAGACGGGCTCTGTCAAACAAAGAATGTGGGCGTATTTTTAGCAACGCCATCAATGCCATCTAGTCTGAAAAGCGGGAACTTGCTTGCAACATCTTGAATGAAAGCTTGAAAACGTATGACTCGGTCATAGATAATATAGGTCACAGCCGTAAGGCCAGTTAGTAAAAAAAAAATCATACAGTTTGCCGCGGAAATTAAAATATGATTGCGTAATGGATAAAAATATTAAATAGGAAGATTAAATAACGTTTTTTTGGAAATGTATAATTGTGAATTGAAACACCTTAAAATTAAAATTATACAGTGCCAAACTAATTAAACTTTAGATGTTAACTTATTAATAAGAAATTATCTGCTCGACGAGCGATCGTGACAGCGCTACGACGGGAACAAAGACAGGTGCGGAACGTGTTCCGCAACTCGGACGCCCGGCGTTTTTCTATGAAAGGGCCAATCTAGTACCTACATATATATCGATGTTTACCAACAGTAAGTAGGCTAATATCTAACCTAATCCATACTAATAGGTATTATAAATGCGAAAGTGTCTGTCTGTCTGCTACGCTTTCACGGCGCATCTATTCAACCGATTTTGATGAAATTTGGTGTAGGGATAGTTTGTATCCCGGAGATGGACATAGGCTTCCCGCGGGAACCAAAAAACCTCAATCCACGCGGACTAAATCGCGGGAATCAGCTAGTAATCAATAAAATCGCACGCAATAGGTATGTATAGTCCCACAAACTTAACTTACCCGGTGGCCCAAATTGGAACAAACAAACAAACGTCTGTTTAGTTTTTGAAGTGAAAACTTCTTTAGCCGCGTTGAGCACTTTTTGGTAATTTATATTGAAATGTAAAACTTCTGTAGGCGCGGTGAGCACTTTTTGGTAGGGGGTAAAAATGTAGATTCGCGTGACCGGGACCTACATGCTCGCAAACAGCGACATGCTTGCGAACATATAATACATTCGAAATTAAACTTTAATGCCTTAGTGTTAAGGTTTATATAGGTATGTGCATAATTTTAATTTTAATTTTTTTTTTATTTTTTTTTTTGTTTTTATTTTTTCATTCACTAGCGACGCTGTCACCGGATCAAAAAAGTTTGTTGTAAATACCAAAGGTAAATACCGTGCTAGTACCATAAAAACCATAAATAGATATCTGTCAACTAATAGATAATGGCATTCGCGATTATAATAATTGGTAGGTATGCCAAGGTCTTCATATTATGTGTACCAATGGGACGGCCCACATATTTACCACAGATTATCGTATTTCTATACGTAACGCCTCAGTCGACTGCTTTCTTTTCGACCGAATGAGTTTGAATTTATTTGTCGGATGCGTAAGAGACCGGTTGTTGATGTTCGCACGACGTGAATTATGTATTCATTTTCATAATAGAATTAAGTAATACAAACTAATGATAACACAAAAATACCTTACAGTTGAGTACATGGTTGATTCCACGGATTTAGATTTAAGAGCCAAAAACTTGCTAAAAGAGATATTGAAATAAATAAATAAAATTGTTTTATGTAGGCAGGTAAATATTAAAGTTATTGTTTTTATAGTTTTAAAATAAAAAGATTCTAGGGGCCGATTTCTTCAACCCCGAGTAACTATTCCTATGTCACTCTCCAGGTTCTCAAGTATATACCCATACCTACCAAATATCACGTCGATCCGTTGCTCCGTTGCGACGTGATTAAAGGACTAACCAACAAACAAACACACTTTAGCATTTATATAGGTAATATTAGTAGGACTTGGCATTCTAAAATTTAACTAAACCAAAAGTGATTAAGTGCATGTGGGTATATAGGTGCTTTATCTATTTTTTACGTTTCATCAAGGCTCATCAATTGACCCTATTGCTAAATAGGGTCAATTGATGAGCCTTGATGGCTTAATTTCCTTAATTGTTATGGTGGGCATTTGCTTGTTTAATTTTGATATCGTTTGCAAGGCTAATGACATATTCGATAGTGATAAGGATATAGGGGTCGATGGAAGGACGTGGCACAAATTCATAACCGAATTCTGTCAACGACCTCTTTGTTTTATTTTTAGTTTGATTCTATAATATTATGCTGGTAGGTACTTCCTATCAGGAAATCTCTAAAGTCTCTAAGTACCTAATTTTGGCTTCATCATTTTAAATTCTACCCATCGCTGGCCTTGCACCACTTAATACTGATATAATAATTTTTATGAGCAATGTGCGGATTTAGAGCTTAGACCCACCACGCTGCTCCAATGCGGGTTGGCGGGCTTTAATGATTATTATCATGTTAGTGATAATAACCGGGACCGACGGCTCACGTGCTCTCCGAGACACGGGGGTGAAACACCGCCAACTTCCTAACTTAGGGCTAGTACCTACTGAGAATTTCTAGTCAGAAAAACCCAATACCTAATTATGTGGCCCGTCCCGGGACTCGAAACCGGGACCTCACCAGCCGCAGTCTTCGTATACATTATTTATTTATTTTAATCGTCCCTGATGGCGTTCAGTACATAATCGTTGTTATAAAAAGAACGCTTATTTCGCCTGCAAGCTCGTCACTCGTTTAGCACCACCACGCAAGAAAGAAGAAGGTAGATCCTGCGGACTTGAGCGACGGGGCATCCCCCAGTGAGCGATGGGGTATCTCCCGTGAGCGACGGGGCATCCCCCACACGTACACATTATACTTACAGACTTGATACCGACTCCACTCCAGCTCTGACTCAAATTACAGTAAGAAAGTATGGTGATGTGAGTTTTATTTCGTGTTTTTTACGGTACGGTACAGAGACGGTGTCGAGTCTATGTAATGTGCGAAGAAGACCTCATAATACTTATCCATTAAATATCACCCCCTGCAACGGTGAAGGAAAACATCATGAAGAAGCCCGCCTACTAGACAGTTCTTTATAAAGTTCTCAAAACTATGTACAATTTGCCAGCGCACTTGGCCGAACTATGGCCGAACCCTTCTCAGTATGAAAGTGGACATCATTTCATCGTAGGCCCACTGCTGAGAACGCAGTGGGCCGATGACGAAATGATACTAAGGTAATATTAAGGATGATGCAAAAATAAATTATTTCTTACTGATTATCAAATAGAGGGTCTTCCAAAAGACCTAAAATTCACAATTCACATCCTCGGTTGGTTTTAAGTTTGGCAAGCTATTTAGCAAATATGGTATGCGATTACAGGAGCTTCGATCCCCTTAGTAGTTACTTACCCTGGGCACAAGGTAATTATTTACCTGCAGCAATGGACTTGGTGCAGTGTCGGTGACGACGAGCGACTGATGTAGTACTTAGGTACAACTTAGTGGTTTGTTTGTTTTTGGTAAACTTTTCAGATCACAGATGAAATGATTTTCTGGTCATGGCAATTACGAGCGGGTATGATCGATGACCGTGAATGTTACTTTTTATAAAATGTGTCTAAAAATTTACAATGAAGTCTCACACAAAAACGATAAGCAGATACGTAAGCGAGTACCTGCCTTAAGAAAAGATACGCGATAAATGGAATTGAGAACCTCCTCCTTTTTTGGAAGTCGGTTAAAAATGGGTTATTTCCCTTTAGAATCCGTCTCGAAAACTGTCTGGCCTCGCGATTTAGTGTAGGTAAACCAAAAAAAACCTCAAGTTAGTAGTAAAAAGCTATTACTATATAAACATTTATCCACAGTTCCATGGACGACTACACAATTACGCCTCTAAACGACCCAGTGAGGATCCTACGAGACCCCTGCTTCAACCCTAATTTGCGTACGCTCATATACACATTTGGATACAGAGGAAAATGCAGAGGCCCAGCCACCACAGCTGTTCTTACTGCCTACATAAGCACTAAGAAAAAGAATGTAATCCTCCTTGATTGGGAGGAGGAAGCCAAGAGTGGTTTTTTGGGCATACTTCTTGGATATGCGATGTTTGCAGTGCCCAACGCTAAAAGAGTGAGTTTCCTTTAGTTTTACCTTTAATTTTCTATTTAATAATTCAGATTCCTGATAGCAAATTATTTAATTAAGCGTAGGTATAGTTGTTTTATACCGTAGCGAATGTTACCTACTTACTTCACTTACCTGACTTCAGTGGGTAGGTACCTACTTTACGGATACCTTAAAATGTGAAGGTCTATCAATTCGCATAAACATTAGTAATGTGGAAACTCTAAACGTATTTATTTAGGTAAGTAACTAGATACATTCCATCCGGTTTTTTCCTTACTGTCCGTAATACGACGTGCAACCACGTTCTTGCACCTAACTTAAGTAGATTCTGCTATAAATAAGTATTTATAGTTTCATAACCACTGTTTTAAAATACCAGTATGAAAATTTAAAAAGGCTATAGTTAAACTTAGGACTACCGCTTGGCCCCCTCCGACCAATAATAATAATAATAATAATAATAATAATAAAATATCTTTATTTGCAAAAAATACATAGGTTCACATTTATAATTTGGCCTCTATCTCCCAAAAAAGTAAAAACTGTGTTATGGGAGCTAGTGCCTTCCCTATAACAAAGGTGTTTTTTTTTTTTGCAATTAATTTAAATATTATTAGCTAACATTAACATGCGAAAATAAAATACAATTATAAAGACGTGTATATGTGTGTGTGTGTGTGTGTGAGTGTGTGGTGAATATGTGAGTGGTGTGGGTGTGTGTGTGTGTGTGTGTGTGTGTGGTGAATGTATGAGTGATTTTTGTGATGTATGTGTGTGTAAGCTAGTGTTATGTGCGGATATGTTGCGTTTGTTTGTGGCTAAGCGTGGAATATCAGGAATTATTGTGGAATTTTTAAAAGTTCTTCAGCATTTTCGTAACTAAGTTTTTTAAGAAAGGTAAGAATTTTTGTTTTAGCAGAGTAGGAATTACTATTTTTAATAGGGGTTTTTCTATCAATAGCTTTATATAGTATTGGTGCTAGGAAAGTGAAATGACGTTTCGCCAGCGCAGTTTTTATAGTTGGAGTTGGGTATCTGAATACTCTTTTATCATTTGCTGGTAGAGTTGGGACAGTCTTTTGGTGATAGCACAAAATACTTTTATATATAAATAATTTTCTTACACTAAGAACCTCAGCCTCTTCATAAAGTAAGTGTGTTGGGTATCTATAAGGCAGTTTTAACGCTACCTTAAGAATTGCACGCTGGGCGCGTTCTAGGATAATGAAATGTGATTTAGATGCTCCTCCCCATGATGTGATACAGTAGGTTAGGACGCATTCACAGAGCGTTTTGTAAATTTGTATCAACCGTTTTTTGTCTAATAAGGGTCTTAGGTTCTTAAAGATTATTATTAATTTCCTAACCCTGGCTGCTGTTGCCATGAGATGAGGAGTCCACGTGAGTTTATCGTCTATTATAACTCCAAGATATTTAGTTGTTTTTACTCTAGTTAGGCTAGGACACGCACAGGATTTCGTCATCACACGGTTATCTATACCACTACAGGAAGTACTGTGTATTTGTAAATTAAATGTTGTTTCAGCGGTTCCAGGTGTACTGTTGCTGAAACATATGTAGGAGCTTTTTTGTGTATTTAGTGTTAGTAGGTGGTTTTCCAGCCAAGTAGCTATTTTGCACAGCCCTTTCTCTGCAGTAGCTTGTACATTTTTCCAGGAGGTGTCATGGAACAGTAGTATAGTATCGTCGGCATACATTATTAAATCACATTTCGTTATACTACTCTTGCAGAGTTCGTTGATGTAGATTAAGAAGAGCAACCAATGAAGGTACCTATACAGGAAGGAAGCTGCACGCACATATATTTTGATTTACAGCAGGCTCAGACGGGTAGGTACCTATACCTAATGTTGGAAAAGACGATCGAAAAATGAATAGCAGGAGGATGGAGGACGAAATATTTTTCCTTTTCCTGATATGTTTTAAATTTTGAAGGTTCCGGATTATTGTTTTATTTTTTAATCTCCATTAAAATATTATGAACAAAGAGCAACTATTATATTTTCAGATCGGCCAAGAGCTAGGCGAAGCTCTCTTAACTTTATCACGAGCTGGTCTGAACATGAGCGAAGTGCAACTCATGGGTCACTCGCTAGGCGCCCACGTGATGGGCCATGCTGGCAAGTGGACCAGGCAGAGAGGACAGGTCTTGTCCAGGTAAGCTTATTATACCCACTGTTAACTCTATCACGAGCTGGTCTGAACATGAGCGAAGTGCAATTCATGGGTCACTCGCTAAGCGCCCGTGACGTGATGGGCGTGGACCAGGCAAAGAGGACAGGTCTTGTCCAGGTAAACTTATTATACTCAATGTTAACTCTATCGCGAGCTAGCCTCAGAAAATAAGCGAAGTGCAAAACATTCAACAAATGGACAAAGCATAGAAGATAGGATAGGTACCTACGTCTTTCTGTTATATTATCTAAGGGACAAGGCAAAGACAAAGAATACGAATTTCTCCCGTAGCTGAAGGGACCTTTAAATCGACTCAAGAGCTTTTACGTGATGCACTTGCAATTAAATAGGCAATTATTTTACCATTTGAAAGAATTAAGAACACATTTTCTTTCACGTTTTTACTTTCTTTTTTCTTTTTTGTTATCTAGCTTTGTTTTATTTTTTTTATTTACCCAGATGAAAGATTGTAATAAAATCGTGTGTATACAGAAAAAAATCTCTCCTGCAGAATCACTGGCTTGGACCCTGCCCGGGCACTCTTTGAAGGCATGTTTTCCATACATTCCGGCTTGGACCGGACGTGTGCCATGTTCGTGGACATCATCCACACCAACCCAGGGAACTACGGCACCAGCAAGTCAACAGGAACTGTGGACTTGTGGCCCAACTACTCCGTTGACGATGGCATGCAACCCGGCTGCCCGAGGGGGAAGTTTGACATGTTTACTCCTGAAGGTAATGATAATAATTAATTTTATGCTATTCCCGTACGGCTGAACACCACACCTTCTTCTGTCGTCGTCTGACGACAGACAGACGACAGGGTCTTGTGGCGCTTTCTTCCAGGGGCTCACAGCTACTCGCTTGTGATCGACCGTCCACCTAGTGGGGGGGTCGTCCAGCTCTGCTCATTCTGGCGTGAGGCAGTCATTATAGCACCTTGGGACATCGGTTCTTCGAACTATGGATCGCGTTCATTACCACTTCAGCTTACCGACTCTTCGATCTATGACGGTTACTCTGATTAAAACCTAAATTTTGGAATAACATTCCACCACCTGTACGTAGTACCTATGAATATGATAAACAATTCCTAATCTTACAGATCTCTGCAGCCACGACCGTGCGTGGCGATATCTGGTAGAGGCCATACATTCAGCGACCGGTTTCCCAGCGACACCTGCTGAAAATCACGACGCTTGGCTGTCTCTGCAACAACCACCAAGCACTATTGTCTACATGGGGGAATTGACTAATACTCGGTAAGATATTAAAAGCAAGATTCAATGTTTACCGGTTCCTTACAATGCCGCGTGAAAGCCGATAGGGGTATGGGTTATAGGAACTTACTACACTGAGTCAGTGACCCAAAAAGTTGGCCTCCAACACTAGAAGCTGCGACTATTTCCTGACCTGCGCCGAGTCACGCCAATTACTGTTTTGACAAAGTGTGCAAACATACTATTATTATGTTTGATATTAATTCTCATATTATTTCTTATAATGTTTAGGTACATCTTATATAACTTCGACCATTTATTCATCTAACTAGTTTTGTAAGGATAATGAAATGATATGATGACCTCCCATGCGCAGTGGTGAGCGCTGCTCTTTTACTAGGTGAGAGGTCCTGGGCTCGAACCCCAGCTGGGTAAATTTGGGAAATTTATAATTTCTGAAAATTCTCTGGTCTGTTCGGTTGGGAAGCTGCAGCCAGCAGCAAGCGATTTAGAGTTCCAGTACGATGTCGTGTAGAAAGTGAGACTTACGGATTTACTATAACTCCCATACCCGTAACAGGTTAGGCCGCTTCTATCTAAGTTGCATCATCAGATACCACCTGGTGAGATTGCAGTCAAGAGCTAACTTGTAGTGGAATAAAAAAAACTCTAAAACTTGTAGTGGATGACATCTCAATCAAATCATAAACTCTTTAAAACTTAAAAAGGTGACGCTAATATGAAAGTTTGTATGAAATACATAGTTGTGACGTCATCCAATTTTTAAATTACTTTTTATTCTTAAATCTATAGTCTAAGATTATTATCAAACTTAAAAATAACCGAGGCTGTGAATTTTAGGTCTTAAGTCCATACTAATATTATAAATGCGAAAGTGTCTCTGTCTGTCTGTCTGCTACGCTTTCACGGGCCACCTGTTCAACCGATTTTGATGAAATTTATAGTGAAAGATATAGTGATAGTTTGTATCCCGGAGAAGGACATAGGCTACTTTGTATCCCGGAAAAAAGTTCCCGCAGGAATAAAAAAAACTTAATCCACGCGGCCGAAGTCGTGGGCATCATTTTTTATGTTTGACATAGGCATCATCCCTATTATACCTATCTTTTTATTTTAAATCCAGTGCCCGCGGTAACTTCTACTTCCGCACAAACTACCAGCCACCATACAGCTTGGGCATTAGAGGAATGATGCCTGACACCAACAGATCGCCGCGAGACTCTGCTACGACCCCGCTGTCCATGCTCCTTAAGTTTGTAAGGTGATGATGAGCAACCTACTTGGATGAAACAAACACGTAGCCTAGTACAGTCCCACAAATTTATCTGGCCCGGTGTCCAAAATTTGACTTAATTTTGAAGTGATATGTTCTTTAGGAGCGTTGAGCACTTTTTGGTAATTTATATTGTAGTGTAAAACTTCTTTAGGCGCGTTGAGCACTTTTTGTAGGGGGTAAAAATGTAGATTCGCGTGACCGTGACCGACATGCTCGCGAACTATAAATATACTACATTCTAAATTAAACTTTAATGCCTTAGTGTTAAGGTTTATATTTTAATAACTTTAATTTTAAAAAATATATCTGCAGTCCCTATGACTGCTAATTTTTCTGACTGTTTGTTTTTATTTTTAACTAGCTGACCCGGCGAACTTCGTACCGCCTTAGTATGCAAAATTAAATGTATATTTTTCAATATTTCTGAGAGATTTTCTTAATATTTTTTTCCGTAAGAACCTTCTCCTAATAATAACAAATACAACAAAAAAAGAATTAGTGAAATCGGTCCAGCCATTCACGCGTGATGCCGTGACCAAGGAAAACGGGTTTCATTTTTATATATATAGATAGTTAACAGCGACGCTGTCACCGGATCAGATAAGTTTGTGGGATACATTCCACGGCTATAGGCCCCAGCAATAAAACTTGCAAAAGTTGGTGTCTTTGTCATGTGTCACACTGTTGTATTATACACAATCTAAAATGACCGAATGATACATTTTTATTGCTGTCTGTTTCATAATGCATCTTGCGGAAAGGAAAGCACTAGATTTAGGCATGTCAATATATTTTATTTTAGAAATTCCTTAATTTAGTGATGTTCTTTCCATTGGTTTTGGAAAGGGATAGCAATACAATTACTTCTGACAGTTTAGAATATTTTAGAGATTATCTGCAACAGAATTCACCACAGCACAACATTACCTAACTGGCTAATCCCTTGTCCTAGGTGAGCGACAGAAGTGACGTGACGCGACGCGATATGACGCTTTATGAATATAGACTATATGACAAACTTGTCTACGCAGCAATGTAGGCCACGTGAAGGCCACGTGAAGTCAGCTACTGTTTGATAATGTCGCGTCGCGTCGTATTGAGTCGCAGTGTCGCGTTTGACGCTCACGTACGACAACGGGTCAAGCCTCTGGGTTTGACCCGTTGTCGTACGTCATAGTCAATCTGTCGTTGTCGTAGTCAATCTGTTGACTTGAGTGTTTACACAGTGCAAGCGACGCGACGTGGAAATAACTAGCCAGAACAAACTTCTGCAAATTTTATTGCCAATGGACACTTGGACTTGAATTTAATATTAGAAATTTCCAAATATTATCTACTAGCTGACCCGGCGAACTTCGTACCGCCTTAGTATGCAAAATTAAATGTATATTTTTCAATATTTCTGAGAGATTTTCTTAATATTTTTTTCCGTAAGAACCTTCTCCTAATAATAACAAATACAACAAAAAAAGAATTAGTGAAATCGGTCCAGCCATTCACGCGTGATGCCGTGACCAAGGAAAACGGGTTTCATTTTTATATATATAGATATAGGTAATGTAAATCAATCGAAGCACTATAAATATTTCGCGAACCATGATCTTTAAATAATATTTAATAATATATTAATTGATATATCAATTAATAATTAATTTATGCTAAGAAAATATATTAAGTTACAAAATTGTTAGTTTGCATTTACATTAATTTATTACAACTACTTTATTGATACATTACAAGTATTTTGAATATTGTTATAGACATAAGCAAAGCCAAAACACTGCCATAACTAGGTATGCCTATGAAATCATAGGAGCGTGTCAAAGGCATAACTTTTTAGTACAAATTTTTAGTCTGTAAAAGCACTAAGGGTTTTGTAAAGCAAGTTTTGTAAAGGTGTATTGAGACGAGTCTAGGTCACTGAACTCTAAATAATATAATAGAAATGTTAGAAATGGGGTCCGCGTGTCCACGGCGATTTTTAGCGACTCACTTATACAAAAAATTGTACAAAAATAATTCGAATAAAACATAATATGTCTATCATCCAAGCATAGTAAATTAAATTATAAGGCCATACAAATACGACTACTTTTACAATAACAAGTAGTGTTGGGTCACTGCCCATCAACGCGGCGAAAGATCACGCTCTTCGCTTATTTTGATTTGTGTGTGACTCTATGCTACGTTATACCGTAATATTATATTCCCACAAATTTATATGACCCGTTGGCCAATAATTGGGTATTTGACAACTAGTCAAATCAGCAACTTTTTTTTCAAATGTCAAAACGCGTGCTTAGTATGGATTTTGTATGAAATTTTAAGTTGTGACGTCATCCAAGTTCGACGCACTTTTTTTACTTTAATCGATAGTTTAAAATGGTTGTTCAAAATAAAACTATCCGGGGACGTGGAAATTACGACTTTTGGGAGATCCTTTATTTAATAAACACTATAAAATAATTTATTTCACTAGTAGTCAAATACCCAATTTTTATGCCTGTTTAGTTTTTGTTTTTTTATTGTATTTTTCATAGATAACTAGCGACGCTGTCACTGGTCAGATAATTTGTCGGACTATATTATTATAGCCTGACATAATTTATGCATGTCCACAATAATTATCCACATAGTATTAGATAGCGCACCACAAAAGCAAACCATAAAGCTATTTCGGATACAGTTCTTGCAATAGGCATGATGACAGTAACAAAGAATCAATGAAATTATAAATTTATCTAATAAAATTGGATTCATGGAATAGAAAAAACATATTTTTTTTCCTATTTCGAGTAAGATTGCTATTTATTTTGATAAAATAAAACTATAAAATACAGCAATCCGCCATATTGGTTAAAACACCAATGAAGCGACAATGACGTCACAATTATTTTCGAACTTTGACAATCACACTATTGTTTACTGCACACTGCACAGAGTACATTGGTAAAAATAATAGTGACGTCACAAACGACGCCATGACACCACCGAACGTTTTGGCGTGAATTTTAAAATTTAAATTTCAAATGCCAATTTCATCTACCAAACCTTATTTTTCTGCTGAAATAAGATATTTTTTCGAAATAGTAGATACTTCCGAACATAATCTGACCATTTTTCAAAATCAGTCGTCATGTCTATTCACGAGCGGGGCAAACGTGTGTGTATACGTGATTGTGCGTACAACTAACTGCTCCGACAGGCACGCACACTAACGCGTGTGCATTAAGTAACTAATGTGCATACAAGTAAAGTTCACGCGCGCTCGTGCAATGCAAGAGATCTACCTTTGCATTTAATTTGTATTTAATGGTAATTAGTTAATTATACTAGAGGTTTGAAATAATAATATATTCTGTTATATCCATAGACTTAGAAAAAAATTCTATGTCTATGGTTATATCGGTATAGTTTCGTTTAATGTATTAATTTATAGTATTTACTGTGACCTTATTACGTCAAAATGATTGCAACAGTGTCGTTTCCACCAGCTATGTTGCTAAGCTACGGAGGTGTGTCAAATCCACCAATAGGAGCGCTTCAAAACTCAAAACTCATTTTTTTTTTAATTCAAAATATAAACTTATTACAAGTGCTTTTGAATCGCCGAGTGAATATACCTACCACTGGTTCGGAATACCATTAATACCGAGAAGAACCAGCAAGAAACTCGGTGGTTGGTTCATTTTCATAGCTTAGATCAGGAGTTCCGGAGATGTTAGACCAAGCGCTCGTGTTGGTGGGTTTGACACACATCCGAAGCTTAGCAACGTAAAAAGGCACATCCATAAAATTGGCACATCTCTGGTGGAAAGCAGGATTGAAATCATCCCGGATATCCCGTTATTAGCAAGAATACTATAAATTCAACCAATCACTGTACTAAAAATGCTTAGCTTAACCATCTTTCGAAATCTTTTGCAGTAGCATTTTATAGTACAAACTCACGGGTAGAATTTGGGTACATTCCAAATGTATACGACATTGTAAAATTGTTAAAAATCGTTTATTAAATGCAGAAATATTGTACAAATATTATATAAATCTTATGATATATTCACACTATTTACATTAGGGAATATGCATGTATTTTTTTTATTTTTTTAAACTATTCTATAAGTGATTATATAACCGGAAAAAAATATAACACTTGCAAAATTTTATTAAATAAGCTAAAAAATAATAATTAAAACTACTATCATTTTCGGACGACTTAAACGCCCCCATTTTGGCGCGCTCGTTGTGACGTCACCGTACACATGAATAAATTAACAACGAAGTGTTTGAGTGAAGTAAAGCGTAAAAGATTAACTTATCGTGATGGAAGAGCACCCAAAAGCTTATTATAATTATTGTATTGTCCCTATGTGCAAAAATAATATTAAAACTGCACCTGACAAGATATATTTTCATATGCCCAAAGATACAAATACATACCTAAGGAAAAAGTGGTGTAAGGTCAATGAATATAATATCATTGTGTAAGGTGATGAGGAGAGAAAATGTATCGTGCTTGAGTACCTAGTTTATATCGTTGTGAAGATTATTTCGACGTGAGTATTAGATATGTATGTACCAACCTACCTACCAAAAATCTTTTTCATTAGGAATCGCAAACAATTTAAACAATAAACTAACCTAAAAAATTAATTACATGTTCATAAAACTATTCTGATTCCCAATTATTAATGTTACAAAATATATTATGGTTTTCATTGGTCAACAGCTGACTACGAGTGTAGATTTTGATCACAAAACGTTATAAGTTTATAACTAGGTTTTTTTGTTTGCACTGTTTAAAGTTCTATTGGAAAAGAATTTCTCAGTTGCCTTGACGAAAACAACCTAGTTTGTTAAAGTTCATAAAGATGTTCTCAACATTTAACGTTCCTAATACCTACATATCTTTGATTATATAATATATACTAGCGCCCGCGACTTCGTCCGCGCTGTTTAGTTTACTACCAATAGTTGTTTATTGTGGCGAGTCTTTTTTCACAAGAAATCACTGCTTTCAGTTAATAATTCCCAAAAACACTAATAATTTATCATAAACAGCGGCAAAACAATGCGAATAACCTTCAATAATCATACAAAACAAACGACCTGTTAGCAGTCGACTCAGACTACAGAGTGGATGGTGACGTCATGTTTCGTTCCGCCAATAGCGTTGCGTTTTAGAAATTTGAGCGGGAACTTGAAAAATACTACTTTTAAATAATTAAATTTATTAATAGAAACACGATAATTTGTAAAAATAATCATCTATATATATTTATTTAGCAATAAAGATTACACATAATTTTTTTTGTCCATTTCTAAATCACATGCATATTCCCCATTATTAATAACTACTTACATCAACTTAATATAAAAAATTTAAATTAGGTAAACGAAAATTATTTCGTGTCTCTTTTATTAATATCGTTAGTACATGTTTTACAATTTACAATTAAAACTAGCATTAAAAACACAAATTAAAATAATTATGTTAATATAACAATTTTTATTTAGGAAATACGAGTGTTCAAAAAATAAAAAATATATTATCAAGAAATCAGTTCTTTCTTTTCTTAACATATCAAGTTTGTATTCGGGGACATAATATTAAGGATCGATATTCGATACACACTGAGGCAGTCTTGTTCAAACGAAGCGAATAGGGGTTTGAAAAGATGTTTTCATGTCGCAATTTACGTTGTTTTTTTTTTACTTTTACACATTTTATTGAAAATAATACAAAAGAACTTAAAGCTAGCTAGCCTAACCTAATTACTATATAAATCATGCCCGCATGGAATGGTGGCAAGAATGCTGCATTTTCGCGCTGGACAGCCAGGCTGATCCTTTGCGCAAAAATAGTGGCGTCGATATCGAACAGAGCACTACGCACGTCGTTTGTGGCCGTGCCTATCGATTCGAACGTGCCCGCGAGCCGCTCTACCGCGCGAGCTTGAACAATATCGAGGTTAAAATAATGATATAACTCATTCATTCATTTAATGATATAAGTCATTCATTCATTTAATGATATAATTACTCTTAGATATAGCTAGGCTAAAGCGGTGTAGTGTTGTAGAAGCGCTTCATAGTGGCGTCGATATCGAGAAGCGCGCTGCGCACATCGTTTGTGGCCGTGCCTATCGACTCAAACGTGCCCACGAGCCGCTCTACCGCGCGAGCCTGAACAATAACAAGGCGGTTGAATCATATAACTCATTCATTCATTGAAACTCACTCTTAGATATAGCTATGCTAAGGGGGTGTATAGGCCGACCGTTTAACTCGCGTATCACCTGCGCGGTAAGAAGGGAGCGGGGGCGGGTAACGCTACACACGGAGTCAATAATCCAAAGATTTATCTCGAGATAGACATTGTTGGTAAAGAATAAAATAATAAGTATCTTTTTTTTAAGTATTTAACACCTCCCCCCGTTCCCTTCTTACCGCGCAGGCGATACGCGAGTTAAACGGTCGGCCTAGTGTTGTAGAAGCGCTTCATAATGAATGACTCATTCGTTCAATCAATAAATTCATTTTATTTGTACATACATAATATTTTCTTTGATAAGTAAGTATCGAATTTTATTGTCTGTATTATTAGGGTACTACTTGTGCATGATTTAGCAAACGAAAACTTTTTAGGTCATGGTTATTATTATATTGTTATAATCCTACATCCATACTAATATTATAAATGCGAAAGTGTGTTTGTCTGTACGTCTGCTGCGCTTTAACAGCCTTACTTTTAAACCGATTTTGATGAACATTGGTACAGAGACAGATTGCATCCCGGGGAAGGAAATAGGACTTTTTATCGTGGAAAATTAAGGACTTGTACCGGATATAATAAAAACTTAATTCAGGCAGACGAAATCCCAGGCATTGTCTACTAAATTATACTAACTGTATACCTGTATTTGCGAAGCGTCAGCCAATCTCTCCATTGCCTGCGCATTGACTTGAGACGCGAGGGCCAGCTGCGTCATCGCACACGCTTGCTCGGACATCACTGTTACCTAGAATTGGAATAGGGATGATGACAACTCAATCAAATCAGCAACTCTTTATCAAACTTAAAAATGCTATTCTAGTATGGAAGTTATGTAAGTTATATGAAATTCACAGTTGTGACATCATCAAATTTCAATGTACTATTTTCTTTTGTCTATGTTTTAAAATGGTTATCAAACTTTAAACTAACCGAGGATGTGAATTTTAGGTCTTTTGGAAGACCCACTATTTAATCATAGAAATAATTTGTTTTTGATATAGACTAGACTATGTTGCCTATGTCGAAAATATTTTTTTGTTAATAATTATTAAATACCCTGGAGATCTCTCAGAACGTAATATCTTTGTCCCCTATAACCATAAAACTATTATGGTTGACTAGCTGATGCCAGCGACTTCGTTCACATGGATTGAGTGTTTTAGGTTTCCGCGGGAACTCTTTAATCTTTCGGGATAAAAAGTAGCCTTTGTGTTATTCCATACTATAATCTATCTCTGTGCCAAATTTCATCCAAATCCGTTCAGCCGTTCTGGCGGGATTAAGTAACAAACATCCATCCATCCACACATCCATCCAAACTATCCAAGTGTGTCGAATTTTGATGTCATCACATACCTACTAGCTATTTATGCAACTGTATCGTAATGAGGGTCATTTTAATTCGAGTGCTGTTTTTTGATACGAGGCTTGCCGAGTATCAAAATAGGATAGTACGAGAATTAAAATTACTAATTACGTACAGTTGCATACAAGATTGTATCTACGACAAGGACGTCTTTATAATTTTTTACTTTGTAAATTAATAAAAAAGTCAAATCAATTGACTGGTTGGGAAAGTGCCAGAACCCAGAGCCGCTAAGCTATAGGTAGGTATCCTATTTATGAAGATAACCATATCGATACAGCTACGACTCATAACGATACAGCTCCCATACAACGAACTGTTACGTTATGAGAAGCAAACACGAAAGAGGGTTCAATTCGATATAGTTGTCAAATTCGAAATTGGAACTTTTCGATGCTGGAGTACATAAAAGCATTTACATAACATGAAATAACTCACCTGCACCTTTGCTATTATGTAAAAAAACTGCAGTATTATACCAAGCTTTATGCCCTAGTGAAATAATAATGGTATTTACACACCAGCCTATCCATAACCACCATCTGCCGTTCTTCAAAGTCCAGTGCTGGTTCGTCGAAGCCAAGAGCTGGATCGTCATCGTGGTTCTGATCCAGATCCACATCGTCGTCCAAGACTGGTTCCTCTATAATCGGTGATTCCATCTTCACAGAGTTGCTCCGGCTCCCTGGAAATACATAAGTATTGATAGCATAATGTCTTAAAAATCTAACTAAGAGTCAGTGGATCTTTATTTAGATTTTTTTTTTTTTCTTTCTTTATTTCAGCTTAAGATTACAAACTAAACTCAGCTTTATATGTTCATAAAAATACAGTTGAAATTGGTATACTAAAAACAATACATAGAAGACTAAGGGCATCGAGCGCGTCTTTAAGAAAGCAAATAGAATTCTATGACAACGATAAAATCAGAATTAGTTGTAAAATGTCATCGAGCGCGTCTTTAAGAAAGCAAATAGAATTCTATGACAACAATAAAATCAGAATTAGTTGTAAAATGTTGTAATTCAATCTTTAGGTAGTGCAAGAGAATATATTATTATTGTTGTCTCCCTCGTACGCCCGCACGCTCTGGCGGTGACGTCACGTTTTATGTCGTGACGTCATTCGTCGCATTTGACTAATGACAGAAACAATATCATCAGTCAAATGTCACCAGCCCGACCGCGTATCTTTTGTCGCAATATCACATTTAAAAATATCCTTATGGATCGTATTTATTACAGTCCTTATAGCCGGCTTCGCGTAAGCTTTTTCAGGAATGTTGCAATGGTTTGCAAACCACAAATTCTAGTCACGAACGCTGAATATCGACATTTTGGTGGTGCAGACCTACATATAAACCGACTAATTTGAATATCTATGGTAACCTAGCAATTTAAATCGACATCGCAGTCTTCTTAATTTATCTGCGTTACCTAGATAGGTAACGCAGATAAATTAATTAACATTTTAGAGTCTGTGGTATCTTATCATTTTCTGTTTATTAATTGGTTTTGTTTTTTAATAAATATAATACAAAATACTTTATTTTAAGAACCCATGCGTGTATGTTAGTAAATTTTCTTTTTACGATGCAATCTAAGGTACCATACGCTAGATGTTCAGGACACTGATAGCCGTGGGTGAAATGAAACGCATTAAACCCCGAACGTATGAGCATTTATTCTGACCATGGTTCAAACATATACACCTTTAAAGGGTGTCAAGCAATAGCGCGAGTTATTGACGTACAGCGCCATCTATTTATTAATATGAACAACTTTAAATATCTGTAACGCATTTCTTATTGAAATTGAACATACCGGCCGCCAAGGACTAAATAGTCCTTCAACATAATGTATCACTATTAACGAAACAATTAGTACAAATTGGAGCCGATACATAAGAAATACAAACAATAAAAAAATAAAAAAAATATGTGAACTGGAGTTTGCAATTTCATATAAAACAGTTTCGCCAAACAATGACATTTAATCTGTGTTAGGATCCGACGATATAACATGTGCTTATGGTTTTAAATGAAAAATCTGACCCCGAAATTAACAAAATTCAAATCTTATAACTATATATAGTAAACATGCAAAAAAAATACAAAAAAAGATGTTCTATGAAATTGCACAATTATTCATGGTGCGGAACGACAGGAATGAGACAAAGTTTTGAAGTTGGACGTTGAATTAATGAGGATTTGTAACGAAGAGTTACGACCCGTGTTATTTTATCCTTTCCGGGATGAACATCTACTACCCTGCCGTAAAGCCATTTGGTTGGAGGTAAATTGTCCTCGCGCACTAACACTACATCTCCGATTTTGATCTCTGAATTTTTGATCTTCCATTTGTACCTTTGGAAAAAATTAGTTAAGTACTCTTGCGACCATCTCTTCCAAAAGGTTTGAAGCATCCTTTGCGTCAGTTGCCATCTGCGCAAACTACTCATTTGGGTTGGTTCGTAATTATAATCTGGTGCGGTTAATAATGACTCACCCACTAAAAAATGCCCCGGTGTTAAGGGCGTAGGGTCATCGGGATCGGGACTTGCAATTGATAGTGGCCTTGAATTTAGGCACGCCTCAACTTGTGCAAGTACTGTAGACAATTCTTCGTAGGTAAGAGTCGAATCGCCTATGACTCTCCGAAGATGATGTTTCGTACTTTTTATTCCTGCTTCCCACAGCCCACCGAAATTGGGCGCATGAGGTGGGATGAAGTGCCACTCGGTGCCGTTATTAGCTAACGAAGAGGCGATATCATTGACAACTGAGGAACGTTCGCTTGCAAACAACTGTTTCAACTCTCGTGCTGCTCCGACAAAATTTGTCCCATTGTCGCTCCAAAGGTGATTACAGCGGCCTCGTCTAGCGACAAAGCGTTTAAACGCTGACAGAAATCCTTCTGACGTGAGGTCTGACACGGCTTCTATATGCACAGCTCGCGTAGCCATACATATAAAGAGACATATATAGCCCTTATAAGACTTGTGGCCTCTTCCCTTAGAAACGCGAATATTAATAGGGCCAGCATAGTCAACACCGGAATTTAAAAACGGCTTGCCTGGTGTAACGCGACAAGTTGGTAACTGACCCATCAACTGTGTCCGAATGGACGCTGCATTTCTAATGCAGGGTACACAAGTATGAATGTGGTTTTTTACAGCAGTCTTTAATTTGAGCATCCAATATTTTGAACGAATGTGATTGCATGTTAATTGTTGCCCTCCATGCAGGGTTTTCTCATGAGCGTCAGAAATAATCAGTTTGCCCAGATGCGATTCTCCAGAAATAATAATGGGATGTTTACTCCAATCCGATACCCAGGAGTGCTCTAGACGTCCACCTACCCGCAGTATTCCATCCTTGTCCAAAAACGGGTTGAGGACGGCCAACTTGTTCTTTTTAGGAACTGCTTGAGTTTTCAAGAGACTGTCTATGGTGTTCTCAAAGAAATGCGCTTGATGCTGTCGGATACAACAAACAAGGGAATCTTGTATTTCTGTAGCGGTAAGATACGGTAAAGGTTTCTCTTTGGTCTGTATCGAAAACTTCAGACGTAGAAATCTTCTGCAATACGCAACAACTCTTACAAGTTTTCGCAACGTGGAGAATCTCATTTCTAATTCCAAATCATTCGCATCCTTTGCTGATACTGGGTGGGCCTTTATGGTTTTTAGCTCTAGATCCGTCTTTGTGCATATAGAACTGGGTTTAACATATTCGATGGTTTTGTCACCGAGCCAGGTCGGACCCCGCTTCCACAACTGACTGTCAAGTAAAGCAGCTGGAGTCATACCCCGAGAAGCGCAATCTGCTGGGTTGTCCTTTGTGTTGACGTATGCCCACTGGCATGCGTCCAATCGCGTGAGTATTTCCGACGTTCGATTGGCGACAAACGTTTTCCATCGGCTTGGGTGATCGCTCAACCAGGCCAAAACAATTGTTGAGTCTGTCCACGCATGTAAGTCGGCTTTATTTACCTTTAAGACTGCTGCGACTTCTATCAATAACTTCGTGACCAATACAGCTCCGCATAGTTCTAGGCGGGGTATGGACACCTGTTTGATGGGAGCGACTTTCGTTTTAGCGGTAACCAAGTGTGATTCAACACTGTCATTGGGTGAGACACATCTAATATACACGGTCGCAGCATATGCCACACTAGAGGCATCGCTAAACCCGTGTAATTCCACGTGTTTATCGCTGTTCAATCTGTGTACCCATCGAGGTAAGTGGAAATGATCTAATGTACTTAACTCGGTTCTATAGCGATACCACTGTTCCAAAAGTTCGTCCGGTACATTATCATCCCAATCAAGCCCAGTCAACCATAATTTCTGAATGAAGACTTTGGCAGTTATAATACATGGGGCAATCCAGCCTATTGGATCGTACAAACGACAGATTTCAGCAATAATTTCTCTTTTAGTTTTAGGTGCAGAGGAATCCTTGAGCTTTACAGTATAATCGAATTCATCAGATCGGCGGTTCCAGGTTAGCCCCAAAATTTTAGTAATATCATCTTCCTTTATGTCCAAATCCTCTCCTTTATTTTCCTTTAACGAATCTAGTAATTCCGTCCTATTGCTAGCCCACTTCTGCAATATAAACCCTCCCTTTTCTAGTAAGTCATTTATTTGCTTGTACACTTCAATTGCTTCGCTTTCAGATTGGCAACCCGTCATTAGATCATCCATGTAAAATTCTGTTTTGACTCTGTCTACCGCTAAAGGGAAGTTACTTCCTTCGTCGTTTGCGATTTGCTGCAGAGCCTTGACAGCTAGGTATGGCGCACACGATGTGCCAAACGTCACTCTTAATAGCCGGTAATCTTTAATTTCAGAGTCAGGGTTGTCTCGCCAAACTATTCTTTGATAGTCTACATGCTTCTTTGCAACCTTAACTTGTCTATACATTTTGATTATGTCGGCTGTAAGGCATACTGGATGCAGACGCCAGCGCATAATAAGATGCCGAAGCTCTGGTTGTAAAGTTGGTCCGACCATCAAGGTGTCATTGAGCGACACTCCATTGGCACTACGATCGGACGCATTGAAAACTACTCTAGTTTTAGTAGTGCTTTTGTCCAACCTAATCACAGCATGATGGGGCAACCACACTTTACCGCACTCTTCAGCTGATTCTGCTTCTGGGCTCACTTCTTCCATATGGCCTAGAGCAATGTATTCCTTTATCACTTCCTCATAATCTTTTCTCTGTTCTGGAATCTTTGCCAATCTCCTTTCAAGACTCAATAACCGTTTCACTGCAACAGTTCTGGTATCTCCAAATCGTTCAGTTGTACTAACCTTTTGACGGAAAGGCAATTCTACGACATAGCGACCAGATTGGTCTCTTGTCGTAGTTGCATTAAAATGTTCTTCACATAATTGCTCTTCAGGAGTTAAGACCCTGGTTTCTACTAAATTGGGTTCAGATTCTATTTCCCAAAACCGTTTGATAAGTTCACTTGTTTCTATATTGGCGTGTATCTTCAAAATGACGTTGTGACATTTGAGCGTTTTATCATCACCTCTATCGACCTGACCCGACAGTATCCATCCTAGGTATGTATCCTGCGCGATTATGGATCCCTTAGGGTGTTTGATTAACCCTGGTTTCAGAATACTGCAATATACCTCAGCACCCAATAAAATGTCTATTTTATTAGGGGTATTATACTGCGGATCAGCCAGTACGATTTGAGTCAAATCCGCCCAATGTGGCAGAACAAATTTCCTTTCGGGCAATACTGAGGTGACCTTATTTAACACATGAGCTTTCAGCTGTAATTTAAAGGTTGGATCATGGAGGGACTGCATGTTCATCATCACTATATGTTTCGAAATGACGTCCCAGTGACCTCCCCCTAAACCTGACACGAAGCTTTTTTCAGCAATCCTGTTTAAACCTAATAGTTGAACAGCTGCTTCTGAGATAAAGGACGCTTGCGATCCTTGATCTAGAAGAGCTCTCAGTACATGAGAACGGCCATTTTTGGTTTCAACCTTTATTAAAGCGGTGGCTAATAACGTTTGGCTACTCAATTGTCCCTTAGTAAAATGGGACGCAATATTATTGGCTTCATACGTCGGATTAAATTCTTCTTCGCCATCTGGGGTTTGCTCATCATCTTGATGAGTGTCTGTTGCCTCCGTGGCAACTGCAACAGTATATAAATTAGCCTTTCCATGGAGCAGTGTGTGGTGCCTCTTCTTACAAATACGACAGGTGGTGGGGACGCGGCAAGTTTTTTCTGTATGATTAGGGCCTAAACAGTTGAAGCAAAGACCTAATGACCTAACTAGATCCTGACGACGGTTCACGTCTTCCTTAACAAATTTACCACACGAGAATAATTTGTGATTTTCAGCACAGTGAGGACAAACTACCTCCGAAATGGCATGCACAGCTTTAGAAGTATTAAACGTATTAGGGGTAGTCTTAGGTTTAAGTTTAACTGGCTCCACGAATTCTAAAGCACGGAATCGACCTTCTAAAAATTCCTTTAATCGTGTAAAAGTCGGCAATTCTTCACTCAAACTATTTACATGTAATTCCCACTGTTTGCGGGTCTCAGCGTCCAACTTCAGGCTAACAATATAGATAATAATAACGTCCCAAGTTTCTACCTTGATACCTAAATTAGATAACTCGTGTATACAATCAGATGTGGTATCTAGGAGGTCCTTGAGACCGTTAGATGATTCATGAGTCATCACGCGTTGATTAAATAATCGTTTAAGAATACAATTGGACATAAACCGCTTGTTATTGTACCTATTTTGTAACAAGTCCCAGCATTTTGTATAATTACCCTGAGTAATAGGAATATGTTTTATTAGCTGTTCTGCTTCTCCTTTAAGTTGAGTTTTTAAATAATGCAGGCGTTGGACGTCATCTAAAGCAGTGTTATTATGAACCAAGGATATAAAAAGATCCTTAAATGATGACCACTCTGCATAATTACCGCTAAATACTGGTATCGATATTTTAGGTAACCGCACTAGAGAATCCTTTGTTGAGTTAGATGAAGGAACATCAAGGTTTGTATTCGATCTACTAGGTGAGTTTAACAACGCCTTCAACTCACTCTTGTAGACTAAGTAAATTTCGTAACCTACATTAAAGACATCACTTTTAAAATATCCACTTTTGTCCAAATCTTCACTTTCGTAACTGGAGATGATGCTTTCATGCTTGTTCGAAAATCGTTTAATTATTTCCTCTAGTCCTTCTAATCTCGCCATAATATATGGTTCCGTGATTCGTTCCTTAGGCGATTTTTTAAAATTGTTTCGTCCTCGTTCTATTTGATTTTTTAAGTCTTGCATAATTCTTAAATCAGCTTCCATCTTAACCCTTTTTTATTTTCTAGTATTAACAAATTTTCTAAAATTGTACGAAGTCCAAAACGTTTTCAAGTATCAACCTCTTTTGAAATATTCCAAGTCCAAAATTTTTTCTAAGTCTTTTTAATTCTTCACAAATCGTACTAAGTCCAAAAATTTTTCTAAGTGTTTGAAGCGTTCAATATCAAGGTAAATTTGGACATAGGTTCCCCGTATGGTCGTTTTTTAACGAATTTTTCTAAGTCCTAGCTAACACTTTGCAAATTTTACAAATCATGCATTAATTTTCTAAGTTTTTCTCTCACTGTTAATAAAGTTCAAATTTGCGTACTCACAGTTCTGTTGCACTTTACCACTTTACGTTATAAGAACTTCCCGCTTGTTGTCTTTGGCGCTGCTGTTGTCAGGAATGGCCACCAGGTGGCGCCACTGGATCTTGTCACTTTTCTTCAAGACGTCAGTTGTCAATGTTATTTATAACTGTCAACTTGACACTGACAGCTGTCACTGCGTTAATTTTGACACTTGATATTTACCACAAACAAATTATTCCAACAAACAAGAACATTAATTTATTTCAAGAGACAATGTACCAATATTGGTCAAAAAACGCTCCGACTTTGAAGGACCTTGTTCAGGACACTGATAGCCGTGGGTGAAATGAAACGCATTAAACCCCGAACGTATGAGCATTTATTCTGACCATGGTTCAAACATATACACCTTTAAAGGGTGTCAAGCAATAGCGCGAGTTATTGACGTACAGCGCCATCTATTTATTAATATGAACAACTTTAAATATCTGTAACGCATTTCTTATTGAAATTGAACACTAGAAATATCTCGATATACTGAAATTGTCTATGGATATTTTCATTTGTACTTTGTGCGCCGTAAATTAAGTACATATAGCAACTATTTTTTTTAAAGTTATCAATTATGTTATAATATAACATAATAATATATTATATTATTACTTGAAAAGCATTATTATGTATTTGTCGTACAATTATTTTATTTTTTAGTAGCGTGAGTTGGTAATACTGCCGATGAGAATATTTTACTAGGTTACTTATAGGTATACATAGGTATAGCCATGGTGTAGCTAAATTATCAATAGAATGTCTTAAATTAAATAATACTTTGAAACCATTCCAATCTACCATACCTACTTGCTTGAAATAATAGTATTTTCAATTTTTACTTAATTATCTATATATTCGAGCTATTTAAATCCTTATATTAAATTTATTTTAGTTAATAAGAGTAGTAAAACGATTAACGGACAGTCTCAATGATACGCGAAGCCAAAACCATGTTTTGGCATTGATGCAGTCCTTTAATGATTGATGCAAAAGATACGCGGTCGGGGTGCGAGTGAGTTCTCTACCATAATATTATTATAATTTATTGTGATACTAGAATAAACACCTGTGTATTATTAAGTTAGCTTATAATTAATAAACTAAATTACTACATCCATACTAGTATTACAAAAGCAAATGTGTCTGAAAAGGGTACTAACGTTTTGAGGGCCCCTGTTTTCAACAGATTTTGATGAAATTTTTTACAGATATAGGTTGCAATCTTGGGGAAGGGCAAAGGCTACTTTTTACTGCGGCATATTAAAGAGTTCTCGCAGGAATCAAAATATCTTATCCCATACAGATTAAGTTGTGGAATAGTTTCCTAATAAAAAATTTATACCTACTTTGTTTTTTTCTTTTTAACCTATGTTTACTTGTACATCTTTCGTTTTTGGATAAAAACAGGTCCCATATTTTCTTCTCTATATTAGAGCATAATACATTTGGATCACCTCCAGACACAACTTTTGATCTAACTGTAGACTTTTTGTCCGCCCAATACTAAAATAAGAAAGATAAAGTTAACAAGATACATATTCATACTAGTTTAGTTGAGAAACATTT
Source organism: Erebia aethiops (assembly GCA_923060345.2). Classification (NCBI taxonomy): domain Eukaryota; kingdom Metazoa; phylum Arthropoda; class Insecta; order Lepidoptera; family Nymphalidae; genus Erebia; species Erebia aethiops. The sequence goes on along the minus strand of OV281093.1, from coordinate 4,692,082 downwards.
CTCAAGATAAACTTTTTTTGAAGCTCTGAAATTGGACTAAAGCAACCCTTTTCCATGTCTTAAAGACCATAGAAATCTCTTGTTGGTACCCAAGTAATAGTCAGAAAAATATATTTTTACCTCTTTAATAATCCCAGAAATCCTCCATGAAATGTGAGAATGAAAGCATGACTTACTTTAAGATCTGTCAATTAATTACAGATTATTTTGCAATGGCTAAACCTCTTTTTTTTTACAATCGTGCAGATCATAGAGGCGTAAAAGCACTGCTTACCCTAGTTACCCTGTCTGTCGGAAGCAAGCAAATGGAAAGCCATCAAAAAAATAAAATTACCTTGATCCAAGACTTCATAGGCCGAGTGGGACCCAAAATATTATTTACAATCCTTGTGAGTTTTAACCACAGCCTCTTGCTTTCATCTCGTCCCTCCAAACCTCTCAGCTTGCCCAGAGCTAATGATCTATGTTTTTCCATAAAATCAACTATAGCCACAACTTGTTCTAAGCTTGGACGAGGCTGAAATTTTAAAATATTATAAATTATTTTAATTTTCTATGGTTGAAATAAATACTAACAGTAAGATGTCCATACAAATATTTTAAATATGAAAATGTCTCTTTTCTTTGTCTGTCTATCTGCAACAGTTTAAAGGTCAATCTTTTCGGTTGAAAAGAATGTTGATCTCAAATTTGGTGCAGAGAAAGGTTGTAACCTGGAAAGTTGAGGAGTTCTAAAAGGAATAAAAAAACTTAATCCATGCAGACTGAGTTGCAGACATCATCTAGATTTATGAAATAATAACAAATAACTAATAACTACACATTTGGACTGGTACAATTTTGCATTCGAATACTGTAGATGATTGATATTCAGTAAAGTTTACCCGTAGCCTCGTAGGTATGTTAGGTACTATTGTAAGCTGTCCTAACGACCAATGGAGTTACGACTTCGAGGTTTAGGAGTAGGTGTCAACCACAACAAACTTGTTAGCTAAGGACCCAAATTAATTTTCAGGTCTCGACTATCAAGAATATAAATCTTACTTATCCTACCCACCAAGATACCTATTCTAAAATCCCAAACATAATACTTACCTACTAAAATTTAAATTCACTGTCAATTTTCTTAATCTCATAATATACATTATGACTCCAGCGAAATTATTGTTAGCCAACTTCGAGTTAAAGCTTGTTTACTCTCGAGATTTAACGAATAATAATAAAATCAATATAAATGCGTGTACCTACCGCTATTGATCTTTCACTCATTTTGTTTCACATTTCATTACTTCCTCAGTTTATAAAATAGCCTTTGATCTCGGATTTTAGACTAAAATAAATAATAAAAAACAGCTAATTTCTACGAGAATTGGACGAGAACAAAGATAAATTACGAAAACCACTGGTTGGGGATTGGGGAAAAAAATGTTTGTTTTGTGGTTTTCTATTGCGAATATAGAGCAGAGACAAGTAACATTTATGTATATAGTCAATTTTTGGACCTTCTTTTTCTGGTCAGTGGTCGGTGTTTTGTACCCCTATATTCAATGTACTCTGTGGTATTTTGTGTTTTAATCTGGGGTTTGGACTATAGAGCAGCCACAAACTCCCTTTCTTTCTTCTCTGGATTCCAAGCCTACGGTTAAGTCTTAGGTCCAGTCTGCTGTGATCTTTACACGATCTTTACGTGTGTCTTTACGTGTGATCAGGTTGTACATATTTATCTATGCGTGTGATATTTTGGATACTAACCACATAACCAATGAATAAAGAAATGATTATAATCTGTGATATTCCAAACAAGTGTCACCAATGAATAAAGTTTCCTTACTCAGAAGGACTAGAATCCAGAGTCGTTAAACCAGTTATTTAAAAAAAATTTTGAAGTTTCCTTAGTCATTGAGTGTCACTGTCAAGATTTGTCAAACATGTCTCTGACAGATTGGATTTTTACTTTTTATGTTACTTGTGGACAACTTGTGGAGTAATCCTAGTATCGTTAACATAGAAATAGTATGTATATTCATACAACTACATACTATTTCTATGATCGTTAAATACCTAGTCCCAGTATCTGTTCTAGTATATAAGCCTCATCTCTATGGAGTATAAGTGTTCTGTGTACTTGTGGTTACTTGTCTCTGCTTTTTACTTTTTCTGAGTTTTTGAATGAATTCTTTTTCTGGTCGAGTGGTCGGTGTTATAAAAATATAATGATCAATTGAATGGATTTAGATTTTTGTACTTTTGCTAATTCCCAAAAATAAAGCTATTGCTATAATATATAGCCACAATTAAAGTACGCAAAAAATAAAACCTTAAAAATGGAATCACAAAATACCGATGTTTCGGATCCAGCAACCAAACATGAAAACAACCCTCGTAAACGGGTACGCCATCGGAAAAAGCAAATTTATGAAAACATTATGAAGCAAATGGAGTTCTATTTCAGTGATGCTAATCTTAGTAAGGACAGATTTCTCGGCGATTTGGTGAAGAGCGATCCGTTTGTGCCGATTACTGAATTCCTGAAGTTTAACAAAATACGCTCACTGACGCAGGATGTAAACGATATTGTAAAGGCAATGAAGCACTCTACATTCTTAGAACTGTCAGAAGATAAACTAAAAGTGAGTATTTTTCATTTGTCATCATTTTATCAAACATCAAGTTTACTTGTGATGTGATGCACTAACCAAATTGATGCAAGTGTAAACCAATCTGTTCTGATGGTCAGCAGGGAGAAGTAGCAGTGGAAGTAAAAACACTAACTTGTGAATGCTTGCAAGACTTTGTTATAGGTGCCATAGAGATTAAGTGTTACTGTAACTTGTGTTTTATGTTTACCCGCTGCAGGTGAAAAGAAAAACACCAATGATGCCTTATGATGCAGACTTGCGGACAGTCTATGTGGAGTCAATTCCTGTATCTGCAAGTAGGGAATGGCTAGAAAGAGTTTTCTCCGATTATGGCCAAGTTGCTTACATATCACTACCTAAGTTTAAGAATTCCAATAAAATTAAGGTAAGGTTTTTATTAATTACTAGCTTATTATACATATCATGCATTTCAATGCAACTTGTGTGTGTATTTACACAACTGTCCAAAAAAAGGAGTGTTATGTTCTAAGGGTTCATGTATATGTGTGAGTTTCTTCATTCTGCCACTAATGACCCACTCCAGCTAATAATCATAATGGTCCATACCCAATATAGCCATTGGGCATTGACGGTGGTGGACACACAAACTTAATACTTTGTCATAACTCATGCTTTGAACCAAAAGTTTCTGGTATACATTGAACAGAAAAGTTGGTAGACTATTATTTTAATAATATTATTATATTATTGGTAAGTGACCGAACAGTCAAAGATTTACCTAATTGAGAGTAATTTAGAATGCTGCCAAGTAATTTAGCATTCAGGTATAATGACACCATTAGGTAGGTTTAAGTAATATAATTATATGTCACTGCCATAGTCAAGGTCTAACTTGTAGAATAAATTAAAAATGTACTGTTTTTGTTTTTAACAACAGGGTTTTGCCTTCATAGAATTCGCTAGACCTCAAGACGCACAGAATTGCATGAATGCGTTCAATAAAATGGGCTGCAAGCTACCATCATGTATGCCACCAGAAGAACTGTCATCAATCAAAATGTTTAGTGTCGATAGTATTCATGATAACCCTGACAACCAGCCTGATAACCCTGATAACAACCATGATAACCATACAGATAATGTACCTAATGTTAAAGACGAATATGAACCACCTAAGAAGAAGGCAAAAAAGAGGGACAAGAAACCACCCAAGACACTAGAATTAAAACAAGATCAAGAGTCAGATAACGAAAAGAGGACACCTACAGTAAGCAACAGTTTATTATATTATAATTAATATTTTCCAAAATAATCAATTATAGTAAAATTCAATTAATTTGCAAAAATAGGCAATCTGACTACATAGTCTAATGTTACAATATTATATCACTCCACGAAGCTAGCAGTGTGGTGGGTCTAAACTCTAATTCCCTCTCATCTATGAGAGTGGAGGCCTGTGCCCAGCAGTGAAATGTTAATGTGCTGTAGTGGTGTGAACTGGTATTCAGTGGTAGTGGCACTAAGCTGGTATTCAGGCTTCAATCTCTGAATTTTTCACCAACTTAATGATGTACATTTTTTTTCCAGGAAGAAAACAAAAGTGTTACCACACCAAGTGAAGTAAGCATCATATTAATAATTTTATTTATGCCCGCGAATTCATCCGCGCGTCGTAACCAACAAATTTTTCCATATTTTCTCACCGTTTAAACCTTCGCTGGACTATGACAAACATTTCAAAACCAAAATCAGCCCAGCCGTTCGCGAATTTTAGCGAGACAAACGAACAGCAATTGATTTTTATATATACAGATATTATTATGTATCTTCTAATTGGAAGGAAAAGTTGAAATTGGAATAATTTTCTGCAAAAATGTCATGGATTATCGCTTTTTCACTGCATAGGCAAGAACTAAATTCTGGTGTCCTCTACGATATTGCTATTGAATGTGTCAATTAATAATAATTAATAATTAATTAATGAATAAAAAGCTATAAAAAGTTATTATTAAAAATAATAAACAAGACAAAACTTTTAGTTTGGCTCATTATAAATGTTTTATTATTCCACAGGAAGGTAAAACCACAGACATAGAACAGGAATCCAAAGAAGAGATGACCAGTCATGATGAAGGAAAAGCTGGGGACAGTACACCAAGAAAGAAAAAAGTGAAAAAGCGCTCTTCCAAGGAGAAGGGTAAAACCAAAGCACTAGCCAAAGGAGAAGCCCCCAAAGGAGCTCTGTGGGGCTTGCAGGTGAATTTTGTTTTGTTTCTCGATTCAATACGCCACATCGGAATACACAACATCGAAGCTCATGAGAACACGTTACCTAGATGTATATAGCTTACTAGGTGATGCCCGCGACTTCGTCCGAGTGGTTTAAGGTTTTGTTATTCCTGCGGGAACTCCTTAATTTTCTGAGATAAAAAGTAGCCTATGTCAGTCTCCACCAACAAACCAACAAACAAACACACTTTCGCATTTATAATATTAGTATGAAGTATGATGGTATCGACCTCTCATCATATCGAAAGTATATGAGATTGATCTTTCATGACATTGAAAACTTATGAAATCGAATCAAATTCATAATCGTATAGAATTTATAAGATTGAAGCCTCAGCAAATCGACAGATCATGATAATGATACCTTTTTTTGGAATAGAAATGGAAATTAAGAAAATGAAATGAAAATCGTTTATTGTTTTTATTAATTTTTTACAGTTTCAATACAACCAAATCCCCTATTTGGTAAATTATTCATGGGACCGATCTGAGACACATCAGATTTTAATCTGCAGATTTTGGAGCTACTTTTTCCCACCAGTTTATTTGTCAGGCACCTTGCGAAATTAGTTTAATTACAAAGATCGTCACTGTTTGAGGCCCGTATAATTTTGCATTTTCAAAGCCCACGATTTGAAAACTATAACATTAAATACAGTAACTCAGAAAAAACTAATCAATACAATTGCTTTAGTAGAAGACAATTCATAAAGTCCTCCAAATATCTGGACATATTTTAGTTTACAATTTCGTTTAATAAATATGTTAAAAATGTCAGTTAAAACTGCGTACAGCTTTATACATGTCTAAAATGTCAGTTTAAACTGTGTAAAACTTTTTACATGTTAAAAATGTCAGTTTAAAGTTTTTGATAAGACCACTGTAAACATTCTTTGAAATAGTATATTTTTATAGGTATTACCAAAATCGGAATGGAAGTCACTCAGGAACAAGTATCTGAATCTGCAAAGGAAGTACATGAAAGACATAAAAACCAACTTAAAGAGTAACAAACACGCATACTCTTGTATACCTGATCCCGCCGCTCCTTCCATGGAGGTTGAACCTGGTAAGTCGTATTTTAATTCAAAAATATATATATATTTTCGGTTTTTAATATACTATTGAATTTCAAAATTAGTAAAAACATTGTCATTTTACGTACGAACTTTATACGTTTTTATGTAATTTTTCTAAAAAATGATATGAAATGTGCACATTTCATACCCTGTAAATGAGTTCGAAAGTTAAACTTCCTGGCCTAGGCCAGTAAAGAATGTATGTATTTTCATTACATAATATCATAAGTTTGAATTTGGAATCTTTCTTCCTGAATATCTTGTAACTTGTTATAATGTTCTTTGGCCTAAATAGTTTAAATTTGGAACTCTACCGTATTAGCCCAGGCTACTTGTGCAAGCTATGTATGGGAACCCTAAAATAAAAAATGTAAAGCTGATTTTTGGCACAAGCGTTCCTTGGGGTCTGAGAAGTACCTCTTAAAAATTCCCCCCCCCCTAGGCCGCGGGCTTAACCCCCCACCCCCCCAAACGTCTCCCCAACCGCAGTTTTTTGTAATTTTCTCAAAAAATATTAGTGCTAGAAAAAAACTTTGTATGGCGAAAATAATTAACATTAAATAATCTACCATATGACACTTAAATCATTATGATCGGATAAATAGTTTTGCAAATATGCCGGCTTATTTGACGCATTTTTTTTTTTTTTTTAAATCGTGTAAGTTTCTTGTGATTTGCAAAAAATGTATAAGAGCTAGGAAAAAAACAATAAAAACAAAATGAAAGTTCATAAAATCTTCTACAAAATGCTTTTTATTTCATTTCAATCGACCGAATACTTTCGGAAATATGACGATCGAAAACGTGCATGACAGAAAAATATTTTGCAATAATTTTGACTTTGTACCTACACATTCTATTTGATAATGATCGATGCTATATTACAATAAATTAATAGTAGGTAATAATCATGATATCTTTATCTACAAAACAACACCACACTCAGTAAATAATATATTAAATATTATTATTTATATTCGTTCAAAGTTCTAACAAAGACAAGGCGTCGCGTCGGCCGAAGAATAACGAATAGGATTGCAAAGGAAATGCGGGTGGAATGACATGGTTCGTGTGCAAATGTTTCCATTGATGGGGAAGAAGGTGATGATGACGACCATGATGATGTGCTTTAATAATACCTACTAATATAATAATAATAAATACCTACGTCTCGAAGTCCTTTCAACTATAATATGTAGGTATGCAATAGGCATTTATCTAAAAACAATGTAAATGAACCACCAACATCCAACAGCTATCTTGCAGATAATTTTATCAGATTAACTTTTAACTGTTAACGGCATTCCGAACCAATGGTAGATTCACTGGACGATTCAAAAGCACTTGTGAAAGTTTACTTGAGTAAAAACATTTGATTTGATACTTACTTGAATTGTAATACGATTACAAAAAAGCACAATCGGCTAGATATTTGAGAGGGGGAGGGGGGTCGTGGTAGGGAGAGGTGAGAGGGGGGTTGTGGGAGGTGCGAGGGGGGTTTTGGGAGGTGCGAGTGGAGTTGTGGGAGGGAGGAGATGGGAAGTGGGAGGGGGGAGGTGGGAGGTGGGAGGGGGGTTGTGGGAGTGGGGAGAAAAGAGGACATCATTTGCGCCTAAAATCAAAAATACGTTATTTATTTAAAGGTTAATTTCTATTTATTCCATAGTACTATGCTAAGTCTACATGACTACCACCGGTTCTTACACAACAGCAAGGTATATTTCGAAAACTATTTGTCCTATCAAAATAAACTAAACACTATTTTATAGGTGAATTAATAATCTTTGTACTAAGTCCTGACAGCTTTTTTCCTAACTCTAATACTTTTTCTTGAAATTACAATAAACATTTACGGATTTTACAAAGGTTTAGTTTTTTATTCCAGTTAGGCAGCCATATTTCCGAAACTATTAGTTCTATCAAAAAAAACTAAAAATTGTTTTGAAGATAATTTAATGAAGTTCATTTTTGCTTCTTATGTTTTTTTCCTAGTTATAGTAGTTTCTGTGAAAATTCAAAAATATACCAACGGTTGTCGAAAAAAAAAAAAATTCTTGGAATATAGGTTGCCATATTTCTCAAACTATTGGTCCTATCTAACTTCACCATAAAACTTTTTTGTGGGTAATTTAGTGAAATTAATTACTCTTCCGGGGATTTTTTCCAGCTCTAATAGTTTTTGTGGAAATTGCAAATAATATAGGATTCTAGCAATTTTTTAATTTTTTTTCGTACACTATACATGGATATATATTCGAAATTATTAGTCCTATCTTTATGAACTAATTTTTTATTAATAAGTGGTTAAATGGTGTTTATTTTTACTTCTGAGAGTTTTTTGTCTAGCTCTAATAGTTTTCTAGAAATTACAGAAAACATATAAAATTTTGAAAAATATTGCTTTTATGTTAATTTAATGAAGTTCATTTTTGCTTCTTATGTTTTTTTCCTAGTTATAGTAGTTTCTGTGAAAATTCAAAAATATACCAACGGTTGTCGAAAAAAAAAAAAATTCTTGGAATATAGGTTGCCATATTTCTCAAACTATTGGTCCTATCTAACTTCACCATAAAACTTTTTTGTGGGTAATTTAGTGAAATTAATTACTCTTCCGGGGATTTTTTCCAGCTCTAATAGTTTTTGTGGAAATTGCAAATAATATAGGATTCTAGCAATTTTTTAATTTTTTTTCGTACACTATACATGGATATATATTCGAAATTATTAGTCCTATCTTTATGAACTAATTTTTTATTAATAAGTGGTTAAATGGTGTTTATTTTTACTTCTGAGAGTTTTTTGTCTAGCTCTAATAGTTTTCTAGAAATTACAGAAAACATATAAAATTTTGAAAAATATTGCTTTTATGTTAACTATGACAGGTATATTTTCGAAATTATTAGTGCTATCAAAATTAACTAAATACTATTTTGTGGGTAATTTAACTATGTTTCTTACTGCTTCAATCAGTTTTTCCTAACTCTGTTATTTTTTTTTCGAAAATTAAAAACAACGTACATGATATTTGCATATTATTTTCTTTATCTTACACAATAGGTAGGCATATCTCCAAAACTATTACTCTTATCAAAATAAACTAAATATCATTTTATAGCTAATTTAATAGCCTTTCATTTTGCTTCAGACAGTATTTTTGTAGCTCTATCAGTTTTTATGGAAATTACAAGAAACTACATTACAAAAAGTCATACATGCAAAATATTTTCTTTTCATGCACAAAGGGTTAACATATCTCCGAAACTATTAGTGTTATGGAAATGAACTTAAATATTATTTTGTAGATAATTTAATGAAGAAAATTTTCACCATACAAAGTTTTTTTCTAGCACTAATATTTTTTGAGAAAATTACAAAAAACTGCGGTTGGGGAGACGTTTGGGGGGGTGGGGGGTTAAGCCCGCGGCCTAGGGGGGGGGAATTTTTAAGAGGTACTTCTCAGACCCCAAGGAACACTTGTGCCAAAAATCAGCTTTACATTTTTTATTTTAGGGTCAATGTTTATTAGTCCCGTACTAGTATTACGCGTTCAGCACTCACAGCGCAAAAAAAATAAAACTATTAATATAACTAATTTAACTTTTAATATTTCTTTTGTAGGTAGCTTTTTTATTTTCTTTCTTTTAATTACATAATATAATATATTTAAAAAAAGTTGTTTCATTTTTTAGAAAAGCACTATACACACCTCGACCGGGAGAGCATTTCTGGTCTCGTATATAGCCGGTCTCGCGTAGCTCGGCCGTCTAACTAACACTCGACCAGAAAACGCGTACTTCCCTGTCTCGCGATGTAATGTACCATTACAGGCTGGTTTTAACCCTTCTTAATCTCAAACTTTCTTTATCTTTACAGTAAAATATAGCACTCAAGAGCTTAATAGTGCTAAAAACGTGGAGCCACTGCAGAAGATTCCGGGTGTATTTGTTAAAGAAGTGCTTCCAGAGCCGTGTTTGGACGTCAGGCTCACAAAAAAGACTGTAAGTATTATGGTGTGTTTATAATGGGTTGGTGATCAAATTCGTCGGCCGTATTTGGTTTTCGGCCAACAGCTAGTAGAAATACTGCCAGAGCCGTGTTTAGACGTGAGGCTCACAAAAAAGACTAAGTATTATGGCGCATTAACATAAGGTCGGTGACCGTTTTCGTATAGTCGGCCGTATTTGGTTTTCGGCCAACAGCTAGTTTCCATAAGTGATGACCGATTTCGACCAATCGTAACAACTTTTACCCTAAGCTTGTCACCGCAAACGGGCTGCGATCAGAGGCCTAATAATCTAAGCAAATCGTACTCATATTATAAGAGACAGCTGCACTTTTCGTGACTATCGCTTGAAAAGCTGATTCAGTAATAGGTTAAATTATGTCGTCATGTTGTTTGCTATTAAAAATTATGAATGCGTCGTCATAATTTTTGCTAATATTTAATTAATTTAATTTTTATAAAATGGCCGACATAATACTTGCTAATATTTTTTATAGTTTCTAAGTTTATAACGTCTTTGAGAGGTGATATCTAGTGAAAGGCCCGATGAAGAGCATCAGTTTTCGTACTGTTTAAATAGGTACTGTGCATACTTTAATACTGTACAAGAATCAGCTTTTCTAATTATGGTTCTTTTTTGGTAACCATATCACGGTTTTGATCGGCCATATCTAGTGAAAGGCCCATCAGCATGCGGTTAGAATTTCACTATCGTCATCAGTGGAGAGTGCAGCACCAACCTATTACTGAATCAGCTTTTCAAGCGATAGTTACGAAAAGTGCAGCTATCTCTTACTTAGTCTATCATTTGACAGCTTAAAACGTATTACACGAACTGTTTAAGGAGTTCATACATGCTTTTTGACAACTCCTAGGTCGAATTACTGATGACTCCTAAACAAGCCGATTGACAAGACGATTTCCTTACACAATCGGAGGGCTGATGCGGCCAATCGAATTAAAGTTACAATTAGTCGGTGTGCGAAGATGGCTGCAGTCAAATTTGGCAAAACCGACCCAATGTTAACGCCACTATTTTAAAAATGTCCGAATTTCGGCCATCGTGCCAATCCCCACAGAAATAAGCCATCTGCGCGGGAGATATTATAGTGCACAAGTGTGTGCGCAAACACAGGTGCACTCTCCCTTACTCTATTTTGTGACCATTATTTTTATGATCCAGTCACTACCTAGATTAAAAAATACGTTAAGTACAGTTGACGATTGTCGATGAAATGATCACTCACACCGGCGAAGTGAGTCGCCTTTCCGAACAAAATCGCATCGCACAGATTTGCAATTATCGCATCGCATCGATTCGCAATTTTTTGTTTAAGCTCGTATGTCCACAATGGGTTATAATGCTATGATATGATTTGCAGATAAAAACTAACGTCCGAGTGGTGCACGTGGACGTTAAAGAAGGCCAATCGGAGGTCATCATTCGGTTTGACTCTTCGAAAGCTGCGGATGAGGTGAGCACTAAATTTACCTTATTACTGCGACTTGTGACCGAATTTAAGAGGTAATACCACGGCGGTTTACCGTATCGTATTTATATTTTATATTATTATTATTTATCCTCGAAAAAAATGTCAAAATCGGTTCAGTTCTGGAGGAGGAAACATAAAAATACGAGAGTAAGAAGTCGCCTGTTTTTCATAGGTATAATCGGCCCAAGCTGCAGTTGTCCCTATCGGTTGTTATAGGATTCTATTTGAGGCGCAGCACAATGGCAATATAATTGTTCAATACCTATTTTTAAAGCTTCCCTTTGATAGCATTTCCTCTTAATTTTATTAACTCCTATCGACCTGCCCCGGCTTCGCCCGGTTAGGATATATTATAATCATCATTGCCGGCCGCAGCCGCGCCATTTTCTGTTGCACGTTACATTATTTCTATGATATCTTAAGATATTCATCTAAATTAAATTGTTTATTGGGCAATTTTTATCTTAATTAAATACTTGAGATGACTAAAGATTTTATTTTGATAAGGACTAATATTTAATAAAATGTCGGTAAAACACCTTCGCAGTAAAGTTTTGTTTTAGCCTTAAAAATCATAAAATTGGTTATTGTGACGTCAATCATACAAGATAGAAATGTACTTTAGTAGACTTTTTAGAACTTTTTGAGATTAACTATTCCACCATACTTTGTTTTTGTATAATTTTAACTATTTACACATGCACTGTGTAAATACGCTACGGAAGCTCTCAGATGAGACGATTTTGTCTCACTTAATTCACATTATTGCAATTTCCGTTTGGATCTCTAATTTATTTGAAAATAAAATATAGCCTTATGTTACTGTTGATAATGTAGCTTTCAATAGGTGAAAGAATTTTTCGATCCCCGAGTATGCACCTAGAAAAGCTGAGATTCTGAACCTCATATTTTTCGGAGTTGTCTTTGTGCGTTTCAAGAACTTGCTTTAACGGAGAAGGAAAGCATCTTGAGATAACCTTCAGGCCTCATAGTTCTTCATTGTGTCAATTTGCACTTGGCCAGCGTGTACTACGGCCAAACGTAATGTCTAAATGATCAGTGGTATTGATAGAAAAGAACACGCGAAGCCGGGCGGTTAAGCTAGTATGAATTAAAATGTAATTATTGATAAAGAGCATCTTTATGCAGCTCATTAACAATAACAGCAATTAGTACATTGTTAAGTGTAGTGATAACATAAAAAAAACGTAATTTTTTTTGTCCTATTGTTATCTTTTCATAATATTATGAATAATTTTAAACTTAAGTTCTTTGTACACTATATTAATTACTGTAATGACTTCGTGTATAAGAGTATAGAAACTTGTTTTTTTTTTCAAAATCATACAAATTTTATGTAACTCTCCAACCCCTATTCCACCCCTTTTGGGGTGTATTTTTTAGAAATTGCATATACAGGTTATTATTATTTAAAACTAATAACCTAAATCCCGATTTTCATGACTCTAACTACAAAAACATAAGACTTTCATACAAATTTTCAATCCCCATTTCACCCTCTGTGGGGTAGATTTTCGTAAAATTGCTTATACAGTTTATTATAACTTTAATCTAATAACCTACGTCCCAATTTTCAAGTCTCTAACTTCAATAACTTATAATAGTAGGGGAGCCCAAGAGGGGATTTTTCGATTTACTCCAGCGCGGCAGATAAATATAAAGGGGGATTCTTTGGACCCTGTACCTTCACCATATATGAGCCCTCCTAGGTGGGTAACTATGACAGTAGATCAGAATAGTAAATAAATAAAATCGATCATCAAAAATACTCGCGTGTCAGATTAAGGTAGAGTGAGTTAATTACATGCTGAAAAGTGTACATTCAAATAATCTGACGATTTAAGCGAGACCTAAAGGAGTTGGAGTTTTTTAAAGTTTGCATCTCTCCAACTCCCTCTTGTGCTCCCCTACTATAATCTTCCAACCCTCATTTCACCCTTTCTCAAAATTAATGTTTGACATATTACAGCTACGTTTATTTAAATGGCTATGCATTAAATTGATCTAAAACATAAGGTTCTGAACGAAAACTTACTTCAGCGTAATCACAGACTTGACCACAGACTTTTGTGTACACAGACTTTCAGTACAAGATAAAAGCCATGAGCGCCATTCTTTAGAGAGTTGTGGATTTAACAGCCTCAAACAACAAAAAAATATTCTAAGTGCAAAGGGGTCATCCATTAAGTACGTCACACTAATTTTGTGATTATCCCTTCCCCGTCCTTGTCACATTTGTGAGACCCTCTTTGTTTTGTTTTTCAATTTTAATTAGGACCTAGTCCTACTTCTCACATTTCGTAAGAATTGGAACCCCCTACCCCTCCTTAACGTGTGACGTACTTTATAGATGACCCCAAAAGGCTCTGGTACTAACTTAAGCGCTAAACACACAGAGAGCGGGCGCGGGCCGGGTCGGGTGCGCGGCGGGTTGAATTCTTTGTATATTTATATGAACGACATCACACAGAACGCGGGTGCGGGTCCGGCGCGTGGAGGGTGCCATATAAATACCAGGAATTCAACCAGCGATGCACCCGACCCGGCCGGCGCCCGACCCGCGCCCACCCCCTGTGTGTTTTGCCCATTACAAGTGTAATCGTAGCTTAAGCATCTGTATAATATTATGATCGCACTAAGCTTTCTTAATTATGTGCACGTATCCGAATGCGGCTTCACGCCGGTGAGAATTTCACGCCTCATTCTCGAACTTTTTGACATTTTTGACGACCTCCGTGGCGCAGTGTGTAGCGCTGTTGCCTTAACGTGCGGAGGTCCTGGGTTCGATCCCCGGCAGGGTCAATTTGAGAATTTATAATTTCTGAATTTTCCCTGGTCTGGCCTGGTGGGAGGCTTCGGCCGTGGCTAGTTACCACCCTACCGGCAAAGACGTGCCGCCAAGCGATTTAGCGTTCCGGTACGATGCCGTGTAGAAACCGAAGGGGTATGGGTTTAATAATAACTGGCATGCCCCTAACAGGTTAGCCCGCTACCATCTTAGACTGCATCATCACTTACCATCAGGTCAGATCGCAGTCAAGGGCTAGTTGTAGTGGATAAAAAAAAAAAACTTGTGTTGGTTATTCCGCAGTATTGCGCGAATTCAAGCAACCACGCTCGAGTACTGTGCGGCGCGGAAGAGCAGGAGCAATGGAGACTGGCGGAGAGCGCTCGCTCGAACAAGCGCGCTCGCGGACGGACGCGCTTGCTCGCGCGAGCCGCGGCCATCAGCGGTACACTCGCGCTCACACCCGCCTCGCCTCAGCCCACGCACACTCACATACGATTCGACGACGAATAATTAATAAAACCTGTGTTAAATTCTACTGTATAGTTTAATTTATATTACGCCTGCCTTATAATTATTACTAGCCGATGCGCGCGACTTCGTCTGCGTGGTATGAGGTTTTTTGTTTCCCGCGGGAACTCTTTAATTTTCCGGGATAAATAGCCTATGTGCTATTCCATACTATAATCTATCTCTGTGCCAATTTTCAGCCAGATCCGTTCAGCCGTTGGCGCGTGATTGAGTAACAAACATCCATACATTCATCCAAACTTTCACATTTATAATATTAGTAAGATACGTCAAAAAATTATAGCTGCCATTACTGAAATAATTCGACTTGCGCTAATCGGTACGTCTTTACCGGTAGGGTGGCAACTAGCCACGGCCGAAGCCTCTCACCAGGCAAATTTATTTCAAAATATGGCAAAAAATTATAGCTGCCATTACTGAGATAATAATTGAGTGTACCGGACAGACATAGCCCCACCATAGTGTTCCTTTTTAACATTTCTTTACGACTTCTAAATCGACTTAAATTGATAAACTGTTTATCAACGAGATTACTTAGGAAGACTAGTGATATTTTGACGTGTCAAATTCACCACAATTTCAACCCATCGCGCGCCGGCCCTCTAGCACGAGTCTAGTTTCAGAATGAGGTTCGGCCATAGTCTACCACGCTGGACAAGTGCGGATTGGCAGCTTTCACACAACTTTGAGAACATCGTGAAAAACTTTTTGGCATGTAGGTTTCTTCACATTGTTTTCCTTCACCATTGTAGCAAGTGCTATTAACACTATTTTATCTAACTTTATAGTCTGTATGTACCTACCCTACAAATATCTACCTACTTCCACTACAGCCCAATAACGTAAGTCCCACTGTTGGGTACAGGCCTCCACTCTCATAGGAGACAGGGAATTAGATCTTAGACCCACCATGCTGCTGGCGGGCTTTAACGACTTTTATCATATTACTTATAATAACCGGGACCGACGGCTTAGCGTGCTCTCCGAGGCACGGGAGTGAAACACCACTAACTTCCTAACTCCAGCTGAGAATTTCTAGTCAGGAAAACTCCATACATAATTATGGCGTGACCCGGGACCTCGTCGGCCGCAGTCGAACACGCTAACCACTAGACCAACGAGGCAGTTACCTATATCTAACTATGTACTTAGGTGGCTGATAAACAGACGAAGTCAATAACTCCATAATTATATGACATACTATGATTAAGTACCTATAAAAAAACCGGACAAGTGCGAGTCGGACTCGCGCACCGAGGGTGCCGTACAAACCTGTAGTAAGTTTAAAATTATTAAAAATATTTCAATTAAATGATGTAACTAAAAAGTTATGCTTTTCGCAATTGTTCCTTAATCTGTGCTATAAGACGTTGCTTCGTACCAAATTTCAAGATTCTGTGTTCGTACCCCCTGACCTGTAGGTTTTGATTCCCTTGCGAGTGTCGAAAATTTGCAGCATAAACGGCTGTATCTTTTGATTGCGTTGGCTTAGAAGTTTGATTTTTTCACAGCTCCGAGGGACAGTAGACCTGAGAATTTGATATGAATTTCAGCTTGATACGTCCATTCGTATGAGAAGAAGGGTCTTGACAGACAGACGGACAGACAACAGT
Source organism: Erebia aethiops (assembly GCA_923060345.2). Lineage (NCBI taxonomy): Eukaryota > Metazoa > Arthropoda > Insecta > Lepidoptera > Nymphalidae > Erebia > Erebia aethiops. The sequence goes on along the minus strand of OV281093.1, from coordinate 4,675,665 downwards.
GGACTCAAAAGGAAAAAAGTTTTTTCCTTTTGAGGCACGGAACCCTAAAAAGTCACAACAATATTATAGGTACATACATGCACAGATTGATTATTTCACAGCAATAAGTGCAGGGGTTCAGTTGTGACATCGATCGATCAATAATTAAGCGTTTTACAGCTATGTTGACCATAGTGTTAATTTCTGTGGCGATGGTGTACATTGTGATAATGTGTCTTCAACATAGATTCAGCAGACGAGGACGCTTGAGGGCCAAAATACCTGGCCCTACGTACTGGCCGATTATGGGAAATTCTATTAACATAATACTCCCTCAAGGTAGGTATTTTTTTGGCGGACAGAGTCCCTATGCGTTGACCGTCTAGACTTCTAGAGCTTTTACATGAGTACTTGAATAGGTACCAAAGCACTTTTTTATGGTTGCGTACCTAAAAGACTTGAAAAAATGGAATGTTTTTATATGCTTACCCTTATTGCAAACGAAATATTTATCAAAAGGGGTGGAAATTGGAGGGTTGTAATTTTAAAATTGGTCTACTAGATCGAGTGTATATACATAAAGGGGCTTCATTTGCACATTCTAAAATATTTTTTATTTCTTTTTAAGTTTATTTTTTTGACTTAGGGTGAACTATCTCCGAATTTCTACCGTTGACCCCCCTTTAGCTCCGAAGATTGCAAAGTGAAACATCTGAAATAATTTGAGCATATATATATATATATATATATATCTATAGATGATTAAATTTACCCGAAAAATATGAAGAAGTTCCTAGCCAGGATAGTTTTTGAGAAATCAGCCATAAACCTTTACAAACAAACTTAGTTTTGCAGTCCGAAATAAAATCGACTTTCTCAGATAGGTATTTTTGAAAACTTTACAGGAAAAATAAAAAGAAGCCTTTAGCTACGACATCCATACTAATATTATAAATGCGAAAGTGTGTCTGTCTGTCTGTCTGTCTGTCTGCTACGCTTTCACGGCCCACCTGTTCAACCGATTTCAATGAAATTTGGTACAGGGGTAGATGGTATCCCGGGGAAGGACATAGGCTACTTTTTATCCCGGAAAAATAAAGAGTTCCCGCGGGAATAAAAAGAAACTGTCTCTTCACCCGATTTTGATAAAATTTGGTACAGGGGTAGATGGTTTCCCGGGGAAGGACATAGGCTACTTTTTATCCCGGAAAATTAAAGAGTTCCCGCGGGAATCAAAAATCTTAATCCACGCGGACGAAGTCGCGGGAATCATCTAGTATTTTTATAAATCAGCGGTAAACCAAAACAAACACAGTAGCTGGGTACTGTAAAGTATTTTTGTTAACTTCATTAATTGTTAATTTTTAGCAACGTCTTCATTTTTTAGGTCTAATTTAAACCAAAACCTTCCAAGGTGCGCCTTGCCCAATCAAACAGCGTGGTGGTTGGGCCAATCAAAGGAGTTCCAACTCGCACTTAATGGCCGGTTTTGATTGCCAGATAGGCATGCGCTTGACGACAATCATGCGTAAAAAAGCAAAGATGAGGTCTAGGTTGGAGTGCGCTTGCCTAGAAAATGCCTATTCACTCTTACTCAAGTCATAATTATCTGACAGGAAACACGGTCGCCGGAAGGGCGTTTTAGAACTTTGTATTACGGTTAAAACCGTTCCAGTACGATGCATCGTAAAAACTATAATTATTAGGGGATACCCCTGCCCCTTCCATCTTCGACTGTGTCGTTATTTATATGTCACCGTAAGATTGTAATAACCGTTAGATTGTAATCTCACTAGCGATATTGTAAACTGTAGACAGATTACAATTTAACGCATTGTGCATTATACACATGTGCACAGAGTAGGTTGGTGAAAACCAATAGTGACGTCACAATAACGACGCCATGACACCGGCGAACGTTTTAGCGTGAATTTTAAAATTTAAATTTCAAATGCCAATTTTATCTACCTTAAACCTTATTTTTCTGCTGAAATAAGATGTTTTTTCGAAATACTAGATAGGTACTTCCGAACATAATCTGACCATTTTTCAAAATCAGTCATGCCTAATAGTGGCCCGACCCGGGACCTCGTCGGCCGCAGTCAAACATGGTATAACCACTAGACCAACGAGAAAAAAGGTCACAACTCTAATCAATTGATTAGGGTCGTGATCCTTTATGCGATATTTCGCAGCATGCGCAGATTATGGCCGAACGCGAGTCAGACGTGACTTCTTACTAAATCCGAATAATATTATCTATCTTAGTAGAAAATATATATCTTACAGAAAATATTTGTGTACGATGTTGTTCTCAATATTAGTTACTGTTTTCGTGGTGTTCCTTGTGAGTTTGTGTCTTTATGATCGGCTCAGCAGACCGGGAAGGCTAAGAGCCAAACTGCCTGGTCCAACGTATTGGCCGCTTTTTGGAAACACCCTTAAATTACTTCACTCTCAAGGTAGGTGGAATCTGCAGTAGGTGGCGTAGAAAGTCGTAAGTAACCCTAACATACATAACCCTGTGCGTTCTGCAGTTGGGTTAAGAGAATACGGAACCCCTCGACGTCCGCCATCCAACATCCTACCATATTAGACTGCATCATCACTTACCATTAGGTGAGATCGCCTTCGCACTCCGCCCCTCGCTCCCCGCGCATGCTCCGCTCGGCCCTGTAGTATCTACTAACTATGAACCTGCGCAGAAGACCGCCAGTTTGGGTCAAATTGCGGAACGCGATTTATACATGAAGCTAAACTGTTTGATACTGTCCTCAGAGCAGTGGTGCGCACAGGGTTTGAAGCTAGGGTAGGCATTGGTAAGTCAGAATACCTATTTACCGGTCGTCTTGATAACAAATGAGCATAGACTATTTCCACTAGGGTAAGCAGTGCATTTATGCCTCTATGAACTGCACGCCACTGCCTCAGAGTAAGTACGAAAACTGACGCGTCGAATCCTTGTCGCGTTTGTCGCTCACGTAGCACAAGCCACAATGCCTGAGATCAGTGCAACACACGCTGGTTTCTGCTTTACAGTGAGTAGGTACGGAGCCGTCCTTCTTCATACATACCTATCCATTTTCTTTCAATACTCTATCAAGTAGGTACTTATAAATCAGATTAATCACACAACATTTTAACATTGTTTCAGATAAACTATTCCACTATTTAAGAACTCTGAACAAAAAGTACGGGGACATCGTTGGATTCGGTGCGTTGGACATAGTCGCGGTTAATATTTATAATCCCAATGACATCGAGGTATGTAGTTACATCGCTTATTACTTAATCAACGCTCCATATACCTCGTCCATAAACCTTATGGACTATATGGTTCGTGGTATAAGGCCAAACAACCCACCAGAGCTCAGATGCAGAGTAAGTAGGAATCCATGGAAAACAATACACCCTGAGACCCACTTTACTCATTTGGCCCAATGGTCTAAGCCAGGGATTCCCAAACTATTTCGGGCAAGAGACCGCTTTTCCAAAATTACCCAAGGCCAATTATCTCTCTGGCCTCGAATTATCTATTTGACAAGCTATTACGATTTCCTTTCATAATCGGGGGCAGAACACATATATATCTAATGCTAGGCGATGATGCAGTAGGTAGTGCATCCGCTCAAAGCGAAGCCTACAACGGCTCCTCAGGGCCTAAAGCGAAGCCTATGATCGCTGCAGAACACATACCTAGGCGATGCAGGAGTGCATCCGCCCAAAGCGAAGCCTACAACGGCTCCTCTGGGCTCAGTAACACTCCCCGAAGTCCGCGCTAACTCGAGTTGCATCCAAGCATGCTTGAACTGACTCTGCTAACTATAACACAGTTTCCAAAGATTTATATCTATTGGGATACGGAATAAGCCTGCACAGCGTGCTCGGCTGCTGTGATCCGGCGGCTGCACTATATGTTTAACGTCTCATAACATACCTACCTACCTTATTTGTAATTTATGTGCGTGTAGGCAGGCAGCGCCTTAGTCCAAAAAGAAACCTGTCGACGACATCCTCTGCTGAATGTAGCATCTCTTGTTTGAATTAATTCGTATTCGTAAATCGTATTTAACGTTCTTGTATCACTTGCCACGTAGAGAACTACGTGATCGAGGCAAGATAGATAGACTTAGGAGACTCCGATTTCCGTGTTTTATACCTACCTATTATTCTTTGTTAATTTCACAGACAATTCTCTCTTCAACTAAATTCATCGAAAAGAGACAACCGTACACGTTTCTGAAAGGATGGTTGGGCGAAGGATTGCTAACCAGTTATGGTAAGAATGTGGTAGGTAACATAATAAATAATTGGTGACCAACAAAATACTTATGACGAATTTTCATTTCACAACCAACGTTTGGCAAAGTATGAATCATATAATATAACCAGTTGTATAGTTAAACAACTCGTTCTATAATATATTTTTTTACAAATTTAATTTTAACAAAACATTATCTGACAAACAAATCTTTTATTATTCACATAAATTACCTATTAAAAAACGTAGGTAGGTATATAAATATCATAAAAACGTTCGATAAAATGTATTTTTCGGTAAGTTTTACTCAACAGTAGTTACCTGCTTACTTAGATACTTTATTCTCAACTTTATTAAAAACAGCTTCAAGTCTAAGATATTAGATAGGTAGACCTGTCACCAAAATAGAATCAGCAGACCTCGACTCCACGTAGTCTACCCAACCCTAGAGTGTTTTTGCAAAGCGCTGAGCCAGAATCTCGCGAAGGTGGTCTTGAATGAAGCTACCTCCGAAGCGAAGCTAAACAAAGGTCGAGTAACTAGGTGAAGCTGGCTCGTCGCGTTGCCTCTTTCATCTTCAATGATAATTTAGTAGGTAGGTAAGTATTTCTGAATGATTAGTTTAAAAAGCACTAAAATTTGTAAAATGTAAGTAAGAACTCTATTTTAAATCAAATAATATAAACTAATTATATTGTCTGAAGCTTTGTTGATTTCCTTATCTCTGTCCGTCTCAAGATAACTTATTTGCCCCGAGCTATTTTCGATACATTGGAGGCCGCGTATGCGGAAACATTGATGCGTTTTGGATCTTTAATGCCCGGATGTTGATCAGTTATCGTTAGGTATGACTTATGAGTATATTGCACCCAATTTGTATAAGTTCTATAATTGTACCCAATACCCAAAGTAATAATAACAAACAAGGCTTGTTTTTAAATATTTTCTGGGATAATTAAACCACTTCTACATACTAGTAAATCCTTCAAGAAAATTTGGTTCCTAGAGCATCATAGGTTGGTATAATCTGCAGGGAAAGGTGAAAAGATGATCCCTTGATAGGAATTAAGACTGAAAGAGGGATATCTTTATGAGCAGATCTGCAGATGTCTACTTGTTAATCATGTTCCAAATAAGAACTCCTGGACATAGAATTACACCCGTACAACTCAGCCTTAACCTGGACATTTTTGTATCAGGTAAAAAATGGCATGTGAGGAGGAAGCTTCTCACCCCAGCATTCCATTTCAACATCCTGCGGAGATTCTTCCGGACCTTCGAAGATGAGACTAAAGTATTCCTCGAAATGGTTGACGCTGGAGTGGGCAACGAGCCGACCGATATCGTGCAACTCATCAGTAATATGACCCTCAGAACCGTATGCAGTAAGTATAATATTACTTACTGGCTTCGTCCGCGTGGTTTGAGGGATTGAGGTTTTTGGTTCCCGCGGGAAGTCTTTAATTTTCCAGGATTAGCATAGTTATGTGTTATTCCAGACTAAATTTTATCTCTGTGCCAAATTTCATCCAGATCCGTTTAGCTGTTCTGGCGTGATTGAGTAACAAACCTTGGTTTTGACGACCTCCGTGGCGTAGTGTGTAGCGCTGTTGCCTTAACGTGCGGAGGTCCCGGGTTCGATCCCCGGCAGGGTCAATTTGGGAATTTATAATTTCTGAATTTTCCCTGGTCTGGCCAGGTGGGAGGCTTCGGCCGTGGCTAGTTACCACCCTACCGGCAAAGACGTACCGCCAAGCGATTTAGCGTTCCGGGACGGTGCCGTGTAGAAACCGAAGGGGTATGGGTTTAATATAACTGCCATGCCCCTAACAGGTTAGCCCGCTACCATCTTAGACTGCATCATCACTTACCATCAGGTGAGATCGTAGTCAAGGGCTAGCCTTGTAGTGGATAAAAAAAAACAAAAAACATTCATCCATACATCCATCCAAACTTTCGCATTTATAGTATTAGTGTAAAATAGATAAAAGTATTTATCTATTAGTAAGTAATTAGTAATTAGTATTTAGTAAGTATTAAGTTTTTATTTTATGTGGAATTTTTAGTTTTAATTTTCATAATAATTAGGTACCTACCTACTGTTCGCTGAGAATTTAAAGTCGCGTCGCAAATCGCAAGTCCTGCCTATTTTAGGCTTGTAAGTTGTAAGGCTCAGATATTTTCAACCTGCAACTGAAATCGCTGAAATCATTTCAAAAATATAGTTGCTAACAATGATATTTATAATATACTGTTAGCTTTTGCTAACTTGGCTTTGTCCATATTTAATTTGGATCGAAAATCGAGACATAGGTACCTATTACCTATTCTGTGCTATTGCTGAGAGATCGCGTTGTATTTTGGGCCGTATTTAAGTGCGGTATTTAAAATTCCAGTCTCATTTAAAATATTAGGATTTAAATATCTAAATGAGAAATCAAATTAACAAAATTTTAGGTATTATGCATATACGTTAAAATACCTGGTCTTTCCAGAAACTGCAATGGGAACATCAATGGAAGAAGATATACAATCATTATCAAGGAAATATTTGAATGCAATACAAAATCTTGGGGCGATTTTAGTCAAACGCATAACGAGAATATGGTTCTACGTAGATTTCTCCTATCAATCTACTCACATTGCCAGTAAAGAAAGAAAAATTTTAAATGATCTACATGGCTTCACGAGAGATGTGATTCGGCAAAGGAAAACGTATTTGAAGAATAATCCTTGGATATTGGACCTGGATAACGATCACGAAACAACAAAGAAAGGTCGCTTGGCCATGTTGGATTTATTGATTCAAAACCAAAATGAGGGTGGGATAGACGATGAAGGGATTAGAGAAGAAGTCGATACCTTCATGTTCAGAGTAAGTGATGATTTACAGCTTTCTCGTGTTTGAGTATTTTGTTGTATCCCAGATGTTCAGATTTTTTGCATATTTTCAGGGACACGACACAACTGCAATGGCATTAGTGTTTTTCATGATGAGATTAGCCGATGAGCCAGAAGTACAGGTGAGAATACAAGCGAAACTAATGTGACAACTGACTTATTCTATACCTACATAACTGTGTATGTACTTGAAATTTTAAACAACTCGAATACTTAGTACTTTTTTTTTATCAACTACAAGTCCTTGACTGCGATCACACCTGATGGTAGGTGATGATGCAGTCTAAGATGGTAGCAGGTTAACCTGTTAGGGGTATGGTTGTTATATTAAACCCATACCCCAAATCAGTTTCTACACGGCATCGTAGCGGAACGCTAAATCGCTTGGCGGTACGTCTTTGCCGGTAGGGTGGTTACTAGCCACGGCCGAAGCCTCCCACGAGGCCGGACCAGGGAATATTCAGAAATTATAAATTCCCAAATTGAGCCTGCCGGGGATCGAACCCGGGACCTCCCACGTTAAGGCACCAGTGCTCAACACTGCGCCACGGAGGTCGTCAAAGCCTTACTATTCTTGCTTTTCAAATCGAAGGTGGTAGTTTTGACCTATGAGGAGCGTTTGCAAAGGGATTGCTGTCTGTCGGTCTTCAATAGAAGGAACGAGTTCCAATAAATATAACGTTATCATTAAATGTTACCTATGTATTTTGCAGGTAAAAATATATGAAGAAATGAAATCAATATTCGGCAATTCCGATCGGCCGCCCACAATGGAAGACGTGAAGGAGATGAAATATTTGGAGTGCTGTCTCAAGGAGTCTCTAAGATTGTATCCCAGTGTACACTATATAGCTAGATTTGTGACGGAAGACGTCGAATTAGGTATGTGCTTCATGTAAAATATTTTGTTACCCTCAAATTGGAATATAATAAGCCACTTAAGGCCTTGATTAAGTTAATCACAATATCCGAGATATCTAAGTATTACCTAGGTACTTAGTAAAAACTTGTGCACAAAGTTTATATTTTTTCAAAATATACCTAACTAGGTATTAAGGTGGTGGTTTTTAATCAAATTACTTAATATATATTTTTTCTAAACTAATATCATATTAGGTACTTATATGAAAGTCTTTCCGTCGAACGCTTATCGTTGATCACCTGTAATCACAGTTAATGTTAATCCCGGAAAATCAAATACCTTCCCCAGGATTTTTAAGTCACAACCATCACTTGCTTCTACATAAAATCCTATTGGTTTTCAGGAGGCTACACGGTACCGGCTAATTCAATAGTCCAAATCCACATTTATGACGTTCACCGCCGACCCGACTTGTATCCCGACCCTGAGCGTTTCATACCCGAGAGGTTTCTACCGGAAAATTGCCTCAACCGTCACCCATACGCCTACATACCCTTCAGCGCTGGACCAAGAAATTGTATAGGTAAGCTTTCTACATGTACTTTACCTTTTAACAACACGTAATCAGCTGTGAAATACCTGGCTTGTACATATATGGCGCTAAACTGGCATTTCGCGCGAGCAGATTGGATGTCAACCACATAAGGATGCCAACGCTGACGCTGCCTACTGAACAATGTTTCAAGTTTCAACTGAATCTTAAGGCTAATTACAGGCCATTACGAGCGATAGTATACCGTAGTTTGTTACTAACACACACATCTTACTAAAGACATTATTCATTCTTTCCTTTTCAGGTCAAAAGTTCGCTATGCTAGAGATGAAGACGTTAATATCCAGCTTGATGAGGAAGTATCGCCTGGAGCCGGTGACCAGACATTCAGATGTTGTATTTATTAGTGAACTCGTATTGCGACCCAAGGGGCCAGTGTACGTTAAATTTTGTCCAAGATAAGACCTACTTTTTTATGACTGTCAGTTCTAAATAGGCATGATGACAGTAACCAAGAATCAATGAATTATGAATTTATCTAATGTTCATTAGATAAATTCATTCATTTAAAAAAAACTTATTTATTTTTCTATTTCAAGTGAGATTGCTATTTACTTTGATAAAATAAATCGATAAAATACAGCAATCCGCCATAGTGGATTAAACACCAAGAAGCGAATGACGTCACAATAGTTTGTTTTCGAGCTTTGACAATCACACTATTGTTTACTGCACACTGCACCGAGTACATTGGTAAAAATAATAGTGACGTCACAAACGACGCCATGACACCGCCGAACGTTTTGGCGTGAATTTTAAAATTTAAATTTCAAATGCCAATTTTATCTACCAAACCTTATTTTTCTGCTGAAATAAGATATTTTTTCGAAATAGTAGATACTTCCGAACATAATCTGACCATTTTTCAAAATCAGTCATCATGCCTATTATAGTTGCTTAGTTTTAGAAATTACCCAACAGATTTATTGAATAACTAGCTGTAGTTATGCCCGATGGGGTTTCTCATCTAGGGGGTATCTGGGGTTATCTGAGGGGAAAGAACGCTTTCCCTCTAGGCTGTATCCCCTTGGATTTGATTCACATTGGCAAAATCGAAGTTAACATTTCACATAAAATTTACCTGCTGTTACTCACTACCACATAGAGTACTAAATTACAAAGACAAAAATTTCTCGCATGTTTATTGCTGCCAATATGAATCGATCCTAAGGGGATGAATTTTGACAAAACCCTTTTGAATTTAATGAGTATGTGCTATCGTAGGCTAAACAATAAACTCTTCTGTAGCACCTTGAAGCTTTACTTTGGGGGTTCTTAATTTTAATCTACTACATAAGTGATACAACATACAATTTTTACAAAATTTATTGTACATTATGTAAATGCAACATCAAAGTCAGTCTTAAATTACGTACACTTACTGCTTAATAATACAGGAGGCACTGGCACATTTTATAAAAAAAATATAAAACTATCTCACTCTTAAATGATATTTAAGTAATTATTAAAATTATATGCAGGTATATAGTGAATACACAATATAATATTATATGTAAGTAGGTATAACTTTATGATTGATTACCTGTATGAAACCACAATATCTTCCATGATATATTATTAGGTATTACATTATATACCTAGTATAGGTACCTATATAAGATTAAGTAAGTAATATGTAAGTATATAGTACACACTAAAACGGATTATATTATACTTTACTAGCTGATTCCCGCAACTTCGTCCGCATGGAAGGTTCTTAATTACCATGGGAACTGTCATTCTCCAAGTCCTCAGCTATTACCACGCAAAAACTCATTGCTCCGTTGCGTCGTGATTCAAGAACAAACAAACACACTTTCGCATTTATAATATCAGTATGATTGTGCAAAATATATGTATATGTCACCGTAAGATTGCAAAAACCGTTAGATTGTAATCTAACTAGCGAAATTGTAAACTGTCAATGTGAACCGTTCAATGTTCTGAGTGTTAATTTTTGAAATATTGTATTTACGTTTTCTTGTCTCTTTTCTGTAGGTTAGGTTAGAGTATAAATAATTAGCTAGTGCCCGGCCACAGACCGGACACTTAGGTTTTATCAGGTTAATAGGTATATTAACCTGATAAAACCTAAGTGTCCGGCGATATTGTAAACTGTCTTTGGTGTGTGTTTACAATATCGCTAGTTAGATTACAATCTAACGGTTTTTACAATCTTACAGTGACATATTTAAGCTAGTATACAAGTACTTAAGGCAGAAGGCTATACGTATAATATGTCAGACTAGAAGAAAATAGATTGGTAGCTGGTTATTAAATAAGTAGTTTTGTACCTATATTTATGTAAAAGCATGACAGAAAAATTATTTTCGGAAAATATGCTTATTATTGTGACATAAAACTTTATTATTTTACAATACTTTACATATTGTAAACAATAATAACTAATATGAGTAGCATAAATACCTACATTTGATATATAGATGTTTAATTGTAAATAAAGTATGTTGCCTGGAACTTATAAATTACTTAAGTTTACTTATTTAATAATTGTCATACAATAGTACACATTTACTTAACACTTTAAAAGGAAGTTATTAGTTAATTAAGTATATGTATTGTTTTATTATTAATTAAATACCTTGTTTAAAAAATAAACATACAAGATTATTAAATATTCTAAAAAGTAAAAAATTGTATTTTATTTATTCAGTGATGTTGTAAATCTTTAAAAATTGCTTTAATAAAATCAGCAACATTTAAAAAAAACATATTGATAATTTTCTTGTAAACATCTTTAAATACCTGAGTGAATTATTATTTGCCATTTGCAACTATGTATCTGATACTACTAACTCACTTATCTGATAAAAAATACTATAATATAATGGACATAAATATACGCCTATTGTCAAGCACCGCAACTAAAAAGTACTAAAATAACATTTTGTAGCACAGTCATTGCAAACTTAAAATAACTTGGTAGTTAGATACCTATGCGAGTAACTATTATATCACAAATATGATTTATTTCTGTACAAAAGAGGTAGTTTACTATTGTAAAACATAATTATGAGGCTTCCATATCCCTATGAACTGTGACTGGGGCTATTACACTATTTTTGCCACAGGGTAATACTGTCATCGTAAGATCTGCCACTTTGAGTCTCGGTTTAATTTTGGCCGGGGCAGGAAAACTGGCATCCGATTTAGTGTCATCTGATAAAATTGTAGGGTCATTCACTGAGAAACCTGTAGCTTCAGAGTCCTCATGGGGGGTCATTGTTGAATAACCATGGTCTGATCCACCAGCCGTGTGGGGGCGTCTATACCCCGTAACAACACGATACGGCGAAATAGGAGCTTCAATTTCCATGGCAGGCAATAACTTATCTCGTCCGGACATATCGGGCATGTCGTCCGAGGGTAAATGGCTCATTTGTACGTCAGCATCATGCCACGTTTCAGCCGGACCATCAACATACAAATTGTGGCAGCTATCTGATGATGTATTCTGTCTGTAGCAATATACAGCGACAGCTATGATTAGACTTACTGTTACTATGCATCCAGCTATAGGACCGATTGCTGAATAACTGGCAAAAGCATCTCTATTCACGTGACCGAACGTTCCCTCCCCATAAGGAGTAACAGCCCCAAGAACACCATTGAAGCAGGTAGACTGTGATGTACAAAAAGGTGCCGAGAGGGGCGTCCGCCCATCCGCATCTATCTGACACCATTCGCATCCCAAAACCCCTAAACAAGACGAGTGAGTAATGTATGTCTCACATTGAAAATCAAAACAGGACTTTAAATTTTCAGCAAAGTTGTGGAAGTAGTGGGATTTGTGATTGTTGTTTTCTGGTGTCATGCCACACACTGGAACATTCTCATCAAGCCTTGAAGAGTTGACGTTGGGACATTCGTATGGTTCTGAACTGCACTCACAGGGGCATTCACATTCTGTTTGCTCCATGCGATTGCAATTGAAACAAAGTCGATCAACCATACTGCAAGGACAAAAAGCCCCAACACTGCACGATGCATTTACAAGGCCTATGAATGCATTTGTACCAGGAATGGACGCAATGTAGTAGTGTACACAATGATCACCTGATACAACGTTCGATAGAACATTTGGTAAAGAAGTATTAAATTCATAGAACCTTTGAATGGTTTTATCATAAAAGTTGCTGCACAACCTTTTGGTCACAAAACCTTTGTGATTCAGCATGTCAATAGCTATCATCGATTCTTTATGTGTAATATGTTGCTGTTCTATGGGACCAGAGCTGTTTGGATCCATCAAGCCCGGGTGTGACACTAAATAGCCACGATTATTCATAATGAAACATTTAACATAAGGTATGGCACACAGAGGTGAACTGTCAATAAGAAGCTTATAAAGATATCCCATAGTGACATCCATAGCAACAACCATTGTAGGATAGATAGGACTTCTAACTGCATATGAAATTGACACTATATATCCTGCTCCTCCAACATCCAAATTGGGAGGGGTTAATATAATTTTACCAGGATTTTCTAAAGCATATGTGTACCATGGCCTTCGCACTGGTTCGTAGTCATACTCTAAGACTGTTCCAGGAAACATGACTAAGACACCATTCTCTGTGACTGCATACCTCCTAACTATATATTTTGAAAGAGGTCCATGTAAATGCTGCCGTTTATAAAAAGATAAAATAGAATTTAGGAATCCAACATCTTGTTGTATTTCATTTTTCAGTCCCGGATTAGAAAGTAAGCCATGAGCAACGCTTCTTAAATAGGCTAAATAATTTTGCATATATGTGACTGCCTCCTGTCCATCCCCCATATCATATAGATACGTAAACGGAGATTGAAAACTGGAAGGGCTTAAGTACACAGTACCTTGGTCAATAGTGGCAATCTGTTTAAAATGTCGACATATTTTACCAGTTTTAGGTGGAAATAAATCTATCCTATGCAACAATATTTCCTTACTTGTTCTCGTAAAAAATACATTTGTTTTATTCACTAAACTGTCAGGAACTTCTGAAACTACACACACAATATATAAGCTCTGCACCCACTCCCATGAATAAATAATTTTTTTTGAAGTATTTTGATTATCTATTGTAAAATTACCTGAGGCAATACTAAATATTTTTTGCTTTAAAACACTCATGCTATTATTTGCTTCTACTGCATCTAAATTCGTAAATTTTATCTTGTCAGATGCTGCCTCGGGCCTTGGAAAATATGTATGCATTAGTACCTTACCAGAGAAATCCATGACAAATGCTCTCTTGTTTTGGTTTGTGCCTTTAAAATAAATTATATCTTCAGCCAAGTCAGACCAATAGAGGTCCAATCCTATAATTCCTGTAGATATCGGGTACACCAGTGATATCATGAAGTCTCTCTCTGTTGCTTCCCACACAGGGCCTTCAGCTTGCAATTTATTTTCATATTTGTAGGGAAGAAGGGAAATAAATGAGGAGGCAACTTGTCCTACAACACCACTGTTGTTGATGTGCAATTTCATAACCGAATGTTCATGTGAATGATTATGTTGTTTATCAAAATGTAATATCTCCAGAGAACTGTTTTTGGTATTCTCATAAGTGTTTATCAATCCTATTGTAAATTTGACTGCTTCATTATCATACTCATTGAAAGGGAATATTTTAAACCACATTTCATCCCTGAATATTTTTGTATCAGTTAAGAAAATGAATAACTTGTATACTGGGAGATGCTTCTCATTTAGCAAGCTTGTAATTTCTTCATTAATCATAGCCGGTGAAATGTTCACAGTTGATGTTTCTAAGGAGGTCAGGTATTCACGAAACAACATTTTATTATTATCTGTTGCATTGGCCAAGATTGACATGCAGTCACTACTGCAAGTATCTTCAAATTTCATAAAGCTAGTCATGTTTGTAATTTTTAAAGCATACAAATCAATGCTCTGTAAAGAATAAACTATTTCTCTTGCAATATTGGTAGCATGCTGTAGAGCCTCTGGCTTCATATTGTTGTTGATTATGAAGACAACAAGTTTAGGATCAGAATGCACTATCTTATGATATAGGTATCTTAAATTTGATTGTGGCAATGTAGCACAGTCCCTATCTGTTGCATAGTCCATGTGGGATAGAAAATACTGTCTCTTCACTTTCAAATCCTTGAATCTGTCCAACATACTAGACCTCATGTTAACAGAAGGAATATCATCGAAAACATTAGAACTTTTTATAAACACAGACTTACGGATAGAGTTGAATGGACAAGGATGTGTAAAGGACGGAGTTTCTGTTTTATTTATTGCATTGTTCATATCCATTATTATATTGATTGCAGAGGACAGCTTGTAGTTCAACTTATCTGCTATACTGATTAGTGTGCTAGTGTCGGAAGCTTGATAGCGGTTCACTTTGTAGGCAGTTCTAATTTCTAAATGCGATGTGTATTCACTTCCTAGCTCTTTAACGACAATTTCACTGAATTTGTTCGCCAAAACTTCGGATAGTTTGCGAACGTTAGGTTTGTAGTCACAGCGAGTGCTCGTCCTCGTGCAGTTCTCATTTTGAGCAAGTATCGTATTACAGATATGTACAGCAAAAAGCACTAGCAATATTGACTTCATTTTATCAACAATCGAATCTTTGCTCGTCACATTGGACTAGATAGTTTTCACAGCATGTTTTGTATGAGGCTTCATTTTTACACACAGTATTTATTACCTACTTTAAGTTTTAAAACACAATTTGTATCAGATTAGTGTAAAATACAGTAAATAAATTATCGTCTCATAGCAATAATTTGCAAGGGCAAGCCCAAATGAATGAAATAATAAATCTCGATTCACGGGCCACGGCAGAAAATCAGGCAGAAGAAATAAACAGAGACCAAAGACAAAGATCTTAGATCACGAATCACGAAATAAACATCACCGACCAGAAAAAGAAATAAACATCGAGTCATTCGAGTGACATGACATTGACATTCAAAAATTGACATTGACGCTACGCTTAAACAGCGGGTGTGTTCCTTTATACACTGCGAGCACTGTTCGGTGCTCTTACTGGGGAGAAATTCGTTCCGTTATGGACTGACAGTATACTGCCGTACAGCGGCTAGGGTAATATTATAATATATTAGTACTTATTAGTTCCATGATGACGTCATAAATCGTCGCCATTTTTGTACTGTGAGCACTGGCGTTTTTGAGATAAGGTGCTCTCAGTGCTTTGATCACGTGATCAAAAGCTGGACTGCGTTCCATTTTAAACAGTAACCAGTATTACTAATTACCAAGGAACGGCTTCGCTGTATACTAAATTGACGTCACACTCATTGCTCGCGAGCCACAGATTAAAGTACTAGTTACTACGTCAACCAATGAAAAAGAAAAAGAAATACCAATGAACATACCCGCTATTTGACAATTGACAGTTGGTATCGTCGCGTTCAGAAACACGTCCATCGATGCATAACAATAAATGATCGAGATAACATCTATGATCGACGAGTGGCTTGTTGACTCTAAGGGGTTTTTTATGAACTATAAGGTATAAAGTATATAGGATACGAGAGTACATAATCGCTGTATTGTGTGTATTTTATTTAGTGATAATAAATGAAATACTTCCGTTTACTCACTCTATGACAGTTTCCTTTTTGTTCTATACTTTTTGGTAAACCAAGCAGCAGAGACAAGTGTCAAGTAACATAGGATAAGTACCAAGCTTCTTTTTCTGGTCGGTGATACCAAGGTGATACGCATGTACTTACGTTGGTGATAGATACGGGATACCCATAGATAATACACTATACCGGGATACCAAGCAGTCGGGCATGCCGCGCCTTGCCGCGCCAGTCAGATTAAAAACCTAATCTGAGCCGCGCCATATCGGGCATTTCGCCTAGAGCCGTAAAACCATATTTTAATAAAAACGGGCTTTTTGTTTTTTATTATTACTACGTTTGATTGTGATACGGCTGAACTAACGTCGTCCGCGCATTGAATTTTGAAATCAAAACTTTATTTTTTTTATTTGCGGCTATTGTAATATTATGATGCATTCGCTGTTGTTTCGTAAAAGCGCGTCAAATGAAACGCCGAATTATAAATAGATCTATGAGTGTAAATCAAAAAAATCCTATGTCTATGGTGTAAATAATAATGTCAATATATTATGTACCTATTATGTTCCGAAGCATCGATCAATCTTTGCTTATGACCGGGTCTATGCATAGATTGACTAACTCTCACTTGAGAACGTGTTCCCAGCAATCCCAGCTGATGTCGATTAATAATTTAATACGGGCCGGAGACCCCGACTCACGGCAGCCTTATCGGTCTGCCCGAAAACTAGTGGTCTATAGTTGTATCTGGCGTAGCCCATTTATTTCGTTAGAAGTCACCCTACAATGCAACTTGAATAAATACAATTTATTTAATCGTATGCCATTGTATTCATAATAAGCGTAGGTATTATATTATATTATTTTAATTTGAAGTCAATTTAACACTTTATTGTACACAAAGAAATAAAAAGACAAAAACAATCATATTATTGGATTGTACGACACAAGGCGGCCTTATCGCTTAAATTTTTAATTCATACTTTTATTATAAATCCGAAAGAAACTGTCTGCATGTGTGTTACGCAATCAAGCTTAAACTACTGAACCGATTTAAATGAAATTTGGTACAGAGATAGTGTAGAGCCTGGGAAAGGACATAGGCTACTTTTTAATGCGAAAAAAGAGCTGTAAGGGGTTGAAATAAGGGATGAAAGGTTGTATGGAAATTAGAGGTAGAAGGTAATTCCTGATGCGGACGTGAGCGACGAGTCATCCCCTATATATATAGATAGATAATTACAATAATAATTTACAATGCGGCGACTGAAGGAGGGCCGCCGTATTGTAAAACGTAACGCAACGTCAATCCGGCTGAACGTCGAGCCGCCCCATTGACTATAACACGACATTTTTTTTTTAATCCACTACAAGCTAGCCCTTGACTGCGATCTCACCTGATGGTAAGTGATGATGCAGTCTAAGATAGTAGCGGGCTAACCTGTTAGGGGCATGGCAGTTATATTAAACCCACTAGCAGACGCCCGCGACTTCGTACGCGTGGATCGAGGTTTTGTGGTTCCCGCGGGAACTCTTTAATTTTCCGGGATAAAAAGTAGCCTATGTGTTATTCCAGACTATAATCTATCTCTGTGCCAAATTTCATCCAGATCCGTTCAGCCGTTGGGGCGTGATTGAGTAACAAACATCCATCCATACATCCATACATCCAAACTTTCGCATTTATAATATTAGTAAGATACTCCTTCGGTTCCTGCACGGCATCGTACCGGAACGCTAAATCGCTTAGCGCCACGTCTTTGCCGGTAGGGTGGTAACTAGCCACGGCCGAAGCCTCCCACCAGGCCAGACCAGGGAAAATTCAGAAATTATAAATTCCTAAATTGACCCTGCTGGGGATCGAACCCGGGACCTCCGCACGTTAAGGCAACAGCGCTACACACTGCGCCACGGAGGTCGTCAAACATTCACAAAACGGCGCCGTTTCGGGAGGTTAGATTTCGTACAACGGATACACTAGCAGAATGCAGTGTGACAGTCCAAAATAGGTACGGCGGTAAACGCGATCGGTTTCAATACCGATCATACCGACCACATATAACGCCCGCTGCAGCGTGGACTGTGGTCCGTCTAAATAGACACTACGTTCGTAGGTACGACCAATATATTAATTTAACCCTAAAATATTTGTGACAAATTGCTAAGAGCCTTGAAGAGATCAACAAGCAGTCAGTTCGCTTGTACAACTTGATCATTGAGAAATTGTGAAAGACCAATCAGAATTCAGCAGTCATTTAACTATTGCTCCTAATTTAAGTGCGGATTGTTCAAAAGGCATACGCCTGAATAGCATAACTCAGTATCTGATTCAGAAACCGAAGGTCACGTAGGTTAGGCAATTATTACGAATAATTTTAATAACATTTGGCGTTGAATCAAGGGTTGACGTGAAGATTAATTATTGACAGGATGCCAGGTTTCGGGTTAGTTCACACCGAAAGTTTTAGCAGATTACTTGGTGTATACCGTTTTTTTTTTTATTATGTGATGGTTCCAGACTAAGAGCCACAGCTTCAGGAGGCTGTTGCGCGGTAATGGATCAGCCTTGAATGAGACAAATGCGCATGTACCTTGGACGAGGCGGCACGGTCGTGTGAGGCTTGACCCCACTGTCTTATCTTTTGCTATTCTATTTGATGTCTTATCACCGAAACTTTTTAAAGTTGTAAAAATCGCAAACGTTTAACTCACACATATACAACTATTTAGTTAGCTGATTATCAAGGAAAAAATCTGTTGCAACTTCAAAAGTTGTTCAAATTTCAAAAGAAGCTTTTCTAGATGTAAAATGGTATTTACGTAGTTTTGATCTCTATAAGCGTCGAATACTTGTTTGCTTACCGATCCTAATAATATGAACCTATAATTGTATCACGCGGAGCAATTCTGGTTCAGATACTAACCAGACACTGCGGGGCCATACTGCCAACGCATAAATCCATATTGCTTCATTATTGTTGACTATCGTTTTTTAGAATTATAATCCTTATTTTAGGAACGTCAAGGTTCGTGACATTAAACTGTAATTTTTAGTGATATTGTTTTAATCGTTAGCAGTATAGCCCCCGAGATACTTGCATAAAATATGATTACAATAAATACCGTATATCATTTACTTACAAATGCTCTGACAGTGAATACTTAAGTAATATTATATTGAGTGGCTGAGTGTATGTGTGCGTCGTGTGTGCTTACAGTAAACTAAGTGGTAAATTTAAAATATAGAATTAGGTAAATCAAATCAAAAATTAAAGTTACACTTATACTATAAAAAATGCGTAGAAAAAAACAGAAAGTTTTTAAATAAGTGCTGTACGGTCGTAGCAAGCTGACAAAGTTGTAAATAAAATATTGTTTGGTACTTAGATATTTTTAAGGAAAATTATTTTAATTTTAAATTCCATATTAGGTACCTATAATAAATAAATAATTCAATATGTTTAAAAGAAAAGCTAAAAAGTGTGAAAATGAACAGTGCGATGTGTCAAATATTTTGGAAAAGTCCGGCAAATATCAAATCCTGCAGTATTTGTACGCTTGTCTCCCGGCGATGTTCGTTTCTATGTTGAACGTGAATTATATTTTTGTGGCAGGAGAGGTAAACTACAGGTAAGTGTAAGTAAAATAATCTGCTTTGGTTGCCAAATAAATAAATAATATAAATTAATGTTTTCTATTAAAACAACTTATTTATAACTTAGTTATTTCCATCGCGGTGCAATATGGTTGGATTGTGGTCCGTATTTGGGTACCTTAGTAACATGACGCGAATGGGGGCAATTGACTCATTGGTACCTAGCCATGAAATTAACCCCACTATGTTGTACCCGAATTTGGGGCTTGAAGTTGTCTGAAGACGGGCGTGGAACTCTATATTATAAGCAAGGGATTTTCATTGCTACTATTTTGATACAAGGCGTAACCACAAACAGCTGGTCGTTTGCCCGATTTCGATTGCCTATGAAATTCGGGCAAAACGCCGGACCCGAGACCGGCAAATCCCGTCCGGCTTCATTGTTCCCACGCCATTGCGATTACTAATCGGAATCGGATGCCAGAATTCAAGTAAAATCAGGGCTAACGATAAACTAGTATAATCAAAGTCATAATGGTGTGATAGAGTTTAGGTAGTGCACCCAGATCGCCTATTACGTGGATTACCAAAAAAACTTTAGAACAATTATTAATATCCACCCAAACGTTAGCCATTTGACTACTATTTCATCCGGTGGTAGGTAAGTAATGATACAGTAAAAGATGGTAGGTATTTAAAGATTATGTTATATTGAAACCATCTGCTTTCTACACGGCATCCCGAACGCTAAATCGCTTGGCAGCACGGCTTTGCTGGTAGGGTGGTAACTGGTAACTAGCCACGGCCGATGCCTTCCACCAAACACTAACACTAGCGGACAGCAATCTGGACTCTATACCACTCTACCACA
Organism: Erebia aethiops; assembly: GCA_923060345.2. Taxonomy (NCBI): domain Eukaryota; kingdom Metazoa; phylum Arthropoda; class Insecta; order Lepidoptera; family Nymphalidae; genus Erebia; species Erebia aethiops. The sequence continues at coordinate 4,654,981 of OV281093.1, read as the reverse complement.
CTCTACTCCGATTTCGGAAAGCAGTGTATTATAATGATGATGTACCCAACTAGGTATATTTTAGATAAAAAAACTTGCACGCGCGATTGTAAAATCATACAGTATAATCGTGCATTGTAGAGTCAACATCTCCTGAAGATGCTCCGGTGTCGGAGTGAAACGTACGTTGAGGGTATCTTTGAGGGTTGTGGTGTGATGAATATCGCGGGCAGCAAGTTCAAGATACGCACTGTACCTAGCTACCACATAGATATGTCACCGTAAGATTGTAAAAACCGTTAGATTGTAATCTGACTAGCGATATTGTAAACTGTCGACAGATTACAATTTAACGCATTATTTTTCGGTAAATTGTGTATATTAACCTGATAAAACCTAAGTGCCCGGATAATTATGTCGAACCCTAACCTTACCTACAAGAAAGAGACAAGAAAACGTAAATACAATGAATATTTCAAAAATTGACACTCAGAACATTGAACGGTTCACAATCTGTCGACAGTTTACAATATCGCTAGTTAGATTATAATCTAACTGTTTTTACAATCTTATGGTGACATATATATGCCTTTCGTGGCGGATTATAGCGAAAACTTTTAGTCTTTTCAGTGTCATGGCAACGTATAACGCCTGCTTCTATCCAATATATTTTAGATGTCGAATACCAGAATGTGAGTCGCCAAGTCCTGAAATGGCGGTATCCTGGTGGCCAGCTCACGTCGACCAGTGCTCCCGGCCAGTGCTGAACAGCACCATGCTAGAAGATAACCTCTGCACTAATCTTAGCTTTACGGGCGCAGTGATAGAGTGCAAAGATTGGATATATGAGAATAATAACACGGTCTTTTCTATGGTGGGTATAATCTATTTTTTTTGTTATCTTTTACTTGCTGATGCTCGTGGCCTCGAACAGTGAATTAAGATATAAAATAGATCCTGGAAATGTAGTGATAGTGAAGCTTCAAAGTATTATCGCTTATTTTCCTCGCATGTGTAGTACAAAGCACTATGTATCTATCACTCGGCGGTAGTACGATTCCTAACTCGTGTGTATTGAGATTTGAGACCCTTCGGCTGCGCCTCGGGCATTAAACTACACCCTCGTTAATAATAACCCTAACCTAACCTACAAGAAAGAGACAAGGAAATGTAAATAACAACAATAAATATTAAAAAAATTGACACTCACAACATTGAACGGTTCACAATCTTTTGACAGTTTACAATCTCGCGAGATAGATTATAATCTAACGGTTTTTACAATTTTACAAAACATACATTATTATGCATAGATTTATTCTTGGGTAACCCATAAATCTATGTACCTACTTATGATACAATTTTGATTTTTATTAATACGATAAGATTTTGTCTATTCACAACTACAAGTAGATACTTACTTAGTCTTGACACTTTTTAACCAACTTCCAAAAAAGGAGGAGGTTCTAAATTCGGCGCGTATGTTTTTTTTTAATGTATGTCGGTGCATATCTCCATGCTTTCTGAACCGATTTGGAAATATTTTTTTTCACTGGTTAGAGGAAGCTCGCAAGGTGGTCAAATAAAAAATTCTGACTCCAAATCCTCAATCCTGATGCTGTAGGTGTACCGTACTATATGTAATCCTCAAAACTAGGGAGTTAGCAACGACTTCATACTTAAAACCAAGTCCTAACTCCTCAAATCTGATGCTGCAGGGTACTGCACTCCTAAGCCGTGGGGATTTAGAGTAAAAAAACTTAAAAAACTAAAAAGTTAAAAATAAAAATTCTTTTTTATTTTAAATAATATTATGCACGCAAAAAAATCAATCCATCTCTACACTATGAATAAAAAAATTAAGGATTTCCATATTTTTTCTTTTATAAATTATGTGTTGTAAGATCTTGCTTCTTGACAATTTTCATGATTCTAGGCATCGATTTACAATGTCAATCAAGTCATCAGTCAATGATTCTAGGTCAGCGGGAAGTTATTAGCTACCTACTAGCTATAGCGAGCACTATTAGCGAGTTTTAAAATATGTAAATACCTACTTAGTAATATTTAAGCATTATGACGTTAAATGACTATATCTTTTTATTGCGTTGACTATATAAAAGCTTGATTTTTTTACAGCTCCAATTGACCGTAGCCTTAAACTAAGTATTTGATATTAATTATTTCAACTTGACACTTCCACGCGTTACTGAGAAAAAGGGTGTTGCTGTTGACAAACAGGCGGACAGACGGACAACGAAATGATCCTATAATATGATCCTATAGGTAAAGGTTCCTTTTTTCCTTTTGATGAACGGAAGCCTAAATATATCGATTGATGTGTACATGTATATCTAGAGATAGAGATATTACTAGATATCTAACCAGAGACATTAACGATTAATATTATGTTGGTAAAAATACCTTCGCAAATTTAAAGCATTGTTTTAGACCAAATTATAAAAATGGTAAAAATGGTAAGTCAACCTTAAATAGCTATTTATGCAACTGTATCGTAATGAGGGTCATTTTAATTCGAGTGCTGTTTTTTGATACGAGGCTTGCCGAGTATCAAAATAGGATAGTACGAGAATTAAAATGACTAATTACGTACAGTTGCATACAAGATTTTATCTACGACAAGGACGTCTTTATAATTTTTTACTTTGTAAATTAATAAAAAAGTCAAATCAATTGACTGGTTGGGAAAGTGCCAGAACCCAGAGCCGCTAAGCTATAGGTATCCTATTTATGAAGATAACCATATCGATACAGCTACGACTCATAACGATACAGCTCCCATACAACGAACTGTATCGTTATGAGAAGCAAACACGAAAGAGGGTTCAATTCGATATAGTTGTCAAATTCGAAATTGGAACTTTTCGATGCTGGAGTAGATAAAGATAAAGTACGGCCATTTTAAGCGCGGACAAAATGTAAACAAACAAACGAGAGGTCGTTCGCCTAATGAAGGGGTAAACAACACTTTGGTCTTCTGAAAAAAATAATATAATCTATCGGCTCCTTGTACGGAGTCTATCTTTTTATTCTTGTATTGTAATTGATTCATTTGTAATCAACTTTAAAAAAAGGAGGAAGTATAAGCAATTTGACCCAGATGTACCTATGTATGTATTGAGGTACCGTCAAGGGCTACGTTTACGTATTTATTAATACGTTTGAAGATGAAGCCTGGAATTTTTGATCTTAGAAACTAATCACTCGTAGCCGTTGTAGTTTAGTAAACACAAACAGTAGCTATTTTTCAGTCATTAGTAGCAGAATTCGGTTTAGTTTTGCTTCCAATCTAAGCAACTCTGTAATTTGGAAAGTCGATAGATATGATTATTATATAATGTTTAATTCAAAGGCAAAGAAAATAAACAAATGAAGTAATTATTCATGTTTTTATTAATTTTTTTTCACAAATTCTTAAGGTTCACGTAGCAATTGTGTAATTATTCGCAACATTAATTGATCGTTGATTACTGAACTACTAAGTACATAATATATTTACATACGTTAGTACTACTATAGTACATTATGAATCATGATGTTACGACGCGTAAAATGTTACTTACACCTATGTTTCGGTGGTGAGACGTCACGACTTTTATTATGAAATCCACTGTCGATCACGTAAGCGCGTTTATTCATATGCGCGAAAGAGACAGTTATAGTTTTGAAGTAGTTAGGTAGTTTCGTGAGGGTTTCATAGTGAAGGTGCGTCAATGAACTTTTGTCCGCGCTTAAAATGGCCGTACTATAGTTAAGTATATGCTATCGCGGACTTCTTTTTAGAACTTTTTGAGAGGAACTTTTCCACCATACATATTACATTGTTTTACGCGGCGCACGCCACGGAAGATCTCAGATGAGGCGATTTTTTCCGACTTAACTTGGTACATTATTGCAATTTACGCAAGGATCTCTATTTTTTTTAAAATAAAATATAAGTAGCTGTTACTCGCTGATAAAGTATAGAAAGCTATTTTTAAAATCGGTTGAATAGTTTTTGAGTTTATCCATGACAAACAAACAATCAAATCTTTCCTCTTTAATATGATTTAAGATTTAGCTAAGATAACTAGCTTTATGCAAATTGTGGAAGGTGTCTTAGATCCTTCTGATTGCTCTATAGTTCTTCTAATTTTGCATATTGCCTACCAATCTGGTTGGCTATTTTAATCTGCCATCTATCAAAATAAATATTATTGGTGACAAAAACTTTGTTATAAAAAAAAACGACGAAGTGTTTTAAATTCTTTACAAATTAGCTCGCATGAGTCGCAGCGCTAAACCGCTTGGCCGAACTTGTGGATAGTAGGTAAAAAATATAATGCATGCAGGTAGTACCTGCTAATGTACTAGCACAGCTGAGTGTTAATATGATAATACCCGATGTTCACCTAATCAAATCTCATTTATAACACAAAAAACCGACTTCCAAAGCCACTGTAAATTAAAAAATAATTTTGATTTCTACACACTATGTTGAAGTCGCGCGAGCCTGATGCGTCAACTATGCCTATCTTTGTTATACTCGCCCGACTTCAACATACATAGTGTGTAGAAATCAAAATTATTTTTTTTTTGGAAAGAATTTTTATTTTTTTACTTTTTAGTGTACTCTAAATCCCCACGGCTTAGGAGTGCAGTACCCTGCAGCATCAGAGTTGAGGAGTTGGGACTTGGGTTTAAGTATGAAGTCGTTGCTTGACACCTACAATATGAATTCATCATAAAAAATCCTAAATCGCTATTTTTAAGGAGTTCTGTACCCTACAGCATCATGTTTGAGGAGTTGGGACTCATAGTTGTATTATATTCACGTGACTTGATACCTACTATATGAATTCACCATAAAAATTTCCTAACTCCCTAGTTTTGAGGATTTCATGTAGTTCGGTACACCTACAGCATCACATCAGGATTGAAGATTTGGAGTCAGAATTTTTTATGGGACCACCTCGCGAGCTTCCTCTAACCAGTGAAAAAAAAATTTTTCAAATCGGTTTAGAAACCCCGGAGAAATGCACCGACATACATTAAAAAAAAAAAAACACGCGCCGAATTGAGAACCTCCTCCTTTTTTGGAAGTCGGTTAAAAACTAGCTGATGCCCGCGACTTTGTGAGGTGCGATTTTGTAAGAATTGCCGTTCAAATCGTCAAAGTTCGTCTCCATTCTCATCCGTTTAGGGAATCGTACATACCTAAACGTATAAGAATGGATACACGAAAATGAGCTCTAATTCAATGCTGTTATGGTTTATTTTACTTTGACGCCGAAATTTGATGATTTGATCGGCAATTCTTACACAATGCCTGTCTAAGGAGTTCATAGATGCCTGCATGTCAAAAAGCATAGTAGGTATGAACTCTAATACGTTTTAAGGCGAGTCACCTCAGCTCAGCGGTGAAAACTGGTTTGCTAGATCAAATTTTTTCGGTATTTACTATTAAATAACGGTCTTACAAAAAATATCCGATACACTTAAAGATATTGTCTAAAGAATGTACTAATTTGTTACACGATAGGATGTACTTTACTCGATCAAAAAAAATCTTGAAACAGGCTAAATTAAAAGTTTATAACGAATTTTTTATTAATAAAATTTTCGACTTTGCTCATCATTTTTATATGGATAAATTCCTCTTGAAGTATTAATGAGAAACTGCTAAAATTTATTTCAAACTGAAGTCCTATATCTATTTAATTCAAATTAATCCCAGAATTTGAACGTTGCCAAGCGGTTTCAGAATATACCGCGCTGCCCGCTTCCCCGCCAGTCTCTACGAGAAATGCACCGCGAGACGCGCGGGCGGCACCCCACACCTCACCTCCTAAAATCTTGCAGGTGACTCGCCTTAAGCTGTAAAATTATTAGGTACGATTTGCTTAGACAATTGGGTCCCCAGATGGGCACAGAGATAGATTATAGTCTGGAATAACACATAGGCTTATCATAAAGTTCCATTACAATATTATAAGGACAACTTTATCGTCTATTACCAGATAACTTAAGGGATAATAAGCTTTCAACTTCTACTTATAAATATTAATTTGTACACCTAATTTACAGTCCTTAGTTTATTCGAATAGGTTCCTACTTCTGGTTTCAGAAGTAGGTACTTACGTCGTGTTCACTAGTCTATACTTATTTGTTTAAAGTAGGTACGTTACATTTCAAGTACATAAGTTCCTACATTCCAATTTCCAACATTGTACCTAATCAATATGCTAAGCTTATTTGAATATTAATGAGAATTAAATCACTAGGTACGCGGTGCTTTTTAAATAAGTCGCTGTAGAAACATTGACCACCAAGTCTGATAGGTCTCCATATACCTAACTAAGCTATAAGACAACAAGTTCTAAGAAGTTGACCTTGATACTATTTTTTTTTATTTTTTATTATTGAGTACCTACCAATGAAAGGTGCTCAATATGAATACAATCTACCCAGACTATTTGACTAATAAGTATTTTTTCTTTAACCTAAGCTTATAATTAACTTATATACTAAGAAATTGTCCAATGACGTATCTTAGTCTTTCTTGTTGCAAATAGACACTTTGTTCATGTGTTCTTTTAGGCAGCACTTCACTACACTATCACTAGTCACTATACACTAACTCAAATACTAATTGATATAAAGCTTTTACTTTGTTATATTTTAATTTTTTCAAAAGGCAAAAAATATTAACTATATACTAGATGATGCCCGCGACTTTGTTTTTTCCTTGCCGCGGGAACTCTTCATTTTTCCGTGATAAAAAGCATATGTCCTTCCCCGGGATACACCCTTCCCTGTACCAAATTTCATCAAAATCGGCTAAACAGATGAGCTGTGAAAGCGTAGCAGACAAACAGACAGACACACTTTCGCATTTATATATTTAATATAAAATGTAAATGGGTATATGCGAAGGTTTTGTTGAGAGGTTTGGGAATAGGTACGGAATTGGTGGGAGGCTGCTAATGATCGCCTCCGATGGAAAAATTTGCTTGACCAAGCCAAGGCCCACATAAGGATGTAGTGCATTAATGATGAGCGTTTTATTATTACACGCTTTTTATTAGCTTCAGACGTATGTATGTTAGTATGTTAGTATATTGTAATTGCGATTTAGCGTTCCGGTACGATGCCGTGTAGAAACCGAAGGGGTGTGGGTTTAATATAACTGCCATGCCCCTAACAGGTTAGCCCGCTACCATCTTAGACTGCATCATCACTTACCATCAGGTGTGATCGCAGTCAAGGGCTAGCTTGTAGTGGATAAAAAAAAAAAAAAAAACGTAATCTTTGAACATGATTTTGACCCCCTTTAAAACGTCGGATTAACTCGATTCAATATTTTAAACAGTTTGACCCGTTATCCTTACTAGGATAATCAGGATTAGCGATTTTTTGTTTTCCTGAGACCCGGAGTGTCTGCGTCAAAAGCGTGTTTTTTTTTTTTTTTAACTATTATTTTTTATTTTATTGGATACAGGCAGGCGTTACTTTGCGGAAGTCAATGACCTTCTATAGACATGTGTATAGAAGGTCATTGGCGGAAGTCCATCATAATGAAGGAACCAGAAGTTTAACTCGCTGTAATCCGCGACAAAAGGAAAATCTAGGTAGATTTTCCTTTTGTCGCGGATTACATGCCTATGTGGTAGAGTGATTTTACACACTACACATAATTATATTGATTATATTATATATACCGAAAAATAACGCGTTAAATTGTAAGCAGTATGTTACGGTTCACAATCTGTCGACAGTTTATAATCTATCGAGATAAAAAACGTTATATTATAATCTAACGGTTTTTACAATCTTACGGTGACATATATATACATACAGAATAATAATATATTAAATCACAATATATACAATAAATAATCAAAATATATGTATATTAATATATAATATAAAATCTATATAATTATAATATAATACTAGCTAATTCCCGCGACTCCGTCCGCGTGGAATGAGCTTTTCGTAAGAAACGTTTTCGTTCGACCGTTTTTTCTCCGTCTTACATTGCAAATCCGACATAAAATAATATTGTGGCTATAAATTGAGATGTAAGCTATCCTATCTTTCAAGTTGGATCAAACTGCACACGGTGTGCACTGTGCAAATTTAATTTAAGTCCATCGCGGACAAACAACGTGACACGTGATTTATATATATTTAGATACCTAGTACATAATATAATCAATAGGTATATATGTGTAATGTGTAAAATCACTGTACCACATACCTAGATTAATTTCCTTTTGTCGCGGATTATAGCGAAATAAACTTCTGGTTACTTCATGATGAACGTTTTGTTACTACTGGTACTGATTACTGAACCTTCTTCAAAAGAGTCTTTTGATGTTTTGCCTTGAGGTACTTACGTATTTTAAATTCCAAGGTACATAATAAAGTCATGAATAAATTACTAACATATTATACATAATCAATCAAAGTTACTAATAAACATAGCTGCATATTAAGTACATGATGCGATGGCCCGAGAAAAACAGATTTTAATTAGGTAGGTAATTATTCAGAAACACAGACAATGTAGGTAGTGTAAGAAATCCCTCCAAGTCATGGGTCCATAATGAAAACACCGGCACTGATCTCCATATTTTATTTGTCTTCATTCTATAATACTTATTCATCCCTTTGATATAGGAAACGTCTGTCCCTGTTGCGTGCTTCAGACTAATTCTCGTCTACTATACTTCCAGGACAAACCCACCGTCGACCATAGAGTTCCGTCTATCTTTTTTTAAAACAAAAACCACGCCCTGGGTTCCAAGTTGTTAATTTTATATTCAATCAATAAACAGACGAATAGTAAATAACTAACGAAACCTAACAGTAGGTAAATATAAACCGGTCAAATGCGATTCAAACGCACGCACAAAGGCTACTCTAGCTTTACTTCTAAAAAAAGTTTTCTTGCAAGAATGTTCAATGTTCATAATGATATTGACTTTGTATTAAGTAAGAAAACTTAAATAATAATGTGGATTGATGAAATTAATTCATGAAATTTAAATTTTATTTAATAAAATAATTCGTTTTTTTACTTTTATAAATCAAAAAAGTATTGCTGAATAGTCTAGGCTAGGAATTATGAGCTAGAGCCTAGAACGTAGAGCCATGAAGTCAATTAAAAAGACGCTACATACTCTAGTTTTATTTTTATGTTTTATTTAATGTTTTTACTAATGTATTGAAAAACGTTGTGTAACCGTAATTACTGTAAGGTTACGTTACTTTTTGATCTATTATAAAATATAAAAGGAGATTTTAAGTAATATTTCAAGAGTATAAAATCGTAGGATTTTTATTTGAAATGTTTTTTTATGAAAACAATACTGCGCTTTAGTCATCAATTACATCAACAATGCTAATATCAAAAAAAAAAAACATTTTGTAAGTTAGGTATTTGTACCTAAAACTTAACATTTATGACTGAATATTTTATCGATTTCTTTTTAAAATAATAGTACTTACCTAGTATCTCAAAACCGAAATAAGTATCAAAATAAATAATCAGGCAGAACATCGATATTTAAACCCATTTTAATAACAAACATAAACGCAGTTTAACCTGCTCTATCAATTGAGTACCTATAGCATTAAAAAACTTTAGGTACGTCCTTTCTGATTTTTTATTGGATGTATTTTATAAAATACGTTTGACTCATGATACCTACTTTACCATATTGTACCTAAAGTTTCGTCGTCTGAGGAATTAATGTTGGGTCCACAGCGTCCACTAGTTTTATTGACTAGTTTTATTGACTAGACTATGACTAGTGTCGGGTAATGAAATAAAACTGACAGTCATAGGGACTGCCGATAGAAGTGAAATCGAATATATATTTTTTTTTTAAATTTCTTTTTATAACAATAATTTAAATATAAACCTAAATATAAAATTCGTAATTAAACTTTAAATTACGAAAGTACTTTATTATTATACTTCAGACCTTTTGTCTTAAGAAGAACGGTGTCGGTCTCGCGTATTCTCTTACACAATCACTATAGCTACTTATTATTTTCTTTTCAGCTCAACTTAGCATGTCATCCGTGGAAAAAGAGTCTGATTGGTGCTATTCACAACATTGGAATGGCAGCAGCAATGCTAATAGCTGGTTGGATGGCAGACAGGTAGGTACCTACTAAGTACTTAGCAGTCGATGAAAACTTCGCCAGCGCGACACGTATGTTTTTTTGTCCACTACAAGCTAGCTGGTAGTGGATAAAAAAACATACGTGTCGTAAACAATCGTAGTCAAAGGCTAGCCTTTGACTACGATTTCTGATTTCTGCACCTCGACCGATGCATAGTAGATTGATCATCAAGGGACTAAACTAAATTACAACTAAAAAATATTATATGATTTCGCGGCAAACTGCAATACCAACTTTATTTTTCTCTGTATCGTTATCAAGAAGGAGTGAAAAAATTATTCGTCGCGTCGGTCGAGGCAACGTGGCACCCTAAATAACTTAGAATATTTGGTTATTCCAAAGTCTTTCAAAGATTCCTGACAAATTCTTATCTTTCCATGATTCCCTGACAGAGCCTTAATTTCTGACATATTGTTGTCAGGAAAATTCAATTAATTTGGCCATCCTATGCGAGGCTATCCTCGCTAAGAATGTTCACGAAAGTAGGTTTAAGAAGACTCAAATTATTTAGGATGGAGTTCCTTTAGGGTTATTAAAGTGGGCTAAGTTCCTAATTATACAAATAAAACCTTTTTTATTTCCAGATTCGGTCGCAAGCCTGTTATAATCTTGTGCTCTGTGGGATGTTTCATAGGCAACCTGAAGACCTTGGCTACTTCATATCCAGTGTATATTACCCTTGAGTTCCTGGAAGCGGCTATATGCGGAGGAGCGTACACTGCCGGTCCAGTTTTAAGTATGTCATCTTCATACATATTACGGTGATCTCTAGATTGAAGAATTTGTCTTTTGTGACCCGGAAAGATTGTAATACAGTGATCGTAACACAAGTATAGTTCCACAAACTTATCGCTGATATCTATTAAAAATAAATTAGTTCCAATTTTGGCCACCGGGTCAGATAAGTTGGTGCGGGGACTGTAGTCCAGTCACTAGTCTGTGAGTCCAGTCTGAAATTCCAACATGGCGTTCTGCGCAAGCATAGACATCCAATGACACGGTCACACAGTCAAAAAAAAGGAAGACGTTCTCAATTTGGTTGTATTTGTTTAATGTTTCTGACCTCAGACCTTCGTCATTAATATAATTCATTAAAAACCGATTTGATAAATTATTTTTTAATTAAAATGATCAGACTCTTACTATCCTTACGTATAGCAGCAAGGTGACTGCCCACCTAATATTTAGGAAATTTTGATGGTGAATCGATATTGTAGGTAAATGAATACCTATCCTAACTCCTTAACACGTAACCCAGATGCCGCAGGGTCGGTACTGCCACAGAATAAGCAATAGTACAGCTGTAGTACTGCACTCCTAAGCTGTGGGGAGTTAGAACCTTTTGAGTTTTTTCACTATCACTAAAAAGTTTAATCACGCCAGAACGGTTGAACGGATCTGGATGAAATTTGGCACACATCATGAAAAACTCTGGAATAACCCATATGCTCCATTTTATCCCGGAAAATTAAAGATTTCCCGCGTCATCGTGGCTGAGAAAACTTTCGAGAGTAGTTAGCATTGCTCTAAGTTTAGTCGCCAAGATTTGAAAAATATTTAAATTAAGATTTTTTTCGGCGGAAACAAAACTAACGAAAAAATTTTACCTAACAGACTTCTAGATGTCTAACATCTCACCGTTCAACTATTGAAAATAGTGTACTTACTCAAATTATTTTCTTTTGTCAGTGATCGAAATTGGAAACAAGAAAAACAGAATGCTAGCAGGAGTTCTATTCGCATATGCAATTTATATGGGCGAAGCTGTCTTCGCAGTGGTAGCGATGCAGGTGCCTTATTGGAAAACTCTTATCTACATTATATGCAGTCCGGCCATTCTATTCATCTCCTATATATTCCTTATCAGGGAAAGCCCTCGATGGCAAATATTGAACGGAAAAGTTGTTCAAGTAAAGAATACCCTAAAACTTATAGTTAAAACAAATAAACTGAATGTTAAAACTGAAGATATAGATAATTTGGACGAAGAGGTTCTTAAAAGTACATATAGTATGGAAAGTACTGTAACGAAAGAAGGATTTAGAGAAGTATTCAGGTGTAAAGAAATTCTGAAAAGGTTTCTCGTAGCGACCGCATGTCGGTTCACCGTCACATTCATTTACTACGGTCTGATAATCAATTCGGTATGGTTGCCGGGGGATAAATACACGAACTTCCTGCTTGGAGCTATCATGTCCTTCCCTGGAGAACTGTTGTCATTGTATTTGATGAACAAGGTTGGAAGAAAGAAGCCACTTATATATGGATATTTGGTTAGCGGGATAGCCTGCATAGCTTGCGGAGTTGTTCCTGCGTGTAAGTATATATAATATAGTCCTGTTATATTAAATGGTAGTAAAGATCTATGTACAGTCGCGGTCTGCAAATGTTTACCACCCATAAGCTCATAATTGCATGCACAGAGCACACATCTGTGTCAGAAGGTCGATATGTGATTTGATTAGGCATAGATCATAGATTTTTTAACTTTTTGGTCGCAGCTGTAGATGGTAACCAGATAGGATAGATGTAAAAAACCTTTTTAAATATTTTTAATAAAATGCCACTCTAACAATGCAATGGAGGCGATGATGCTAATGTGTCAAACTAGAAATTAGGAATTGAATTTTATTACCTGTATAAAAAGTAATTAGGTAGGAAGGTAAGTACTTTTGTGTTAAATTCGATGCTGAAAACTAATGATTAAACTTTGAAACATAATAAATACCTACGTTGCCTATATGCGACCTTACGGCACACTGCGGCACAGCAAGGAATCTAATTTGAAAACTGGTAAACATTATCAGACCGCGACTGTACCTACAATATACCTACTGGATTGATTTGATAGTCAAATTAGCCTGGGTATTTCTCAATTTTACTCTTTCTCTGATAAACTTTTTAATACATTACGTATACCCAGTACCTACCCACTGCATGCCTACCTACTCAAACTATTGTCATACCATGGTATTATATAAGTAGGTATATCTAAGAACGTGATGGTGTCTACCGCATTATTCATTTTTAAATACTAGGTAGCCATTTCATGTTGGGAAAAAGGGCATTCTTCATCTTCGATCTTTACAAACTTTGAGTTTTTTTGAGAATTTTGTGAGTTATCATTGAAATTAAAACATATTGTTATCTAGTAGGCACTAGTTACTACTTATTGAAAAACTAGCGAATGCCCGCGACTTCGTCCGCGTGGATTGAGGTTTTTCGGTTCCCGCGGGAACTCCTTAATTTTCCGGGATTAAAAGTAGCCTATGTGCTATTCCAGAATATAATGTATCCATGTGCAAAATTGCATCCAGAATCCAGATCCTTTCAGCCGTTCTGGCGTGATTGAGTAACAAAGATCCATCCAAACATCCATACATCCATACATCCATGAAAACTTTCACACGTATTAAATTAGTGTAGATGCTTCATTTTATTTGCAGCAATCATATGGTTAAAGATATCCATGTATTTGATCGGGAAGCTGGTGACGGCCGCGTGTTACACCGGCATCATCTCATACAGCATGGAACTGTTCCCCACCAGCGTAAGGGGATCGCTGCTTGGATTATGCACTTTGGCCTCCTCTGTGGGGAACATGCTGTCTCCTTTGACACCAGTGATGGTTAGATCGCAACTATATACTTACACAGATATAGAGATGTCACCGTTAAATTGTAAAAATCATTAGATTGTAATCTAACGCATTTGACAATTATTTTTGACGACCTCCGTGGCGCACTGTGTACAGGGTCAATTTGGGAATTTATAATTTCTTAGTTTTCCCTGGTCTGGCCTGGTGGGAGGGTTCGGCCGTGGCTAGTTACCACCCTACCGACAAAGACGTGCCGACAAGCGATTAAGTGTTCCGGTACGATGCCGTGTAGAAACCGAAAAGGGCCTAGGGGAATGGGTTAAATATAACTGCTATGCCCCTAACAGGTTAGCCCGCACCATCTTAGACTGCATCGTCACTTATCATCAGGTAAGATCGCAGTCAAAAAGAATACCGATAGATTGTGAACCGTTCAATGTTCTGAGTGTAAATTTTTGAAATATTCATTCTATATACGTTTTCTTGTCTCTTTCTTGTAGGTTAGGTTAGGGTTCGACATAATTAACTAGGTCGAATCTAGTGCCCGGCTTGCATTTATATACCTAACAGATTACAGTCTACCGAAAAAGAATGCGTTAAATTGTAATCTTACGTCAGTTTACAATATCTGCATTATAATCTAACGGTTTTTACAATTATACGGTGACAGATATACCACTTTTATAAGTCGCATCGGAAAAAATCGTTTGCGCACAAAAGCAACCTAACGCCGACTTAAAATGTGAACACCAATGAAATACAGACCCTATTGCTTGACGATAAGATTTTAAATACAAGAAGAGAGACTCGTGCTATCTATCTGTCGTGCTCGGACTTCGAACATTGCGCCTAGGCAACAACTAATAGCAGACAGACGCGCTATGATTTGGTGAGATATTTTCGCAGTGCGATTCTGCGCAGGAACATCGGTGTTACCTACATAAATATATAAAAGTGGTATACCTATAGCATACAGAATCAGAATTCAGAATTTATAAATAAGTATGAAATAAGTCGAGCGCCTGAAAGCTCGAACTAAGAATATAAATAATTAATCAAAAGCCTAGACTAGCCTGTACCTATGCACGTCATTTAGTCATGTTCCGAAAATGCTGCACCAATCATTGCTACAATTTCAATGGTTGAGATTGGAGGAAATTAAGCTAATTCTACCCTTGACAATGGATTTTAGCCAATAAACATAGATTAGGTATATATCTGTAACGAATTTTCAGATTTCAATCCATAATAAGCTAATAAGCCTTCCGAAGTCGCAATTTAAATATTTTTTATTTATTTTATAACGACAGTATAATTTTTTCAGACTACAATATCACCAGCGTTGGCTCCCGTCTGCTTTGGCTGTGCAGCCCTCATAGCCAGTTGCCTCCTCACCCTCACTCCAGAGACCCGGGACCTTCCACTAATGGATACGATAGACCAAGTGGCTAGGAGTGTCGAACTTCCTAAAACTGACAAAGAAAACAAAAATCCCAATGGAGTTGTTATGGAAAGCTTTCGCAGCAGAGGCGAAGTGTTTTAGATAACAACAGAATTTAATATTGGAAATGAATTTGTAGTAAAGTAAAAGTAAAATATACTATTATTGTACACGATAAAAAGAAATAAAATGACAAAATCAATCATATTAAGGGATAAGGCACAACAGGTGGTCTTATCGCTTAAATATAGCGATCTCTTCCAGGCAACCTTATGGCAGAGGAAATTTTTAAAAGAAGAAAGCTATAGTGGTGTACTGAGACAAATGAATAAATAAATATCATATAATATTATGTCACCGTAAGATTGCGTAAACCTTTAGATTGTAATCTATCTAGCGAAATTGTAAACTGTCGAAAGATTAACGCATTATTTTTCGGTAGATTGCAATCTGTTATTAGAATAGTGTAGAATAGTCTTGTGATAGAACCTAAGTTTTTAAGATTATTTATTTATGTCGAACCCTAACCTAACCTACAAGAAAGAGACAAGAAAACGTAAATACAATGAATATTTCAAAAAATGACACTCGGAACATTGAACGGTTCACAATCTGTCGACAGTTTACAATTTCGCTAGATAGATTACAATCTAACGGTTTTCACAATCTTACGGTGACATATACATATGAACACAGAAATTTATAATGTAAAAATATATAGGATAAATACACAGTATTAAAAGTAATATAATAGATAATAGACGACAGATGAATAGCTAGATTGTAATGATAGATAATGCTTTTAAGAGATTGAGATAGTTTAATATCCAAGGGGAGAACGTTCCAAACGTTGTAGATATGGAACTTAACGTAAGAAATTTCGTGTTTAAATGCAAACTCGTACTTTGTACCTATTAATAGTACAACTACGAATTAGAAAAGGGAAACTGAACATATATAAGGATTTTTGAATTTTTTATACATGAAATGCTAATAAAAGAAGATTTTTTATTTTTGCACATGCTACTTAATTGAAAATAAAGATTTTTATTATTCTGAGTTTTTTTTAATATCCGGCATTGATATTGATAGTCTACGTATGGTTGTCAAGAACCTTTCTTAGGCTGTATCACCTCTTGCATGCAAGTCTGATTGCAGCCAAGTGCCAAGTGCTATATACCTTAATAAAAAAAAACACAAAACTTAAATGTTGTGTTTCTCTTCATAGTTCCATTTTGCAAAATTTCTACCCGAAGAAGAAAGCCAGGACGGTTCAGCTAGTGCTTCTTTAATAGCATGCTATTAATCCTAAAGCCTTAAGTTTTTATCGCTCACACATTTTCCCATCGATTGGTCAAACTGAGGGCGGGCGGCGTGGCGTGGCTCGCCGTCCGATCATTAACCCAGTTGTGTCTCGGCGGCGCGGCCGGGCGACCGCCGCCGCTCAGTCCTACAGCACAGAGGCACGATGCAACTCCCTGAACCGCCGCCACCCCCTCTCGCGCCCCTATGGGACCGCGTGCTGAGAGCAAGAGCCCTACCACCTGACCTTGATGTCCAGCTCCTCTACATAGCCATCAAAGACCGCTTATGCCATCCCGAGTGGGAAGTACGGTTGCACGCTCTCAGAGTCCTCGCTGACTTGATCCCTTTATCTGGCAACGCACTGTCCTTCCCATTCGATCAAGTCATCGACAACCTAGGACACAGTTCGCCGAATGTGCGTAAAGCTGCTCTAGACGCCCTTAAGGTGTTCTGCACCCACTGTGAAGATCCCGAATGTGCGGCTCGGGCGATCATAGATAAGTTTTCTTACAATAACATTAGACCTCATTCCGCCGAAATGGACAGCAAAATGAACGTTGTTACAGGCCTTATACTTTCCATGCCGTCGGTGATTGGAATTTTAAAGCGCCGAACTTCCGATTTGGATTTGTTTCCCGTGTTTCAAATTTTAGGAGAAAAACTTTTTGACTCCATGCATAAAGATGTTGCTCTACGTTCGCTCATGA
The DNA here is from genome assembly GCA_923060345.2 of Erebia aethiops. Classification (NCBI taxonomy): domain Eukaryota; kingdom Metazoa; phylum Arthropoda; class Insecta; order Lepidoptera; family Nymphalidae; genus Erebia; species Erebia aethiops. The sequence continues at coordinate 4,637,751 of OV281093.1, read as the reverse complement.
AATTACGCAGGGTTTGTGGACCTCATCAATACACAATGTTTTTCTCACAGCTGGATATGAGGATTCAAGATAAATTCAGATATTTATGTGAAATGTATGACGAAGATTCACAAGACGTTTATTATGCTCCGAGAAAAATGCGTAATCAACCGCTTGTACATATTAATCGTGTATTTAATAACTCCTCGACGCAGCCTATTTATTTGTCGACAGATTCGTCATCAGACGATTCTTTTAGGATGCCCTTTAACAATAATAACTATGCGAAAGTGATAATTGAAACAGAAATTAAATTTGATTCGGATACTGCTATAACAATGACTGTTTTAGAACAAAATGAAACAGAGTCCGACAAAAACACAGTAAGCGATGAAGATTGTGATAGTTCCGATCGCCTAATGCTAAAATATAGTGACGCGGATTCAGAGGAAGATTCAGATGTTGTGGTTAAAAAAGTGCGTTTTGGTGGTGAAAGTGTAAAAATTAGGACCCCAGACAGTGACAATATAGTGACTAGCGAAGATGATGCAAATCACAACCGTCCTTTAGAATTTTTAGAAAAATCCAGAATAGAAGAAGTGTTACCAGAAACGCCAGCAATTGTAAATAAGATGAACGATTTGAAACGGGAAGCACAAGAAAGGGAAGCACGTTTTACGTCTAGAAAAAGTGGTATTCCACTACCGGTTATATCTAACAAAACACATAAAGGTGTTACGAAGCACACTAAAGTAAAAGTAAAATCGAAATCTCTCAACGAGTTATATGACTACTTTAATAAGAAAAACGATGTTACCGATGGGAAGACGAAAGAAAAGTCAAAATTCGCTTTAACACTAGTAGAAGTTCAAAATCCCGATAAAGTGCCTAGTCCAGTTGAATCACACCGGGAAGTTGAAGTTTTACACAATTTGCAAAGGAGTCCATCTCTGTCTCCACGTAGACAACATACTCAAGTTATAGTGGACCATGATAGGTTAGTATTTTGTTTATTTTTAGCGTTTTGTATCATTAATTTTAAATTTAGATAATAATTTACTGTTCTTATATTATCTGTACATAAATTTTAAGCAATCACAAGAATATAATTCGTCTGTTGAAAATATTAATCGTTATAAAACTAATTAATTACCTATAAAATTAATTTACTTAGATTACTATCAACTACTAACAACTAGAAGTCATTTCAGCATATTCCGGGCATATAATTGACAAAACTATTAGACTACTTTTATGCAGTAAGCTTTGCTCCAAAAAAAGTTATGACACGTAGAATTGTATGTCATGATTACAAGAGGAGTAAAGTTTTATTTCAAAGTTAACTACTTCCCGTTTTTAGTCGGTAAATATACCAAAGACATTATTACAATTTTTACTGCCTTGCATAAAAATAAACTAGCTTTGTTATCTCCGTCTTTAAACAGTTTAATAGCACGTTAATTCCGTTATACGTTAGGTACATAATTACAAAGTAAATAAATTACAAGAATTACTCATTCCCACGTACAATATTTTCACAGAGTATTTGATTTCACAGTATGTGGTAGAACTCTGAGATAAGCAGCTATCGTCATGACAACAACGCGCAGAAGTTTTTAAACTGACTTAAAAATAAAGAAATTTAATTTAAATTTAATTAATTACAATTTAAAGAAAATAAAACATACGCTGTCTTTCATCGAGACAATTATCAAAGGTCCAAACACGATTCCTCTTTTGTAAGCTGGTAGCGTATCCTGCATATTCCAGACGATTCTGCAATATTATAAATGGTAAATGATTTATTTAGGTATTTCACGTAGGACAACTTGTGTGACTTATGATAAGACTCTACCACTTGGAAAGCTGATTCTACTGTGAAGAGCCGGCAAGAAACTCAGCATTAGCTCTTTTCTTAAAAAAGAAAAAGGTAAAAAAGAATAAGTAATTAACAATACAACAAATACCTACATTACGTTACAAGTATTACACTGAGTTGTGTGTCACTGGATGCGAGGCCGGTTGCTTCCATGCAACTTTGTCTGTCAGCAAAAGCAAATTAGGTCAAAGTTACCATATTATGTTATTGAAGTATCATTGCAGTATAAGCTGGATATCATATTTTTCGAGTCGATCAAACCAGCGCTGATGATCTTAAAATGGTTGAATGAATGAACACTGTATTTATTTATTTCATGTAGGCAGTATAGGACATACAGGTGCCGTGTCTTAAAAGTTTCGTCTTGTTTTGACTCTACTATCGGTTCTTCAGTCCACTGAAGAGAGGCGACAATTTATAAACCTCAATCCCGATGCTGCAAGGTGCTGCTAAGTGTATTATTTTAATTTAAAAATTGAATTAGGAGCAAGTTAAAACTATAATATTATACTAGTTCTGATGCGTCTGCGACTTAACTAGTCCGCGTTAATTGGGGTTTTTTGGTTCCCACCGGAACTCTTTAATTTTCCGAGACAAAAAGTATGTAGCCTACGTTATGTTGCACGCCAAAATTGGCAAACTGTTGTATATGTCACCGTAAGATTGTAAAAACCGTTAGAATGTAATCTAACTAGCGATATTGTAAACTGTCGACAGATTGTGAACCGTTCAATGTTCTGAGTGTCAATTTTTGAAATATTCATTGTATTTCGTTTTCTTATCTCTTTCTTGTATGTTAGGTTAGAGTTCGACATAAATAATCAGGTAGTACCCGGCCTTCATCTATATACCTATAATCTACCGAAAAATAATGCGTTAAATTGTAATCTGTCGACAATTATTTACAATATCGCTAGTTAGATTACAATCTAACGGTTTTTACAATCTTACGGTGACTAATATTATAACTTTTAGATAAGACCTTTACTGTAACACTGTGTACCTATGCAATAAATGATATGAAATATAATCTACTAGCTGATGCCCGCGACTTCGTCCGCGTGGTTTAAGTTTTTTGATTCCCGCGGGAACTCCTTAATTTTCCTAGATAAAAAGTAGCCTATGTCACTCTCCAGATGCCTGCCACTACGAGTAAAATTATGTCTACCCGTTATCTCACTCTGTCTACCGAAGCTAACATGGTTACTTGTCTCGTTACGTCAAAAGTAGAGATAAGTAATAGTAGTAGGTACTATTAATATTTCTTATCTGTGGTATTTTTCTGTACGAACCTTTACATGTCGACAATTTTTTTCTTGTAATATACCGCATTTTGTGCATGTTAGGGTAAATGAAAAATTTGCCGGCAACGACATCTCTCTCTCTCTCGTCGCGAGATGATCTCGTTGTGTGCATGCTAAGCGCACAGGTCCTCAACTATACCCATGCCAAAATCACGTCGATGCGTTGCTCCGTTGCGGCGTGATTGAAGGACAAACCAATAAACCAATAAACCAACAAACCAACAAACAAACACACTTTCGGATTTATAATATTAGTATTTAGTATGATCTCTGTGCCAAATGTCATCCAGATCCGTTCAGCCGTTCTGGCGTGATTGAGTAACAAACATCCATATCCATCCATCCATTCACACTATCGCATAATTACAATAATTAAGTATAGATTAATATGACTGTGATAGTTATTGTCATAGAGGGAATACCAAGTCTCTCCAAACATCGGTATTTCCAGGTTTAAAGCGATCAATAACTGGTACCTAGTCAACTGTAACTGTATAACATGTAGGTATTTAATACTATTTTGATCTAAGTTTTAAGGTCTTTACTTATTAGGTACTAAAGTGCAAAGTACAACCGCCTCGTTGGTCTAGTGGTTAGCATGTTTAACTGCGGCCGACGAGGTCCTGGGTTCGAGTCCCGGGTCGGGCCATACTTAAGTATTGAGTCTTCTGACTAGAAATTCTCAGTAAAAGCCTGGAGTTGGAAGTTGGCGGTGTTCCACTCCCGTGCCTCGGAGAGCACGTTAAGCCGTCGGTCCCGGTTATTATCACTAACATGATAATCGTCGTTAAAGCCCGCCAACCCGCATTGGAGCAGCGTGGTAGGTCTAAGCTCTAATTCCCTTTCTCCTATGAGAGTGGAGGCCTGTGCCCAGCAGTGGGACGTTAATGGGCTGTAGTGGAGTGGATGGACTCTATACTAAACAAGCGAACAATTAAGTAAGTAATTATAATATTTACTGTACGTGTACAAGATTTAGTTACTTTGTGTGATAAGTGATATCCATTTACAAATTTTTGTATGCATTTTGTATGGTAAACTAAGTTGTTACTAGGTGGGTAGGAAGTCCGCATTCTATAATTTATTTATTTTTTATCCACTGCGATCTCACCTGATGGTAAGTGATGATACAGTCTAAGATAGTAGCGGGCTAACCTGTTAGGGGCATGGCAGTTATATTATACCCGTATTCCAGACCAGGCCAGACCAGGGAAAATTCAGAAATTATAATAAATTGTCCCTGCCAGGGATCGAACCCGGGACCTCCGCACGTTAAGACAACTGCGCCACGGAGGTCGTCAATTTCGTATTATAATAATTAAAAGGTACAACTATTTATAAAAATAATCATTCAATGGTGAGGGTTTGATAATCTATAATTGCAGCGTAAGTACCTATTGTATACCTAAATAAGAAAAATATAATTTTCCCGGAACGGAAACCATAGTCTTGTGTTATTTACCACTCAAAAAAAATGGCAGTCATAGGGATAGAAGTGAAAACGAAATTTTTTTTTTCTTATTAAAAAAATATATATTTTTTTAAATTAAAATTATTAAAATATAAACCTAAGTCATTAAAGTTTAATTTCGAATGGAGTATAATTTTATAATATGTTCGCGAGCATGTCGCTGTTCGCGAGTAGGTATGTCGGTCACGGGAATCTACATTTTTACCCCCTACCAAAAAGTGCTCAACGCGCCAAAAGTTTTCACTTAAAAAATTGGGCCACTCTAAATTGCCCAATCTGTACCTATCTTGGTAGTATTTTAGAGAAATCTTAATGAAATCCAGGTTCATCCTGAACCTCGTGGCATCATCACCACCAGAGTCGATGCTGCTGTCTCCTCGTCCACCGTCCCCTCTGCGAGGCCATTATTCCTGGGAGGACCTCCAAGTGGTACCACGACACATCTCCGATCAGCTGCATAATACGGTAATAAATATTTATAACCGAAAACAAAATCTGTGTTTGTGGAGTAGGTAAGCCGTGGGCCATGCTACCAAAGCTTAAAGCCATATTGTTTATGCCCGAATGCCAGCGACTTCGTCTGCGTGGTTTGAGGTTTTTTGTTCCCGCAGGAACTCCTTAATTTTCCAGGATAAAAAGTACCTAGCCTATGTGCTATTCCAGCTATCTATCTCTGTGCCAAATTTCAGCCAGATCCGTTCAGCCGTTGGCGCGTGATTGAGTAACAAACATCCATTCATCCATATTCCATACATCCACCCATCCAAACTTTCACATTTATAATATAAGTAAGATAAGATAAGATATTTAATACGGTAATTTGGTAGTAATACCTGGAAAGTTTCTCGGGAGTTTTGAAAATTGGTGTATTTTATAGATTTCGACGTGCTCTTTCCGAATTTTTACTTTGTCACCTCGTATCTTTGCCTCTCGCGCCGCCATATTGGAAAAATGGCGCCCAAAACATATAATAACTCCTTTCGGACTAATTTTACGATGAAAATAGATATGAATTAAATTAAATTAAAGAAAATTTCCTACAATTTATGTAGTAATTAACCTTTTTTTTACACGCTTTTTATTAGCTTCAGACGTATGAATGTTATATACGTATACGTAACGGAATCTTTGACCATGATTTTGACCCCCTTTAAAACGTCGGATTGGAAACTCGAAATTTGGCATACTTTAATAGGGACCGATGACAATTCAATATTTTAAACAGTTTGACCCGTTACCCTTACTAGGATAATCAGGATTAGCGATTTTTTGTTTTCCTGAGACCCGGAGTGTCTGCATCAAAAGCGTGTTTTTTAGTTTTTTTAAACTATTATTTAACTTAATAGTTTCATCGTACGAGAGCCGCAAACCAAAACCGAACAACACACACAATACAAATTTATTTGAACAGTGGAAGGTGAATTTAGGTTTTGGTAAGTGGGCCGATGATGAAAAAATTATGATGTACCAAATACGTATACATATATATGTCACCGAAAAAACCGTCAAACTGCAATCTAACGCTTTTTATCTCGTTAGATTGTAAACTGTCGACAGATTGTATGAAATATTCATTGAATTTACGTTTTCTTGTCTCTTTCTTGTAGGTTAGGTTAGGGTTCAACATAAATATTCACTACCTGATTATTGGTTTAGGTTGTACTGGTTGTACTGGTAACTATTAGATTTCATCGGGTTAAAATACCTAACATATTACAATCTACCGAAAAATAATGCGAGATTACAATCTAACGGTTGTCACAATCTTACGGTGACATATATAACGTCTGTATCAGATAAAAGCTCCAACCCAACTGGACTAATCTTTATGATACATGGATGCAGTTAATTTATTTTAGCTTTCCACTTTCCCTCCTTATACCTTGGGCGGCTCTAGGTTTATAGTGGATATAAAGAATTAATGAATATTCTATTAGAGTTTTCGACCCTGACCAATAAAAATAATTTTTGGTAGAACCCTTCTGAATTCTATGCTTTGCTGGGTAGGTATACTTAATAGGTATAAGGTACCTAATATGTAGTTTCAGTTTCGTGTTCCATTTATGTACCTACTCGAACACGAACTGTTGAAAGGTCTTTACTAATTAATTTTGGTACAACCACTTTTATTTAAACGGGCACGCGACATTCGGCCTGTCTGAGAATGTTCTGAGACGACGGACCCTGAACCTCTGTTGTACTTGTAAGCGCTTTTCCGATAATCTCAGAGAGATGAGTGAATCAGTCAGTTATCCTACTGAGTCAAGGAGGTTATCTGTAGGCTAGTATCTGAATCGGTTGAGTAGGGAACTCCAAATGTGTGCAACTCAATCAATCTCAATCAAATCGGAATGGCATTCCGAACCAGTGGTAGATTCACTTGACGATTCAAAAGTACTTGTAAAAGTTTATTTGAATAAAAAATATTTGATTTGATTTGATTTGAATGGTGCATGCGCAGCCTTTTACGATGCAATCGATGTTTCGTTTGTTTGGTTTTAGCCAGTAGTATCTGAATCGGTTGAGTAGGGAACTCCAAATGTGTGCAACTCAATCAATGGTGCATGCGCAGCCTTTTACGATGCAATCGATGTTTCGTTTGTTTGGTTTTAGCTCCGTTTTCTTGAATCCATACTTCCATACTTCCATACTTCCATACTAATATTATAAATGCCGCAAGTGTGTCTGTCTGCTATGCTTTAACCGATTAACGGACCATCTTTTCAACCGATTTTGATGACATAACAGAGCTAGGTTAAGTATATCATGGGACACGGTCTTTTTATTCTGGTAAATTAAAGAGTTTCCGCGAGAATAAAAAAACTTTGTCCACGCGGATGAAGTCGCAAGCATTATCTAGTAAGGTATAATTTAAATTATTTTTTTCTGTGGCAGGAGAACTGGATAGCAGCTGTGAAAGCTGCTGATCATCTCCACAGCACACTGCTAGATTCTGAAAACGTACAGAAAGTGGAACCAGAGGTTATGTCCCTCGTGCAACACATGTGGGCACTGAGCGATGCGGTAAGAATCCCTTAGAATATCTGAATGAAACAATAATGGTCCAAAGCATTGAAACCAATACAATGTGTTTAATAGACCCTCAACATAGGGCAATATGCCAATTGACACTGTTGTGAGTTATAGTTGAAGGTGTTCCTAACTCTGTGTTCATATAGTTAAGTAAATTACTCTATGGTCGTCGATCGGATTCACTAAATAAACATGGACGCTATTTGATTTTATGATATCTTTTATTTCAATAATAAATAATAAATAACATACAACATGGCGACAGCGGTGGTTTTAAGTTCACTCTGTATGGAAGGTGACATGAGCATCAATTGGAAAAGATATCTGCGAGAATTTGAAACATATATAGATGCCTACCATGAGGCCGCTACTGAAAAGAAGAAAGTTTCTATCTTGCTTCATCATGCGGGTGTGGAGGCGAGAGAAATTTATGATGCATTTGTGTTCGACAAGGAAACGGACAAGTGGAATTTAGAAGAGGTCACAAGAAGATTTAATGAACATTTTGTACCGACCACAAACATAACCTATGAAAGGTTTATGTTCTTAACAAGAAAGCAAAATGAAAACGAATCGTTTGAGCAGTTCATGACAGCCTTGAAAACTGCATCGATGAATTGCAATTTTGGTACTTTAAAAGAAAGTTTGATTAAGGATGTGTTCATTTGTGGGATTAACGACAGTCGGCTGCAACAAACTTTGCTCAGAAAGCCTGAACTAGATATGACAGGCGCTTTGGATTATTGCAGGACTCGCAGGGTCGTGTCCATTCAAGTCGAAAGTATAAAGAAAGAGGAAATTGATACATCTAAAGTAAAAGAAGAACCGTTGGTGGATATGGTAAAAAGGAAAAACATTTTTAGAGGAGGGAAAAGAAGAGTAAACGATGTAGTGGAGAATTGTCAGTATTGCGGATACAAGCATCAGTATGGAAAATGTCCAGCATTTGGTCAAAAATGCAATATTTGCAATAAAAATAATCACTTTTCCCGTAAATGCCGCAATAAGGACAAACCGGTGAATATTATTGAGGAGTCAGATGAAGAATACACTGTGAATTCTTTGCAAACAGTGAATAATAAGGACAAGTGGTACACAGTTAAAGTTGAGGTTAGTGGAAGTCAACTTACGTTGAAGGTGGACACGGGTGCTCAGTGTAATGTGATAGGTTTACAACAATTTTTAGATTTAAATCTGGAACTGACTTTGTTAAAGCATAGTAACATCTCCATAACATCATTTAGTAATAATAAGATAGAAGTATTTGGATGTTTAACTTTGAAATGTTCTTATAAGTCAAAAGTTTACTTATTGCCATTTATGGTGGTTAATCATGAGTGTAGTAATATTTTGGGTTTGAAAAGTGCTGAACAGCTAGGACTTATTAAGAGGGTGGATTGTATAGGGATAAATGTACAGGAAAATATTAAAGCGGTGGTGCCAAAAGATTATTGGGAACTGTTTGATGGGAAGGTAGGCTGTATTTCACAAGAGATTAATATTGAAGTAGATGAGACTGTCACACCAGTAATCTCACCAGCACGTAGAATTCCATATGCGCTGGAAGCCAAAGTAAAACAGGAGCTAGATCGGATGGTAGCTATAGGGATTATTGAGCCTGTAGAGGAACCAACAGATTGGGTAAGTCAAATGGTGGTGGTTCAGAAAAAAGACAGATCACTAAGGATTTGTTTGGATCCAAGATCTTTAAATAAAGCTACTAAAAGAGCTCACTATCCGTTGCCTAAGTTGGAAGATATTGCGTCAAATCTTGCCGGTGCAAAGCATTTTTGTAAGCTGGATGCCCAATCAGGTTTTTGGATGCTACCACTTAATAAGAAAACTTCTAGATTATGTACATTTCAAACAAAATGGGGTAGATATTCGTTCTTAAGGTTACCATTTGGGATAAATGCAGCACCAGAAATTTTTCACAGAATAATAAATGAAACATTCAGAGAGGTGAAAAACGTGGAAACGTATCAAGATGATATTTTCATTTGGGGTGATACAGAATCTCAGTTGCAGGATACTCTGGTTAGGGTTTTAAAAATTGCAAAAGATAAAGGGATAAAATTTAATCCAAATAAATTCATTTTTGATGTTAAAGAGATCACTTTTCTTGGACATAGATTTGGTAGAGAGGGCATGTCAATTGACACAGAAAAGAATAGGGCTATCATGGAAATGAAAATACCTACAGATAAGAAGTCATTGCAGAGAATATTAGGTGTTTTCAACTATTTATGCAAGTTTATCCCAAATTATTCTGAGAAGTCAGCGGTGTTACGAGATTTGTTAAAAAAGGATTCTGACTTTGTTTGGGAAAAACATCATGAGGATGCACTAAGGCAATTACAAAATGATATTGCAAATGCTCCAGTTTTGGGTTTTTATGACCAGCATGAAGAAGTGTTGTTAAGTGTTGATGCTAGTCCATTAGGATTAGGGGCTACCTTAATTCAGAAAGGCCGGCCACTTGCATATGCTTCCAAAGCTTTAACAGAAACACAAAGCAAATATTCACAAATTGAGCGTGAAATGTTAGCGGTGTGTTTTGGAGTGGAAAAATTTAAGCAGTATTTATTTGGTACAGAGGTTGTCAAAGTTCAAACTGATCATAAGCCATTGCTTGGGATAGTAAAGAAACCATTGCATAAGATCCCAGCTAGGTTACAGAGAATGATGTTAAGATTGCAACCATATAGACTGCACCTAATTTATACTCCTGGGAAGTTCATGTACATTGCAGATGCACTGTCAAGGGATTTTACAGAGAAAAGTAGTGATACAGAGACAAAATTTGACGAAGTGGATCTTCAAGTTAATATGTTAATTGAAAATTTGCCAGTAACAGTGGATAATTGGAATCTTTTGACAGAACACACCGGAAAAGACCCAGTACTTCAAACATTGAAGTTATATATATTACATGGGTGGCCCACATATAACAAAACAGCAGATGATGTGAAACCATTTTATCATGATAAAGAAGAGTTATCTTGTCTTAAAGGATTGATATTCAAAGGAAACCGAATCGTGGTACCAAAGACATTAAAACAAGTTATGCTGGAAAAACTTCACACCGGGCATCCTGGAATTAGTAGAATGACAAGCCGAGCAGAGTTGACTTTGTTTTGGAATGGCATTAATCAAGATATTAAGAAATATGTAAAATCATGTTTGACCTGTAAAAAATTCCAAAGTAATAAAATAAAATTGGTGATGAAATCAAAGGAGACACCACAACTTCCTTGGAGTGAACTAGGATGTGATGTATGTGAATTTGAAAACAAATATTATTTGATAGTGGTTGATGCATTATCAAATTTTATTGAGGTTTCACATTTGGCAAATCTAAGATCTATGACAGTAGTGAAAAAATTAAAAGAAATATTTTCTCGTCATGGGATCCCATTGATCCTGTATACAGATGGGGCACTGTATTTTGACTCTGAATTATTCAAAAAGTTTACTAAAGATTGGGGGTTTAACCATATCATGTCCAGCCCGCACTACCCAAAATCAAATGGTTTGGCGGAAAGTGCAGTTAAAACTATTAAAACACTATTTAAAAAATGTGTAGATGCTAAAGAAGATCCATATTTAGCTTTATTAAATCAAAGAGCCACCCCAAAAGGTGTAATACATTCACCTGCTGCTATTTTAATGGGCAGGAACTTGAGGACTAACATACCATGCAATTATAAAACATTGGAACCAAATATCACACTTCATAGTGATAGGAAATTGATTGAGAAACATAAGCAGAGGACTGAGGAGATTTATAATCAAAGTGCAAGGAAAAGAACAGAATTTAATCCAGGACAAAGTGTGGTATTCAAAAAGATGCCAAATTCAGCTTGGGAACCAGGAAAAATACTAAAAAAGACAGAACATCCAAGATCATTTGATGTAATCAATGATAAAGGGGGAATATATAGAAGAAATGAAATTCATATTTCTCCAGTTCTGGAGCCAGAAATAAGCCAGTCGGACGCAACCATGAACAATAGCCAGGTACAGACTGACCCATCAGAACAGTTAACAGATAAATTAGTACCAGTCTCTAATCATTCACCTCTGGCATCACCAAAAGCAACTAGCACTGCTGCAACTGATAAAAATATAAGCAGAGTAGGACGCATAATACAAAAACCTAAAAACTTGCTAGATTATTATTGTGATTAGGTAATATTGGTTTAAGTTGGTAATAATTAATTGTTGATTTTAATTTCTTAAATGTTAAGGTAACGTCATTCGTAATACAAACTACAAATAGGTTTAGATAACTGATTACTGAAAAATAATTAGTTCATAATTATCTGATGTGTATGTTGTTAGCATAAGTTTTTAATTAAAATCTAAAAAGGGAAGATGTTGTGAGTTATAGTTGAAGGTGTTCCTAACTCTGTGTTCATATAGTTAAGTAAATTACTCTATGGTCGTCGATCGGATTCACTAAATAAACATGGACGCTATTTGATTTTATGATATCTTTTATTTCAATAATAAATAATAAATAACATACAACAGACACCTTCGCTGAGTACATTGGCCAAACGGTCCTCAGAATTCATCAGAAGAACAGAAATAGTTTAGGGTATAACGAAAGCTTACTGTTGTGAACGTCTAAAAAAAAAAATATTTGTTGCACTCACGTCAAATCACGTACTTCTGTAGTAGAGGGTTGAACCCAGTCTTTTTCTAAAACAGGTATCAGCAGCCCGGGCGCCAGCAGAAGGCGCTGTGTGCGCGGTAGTACGCAGCGGAAGTTCTACCTGCGTCCGACAGATCCTGCCTGCTCTGATAGCGAGAATCGCGAGAGACCCGCCTCCGGCCGCGCTGCCTCACGCGCTGCTTCAAAGGATGGCGTTGCATCACCTCGTTGAACTGATATTTGACACCGACATGATCGAGGTTCATACTTTGTTATATGTGCGGTGGTAGGTATGCACCAGCAATAGGCATGATGACAGTAACCAAGAATAAATGAAATTATGAATTTATCTAATGAAATAGGATTCATGGATTTTAAAAAACGTATTTATTTTTCTATTTCGAGAGCAATCCGCCATGATGGACCAAGAAGCGAATGACGTCACAATTGCTTGTTTTCGAGCTTTGATAATCACACTATTGTTTACTGCACACTGCACAGAGAACATTGGTAAAAAACAATAGTGACGTCACAAACGACGCCATGACACCGGCGAACGTTTTAGCGTGAATTTTAAAATTTAAATTTCAAATGCCAATTTTACCTACCAAACATTATTTTTCTGCTGAAATAAGATATTTTTTCGAAATAGTACTATACTTCCGAACATAATTTTACCATTTCTCAAAATCAGTCATCATGCCTATTCTACCTGCTTCAGGCAGATCGTATCTGCTCTGATAGCGAGAATGGCGTGAGACTCACCTGCAGCCGCGCCCCTGCAGATGATGGCGTACCAGCTAGTTTGTTTCTAGTATTCTGGCAGGCCATGGAAATCTTTTGAGAAGTGTGTGATAGCAGTCAATTTTCCCAGCGCACGTGTTTCCTGCCACTTATAACTTAAGTAGCTTCCGGGCAAGAGGGTATAGGCATCTTCTAGGCAAGACCTCAACCTAGACCTCAGCTTTGCACTAAGCATGATTGTTGTCATGCGCAAGCCTATCACGCAAGAAAAAAATAAAAAATGTAGTGTCTTTCTATGTCAATCTCAGTCTGGCAAACAATACCTGCCAGCTGGTGTTGGTCGATTTTATTCTAGCTTCCTATTAAAATAATCAAGATAAAGGGCATTATCATGCTTATTCCACGGATAGGTGGACGTGGAGATGTCGATTTAAGCCAATAGGACTCCTGAACAATGCTAATTCTTGGATATATTCTCAGGGATCAGATAAAGAAGCAGAGAACGGTCAACTGCGGGCGGCGCTGTGTTTAGCGAGAGCCGCGGGCCCGGCCGCCGTGCTGACAGCTGTGCGACGAAGGCTCAACGGATCCGCTAGAGCCGATGTCTTTTGCAGTAAGGTAGGTATTATAAGCCCTAATAAAATCTGGATCCGATATCTTAGCAGAGAGGAAGATCGGTCAGCTTCCGAACGGCGCTGAACTTGGCGAAAGCTGTAGGCCCGGCCGCCGTGCTGACAGCTATGCGACGAAGGCTCAACGGATCCCCTAAAGCCGATGTCGATACAACCTGGATCCGATAAAGGAGCAAAGGGGAAGAGCGGTCAGCTACGAGCAACGCTGACTTACTGAAAGCTGCAGGCCCGGCCGCCTTGCTGTCTGCAGCTGAGCGACGAAGGCTCAAACGATCCCCTGTTGGAATGAATAAGCATGACGTTGAAGTCTTGGAGTCCCTATCGTAGGATAATCATAATGTGGGAATTCTGGAACCACAATCAGAAAGTTCGCTGTGGCGAAACTGAGCTGCGCTGTATTATAATATTCCCATGAGACAGAGCAGGATTAGTTATCTATAGGGTTTATATAATACTTAAAGAGGAGGTTAGGTTAATGTTGAGAAGGTATTCGAGAAAATATCTAGGTAGGGACTTACTGATTTTTTTTTTTGTTGCAGCTACGCGAACGTCTCAACAGGCCTATGGATCATATTAGGCCAACTCCAGCCCCAAGGTAAAATACGTATAATCAAACCATGGTACAAATATGGACCTACTTTAGATCTCTGGAGTAGAAAGAGGTTTTTAACCCGATAGAGCCTAAGGGCTTTCTGAGATTAGCTCTCAGTAGGCCTATATTGTGAAAAAAATATGGTCTTATTATTTTGTTTAGGGCTTAATAAATATTTTTTACTTTTTTGGAACAGCTGTTCCAAATAATATCCCATAAACCCACAAACTTATTTGACCCGGTGAGAGCGTCACTGTATCACATTTAAAGTTGCTAATAAATATTAAAAATACTTATATATACTTATAAAAAGAAAAAAAGTCATAAAAATTAGTTCCATTTTTATGCACCGGCCCAAAATTGGTGGGACTGTACAAGCTGTTTATATAACGATGCATAGGCACAGTGACCCCTTTTTGGTTTTCTATTCCTTCTACTGGGCAGGTTTCCGCACTTAGACCTCCAGTTTTAGGTCTGTTGTGCTTGTGTTGCCCCTCCCCGCTGGAGTTTACAAGACGACCATTCTGAAAAGCCTTGTATAACCGCAGAAACTCCCAACTCCCCGTGGCGACGCGACGCCGAGCGCGGTCTACACCACCGGCCGCGCCACCTCCTCGACCGCGCCGGTTGCGTCCTCTGCCGGACTCTGCCCCACTACCAGGTACACAGTACACTCCTTTTTGGAGTCTCAATGAGTTTTATTCCATATTATATCGATAGAACTGTCGAGGCTCTATGATGCTCAATAAACAACTGTTGCAAGTTAAACATGTTAATTTTCTGCAGGTGTTTCTCCGCCTGGAAGAGATTTCGTCCTGAAGCCTATAACTGCGATACATCTGATCGATGACAGGTACCTAAAGTTCATGGTTTTTACTTTTGGTCCTACGTATCTAGAATCTAGATACCTCCGGGTCTAATAGGAAAGCGAGTCACTCAGTGAATCAGCAAGGGTTATGCTTGGAGTCCATACTAGGTAACATTATAAATGCGAAAGTATGTCTGTCTGCCTGTCTGCTACGCTTTCACGGCCCATCTGTTTAGCCGATTTTGATGAAATTTGGTATAGGGATAGTTTGTATCCCGGGGAAGGACATGGGCTGCGTTTTTTCACGAAAAATTAAGAAGTTCCCGCGGGAATCAAAAATTTTTAATCCAGTCGGACGAAGTCGCGGACATTATAGTACGTCGTACATGGCTCAACGATTCACGAATCTGAAGTGAGCTACTTATCTCTAAGAACTGGTATATTATGTTCATCTCAAGAATCATCCCCATCTATGTATTAGTTTAATGTCGCCAACAGCCGTGCCGTTTTGCAAAACGTAAGCCCTTATAAAAAAAACTAATTCTACAATCTGCAGGCTTACATAATAATATAGGTACCGCACGAGAAAACCCAGCGACACAAGACCTAGCTGAGAACTCCTTAGGTACTCGTTCTGAGCGTCACAATTTCAGAAACATTCGATCCTGAAAATATTGCAGGTAGGTATAGGTACCTCACCCCTGAATCACACAAACTTAAGTAAACGTCAAGGATTTGAGCAATAAGAGGTTTAGGTAATTTCTCCCCATTTATATTTAATTTTACTGACGTATTTAACAGTTCAAGTAAGTAACTATTTATAATCTGCTATAATTTTTTTATTAAGTAGGTACTAACAATTAGGGTTCGTTCGTAACGTTCCGTTTTTAGCAGGTTTCGTACCTGCCTTTAGGGGTGCGTCCAGATTGGTAGGGCCTCGTGCCTCAGAAAGAAAGCGACTGAATAGTTTATTTGAAATACCGCGGGACCTCTGTTTTCGATTCCGAGATAAGAAGTAGCTTCTATGTCTTTTTTACCAAATTTCATCAAAATCGGCTTTAAACGGATGGGCCGTGAAAAGGTAACAGACAGGCAGACAGACGTAGTCATAGTATGGACAAACTGTCGGATGAACTTTCCGTAATGTCTACGTGCGAGAATTCGATTTTATGCTGATCGCACATTGGTGTGAAGAAGATGCGGCGGCGAAGTGATCGGCAGATGCGGCTTGCAATCTGACTCCTAAGTACCTATGTAAATTGCAATCCAAACCATAAACTATATTTCAGTGGTTAATTGCCTTGTTGGTCTAGTGGCTAATGGCTGTGCAATGCGCATTATGAGGTCCTTCGTGGGTTGGGCCGAAAAGAATATTGTTGGACTTTCTGTCAAGAAATCGAGGGAATAGACTTGTGTCACCGTGTTTGTGCACACAATATTTTTGTACTACATTTTCTGGCTAATATCTCCACCTCCGTTGAAATTCGCCGGCGCCGTAACACGAATTCGTTCAACAGGACATACCATCCGCAATTCGACGAGTAGGATATTTCAATAGTTAGGTATAGGTAATAGCTATAAAGGTAAGTAGATAACTAGATAGGCACGTAAGTGGTACGTACCTACTGAACGTAGTTTGTCATGCACATATTTTATTACTGGCGAATTCCAATTGCATAATATGACAAATTATTTCCCTGCGTGCGGCTCAGCTGGAACTCAGCTGTATAAAGTGCGATCAACATAAAAATCGATGCGTCAGACAATACACCGTCTGCCATTTCGTTAGACCACGTGCTAAAAATCGATTTTAATTTCACATGACGAATCCTAGCGGATTCTTCGGAAACAAACACAACAAAAGAGTCATTTTCCCCAGAAATTGCGTAAGACTGGTACCGGCGGACTATTCCACAAATCAAACAGCTCATTTCTGAAGCGTTTTCGAGGGGTCGTAAAATATAACTTTTTTGTTTTACCTATAGTGGAGTTTGTGTCTCATAGCAACGATAGGGACGTTGGCTAGGGAAATAGGGCTGCCATCTTGCAGGATACTTTGAGAAATTCTGACTCCTTCCTTGAAAATCTTTTCCTATTGGAGATCTATATAATGCGAAAGTGTGTATTTTTGTTGGTTTGTCCGTCAATCACGCTGCATCGGAGCAACGGATCGACGTGATTTTTGGGACGGGTATAGTTGAAGAGCTGGAGAATGAAATAGGCTACTTTTTATCCCGGAAAATTAAGGAGTTCCCGCGGGAATAAAAAAAACTTAAAACACGCGGACGAAGTCGCGGGCATCAACTAGTAGGTCATAAAGGGAACCAATATTATGAGTAGGTATAAAAAATCCGATGAGAGTTTTTAAGCTCTTGATTTAGGAGATACCGACTGTACTGCAACATTTGTATATAGGTAGGTATTGCAGATAGGTGAGTTAAGTGACCTATAGGAAATCTTTGATTTTCCGAGATCTCTATGTCAGTCATCGCTCATCACGATTTTTTCAGCGGAAAGGTCAGTGGTCAGGGTGCACATTACATTACCGACTTTTTTGGTGGTGTTTTCAATAAATTCTCGAGAAATCTTGAGACTCGCAGGAACTGAATATTCATCCTTTAAATATCTGAATATTGATTCAATATTCAGTTCCTGTATTTTTCTGATAGTTTAGCAACCCTATCATCAAGGGGCTAAGTTACTAGAGAACCTGACGCCCTGTTTGAATACATTGAATACAGGGAAACAATAAGGTCAATGGGTCGATAGCTACCTACCTAGGCGCTGGCGTTACTTCGACGCCGATACAAATTGCCTCAATAGTCAATACACTTAAGTATATCGATAGCTTCGATATTATCCATTCAAATGACTTGAAAAGTTCAGTATCGTCCGACACGCGTAGTTAGGTGACCATCGGCCACAGTCGCGTGCTACTGCTAACCTACATTTTATAAACTGAAATTGCCTGTACGTCCATTCAAGGCACTTATAGGCGACCTATTTCATGCTATCGTAGGATCGCTCTACTTTTCGTTATTTGTCGGCGCCAATTACAGGTCTTTACATAATTAATGTTTAACGTTATGAAGAAAAAATTTCTCTCTATAACTTTTTAACTCGGCTGTGCGTTAAAAATACTGATTACTGACTAATAACTAGGTATGTTGTATCAAAATGTTTGCAGAAATAGGCGCCTAGTATGATAACCCGGTAGCAATTTAAATGAGTGTTTAACATAACATGCAGGTAGGGGGTGAGTTCATCAACACAGCCGTGCGAGGCAATTGATTGTTGTAGGTAGGTATTTAAGTTGTATAGTGGCGTTAGTCGTGGACATGCCGAGGTGATAGGCGGTGGCATGCGGCGCCTGTGCTGTTGCGGGGGCGCCGCCCGGGTGCAGCCAGCGCCTAAGACCCCCGATCTAGTCGCCGACCTGCCCCCTCACCAGCGGTAACTATTTTACTCCCAAACCCGCTCATTTAGCCGGCAACCTAACCCAGATTGCTCATCTCTTGCAAATTCTAACATCTTCAACTAGTTTAGTTAATACCTAGTTTTGAAGTCAAACATTTTGAAGTGTATGATTGTAGACTCAGTATAGATACTTTTGTAAACTCGTCAGTCTGTCAACAAAAAAACGGAAATTATAAACATATATTAATTTATTATTATGAGGTACCAATCCAGTTTTTGATACAGAGTCGTTTTACCATACCTGTATTATGATACGAATAGGTATATCTAAAATATCCGTAATTCAATGACGTGCTTTGACCACATCAAAAATACATTCATTGAAAATGTGCGGGAAACTTAAGGGAGGGTGCCGCCGCGCCGTAACGACTGATATCTTTGATCTTTCTGAGTCTTACAGTACTTTTTCTATTCGCAGAGTCACAACAGACATCATTATTGGCGAAGAAGAAAAGACGAAATCGAAGGAGGACGAAAACAACATAGAAGACCACTTTACTGTCTCTGGCACCCCAGAAATTGACAGCAAACCAGACGAAGCTTCCACCAATATTTCTTTATCGCGTACGCCATCAATACAAGTCGAAAATCTTTCGGTTGAATCTGTAAATATTGAGGATTTATCTCAAAAATCGATTCAAGACGAAGATCTCTCTGAGAAGTCAGCACGCCTGGAAAATTTGTCTGAAAATAATATTTCCTTAGGCAGTGTGGAAACGGTCATAGATCAAATTTCGCTTCAAAGTTTCAATGTTCCATCGGCAAGTTCACAGCAAAGTCAAGTGGCGTCTGAAGAAGTTAAATCTCCAACACCAAAACCGTCCAGTGCAAAATCGTTATCACTGTCGAATCTATCAAAAAGCGCAGGAAAATCTATTAGTTCAACGTCTATGAGAAGTGAACCAGCATCTCCGGAGCCTACAAGCGAACGTGTCGCGAGTAGGTCGTGTGAACGCGACGTTCGTACTGCGCTATCGGAATGTATGGTGCCTACTCGACACGAAGACTGGGAAGTGATTGTGAATAGACTTCTAGAAACTGAACGGCTAGCAACAGATGAGTGGGCACGAGCGCCCGCTTCGAGCTGGCGTGCGGTCACTCGTTCTGTCGCTGGACACGTTCGCTCGCTGCGCTCTCGTGTTGCGAGAACCGCTTGTTCCACTCTCGGGGCATTGTTCGAGTCACGTGGACGAGGCTTGGACCCTGAATTGGAGGAGGCTGTCAGTGCGTTGTTGGAACGTTGTGCTGATGTCAACCGTTTCCTGCGAGCGGACGCTGCGGCCGCTCTCGGTCGCGTCGCTTGCGGTGGGAACTACGCTCGCGCTGGCGTAGCACTGGCGCGAAGAGGAGCTTCACACCGAGGCGGTCCAGTACGTGCGGCGGCGGCCCAAGCTCTGACCAGACTAGTGCAGCAACACGGCGCAGCTCGCATGCTGGATCTACCGCCTGAACCTCGCACGGTAATATTACGCGCCGCTGGTGAACTGATAGCTGACGCGAGCCCGGAAGCGAGGATGCACGCCCGCCATCTTTATCTAGCGCTTTCTGAAGATTCTCGCTTCAAGCAGCTGTTGAAAGACGCAATGCCAGTGAGCCGGTATCGTGCAATTGAAAAATATGTTGATAAACTACGCTGCCGATAAAACGAATTCCCGTTGGAACAAAAGGGTAAATTAAGATAATGATAAATATTCGCTGAAAGACGATCACTTTGGTGTGGAGTAGTCGATGCAGTACAACAAAATATGAATTGCGGATAAGAATGTGTGGCTAATACACAGCTTCTGTGATATTATAACAACATCAATGACTGATTTGCGAAAATTGTATTTTTATATGTAAGTAGGTAATAAACTAGTAAAGTATGAATTAATAATCACATTAGATAGGTATAAAGCATGATATCGAGTAATGACCTACACGACTATTGATTGGCCTTGGAGTATTTGAATAAAAGCTATGCGGCCATCCACCTAGCAAGTACCTACCTAATAGGTAGGCATAAGGTCGAAGATATTAAACTTTTGTATTGCATTATGTATATATTGTATAATTTATAAAAAAAATACGCGCTTTAAATATACTTAGGTATCCTGAGTTAAAGATGAGTAGAGAACGCACAATTAATTAATAATTAATTAATTCAGCGGGGTAACGCAGCCAGCGTTCTGGGCACATTGCCTCATTGCAGCGGCATAGATTATATTTTTAATGTTTAGTTTTTAGTTTTTAATTTAGATTTTGAATCGATTTTTTAAGAAATTGTATATATTATTATTTCAATGTTATATCAAAAATAATATATCAAAAAAAACATATTCTATTAATTAATTCATTTGGAAATTACCTGTAAAAAGGCCTTATCAGGATTAGACCTAGCTTTTATTAATATATCAGAATCTACAGACATAGATACAAAACTCTCTTTGTGATTTTATTACCCACAGGTAATCTGTTTCTATAACCCTAAATGTTAAGTAATATCTACCTACTGAGTGCGGCCCTGTGTAAATCCTTCTCTACATTTTTACCTAAGTACCCTAAATTAAATTATTATGTACCTATCACTATAATATTGTTGTATTATAGTAGGTATAAACTGTTATAAATTGTTATCCTCCAAAAGGGAGAATTTTATTAAATTCGATGTTGTTGAATAATATTTATATGTATTGTACCTATTGCTTTACTTTTAATAAATGTATGTAGATAAAAGCGAGATGTTTTCTTTCATAGCCTTTAATTAAGAATTACCCTGATATAATAAGTTAATTAATAGCTATTTATGCAACTGTATCGTAATGAGGGTCATTTTAATTTGAGTGCTGTTTTTTGATACGAGGCTTGCCGAGTATCAAAATAGGATAGTACGAGAATTAAAATGACTAATTACGTACAGTTGCATACAAGATTTTATCTACGACAAGGACGTCTTTATAATTTTTTACTTTGTAAATTAATAAAAAAGTCAAATCAATTGACTGGTTGGGAAAGTGCCAGAACCCAGAGCCGCTAAGCTATAGGTATCCTATTTATGAAGATAACCATATCGATACAGCTACGACTCATAACGATACAGCTCCCATACAACGAACTGTATCGTTATGAGAAGCAAACACGAAAGAGGGTTCAATTCGATATAGTTGTCAAATTCGAAATTGGAACTTTTCGATGCTGGAGTAGATAAATTATATTTTTGCATCATTTATCAAAATTATTTTTAATAGTATTTTTTTAAACTTATTAAACGCGGACGAAGTCGCGGGCATTACTTAAAAATGTATGTCCTCTAGTAATGAAACTTGCAGAAGTTATCTTTGGTTCAATACACTTGCGTCTTGCAGAAAGCAATGTGACAGTCCTTATTAGGTACGGCGACCCGCGGCGGTCGCGATCGTGTGGTCAAGTCAATTAACGATTAAACCGACCACATCACGCCCGCTGCGGCGTGGACTGTGGTCTGTGGTCCGTCTAAATAGACACTACGTACGTAGTTACGACCAATATATTTAACCCCGGAAAGGAAATATTTGCGACAAATTGCTAAGAGCTCAATAAGCAATTAGTTCGCTTGTACAATTTAATCATTGAGAAATTGTGAATGACCAATCAGAATACAGCGGTCATCAACGATTGCTCCTAATTTATGTGCGGATTGTTATAGAATACGCCTGTATAGCATAACATAGTAGCTGGTTCATAACCGAAGATCACGTAGGTTAAATTAGCCACAAGAATAACGGCCATTATTACCAACTAGCTGATGCCCGCGACTTCGTCCGCGTGGTTTAAGTTTTTTTGATTCCCGCGAGACCTCCTTAATTTTCCGGGATAAAAAGTAGCCTATGTCACTCTACAGATCCTCAACTATACCTGCCAAAATTCTCGTTGATCCGTTACTTCGTTGTGGCGTGATTGAAGGACAAACCAACAAACCAATAAACAAACAAACAAACACACTTTCGCATTTATTATAACATATTAGTATGATAGTATAAATCACATTTGTCATTGAACCAAGACCAAGGTTTGGCGTGAAGATTCATTGACATTTGACAGGATGCCAGGTTTAGGGTTAGTTCACACCAGAAAGTGTTTAGCAGACTACTTAGGTATATATATATACCGATTTTTATGTAATATGAGATGGTTCCAGTCTAAGTGCAACAGCTTAAGGAAGCTGTTGCACGGTAGGGAATCAGACTGAGGCAAACTGCGCATACAGCAATCAATCAATCAATCAAATATCTTTTTATTCAAATAAACTTTTACAAGTACTTTTGAATCGTCAAGTGAATCTACCACTGGTTCGGAATGCCATTCCTACCGAGAAGAACCAGCAAGAAACTCGGTGGTTGCTCTTTTTAAATAATTCATTTACAATTACTATATCAATGTGTACATAAGTAACCGCTGTCCCCAGCATTGTTGGAGCGATCAAATCCATGCTCCTCTATCATTTACATAATCTTCAACAGTATAATAAGCTTTTTTCAGGAGCATACTTTTAATGGATTTCTTAAATTTGTTTATTCAATTCATGTCAAAGACGGGCAGACAGAAAGTAGCCCCATTCCCGCCGGTGGCACCCGTTCACGAGCATGACGCATGATCCAGCCATTGCTTCGCTCGACCATATTTGAGGGAACGTAACAACCCGCACCACACGACACCACCACAGAAATGTTTAAAGAGAGCGTGACATACTCAGTCTACCCGTATCAAAGCATCGAATTGAATACTAATATTCAAACACTAATTTATAATAAGTAACCGCTGTCCCCAGCATTGCTGGAGCGATCAAATCCATGCTCCTCTATCATTTACATAATCTTCAACTGTATAATAAGCTTTTTTCAGGAGCATACTTTTAATGGATTTCTTAAATTTATTTATTGGCAAGTCCAAAATAGGTTGTGGAACTTTGTTATAGAAAATAATGCCCATTCCCACGAATGACCTTCTGACTTTTTTGAGGCGGAGCGATGGAGTCACGAGCTTATTACGGCCTCTAGTTGGCCTATCGTGCAGATCGCATTTTTTTTTATAATTATGGATGTGCTGTTTTACAAAAATTATATTACTGTAAATATATTGCGAGGCTACTGTTAGAATACCAATTTCTTTAAATTTCTCTCTAAGTGAATCACGCGGTTTTAAATTATAAATTGCTCGTATAGCCCTTTTTTGTAGTACAAAAATTTTTTGAATATCTGCCGCTTTACCCCACAGTAAGATTCCGTAAGACATAATGCTATGGAAATAAGCAAAATATACGATCCTGGCAGTTTCGATGTCAGTTAACTGTCGAATCTTTCTGACAGCGTAAGCAGCAGAACTAAGCTTGCCAGCAAGTGTTGATATATGGGTGCCCCATTGAAGCTTTGCGTCCAAGGTCACCCCCAGGAACACAGTAGTATCTTCTATTTTCAACATGTCATTATTTACCATTAGTTTTATATCACTTGTGGATCTGGCATTCGGCAATGCGAACTCGACACATTTAGTTTTTTTTGTGTTTAAAAGTAGATTGTTAACCGTAAACCAGTTCGTGACTTGAGAAATTGCAGTATTTACGTCGTCAAAGTTGTCCTTATGTCTATCGACTTTAAAAATCAAGGACGTATCATCAGCAAATAGTACAATATCGCAAGTGTTACGGACAAAATATGGCAAATCATTGATGTACACTAGGAACATGAAGGGACCCAAAATGGAGCCTTGAGGGACACCCATTAGTGAGGCTGATCCGGATGACTTCACATCGTTGACACATACTGTTTGAATGCGATTACTGAGGTAGGATGCAATGAGGCCAAGCGCAGTGTCTTTGACTCCATAGTAGCTCAACTTAACTAAAAGCGTCTCGTGCTCAACGCAATCAAATGCCTTAGACAAATCACAGAAAATACCAATAGCATTCTGTGATTTCTCCCACGCGTCGAATATATGTTTTAACAGCACGGCGCCCGCATCAATTGTCGATCGACCTTTAGTAAAACCATACTGCTCGGAGTGAAGAAGTTTATTTGAATTAAAGTGCTGAAGCAGTTGGTTGAGCATAATTTTTTCAAATATCTTGCTGAGTGTTGGCAAAATTGAAATTGGTCTGTAATTATTTGGATCGCTTTTGCTACCCGATTTAAAAAGTGGAATCAATTTACCACATTTCATAAGGTTTGGAAAGGATCCTGAATTTACAGACTCATTAAAAACTAGAGCAAGATATGGTGCAATAACATCAATAATATTGCCGATTATTTTTACGGATATACCCCATAGGTCTCCGGTTTTTTTAAGTTGCAAAGATTTAAATACTTTAATAATATCATATGGGGTCACATGTCTAAACTTAAACAGCACACTGCACTCGGTGACAAGGTGGCGCGGCGGGCGACAGCTTGGACAAGGTGGCGCGGCGGGCACGGCGGTGTGAGGCTTGTCCCTCATGAAACATTTTTAAAGGTGTAAAAATCGCACACATTTAACTATAACTAATTAAAAGAAATCACCTGTTGCAACTTCAAAAGTTGTTCAAATAAGAACGATTAGAAATTCAAAAGATAAGCTAGTGGTTACCATTTTAAATATTCTCTACATGTAAAATGTTATGTAGTTAGTTTTGGTTTTTATTCGTCGAGCTACTTACCGATCTTATAATAATATAATGAACCTATAGTATCACGGGGAGCAATACTGGCTCAGATACAAACCAGACACTGAGATACTTACATAATACAAGTAATTAAAGTCGTATAACATTTATTTACAAATGCTCTGATAGTGAGTACTGAGTAGTGTAGCTAAGTAACATTTCAGAGTGACTATATGCATGTACAAACCGTGCGTGCTTACAGCTGAAACTCATTAGTAAATTTTAAAAAAGAACTAAATTAAATCTAAAAGTTATGTCACTAAAATAAAATACATAAAAAACAGAAAGTTTTACAAACAAATATTAAAATCAATGAAGTTCCTAATTAAGTGCCGTACCTACTGTCGTAACCCGCTGAAAGAGGTGTAAAAATATTCTTAGGAACTTAGATATATTTTTTTAAATAAAAAATCTTATATTTTCCAAATTCCTAGATATAATTATTCAATATGTTTAAAAAAACTAAAAAAACAGCTAAAAAGTGTGATAGTGAACAATGCGATGTGTCAGATGTTCTGGAAAAGTTCGGCAAATACCAAATCCTGCAGTATTTTTACGCTTGCCTCCCGGGGATGTTCGTTTCTATGATGAACGTGAATTATATTTTTGTCGCAGGAGAAGTAAATAACAGGTAAGTCAGGTATGAGCAAAATAATCCAAATAAATAAAAAATAAAATAAATAAATTTATGTTTTTTTTAATGTTAAATATACCCATCGCGGTGCAAGGTGGTAGGAAAATTGGGGCAATTGACTGTGTGTACCCGAATTTGGGGCTATGTCTGAAGACGGCCGTGAACTCTATAAAGGCAAGGGATTGTTTAAAAATCATTGCTTCTATTTTAATCGCAACCGGATAACCAAAATACAGTAATTGGTCGTTCGCCCGATTTCGATTGCCTATTGAATTCGGGCGAAACGCGCGGTCTTTCGGATAATCTCGTCCAGCTTCATCGTTTCTACGACATACCCATATTGCATTGCGATGACCAATATGCCTATTAGCCTTAAAGTTAGCCTTTGACTGCGATCTTACCCGATGGTAAGTGATGATACAGTCGCTGGACTCTATACCACTCTATACGACACTCTATATTACTCATATTTCGGAAAGCAATCATTATTAAAATGATGATGAATATTTTAGATGTCGAACACCAGAATGTGAGTCGCCAAGTCCTGAAATGGCGGTATCCTGGTGGCCAGCTCACGTGGACCAGTGCTCCAGGCCAGTGCTGAACAGCACCATGCTAGAAGATAACCTCTGCACTAATCTTAGCTTTACGGGCGCAATGATAGAGTGCAAAGATTGGATATATGAAAATAATAACACTGTCTTCTCTATGGTGCGTATAATCTATTTTTTATAGATACTACACCCGATGCAATTGCACTGATAACGCGCTGGTTTTTTTTTAATTTTTAGTAACATCATAGCAGAAATTTTAGCAAAAATATTTGAAGCGCCAAAAAGCCTTAAAATCTATAATTTCTTTATAAATAACTGTTACACGTAAGGCTTCAAAAATTATTTCCTATTTCTGATGATAAGACGTATAGTGTCTAGGTATGATGATGCAGGGTTTCTATTCGCGGCTTCATATTGGACTTGTTCGGCGGTAACTAAGTACGGTTACCAGTGAAAGAGCTGAACCGAGCATTCCTGGCGCCCTAGGCGAAAGAATTTTATAATTTAAAAAAACTATAGTAAGTAGTAGTAGTTTTGAGGGACGAGTGACCTAGTTGTGACAACGCATATAAAATTGCGATTGTTAAGCAACGTTGACCCAAGTCGGTAACTGGATGGATGACCGAAATTGGAGGTTCAAATTTGGCCTTTTCGTTTCCTTCGTGCCTCAGAGAGCACTAATGTGCTCTCTGAGGCACGAAGGAGCCGAAGAAGCCATCGGTCCCGGTTTATTATCACTAACATCTGATAATAATCGTCAAAAAACCTAGAGTTTAAATACTCATAGTCGAGTAGTATGCGGAAGGACGTGGGAAGTTGGGAACCCATCACATTATCATCCCAAGAAAACTCCGACCATTATTTGATTAATGGAAAGGGGTCACGAAATTCAGTAAACAGGAATGCGATGCAGAGAGAAAGTACATATTTATTTTATGGAGGAGAGTGTATACACCTTTTTAGCTATTACATGGAAGAGTAAAACTAAAAAAAAAATCTGTAGTTACTGTAATTATTTAAAAAAAATACACTTTCGACCTCGTCGATAGCCGCCCCCGTAATACGAGCGCCCTAGGCTGTCGCATAATTCGCCCCTCTAGTTCTTATTTATGAACGGGCCGGCCCTGTCTCATATAATATCTAATAACTATAATTAGCAGCATCAAATCTTAGGATACGCTTAGGTAGGTAGTTACCTAAGTAGACTTAGCCATTGAAATCATCGTTGTATTTAAATGATTAAATATCGCCCTACAAGAAATTAATTAGGTAGGTACATCCAAAAGCCTATGTAGATATTGAAATAAATATACCTAGGTAGGTAGGTACCTCGAGATAAAATTGATTGATCAAAACAAGTACAATCCTTGTTACTTTAGTAGCGGATTTATGATCGTTATGAGTTATCAGCTAAGAAATTATGAGCTATGATGGAAAGATAGGTACAAAGTATTATAAATACTAGACTTTATGTTTAAACTCCTTGTTGTATCGTTATTGCGAAGATTAATTTGAGATTAAAACAGATTAACTTTACAGAACTCGTACATAATCTATCATCCTATTTTGACTGTAACTTTTATTATACTTTGTATTAGTGGTTATGTTAATATTATTATAAAGAGCTCTCTTAATTAGAAGTAACATAGACGGCTAGTAAGAATTCATTTTCTGTGCTATGTGTATCTACTCCTGCAACAAGCCGTCACGCCATCCATTGATTATTTACTTCTTATACATATAACATTCATACAATATGATATTATTATTATTATGTTTCCTTTACGGCGAGTCTATTAAGCGATGAACGCCTGTAAGGTGCCTTGCTATTATATCTACTAGGTCGAGCCTATGATTTCTTTCTCGGTTCTCAATGGTACCAAAACTGTCAAAGATATTATCGCGGAAAGACTATAGAGCTAGTCTTTTACGCCACTCGTAAGTCGTAACACATCGGCGTGGATTTAAGGTTCTTTTTGATTCTTCGGCAATGATCTTTTTATATATATGGTCTGTGTTGTCCGGGATAAAAAGTAGTAGGTACCTAAGTCCACCTCCAAGCTAAGTATGGTCCAAATGACAAAATTAGTTAAGCGGATGGCCTTGAAAAGGTCAAAGATGTCTTCAGATCTTTCAGACAGACTTTCGCACGGCATTTATAATATTAGCAAAAACTTATTAGTAGGATGAATAATTTGATAGACATCAGTGGCAGACACACAGACAAACATGGTACACGGTATACTATGGGGTTTACCGTTTTAGCCATTTTAGTATAGAGCCAGTACCTACTGGCTCTATACTAAAATGGCTAAAACGGTTAGTACAGGTGTACTACGTGTATTATGTTCTCTGTGGTAGAGCGTAGAGCAATTTTTTTAAACCACTACCTAGCTACTTTTTCTATCTTTTCAGCTCAACTTAGCATGCCATCCGTGGAAACAGAGTCTGATTGGTGCTATGCACAACATTGGAATGGCTGTAGCAACGTTAATAGCTGGTTGGATGGCAGACAGGTAATGAGGCATATTGTCAGCACGATGGGTACCTTTTTTTTTATCCACTACAAGTTAGCCCTTGACTGCGATCTCGCCTGATGGTAAGTGATGATGCAGTCTAAGATGGTAGCGGGCTAACCTGTTAGAGGCATGGAGTTATATTAAACCCATACCCTTATTCGGTTTCTACGCGGCATCGTACCGGAACGCTAAATCGCTTGGCGGCACGTCTTTGCCGGTAGGGTGGTAACTAGCCACGGCCGAAGCCTCCCACCAGGCAACGGTATTTACGGTACGTACGATAGGTAAAGATTATGCGTTGGTCGAGGCAACGTGGCAGCTCCGACACCCTAACGAACTTAAAATATTCGGTTATTAGGAGGTCTTTCAAAGATACCTGACGTAAGTCAGGAAAATTCCGGTCATCTGGTCCAGCTAATAACCAAAGAAAGGAGAAGAACCAGCTAATAACGGAAAATAAGAGTTAAATTCACCAAATCCAATTTAATATGTCCTGCTCCAAGAATTTTCACCAAAATCGGGGTGGAAGATTAGTTCCTAATTAAGTATACAAATAAGCCCTTTTTTATTTCCAGATTCGGTCGCAGGCCTGTTATAATCTTGTGCTCTGTTGGATGTTTCATAGGAAACCTGAAGACCTTGGCCTCTTCTTATCCAGTATATATTACCCTTGAGTTTTTGGAAGCTGCTATATGTGGAGGAGTTTACGCTGCTGGTTCAGTTTTAAGTGAGTTTTATACATATCGTGATCTATAGATTGAAGAATTCGTGGTTTGAATTCGTCGAATGGATCGGTTGTTCAAAAATAGTGTGGTTGTGGGAAAACCATTTTTCGATTCAGGGATCCGTTTGCGTAATATTAAGCTTTAAAGTGCTATTTTTTGTTAGAGCCAGTATCCCCGAAAATTCTCCGAGCTACTTAGTAGAATCACGACAAAATTTTCGCATATTGGACAATATTCGCATATTTTCACTAACGGACAAGTACGGAACTCTACTTTGCGCGTGACCCGACACGCATTAGGCCGGTTATTGATTTTTATACCTCAGTTTTAAAAAGCCTTGTTCATATTGGACTACTTGTTTTGCAATTACTTTATATTATAATATTACCTAATAGAATTCTTGAGTTCTTGAGAACTTCTCAAGTTTCAAGTTTCAACCGGTTACACCGCTTGCATTTTATTGCGCGAAAATTGTATTCTCAAATTATTTTCTTTTCTTAGTGATCGAAATCGGAAACAAGAAAAACAGAATGCTGGCCGGAGTTCTATTCGCATATGCCATTTATATGGGCGAAGCTGTTTTCGCAGTGGTCGCAATGCTGGTGCCATATTGGAAAACTCTTATACACATTATATGTAGTCCGGCCATTCTATTCGTCTCCTATATATTCCTTGTCAGAGAAAGCCCACGATGGCAAATTTTGAACGGAAAAGTTGTTCAAGTAAAGAATACCCTAAAACTTATAGTTAAAACAAATAAACTTAATGTTAAAACTGAAGATATAGATAAATTGGATGAAGAGGAACTTATTAGCACTTATAGTATGGAAAGTACTGAAAAGAAAGAAGGGTTTAGAGAAGTATTCAGGTGTAAAGAAGTTCGAAAAAGGTTTCTCGTAGCGACCGCATGTCGGTTCACCGTCACATTCATCTATTACGGTCTGCTAATCAATTCGGTATGGTTGCCGGGGGATAAATACACGAACTTCCTGCTTGGAGCTATCATGTCCTTCCCTGGGGAACTGATGTCAATGTATCTGATGAACAAGTTTGGGAGAAAGAAGCCACTTATATATGGATATTTGTTTAGCGGGATAGCCTGCATAGCTTGCGGAGTTGTTCCTGGGTGTAAGTATTTAAAGCTGTTAAGTAAATTAAAAATATAGTTCAACGATCTATGTACTACATACTTGATTGATTTAGTAGTGAAATAAATCAGAAGATTTCTCAATTTCACACTATCTGATAAACTTTCTATCACACACTGCATACTGTCATGCCATGGTATCTCATGTCGTGTCTCTGTCTATTGTCTACCGTACTATTCATTTTTATAATTATCTCATATTTGGAAAAAATGCGTTCTTCATCTTCAATCTTTACAAACTTTGAGTGTTTACACATGAGAATTTTGCGAGTTATCATTGAAATTAAAACATATCTATTGTTATCGAGTAGGCACTACTAAATGAAAATTTAATATTGACATTTACTTAAAGTGTAATAAAAAGCATTTCATATCTCTAATGTTGTCAAAAAACAATAACACCTGAATTATCTTAACCAGGAAACTATATGCGTCTTAGGTACATCGCCGTAAGACTACTTTTTTTTTACTATTTATGCTGTGGTAAACTTAAATTGTTTAAATTTTGGCTTAGGTACCTACATTAAATAAAATTATACTTAGTTTATTTTTTGTTGTTTTGGTAGCTTTTAAAGTTTATTTGATGGTTTACGTACCTAAGTAGTTAGTTTGCTATTTCAGTCTTTTCAATATTGTGTAGGTACACATAAATTATAATGTATCTAATACTAATAAAAAGATAACAATTATTATTTACAGAAGAGAGTAGTCTTCTGTAAATAATAATTGTTATCTTTTTATTGACAGCAATTAAAGCATAATATTATGCTTCATTTTATTTGCAGCAATCACATGGCTAAAGATATCCCTGTATCTGATCGGGAAGCTGGTGACATCCGCGTGTTACACCGGCATCGTCACATACACCATGGAACTGTTCCCCACCAGCGTAAGGGGATCGCTGCTTGGATTATGCACTTTGGCCTCCTCTGTGGGGAACATGGTGGCTCCTTTGACACCAGTGATGGTAAGATCGCAACCATATGCCTACTCAGATACAGGTATACCACTTTTATAAGTCATACTACTTGCGACAAATGGCGGAGAAAAGCAACCTAACACCGACTACATCCGAATGTGAACACCAATGAATTACTGACCTTATTGCTTGACGTTAAGATTTTAAACACAACGAGGTGACGAGCACGAGTCTCTGACTCGTGCTATCTATCTATCGTGTTGGGACTCCGAACATGGCGCGTAGGCAACAATGAATAGCGGATGGACGCGCGCTATGATTGGCTAAGATATTTTCGCACCATTCACAAATAAGATTTCTGCGCAGGTACATCGGCGTTGCTTATTAAAGTGGTATATCTAACTGTAACATTAATACCACTCAGAATCAGAATTTATTTATTGCAATACATAAGTACATCAGATATTATTATGCTACGATAGATAGGACAAGTGCAATACCAATATGCGTGCACCACTTTTTCATCGTATATACCTAGGTACTCGAAGTCGAAACTATTGATAGTTGATACTCAGTAACTTAGTATATAATAGTAGTTGAGCACCTAACATAGAATATAAATAATCAAAGGGTGTATTAAGACGTCATGTAGTCATGTTCCAAAAATGCTGGATTGGGGGAAATTAAGCTAATCTTGCTGCAACAATGGATATTAGCCAGAAAGACTGTACAGAAGATGAATGTGCCTCTAGTTTTCGAATTTTCAGTTATTTCAATCCATAAAAAGCTAATGAGCCTTCCGAAGCCAGCAATTTAAATATTTTTTGTTTGTTGCAAAACGAGTGTATAATTTTTTCAGACTTCAATATCACCAGTCTTGG
Organism: Erebia aethiops; assembly: GCA_923060345.2. NCBI lineage: Eukaryota > Metazoa > Arthropoda > Insecta > Lepidoptera > Nymphalidae > Erebia > Erebia aethiops. The sequence goes on along the minus strand of OV281093.1, from coordinate 4,605,138 downwards.
CTCCCGTCTGCTTTGGCTGCACAGCCGTCATAGCCAGTTGCCTCCTCATCCTCACTCCAGAGACCAGGGACCTTCCATTAATGGATACGATAGACCAAGTGGCAAGGAGTGTGAAAATTGCCAAAACTGACAAAGAAAACAAAAGTAAAAAAAATATTACGGAAAGCTTTGAGGATCGCAGAAGAGGCGAAGTGTTTTAGATTACAACAGAATTTAATATTGGAACTGCACTTGTAGATATGTAACTTAACGTAAGAAATTTCATAAATGAAAACTCGTAAGTACTTTGTATTAGGTAGTACTACTAATAGCAGAGTAGGTATATTTAGAATTTTTGTAGGAAAACGAAAACTGAAAGTATTATTAAGAATTTTAGAATTTTTTATACATGAAATGCTAATAGCTAATAAAGATTTTTATTTATCTGAGTTTTTTTAATATTCGGCATTGATACTGAGAGCCTTATTCATCGGCAAGTCGTAAAAAACGCACAATTAATTTGGAAATTTCCTGATTCGTAGTTCTTTTAATATATCAAATTCTAAAGATCTTACATAATTATACAAAATCTCTTTATGATCATATTTTTAAAGAAATAGTTAACCCACAGGTAATCTGTTTTTATAACCCTAACTTTAAGTCTCTTGAGTGCGGCCCTGTCTAAATCCTTCCTTACAGTTTTACCTAAGTGCCTAAATGAAATTATTATGCATCGCTTTGTTATTGTTGTAAGTATATAAACTGAAAAATAAATTGTTATCCTCCAAAAGGGAGAATTTTAATAAACTCGATGTTGATGAATAATATTTATATCCTTATTATATCAAAATAGCAATTTTATTTTCAGTACCAACGTAGCCTTAGATATAATAAGCCATAAATAAGCAAAGCTGTTGTTGATAGCTCTAATAAAAAACTGACATAACCCTAATTCCTTCAAAAATCTCGCTATGACATGAGTTTAGAAATATGACAAAACAAACAAAACATCAACATGATTTTATGACAGTAATACAATCAAAAATAAACAGATAAGTATGCATTAATATAACTTTTTATTTAGTAAAACTTACTAAATAGTAAATATCTTGTAACAATGCAAATATAAACATGATCTGGATGACCACACACATGAATAAGTATTAAAATTAGTTTTATATATGGCGTTGTCACATCATGAACTATCAATGGCGTCTGTGCTAAAACTGTGCTCATTTGTGTTCTGGGGATGGTCCTACATTTTGTCCACTAATTCGTCACCGAACAAGAGCCCGGAATGGCATTCCAGGATGGTGACCTTGGTGCATGGAAGTGTCGCGACTATAGTTGGGGTCCATCAATGTGGTATGACCTCTGTCGATCGATGCAGACTCACTAGTAAGTCAGAGCTTCAGCTCGAGAGGTATAAAAAGCCGATAAAAAAGTTACTTTATTTAAGCCACTCATGTGGGTACGTAGTGTCTGTCTGCTACGCTTTCACCGCCTATCTGTTCAACTGATTTTGACGGAATCTGGTATGCCTAAGGATAGTTTGTATCTCGGGGAAGGACATATGCTACTTTTTATACCGGTAAACTCAATGGTTCCCGCGAGACTAAAAACTCTTAATCCACGCGGACGAAGTCGCGGGCATCATCTAGTTGATAATAATTATCCGTCGACCGTCACAAACGGAACTGAGAGAGCAAGCTCTCCGACGACGTTCGGGGGCTTTACGCCGTTTGCTTCCCAAATCCGGCTCGTTGTCCGACTGTGTACCAATCGCATAGTCGACTATCGAGAGGTGCGTGGAGACGTCAACTTACATAAACTAGTTACTACGCGCGAAAATAATATGCTATTGCGACGCGTCTTGCGGTCAACTTCCCACCACTACAGCCCATTAACATCCCACTGCTGCGCACAGGCCTCCACTTTCAGAAGAGAGAGGGAATTAGAGCTTAGACCCACCACACTGCTCCAATGCGAGTTGGCGGGCTTTAACGACTATTATTGTGTCAGTGATAATAACCGGGACCAACGGCTAAACGTGCAGCTCTCCGAGGCACACCACATCTCCGCTCTCCGAGAGGGGGTGAAACACCGCCAACTTAACTCCGGGCTAGTACTGAGAATTTCTAGTCAGAAAAACCCAATACTCAATTATGCCCCGACCCGGGACTTGAACCCGGGACCTCGTCGACCGCAGTCGAACATACCAACCTGACTAGACCAAGTACCAACGAGGTAGTCAACTTCAGACGCGACTAAATAATAATTGGCGCCAGATATAATATTGTCCCTAGACCCTAATAGGTATACTATTTTAGGCCGACCCTGGTCATGAGACTTGTAATCCTCCGCCGAATTAGGTAAACACTTAAGTCCAGTACATTTTCTGCCTCGTTGGTCTAGTCACTAAGTAGTGTCTACAGCAACGAGGCAGATTTAACAAAAGTATTCAGTTTACAAATTAACTTCCAGTGAAAATATCACCACCCGAATACGCCCTAATGCTATGGTCGTGGGGCTACTTCGCCTTCGACCTGCTGTGGTGTCTGATGTACCAGAGCAACAGCTACGTCATCCTGGTGCACCACTTGAGCGCGCTGGTCGCCGTCAATATTTATATGAACAAAGACTACGCCGGCTGCACGTTCGCTTGCACGCTTGCTCTCATGGAAATAACCAATCCGTTTCTGCAAACCCGGTGGTAAGTATAAATATCATCTGTCTAGTTCACAGAAATACGATTTCGTGGTCTATTGTGAAAGTTAATAGTCGGATAGATACTGGCAACACTGTCCTATACAAACTACAAAGCTCAAGGCAAAATTTAAAAAAAAATTAGTACATTTGCGGATACCCGACCTTATTTTTTTTTAATTTCCCGCCATTTTGAACTTAGCTTTATAATAGACAGACTCTAGCTGACCTCAATTAGGATTACGAACGCTGCGCCTGCGCCTAAGGATTTACTTTTAAGTGGGTGGTGTTGGGTCAGCATGGATTTAGGTTTTTTTTATTGCCGGATGGAAAACTTCTGTAAAATTACTAGTAAAGGGGCTTCAGAAAAATAGGGCAGTTCAAAATTTGATTCGTAGATTTTTCAACTAACCACGTTTGTACAGGTTGCTGCGTTACGAAGGATATGGCCAAACATTACTCTTCTACTTGGTGGAAATAATATACTTCGTCATGTTCCTGACTATACGCGCAGTTTTCTGTACATACCTCATGTTTGAGATGCTCACCTCGGACTTTTACGACACGGACGAAAAGATTATATCATTGTCTTTGTACTTGGTGTCCCTTGTCCTCGTGTACGAGATACTTAGTTACGTTAACTACAAGTATAAACATAAAATTGTAAGTAAGTACTGTAAAGTTATTAGCTTAAATTAGGACTTTAGCTTTCGGTGCTATCTCACCTGATGTAGACAAGTAACAATGTATTCTGATGGCAGTGAACAAAGCTGGAAGAAATAGGAGTTTTTTTAAGCCCATTTCCCTAAGAATGAGTTTCTACCTACAATAGAATTATTAAGGCTAGGGTAAGCAGTGCTTTTATGCCTGTATGACCTGCACACCACTGATAACAGGCCTAATAGGCCTATATTACACTGCACTTTTCACAAGGACCCTTATGTGCCTTAACCCTGAATCAGTGTAATGTTTTAGGGAGAAAGGGTCCCTAATTTGGTCCTTAATGCTTTGTAATAAGCTGTGAAAAGTGCAGTGTAATAGGCCAATAACCTGGCTGGCTATCGTAGTCAATATTTGATGGAAATAACTTATATTTTCAGGTAGTTTAAGATTCCAGATCCATTCGCAAGCCATAGGCTGAAAAAATCGTTTGCTACCCTAAACAATTCACAGAATTTACTATAAATTATGAATCATTTATTTTTGATTATTTTACTTTTTTGCAGGAGGAATTTAAGGGTTTTGCCAATGAAGTGGGGATAGTAATAGATCTAAATGAGTTACCATAACTTTTGTATGAAATTTATTAAAAAATGCATCACTATTTACATGTTTGTTTTTATCTATGGTCGCTATTACTAAAATCCAAAGCATCGCAGATTATAAACAAAACTTACAGCTGATATTTGAAAATTATGTCCAATAAGGTTTAATTTTTTTTTCTATCCACAAGTTAGTCCTTGACTGTGATCTCACCTGATGGTAAGTGACGATGCAGTCTAAGATGGTAGCGGGCTAACCTGTTAGGGGCATGGCAGTTATGTTAAACCCATACCCCTATTCGGTTATTATTTAATCTATTATTTAAAAAATCCCAGCCCATTTCCTTCTTAATCTCTGGGAATAATGCTTGAATGTAAAGGTAATATACCACTACAGATTAGCAACAACAAGCAGTAAGATAGGACAAAATAAACTCATAGCATACTCTTTTCTTATCTTACAGTACAGGTTCCTTAGGATCAATTAGTGCAGATCTTAAGGCAGTTTTTTCATTGGCAAATAGTATACAAGCTTATAGCCTCGGACATGTAGGACAGATGTAATACTATTAGCAATAATATATCAGTGTCACATCGGTCAGTGGAAAAGTGTCATAGGTAGCTCCATACATTTCAGTACCCACATATTGGTGAGTCTATTGCGGCAACAATATTATCAGCCAATGAAAAAACTATATATCAACTATTTTTCTAGGTATTACTGCTTATTTTTCTTACATGTCTCTGTTGGGCATGCCAAGGCTGTATTGAAGTTATAGTTTAAAACCAGGATCAATCTCTCCTACGATTCCCATAACCCCTCCTATCCTTCCATGAGGAACGCTTGTTCCTACTTTCTCTCTTATACTTGTCATCTTTATATCTATATTCATTCTGACCATGAGGCTTATTATCCTTAGGTTTGTAAGGATGATGTCTGTGTGACCAGTTACCCTGTAAACTGGCCATTACTAACTTATCATTTTTCTCTGGCCTCTGCATAGGCATGTGGCTTGGTCTAGGATTGTCCTCCCATAGTTTTTCAGTCATGTCTGCAAACTGTTTTGTGATATTTGCTTGGCCATTAAAGTCAGGAGTTGGTGGAACATCTGTGTAACCGCGTACAGGAGGAGGAAGCCTTGTCACTCTACCTCTTGTATCCAAACTCAATGCTCTATGAAATAGTGAAGTGCCGCGGAAAAGAGCTATAGCGTAGGGTACTGACACTTCATGGCAGAATGTTATAAACGCAAAGTTCTTTTGACGCCCGTCACGATCTCTTGGAATTCTTACCTTTTCTAACGGTCCTGCCTGTAAAAATAGAGAAGTGTTACTCAAGATGGATTGCTCTTGCTACACGGTAAGGTAGACTTCCAAAACTAATTGGTGACTAACAAACCTGTAAAAACAGCTCGTATAACAACTCTTCAGTCACTTGTTCAGCTAAATTGCCACACCAGAGCGTTTTGTTGTCCTCCTCAATCATTTTGCGTGATGGATTTTATTTGTGGAAGTTTATTCTCTCAGAGCATAAGGCAATTATTGCAGATGTTGCGCCGGTGATTTACAACTGATTAAGTTAAAGAATAAAATAAAAATAAAGATTTCCTTGGTTTCTTTCCCGTGACGTCCAAATTGGCATTATTACATTTCACAAATCACAATTGACAATTCACAACATTTGTTTACCAAAGAGTTAACCAATAGTACTTGTACTACGTCATACGTGTTGTTTACGATTTTACCCTTTCAATGTACTCTGTGGATTTTACGTGATTTTTATACATTTTACAATGCAAGCAATATGTCACGACGTAGACAGAGAGAGGTATACAGACCAATCCATATTTCCTTTTCACTCCCACGTAAAAGAGATGCCGTGTTGGGATGTTTCCCAAGATAGAATGAGAAAAAAATATGTTTTTTTCCATCCCTTTCTGCGTGTCACGGGTTTAGTTTGTTTTGTTCCTATTGTGCTTGGTGCATTGCAGCGGTTTACCTATTATTACCTATCCCTTTCGGTTACACGCTGGCATTCCTGGCATTGATTCTAGAGATTTAATTATGACACGACGTATGTATCACCGAGGACCATAGAGACCCAGAGACAAGTTAAGAAGACCAGAGACAAGCTAAACAGCTGAAGACCATTGATACCACCATGGAGGTAACAAATTACCTCCATGGATACCACTGACTATTTTGTCTCGGCCTCTTTATCCATTCCCTTTCTTTCTGGTTGGTGATCCTTTCTTATATCTTAATTCATGTTCCCTTTTGAGTCAACTCCCGTTCTGATTAGCCAAAATATATCGCGCGCTCAAACAAATGTGTATATACCTATGCAGAGAACAGTCTTTGGTTCTCTGTTTTTTGAAACTGTAGTCAAATGTCATTCATTTGTCAAAGGTTTAGATCAAAGAAAAGAAGAAGAAGACCTCTATTAGATCGAATCGAAGTATTTAATCTGAGGTCAAAGGTATGTTCCGATATACACTGCGAGCAATGTTCAGTCCTATATTTACTTATTTCTGGTTCAGTTCTCTTACTTTCTCTATGCATAGATTGATCCTATATTAATAATAATACAAAAATTAAAATCATTCAATTAAATTCGATACAATTAGCTCTACGCGTCTAGGAGTTCCAGTAGTGTTCGTCGAAGTATACCTTCAGGTCACTCCACCAAGTCTTGAGGTAAGATCTCATCATAACTAACAAAACGAGCCCAAATTCGATACACCTAGCTCTACGCGTCTAGGAGTTCCAGTAGAAGTCTTCGAAGTACCTATACCTTCAGGTCACTCCACCAAGTCTTCAGGTAAGATCTCATCATAACTAACAAAACGAGCCCAAATTCGATACAATTAGCTCTACGCGTCTAGGAGTTCCAGTAGTGTTCGTTGAAGTATACCTTCAGGTCACTCCACCAAGTCTTGAGGTAAGATCTCATCATAACTAACAAAACGAGTCCAAATTCGTTACACCTACCTCTATGCGTCTAGGAGTTCCAGTAGAAGTCATCGAAGTATACCTTCAGGTCACTCCACCAAGTCTTGAGGCAAGATCTCATCATAACTAACAAATTGAATCCAAATTCGATACACCTAGCTCTACGCGTCTAGGAGTTCCAGTAGTGGTCGTCGAAGTATACCTTCAGGTCACTCCACCAAGTCTTGAGCTAAGATCTCATTATAACTAACTAAACGAGCCCAAACTCGTCACAGCTAGCCCTCCTCATCTTGGTGTTCCAGTAGTAGCCCCCTGCTGACCCCACCAAGTCCGGAAGTAAAGACTTACTAATACCTTACAAGTTACCAAGTTGATTCAACGCAGCTTGTCCGTGCATGCGTGTGCGTGAGAATGAAGCATGTGTTAGTGCGATTTCTCATTTCATACCTATCCGTTTTTCAAATAGAAATACCTCCTTAAATTGACGTCACACCACAGATCACTCATATACTAGTCCCTGGCGTCACACCTTACAGTGCTCGCACTTCGCAGTGTATATCTTTTCTTGGTTTTTGGCTTTCAGTAGTACCAAAACAGTGTACATCGGAACATACCCGTCAATGTCATCTGCTGTCTTCTTTTCTGTCAAGATCACGTAGTACCTAGTACTTAATCTGTGGTCAAGATTCAGAGCATATTTCAGAGCAGATTCAGAGAGTACTTGCACAGAGACCAGAGTACTTTTTATTTAAGAAGGGAGTACTTGACTCTGTGTAATTTTGTTGGATTTTATTGCTGGCTGCCGATTTATTTTCAAAATACTATAAATACCAAATCTTTTCCTTTCTCACAAGTTCTAGTTAGCATAACATCATTATCCATAAAGAGTGAGCTACAGGTGAAGATTGCCGCAGAAGCCCTAAAATGAATCAATGTGTACGTACTATTTGACGAGGATAACTTTGAACAGCATTATTAACGTTACTACGTAAACGTTTTGGATTGCTTTTAGTTGAAACCCTGTGGAGCATCATGGACGACTCCAGCAAATTCCAGCAAATGCAAGATGAAATGTCCAGGTATGGTAGTATATTTCCTTAGTAAAAGTCTTTTTTGATAACTTCCCCAACGCAATGACAAGGTGGTTCGGCAGTGGTTTTTTAAAACCCTACTGGCAAAGCTGTATTTTTTAGCATTCTATCTCAATACATACTACATATTTAAACAAAAAACTATATTAGGGTTATGAGTTTCATTTGAACTGCCATACCCATTCCTAGTTAGCTTAAATCTCCAGGCGAGATAACAGTCAAAAGTCAATTTTAAATGAATAAACAATGTTGCTTCTTTGTCAATTTCATTTAATTAAAATATATTCAAATGATACACTTACATAATTTGTATATGTAACATGTTTTATTCTATTTATTTGTTCCTTAATTTGTGAGGGCACAAAGTTTATTAAGAGTCAAGAAAGTTAAGTATATTACCTACCTGCAAAGAAACTTTTTTATTCAAAAGTGCTTTCAAATTTTCAATAGTATGGAAAAGAACCAGTAAGAAACTAAATAAGTTTTATAAATAGATTTTTGTGATAGCATCTTTATATCAAAGCATCTGAACGGCTGGATGAATTTTAACCAAGACAACCAACCAAGACACCTCGTCTTTCAACTTAGTTCAACTTACTTCATTCCAAAATTCTGTTTTTATAAAATGAAAATGGCAGCTGTACCTAATACAAACAAAATATTGGTTAAGACAAAAAAATTGGCAGTCAAAGGGACTCATAGGGTAAAAGCTATCTTCATTCAAATTTCAGCAATCAATTAAAACATCCACAAATACAAACTTGCAAACATGCATACACATAGTGAAAGTTTGCATTACATCCAAACTTTCACTTTGACAATAATATAGTGTATGTATGTATGTACCTATATTAAATATTCTTTATTATACACCACAAAAACACAAAAGAAACAAGATACAAGATACAAGAAAACTTAAAATATACGGACAATAAGGCAGTCTTATCGTTAAGCAGTAATCTCTTCCAGAAGTCTTTAACGCTATGGAGAAAATGAAACCTTCGAAACCTGAACCAAAAACCTTCAATCCACGCGAATGAAGTCGCGGGCATCAGCTAGTACAATAAATAAAATATATAAAATAGCCTTTTATTACAGAGCTTTTTCACACATTTAGTTTTTACAGATTAATATTAATAAATTAAGTCTTTTAGTTCTGTGTGCCTCGCTGCTAAGGCCTTCTCCAGCTCTCTCCAGTGTTTGCCATTTAGTGCCACCCTTCTCCAGAATGGACCAGCTGTCAGCTTCAGTTCGTTCTCCCAACGTCTTTGCTGCCGGCCCTTGTTTCTTTTCCCATCCCGTGGCTACCACTGTGTAGGTAGTACAATATATGATTGTAAATTATTCAGATTCGAGGCAGAGATATCAGGCTCAGAGTTGGTGGCAATGCGCCCAGTGATTGGTGCAGCCACATTCGGAGTGGTGCAGCAACAGCTAGAGCGCGCTCTGCCGCCGCCGCCGCCGCCGCCCGCGCTGCTGCAGCCGTTTGACGTCATGGGCGCCAGGCTTATGTACCCCACTGTGCCCCCGCCACCGCCACCGCCTTCTATGAACCCCATGATGGTGCCTGCCTCAGTGAGTATGGTATTTTATCAACCAACTCCTTCTGTTTACAGTTTCATCACTTAGATGATTGCATTTTTTCTAAAAAACAAAAATTATATATGTCACCGTAAGATTGCAAAAACCGTTAGATTATAATTTAACTAGCGAAATTGTAAACTAACGACAGATTGTGAACCGTTCAATGTTCTGAGTGTCAATTTTTGAAATATTCATTGTATTTACGTTTTCTTGTCTCGCATCGAACATGCGATGACGCGGCACTCACTACTGACGGCACTGCGACGAGCGCTTGGGTCTCGTCGATGCGCCCGTTTGTGTGAGTGAGCTGTTTCGAACGTTTCTGGTATTACTCAGCCATCAATAGCTTTATTTCAGGCCATTAATGTAATATTACTTCATAATTCCAGGTGCAACGGCTGCGTCCGCCAGGGATGCCGGATGGGTTCCCAGGCCCCATGCCGTTCTTACGCCCCGGGCTGCCGGGCCCGCAGTTACCGCCGCCGCCCAAGCAGCAGCCCGCAGTGCTGTCCGCGGCACCCAAGCTCTATAAACAGCCCAAAGAGGACGAGCCCAAGAAGGAGAAGAGTGAAAAGAAGAGGGTATTTTCACTTTTTGAAGTGTAAAACTTCTTTGGGCGTGTTGAACACTTTGGTAAAAACCAGACCAGGGAAAAATCAGAAATTATAAATTCCTAAATTGACCCTTCCGGGGATCGAACCCGGGACCTCCGCACGTTAAGGCAACAGCGCTACACACTGCGCCATGGAGGTCGTCAAAATTCCCACAACAAACTCAGCCGTTTTTTTTTTATTATCACCATCTCACAATAATCATCTTAACTAAGGAACTATCAGAGCCATTAGAGCAAATTATTGCCAAGCTTCCTTGTCATTTAAGTAGTCCTTTTTCCAACAAATGAATTGCTAATTTTACTAAGCCTAGAAGCAGGCATTATAAGTTTATTTTTATTTCAGCGGCAATATTACTCAGTAAACACGCCATTATGTGCCGAATACTAATGGTATAGTGCAGTGTTTCCCAAACATTGTTCTGCCATGGCCCAGTAATTTTCACACTGCCCCTTCGTGACCCACTTAATACTTTTAAACCCAAGCTGGTTCCATTAGGTAAAATAATACACATTTATTAATACTACATATTTTGGTATCACCTTATTTTTGCTTATTTTTAAGCTGCTGCTTATTTTTCACCAAAGAATCCAACTTCATGGAAAATGACGAAAGTTTTAACCTAAGATCTGGTTCCACTTCAAGTCTGTTTCTATATTTATTTTTAAGGTAAACTAGTGTTGAAAACCCAGCTTCACAATACATATAAGTTGTGACAAAATATTGCGTAATATAAATTACGATGCGTCGATCGATATCAGGTATTATTTTTAAAACAAGGCGGGAATGTTGCGACCCGTATTTAATTTTGATGGCCCGGTACCGGGTCGCGACCCGGCTAATGGGAAACGCTGGTATAGTGTATGACATTGACAGAAACGTGAGCGGCCTCCGTCCCCGCCGCCGAAGCCCGAGCCGGAAGTAGTGGAGGCTCCGCCCCCTGCGCCGCCCCCCGCGCCCGCCCCCGCCCCCGTCGCGCCTGACACCGCCGCGCCCAAGGCCAAGAAGGAGAAAAAACATCGGAAGGTAAGCCATCTCTCTTTTTTTTTTGAATCGTGATTTGAAAATTCGATGAAACGAAAAAGCGACACTAAAAAGTGACAAACATTCATAATAGGAATTAGCCTGCGAGAGAATGAGAAAATATAACACAAGTTATACTGATCTCTTTCTCTCGTAGGCTACTAGTGAAGTTTCACTTCTGCTGTTTGTGAATTGGACCCTGGAATAACACAGGCTACTTTTTTATTTCCCGCGGGAACCGAAAAACCCACACGGGCGAAGTCGCAGGCTAGTATCAGCCAGTTTCATATATTGGCTGACAGAAAACATTTTTTCTAAAAAAATGAGTTCGAAAGTTAAACTTCCCCGCCTAGGCCAGTAAAGAATGTATGTATTTTCATTACATATCATAAGTTTGAATTTGGAATCTTTCTTCCTGAATATCTTGTAACTTGTTATAATGTTCTTTGGCCTAAACAGTTTAAATTTGGAACTCTACCGTATTACGCGTTCAGCACTGACAGCGCAAACAAAATAATTAAATATAACTAATTTAACTTTAAATATTTCTTAAGTAGGTTGCTTTTTTATTCACTTTCTTTAAATTACATAATATAATATTTAAAAAAAAAAGTCACTTGTTTCATTTTTTAGAAAAGCACTATACACACCTCGACCGGGAGAGCATTTCTGGTCTCGTATATAGCCGGTCTCGCGTAGCTCGGCCGTCTAACTAACACTCGACCAGAAAACGCGTACTTCCCGGTCTCGCGATGTAATGTACTATTATTGCAAACCAATTAAATAATAGCCCTATTATCATATGTTTGCAGGTGGTTCGCACGGCGGGAGGCCAGGTTTGGGAAGACGTCACATTGCTGGACTGGCCCGACGACGACTTCCGAATGTTCTGCGGGGACCTGGGCAATGACGTCACTGACGAACTACTTGTAAGTTGTACAAGGATCATATTTTCGTTTTGAGTAAAGGACTACTTAAACGACAAGGAAGCCTGGCAATAATTTGCTCTAATGTCTCTGATAGTTCCTTAGTAAGAATATTTGTGAGATGGTGATAATAAAAAAAAAACAAAACCCGGCTGAGTTTGTTGTGGGCTCTTCTCAGACCAGGGCGCGTTTGGAACCCTCGTAGCTTTAGTTTTAAGATACCGTTACCCATTATCACCATCATGCTTTTTAAGTAAGTAATTTTTAGACGAAAATAAGTGTACAGGGGCTATATTTAATAAATGACTTGAATCTTGAAATCTTGAGTATGCTGCGTAGGCTTTTTAACCGACTTCCAAAAAGGAGGAGGTTCTCAATTCGGCGCGTATGTTTCTTTTTTTTTTGAAGTGAAAGCTTCTGTAGCCGCGTTGAGCACTTTTTGGTAGGGGGTAAAATTGTGGATTCGCGTCACCGACATGCTCGCGAACAGCGAGTTGCTCGCGTTGTTACGAAGACAAAAGGTCTTAAATGTAAATATACTACATTCGAAATTAAACTTTAAATCCTTAATGTTAAGGTTTATATTTTAATAATCAAAAAAACAAAAAAATACAATACAATAATATTCGTTTTCACTTCTATCGGCAGTCCCTAGTTTTTTTCAAAACCGTTTCTTAGCTGATGTCTACATCATAGAAGGAAACTACCTTCCAAATTTCAAGTTTGTATGCTTAAAAGGTCTTGAGATATCGTGATTAGTCAGTGAGTGAGTGAGTGAGTGAGTGAGTCATTGGTATTTCGCTTTTATTTATATAGATAATCTATACTTCTATACTAATATTATAAATGCGAAAGTTTAGATGTATGGATGGATGTTTGTTACTCAATCACGCCCCAACAGCTGAACGGATCTGGATGAAATTTGGCACAGAGATAGATTATAGTCTGGAATAACACATAGGCTACTTTTTATCCTGGAAAATTAAAGATTTCCCGCGGGAACCAAAAACCCCAATCCACGCGGACGAAGTCGCGGGCGTCAGCTATTCTTATCTTATCTTACTTCTTATCTTATCTTACTTATTTTAATATTATAAATGCGAAAGTTTGGATGTATGGATGTCGGTATGCATGTATGGATCAGCTAGTAATGTTGCATACAATATAATATTGGAAATAAACGAAATTAAATTGTCGAAAAAAAAAAAAGATGCCAAAAGTATTCAAACTTCAAACTCTTTTTAGTTAGATCTGTCCATTTACAGTTATTAATGGCACTTAAAATGTTTTTTTTTAAAAGAACTCAGATTTATTTATTTTTGTAATAATTTGTTCCAGACGCGAACTTTCGGGAAGTACACCTCGTTTCAAAGAGCCAAAGTGATACGCGACAAGCGAACTAACAAAAGCAAGGGCTTTGGCTTTGTCAGCTTCAAGGATCCCGGGGACTTCATCAAAGCCATGAAAGAAATGGACGGTAAGTTCATAACAAAGTCTAAACATCTATACATTTAGCTAAGGGATTAGGAGCAGTTGATTCAAATAGCTAAAGTTATATGGGCATAAAAAGAGCGTAGGCTTTGGCTTCGTCCCGGGGACTTTATAGTTATTTTGAACATCTATTCTTTGTTATGCTTTCTTGGTCCATATTGTCAACCGATTTGTATGAAATTTGGTATATACATAGGTTATGTCTCGGCGAAGGACATAGCCTACTCTTTATTTCGGAAATTTTAGAGAGTTCCCACTGGATTTCAAAATGCTTAAACCACGTGGATGAAGTCATCAGCTAGTACATATTGTATTGATTTAGTTTGAAATATAAAGAGATTTTGTAGGGACCTCGTGGTAACTTTGAATTATACAGAGGTTCGAATTATCGCAGGTTTGAATTAACAAGAGTCGACTATATATGTAGGTACTCGATGGGCCCTTTAATAGAAAAAAGTTGGGCACCCAACTTGTAGTGCATGCCCCTCACCTGTATAAGCCTGTCCTTGTCCCCGCCATAGCGCTGTCCCGCTTTTCAGACTAAATGGCGTTAGTAAAATAAATTAACATTCTTTGTTTGACAGGGCCCGTCTATGTAAATTGAGGTATTTAGCTTGTAACTAATATGCCGAACAAAATTGTTCCCAGGTCGCTACGTGGGCAGTCGACCAATCAAATTGCGCAAAAGTTCATGGAAGAATCGCTCCTTGGACATCGTGCGCAAGAAAGAGAAGGAGAAAGCCGCACTCCTCTCTCTTCTCATGTCGGGCAACAAGAGCTGATAGTGCTTGTGACGTCATTGGTCGTTTTACGTCACCTTAGGCGCAACTCACACATAGAGAATAAGTGGAGTCGAGACACAATGGATTTTATTTTTGATGACATCACTCTTTAAGTGTTTCGACTTGCGCTTTAGTTATTTTTATTTAGTTAATTTTATTATTATTGCAAAATAAAGGTTTCTATAAAGTACTTTGGTGTATTTTTTCTTAAATTTCACCAAAAATCACACTTCATACTAAAATTATTATAAATGCGAAAGTGTGTTTGTTTGCCCTTCAATCACGCCGCAAAAGAGCAACGGATCAGCGTGATTTATGCGTTGGTATAGTTGAGGACCTGGAGAGTGACAGGCCATTTTTATCCCGGAAAATTAATGAATGCTCGTGGGAATTCAAAAAACTTTTTCCACGCGGACGAAATCGCGGGCATCAGCTAGGTTAAAACCCTTTATTTTAAAGGTTAAGTAGAATTTACCCTTTATGTAGCTGCTAAAGCTATGTAGGTACAGACTACACAGTAGTATCTGAAGAAAATTAAACTAAATTAAAGGTAAAATAATAATTTATTATTTACGATCATAATTTCTTTGGCTCAATATAAAAATCAATATAGCACAAACATTGTACTTTTCTTCTTAAATTTAGTTAAAGAACTACTTAATCGATACCCTTTGGTACTAAAGAAAAATGAACCTAGTTCCTTTTGTTTTAAAGCTCAAATAATAATAGCGCTCCAGGCTGTACCGGAAAATCGGTGGTACTGAATTCAAAACTTTAAATCATGAGCGTTGAGATTCATTCTCAGTTGCCAAATTGTTTCGACGTTCGTACATTCAAATGTCTCTTCGGTATGATTTAATAACTTCGGCTACTACTAAACTTAATTCAATAAAGCCTTATCTAAATGCATTTAAAAGTGATTATTGACGTCCAGAGTGAAGTTACGGTCATGTATCTCTAAGCCGTATTCGCGGTTGCTGAGGCGGGCGCGCAGCCGGGCCACGGGTCGCGGCCGCGTCCGCGGTGGGTGCACGGTCGTGGCCGCGGCTGCGTATTGTTTGTCGAGACAACAACGCTCGTCGCCTTCCGCTAGCCCGCTCGTGTGCGGACAGAAGGGGGTTGTGAAGTCTTCCACACAGTAGGCCCCGGATGCACTGAGTACAAATAAAAACTACCGTTTAAGTCTTATCACATCTATCGACGGCTTGAGCTTAGAGCTTTATGTATAAGGTATTCTTAATCCCGTACATACATAAAGCTTTTCTGGCCGGTTCAAGCCCTGTCAAGGTTTAGTGAGACTACCTAAGCTGTTTTTTTAGTTATTTTAAACCCATATCCCTAAACGGTTTCTACACAGCATCGTACCAGCACGCTAAATCGCAGACGCGCGGCCCATGGGCACTCTCACTGAGCACTGTCTGCCGCACGTTGATGGCTGACCTCGGCCCGAAGAGGCTCTCGACCACACGTAGCTATAATATAGCGTGTCATCAGCTGTGATAGTTACTCACGTCATAGGGGCGGGTTGTCCCAAAGGCACGGGCAAGGCTAACGCGCGGCCCGGGGGCACTCTCACTGACGGTCTGCCGCACGAGGTGGCTGATATCGGCCAGAAGAGGCTCTCGACCACACGTACCTATATAGCGCCTGGTATGTGATAGTTACTCACGTCATAGGGGCGGGTTGTCCCAAAGGCACGGGCAAGGCTGACGCGC
Source organism: Erebia aethiops (assembly GCA_923060345.2). Lineage (NCBI taxonomy): Eukaryota > Metazoa > Arthropoda > Insecta > Lepidoptera > Nymphalidae > Erebia > Erebia aethiops. The sequence goes on along the minus strand of OV281093.1, from coordinate 4,589,016 downwards.
GGCCCGGGGGCACTCTCACTGAGCACCGTCTGCCGCAGGGGGTGGCTGACTTCGGCCGGAAGAGACTCTCAGCCTGGTAGCAGATCGACCATACGTGGCTGCATAGCGCTTCGTCTGCGGAAATTATTGTATTAATAATATTGGCTTGGCTTACTCTTGATCGAAACCAGGAGCGCCAACCTCAACAGAGATTAGTCAACTGTGCAAAGATAGATTTATACAAATAATTATTTAATTGTTATACAGATACCTACTGTTTCATAGGTAAGTATTTGTTGTACAATATAGGTGAGGTATATTCGCAGTAATTAATTCATAAATAAATTATGACACTAAAACTATAATAACAAAAGAGAAAAAGTTGCACGCTCCTAGACTAGCTGTCTCATAGTTACCTACTCCGATACATATTATATTGTACTAGGTATCTGACATAAAAAAGTATGGTTAACTATACGATAAAGGTAGTTACGTACTAGGCGTGTCTTCACAATAGGGCTGGCTTCGTCCCCCATTGAGGCAGAAGTCCGCGTGTCCGAGCCTAGCGCCCTCCCCGTAGCGACCAGCGTTGGTGTGCAACACATGAACCGCCCTCGCGTCTCCGGGGTCCAGGCGTAACGCTGGCGCGGACCTAATGAGGGGGCGGGCTGGATCTAACCCTGAAGAAGAGAATATACGGCCATAAGCTGTGGCTGAAATCTGAAATTGATATGCTGAATTATGGGTATTGAGGATGATTTTTCCCCAAAGCTACTTATTTCTTTTATAATGATAAGTAGGTACCTAAGTATCTAATTTTTAGTTTTAAGATACCTACCGTTACTGATTATCACCATTATATTTTTTATATACCTAACTAGACGTCAATAAGTGTAGTGTACCTACCTATATTGAATAAACATTATTTGATTTGATTTGATTTGATTTAATATAAGTACCTATGGATTATTATCGGAAGACCTGAGGAATTAATATAATATTTGATCCGAGAGAAACCTAAGCTACTATGACTAGGTAGGTACTCGTAACTCATTGGTTTTAGAGCTTTGTTTCTGTATATGAAGACTAGAAAGCTTATTCAGTGTGAAATGCAAATAGTTGGCTAGGATGCATGCGGGCGCATGTGCTTCCTAAGAGAATGGCCCACACCGATGAGTTTATCGTGGCAGGCCTCAGTCCAGCGTGTCTTAGCGATCTTGAGGCCTTCATGATACCTACTATTTTATTAACATTTACTTACCAATAGTCCTTATCTTACTTCAGTCTGAAGTATAAATACCTACGTAGTTGTCTAAGATGCTACACATGTGCCTAGTCTCCACAGGCTCGGGTTTCAGTTTCAGCCTCTCGTTTCGGCGATTCTAAGGCCTCAGCAACAGAGCGTGGCTAAAAACTCAATTTATAACGTTGATTTTTGAGCTGGTTTTCGTACCAATAATCCTATTCAGTCTGAAGGTCAAATAGTTGGCCAGGATGCCGCACATGTGAGCGCCAAGGGAATGGCCGACACAGGTGAGTCTGTCGGGCCTCAGTCCAACCCGTCTCAGCGATCCTAAGGCCTCAGCCACACAGCGGGCGACTGGCCTCAGATTGTGCACGGCCGCGACGTAGCAAGGCGGCTGGGACAGCTGGCCCCAGTCCATCATGAACACGTTGTAACCGCCACGGCGAAGGTAAGCTGCAAGAAAATATATGTTTTTAAATGTCGCTATGTTTTTTTTATATTTTATCCTTACTAATATTATAAACGCGAAAGTTGTGTCACACATTGTGTGGATGTACTGTTACTCTTTCAAGTTTCACGTCAGAACGGCTGAACGGATCAGGATGAAATTTGGCACAGAGATAGATTTTATAGTGTGTGATAACATATAGGCTACTTTTTATCCCGAAAAATAAGAGTTCCCGCGGGAACCAACTTAAACTTAATTTATAGTAATTACTATAAATTAAGTTTAGAATCTAAATTATCTATGTAAACTCTGTAATTTTTTTTATCTTAACTATTTATTTACTTGAGTAGGTAAGTACATAATTTATCTATATAGATAGGAACGCACCATACCAAATAGATAAAAAGCCTTACTTATCGTGAAAATGTACTAAGCATTGCATTATGGGGAGTAATGAACTGCAGTGTGCGTTTATCGGTGAAAGTCATGGGAAATGCACGATGCACGCCAATTTGGTTGGCGCCGCTGCTTCTACTCGGAGACACTTTCACTTTAGCGCAAAAATGTCGCAAGTGAAGATGAGACAAGAATCTTAGCATTTTAAGATGCCGTACCAAAATGGTAAACTAAGAATCCTTAGTTACCTACTTAGTTATGGTGCGACTCAGTCCGTTTGGGTGCGTCCATTCGTTTGTCTGTCTGTCACAGTTTGCCTATTTCAGTTTGTTGACTAAACGATTAAAAATGGCAGAGAACCGCAGCATTTCTACTAAAAACTAGCAATAATCTTTAAAAGTAATAACTAAGTAGGTGAATTTTATTTCGCGGCCCCAATTAGAATTGATATATTTTGAGACTTCACAACTCAAATAATTTCAGCAAAATTTTATTTTATTAAGTTTCTTTCTAAGCCCTCGGTGGGCGAGTCTTGCACGTCTTGAACGACTCTCGCAAGTCTTGTTCTCATACATATTAAGTCTTTGCCGGTTCTATCCTCGCTAGTCGCTGAACAGGTCAACCTGGCATAGATGGAAGAAAACAATTACCATCTCTCAGCACTACGATAGGTAGAGTGTCGTCCCCGCCTGCATAGCCGTGAATGAGCAGGATGGTTTCATGCGACGGCTCCCAACTGCTCTGCCGGAGCCAGTCCTCGCTGAACAGGTCAACCTGAAAAAGAAGAGAATCTAAATTTTCACCACTGGTGAATAGGTAATCAATTTTGCTTTCTTTTTATAAAGTCCTACATAGCTAGTCGGTAGCCACTAGACGATGCCCGCAACTTCGAACGTGAGGTAGGTAGGTACTCTTGGGAATCCATTGATTTTCCGGTAGATAAACCTTCTTTAATGTTTTCTAGGATAAATCTTAGCCTAAGTCCACCTCCAGATTGCAAGCTAGGTATGTCAATTCTTTGTTTTTTTTGTAAGTAGTATGTACCAACTACCAACTTTATCGTATTAATTCTTGTCAAGTCTGCGTTATTAAATTGTAACCACTTTAGTAAGTTACTCATAATTGTACCACAATATTTATAAAATAGTACAGTATAAAAAAATATACTTATAATATAAATTGCAACCTGAGTAGGGTAAAAAATAGCATGAAATAGCGAACGGGTTGCATTAGGTAGGTTGCATTATAATATCGTCGCCTTACTGGTAAAACCGTATAAATGCACTTTTTGGTGGAATTGACTTAAAAATGCAGTTATATTTATTTTTTTCCGCTCTATCGACTGGTAAAACAGAATAATTGCTACGACGCACGGCTGCAGATATAGCCAGTTTGAAAAAGTTATAAACACCCTAAGAAAAATAAAATCATACTACTAATACAGCATAAATCATCCTTAATGCATGAACCCAATCAAGATCATACAGGTAAAGTAGCATAAATATGATTATAAGTTTTGACCTGTAAGTTTTGTTCTACGTTCTACAATTATTCTACAGCAAGAACCTAATAAATGCATTTAAGCGGTTCTGGCTGTACCAGGTGAGCCCGCTTCGACCTTATAGAAAGTGAGGCACCTGCCGTTGAATCAGAACTGTGCGAGCTGAATTGCACTTTATTGCGTGGCTATAAGAGTCGCTATTTATCTATTAGTTTTTGCGATATTCTGTGCCATTGCATTTCTATGCTGATGACTTAAATGATTTGGGTCTTTACAAAGATAAAGTCAAAAGAGATAAACATTAACCCCCTAAACAAGACAAAAGAAGATGTGAAATTTGTGAAGAAACACATTGCATACTTCCTTACCATGGAGTCCTACTACATAAGAAAGTCTTCCAAGTGTCTGTGCCTAGTTGCATCGTTATCAATCACGAAACTGCACCAGCTGTACATGTAAAAGTCTACCGAAGAGAACAGGACCTCAGTGTCTGAAATAACTTACAGGAGGATATTTTGTAATGACTACAATTTCAGCTTTTTTGTCCCTAAGAAGGATCAATGTATAACATGCTCAAACTACAATAAAGGCAATGATGACGAAAAAGCTGCGATATAAACGGAATTCGAGGAACATTTGGCAAGAAAGGAGTCCTGTAACTTGAGAAAAGCGAAGGACAATAAAGACTTTAGCCGTGTTACATTCGACTTGCAGGCTGTATTACAGATACCCTTTGAATTAGTCGGACAGCTGTACTATTATCAAAAACTGTGCGTGTGCATTTACGAAGCTGCACTGCCAAATGATGCTTTTTGCTTTTATTGGTCCGAAGTGAATGAAAAAAGAGGCAGGTCTGAAATTGGAAGTATTCTGTATCACTATCTATCCACTTGTGATGCCTTCCCATGTGACGGAAGTAGGTACATTCCTCACATAACAAAAATCTAAAGTAACCTGTTATACATGAATGTCCAACGAGCTCTATTGGATGCCACTCAAAATACAGAGGGAGCAACAAAGAGAAATACAAGAGGGAAATCACGCGTGAAGAATAGTGCACCTCAAGCAAGTTCTTATAAAGTTCTATCAATTATACAATTGACACAACTTTATACGAAACTTTTACCCATTACTGCAGCCAAAAAAAGGATCTTTTCGGTTTATGCAACTATAAAAATATTCCTGAAGAATACCATGGCTGGTATTCGTCTCTGTCAACTTATTCTGGAGCAGATCGTTTACCCAGCCCTGCCGTAGACGAAGAGCCGTGAGCTGAAGAATGACTGACGACCTTCAAGATTAAGTTTTTTTTACAGATGATTGATCGCCACACCTTCTTAAAAGTTATACTTATTATAGCTTCACACACTTAAATAAACACCTTAATGTTCAATAACTCATAATTCGTATTATTTACTAACAGTTAAATGGATTTAACCAAAATGAGCGTTATTTTAATTCATTCATAATTTTGTATGTAGTTATTGTAATAAATGTCATTCATTTTTTTAAAAACTTACAGTTAAAACCAGCTAAATGTAACAAAATACGGTTTTTTGAAGTCAAATGTCTAATAAAATTCAATTTCCGATATTGACACTGACTGGAATACATAAAACAATTATATGCGTGCTAAAATCAGCTTTCTAGAGTAGGTAGAATAGAAGATAGGGTACATTTTTAAATTACAGGTAAAACCAAGTAAATGCATGACCCTCTGAATATTAATTAAAATTTAATAGCTTTTCTTTAATAACACATAACATAAGAATATTTAACTAATAAGATGGATAATTAATGCACCACATTGCATAACTTATTTATAAGTTTTTAAGTTTTAAGTTAGTCAAATTTTATCTCAAACTTTAAAATGCGATTTACTCGAAATCACATAAAGTGCATTTAATCGGTTTTACCAGTAAGCCGACGATATGCACCTTGCACACTTACAAAACATAGCATTGTTTATGGAGTTATCACTTTATCAGTAGGTAGTAGGTCACATAATAATGTGATGTTTTTGCAAGTAGGTATTTATAATTACCATCCAATCGCGGGTGCGTGTTTTAGATCATGTAATTTTCTGTGATCCTACTTTGAAGGGACATAATAAATTATAGCGCGACATGACATTATATACAGTCTTGAGTCTTGACCTATGCTGACTGAAGTTACCTTTTGCATACTTAGCAATAGACCGTTGAGGCACCTGAGACGAGTTTTAAATTAAGGAAAGGAAAATGAAAAAATAAGTTCTATGATTAATTAAGACAACATCTTTTATCTACCTTAGCTCTTAATAATATTCATTTGATTAAGTATCTACATATGTTTTCACGGTAGGTAATGATTTTTCTCAAAGAATATTATTTAGAAATCGTTGTGGAATCGTTTTGGAAGAGCATTAGCATCAACTCACACAATAGGTACTTATATTTAAAAGTAGGCAGGCAGGTACAACTAAATTTAAGTGTCAAGTTTCCACTGAACGATTGATCGTTGTAGGTAGAGGTCAGACAGTGTGTGATTTCGCTAAAGGGCCAAGGTTCGGTGCTCATGTTTCACCAGATACCACAATAGCTGAAGGCGTGAGGTATTACTTACATGACAGCAATAATAATTACTTACAATTGTACAACAAGTTTCAAGTAACTAGTATTATAATGAGTAGGCACTTGGCCCAGCAGCAAAGGTGCTGTAACTATTTAGCTATGTTCTATGTAACTACCCAAAAACGAGATGATCCGTATTCATCTCATGACGTCTCACTCTCATTCCTTACTCATCCATAGACTTATTCATAAAGATATCCTATCTATTGGTGAAAAGTTTGATACAAAAACCCTTCAGCACTTTTGGAGATAATTGTTTTCAAACAAACATCATGCGGCGGGCTTTGCAAGTCTGAAACTTGCAAAGCCCGCCGCATGATGATGAAAGCCTTTAAAAATAAAATTAACGGGTAAGTAGTAAGTACTAAGTAAAGAAAGACCATGATGCACTAATGATACACCTAACAAGAATACGTTAGGCTAAGAGTACTTACTACTAACAGTATACCACTAATAGACTTAAAAACCGAGTGCTAATTTGGAAAATCCTAAAATCTTGCCTACCGTAATACCGTGTTTTGATTTATGTTAACTGTAATCTCACGTGGGAATTGGTAAGTGATAAAGATATATTCCACGGTCCGCGTGGAATAAGGTTTTTTAATTCCCACGGGAACTCCTTAATTTTCCGGGACAAAAAGTATCCTATGTCACTCTCTAGGCCCTCAACCTATGCAAAAATCACGTCGATCTGTTGCTCTGTTGTGGCGTGATTGAAGGATAAACCAACAAACAAACGCACTTTCGTATATTAGTCTATTCCAAGATAGTAGCGGGCTAACCTGTTAGGGTTAGGTATGTCAGTAATATTTAACACTAAACTATCATATCTGTGCCTATGTCCCGTATCGGTTTCCACTTTCCAGACCAGAGAAAATTCAGAAATTATATTTTTCCTAAATTGACCCAGCCGGAGATCGAAACCTCGTTTGTGAGAGACCACTGCGACAGGGTCGTCAAAAGAAAATTCGATTTTTGAGTTCATGAAGGAGGTTCCTTACTTACTTTAAATACCTAATAGAAGTTCGGTACTCGTGTGGTTCGGTTAAGTATGTTTGAGGTTAAGGAATTGCAAAGGTAGAGTCGCACGGACTTTTCGCCGTTATATTCACGCCTTGAGAATACAAAGTAGATTTTGTGTTTAGAAAGTTTTCTACTCATAAATGAAACAATTGTTTTCGTTGATAAGTGACTAATTAAGTGTTATTTTTTAAAAAGTTCCTGCAATTTTTATACATATAGGTAGGTAGATTACAATTTTTGCTTCAAATACAAATTTCTACTCTAGCACAGAATACAAATACTACTCTAGACTCTAGCACAATACTGTGACTCTAGACTCTATTAATACGCAGGTATAATAGAGGAAAATATTGCTATGGAAAAATAGTTAATTACATTAACTTTAGAAAAACTAAAGTTCTAAAATTCCGTTTCTTACAATGTAAGTTTCTAAAATTTCGTTTCTCATAACGTAAGCTAAAATCTTTAGAAACGTAGATTCTAGAGATCTTACATTCTAGATCTCTAGAAACGTTGAGCTTTAGCAACGTAAAGCTCTAGAAACGTAGGTTGCCTACCTCATTTTTAAAGGGCTCAGCTTCGGTGTAAAGATTGAGGGTGACATTCGGGTCTGGACAAGGCTCGCGCTCCCGGCGCCACACGCAGTCTTCCATCGTCGAGTTGAAGGCATCCGTGTTCAGGAATAGCGCTTCTTTTATGGGCTTTCTTTGGGCATGGACCACTGCGAAGAGGAATACAAGGTAGATATTATATATGAATCGCTGGCATTAGCGCAGAAGCTAGTGATGTGGGCTTCTTACTACTGTGAGGCCTCGGGTTCGATCCCCGGAAGAGGCAAGCAAGATTTTTTTTAAATTTATTAATAGGTAAGTAATAAGTAACTAGGTATATGTCTACTTTTTCACACTTGTTGGGAATTCATTTCAATAGTAATAATTCATTTAATAACCATAGCTATTATCGAAACCCTCTGGAAGATTAACGTTCCCGTACTACCTGTGGGCAGTGGGTCGCCGATTCCCAGCTGGTGCAAGCAAATGAAAATTGTACCATTTCTTAATTGACTCGGGTATGGACTGCTGAGAAGTTTCGGCCGTGGCTTGTTACCTTTTTCCATGATCATTGTTATTTTTTAAATTAGATATTATAAAATCTTTTAAAGGCAGCTATAACTTTTATAGGCAACTAAACTTCTATTGCCCTCTCTGTTATCGTTATGGTTAACATCCAGCACAGTTCATAAAAATTACGAAAATAAATATCACATTTTACATACCGCAAACAAATATTACCGCAAGCGGAATAATTGCGTGAACGCATGTCATCCTTGCGCCAAATGCAAACACTCCGACTCAGGCACTGGAGGATTAGCTACTGACACTGAATACTGTCTACTGACTGGCCAGCACTGGAACTGAGCAAACACGGCAGGTGAGCACTGAGCAGGGCCCACTACTGTGACGGGGTTACATTATGTGAATGCAATCACTGATGTCTACTGTGAAATATTGTATTGGTGAAATACGCAGGACTACGACATAGGTAGAGTACCTTAGTATAGTGAACGTGGGAAGTAGACACCTTAGATTTTCGTGCGAACCCTGCATGAAAATCCACACTAATATTAAAAACTAGCGAATGCCCGCGACTTCGTCCGCGTGGATTAAGGTTTTTCGGTTCCCGCGGGAACTCTTTAATTTTCCGGCCTACCTATGTGTTATTCCAGACTATAATCTAACTCTGTGTCAAATTTCAGCCAGATCCGTTCAGCCGTTGGGGCGTGATTGAGTAACAAACATCCATCCATACATCCATCCATCCAAACTTTCGCATTTATAATATTTATTTGATGCGAAAGTGTGTCTGTCTGCTACGCTTTCACGGCCCATCAAATGTACCTACCGTGTGAACTATTTTAGACTAGGTAGGTACCTTAAATAAATATTATACATACTTAATACTGCCTATTTTTAAATTGATTATAATAAGGCCTATTTAGTGCAATAATTCATAGAGTGCTTTCATATAAGATTTAGTTATAATAATTTACTTATAGTAGGTACCTACTTTTAGTACAATAGATAAGTAGATACTTAAATTAATTACAACTTCGATTATATAAGTTACTACCAGCTGATGATAAATTTATTGGAACGCATCGGAGTAAAATCAATAATATGCAGATATTAAAACATTCGGGTGTTAAGTATTTTGAATTACATCACAATGTGAGAGCAAAAAAAACAGCGAATTATGTGTTCAATGTGAATGAATGCCTATATTACGCATGTGTGAGTTCACAGGTAAGAGAGAGCGTGGTAGAGCGGGACACCGCGCGCCGCAAAGCCTTCGCAGCGAAGACGGTGCGCAGGCGCAGGTATCGTGAAGCCAGTCACAACTACGCGCCCCGCGCGTGCCCGCGTTTTCTTACCAGACCGAGCATCGCTCGTGACCCGTTTTCCGCTAACAACATAAATACAACCTCAAAACTAATACGCATATCGCTAGAAGCGATTTTAAACTTAGCCTGATACATAGAATCAATACGTAGTGTGAACACTGAAGCGATATTATAGTTAATTGTGTGAATGCCACGGTCCACAGCCTACGCAGCCGGCGGCGTTCCCCACCTCCGTTCATTCAAGGACCAGCCGTTGAACTCATGTTGCTACAACTATTGTATGTACGCAATCCTCACGATTTGGAAATGTGCCTAAAAAAGGACACGGAGCAAAGCGCATGAGCTGATGACTGTCCGCGAACCAGCGCCAACAATGTCAATCAGACAAAATACAGGCGAATTCACTAAACACAAAACACAACAACTAGGTAAACAGGGCCCGGAACCGGTCAACTTTCCACCGCGCTATCATCCGCCGCCACCTGCCGCTGCGGGCTCGAAACTAGTCACTGCAGACACGGGCGCTAAAGAGTTTAAACCTCCTAACGCTGTAAAACACAATCTAGATCCTAATAAATTGCAATATCCGCCAGGGATTCAAAGTTCTATGCCCATACTGTATCCTAGTGGTCCGTATCCACACGTGCAATATATTCAGGGTTACCCTATAGGATACCCAGTGCCTGCTGCTGCCCTTCGTGCGTTGAGACCTCCAGGTGAGATAATAACAAAAGCAATTGTTCACGAGCCCGTAGAGACCACGGCGCGGGCAAGAAGTGCCGACGATACTCAACGTGTGCAACGCAATTTAGAGGAAGAGCAAATTCATAGGCGATCTGCTGACATGCTCAAGTTCACAAAACGTATGGAATCTGATGGCACCAGACAGCCCACTGACCAAAGGCGACAAATTCAAACACTTTTAGACGAAATAAAAGCATTGAAAGAAGCCAATCGTCGTCTAAGTGAAGATAACCAAGAACTTCGTGATTTATGTTGTTTTTTGGATGACGATCGACAAAAAGGCCGGAAATTGGCACGGGAATGGCAAAGATTTGGTCGGTACACTGCCTCTGTGATGCGACAAGAAGTCTCAGCGTATCAAAGTAAATTGCGCGAGTTAGATGATAAACAGCAGGAGTTAATAAGAGACAATTTAGAATTGAAAGAATTGTGTCTTTATCTTGATGAGGAGCGAGAGAGAAGTACGTGTGTAAACTGCGGAAGAACTGCAGGGAGAGAAAGAGATGACGGTGATGGTAGTAGTAGTGGAACAAATACTGAAGAGGTAGCACGACCTCCAGCGTCTACAGCGTCGGTAACACATCCGCAACTTGCGGAGCGTACAGTTCAATATGTTCGAGATTTAGAGCAAAAAGTAAGACGTTTAGAGGCAGAAAAAGGTGTTGGAAGTGGGCTTAATGAACGGCCAGAAGCCGTAGTTCGTGCTCTTCAAGTACTAGAAGTAAGAGAAAGAGTAGAAAGGGAAAGACGAAGGCCAGCTCCAGACTTAGATTCTGGTGAACAGGCGTTAGTGCGAGAAATGTGTAACGTAGTTTGGGGTAAATTAGAAGAGGCACCACCCCAAGCACCACCTCGTTGATAGTGGCATGTATTACAAAAAAAGGTCGTTGATGAAAGAAGTGAAAGAAATCTGTTTATAATTCAACGTTTGATTGGAATTTGAGTCGATTGAGGTCATGGTGAACGAAGTCGGCCGCATGACCTACAGAATGCTTTAGGTCCGGCCTTGTTTATCAATTGGTTAGACTTAATGAATTATAACTAAGTAACTGAACTTTTAGTTGTTAATTAAAAACTTAAATAGCTAGGATCGCGTCTCGCTTGCCAGAAATAAACTAGTAAATTGCCTACATATTTGACAAAACAAAATGAAACCTAAAAGTACAAAATTAGGAATAAGTGTATACCTAAGTTTTTCAGTTGCCTTAGTTATGAACTAAAATAGTTGCCCTTAAAAATAAATGCCATAGTATTTTCAGTGCTATGAATAACATAAGTTACTATTACTTACTTTATTTGATATAAAAATGCCTATACTTTTTTTTTCATTAAGTTTAAGTGGATATTAGTTGTAATGAGGCTAAAGTAAATTATTAAGTCTGTGATTTGCCCTAGAACTAGATTTCAAATAACATATTGTGTACTTATCGTGTTTCTAACTACCTAGGAACTAGGTATGAAAATTGAAATGCTCAATGCCTTGCCTACTACATATTTTTATACTTAGGTATCTACTTTTAATTTCGTTTCAATAATTCTTGCATCCATGTTAGCAAAATACATTATACCTACCTAATAATCATTTTAACTTTGCTGTAAGTATATTTCTTATATTCATAGGTATCTAGTCATAGCCATCCCCTAAAAAATTAATTAAATATTACTAAATATTTATTATTATTACATATTTATATATTTATTTTATATTTATTATTATTGTATTGTATACCTATGTATCCAGCTCCATACATTTGCCTAACTTGCTGTAGTGTATCATGTGTTATATTGATGTGTTAATTTATTATTGAAGAATCTTAAAAATAAATTATTTCTGTTTTATTATTTTTGTTTTATTTTTAAGCTTAGAAAATTTTACGTTTTAAATGTGGCTACATCATCTTCCATTGTACATGTGTGTAGGTGCAGTAGGTTCCTATGTTCTATAATTACCTTTCTTAGTTTAGTTATGGTTTTTTCACTATCCTCAGATTTAACGCAGCAATGCAACATAATTGCGACACGTAAAGTATAAAATCATTTATTCAGTGCTTTGTATTTGTTATATTATTGCAAAAATCACCTAAATGAAAAATAATAACATATTATCGTGGTCCATTGAGTTGTTATTTGCGGACACTTTTGAAACTGCGTAAGCTCATTTTGCAATTAACTAGGTAGGTACTTATTATTAATAAATAATGTCAAACCAGTATTATTATCATTATCAAAATTTTTACCATAATATAAAGTTCTACCATCAAATAAAAGTTATGACTAATAATAGTAAGTCTTTAGTAAGTAGGCAGTAATAAGTTAAACTCATGTGCGTTGATCTATGATCGTTGTAGGTTCAATTAAATAGAGGTTATAAATTAAAAAGTTCTACCTACACACTTCCATAAATAATTCTCGTGAAAAAGAGATGATTGTCAATAATAATACAATGCCTTGCCATCTTGTCAAATTATTATTAACGCCTTCGTGTTTACAATTCTAGCCGGTTTTATTTGATAACAATGGCCGAAGATAAAGGTGAAGGACCTGAAGATGAGGACACTATTGGTGTAAATATTTGTATTTTGTTTTATGGCTAAGTATTGCTCAGACTGAGCATTTCAGTCATTTTCAGCATATAACTGTAGCTACCTGCCTATACTTGCCTTATAAATTGTCATCATCAATGTAGTCCAACCATCATGAGTGAGTTCAACCTACGATTAGGTGATAGTAGGCCTGGCCCACCTTAGATCAATTTTGTATTACTTACGTAGGTATCTATACAGTTGTCAGTACTCAGTACCTACCATACATACGATTTCGATATGCTGCTAAGCGCCGGACTTTGTGGCACCCTTGACCTACCATTATACCTACCAATAGACCGATACCGATAGATGGATAGGTATCTCCCTTATCTATCATAGACATGGGAGATTTAGGAACCAGGGATAGGTATCTCCCTGCTCCCATATCTATACACCTACCGATGATATTGATTCTTATTAAAAGTTAGGACTTGACTGCGATATCACCTGGTGGTAAGTCTGTGGTAGCCATGGTAGCACCCGGATGAGATGATACCATAGAAAAACCCTTTATCTATTCCGTGGATGATACATATGCTGTATAAAATCATACTTGCTTATGCTGGTTAAATTTACATAATTTCATACTAATATTAAAAATGCAAAAGTGTGTTTGTTTGTTGGTTTATTTGTTTGTCCTTCAATCAGGGTGCAACGAAGCAACGGATCGACGTGATTGTTTGCATGGGTATAGTTGAGTACCTGGAGTGTGACATAGACTTAAGACTACTTTTTGTCCCGGAAAATCGAGGAGGTTCGCGTGGCAATTTAAAAAAACTTATTCCACGCGGGCATCAGCTAGTTATATAATATATCCATATCCTATTCCTTCCTAGTATCTACGCAATGCCTAGGTACAGTTATGTTCATAGCAATAGCACATAAAGTTGACTTTTATTCACTAGAGTAATGACGTCGACAGGCTCGCAATTAACTCTTACTTATTTGTGTTTGGTCAGATTTACGTAGGCGGTCGCAGCGCGGACGGCGAACGCCACGGAGAGGGCTGGGCGGTGCTGCCAAACGGAGACTTCTACCAGGGCTGCTACTGCAGGGGCATGCGTAATGGGAAGGGGTTGTATGTATTTAAGAATGGTGCGAGATATGAAGGTATTTATTCCAACTAAGTATAGCCCTTGACTGCGATCAGGTAAGTGATGATGATATAAGGCGTATTGCAAGTATATTAAGCCCATGTTCATCCTCTTTTCCTCCTTGCCCTCGTCGCATTTCATTTTGAGTTGGGCTTCCTTGTTCGTAAGCGCCAGGACTTTCTTTACTGGATCTTCCTTGGCGAAAGATTAAGTATTTTAACATCCCTCTCGCCTCTGTGGGTCTACCTTTTCTAAGCGAAAATTTCTGATGGTATCATAGCAATTACGTCTTGCTTTTTAAGAAGAAATCCTCATAAATATTGTTGGATTAAATTTAAAGGCGAATGGCGAAAAGCGATGAAGTACGGGGTAGGAACGATGATGTACCCCGACGGGTCCCGCTACGAGGGCGACTGGCGACACGACCTGAAGCACGGTTTCGGCGCCTACTATTACCCCAATGGCGACATTTACGAAGGCGCCTGGTTCAAGGGCCGGCGACACGGCTTGGGGACGTATTTCTTCGCTGAATATCAGGCAAGTTGTGTCAACTGCTTTAGGTAGAGGCCACGGGACTTTTTCCGTGACAAGAAAACGTAGGTCTGCTCTGCGCGCCGCGTAAAATGACCTCTGGGTAGATTTCTGCTCTTACCTAAACAGCACACCAAACCAGTGGACTGAGAAGTATACAGAGGGCTTTTAAAGTGCACCTTCTATCGACCCTGCAAAGATCAAAATGATCTGACAATTTTGGTCACACAATGTCAAAATTGTCAGATCATTTTGATCTCCACAGGGTCTATAGAAGGTGCACTTTAAAAGCCCTCTGTATATTCATCTCATCTTTGGCAAGTAGGTCCAACTGTACCTTAGAAGATGTGAGCAGTGTACGTGACGTCACGTTCACTCATTCATTTAACTACCTAAGACGTTTTACTTTCCAGATAAAGTTTATGGGAACATGGGTAGAGGGAGTAATTGAAGGTCCGGGGCAAATAATATACCCACGAGTGCGCTACCACGGATCATGGCTAAAGGGGAAGCCCAAAGGACCAGGTTGCTTCGTGTTTGACACCAATTGCATGCAGCACGGCTTTTATTTGCTGTTGAAAGACCCTGATTTCGAGGAATTCGGAGAAGCCGAGGAAGAGAAAGAAGATAAAGCGCCGAAAGAAGACAGATTCGAGGAAGGCGAAGAAGAAATAGAGATTGACGAAACTTTGGGCAAGTTTCGCTTAAATATACAGATAGGGATAGACCTCGAGTTAGTTTGCCATTCAAGTTTTTTCTGCGGTCGGTACACGCAAAAGTAGATACTGCCTTCTTGCAGAGGTCTCGAGGAATCGATGGCAAAGCTATTTAGCCCTCTGGTGGTATACGATGGTGCGCTACTCAGGCTGGAATGAAAGTCTAACTTGGAAGAGGTATGGCATGGTATCTACTAATCGTTTTCTGGTCAGAATAGTAACGAAACTCTTTTCGGCATGACTTTGTCGTTAGGATGGTCCTTTCCTCTATGGTAGGGTGGTAACAAGGCATAGCGAAAGCCATCCATCGGAAAAATGGTCATTTTGTTTTTGGCTCAGTGCAGCGTTTGAGGACCACAAAGTCTCTGGGTCAGAACCTGCAACTGTGAGCTGTCCATGGCTTTTACTATGCAATTTTTTCTGTTTATTCACAGGCAAAGTAGCAGTGTGGCGAGCTCGTAACGTGACAGCGTACATGGCAGAATTCCTTCCTCCCGAGCCGGTGCCTCTACCAGTCCACGACTCAGTGCCTTCTCTTACTGACGAAAGCATCGAGACTGACGTGCTCCGCTTTGAGCCGTCAACCATCACCGCTGAGGAGGGAGGCGACGACAACGACTCCTGGCTGCTGCATCGACAGCAATTCCTTGAGGAGACCGAGCTCAACGCACCTAGCAGGACCAAGGAAGATTAGCACCATTATCACGACAGTTGCGCTATCTTCAAGAATTTATCAGTCATCAGGTTTTTGAGGCCCCTCTGGCCTGGAACAATAATAGATGTTAGGAAAGCGCCATCTAAGCACGCTATTTCGCTATTATGACAGTTGTGTCATCTGTGGAGTGTTGTAACATCTGAAAAACTTCAATAAAACGATGTGGAATATCCTTAAAAATAAAAACACCTGCAGTTTTTTTTTAATTAGTTCTACCATTGACTAGATCTTCGTTGAAATAACTATTAGAAGATAATTCATCTGTGCCTACGTCTTTCGTCTTACTGAATCATGAAACCACACACAACAGCACATTGATAACTGTTGAACCATAAACAATGTTTTTTTTTCATTCTTGTTATATTTTATTGAAATCAATGAAAATAAAGTACATTATGTGAATTTTAATAAAGCATATTTATTCTCTCATTTAAATAAAACTTGATGGCAGTATCCATTTTACCAATACCTTTCTCTATTATTTATTAAATTAAATACAGTCAGGTCAGTTCAGACCGGACATCATCCTATCTGATCCATCTGTTTAACCGATTTTGAGGATAAATTTTGTTTTGCTTTGAAATAACCAGTATACAATATATGCATAAATAGAAAAACGAAAATTATAATTTTGCACTTCAATGCAATATTTGACTAAGGCTTGCTTGCAGATACACCGGGTAACGATTATCCCAGAAATAAATTGGTAATGGTAGATGTTTTTAAATACGAATTCTGTCAAAGTAGCACCTAAGTGCTATTCATTCAATTCATTAATTCTTTCACAGACTCTTTGACCCAGGGTTAGCTCTGGGTTAAAAGGGTAACCCTGTGTTTCTGCAACGGTGCCTAAATGATTGGCAAATTGAATGATATTAAAAAGTTCAGGGCCCATTCAGATGTGCCACAACCACACAACATCTCCAAAAGTGTTGCGTTGGCTATAAAATTGGAGAAAAACAGATACAAAACAAAGTACAGAACTAAGTAATTTGAGGCTGCAAAATTTCAATTTCAGACACTTGCATCAAGATTCCCACAACCAATACGTCTTTACAATATAACAGGATTAGAATGACAGTTGTGACTAGTGCTTCTGTCTTTTCCTTTCACAGCTGTAGTCACATAAGGCTGCCTGTCTACTGAAGTGGAGCATACAGATGTGTTGGGTGAACCAATCGGATTCCTGATAGGTGAGAGGTGACACAATAAATTTTTTTCACTTTCACTTGTCAAGAATCTAATTGGCCTGTTTGGCATATTTCCAGGCACAGTGGACAGGCAGCATTAGACAGCTATCAAACTAATATGACTAGTGCTTCTGTCCCAGCTACAGTCTCATCAGTGTCAAACTAAGCTATCAATCTAATCAAGCTATTTAAATTTTAAGGATTAAAGTGACATTTTTGTGGTTGTGTTGTGGTCCATCTGAAAAGACTCTTACAGTTTATAACTATTAACTATATTAACCTAAATTATAAACTAATTATTCTATGTCTGTGGATTTGACTGTTGGTTATTATTCGCTCCAGCATTATTATTCTCAAAAGTGTTTTTGTTTTTCAATAAGTATGCAGCTAAATAGTTAATAGGATCGGGTGGGCGTTCTTTGGCCAATGCTGACAAGCCTTGGAGCAATATTGGGACCACTGTTTGGTCGAGGTATTGTCTTGTCGGCAATGCATTGAGATCAATTCGGGATTTGCGACTTGAGTTTGTATCGTTTTCTTTCTCCATTGATATTATTTTCTGAAAAATTAAGAAGGCAATATTATGTCTGTGTAACAATCGCAAAACAAACACCTTTGTCTGGTTAATATGCTTCCACAATTGACCAAAATAATTTGTCGCAGCAACATTAGCATAAATTCAGCCATTCATAATTAATGGAACTATAATAACCATGTTTTTACAGCAACCAAGAATCCAAAAAATATACTATAACACTATAGGCCGACCGTTTAACTCGCGTATCACCTGCGCGGTAAGAAGGGAGCGGGGGGAGATGTTAGCTATGTTAAAAAAAGATACTTATTATTTTATTCTTTACCAACAATGTCTATCTCGAGATAAATCTTTGGATTATTGACTCTGTGTGTAGCGTTACCCGCCCCCGCTCCCTTCTTACCGCGCAGGCGATACGCGAGTTAAACGGTCGGCCTATAATTCCATTCATCATATCAACCAAAACATTGGCTTGTGATTTACAAACTGATTCTATCTAGAACTGGACCTATCAACAAGAACTATTCATATTACAAATCAGTAACCAATATTAAAACAATACAATAAAAAGTGAAATTAATTTCAATGTACTCAAGTATACCTTTCGTAATGAAATACGGAATAATCGTAAAAGCAATAAATAAATATATTTTGTTTACAAATTACAGACACTAACCCTAACGGATTCCGGTATTTTGGATGGTGGCTGTTCTTCTTTGGGAACTTGATTTGCTTCCAAAGAAGTATCTGACATCGGTTGCAGTTCTTATTTGGCATAAAGACACGTTACTAATAATAAAAAAAACTATATTTGAATTAAATCGCACTGCAGAACGACCGAAACCGAAAACTTTATCCACTTTATATTTTTTTGATGTACTTTTTTGTTGTCGAATTTGTGATCCAATCTCTGGTTAACTTGTCTCTGGTATCCAATGCCAAATGTTAACGTCAGTCACAGTGGTGACAGTTCCATAACTTGTCTCTGGTTCCGTGGTTCACGCCACAGACTGGGCACTATCCATGGAGGTAACAAATACCTCAATGGCACTATCCTAGTGATCCTATATTATGTTACTAGGTGGTTACTAGTCTCTGCTGGGTACTTGACGACTCGCACACAGGCTCGAGTCCTTTGACTTGAGTATGGAGTGTAGAGGTAAGGAGTAACATCTCTGGGAGAAAAGTTGAGTGTCCAGAGTTTGCTATAAATAACAGTTCAAAAATCTTCCACAGTGGCGCTGGTGTAGCAAAGGGTAAGATTGAAGTGAAGTAGATATTATGCCGAGTTAAAAAATTTAATACTATTGTCGACTACAATAGTAAATTAATGAAAATTTTAACAACTTACGTTGTACAAAATTATGATGAATGTTTTCTTTCCTTGTTTATTTCTCAAACCTACTTTAATAATATTTGGCGCTTCTTTTTAAATTTACCTTGATGCAAATGTGGCGCCCCCAATGTGGTGCATTTCGACGGATACTTAAGATAACAAACAGCGCGAGCGGTTCGAAATATATGGGATTTTCAGAAATTGATGTAAACTTTACAAGAAAAAAAGGAAGTATTTTTATTTGCTAGGTTTTTTTAGGCAGTTTTTTTATAAATCAGTGATAAACCATAACATGCATTACTTATGCACTAATATTATAAATGCGAAAGTGTCTGTCAGTCTGCTACACTTTAACGGCCAAGTATAAGTAGGTATTTATCTATTATTATCACAATCAATGAATCAAAGCTCACGCGTCTTTTTGATTTTTACGTAGCACACGAGTATACCTACTCTGTGTTTATAGTATGTCTAGTGAAAGCTGTGTTATTGAGGTTTTAATCACGTTTTAATTATGTAGGTACTTACTGGCAAAACTGGGGCCAAAACAAAAATATTTTTTGAAGTGAAAACTTCTTTGGCCGCGTTGACCACTTTTTGGTAGGTGGTAAAACTGTGGATTCGCGTGACTGTGACCGACATGCTCGTGAACACCGACATTCGCGCTGTTATGAAGACAAAAGGTCTTAAATATAATTCGTAATTAAACTTTAATGTTTAGTTTTAAGGTTTAGGTATATTTTATTTTTTAACTAGCGGATGCTCGCGACTTCGTCTGCGTGGTTTGAGGTTTCTTTGGATCCCGCGGGAACTCTTTAATTTTCCGGGATAAAAAGTAGCCTATGTGCTATTCCAGACTTTACATAATTTATCTCTGTGCCAACAGCCAGATCCGTTCAGCCGTTGGGGCGTGATTGAGTAACAAACATCCATAGGTACATACTTTCGCATTTATAATATTAGTAAGATTAGAATTAAAAAAATTTAATATTCGTTTTCACTTCTATCGGCAGTCCTTGTGACTGCCAATTTTTTTTAATTTGTCGCCATTGCTTTAAATTTAGATTTTACTGCTGTTCGATCTTTTGCCTTTGTATTGATGGGTAGGCTATAAGAAAATGGTTGTACATATCTATGTATAAGTCAACGTATTGGTTTGTACCTAAAACGCGCCGGGCAGGCACGGGCGCGGACAGCGCCACCTTCAGCGACATCTTCACTTGCGTCGCTAACGTCGAACTAAGCAGACATACATACTTTCGATATTGTGAATTAGCTCCACGTGGATGCCGTGCATCATCAGTGTCGCCAAGTCAATTCAACACTTGAACTGCTGTGCTTCTGTGGAGTGTGTTGTGCCAACTTGTCCTGGGAAACTGCGCCGTGCGTGGTCATCATTCCATACAAGGGCGAATACAAGGTCAGTGCAACTATTTTACTACCCATCGAACCACTGGGCAAGAGTTTGAAACCCCTTCGTTATTCCATACCATACATACTTACATTCCATACATACAGTCCGCTTTTATACATTTCATTGTGCAAGAGAACCGCACAATTTTTTGGTACCTTCGACCGGGATTCCTACAATTTTAGGTCTCCACGAACCAAGATTTTTACAATACTTTGGTTCTACAATCAGTTCCATAAGTATAGAACATTTTTATGTCTAAAAATAGCTTACGAACAATAACCTGTGAGTGCTGACGTTCAGTGACCACGCAGCAGTTATTGCGTAAAATATTTAAAATTACCATTATTTAGTGAAAATATAGTTGTAATAACGTTTATTACACTTTTCTTGACGTTCAAGAATATATATTTCAATCATTTAACATTAATTTACGTAAAAACAAAACATTTAATTTTCATATTAACTTGTAGGTAGTCACAGATATTATGGCTCCTAAGAAAGATCTAGAAGGCCCGAATGTGCCTATTGCGTTGTCCGTTTTAATAAAGCGTAAAGAAAGATGTTTTGAGCAAATTCAAGCCATTTTTGATTTATCAAAAAATGTTAACGATGATCAAGCTAGGGATTTATTTTTATTGCGGATTAGTGAAATTGACACATTAAAGTCAACATTTGAGAAAATTATTTTTAGTATTTTTGAAAAAGAACTTGAGAATGACCAGTCTTCATTATTACATAGTCAAGATTTAAAAAACTTTGAAGATTTATATTATAGAACGAAGTTAGTTGCATCCAAGTGTGAACCTAACTGCACTAGTAATAAGGAACAAGTTCCTTCGACAGAGTCGAGGCCACGTCTACCTAAGTTGGAGTTATTTAACTTTGACGGTGAAATTGAGAACTTCACAACCTTCTACGAGACCTTTTGTTCATTGGTTCATAATCAATCAAGTATATCCAAAATAGATAAATTTCACTATTTATTATCGTGCACGAAAGGTTCTGCGTTAAATATCGTCAAAAGCGTTCCGATCTCTGCCAGCAATTATGATGTTGTTTGGCAAAGCTTACTTAATAAGTACCAAGACAAAAGAATGTTAGTTGGCAGATATTTAGATAAAATGTTGAATTTTACGCCTTTGACTAAAGAAACTTCCGCACACTTAAATACATTTATCGAAAATTTTGAACACTCGTATAAGGCTATTGAAGCGTTGAACATTGACAACTTAGGAAGTTATATTTTATGCCATATTGCATTAAGGGCCCTAGACCCACAAAGTCGAAAGTCGTTTGAACAACAAATAGATCAAAATTCTATTCCTGGTTTCACCGATTTAGTGTCGTTCGTACATAATCATATCAAGGTGCTAGATCATTCCGCGTCATATTCTAGTTCAAATAATTCTACAAATCAGAATCAGAATAAAAAACAATTTCCTAAAAATAAGCAATATAAGGTTGAACAAAGTTCACTTAAAAATTACACTCATGCGAGTTCTAGTTCTAACTCTAAAAACGTTATGTTATGTGCCCACTGTGGGGAAAATCATATGATTTATCGCTGTGGTCAATTTCGTAAATTGACCAGCGCTGAACGAGTGAGCCGTGCTGCTAGTTTAGGTCTATGTAAATCTTGCCTAAAAAATCATGAAGGTGAGTGTAAAAGTACTTTCCTATGTGCAGCATGCCAAAATCCTCATCATTTTTTATTGCACACCGATAACGGAATTGAACCTGTTCCTGCGTCAGTCTCGAACGCCGCGACTGCCGTGCCGCCGCGGTCCGTTTCAATCTGCGATAACACAGCGCTTACGAATCACCACGCGTCACATAGTCATACTACAGTCGTACTTGGTACAGCTATTGTCCGCGTAAAAGATAGGTTTAATTCTCATCAAAACTGCCGTGTATTAATTGATTCCGGTGCTCAGTCGAATTTTATTTCAATTGATTGTTTAAAACGTTTAGGTTTGTCTCGACGAAAATGTCCGATTAACATTTACGGTATTGCCGGCGATCATGTAAAAAATGAAGGCATGACGTCACTTAACATAAGGCCGTGTCACAATGATACGCTGAGTTTTAATATTGACGCCGTAGTGTTAACGAAAATCACTTCTGATTTACCTGCGGTCGAAATCCCGCAATATATCGTAAACGAATATAATAATTTAGTCTTAGCTGATCCCCAATTTTACAAAACAGCTCCGATTGATATAATTCTAGGCTGTGATGTTTTTCCTCACGTTTATAATGGAAAGAAGATCATCTTTGATCAAAATATTCCCACCGCGTTAAACAGCGTGTTCGGATACGTTATATCTGGAAAGTTAGCGGTTCAACCCTCAAGTAATCAAGTTGTAACGTTTACAACATCACTCGTGTCGTACACAAGTGAAGTTCTTCTTCTCGACGACCCTTTCAAGACGTTCTTGGAGGTGAAGTCTTCGCCGTGCGAAACTCCTATCAGTCAGGCTGAGAAGATAGAAAAAATTGATACTGAGGAACCTTCTTGTGATAACCCTAGCCTTTCAGTTTCTATTAGAATCAACCCCAACTATGTGACTATGTTACGTTCTTTCGAACAGTTTTCGTTTGACTATCCACAATGTAATGCATCTACTATGCTTACGCAGGGTTGTCGCGATGAATTGTCGCGGTCGTACCAGACATTCAGCGAATCCTGTACCTTATATAATGAATCTAGGTCACTGCTTAAAATTCAAGGTTATGATTTAAAGAAACGGTCCAATGATCGTCCGGAATTTATTCCGACATTTAAAGTAGAAAATAATATTTTAAAGATTAATCATTTAGAAGACGATACGTTATCGAATTCATTGAAAGTTTTAGAATTAACTCTGTTCTCTTCTGCTTACTGCTTTTATATTTATTATAACTTGAACGATTTTACGTCTATGAAATTGAAACGTCTAGTAGTGATACTACTCGCGAGTATATTCAGCCCAGTCGTATATTTTTTACTGTGTACATTTCTCATTAAGAGCAATGCGAATGAACGGGCAAAGTTGAGAGTAGGTATTCAGGTAGGTATATTGCCGTCGCGCTGCTCCCGGAGAAGACCGAACGCTTATTCAATGCGCATGTATGCGTACGCACGCCGCTCGCTCGAACGAGTTCCTAAATAAAATTAAAATATGTGTTTGAGCTACTCGCAGTCGGCAAAATGATATACCTAGATGTGTTTTGTGTTTCGTATATTTTTTGCTATCTAATAACTCTGACCCTGGACTTATTTGACTTATTTCTCTGTTTTTGATTCCTTTTTTACCCTCGACGAAACGGAGACGGTATATGTGTTTGCCCTAAGAGGTTGTGTGTTTGTTTGTTTGTTTGTTTGTTTGTGCCCTTTTTTGTTACCGTTTTTCTGGAAAACTACTGGACCGATTAATATGCGGTTTTTTGCATTAGATATGTATAGCTTGTGAGAAGGTTCTTAGATATATTTTAGGACCATAGACAACCAAGCTGAGCTGTAGTATATGATTTTAATTTTTCAATATGTTACCATTTTTCTCAAAAAGTACTGGGCCGATTGAGATGCGGTTTTTTGCATTGGATATGTATAGCTTGTGAGAAAATTCTTAGATATATTTTAGGACCATAGACAACCAAGCTGAGCTGTAGTCTATGATTTTAATTTTTCAATATATTACAATTTTTTTCAAAAAGTACTGGGCCGATTGAGATGCGGTTTTTTGCATTAGATATGTATAGCTTGTGAGAAGGTTTTTAGATATATTTTAGGACCATAGACAACCAAGCTGAGCTGTAGTCTATGATTTTAATTTATCAATATGTTAGCATTTTTCTCAAAAAGTACTAGGCCGATTGAGATGCGGTTTTTTGCATTAGATATGTATAGCTTGTGAGAAGGTTTTTAGATATATTTTAGAACCATAGACAACCAAGCTGAGCTATAGTCTATGATTTTAATTTTTCAATATGTTACCATTTTTCTCAAAAAGTACTGGGCCGATTGAGATGCGGTTTTTTGCATTAGATATGTATAGCTTGTCAGAAGGTTCTTAGATATATTTTAGGACCATAGAGTACCAAGCTGAGCTGTAGTCTATGATTTTAATTTTTCAATAATATGTTATTATTTTTCTCAAAAAGTACTGGGCCGATTGAGATGAGGTTTTTTACATTAGATATGTATAGCTTGTGAGAAGGTTCTTAGATATATTTTAGGAACATAGACAATCGTGATTTGGTAAGTGGTCATAGGAACTCATCGTAAACCCGTCGTGTTTAGACTTTATTGATTTGTCTTGACTAGCATTTTGTACCTAGATGCTGCCCATGGTCTCATGATGGAGCCAGGAGGTGGCCATAGGAACTCCTTAATTTCTTATCGTAAACACGTCGTGTTTGGACTCTTTTGATTTGTCTTGACTAGCGCTTTGTACCTAGATGCTGCCCAGGGTCTCATGATGGAGCCAGAAGGTGGTCATGGAAACTCCTTAAGTTCTAATCGTTAATCCTCCGTATTTGGACTCTTGATTTGTCTTGACAAGCACTTTAAACCTAGATGTTGCCCAGGGTCTCGTGATGGAGCCAGGAAGTGGTCACAGGAACTCCTTAAGTGATCACATTTTTTTTAACAATTTTTAGCAAAATATTAAAATTTAACACTATTTGACACCTCTACTCATTACTAAGCACAAGTTTTATCTCGGAATGAGAAGGGTTTGGTCATAGTCCACCACGCTGGTCAAAAAAACTACTGAGCCGGCAAATATGCAGTTTTGTGTTTTAGATATTATTTTATATTTTGCTAAGTTCTAATTGTTGTTTCAATGGAGCTCTGCAATTCGTCGTGGGTTTTTTAAAATTTTTAATTTTATAACTTGTTAATGTTTTTAATGCACTAACAGTTACCTAGCCTTAGAGTGCGATCTTAGCTGACGGTAAGTGATGATGCAGTCTAAGATGGTATCGGACTAACCTGTCAGGCATAAAGCAGTTAGTAACGTTAAAGCCCTAAGTAGCCTTTATCGGTTAGTTGCTACCGGAACGCCTAATCGTTCGGCAGTACGTCTTTGCCGTTAGGGTGGTAACTAGTCACGGCCGAAGCCTGCCACAAGACCAGAACTGTGAAAATTCAGATATATAAACTTCCAAATTGAACCTGCCGGGAATTGAACCCGTGACCTTGCGCTTACATGACAGCACACCTCACACCACTGCGCCAGGGAGGTCATTTACTCAGTTGGGAACTATTTTATATGTTTTTTTTATTCTACTACAAGTTAGCTCTTGACTGCGATCTTACCTGATGTTAGACAAAGTCAAAGTCAAAAAACGTTTATTCAATATAAACTACACTTATTGACGTCAGGTTATTTATAACATATAACATAATATAATGGTGATAATCAGTACGACATCTTAAACTAAAGTTACGAGGGTTCCAAAGTCCAAACGCGCCCTGGTCTGAGAAGAGCCCACAACAAACTCAGCCAGAATTTTTTTTTCACTATCACCATTTCACAATCATCTTAACTAAGGAACTATCAAATCAAATCAAATCAAATCAAATTATTCTTTATTCAAATAAACTTTTACAAGTACTTATGAATCGTCAAGTGAATCTACCACTGGTTCGGAATGCCATTCCTACCGAGAAGAACCAGCAAGAAACTCGGTGGTTGCTTTTTTTAAATAATTCATTTACAATTATTATATCAATGTGTACATAAGTAACCGCTGTCCCCAGCATTGCTGGAGCGATCAAATCCATGCTCCTCTATCATTTACATAATCTTCAACAGTATAATAAGCTCAATATCAGAGCCATTATAGAGAACGATGATACAGTCTAAGATGGTAGCAGGCTAACTCGTTAGGGTTAGTTATATTAAACCCATTTCTACACGGCATGAAGTATCTACACGCATCTACCGTAACGCTAAATCGCTTGGAGGTACGTCTGTGTCGGTAGGGTGGTTACTAGCCACGGCTGAACCCTCCTACCAGATCAGAACACAGAAAATTTAAAAATGATAAATTCCCAAGTGGACCATGTTGGGAATCGTACCCGGGGCCGGAACCTCCCACAATATGACCACAGCGTTTCAGGATTGCTATAATGTCCTCTCAACCGAATTTCGGCCACGGCGGCCTATCTCCAAAGAGCCATCTGCGCAGGAGATAATTATAGTGCACAAGTGTGGGCGCATACACTGGAGCACTCTCTGTTCCTTTACTCTCATAGCCCGATAGGACGGAAAATCCGACAGGACCGGAGAGAGATCAGGCGCAGGACCGATGGCTTTACATGCTCTTGGAGGCACGGGGGTAAAACACCGCCATCTTCCTTACTCCGGGCTAGTACTGAGAATTTCTTGTCAGAAAAACCCAATACTTGTTATGGCCCGACCCGGAAATCGAACCCTCGTCGGCCGCAGTCGAATATGTTAACCACTAGACCAACGAGGCAGTCAAGAAATAAATTAACGCGCAATAGAAATAGGGGGCGGCCGGCAGTGCGGAGATATCGCAGTGTTAATATAACTGCCATGCCCCTAACAGGTTAGCCCGCTATCATCTTAGACTGCATCATCACCTACCATCAGGTGAGATCGCAGTCAAGAGCTAACTTGTAGTGGATAAAAAAAAACCTGACATGTGCTGCCCACTGCCGACTGGCTATTATTGGGTATGGATTATATGCTCACAGAATAAGTAAAAAGTTAAATATCGATGTCGATAAACAACACTAGATTATCGATAATATAATTATATCGACTACGCTTGAACTCACTAACTATGTACATATGTGTGTGTGTATACGTATTTAACCTCCCCGAATAGAGGCCGATACAACCCGATAGGGACAACTGCAGCTTGGACCGATTATACCTATGAAAAACAGTAGAATTCTCACTCTCGTATTTTTCTGTTTCCACCTTCAAAACTGAACCGATTTTAATTCTGTTTTTACGAATAATTTAACAAGGGCTCAGGCTATGTCGGTATGTTTTTCTTTTTTTTATTATATCCGTCAAATTTATTTGCGGGATGTCTGATGATGGCACGAAAGCTGGGCCATTTTTTGCAGGTTGTAAAGGTTCCATGTTCTTAAAATTATTAATTTATCGAAAAAAGGAAAACATAGGGGCATGGCACGGATACATGTGGATTTTATGGTGCAAGAATATTTTCAATATTGTAATTATCCACAGAGGAAACAGACAAATGTTTTTGTATGGAGAAATCTCCGGGAGAATTCCTCTTAAGTGCATTAAGCAAATCTCATGGAAAATAGTTCTCCGTTGGATCAATTCATTACCCATCGAGAAATATGAAAAATGGAAAGGAGTTACTTGTGAGTTGCCGACCCTAGCGGACGTAAGAATCGAGCGAGATTCATTGATATCTTACTTTTCTAACGTGCATATTATGATAGGCGATTGCGATGCGTCATCGCGCGGCTATGCACTTGCAGGTTGTGTATACCTACGCAGTATAGACGAGGACGGGAGGGTTCAGGTTCTATTATTGACTCGAAAATCTAAAGTAGGTCCGTTAGAACTAATTTTGTCTAGTCCTAGACTTAAATTATTGGCAGCCGTGCTGCTAGCAATGGTTTTAGGATTTGTAATCAGAAACCTAAATAATTGTAAATACTCAATAGTAGTCTTACGCAACTTCGGTATCGTTTTGTCGTGGTTACAACTGCCACCACACTTAAAGACATTTGTCTCAAGTAGGATCAGTGCGATTGTTATTGATGTAATTCCACCAATTCATTGGTATCCCGAAGGCAATGGGAGCACTACTGATTTGTGGCAGCGCGGTACGTTACCCAGTCAGTATCTCGCCGTCGAGATAACTTGGCTTCATCGGCCAGAGTGGTTATTGCACGACCCTTGTGACTGGCCTACCTGCACATTTTTCGTAAAAAATGTAAACAACTTATCCAAGTTGCAGTCGAATGTAGATATATTCTCATTAACTTCAAGTGAAAGTAAGATTGTTACCAAGGACCTTGAAGACACATTTGATACATTTCCTTCTATAAATAGTGTGCAACGCGTTTATGCTAGGTTTATTACAATTTTAATATCTAGTTATATATTTAGTTCAAATAGAATTACCTGTCTAAATTATTTTGAACTAACACAAACTGTGACGCTATCGTGCATGTTATTCAATCGAATCGTTTCAGTTCTGAGACTGAAACATTTTAATAAGAGAGGATGCGTTGTTTCACCTTGCAAACTTCCACCATTTGGTGACCCCGATGGTCTCGTCATGGTGGGGGGTAAGATATATCTATTATAATCTAATCTTTCTTACGACCTGTCATGCAGCACCCTTGTTGCTGTCAAATTAATTTAGTGAATTTATTTAAAGTTATTAGAAAATCATTAAATTTTATCTTAAAATTTCATTATTTAAAATATTTAACAGTTTCCTTAAACTCGAATCCTTGCACGTTGCAAGTAATTCTCAGTTTTTATAAACATATGACTTAATTATATTAAAATTGCTCACGGTGCTATTCACTTAGTGCTCTTGAAGTGTCTAAATTAAATATTTGCTTCAATTTACTAAATATAATTGATTGCTCAAACTTTCATACTCGTAAGTTACCCGCTTCTCTGTAAATAAGATCCGCAAAACAACGTTTGTTTCGACTTCTAATTTCATTCTTACATTTTAGGACTTAATTAAATATTTTGTATAACGAATAAAGTAAATCAGTTGTAATTTTTGTCTTATTCCAACGAGTTTGACGTGTTTACAGCATTCTTGATTGAACAAAGCTTACTAGCTGTCCCCGAATGCGACGTTGAGGACGTTCCTCTGAACAGACTGTCTCGGTGGCAAGCATTCTAGAAGATTACTCAGTTATTTTGTAAGCGTTGGTCAGATAACTACGTTCACTCACTCCAGCAAAGGGAGAAGTGGTTCTCTCCAACCTAATGTTAAGGTCGGAGACCTGGTACTTTTCAAATCAAATCTTACTAAATTATTTCAATGTTCTTTAAGTAGGATAGTTCATCCAGGTGTCGGTAACATTGTTCGCGTGGTCACTGATCACTCAAAACTGGTCTATAGGTATAAAAGACCTGTGAATAAAATTTGTCCTTTGCCTATGCAAATTAGTTTAAAATAATTAGTAAATACTTAACTTATAGATTAGTAGGTTAGCTTAAAATTAACTTCCTTTAAGTTAGGTATACATTAAACTTATTTACTTTACACTATACATATAGAATATAGATGTAGGTACACAGTTCACTTAGTTTCGTAAACTATAGTGAGTTGACTTCACATGTCATACCTTTCATATTCATTGAAGGGAAATCATCATACTGATTTCGGCGGGGGGTATGTTCGATCTTTTGCCTTTGTATTGATGGGTAGGCTATAAGAAAATGGTTGTACATATCTATGTATAAGTCAACGTATTGGTTTGTACCTAAAACGCGCCGGGCAGGCACGGGCGCGGACAGCGCCACCTTCAGCGACATCTTCACTTGCGTCGCTAACGTCGAACTAAGCAGACATACATACTTTCGATATTGTGAATTAGCTCCACGTGGATGCCGTGCATCATCAGTGTCGCCAAGTCAATTCAACACTTGAACTGCTGTGCTTCTGTGGAGTGTGTTGTGCCAACTTGTCCTGGGAAACTGCGCCGTGCGTGGTCATCATTCCATACAAGGGCGAATACAAGGTCAGTGCAACTATTTTACTACCCATCGAACCACTGGGCAAGAGTTTGAAACCCCTTCGTTATTCCATACCATACATACTTACATTCCATACATACAGTCCGCTTTTATACATTTCATTGTGCAAGAGAACCGCACAACTGCACAGATTTTAGGTGAAATGATACAATTTTTTTTTGTAACGATTTTATTAAAAAAAAAAACATCAATACGTATCTTCTTTACATTGGAACTAACCCCGCTAACTTTTCAATCGCTAAATAATCTGAGTTTATAATTTTTTTATACCTTCTATACAAAGGGCAATTTCGAAGATACCTAGGTACTTCAATAGGAGTTAAATAGAGATTGAAAAATCAGCTTTAAATAAAATTGTCTTTGATACAATCCACACAATTTCTAAACTTTAAGTAATTAGTACCTACTAGCTAATACGCAAATTACAATAGGTACGTAATATAGTCCAAGATCACAGGGCCCCGGACATTAGGTTCAAATAAGTTCAGTAGGTATTTCGGCTGATCTTATAAATGCCATAAAAATGGTAGTCAAATTTTTGAGACGCGCAAAACACACTAGCGTTAAAGTAAAATGGACGATAATGGACAATGTTTGCTTGAGAGATTTTACCCGTATCGTAGATTGACTCAATAAAATATTGATTGTGGCCAATTCTGTATAACACAATATCTAAAGTAACACCTCTAAACCTAGTTCTATCCCTTTCTGCAGAGAGTATTTTGAAAGGGTTAGCAATATTTTTAATGCTGCCATATTAGTTAAGAGATTGTGTACAACAGAATCAACCCCACTGACTGCATTTTTAGTTGGTTCGAATCTAGGCTCAGGTAAGTTTTTCAAAATGTACCTATAAGTAATTCTTATATAAAGAAATAAAAGATTATTTCCTTTGAGTGAAAAATATCTTATGTACTTTCCCTCCATGTCCCGTCCGTCTTTTCCACCCAGTAGATCCATTTAATTTTAATCTTACGATTTATAGGCCTATTACACTGCACTTTTCACAGGGCCCTGGGGTAAGGTTGGGCGTGGCCGCTATTTAGAGCGTCGCTTATTACACAGCAATAATGACCAAATTAGGGACCCTTTCTCCCTAAATTTTATTACACTACACAGATTCAAGTGTAAGGGTCCCTGTGAAAAGTGCAGTGTAATAGGCCTATTAACAATATCGATTCTCAATTTTGGTGGGAAGTAAACAGGATGTAAAATATCAAAGGTTGGTACCAAAGTAGGTACAGTACTAACCCTGCATCTGCCTATGTCATCGTCTCTCAACCAATAGGCATTCGCTGCTAAACGCAGGTCTCCTGTATGTTTTTCCAAAGCGGTCTTGCGGCGGCTCCCTGCTAATCGCTTAAGTTGAGATCGTCCGTCCACCTATTGGAGGGCCGTCCAACAAAGCGCTCTCTTCGCTGCGAGACTGCCATTCGAACACCTTGGAAACCCAACGCGTATCGGTTCATCGAACAATCCGATGTGCCCCGCCCTTTGCCACTTAAGCTCATCTACTCCTCCAGCTATGCCGGTTACTCTGGTTCTCTTACAGATATTATCCTTATATCTGTTTTGATCGGGTAGGGACACTCCCGAGTATAGCCCTCTCCATCGCCGCTGAGTGACCCTGAAAAAGGCTTTCTTATCCACAATCCAAAAATATCCGACCAAGCTACGGAATAGATAACTCAAGTAGTGAGGCATTTTGGACGATATTTCACGGAGCCCCTAAAATATGTACAGTCACGCAAACTTATCTGGCCCGGTGACCAAGATTAGAACTAATTTTAATGCCTGCTAAGTTATCTATTGTTTTTATTATATTTTTAATAGATACTAGCGACTCTGTCCCCGTGTCAGATAACTTTGTGGGACTTTTGTCTAGAGTTTTGTATATCACAGTGTTGCCAGTATCGATAAATCCGATTCTCAGCTTTCACTATACCCTATACCCGCTTTAAGGCCCTATAGGACTATTTTAGTTTAGGATGTCGTACTTGTAGGAACTAAACTTCAGTCAAACTGAGGTATAGTCACAGGTTAGCCCGCTAACATCTTAGACTGCGTCATTGCTTACCACAAGCCGGAATCGCAGTCAAGGGCTAACTTTTGGTGGAAGAATGAAATTACTTATCCCGCTCGGTATTTATCCCAGTTTGACTAAAGCTTCAGGGTTTCTTTCGTGTTTAGTGGAAGGGGGTATAAAATTAAATCTACAAGGTACTAGGACAACATAATGTATTCAGGTTTCAAGGTAGTGACTGAAGCTCCAGCGTTTCTCTCGTATTTAGTGATACTTTAGGGGTATAAAATTAAATCTACAAGGTACTAGGACAACATAATGTATTCAGGTTTCAAGGTAGTGACTGAAGCTCCAGCGTTTCTCTCGTATTTAGTGATACTTTAGGGGTATAAAATTAAATCTACAAGGTACTAGGACAACATAATGTATTCAGGTTTCAAGGTAGTGACTGAAGCTCCAGCGTTTCTCTCGTATTTAGTGATACTCAGGGGTATAAAATTAAATCTACAAGGTACTAGGACAACATAATGTATTCAGGTTTCAAGGTAGTGACTGAAGCTCCAGCGTTTCTCTCGTATTTAGTGATACTTAGGGGTATAAAATTAAATCTACAAGGTACTAGGACAACATAATGTATTCAGGTTCTAAGGTAGTGCGGCGGTGGGGGCGGGGGCGGCGCGGGGCGAAGTCGGGGCCCGCGCTCCAGCTGCCTCCGCCACGAAGCCATCGCCTCGCTCAGTGTCCATAGCTCGGAGAGCAGCGATAGGTCTAGCTGACGAAGACTCGCCTGGAAAGAGAGAAAAAAACGAATAAGTAAACTGTACGTGTAAGTACGATATAGGTACATTACAACCATAACGTAAGGCCCGAATAAATATGACGTAGTTTTTTTACAAGCCTTCTCAGCCTACCATCGATAGAAGGTCTTGGATCGGTAGTCGAAATATTTCTGCATAGGGAGTAATACCTGATCAATTGTATATTAATGATAGTTTGATTAAGTTGACTGATACCTAGTTAAGAAAAAGGTTACGATGGGGCTGGCGTGTCCGTGTCGGACAAAAGTCCCCCAATAAATTAAGATAAAAAAATGCATTAAGGCCTGTATTAATAAACCGTCTTCAGCTAAGAACATGTTCTCAAGTATCGGTCAATGTACGAGTATGTTTATTACCGAGCCTTAAGCTAACCTGTTAGGGGCATGGCAGTTATATTAAATCCATACCCCTATTCGGTTTCTACACGGCATCGTATCGGAGCGCTAAATCGCTTGGCGGCACGTCTTTGCCGGTAGGGTGGTAACTAGCCACTGCCGTAGCTTCCCACCAGGCAAACCTAGTCGTTATTTATAGTGTAATGCATAAAACTGATTTATAATTTAATTTTTTTTAATCCACTACACGCTAGCCCTTCACTGCGATCTCACCTGCAGATAGTAAGTGATGAATGCAGTCTAAGATGGTAGCGGGCTAACCTGTTAGGGGCATGGCAGTTATATTAAACCCATACCCCTTCGGTTTCTACACGGCGTCGTACCGGAACGCTAAATCGCTTGGCGGCACGTTTTTGCCCGTAGGGTGGTAACTAGCCACGGCCGAAGCCTCCCACCAGGCCAGACCAGGGAAAATGCAGAAATTATTGACCCTGCCGGGGATCGAACCCAGGACCTCCGCACGTTAAGGCAACAGCGCTACACACTGCGCCACGGAGGTCGTCAAAACTAAGCTAAACTCTAAAATTACAGCTTTAGGTTCTGAAGAAAAAATTATGCTAGACAAAAGTTTGTTTTAAGATCAAAAAATATTTCGTTTGTGAAAAGCGTTGAAAATGCGTAAATTGCAGACCTGCGTTCACGTCGATTGCGTTAGCTAGGTATGCAGAATGATCGTGAGCTGATCAATGTAGGACATAGAAAATAATGCTCCTCAAATACATTGTGCCAGCTTTATACACATTTTTGTACGGTTGAGCGAGGAGAATTTTCTAATTGGATAGTTAATTGCTACTAAAAAATCCAGTTTTTAATGATTTAATTACCTGTGGTAGATAAATTATGAGTTCCTATAACAACTAAAAGTACATTGCAAAAAAAAAAAAAGATTTTGCAACTCCCGTCTGTTTGTTGTTTAAACAAAACTTTCGACATTAATTTCGAAATTTGGCTATACTATTAGTAGTTAGTAAGGACTACGGAGTACCTGCTAGGTACCTACTAATGGTAAACGTGGTATAGGTAAGAGGCCGTTCCATGATTCTAGTTCTGCTAAAATCTGAAGGACACAAATCGCTACAGAGAACTGGTGTACCTACCTATTTCTCCAAGCACTTTGGGTATAGATATAGATATTATAAAAACCTTCGATGTACATATTATTATAAAACCAGCTCAACAGCTAAATTTAATAAATAGTACTACGCTGAGTTCTAGAGTTCGCTGATCTTTTAGATAGATGGTCCTGATGAAGTTGTGGAAAACAATATTAATGCAGAAGTTAGTAGAATTAGTAAAATCTCATCACCTCGAGCAGCTCTTGCTATTTCAGCAGATACCTAAAGGCAAAACATTTAGTAGGTAGGTGAAGGCAATGCTCACAGATCTATTTCTATGCTTGATGTAGATTGGGCACACCCTGGATAGCTAGTTCGGTTTAATGCCAAACATATGTCAAGGTTCATGGTGCCGTCGTAAAAGTGGTGTTATCAGAACCAATAAACTTCGCCTACGCCATGCATTTATAGGTATCTACTATCTACCTAATGTTGAATTTTATGTGTTAACATTAAAAAAAGTAAATATCAATGGTGTGATCTATTTCGCAGCTTCCTACGTAGAATAATCGATTAAGTTAATAAAATCTTACTTAATATTTAATAGAGAAACTCGTTGCGACAAAGTAATGCTTCAAAACAAAACACCAAATTCGATTATGTACTTAATTAAGATACTTAGATATAAATTATATTTGATGCTATAAATGATTTTGTCAATCAAGTCATTACTTGCCACTAAGATTTTGGAAAGGAACTCAGAAGAACTGCTTATTTTATTAGAACAGTTATTTTTGGTAGGATAAATTGCAGGGACCTAACTGGCGTGGAAAAATCGTACGTTCCAAAAATGCGTTCAACTTTCTCTCTCTCCCTTTAATATACATGGAGGGAGACAGAGTGATTACGTAATTATTGATATAATACGTAATATTAAACTGTTGAAAATTTTGAACACTTCCAAGTAGATATTAAATACCCCAATCGGAAAAGAGCCGGGTCGGTAAGCGAGATGTCGCAAATTCGAATCGCTCTCAATAAATTCGCGAATTTGTACATTAACCTGGTTGTAGAAATAGAAGAAGTTAGTATGTTCTTAATGGGTGTCCAACGACACCACACTTTTATACCAGCTGCAGTAACAACGTAATCCTGAAAACGGTATTCAAATAAAGAAGCCTTGATTGCTGTTACCTGCACAGCTGAGAAACAGGGAACAGTTTATTAGAGACAAATCAAAGTTAATTGTAAAGTTAATCGTGTAGAGTCTAGGAGCATCAACCCTAAAGCGAGTTAACTCCTATGTTCGCGCCATAGACTTTAAACGGACGTCGGCAATTAGTTTTGATTGACATTTGACATTGACAATTAGTGACATTGAAGTTAGTGAAAATTAAAAAAGTTCGTTATTCATGAGTCATTGTGAGACATTTCGTAAAATCAACGTAAAAAAAAGACAAATTTTGTGCAATTAAAGTAGTGTGTAATTCAAACCAGTGTTTGCAAAAACGAACATTTAAAACTAAACTCAGCACGGGTAATTATAGTGTGAACACGGTCCTTCGATTCCCGATATATAATTATGGATGACATCAACCAGTTGTTGGCCGTTCAAGAAGATAGGGCGTCCAAAATCAACAAAGCTTGCTCGAATTTCAGAAAAACTCCTAAACAAAGATTGAATTTAGCATATTTAAACACTCGTTTAGAGTCGTTAGAAAAGACGTGGGAATTATTTACATCCAATCACGATCGCATAGTTGCAATTGCGAGCAACGAGTATAAGTCCGTTTCAAATTACTTTACAAAAGATATATATGAGGACATTGAAGAAGCATATATAACTTATAAAAGTGAGCTACAAAGTAAGATCTCGGAGTCAACACCACAAGAGCAAGTCAACAACTCCTCGCACAACTCAGGTCAGACCAGCACAAACACAGGCAATGAGGTAAAGTTGCCCACTATTCATTTACCTACTTTTTCTGGAAAATACACAGAGTGGCCATCATTCCATGATTTGTTTACTTCCTTGGTAGATAAAAATAAAAATCTAGATAATGTAAAGAAACTTCACTATTTGAAATCTAGTTTATCAGGAGAGGCGGAACAACTTCTGCGTTCAGTTACTATAACTGGTGATAATTATAGTCAGGCATGGTCAACACTTAAGAAAAGGTACAGCAACAAAAGATACATCACTAATTCTGTATTTAAGCGACTTTTTTCTTTGAAACCCTTGACGTCAGAGTCGGCTCAGAATATTAAGTTACTTTTGGACACAACTGTTGAATGCTTGAATCTGCTTAATAACATAGGTATTCGTACAGACAACTGGGATCCTATCATGGTTTACCTCACAGTTTCAAAGTTAGACATAGAGAGTCATAAGTTGTGGGAGCTAAACAGTTCTTCGGAAAGCGAAGCCCTACCTACTTTTGAAACATTAAAGCAATTTATGGAAAGTAGATTCAGAGCCTTAGAGATGATAGAGCCACCTAAGCCATCACGGCCAGAGCCTCCGAGAGTAACCAAACCTAAGAGTTTTCATACAACCGCCTCAGCTGATTCTCCCAAGTGCGCACTCTGCAATCAATTTCATTATTTATACAACTGCAAAGAGTTTTCAAAGAAGAGCATTAAGGATAGATATGACTTTGTTCGTAATGCGAATCTTTGTTTCAATTGTTTCATTCCAAACCACATGGTGGCTCGGTGCGGGAAACCAACTTCTTGCAGGATATGCTTTAAGAAGCACCATTCACTTTTACATCCAGAAAAAGAAGATTCTAGCACTCAAGAACCTGGTACAGAAGAACACATTACTCAATCAACCAGTATTTCAACAATTTCAACTCACTTTATCAATCAACCGGGTCAAGTTTTATTGGCAACAGCTTTGGTGGACATTATAGGAAAGAACAAACACACAAATGTCTACCGTGCTCTCATTGACCAAGGCTCACAGGCGTCATTTGTGACAGAGAGTCTCGTACAAGCATGTGGCTTGAAACGAGAAAGAATCAGTGGCGTTGTTTCTGGATTAAGTGAGGGCAAGCAACTCCGAACAAAATACATGGTTCAACTAGAAATACAATCAAGATACAAACCACATTTAGTTTTCCCAATCAATGCATACGTTCTCAAGACACTCACAAGCTATTTACCTTCGCAGGAAACCACAGTCTGTGACTGGCCAGACTTGGAAAATATTACACTAGCAGACCCAGGTTACAACACCCCGAACAGAATCGACCTCCTGCTAGGCGCTGAAGTTTATAGCAAGATCATAGACAACGGCTTGAAGAAGAGTCCCAATGGAGTAATTGCTCAATACACTCATCTCGGCTGGATATTATCTGGAGACACCCATAGTGAACAACCTACAAAAAACAAACATGTGATCAGTATGCACATATGTACATGTGAGAATGATCTCTTAAGGAAATTT
This sequence comes from Erebia aethiops, assembly GCA_923060345.2. Lineage (NCBI taxonomy): Eukaryota > Metazoa > Arthropoda > Insecta > Lepidoptera > Nymphalidae > Erebia > Erebia aethiops. The sequence continues at coordinate 4,551,074 of OV281093.1, read as the reverse complement.
TGGGAAATAGAAAATGAAACACTCACCTCTAAGAGAAAACTTAGTGTTGAGGAACAACGGTGTGAAGACATTTACCAACAAACAGTAACAAGAACCAATGATGGTAGATACAAGGTTAAACTACCTTTTAAAGAAGATATTCAGGATCCTGTTGCTGTCTGTGGAGAAACTAAACAAATGGCGATAAACAGATTCATGTCTCTGGAGAGAAAGTTAAGCAAGGATGCTATTCTTAAAGAAGAATATACAAAAGTCATGAACGAATACTTGGAGCTTGGACATATGACCATAGCCGATGGAAAGAAAGAAAGGGCTATTTACTTACCTCATCGTGCAGTAGTCAGACAAGACAAGGAGACCACTAAGGTCCGGGTTGTATTTGATGCGTCGGCTAAGGGGTCAAAGGGTTGGGCCCTTAATGATACCTTGTTGATCGGACCTACAATACAAAAAGATCTGCTGACTTTGCTTATGAAGTGGAGAAAATACAAGATTGCAATTGTTAGTGACATTGTTAAGATGTACAGACAAGTCCTGGTATCTGATGAAGATACTGACCTACAACGTATCATATGGAGAAACCATCCCGATGAATCACTTCAGTTTTACAAATTATTAACAGTCACATTTGGTACAGCCTCGGCTCCATATTTGGCAATCCGCACATTGTTTCAAGTCGCAGAAGATGAAGGTCAAAAATACCCTCTTGCAGCTGAAATTGTGAAGAATTCATTCTACGTTGATGATCTCACAACTGGGTGTTACACTATTGAAGAAGGAAGAGAGATTTATGAACAAACAACTCAGTTGCTACGTTGTGGTGGATTGGAATTACAAAAGTGGTCTAGCAATTCAGCAGAGTTTCTAGAAGCCATTAGTCAGAGCTCATACAACAATCAAAAGCCATTGGCAATAAAACTAGATGACAACATGAAGATATTGGGTCTGAAATGGGACAAACAAAATGATGATTTCAAGTTTACTGTGAGCCTAGAAGAACCCACAACGCCAGTGACAAAGCGTAATATTCTATCAGATGTTGCAAAACTTTTCGATCCGTTTGGATGGCTGTCACCAACAATCGTAATTGCAAAGATGCTTATGCAAAAATTATGGTTATGTAGCTCCGACTGGGATGAAGAGGTTCCAGCTCAGATTCTTCAAGAGTGGATTCATTTCAGACAACAATTAAATCATTTACAAGATGTAAAAATAAACAGATGGATTCATATTCAAAAGGAAAACACACACATTGAACTCCACGGCTTCGCAGACGCTTCAATTTCAGCATATGCTGCTGTGATATATGTCAAAGTTATACACAATGGACAAGTTCGAATCTCCATGCTTGAGAGTAAGACAAAGGTTGCTCCACTCAAACAAATTTCAATCGCCAGACTGGAACTTTGTGCAGCAGTGTTACTGGCCAGACTTTTATCTCGAGCAACTGAAATTTTAGAGGTGCCTAAGGAACAAGTATATGCCTATACAGATTCAATGATAGTCTTGGCCTGGATTCAATCGTTACCTATGAGATGGCAAATCTTTGTAGGTAACAGAGTTGCAGAAATTCAAACCCTTTTAGCAAATGACCGATGGAGCCATGTTACATCAGAACACAATCCAGCTGATTTGGCTTCTAGAGGAGTGTATCCAGCTGAATTGGTGGATAAGGAAATGTGGTGGAGCGGACCCTCATGGCTGGCCACAGAGAAATCATCAGTCCAAAAGGTTCAAGTACCTGAAACAAAGGAAGAGGAACGGAAACAAAAGGTGAAAAACTTTAATATCAGTATTGATGAAAATCCAATTTACACAAGATTCTCTTCACTTACCAAGATGATTCGGGTACTTAGCTATTGCCGAAGAATGCTTCAACTGAAAGACAAAAAAGAAGTTAGAAATCAGAATACAAAATATTTGAATAGTAAAGAATTACAAGCTACATTGAATTGTTTAATGAAAATAGATCAAGAGATAGATTTTAAAGAAGAAATTAAAGATTTAAAAGAGAAGCATCAAATCAAATTGCGAAGTAAATTAATAACATTATCTCCTTACCTGGATGATACTGGATTGCTACGGGTTGGAGGTCGATTGCAAGGTGCTAAAGTAGCTACAGAATTTAAGCATCCAATTATCTTATCTCAAACATCTCACATCAGTTGGTTATTAGTGAATGATGCACATGCCAAGTTATTACATGGAGGATATGCGATGCTGATGAACTACTTGAGATCTCGTTATTGGATTATTGGTTTGAAACAATTGGTGAAGAAATGCGCTCGCCAATGTGTAACTTGCATTCGACACAAAGCACTAACACCACAACCCCCTATGGGAAATTTACCTGAAGTACGAGTCAACCCTGGACGACCCTTTAAATATGCTGGAGTTGATTATGCGGGTCCAATCCAGATCCGGGCAACAAAGGGTAGAGGACATAGATCATACAAAGGCTATATCTGTCTCTTCATTTGCATGAAAACAAGAGCAGTTCACCTGGAAACAGTAAGTGACCTCACCACTGCAGGGTTCCTCGCTGCTTACAGAAGATTTGCGTCCAGGCGAGGAAATTGCGCAGAAATCTGGAGTGACAACGGACTCAACTTTGTTGGAGCGTCTAGCGAGCTCACTCGTATGTTGAATCAAGCCAAAAGTAGCTTCAGTCAGGAAGTTGCAGAGTTGTTAGCCAATGATGGCACCACGTGGCACTTTATTCCCCCTAGGGCACCTAATTTCGGGGCAATTTGGGAGGCTGGGGTGAAATCAGTTAAAACACATTTGGCCAGAGTATTAGGAAACTCAACTCTAACATTTGAGGAAATCACGACGTTGCTGTACCAAATAGAAGCCTGCCTGAATTCTCGCCCTCTGTGTCAAATGAGCGATCATCCCGAAGATTTGACGCCTCTTACGCCTGCTCATTTCCTGGTAGGAGAGCCGTTGTTGTTAGTACCAGAACAAAACCACAAAGAGACACACCTATCTATTCTCGATAGATGGCGCTTAGTTCAAAGAATGACTCATCACTTCTGGAAACGCTGGTCTGCAGAGTTTTTACACACCCTTCAGCAGCGTTATAAGTGGCGTACCAAAATCGAGCCGCCACAAATAGGAGATCTGGTGATTATAAAAGATGAGGACACACCACCAGCTACATGGCTGATGGCAAAGATTGTCAAACTCAACCCTGGGCCTGACAATGTTGTGCGAGTCGCCACTGTGAAGACCAAATCATCGATACTAACGAGGCCGCTGTCCAAGCTGGTCTTGTTACCCACGGAGAAGAATTAATAAAGAACGAAGTTCTTGGGGGCCGGCATGTTCGCGCCATAGACTTTAAACGGACGTCGGCAATTAGTTTTGATTGACATTTGACATTGACAATTAGTGACATTGAAGTTAGTGAAAATTAAAAAAGTTCGTTATTCATGAGTCATTGTGAGACATTTCGTAAAATCAACGTAAAAAAAAGACAAATTTTGTGCAATTAAAGTAGTGTGTAATTCAAACCAGTGTTTGCAAAAACGAACATTTAAAACTAAACTCAGCACGGGTAATTATAGTGTGAACACCTAAAAACGACAACTGTTGTGAGTAGGTAATGTTGTTGAAGCCAGTTCAAAGGAAACCCTTATTACTTCGCCAATCGCCCCACGTCCGCTCAATTGTATAACAATCCGTCTAAAGTTGGAGCAATTTCTATTCCAGGAACTGCATTGTTTTATATTTTTAATAACTAAAGCATAATATCAAAATAAGAGATTAAATACTAACTGGAAAGTAAAGTGAATAAGTACTGGCATTACTCTATGAAAATAGATAGAAAAACCTCTTTATTGCACTTAAAAACGAAAACAATAAACAAAAAGGTTAAAAGATAAAATAGAAGGGTGCAAAGGCGGTCTTATTGCTAAAGCAATCTCTTCCAGACAATCTTAGGGAGAGGAGATTATTAAACAAGAAGATAAAAAATGCTCAGTCAGACCAGAGTTTCAGGGCCATTCGTCTAAAAGCTCTGCATCAGTCAATTCCATTAATCATGCTATTGCTTAATCTTCACTTTGTTATTCGATCGGATTAAATGTGGTGAGTTTGGTTAGCCGCAAGTTAACACAATCGTACTGTTTGGACATACATATCATATTGGAAGGATCATATAGGACTTTTTCCTATTTGCCTAAATTATAAAATCTAACATAAATATGCAATAGCAAAAAACTGCCAAAATATGCCTTCCATAAAGTTGCTTTACTCTACTTCGTAAATGATGCCCACGCATTCGTTCGCGTGGATCCTGGTTTTTCTGAAAATCCTGCGGCTCACATCATAAAACCTAACTGTGGCCAAAATTGTATCAGCACACTTTAAATTTTTAATATTATAAAGTGTATACTAATATTAAACTAGCAAGTGGCGGCATAAATCTAGAAACTTTGCAAGCTCTGTTTGATCATGAAATATGATGAACAAAATATAAACCATTATGGTTTTCAAACAATAAGAAGAAAGGAAAGAAAGAAACAAAGAAGAAACATTCACTTTGAAATTTAAAGAGCTCCTTTTTAAATGGACTGTTTCTTTTTGTTTCATTGGGTAGGTACGTACTACAAGTATTCAGAGTTTGAGTTTTCAGTTATGTTCCTATGAAACTCATAAATTCATAGCTAACAAAACGTAAAGATTATGACGTAAGTATATTCCAAAAATACATTTGGGAATTAAAAGCAAACCTATTTTATACTTTCTTCCTCGTCGTGTAGATAATAAATAATGAGACTCGTAGGCATGGTATTGAATTCAAATTAGCCAAGAGCACGTGGGGGCAAGGCCCTCCCTAGAGGCGCCGGCGTCGCGTCTGTAGAACCTTAATAAAGCTGGCTTATGACTCATGTTTGGAATACCATACTGAGATGCATCTTGTCACCACCAATTTTCATACTAAAATTACAAAATTGAGCAATACAATTGAATATTTGCATTTTTTAAATTGTAGAGATAAAGTTTTAAGAACACGGTATTGCTTAAATCAAAGATTAATATTTGACTATTCGCTCGCAAGATTTTTGTAGGTTTGTTGTAAGTATACATTTTTTTTGCTTCACTTATTTTTCACTACGAAACATTTTACCTGTAAAGGATATAAAAAAAACAAACACTTAGTACATAATTTTCTTTAGGTTTAATTACTAAAAACGAAGAAAAGATCTTTTGGGTAAAAACAATTTTGAGGAAGATAATAATATAATTAGTTTGAAGAACACTTATTTTATTTTGATTTAACAGCCTCTATAGCAAAAAAAAACTGATAATTATTCATCCATTCCCAATACTGTGCAAACGGGTAATAAAAGTATCCTTTTGTTGATTCCACGAAGCAGTCGTCTGAAATAATAGAAGAAACAATTTGTTTGACATCATTGAAATAGAATGAGTACTAGAAACAGGGCCACGAACAAAAAATATCGCAAAAATGTCCCAATTTGCACACACATAAACATTTGTATGCTGAGTGGGAAATGTAGAAAAATGTATTATATTAGCAACAACTTCAGTTAATTATGCACCTTAAGTTTAACACATAAAGCTACATTACGATTAGAAAATATTAATTTTTAAGACGTTCTGTCATCAGAGAAAAGGTAGGAATAACCTTTCAATCCAAAACAAAAAGTAATTTTTAAAATAAGTACAACAATATTTATTATTAAAATAAAACTTAATATGTAAGCAATAAGGTACTTCATACGTTGCCAAATTGATACCTTTACACTATTTTGGAACAAGACGCAACTCTTGGCATCACATTGTCAATATCAACAACGTCAATTTATTATAAACCTTAAAACTTAGAATTTAAGTTGAATTACGAATGTAGTATGTTTATATTTAAGACCTTTTGTCTTTGTAAAAAGGCAAAAACAAAAAATTCAATGGAACGAAATTCAAATAGAACAATGGAGACATTGCAGTTGCTGATTTTTTAAAGTTGTATATCGTGGTGGTATGTGGTCGTTTATATTTATTACTAGCTTACGCGCCCCAGCAACTCACTGATGTGTTATACTTGTACAGTATGTTTTATTTATCAAAATAAATATTGATACAGTTTTGGTGGGTAGCACTGCGAAAAACCACGTAGGTTTAAATGGCGTACTCTCTCCTCTTCTATCAATATTTATAACTATACAATGATAAGATATGCATAAGTATCTGTGTAAAAACATGAGGAAACTAAAACTAAACTACCTAACATTTGTTTAAGAAGTAAGATTTTAACTTAAAATTAAATTTTCCTTACTTAGTTTCATTTTAAAATTAATATCAAGGTTAAAAATCTACGTTTTATTGACGTATTACACGTAAACTTAAAAAGTACCAAGTAAACTTTATTCAGATTTAGCCTTTGCGGCTTTTATTATTTTTTACTACATTTTTTTTATAAAATATTTATGTAAAGTATATAATATCTTTATGTACCCATGTATTTTATGTGTATTTATGTAACTATGTAGGTATGTGTGTTTCTAGTAATATCAATTTTATTAAAATGAATTTGAACATAATTAATGTTATCTGTATATTTTAGATGGCTCAAACAACTCTACTGCATAACGAAATGGATTACCAGGGAATCACTAAGCAACAATACTTTTAAAACCAACACTACTCCATGCATCCCGTCTATCCAGAACAGTCAATGTTTGTTACAATATTTGACGCATTGTCACAAACATTGGCCAAAGGATATTAGCACTCTTTTTATATGAGCACTGCAGCATTTTGACGCGTCGTTATGTTGGCTAAGGTTGGCTCATACTAATTTCAAATAAGAGCACTTTCGTATTTGTGCTGTAATTTGTCGGGGACATTTTTGAAGCGCTAATCCTACATCTAGTATAGGTACTAAAAAAATTCTACATCAATGTTTGACATTCATTAAACCGTATTATTTTACAAAAGAGATTGAAAGGAAAGAGGCAAGGAAAAAGAAGGAAGAAATTAAACATAAAGAAGTGAACTTAAATATAAACAAGTGGAGGACTATTCTGCCAAGACAAATAACAGAAGTTTAAAAACTGAGTGCTGACCTTCAAGTAATGGAAATTGACACACGAAGCAGACAAAGAGATTGACAGTATGACATTTAAAAAATAATGCGTAACTAATCATAAAAGGATAAGTGTAGCTAATTTTGTTTCAAACAATATCTTAACTAAAATAATGTTTTTTTTATTTTTTTCAAAAAATGTATATCCGTAACCAGTGCCACTCGGGAGGATGTAAACCTGTATGTCCTACATGTTGATAATGTTAAAAAAGAAGAAACATCCTAATCAAGAAACTCACATACATACATGAACCCTGAAAACATTACACTCCTATTTTTGGGCAGTCGTGTAATTACAGGACTAAATTGATATGACTTTCATAATACCTACGAGTACGCCCTGAGGAAAAGGACAGCATCACTAGATTTAACCATGTCAATCTAATTTACTTTAAAGATCTTGTAAAACAGAATGAGCCACTATACAAATTTATTTAAACTGTCGAAGGTCAATTAAAGAATATACTTACTCATCTCTAGCATGTATTTGAGTTCGCTTGGTTTGATAAACATATTATAGTCGTGTGCGCCCTTTGGAACAGCTCTGAAAATATTTTCGAAGACAAATATTATAACGAATTGAGCGAGGCGTGTTCTGTTTATGGTGGTAAAGAATATTTTTGCGCCTGGCTTTGCGGCGCGCACGCATGATTCCACGAAAAGTTCCTTTTCAGCGACATGATCTATAACTTCTGATGCTATAACAACGTCGTAGCTTTCAGCGCATTTCTCACAGTATTCCTGAAATATATTAGAACTTTTGATTTATTATATACTAGAATAATAGATGATGCCCGCGACTTCGCGCGAATTGATGTTTTGTGAATCCTGCGGGATCTCTTAAATTTTCCTCTTCAAATAAAAAGTAGCCTATGCCCTTCCCCGGGATGTAACCTATCTGTGTACCAAATTTCATCACAATCGGTTGAGTAGTTGGGCCGTGAAAGCGTAGCAGACAGACAGACAGACACACTTTCGCATTTATAATATTAGTATCGATCTATTTAGTCATTAAAGTATAGATATTTTTATTGCATACACATCATAAACAAGAAAAAAAAGCAGATATGCAATAAAAAGTGCATGAAGTTATAAACAATAATACTTAAAACCGGTTCCTGTTACTAATTTAGAACATGTCAGGTTCAACCTGTTTTATTTATCTTCATAATAAATACCAGTTTATTTATCTTTGTAATGAGTATTAACTGTCTATGCAAATATATATGGGATGCAAATTGCAACTTATTTCTACAAATTTCGTCAACATCGGTTAATTAGAGTGAAATGGTAATTAAGAGCGTGAAAAGGTAAACAACAGACAGGCAGATACATACATTTTTGAATTGATAATATTAAAAAGTAAGGATATGGATGGAGCAGCAAAAAATACCTGCAATCTGGGTCTTCTGCTTATTGCGTTACTAGTATATTTTATAGGCATTATTTTAATATAAAATATTAATCATATTTCATTAAAAGATAAATTCTGTAGACAATCTTAGGTAGGAGGAAGATCTGTGGCATCAACCAAGGATGACTGCTGTTGCAGTATACATAGAGCAGCATAAAGCACCTGAGGTTGTAACGAATCACAAAAAAATACGTTAGTTACCTAGTTCTACTTGCAGCATAAAAATAAAAATAAAATAACTCACCTCTATCGTGGACAAAATATAAGCTGGCATATTGTTTGCCAAACGCATATTATTAGAGCCATGGTGTTTTGCATATTTAATTGCTTCTTTGTTAGTGTCTATTCCAGTTACTTCAGCCCCAAGCTTGGCCAAGGCCTAAAAAGGAATTTTGTAATTGGTAATTTAGATAGGTAATAAACCTATCTCTCTATAAGATTCCCCAAACGAGTTTTTAAAAACTTAATTATTTTGTTTGTTATTTTCGTACATTAGTAAATCCGTGTTTTATTATTTCTTCTTGAAATTTCTAGTCATACAGATGTTGAACCATCAAATGGTTCAACATCTGCTCAAAATGTTCATGCCTTACCTCGGCTAGATATCCTCCACCACAACCAACATCAAGGATTTTCTTTCCTTTCAGACATGTAGAGAATTTTTCACCAGAAGCTACATTTATGAGACTGTCTCTTATATAAGGTACTCTGCAAAATTAATCTCTACAGAATTATGCTAGTTTAGGAAAATATAATATGGTACTAACAGATATTATTAGACTTCATCCATGCGGGTTTAGGTTTTGTAAAAATCCTGTTTCGATTTTTTTAGATTTTCCGGGATAACAAGTAGCCTATGTCTGTTTATGGGATGCCAGCTACTTCTGTACTACGTAAAAATCGATTAAATGGACGGGCCGTGGAACGCCTTAGGCTGCATCAGACTTCCAAGCAGGTCTGATTGCAGCCAAGCGCTAAAATTTAAATTAAAAAATGTTAGAAAAGACAGACAGGCGGCGAGAGACACATTTTCGCATTTGTTATGCATTACTACACAATACATAAAGAAACGTACGATATCGTTGTACAAACATAAAGTAATCAATTACACAGATATTGTTTATTTACGGATAAGAGCTAAATACCTTACAAAATCTTAGAAATCATATTTTGAAGTAGGTACTTACAACTTACTACTTTAAGTACTTTATTTCTAAATCATAAAAAAACAAATACTTTTAGTGCGAACTCCACCTGCATGAACTATGAATCCATACTAACATTAAAAATTATTATGCGAAAATGCGTTTGTTTGTTGGTTCAACCTTCAATCACGCTACAATACTCGTAGAGCAGCACCATGGAGTGTGACATAAACGACTTTTTTTTATAAAATCAGAGATCCCGAAAATTTTGAAAAATTGAATCCACACGGACGTAGTCTGGCGCTAACTAGTGCCTACGTAATAATACTGAAAGGTAAACAATAAACATTTGAAAATATTTACCGAATATAGTTAAAAACATAAAGCGGTTTGAACGGCCCTTCAGGGTCCCAAGATAGTGCCTTATTGACTTGGAAAAAATCTTTCCCGTCAATGGTAGAATGAGCGTTTCTTCTACAATTTATATTGATATTATTTGTAAAGCCCGTATTTAGGCTCCACCGTCTGAAAAAGTTGAGACATTTAAAAAAATAAGTTATTACCGTAGGAAATCTTGTTCTAATGTTCACAAAAAATATCAAACAGATTTGAATATTATTCTAAAATTGTGCTTCAGTCCTTTTTTTATTTAAGTCTAAAATAAATAACGTATCTTAACAACTTTATTAAGTGAACTTTAAAATGAAATAAAAATACAGTAATATATATAAAATATTAAAAATGTGAATTTATTTAATTTAACCATGGATGAAAAAATAAATGAATTAAGATACATTTCTGTAGTCTACTTACCGAAATAATAAAGTTTGAAAACTACGAGTTTGTAAGTCACAGAGCAGTTTCGCAGTGATCTTATTCATCTCAAGACGCTATAAAATTAAAATCTTGGAATTACAAGTCACAACCACAAACAAAATACAGGAAATATTTTCTTATCATATCCAAGTCCAAAATTGTAACATGAACTTCATGAAAACTGAAAACACAAATAAAACATGTTCCACCTCGACTGCGTGGAATCACAGTGAGATATCCGTAAAAGTAAACTGTAATTTGTTATACCGTTTACATAATTTAATTTTGAGCCTGTTTAACATTTTGTCTTGTAGTTATTATTATATTTTAATAGGTAAAGCGATTTGTCGGTATATGCTAATATGTATTTTACCTGATAAACAATGACGTAAATATCCAACTACTGGTTTTCTAATCTACTTGCTACCTGTTCCACTCCTCGTTAGTAAATGAAGGGAAAACAATTAAACCCCAGTACTTAAACGAATATACGATACCTAATGTTATCGCTTAGTTACCACTGGAAACGTAATAAGATTATAAAAATAACTTAATAATTTTATTTTAATAAAAATAACACGCCAAGTCCGCGTCATAATTTTTTGTAAATTTCGTGTGCGAATTAAAACTGCTTAGTAAAATAACATAAGATTATTCAATTGTACTAAACATATAAGATATAATAAATGCATCTAAATATTTAACTGGTCAAAGAATCATTAATTGAGTTTGCTTTAAGTTGTCACGTGATTTTAAGTAGATTTTACAGCATCCATGGCAGAGAAGCACATTGTATGTTTAGTCCGTTCCCAATAATTCGCTAATGGATATAAAACGTAGCCTTTTGTTGATTCCCAGAAACAGTCATCAAAAATGATAGAGCAGAATTTGTAGAACATAATTGTTTCAGATTGATTCAATTATATTAATGTTTATTTTCAGAACAATGTTATATTTTGTTAGCCCACCAACCCGCATCGGAGCATGGTGGTGGGTCTAAGCTTTAATTCCCTCTCTCCTATGAGAGTGGAGGCTTGTGCCCAGCAGTGGGACGTTAATGGGCTGTAGTGGTGGTGGTGGGTTATTTTTTTTATCATCCATGTAGCCATACTAAAATTAGATTTATTTGCGAAAGTTCGTCTATTTGTTACTGTTTTAACTTTTGACTGTCCACCAACTTCACCGATTTCGACGACATTTGGTATAGTCGAGATATCTTGTATCCTGAAGACTATTTTCTCCTAGAAAGAACTCCGTCAGGATTTGTTTAACCTAGATACACATGATTTAAAGCATTATTTAATAGCATCTATAGTCTAAACTTTTTTTTTTATCCACTACAAGCTAGCCCTTGACTGCGATCTCCCCTGATGGTAAGTGATGATGCAGTCTAAGTATAATCTTATAAATGCGAAAAGTTTGGATGGATGTTTGTTACTCAATCACGCCTAACAGCTGAACGGCTCTGGATGAAATTTGGCACAGAGATAGATTATAGTCTGGAATAACACATAGGCTTGGTACAAGGGGTTTGGTAGATTGTATCCCGGGGAAGGACATAGGCTATTTTTTATACCGGAAACTTAAAGAGTTCCCGCGGGAACCAAGACACCTAAATCCACGCGAACGAAGTCGCAGGCATCATCTAGTATGTTTATAAACCCTGTAAAAAGTGATGACTTCGTAATATACTTACTCATTTCTAGCATATGTTTGAACTCGCTTGGTCTCATAAACTTGTCATATTCATGAGTACCCTTTGGGATTATATTCAGAACACCCGCTGAATGACGTAGCAGCCCTCCTTTCAATCCTGTCAGAATATCTTGTGTTTATTTCAAACCTTTCTAATTGTCATTTTACCCATCAACTAAACTGACAGATATCATATTTGTATTGTGAACAACAACCTAACAAATAAAATGAATGAAAAATACAATTTTAATAAAACTCGCACTTTTAATACAGTAATATATGAAAAATTTAAAATAGTGTGTGCGCAACGGGATGAAACACGATTTCAGATTTCGGGTGATGCTCGTCTGAAATCGTCTTGTTTCACCCCTAGGCACACAATATGTACTATTGTACTAATTCTTGTTGACGTATTTCTCTCCTCTATCGTCATTGATGTAGAATTTTAGTACCTCGTAGTCGTCAAAATATAAGAAGGCAAGTTGTTTTCTAAGCGCTTGTTTTTGGAGCTATGTTGTTTTGCCAGTTCAACTAATTCTTTGTTTGTCTATAGTAGTGTCTATTCCAGTAACTTCAGCCCCAAACTTGGCTAAGCCTTAAAAATTAGTTTTATTATTTATTTTAAGTTTAGTTTTTTTATTGGCTAAATAAAGAGTTTCTTTATTGTGTGCAATTATTCTTATCTAAGCAATGACGTGCAGGTCATCAAAATAACTGCTTACCCTATTCTTTGTCAGGGCAATTAATACACAAATGTTTAGCTCTACCACCTTAAAAGCTCATAAGGTATACCATTTGAGCGGTCTTAGATATGTTTTTCGTGTCGATCTTTTCATAACGTTATCCTAAACCGTACCAATTTATTAGCCTTACTTCTGAGATCCCCGGCTCCACAGCCAACATCAAGGATTTTCTTCCCTTTCAGACAAGTAGATATTTTTTCACCAGGCGCAACATCTACTAGACCGTTTCGTATATACGGCAATCTACAAAATGTCCTCGCATAAAGTTAGGGAAGAGAGTGAAAACGTGACGCAAGAAAATATTTGTGATCAAAATTCTTGTTTTATATATAAATAGTAACATTGACTTGTTCTAGTTAGCTTATTGCTACAATCTACATTACATAATACTTTATAATGGGATCAAGTAATTTAAACTGATGGTATTTATAAAATACTAGATCAATACACGCGAGCTCGTCCGTATCAATTATTGAAATACATATAAATTGGAAGCCCAATAATCGGGGTGCGACGGCTGAAATTAAATGACGACAATTAATAGAAATGTCTATATTTGTTGGTCCAGCATTAAAAAAAGTGAAGTACGATAAAATATGCATTTACATACTGTAAAAATATTTTTTTAACATTATGTAAGTCGCAGAAGAGTTTTCCCGCCATTCTTATCAACTAAGGAAGCTAATAGCTAAAACTAAAACCAGGGAAGAAATTTAATGGGGCAAAATATAATACGAATAAAACGTACAAAGTAATTAACTTATGGAATTGTCCTTGTTTCAAAATTATGACTTTAGACTTAAGATTAGGTATGGACGAAAGATATTAAAATAGTTAAACAGATATTATTCGAAACAAATACTTTTAGAATTGTTGTTTCTTTGATCGCACATCACGTGAAAGTGTTAATCGCGAAAGAGAATATAAATATTATTAAATAAGAAAAAAAAAATCGATATTTATTTCCGTAAGTGTTTTACTTCGGACGCCTTTCAGATAGGCGAAGATAATAATTAATAATACATAAATATTACACATACACATACATTAGTACATACCTTTGTATTGAACTAACAGTTTTGGGTGTAAACGAAGACCAAAATACTTATCTACTTAGGTGTAATACACATGTAAACTGGTAGGTACTTGCTATGAATGCTATCTTCACTCAGTAATGTGCAAATATATAACATCATTGGTGCAAACTAATAGAACTTCATATTTAAGTTTAAAACGTATCGCATGTTACTAGAACCATTTAAAATAGAGACATGTTAAAATTTCCTAGATGAGTGCCAAAAAGACTGTTTGTAATGTTACCAGTGACAAAAAAAACTTCAAACAAATTTTTTAAATTGATAAGTAGGTATAAGTACCTTCTACAAAATTTAAAACATACCATCAAAATGACATAAAATGCTACCGTCAAATAGTCAATTATAACTAAGCAACTGTTTAGTTAAATGCACTTTTCATTTTCAGTGATAGACAATTCAAATTTTTTTAAACTGTGGAAGTTGAATTTAGGTTTTGGTTTGCGGCTCTCGTACCCTTAAAGGCTTAAAGTATTGATCCTACAAAAAAAAAGTAACTACATAAATTGTACGGAATTTTCTCTTGTTTAATTTATTATACATAACTATATTCATCGCAAAATTAGTCCGAAAGGAGCTATTGTCAAAAACTGTTTTTGGGCGCCATTTTTCCAACATGGCGGCGCGAGCGGCTAAGATAAGAGGTGGCAAAGTGAAAATTGGGAAAGAGCACGTCGAAATCTAAAACATACACCAATTTTCAAAACTCCCGAGAAACTTTTCAGGTAACCCCCTTTTTGAGCACCATATGACTGGAGTATAAACGTATAGAACATTAATTAATATACTATGAAAATTAATGACACAAAATCTCTAAACTGAATTAAAGTAATAAGTCTAAATACAGTGCTATGTTTATACAAAGAAATGTTAATATGTATTATGATTTTATTTACATTAACTGCTCTAAGCTCAATATATCGTATGCCTGTAAGAGGTAGACCATTCCTACTATGACTTTGTAACAGTCAAACGATTTTAATAAATGAATGAATGAATTCAAGACAAATAAAATTTTTCACCCTGGAAAAAACACAAATACCTAAATCCACGCGGACAAAGTAGTAGCGAACATCATCTAGTAGGTAAGCCACACTGTCGCAATACAGGAAGCAACGGGGCATCGGGCGCCCATTGACATATCATTGCATACCGATGCAACAATTTATAGGAACAGTTACACACGGAGGCGTTAGAAAAACGAAACGTGCCTCGGGAGCGGGACCAGTCCACCCACGGTCTACGGATCCAGTCCACACATTTCTGCCAAGTCTGTAAACTTGCCCAACCTATCATCGATTACTTTTTGTCGATTGAGCTTTGAGATTGCGAAACCATAAATGGGAATCAGGTTTTAGCCAAAACGGTCGAAATAACGCTTTACTCTTAGAATGCTGCACAAATAAACTGATAATACTTTATTTGCTACAGGTGTTTTTATATATCTAGATCATGATTCGGACACGAACGAATTCACCACTCGAAATGCACGATTTTCAGAAGCTACGAGCTGTGATAGAACTCTTGCATTTAGGCAATTAGGGCAGTATTGGCTTTGTATGGAAAACTAAATGATATTAATTTTGATTTTTGGCACAAGTATTCTTTAGGTCGATTAGGTTGAGCACGTTAAGCCGTCGGTCCCGGTTATTATCACTAACATGATAATAGTCGTTAAAGTCGCCAACCCGCATTGGAGCGGCGTGGTGGGTCTAAGCTCTAATTCCCTCTCTCCTATGAAAGTGGAGGCCCGTGCCCAGCAATGGGGCGGTAATGGGTTATATTGGTGGTGGTGGTGGTAGTGGAATTCTTTAGGTGAATGGCAGCAATGCAACATAATTGCGACACGTAAAGTATAAAATCATTTATTCAGTGCTTTGTATTTGTTATATTATTGCAAAAATCACCTAAATGAAAAATAATAACATATTATCGTGGTCCATTGAGTTGTTATTTGCGGACACTTTTGAAACTGCGTAAGCTCATTTTGCAATTAACTAGGTAGGTACTTATTATTAATAAATAATGTCAAACCAGTATTATTATCATTATCAAAATTTTTACCATAATATAAAGTTCTACCATCAAATAAAAGTTATGACTAATAATAGTAAGTCTTTAGTAAGTAGGCAGTAATAAGTTAAACTCATGTGCGTTGATCTATGATCGTTGTAGGTTCAATTAAATAGAGGTTATAAATTAAAAAGTTCTACCTACACACTTCCATAAATAATTCTCGTGAAAAAGAGATGATTGTCAATAATAATACAATGCCTTGCCATCTTGTCAAATTATTATTAACGCCTTCGTGTTTACAATTCTAGCCGGTTTTATTTGATAACAATGGCCGAAGATAAAGGTGAAGGACCTGAAGATGAGGACACTATTGGTGTAAATATTTGTATTTTGTTTTATGGCTAAGTATTGCTCAGACTGAGCATTTCAGTCATTTTCAGCATATAACTGTAGCTACCTGCCTATACTTGCCTTATAAATTGTCATCATCAATGTAGTCCAACCATCATGAGTGAGTTCAACCTACGATTAGGTGATAGTAGGCCTGGCCCACCTTAGATCAATTTTGTATTACTTACGTAGGTATCTATACAGTTGTCAGTACTCAGTACCTACCATACATACGATTTCGATATGCTGCTAAGCGCCGGACTTTGTGGCACCCTTGACCTACCATTATACCTACCAATAGACCGATACCGATAGATGGATAGGTATCTCCCTTATCTATCATAGACATGGGAGATTTAGGAACCAGGGATAGGTATCTCCCTGCTCCCATATCTATACACCTACCGATGATATTGATTCTTATTAAAAGTTAGGACTTGACTGCGATATCACCTGGTGGTAAGTCTGTGGTAGCCATGGTAGCACCCGGATGAGATGATACCATAGAAAAACCCTTTATCTATTCCGTGGATGATACATATGCTGTATAAAATCATACTTGCTTATGCTGGTTAAATTTACATAATTTCATACTAATATTAAAAATGCAAAAGTGTGTTTGTTTGTTGGTTTATTTGTTTGTCCTTCAATCAGGGTGCAACGAAGCAACGGATCGACGTGATTGTTTGCATGGGTATAGTTGAGTACCTGGAGTGTGACATAGACTTAAGACTACTTTTTGTCCCGGAAAATCGAGGAGGTTCGCGTGGCAATTTAAAAAAACTTATTCCACGCGGGCATCAGCTAGTTATATAATATATCCATATCCTATTCCTTCCTAGTATCTACGCAATGCCTAGGTACAGTTATGTTCATAGCAATAGCACATAAAGTTGACTTTTATTCACTAGAGTAATGACGTCGACAGGCTCGCAATTAACTCTTACTTATTTGTGTTTGGTCAGATTTACGTAGGCGGTCGCAGCGCGGACGGCGAACGCCACGGAGAGGGCTGGGCGGTGCTGCCAAACGGAGACTTCTACCAGGGCTGCTACTGCAGGGGCATGCGTAATGGGAAGGGGTTGTATGTATTTAAGAATGGTGCGAGATATGAAGGTATTTATTCCAACTAAGTATAGCCCTTGACTGCGATCAGGTAAGTGATGATGATATAAGGCGTATTGCAAGTATATTAAGCCCATGTTCATCCTCTTTTCCTCCTTGCCCTCGTCGCATTTCATTTTGAGTTGGGCTTCCTTGTTCGTAAGCGCCAGGACTTTCTTTACTGGATCTTCCTTGGCGAAAGATTAAGTATTTTAACATCCCTCTCGCCTCTGTGGGTCTACCTTTTCTAAGCGAAAATTTCTGATGGTATCATAGCAATTACGTCTTGCTTTTTAAGAAGAAATCCTCATAAATATTGTTGGATTAAATTTAAAGGCGAATGGCGAAAAGCGATGAAGTACGGGGTAGGAACGATGATGTACCCCGACGGGTCCCGCTACGAGGGCGACTGGCGACACGACCTGAAGCACGGTTTCGGCGCCTACTATTACCCCAATGGCGACATTTACGAAGGCGCCTGGTTCAAGGGCCGGCGACACGGCTTGGGGACGTATTTCTTCGCTGAATATCAGGCAAGTTGTGTCAACTGCTTTAGGTAGAGGCCACGGGACTTTTTCCGTGACAAGAAAACGTAGGTCTGCTCTGCGCGCCGCGTAAAATGACCTCTGGGTAGATTTCTGCTCTTACCTAAACAGCACACCAAACCAGTGGACTGAGAAGTATACAGAGGGCTTTTAAAGTGCACCTTCTATCGACCCTGCAAAGATCAAAATGATCTGACAATTTTGGTCACACAATGTCAAAATTGTCAGATCATTTTGATCTCCACAGGGTCTATAGAAGGTGCACTTTAAAAGCCCTCTGTATATTCATCTCATCTTTGGCAAGTAGGTCCAACTGTACCTTAGAAGATGTGAGCAGTGTACGTGACGTCACGTTCACTCATTCATTTAACTACCTAAGACGTTTTACTTTCCAGATAAAGTTTATGGGAACATGGGTAGAGGGAGTAATTGAAGGTCCGGGGCAAATAATATACCCACGAGTGCGCTACCACGGATCATGGCTAAAGGGGAAGCCCAAAGGACCAGGTTGCTTCGTGTTTGACACCAATTGCATGCAGCACGGCTTTTATTTGCTGTTGAAAGACCCTGATTTCGAGGAATTCGGAGAAGCCGAGGAAGAGAAAGAAGATAAAGCGCCGAAAGAAGACAGATTCGAGGAAGGCGAAGAAGAAATAGAGATTGACGAAACTTTGGGCAAGTTTCGCTTAAATATACAGATAGGGATAGACCTCGAGTTAGTTTGCCATTCAAGTTTTTTCTGCGGTCGGTACACGCAAAAGTAGATACTGCCTTCTTGCAGAGGTCTCGAGGAATCGATGGCAAAGCTATTTAGCCCTCTGGTGGTATACGATGGTGCGCTACTCAGGCTGGAATGAAAGTCTAACTTGGAAGAGGTATGGCATGGTATCTACTAATCGTTTTCTGGTCAGAATAGTAACGAAACTCTTTTCGGCATGACTTTGTCGTTAGGATGGTCCTTTCCTCTATGGTAGGGTGGTAACAAGGCATAGCGAAAGCCATCCATCGGAAAAATGGTCATTTTGTTTTTGGCTCAGTGCAGCGTTTGAGGACCACAAAGTCTCTGGGTCAGAACCTGCAACTGTGAGCTGTCCATGGCTTTTACTATGCAATTTTTTCTGTTTATTCACAGGCAAAGTAGCAGTGTGGCGAGCTCGTAACGTGACAGCGTACATGGCAGAATTCCTTCCTCCCGAGCCGGTGCCTCTACCAGTCCACGACTCAGTGCCTTCTCTTACTGACGAAAGCATCGAGACTGACGTGCTCCGCTTTGAGCCGTCAACCATCACCGCTGAGGAGGGAGGCGACGACAACGACTCCTGGCTGCTGCATCGACAGCAATTCCTTGAGGAGACCGAGCTCAACGCACCTAGCAGGACCAAGGAAGATTAGCACCATTATCACGACAGTTGCGCTATCTTCAAGAATTTATCAGTCATCAGGTTTTTGAGGCCCCTCTGGCCTGGAACAATAATAGATGTTAGGAAAGCGCCATCTAAGCACGCTATTTCGCTATTATGACAGTTGTGTCATCTGTGGAGTGTTGTAACATCTGAAAAACTTCAATAAAACGATGTGGAATATCCTTAAAAATAAAAACACCTGCAGTTTTTTTTTAATTAGTTCTACCATTGACTAGATCTTCGTTGAAATAACTATTAGAAGATAATTCATCTGTGCCTACGTCTTTCGTCTTACTGAATCATGAAACCACACACAACAGCACATTGATAACTGTTGAACCATAAACAATGTTTTTTTTTCATTCTTGTTATATTTTATTGAAATCAATGAAAATAAAGTACATTATGTGAATTTTAATAAAGCATATTTATTCTCTCATTTAAATAAAACTTGATGGCAGTATCCATTTTACCAATACCTTTCTCTATTATTTATTAAATTAAATACAGTCAGGTCAGTTCAGACCGGACATCATCCTATCTGATCCATCTGTTTAACCGATTTTGAGGATAAATTTTGTTTTGCTTTGAAATAACCAGTATACAATATATGCATAAATAGAAAAACGAAAATTATAATTTTGCACTTCAATGCAATATTTGACTAAGGCTTGCTTGCAGATACACCGGGTAACGATTAACCCAGAAATAAATTGGTAATGGTAGATGTTTTTAAATACGAATTCTGTCAAAGTAGCACCTAAGTGCTATTCATTCAATTCATTAATTCTTTCACAGACTCTTTGACCCAGGGTTAGCTCTGGGTTAAAAGGGTAACCCTGTGTTTCTGCAACGGTGCCTAAATGATTGGCAAATTGAATGATATTAAAAAGTTCAGGGCCCATTCAGATGTGCCACAACCACACAACATCTCCAAAAGTGTTGCGTTGGCTATAAAATTGGAGAAAAACAGATACAAAACAAAGTACAGAACTAAGTAATTTGAGGCTGCAAAATTTCAATTTCAGACACTTGCATCAAGATTCCCACAACCAATACGTCTTTACAATATAACAGGATTAGAATGACAGTTGTGACTAGTGCTTCTGTCTTTTCCTTTCACAGCTGTAGTCACATAAGGCTGCCTGTCTACTGAAGTGGAGCATACAGATGTGTTGGGTGAACCAATCGGATTCCTGATAGGTGAGAGGTGACACAATAAATTTTTTTCATCACTTGTCAAGAATCTAATTGGCCTGTTTGGCATATTTCCAGGCACAGTGGACAGGCAGCATTAGACAGCTATCAAACTAATATGACTAGTGCTTCTGTCCCAGCTACAGTCTCATCAGTGTCAAACTAAGCTATCAATCTAATCAAGCTATTTAAATTTTAAGGATTAAAGTGACATTTTTGTGGTTGTGTTGTGGTCCATCTGAAAAGACTCTTACAGTTTATAACTATTAACTATATTAACCTAAATTATAAACTAATTATTCTATGTCTGTGGATTTGACTGTTGGTTATTATTCGCTCCAGCATTATTATTCTCAAAAGTGTTTTTGTTTTTCAATAAGTATGCAGCTAAATAGTTAATAGGATCGGGTGGGCGTTCTTTGGCCAATGCTGACAAGCCTTGGAGCAATATTGGGACCACTGTTTGGTCGAGGTATTGTCTTGTCGGCAATGCATTGAGATCAATTCGGGATTTGCGACTTGAGTTTGTATCGTTTTCTTTCTCCATTGATATTATTTTCTGAAAAATTAAGAAGGCAATATTATGTCTGTGTAACAATCGCAAAACAAACACCTTTGTCTGGTTAATATGCTTCCACAATTGACCAAAATAATTTGTCGCAGCAACATTAGCATAAATTCAGCCATTCATAATTAATGGAACTATAATAACCATGTTTTTACAGCAACCAAGAATCCAAAAAATATACTATAACACTATAGGCCGACCGTTTAACTCGCGTATCACCTGCGCGGTAAGAAGGGAGCGGGGGGAGATGTTAGCTATGTTAAAAAAAGATACTTATTATTTTATTCTTTACCAACAATGTCTATCTCGAGATAAATCTTTGGATTATTGACTCTGTGTGTAGCGTTACCCGCCCCCGCTCCCTTCTTACCGCGCAGGCGATACGCGAGTTAAACGGTCGGCCTATAATTCCATTCATCATATCAACCAAAACATTGGCTTGTGATTTACAAACTGATTCTATCTAGAACTGGACCTATCAACAAGAACTATTCATATTACAAATCAGTAACCAATATTAAAACAATACAATAAAAAGTGAAATTAATTTCAATGTACTCAAGTATACCTTTCGTAATGAAATACGGAATAATCGTAAAAGCAATAAATAAATATATTTTGTTTACAAATTACAGACACTAACCCTAACGGATTCCGGTATTTTGGATGGTGGCTGTTCTTCTTTGGGAACTTGATTTGCTTCCAAAGAAGTATCTGACATCGGTTGCAGTTCTTATTTGGCATAAAGACACGTTACTAATAATAAAAAAAACTATATTTGAATTAAATCGCACTGCAGAACGACCGAAACCGAAAACTTTATCCACTTTATATTTTTTTGATGTACTTTTTTGTTGTCGAATTTGTGATCCAATCTCTGGTTAACTTGTCTCTGGTATCCAATGCCAAATGTTAACGTCAGTCACAGTGGTGACAGTTCCATAACTTGTCTCTGGTTCCGTGGTTCACGCCACAGACTGGGCACTATCCATGGAGGTAACAAATACCTCAATGGCACTATCCTAGTGATCCTATATTATGTTACTAGGTGGTTACTAGTCTCTGCTGGGTACTTGACGACTCGCACACAGGCTCGAGTCCTTTGACTTGAGTATGGAGTGTAGAGGTAAGGAGTAACATCTCTGGGAGAAAAGTTGAGTGTCCAGAGTTTGCTATAAATAACAGTTCAAAAATCTTCCACAGTGGCGCTGGTGTAGCAAAGGGTAAGATTGAAGTGAAGTAGATATTATGCCGAGTTAAAAAATTTAATACTATTGTCGACTACAATAGTAAATTAATGAAAATTTTAACAACTTACGTTGTACAAAATTATGATGAATGTTTTCTTTCCTTGTTTATTTCTCAAACCTACTTTAATAATATTTGGCGCTTCTTTTTAAATTTACCTTGATGCAAATGTGGCGCCCCCAATGTGGTGCATTTCGACGGATACTTAAGGTCGATGACAAGGGTCTGCCCGCGAAATTCAAATTTAATTTGGTTTTTCACAATTTGTAAACTAATACGACAAAGTAGGCTTATGGCATTCAAATTGCGAGCGTAGGAATATCATCTTCACAGGTTTATATAAAAATCTTTACTTGAAAGTGTCCAGTTTAAGAAATTAGTCAAAATAATGAGTTTGACGTGAGTTACTCACAAATTAGTCATTAATTTGACTAATTTCTTAAACTGGGCACTTTCAAGTAAAGATTTTTATATAAACCTGTGAAGATGATATTCCTACGCTCGCAATTTGAATGCCATAAGTCTACTTTGTCGTATTAGTTTACAAATTGTGAAAAACCAAATTAAATTTGAATTTCGCGGGCAGACCCTTGTCATGCACCTTAAGATAACAAACAGCGCGAGCGGTTCGAAATATATGGGATTTTCAGAAATTGATGTAAACTTTACAAGAAAAAAAGGAAGTATTTTTATTTGCTAGGTTTTTTTAGGCAGTTTTTTTATAAATCAGTGATAAACCATAACATGCATTACTTATGCACTAATATTATAAATGCGAAAGTGTCTGTCAGTCTGCTACACTTTAACGGCCAAGTATAAGTAGGTATTTATCTATTATTATCACAATCAATGAATCAAAGCTCACGCGTCTTTTTGATTTTTACGTAGCACACGAGTATACCTACTCTGTGTTTATAGTATGTCTAGTGAAAGCTGTGTTATTGAGGTTTTAATCACGTTTTAATTATGTA
Organism: Erebia aethiops; assembly: GCA_923060345.2. Taxonomy (NCBI): domain Eukaryota; kingdom Metazoa; phylum Arthropoda; class Insecta; order Lepidoptera; family Nymphalidae; genus Erebia; species Erebia aethiops. The sequence goes on along the minus strand of OV281093.1, from coordinate 4,527,611 downwards.
GGTACTTACTGGCAAAACTGGGGCCAAAACAAAAATATTTTTTGAAGTGAAAACTTCTTTGGCCGCGTTGACCACTTTTTGGTAGGTGGTAAAACTGTGGATTCGCGTGACTGTGACCGACATGCTCGTGAACACCGACATTCGCGCTGTTATGAAGACAAAAGGTCTTAAATATAATTCGTAATTAAACTTTAATGTTTAGTTTTAAGGTTTAGGTATATTTTATTTTTTAACTAGCGGATGCTCGCGACTTCGTCTGCGTGGTTTGAGGTTTCTTTGGATCCCGCGGGAACTCTTTAATTTTCCGGGATAAAAAGTAGCCTATGTGCTATTCCAGACTTTACATAATTTATCTCTGTGCCAACAGCCAGATCCGTTCAGCCGTTGGGGCGTGATTGAGTAACAAACATCCATAGGTACATACTTTCGCATTTATAATATTAGTAAGATTAGAATTAAAAAAATTTAATATTCGTTTTCACTTCTATCGGCAGTCCTTGTGACTGCCAATTTTTTTTAATTTGTCGCCATTGCTTTAAATTTAGATTTTACTGCACAGATTTTAGGTGAAATGATACAATTTTTTTTTGTAACGATTTTATTAAAAAAAAAAACATCAATACGTATCTTCTTTACATTGGAACTAACCCCGCTAACTTTTCAATCGCTAAATAATCTGAGTTTATAATTTTTTTATACCTTCTATACAAAGGGCAATTTCGAAGATACCTAGGTACTTCAATAGGAGTTAAATAGAGATTGAAAAATCAGCTTTAAATAAAATTGTCTTTGATACAATCCACACAATTTCTAAACTTTAAGTAATTAGTACCTACTAGCTAATACGCAAATTACAATAGGTACATAATATAGTCCAAGATCACAGGGCCCCGGACATTAGGTTCAAATAAGTTCAGTAGGTATTTCGGCTGATCTTATAAATGCCATAAAAATGGTAGTCAAATTTTTGAGACGCGCAAAACACACTAGCGTTAAAGTAAAATGGACGATAATGGACAATGTTTGCTTGAGAGATTTTACCCGTATCGTAGATTGACTCAATAAAATATTGATTGTGGCCAATTCTGTATAACACAATATCTAAAGTAACACCTCTAAACCTAGTTCTATCCCTTTCTGCAGAGAGTATTTTGAAAGGGTTAGCAATATTTTTAATGCTGCCATATTAGTTAAGAGATTGTGTACAACAGAATCAACCCCACTGACTGCATTTTTAGTTGGTTCGAATCTAGGCTCAGGTAAGTTTTTCAAAATGTACCTATAAGTAATTCTTATATAAAGAAATAAAAGATTATTTCCTTTGAGTGAAAAATATCTTATGTACTTTCCCTCCATGTCCCGTCCGTCTTTTCCACCCAGTAGATCCATTTAATTTTAATCTTACGATTTATAGGCCTATTACACTGCACTTTTCACAGGGCCCTGGGGTAAGGTTGGGCGTGGCCGCTATTTAGAGCGTCGCTTATTACACAGCAATAATGACCAAATTAGGGACCCTTTCTCCCTAAATTTTATTACACTACACAGATTCAAGTGTAAGGGTCCCTGTGAAAAGTGCAGTGTAATAGGCCTATTAACAATATCGATTCTCAATTTTGGTGGGAAGTAAACAGGATGTAAAATATCAAAGGTTGGTACCAAAGTAGGTACAGTACTAACCCTGCATCTGCCTATGTCATCGTCTCTCAACCAATAGGCATTCGCTGCTAAACGCAGGTCTCCTGTATGTTTTTCCAAAGCGGTCTTGCGGCGGCTCCCTGCTAATCGCTTAAGTTGAGATCGTCCGTCCACCTATTGGAGGGCCGTCCAACAAAGCGCTCTCTTCGCTGCGAGACTGCCATTCGAACACCTTGGAAACCCAACGCGTATCGGTTCATCGAACAATCCGATGTGCCCCGCCCTTTGCCACTTAAGCTCATCTACTCCTCCAGCTATGCCGGTTACTCTGGTTCTCTTACAGATATTATCCTTATATCTGTTTTGATCGGGTAGGGACACTCCCGAGTATAGCCCTCTCCATCGCCGCTGAGTGACCCTGAAAAAGGCTTTCTTATCCACAATCCAAAAATATCCGACCAAGCTACGGAATAGATAACTCAAGTAGTGAGGCATTTTGGACGATATTTCACGGAGCCCCTAAAATATGTACAGTCACGCAAACTTATCTGGCCCGGTGACCAAGATTAGAACTAATTTTAATGCCTGCTAAGTTATCTATTGTTTTTATTATATTTTTAATAGATACTAGCGACTCTGTCCCCGTGTCAGATAACTTTGTGGGACTTTTGTCTAGAGTTTTGTATATCACAGTGTTGCCAGTATCGATAAATCCGATTCTCAGCTTTCACTATACCCTATACCCGCTTTAAGGCCCTATAGGACTATTTTAGTTTAGGATGTCGTACTTGTAGGAACTAAACTTCAGTCAAACTGAGGTATAGTCACAGGTTAGCCCGCTAACATCTTAGACTGCGTCATTGCTTACCACAAGCCGGAATCGCAGTCAAGGGCTAACTTTTGGTGGAAGAATGAAATTACTTATCCCGCTCGGTATTTATCCCAGTTTGACTAAAGCTTCAGGGTTTCTCTCGTGTTTAGTGGAAAGGGGTATAAAATTAAATCTACAAGGTACTAGGACAACATAATGTATTCAGGTTTCAAGGTAGTGACTGAAGCTCCAGCGTTTCTCTCGTATTTAGTGATACTCAGGGGTATAAAATTAAATCTACAAGGTACTAGGACAACATAATGTATTCAGGTTTCAAGGTGGTGACTGAAGCTCCAGCGTTTCTCTCGTATTTAGTGATACTCAGGGGTATAAAATTAAATCTATAAGGTACTAGGACAACATAATGTATTCAGGTTTCAAGGTAGTGACTGAAGCTCCAGCGTTTCTCTCGTATTTAGTGATACTTAGGGGTATAAAATTAAATCTACAAGGTACTAGGACAACATAATGTATTCAGGTTCTAAGGTAGTGCGGCGGTGGGGGCGGGGGCGGCGCGGGGCGGAGTCGGGGCCCGCGCTCCAGCTGCCTCCGCCACGAAGCCATCGCCTCGCTCAGCGTCCATAGCTCGGAGAGCAGCGATAGGTCTAGCTGCCGAAGACTCGCCTGGAAAGAGAGAAAAAAACGAATAAGTAAACTGTACGTGTAAGTACGATATAGGTACATTACAACCATAACGTAAGGCCCGAATAAATATGACGTAGTTTTTTTACAAGCCTTCTCAGCCTACCATCGATAGAAGGTCTTAGATCGGTAGTCGAAATATTTCTGCATAGGGAGTAATACCTGATCAATTGTATATTAATGATAGTTTGATTAAGTTGATTGATACCTAGTTAAGAAAAAGGTTACGATGGGGCTGGCGTGTCCGTGTCGGACAAAAGTCCCCCAATAAATTAAGATAAAAAAATGCATTAAGGCCTGTATTAATAAACCGTCTTCAGCTAAGAACATGTTCTCAAGTATCGGTCAATGTACGAGTATGTTTATGACCGAGCCTTAAGCTAACCTGTTAGGGGCATGGCAGTTATATTAAATCCATACCCCTATTCGGTTTCTATCTACACGGCATCGTATCGGAGCGCTAAATCGCTTGGCGGCACGTCTTTGCCGGTAGAGTGGTAACTAGCCACTGCCGAAGCTTCCCACCAGGCAAACCTAGTCGTTATTTAGGTATAGTGTAATGCATAAAACTGATTTATAATTTAATTTTTTTTTAATCCACTACACGCTAGCCCTTGACTGCGATCTCACCTGCAGATAGTAAGTGATGAATGCAGTCTAAGATGGTAGCGGGCTAACCTGTTAGGGGCATGGCAGTTATATTAAACGCATACCCCTTCGGTTTGTACACGGCGTCGTACCGGAACGCTAAATCGCTTGGCGGCACGTCTTTGCCCGTAGTCTTTAACTAGCCACGGCCGAAGCCTCCCACCAGGCCAGACCAGGGAAAATGCAGAAATTATAAATTCCCAATTTGACCCTGCCGGGGATCGAACCCAGGACCTCCGCACGTTAAGGCAACAGCGCTACACACTGCGCCACGGAGGTCGTCAAAACTAAGCTAAACTCTAAAATTACAGCTTTAGGTTCTGAAGAAAAAATTATGCTAGACAAAAGTTTGTTTTATGATCAAAAAATATTTCGTTTGTGAAAAGCGTTGAAAATGCGTAAATTGCAGACCTCCTACGTTCACGTCGATTGCGTTAGCTAGGTATGCAGAACTATCGTGAGCTGATCAATGTAGGACATAGGAAATAATGCTCCTCAAATACATTGTGCCAGCTTTATACACATTTTTGTACGGTTGAGCGAGGAGAATTTTCTAATTGGATAGTTAATTGCTACTAAAAAATCCAGTTTTTAATGATTTAATTACCTGTGGTAGATAAATTATGAGTTCCTATAACAACTAAAAGTACATTGCAAAAAAAAAAGATTTTGCAACTCCCGTCTGTTTGTTGTTTAAACAAAACTTTCGACATTAATTTCGAAATTTGGGTATACTATTAGTAGTTAGTACGGACTACGGAGTACCTGCTAGGTACCTACTAATGGTAAACGTGGTAGGTAAGAGGCCGTTCCATGGTTCTAGTTCTGCTGAAATCTGAAGGACACAAATCGCTACAGAGAACTGGTGTACCTACCTATTTCTCCAAGCACTTTGGGTATAGATATAGATATTATAAAAACCTTCGATGTACATATTATTATAAAACCAGCTCAACAGCTAAATTTAATAAATAGTACTACGCTGAGTTCTAGAGTTCGCTGATCTTTTGAGCTAATTTAAGGTTTAAGGATAGATGGTCCTGATGAAGTTGTGGAAAACAATATTAATGCAGAAGTTAGTAGAATTAGTAAAATCTCATCACCTCGAGCAGCTCTTGCTATTTCAGCAGATACCTAAAGGCAAAACATTTAGTAGGTAGGTGAAGGCAATGCTCACAGATCTATTTCTATGCTTGATGGAGATTGGGCACACCCTGGATAGCTCGTTCGGTTTAATGCCAAACATATGTCAAGGTTCATGGTGCCGTCGTAAAAGTGGTGTTATCAGAACCAATAAACTTCGCCTACGCCATGCATTAATAGGTATCTACTATCTACCTAATGTTGAATTTTATGTGTTAACATTAAAAAAAGTAAATATCAATGGTGTGATCTATTTCGCAGCTTCCTACGTAGAATAATCGATTAAGTTAATAAAATATTTAATAGAGAAACTCGTTGCGACAAAGTAATGCTTCAAAACAAAACACCAAATTCGATTAGGTATGTACTTAATTAAGATACTTAGATATAAATTATATTTGATGCTATAAATGATTTTGTCAATCAAGTCATTACTTGCCATTAAGATTTTGGAAAGGAACTCAGAAGAACTGCTTATTTTATTAGAACAGTTATTTTTGGTAGGATAAATTGCAGGGACCTAACTGGCGTGGAAAAATCGTACGTGCCAAAAATGCGTTCAACTTTCTCTCTCTCCCTTTAGTATACATGGAGGGAGACAGAGTGATTACGTAATTATTGATATAATACGTAATATTAAACTGTTGAAAATTTTGAACTCTTCCAAGTAGATCTTAAATACCCCAATCGGAAAAGAGCCGGGTCGGTAAACGAGATGTCGCAAATTCGAATCGCTCTCAAGAAATTCGCGAATTTGTACATTAACCTGGTTGTTGAAATAGAATAGAAAAAGTTAGTATGTTCTTAATGGGTGTCCAACGATACCACACTTTTATACCAGCTGCAGTGACAACGTAATCCTGAAAACGGTACTCAAATGAAAAAGCCTTGATTGCTGTTACCTGCACAGCTGAGAAACAGGGAACAATTTATTAGAGACAAATCAAAGTTAATTGTAAAGTTAATCGTGTAGAGTCTAGGAGCATCAACCCTAAAGCGAGTTAACTCCTAAAAACGACAACTGTTGTGAGTAGGTAATGTTGTTGGAGCCAGTTCAAAGGAAACCCTTATTACTTCGCCAATCGCCCCACGTCCGCTCAATTGTATAACAATCCGTCTAAAGTTGGAGCAATTTCTATTCCAGGAACTGCATTGTTTTATATTTTTTAATAACTAAAGCATAATATCAAAATAAGAGATTAAATACTAACTGGAAAGTAAAGTGAATAAGTACTGGCATTACTCTATGAAAATAGATAGAAAAACCTCTTTATTGCACTTAAAAACGAAAACAATAAACAAAAAGGTTAAAAGATAAAATAGAAGGGTGCAAAGGCGGTCTTATTGCTAAAGCAATCTCTTCCAGACAATCTTAGGGAGAGGAGATTATTAAACAAGAAGATAAAAAATGCTCAGTCAGACCAGAGTTTCAGGGCCATTCGTCTAAAAGCTCTGCATCAGTCAATTCCATTAATCATGCTATTGCTTAATCTTCACTTTGTTATTCGATCGGATTAAATGTGGTGAGTTTGGTTAGCCGCAAGTTAACACAATCGTACTGTTTGGACATACATATCATATTGGAAGGATCATATAGGACTTTTTCCTATTTGCCTAAATTATAAAATCTAACATAAATATGCAATAGCAAAAAACTGCCAAAATATGCCTTCCATAAAGTTGCTTTACTCTACTTCGTAAATGATGCCCACGCATTCGTTCGCGTGGATCCTGGTTTTTCTGAAAATCCTGCGGCTCACATCATAAAACCTAACTGTGGCCAAAATTGTATCAGCACACTTTCAATTTTTAATATTGGAAAGTGTAATCTTACTATTATTAAACTAGCAAGTGGCGGCATAAATCTAGAAACTTTGCAAGCTCTGTTTGATCATGAAATATGATGAACAAAATATAAACTATTATGGTTTTCAAACAATAAGAAGAAAGGAAAGAAAGAAACAAAGAAGAAACATTCACTTACTCTTTCTTTTTGTTTCATTGGGTAGGTACGTACTACAAGTATTCAGAGTTTGAGTTTTCAGTTATGTTCCTATGAAACTCATAAATTCATAGCTAACAAAACGTAAAGATTATGACGTATATTCCAAAAATACATTTGGGAATTAAAAGCAAACCTATTTTATACTTTCTTCCTCGTCGTGTAGATAATAAATAATGAGACTCGTAGGCATGGTATTGAATTCAAATTAGCCAAGAGCACGTGGGGGCAAGGCCCTCCCTAGAGGCGCCTGCGTCGCGTCTGTTGGAATACCATACTGAGATGCATCTTGTCACCACCAATTTTCATACTAAAATTACAAAATTGAGCAATACAATTGAATATTTGCATTTTTTTAAATTGTAGAGATAAAGTTTTAAGAACACGGTATTGCTTAAATCAAAGATTAATATTTGACTATTCGCTCGCAAGATTTTTGTAGGTTTGTTGTAAGTATAAATTTTTTTTGCTTCACTTATTTTTCACTACGAAACATTTTACCTGTAAAGGATATAAAAAAAACAAACACTTAGTACATAATTTTCTTTAGGTTTAATTACTAAAAACGAAGAAAAGATCTTTTGGGTAAAAACAATTTTGAGGAAGATAATAATATAATTAGTTTGAAGAACACTTATTTTATTTTGATTTAACAGCCTCTATAGCAAAAAAAAACTGATAATTATTCATCCATTCCCAATACTGTGCAAACGGGTAATAAAAGTATCCTTTTGTTGATTCCACGAAGCAGTCGTCTGAAATAATAGAAGAAACAATTTGTTTGACATTCATTAAACCGTATTATTTTACAAAAGAGATTGAAAGGAAAGAGACAAGGAAAAAGAAGGAAGAAATTAAACATAAAGAAGTGAACTTAAATATAAACAAGTGGAGGACTATTCTGCCAAGACAAATAACAGAAGTTTAAAAACTGAGTGCTGACCTTCAAGTAATGGAAATTGACACACGAAGCAGACAAAGAGATTGACAATATGACATTTAAAAAATAATGCGTAACTAATCATAAAAGGATAGTGTAGCTAATTTTGTTTCAAACAATATCTTAACTAAAATAATGTTTTTTTTTATTTTTTTCAAAAAATGTATATCCGTAACCAGTGCCACTCGGGAGGATGTAAACCTGTATGTCCTACATGTTGATAATGTTCAAAAAGAAGAAACATCCTAATCAAGAAACTCACATACATACATGAACACTGAAAACATTACACTCCTATTTTTGGGCAGTCGTGTAATTACAGGACTAAATTGATATGACTTTCATAATACCTACGAGTACGCCCTGAGGAAAAGGACAGCATCACTAGATTTAACCATGTCAATCTAATTTACTTTAAAGATCTTGTAAAACAGAATGAGCCACTATACAAATTTATTTAAACTGTCGAAGGTCAATTTAAGAATATACTTACTCATCTCTAGCATGTATTTGAGTTCGCTTGGTTTGATAAACATATTATAGTCGTGTGCGCCCTTTGGAACAGCTCTGAAAATATTTTCGAACACAAATATTATAACGAATTGAGCGAGGCGTGTTCTGTTTATGGTGGTAAAGAATATTTTTGCGCCTGGCTTTGCGGCGCGCACGCATGATTCCACGAAAAGTTCCTTTTCAGCGACATGATCTATAACTTCTGATGCTATGACAACGTCGTAGCTTTCAGCGCATTTCTCACAGTATTCCTGAAATATATTAGAACTTTTGATTTATTATATACTAGAGTAATAGACGATGCCCGCGCCTTCGTCCGCGCGAATTGATATTTTGTGAATCCTGCGGGATCTCTTAAATTTTCCTCTTCAAATAAAAAGTAGCCTATGTCCTTCCCCGGGATGTAACCTATCTGTGTACCAAATTTCATCACAATCGGTTGAGTAGTTGGGCCATGAAAGCGTAGCAGACAGACAGACAGAAACACTTTCGCATTTATAATATTAGTATCGATCTATTTAGTCATTAAAGTATAGATATTTTTATTGCACACACATCATAAACAAGAAAAAAATGAAGATATGCAATAAAAAGTGCATGAAGTTATAAACAATAATATTTAAAACCGGTTGAACTCTGTTTTTATCAGTACCTGTAACTTATTTAGAACATATTGTCAGGTTCAACCTGTTTTATTTATCTTCATAATAAATACCAGTTTATTTATCTTTGTAATGAGTATTAACTGTCTATGCAAATATATATGGGATGCAAATTGCAACTTATTTCTACAAATTTCGTCAACATCGGTTAATTAGAGTGAAATGGTAATTAAGAGCGTGAAAAGGTAAACAACAGACAGGCAGATACATACAATTTTGAATTGATAATATTAGAAAGTAAGGATATGGATGGAGCAGCAAAAAATACCTGCAATCTGGGTCTTCTGCTTATTGTGTTACTAGTATATTTTTTAGGCATTATTTTAATATAAAATATTAATCATATTTCATTAAAAGATAAATTCTGTAGACAATCTTAGGTAGGAGGAAGATCTGTGGCATCAACCAAGGATGACTGCTGTTGCAGTATACATAGAGCAGCATAAAGCACCTGAGGTTGTAACGAATCACAAAAAAATACGTTAGTTACCTAGTTCTACTTGCAGCATATAAATAAAAATAAAATAACTCACCTCTATCGTGGACAGAATATAAGCTGGCATATTGTTTGCCAAACGCATATTATTAGAGCCATGGTGTTTTGCATATTTAATTGCTTCTTTGTTAGTGTCTATTCCAGTTACTTCAGCCCCAAGCTTGGCCAAGGCCTAAAAAGGAATTTTGTAATTGGTAATTTAGATAGGTAATAAACCTATCTCTCTATAAGATTCCCCAAACGAGTTTTTAAAAACTTAATTATTTTGTTTGTTATTTTCGTACATTAGTAAATCCGTGTTTTATTATTTCTTCCTGAAATTTCTAGTCATACCTAATGTTTGATCTCAAATGGTTCAACATCTGCTCAAAATGTTCATGCCTTACCTCGGCTAGATATCCTCCACCACAACCAACGTCAAGGATTTTCTTTCCTTTCAGACATGTAGAGAATTTTTCACCAGAAGCTACATTTATGAGACTGTCTCTTATATAAGGTACTCTGCAAAATTAATTTCTACAGAGTTATGCTAGTTTAGGAAAATATAATATGGTACTAACAGATATTATTAGACTTCATCCATGCGGGGTTAGGTTTTGTAAAAATCATGTCTCAATTTTTTTTTATTTTCCGGGATAACAAGTATCCTATGTCTGTTTATGGGATGCCAGCTACTTCTGTACTACGTAAAAATCGATTAAATGGACGGGCCGTGAAACGCCTTAGGCTGCATCATCACTTCCAAGCAGGTCTGATTGCAGCCAAGCGCTAAAATTTAAATTAAAAAACCGGGCAAGTGCGAGTCGGACTCGCGCACGAAGGGTTCCGTACCATTATTAATAAATAATTACCTTTGTTAATGAACCGCAAGACTAACTTCGTTTGTAGAGGTTTATTGTTAATATCAAAAAACTATGCTAGTTAGAGCATTGGCTATAGTTTTCCTGTAAAATATACGTAAATTTCTATTGACCATAATTATTTCAAATTTTTCGATTGGTAAACTCCGGAGATAAGGCGGGGGGAACGGTATTTTTTTAGACATTTTCCCCGATAAATCAAAAACTATCATAACTAAAAATAATTAAAAATCTGTTTTAGAATGTACAAAGTAAACCCTTTCATATGATACCCCACACAGTACAGTTATCTCACTTTTAATTTTTCCCCCTTTTTAAATAAGAACAAAAATAATTTCCAATTTTTTTTAATTCCAGTGTCTTTGGGCCACTAATATACACAACTATTCCAAATTTCATGTCGATAGCTTCGGTAGTTACTGAAATAATCGAGTGTGACGGACGGACAGACGGACAGACAGACGGAGAAAGTCGCACCATAAGGGTTCCATTTTACCATTTTGGTACGGAACCCTAAAAATGTTAGAAAAGACAGACAGGCGGTGAGAGACACATTTTCGCATTTGTTATGCATTACTACACAATACATAAAGAAACGTACGATATCGTTGTACAAACATAAAGTAATCAATTACACAGATATTGTTTATTTACGGATAAGAGCTAAATACCTTACAAAATCTTAGAAATCATATTTTGAAGTACTTACAACTTACTACTTTAAGTACTTTATTTCTAAATCATAAAAAAACAAATACTTTTAGTGCGAGCTCCTCCTGCATGAACTATGAATCCATACTAACATTAAAAATTATTATGCGAAAATGCGTTTGATTGTTGGTTTAACCTTCAATCACGCTACAATACTCGTAGAGCAGCACCATGGAGTGTGACATAAACGACTTTTTTTTATAAAATCAGAGATCCCGAAAATTTTGAAAAATTGAATCCACACGGACGTAGTCTGGCGCTAACTAGTGCCTACGTAATAATACTGAAAGGTAAACAATAAACATTTGAAAATATTTACCGAATATAGTTAAAAACATAAAGCGGTTTGAACGGCCCTTCAGGGTCCCAAGATAGTGCCTTATTGACTTGGAAAAAATCTTTCCCGTCAATGGTAGAATGAGCGTTTCTTCTACAATTTATATTGATATTATTTGTAAAGCCCGTATTTAGGCTCCACCGTCTGAAAATGTTGAGACATTTAAAAAAATAAGTTATTACCGTAGGAAATCTTGTTCTAATGTTCACAAAAAATATCGAACAGATCTGAATATTATTCTAAAATTGTGCTTCAGTCCTTTTTTTATTTAAGTCTAAAATAAATAACGTATCTTAACAACTTTATTAAGTGAACTTTAAAATGAAATAAAAATACAGTAATATATTATATAAAATATTAAAAATGTGAATTTATTTAATTTAACCATGGATGAAAAAATCAATGAATTAAGATACATTTCTGTAGTCTACTTACCGAAATAATAAAGTTTGAACACTACGAGTTTGTAAGTCACAGAGCAGTTTCGCAGTGATCTTATTCATCTCAAGACGCTATAAAATTAAAATCTTGGAATTACAAGTCACAACCACAAACAAAATACAGGAAATATTTTCTTATCATATCCAAGTCCAAAATTGTAACATGAACTTCATGAAAACTGAAAACACAAATAAAACATGTTCCACCTCGACTGCGTGGAATCACAGTGAGATATCCGTAAAAGTAAACTGTAATTTGTTATACCGTTTACATAATTTAATTTTGAGCCTGTTTAACATTTTGTCTTGTAGTTATTATTATATTTTAATAGGTAAAGCGATTTGTCGGTATATGCTAATATGTATTTTACCTGATAAACAATGACGTAAATATCCAACTACTGGTTTTCTAATCTACTTGCTACCTGTTCCACTCCTCGTTAGTAAATGAAGGGAAAACAATTAAAACCCAGTACTTAAACGAATATACGATACCTAATGTTATCGCTTAGTTACCACTGGAAACGTAATAAGATTATAAAAATAACTTAATAATTTTATTTTAATAAAAATAACACGCCAAGTCCGCGTCATAATTTTTTGTAAATTTCGTGTGCGAATTAAAACTGCTTAGTAAAATAACATAAGATTATTCAATTGTACTAAACATATAAGATGTAATAAATGCATCTAAATATTTAACTGGTCAAAGAATCATTAATTGAGTTTGCTTTAAGTTGTCACGTGATTTTAAGTAGATTTTACAGCATCCATGGCAGAGGCACATTGTATGTTTAGTCCGTTCCCAATAATTTGCTAATGGATATATAAAACGTAGCCTTTTGTTGATTCCCAGAAACAGTCATCAAAAATGATAGAGCAGAATTTGTAGAACATAATTGTTTCTGATTGATTCAATTAATATATTAATGTTTATTTTCAGAACAATGTTATATTTTGTTAGCCCACCAACCCGCATCGGAGCATGGTGGTGGGTCTAAGCTTTAATTCCCTCTCTCCTATGAGAGTGGAGGCTTGTGCCCAGCAGTGGGACGTTAATGGGCTGTAGTGGTGGTGGTGGGTTATTTTTTTATCATCCATGTAGCCATACTAAAATTAGATATATTTGCGAAAGTTCGTCTATTTGTTACTGTTTTAACTTTTTACTGTCCACCAACTTCACCGATTTCGACGACATTTGGTATAGTCGAGATATCTTGTATCCTGAAGACTATTTTCTCCTAGAAAGAACTCCGTCAGGATTTTTTTAACCTAGATACACATGATTTAAAGCATTATTTAATAGCATCTATAGTCTAAACTTTTTTTTTTATCCACTACAAGCTAGCCCTTGACTGCGATCTCCCCTGATGGTAAGTGATGATGCAGTCTAAGTATAATCTTATAAATGCGAAAAGTTTGGATGGATGTTTGTTACTCAATCACGCCTAACAGCTGAACGGCTCTGGATGAAATTTGGCACAGAGATAGATTATAGTCTGGAATAACACATAGGCTTGGTACAAGGGGTTTGGTAGATTGTATCCCGGGGAAGGACATAGGCTATTTTTTATACCGGAAACTTAAAGAGTTCCCGCGGGAACCAAGGCACCTAAATCCACGCGAACGAAGTCGCAGGCATCATCTAGTATGTTTATAAACCCTGTAAAAAGTGATGACTTCGTAATATACTTACTCATTTCTAGCATATGTTTGAACTCGCTTGGTCTCATAAACTTGTCATATTCATGAGTACCCTTTGGGATTATATTCAGAACACCCGCTGAATGACGTAGCAGCCCTCCTTTCAATCCTGTCAGAATATCTTTTGTTTATTTCAAACCTTTCTAATTGTCATTTTACCCATCAACTAAACTGACAGATTTCATATTTGTATTGTGAACAACAACCTAACAAATAAAATGAATGAAAAATACAATTTTAATAAAACTCGCACTTTTAATACAGTAATATATGAAAAATTTAAAATAGTGTGTGCGCAACGGGATGAAACACGATTTCAGATTTCGGGTGATGCTCGTCTGAAATCGTCTTGTTTCACCCCTAAGCACACAATATGTACTATTGTACTAATTCTTGTTGACGTATTTCTCTCTTCTATCGTCATTGATGTAGAATTTTAGTACATATCGTCGTCAAAATATAAGAAGGCAAGTTGTTTTCTAAGCGCTTGTTTTTGGAGCTATGTTGTTTTGCCAGTTCAACTAATTCTTTGTTTGTCTATAGTAGTGTCTATTTCAGTAACTTCAGCCCCAAACTTGGCTAAGCCTTAAAAATTAGTTTTATTACCTATTTATTTTAAGTTTAGTTTTTTATTGGCTAAATAAAGAGTTTCTCGTGCAGGTCATCAAAATAACTGCTTATCCTATTCTTTGTCAGGGCAATTAATACACAAATGTTTAGCTCTACCACCTTAAAAGCTCATAAGGTATACCATTTGAGCGGTCTTAGATATGTTTTTCGTGTCGATCTTTTCATAACGTTATCCTAAACCGTACCAATTTATTAGCCTTACTTCTGAGATCCCCGGCTCCACAGCCAACATCAAGGATTTTCTTCCCTTTCAGACAAGTAGATATTTTTTCACCAGGCGCAACATCTACTAGACCGTTTCGTATATACGGCAATCTACAAAATGTCCTCGCATAAAGTTAGGGAAGAGAGTGAAAACGTGACGCAAGAAAATATTTGTGATCAAAATTCTTGTTTTATATATAAATAGTAACATTGACTTGTTCTAGTTAGCTTATCGCTACAATCTACATTACATAATACTTTATAATGGGATCAAGTAATTTAAACTGATGGTATTTATAAAATACTAGATCAATACACGCGAGCTCGTCCGTATCAATTATTGAAATACATATAATTTGGAAGCCCAATAATCGGGGTGCGACGGCTGAAATTAAATGACGACAATTAATAGAAATGTCTATATTTGTTGGTCCAGCATTAAAAAAAGTGAAGTACGATAAAATATGCATTTACTTACTGTAAAAATATTTTTTTAACATTATGCAAGACGCAGAAGAGTTTTCCCGCCATTCTTATCAACTAAGGAAGCTAATAGCTAAAACTAAAACCAGGGAAGAAATTTAATGGGGCAAAATATAATACGAATAAAACGTACAAAGTAATTAACTTATGGAATGAGATGAGAATGAGAATGGGGGATGCCCCGTCGCTCACGTCCGCAGGAGCTACCTTCTACCTCCCTGCACGTGTCCCCTGGGTGGTGCTAAACGAGCGACGAACTTGCAGGCGAAATAAGCGTTCTTTTTATAAAAACGCTTATTATGTACCAAAAGCCATACGATTAAATAAAAAACTTATGGAATTGTCCTTGTTTCAAAATTTTGACTTTAGACTTAAGATTAGGTATGGACGAACGATATTAAAATAGTTAAACAGATATTATTCGAAACAAATACTTTTAGAATTGTTCTTTCTTTGATCGCACATCACGTGAAAGTGTTAATCACGAAAGAGAATATAAATATTATTAAATAAAATTAAAAAATTCGATATTAATTTCCGTAAGTGTTTTACTTCGGACGCCTTTCAGAATAATAATTAATAACACAAAAATATATAAAATAGCGAAGATAATAATTAATAATACAAAAATATTACACATACACATACATTAGTACATACCTTTGTATTGTACTAACAGTTTTGGGTGTAAACGAAGACCAAAATACTTATCTGCTTAGGTATAATACACATGTAAACTGGTAGGTACTTGCTATGAATGCTATCTTCACTCAGTGATGTGCAAACTAATAAAACTTCATATTTAAAGTTTAAAACGTATCGCATGTTACTAGAAACATATTTTAAAATAGAGACATGTTAAAATTTCCAAGATGAGTGCCAAAAAGACTGTTTGTAATGTTACCAGTGACAAAAAAAACTTCAAACAATTTTTTAAATAAGTAGGTATAAGTACCTTCTACAAAATTTAAAACATACCATCAAAATGACATAAAATTATGCTACCGTCAAATAGTCAATTATAACTAAGTTTAGTTAAATGCACTTTTCATTTTCAGTGATAGACAATTCAAATTTTTTTAAACTGTGGAAGGTGAATTTAGGTTTTGGTTTGCGGCTCTCGTACCGGATCCTACAAAAAAAAAAGTTACTACATAAATTGTACGGAATTTTCTCTTGTTTAATTTATTACATAACTATATTCCACGCAAAATTAGTCCGAAAGGAGTTATTGTCAAAAACTGTTTTTGGGCGCCATTTTTCCAATACGGCGGCGCGAGCGGCTAAGATAAGAGGTGGCAAAGTGAAAATTGGGAAAGAGCACGTCGAAATCTATAAAATACACCAATTTTCAAAACTCCCGAGAAACTTTCCAGGTAACCCCCCTTTTGAGCACCATATGAATGGACTATAAACGTATAAAACATTAATTTATATACTTACTATGAAAATAATGACACAAAACATCTAAACTGAATTAAAGTAATAAGTCTAAATACAGTGCTATGTTTATACAAAGAAATGTTAATGTGTATTATGATTTTATTTAAATTAACTGCTCTAAGCTCAATATATCGTATTCCTGTAAGAGGTAGACCATTCCTACTATGACTTTGTAACAGTCAAACGATTTTAATAAATGAATGAATGAATAAAGACAAATACAATTTTTCACCCTGGAAAAAACACAAATACCTACCTAAATCCACTCGGACAAAGTAGTAGCGAACATCATCTAGTAGGTAAGCCACACTGTCGCAATACAGGAAGCAACGGGGCATCGGGCGCCCATTGACATATCATTGCATACCGATGCAACAATTTATAGGAACAGTTACACACGGAGGCGTTAGAAAAACGAAACGTGCCTCGGGAGCGGGACCAGTCCACCCACGGTCAACGGATCCAGTCCACACATTTTTGCCAAGTCTGTAAACTTGCCCAACCTATCATCGATTACTTTTTGTCGATTGAGCTTTGAGATTGCGAAACCATAAATGGGAATCAGGTTTTAGCCAAAACGGTCGAAATAACGCTTTACTCTTAGAATGCTGCACAAATAAACTGATAATACTTTATTTGCTACAGGTGTTTTTATAATATCTAGATCATGGTTCGAACACGAACGAATTCACCACACGAAATTCACGATTTTCAGAAGCTACAAGCTGTGATAGAACTCTTGCATTTAGGCAATTAGGGCAGAATTGGCTTTGTATGGAAAACTAAATGATATTAATTTTGATTTTTGGCACAAGTATTCTTTTGGTCGAGTAGGTTGAGCACGTTAAGCCGTCGGTCCCGGTTATTATCACTAACATGATAATAGTCGTTAAAGTCGCCAACCCGCATTGGAGCGGCGTGGTGGGTCTAAGCTCTAATTCCCTCTCTCCTATGAAAGTGGAGGCCCGTGCCCAGCAATGGGGCGGTAATGGGTTATATTGGTGGTGGTGGTGGTAGTGGAATTCTTTAGGTGAATGGATTATCTGCTCAAAAGTCCCCAAAAAACTGCGTGATAGAATGCGAGCTTCCTCGCTTACAGACAAATACATTTCTCCCTGATCATGTTTTTTTTTTCAAAAAAGTGAATGGTATATAGACGTTTTGTGGTGTTATGTTTTTATTGAAAGTATCGCTGAACTCAACAAGGTGTGGTGGAGTTTTGCGTAAATATTTATCGTCTCGCGCGTGTTTCATAAGTAGTAAACATACCATTCATGCAAAAGAAACGGATACAAAAAAAAAAGTGTCAACGCGTAAAGAAACCAGACATGTGTTCGCCAATAACGGTGCGAGAGACCGGAAACCACTCATCAATGGCCATACGAAGCTCAAAAACTTCTAGTCACCCAGATAAGATCTTTAAGGACATGAGAGAGTACCTGCTCTACTTAGTTCGATATTTGTGTTCAGTAACACGCGCGGCTCGCATTCACAAACATACTTAAAGGATCCGGTTCTTAAACGTGCGCTCTGTATTAAAAAATTGCAGCTGCCAACTCTTATGTTTTTTTTTTGTGGGATTTTTTAAAGCTATTCTCGTAAAATGGACTTTAAGATATCACAGACTAAGAACACATTATTATAAAGTGAGCATAAATAGACACGAATGAAGACTCAAATACACAATAGGTATGTCTGTGAATAGTAGCAGAACTGCACAAAAAAAAAACTAAAATATACATTGAATACAAGGGTTTAACAAATTGCTTAAAAGCTGGCAACGTATCGGCGCTTCCTCTGGTACTGAAAATGTTCATGAGGGGTTATAATGAATTAATCATTTAACATCTATGACCCTTCTAGTTTGCTTTGCGGAGCCGACAGGGACCGACGATTTATATAAACTACTGGAAAAAAAAAAAGGTTTTGACGACCTCCCTGGCGCAGTGTTGAGCGCTGTTGCCTCAAAGATTCCCGGCAGGATTCCACCCTACCAGCAAAGACATACCGCCTAGCGAATATTTAGCGTTTCGGTACGATGCCGTGTAGAAATTGACTAGAGGTATGAGTTTAATATAACTGCCAACAGGTTAGCCCGCTACCATCTTAGACTGTATCATCAGGTGTGGAAAGGGTGTGGTGGGGCTCACTATGGAAAGCCTATGTTTAATAGTGGACTTCCGCAGGTTCATAAATGATGATGATAATAATGAATATTTATGTGTGAAACATAATTAATTTGAAATCTCAATAATACAAAATGAAGAACACATGCACATAAAGGTTGATGTTGAAACTTGAAAATCGAAGTAAACAAAGAATTAAATACAGTTAAAAAGCTAAGCGTTAAATCGTCACGGTAGGATCGGCAGATGTATTCAATTACAAAAGTTAAGATGCAGCTGCGGCGATGGTGATAATTGAGCAAGCACGCGCGCTACCTGCTCTTCGAGTGTGGCTAAATGGATGCGTAGCCGTAGACACGAAATAATTATTGACTTATGGAATGGAATAGAGTTATGGAATCTCTATCTATTCATACATATAAAATGAATGACTTGTCCTGACTGACTGACTGACTGATATATCAAAGAACAGCCAAAACACCAGGGTTAGAAACTTGAAATATTGCCAGTAAGTTTTAAACGGCATAAATTAAGGGATTTTCTTGAAATTCCACCCTTAAAGAGGTTAATTTTTTTTAAAAAGGTTTGTATGAAAGTCCGTCATAAATTTCTATCATATTGATTGGTCTTATAACTTTGGAATTTCTGTTATAAATAAAGAAATACGTGTTTTACTCTGTTTTGTACATTCCTATTTCCTAACCCAAAAGTAATACAATTCGAGCGAAGTAGGGGCGGGTGGGCTAGTTATTTCATATTTGCCAATTGCTTACTATGCGGTACGGCATACTTTACAGACTGCATTCTTTTTGTTGTATTTCAAGTTTTATCGCTTTTATATCCGGGCTAATAGAGCGCGAATTAGATTGAACGGATATTTTTATTGAAGCCAGAAATTCCAAAATGAATGAAGCCGGTAAGCAGTCTCAGTAGCTCAGAGGTTAAGGTTTGGAGTCAAATCCAAAAGATCGTCGGTTTATATTCATTTATTTTTATTTTTTTAATCCACTACAAGCTAGCCCTTGACTCCGATCTCACCTGATGGTAAGTGATGATGCATTCTATTAAACCCATACCCTTTCGGTTTCTACACGGCATCGTACCGGAACGCTAAATCGCTTGGTGGCACGTCTTTTGCCGCTAGGGTGGTAACTAGCCACGGCCGAAGCCTGCCACCAGGCCAGACCAGGGAAAATTCAGAAATTATAAATTCCCAATTTGAACCTGCCGGGGATCGAACCCGGGACCTCCGCACGTTAAGGCAACAGCGCTACACACTGCGCCACGGAGGTCGTCAAAAAAATCACTTCGTCGTGGTCGTCATGAACCACTTGTTGCACTATCGTCGTACGATACATTACATGTAACACCGTCAGTTGTGGGGGGGAAGCCCCCCGTGCTCCGAAATCGAGTTAAGGCAAATCCGTCTTGATAACAGCCTAATCATTTAAAATTAATTTTCTTGGAACACATTGTATTAATATCTCCCTCTTCAACTTAATAATATTTAAAATTAAACAAATGCCTCGGAGCTTTAGTTTTATGATACCGTAACTGATTATCACCATCATGTATTAAAAGTAATTGACGTCAATAAGTGTACCTGCAGTGTACCTAAATTGAATAAATGAATATTTAATTTGATTTAAAAACATAATTAAATCATTTTGACGACCTCCGTGGCGCAGTGTGTAGCGCTGGGGGTTCGATCCCCGGCAGGGTCAATTTGGGAATTTATAATTTCTGAATTTTCCCAGGTCTGGCCTGGTGGGAGGCTTCGGCTGTGGCTAGTTACCACCCTAGCGGCAAAGACGTACCGCCAAGCGATTTAGCGTTCCGGTACGATGCCGTGTAGAAACCGAAGGGGTATGGGTTTAATATAACTGCCATGCCCCTTACAGGTTAGCCCGCTACCATCTTAGACTGCATTATCACTTACCATTAGGTGAGATCGTAGTCAAGGGCTAGCTTGTAGTGGATAAAAAAAAAAAAAAATAATAATATTAATTATGTTTTTGGTGGACATCACCATTCCATATGACGAGAACCTTGTGAGAGCTGAGACGGAGAAAAAACGAAAGTATCTCGATCTGGCTCACGAGGTTTCCGCCATGTGGCATGTGGAGTCCACTGAAAGCATCCCAATCGTCATATCTGCGAATGGGTTAATCCCAGTCAGCCTCGCTCACCATCTGAGGCGACTGGGGTTCCGTGGCAGTTCGCTCGCAGCCAGGATGCAGAAAGCGGTGTTGCTAGACTCGGCTAGGATAGTCCGCCGGTTTCTTAACCTGTCCCCCTGACCCCCGGCCGTCTGGTCTCCCCTGTCGGGGTGTAATCCTCCGCCCGCTGCAACTATTTATTTGTGTAAATGTGTATGTAAGTTTATTAATTTATTATTATTATTATTATATTATTAATCTTCTGGCCATATATGTATTTATTATTTTGTATGCGGGCGTGAGAGCTAAATTTATACTGATAATAATATAATAAAGGAGTGCCGTCTAATACGAGTGAACCAACCTGTGCTGTATAGCTGGAGCCTTGAAGGTCGTTGCGAGCGTTCGAAAGACGAAGTTCTAACCGTATCGTCAAACCAAACACCCTAAACAGGCTATATGTATCATTGATGTAGAATTTTAGTGTACTCATTCTATTTCAATGATATGTATTTACATTATCCTCTCCTTCTTGGTATTTTCATTATCATCAACCCATGACAGCTCACTACTAAGCATGATGGGTTTCCTTCCTTAGGGCGGCCTCTCTGGTATTTAATTCATCCATTTTACATGGAATATTTCAATCATCCATTTTACATGGAAGATCGTTTGTTTATGCAACATCATCGCTCAATTTCCCTAGGTGCGGGCATAATGGGGTTAACCACATATTTGGTATGACAGGATTTGTGAATGCTATCATTTTGTTTGCTCAAATGGTTTGTAAGTCACGCTCGAATAAAAGTTTCCTGCCGGTGTCTATGTACTTGCTTTCTAATAAATGGTGACTGAATGAATGAATCCAGTGGTAACTGGTAGATGGTAGGTTCTTTTAATAGAAAAGGCCTATAAGAATGATGATCAAGATGATGACAAGCATCTTCAGGAGATGTTTTTTTTTTTTAATTTATTTAGTACCAAAAAGTTATAAAATACGAAGAAAAACAGATACATAGTGGACAAGGAAGCACTTATCTCTATAAGAGATCTCTACCAGTGACCCTTGGCAGTGAGAAAGGTTGTGGAGGAAGAATAGGTACAACAAGATATGAGATAAGATATTATATCATAAACTTACATAAAAACACACAAATATACATATACTAATGACATAAATATATATATATACATACTAACAAACATATGACATATTATATAATAAATTATTTAACAGATAGGTACATATTATTAATTTATAATTATGATAAAGAAGTTGATGTTGACTGGACAATGCTCGATTCAACATCTCCTGAAGATTACGTCGGTGTCGGAGTGAAACGTACATCCATATCCATACTAATATTATAAATGCGAAAGTGTGTCTGTCTGTCTGTCTGTCTGTCTGCTACGCTTTCCCGGCCCATCTTTTCAACCGATTTTGATGAAATTTGGTATAGGGATAGTTTGTATCCCGGGGTAGGACATATCACATAGGTTACTTTTTATCCCGGAAAATTCAAGATTTCCTGCGGGAACCAAAAACCTTCATCCACTCGGACGAAGTCGCGGGCATCTTCTAGTTGAGAATAATTTGGAGTGTTGGTGTGGCGTGTTGAATATCGGAAGATACATGCCACATAGATTTACTTACTGTGGCGGATTATAGCGAATTAAATTTCTACTTCATTCATTATCATGGACTTACGCAAAGTAACACCCGCATCTATCACTTTGATAATCTCTGAATCGAATTTATTTGGTTGCAGACAAAGATAACTATTTAACTTCTCAATCAAACTTATTTACATTTTTCAATAAGGTGGTGGTAATGGTGTGTAGGTACAATGATAGTACCGACGACGGACGACGACCTCCGTGGCGCAGTGTGTAGCGCTGTTGCCTTAACGTGCGGAGGTCCTGGGTTCAATCCCCGGCAGGGTCAATTTGGGAATTTATAATTTCTGAATTTTCCCTGGTCTGGTCTGGTGGGAGGCTTCGGCCGTGGCTAGTTACCACCCTACCGGCAAAGACGTGCCGCCAAGCGATTTAGCGTTCCGGTACGATGCCGTGTAGAAACCGAAGGGGTATGGGTTTAATATAACTGCCATGCCCCTAACAGGTTAGCCCGTTATCATCTTAGACTGCATCATCACTTAACATCAGGTGATCGCAGTCAAGGGCTAGCTTGTAGTGGATAAAAAAAAAACCTACCTGTACCTATTCTCTAATAGTACTTCAATGGGTGTGTAATGTGTATCTCATTTTTGTGGTGTGCGCACCCTATTTTAAAGATAACATCTGCATGCTTTGCAAATGGATGACTAATATAATAATTATTATAAACTGCAGATCCACGTCATTATCGTCTACCCAATTAGATTTCTGGTTCCAACGTCAGAGAAATCCAGAAATAGAATTATGATTCATCGTATGCCAAAACTAAAATGGATGTGTACCTACTGTTGGTGTTCTGATGGCTGATAAGCTCAACACTTATGATGATTTCATGATTACTTATGATGATGGGACATACCATTGATGTAGAATTTTAGTGATGGGACATAGACGTCTGACAGAGCCTTACAACTTAAGATTAATAACATGTAAATCAATGGCCACAAGTTTAACTAAACACTTTAGTCTATTAACATCTATTAATATAACTAGCTGACCCGGCGAACTTCGTACCGCCTTAGTATGCAAAATTAAATGTATATTTTTCAATATTTCTGAGAGATTTTCTTAATATTTTTTTCCGTAAGAACCTTCTCCTAATAATAACAAATACAACAAAAAAGAATTAGTGAAATCGGTCCAGCCATTCACGCGTGATGCCGTGACCAAGGAAAACGGGTTTCATTTTTATATATATAAAGAAGATTATCACACTTTTTGTCTACGAGAGACAATGAGCGCCTGTCTGATTTCTCTCTGCAAAACCTATTTTCCAAGACATGACAATTATTGTTCATATTTTAATAGATGACAATTAAAATCTAAATTAAAAACTAAATTTTAAAAATATCATCTAAGCCGCTGCAATGAAGCAATATGCCCAGAACGCTGGCTGCGTTACCCCACTGAATAGCCCAACTTATATGTTGGTCGAGGTAACTGCCAGCTCTCCGGTCACCTGTGGACTCTGTGAGACGAGAAGATAGATCCTTAAAAAAGGATCTAGCATCTTCGCACCACAACCCCAGGGGTTCAACACCAAAAGGCACAAAAATTTAAATTATGACAATTTGAAATGAATTTGTGCTGTGACAACTTCGACCGTGAAACAAGGTACAATAAACCAGATGAAACAACCCGGGTACAACAAAATTTATTGTACCCGGGTGGATACGCTATTGCAAGAGCTGCTATCTCCCTCCATTGGTATCGTATTCATGACCAAGTAACGAACGAGTAGAAAGAATGCTGTTTGCATTCAGTTGATAGCTAACTTCGCTTATTGTTATGTTTTTTGCCGCAATCTCCCACATGATTCAGAAAATGATTCAACACGTTTTTAGCACCGCACAGATAGGTATAACAAGACCTTGAATTTTTATTTTGTTGTATCTTTGTCACGACATCAAGATGGTTTCCAAGACACTGAGTTTAGAAAAAACTTCATGTTTTTTCCATTGTACAAAAACAGATTTGCATTTTGCGCCCGTATAAACCTATAAATATTAAACATAAATGTTTATTTTCTATTCTATTTCTCCACGTGCTACTATTTCCCAAACAGGTACCTACTATATAAATACCAGGAGAAATAGATCTTGATAATTTAGTTTAAGGCATAGATTTCTTTAAAAGTATCTGAGGACAATGGTGCTGAGTGCTGACTACGGAAGAAATGTATAGGCATAGGGTTACCATTCATAAAGACTTTGTCCCGATTTGTCCCTATATTTAAAGCATTTGCGGCTGTTTTAGAAAATAAACTCTTCCTTACTTATCGTATTATATTTCAAGCATTGTTAATTTAAATTTAAATTTTGTAAGTAAACTGTATGTAATGTGATGGTATTGTAATAAAACTTTTAAACGAAGAGTGAATGCTGTTGTAGGTTTTGACTCTGAGATGTATTTTTTCTTTGTTTAGCTACAAAGAAAAAATACATCTCATACTGTTTCTTCGATTTAAAGTCAACTTTCTGAGCTAATACCTTTTTTATTTTTTTTATAACAAAATTAGCCTTGGTCAACCAAATACTAAAATTAGTCAAGTATCAAATATATATTTTTTTAAATACACCCTTTTCCTGCAAGAGAGTTAACTAGGGAGGGATGGAGAGACTGCCTTATTCTTTTCTTGCAAACAATTTTAACAATAATTTACTTTAAAAGTCGACACTAACAACGACATTAATTTAAAATACCTCATGGTTAAGATGCGAGTTCTTAGTTCCGGGCGAATCACGCTATATAAGCTAGATCAGATGACAGATGTAGATAGATGTCCTGGACAGGTTGCTTTTCAGATGGTTACCCTACAAATGGGTGGTATAATATCAAAGCGCTGTCAATAGTTAACATTCAGCACAGGTTCTGTTCGGATTTGGTAGGTCATCCGGTGTAGCGTGACCTTAGCTTTGTGGCACAAGGCACAAAAGCGGTGTCGAGCAAGGAATTTATTACATTCGAATCCAAATATAGAAAGTTCACTCTTACATATTTTGACCTAACTTAGATACAGGATTAGGTTGTATGAAATCGTTGTTTCTAGACTAGACAGCAACTTTTATGGGAATTTTATTTTTAGTAGGTATATGTTACCGTAGGATTGCAAAAACCGTTAGATTGTAATCTAACTAGCGAAATTGTAAACTGTCGACAGATTACAATTTAACGCATTATTTTTCGGTAGATTGTAATCTGTTAGGTATATTAACCCGATAAAACCTAAGTGCCGGCGAACCCTAACCTAACCTACAAGAGACAAGAAAACGTAAATACAATAAATATTTCAAAAATTGACATTGTACAGTTCACAATCTGTCGACAGTTACATTACAATCTAACGGTTTTTGCAATCTTACGGTGACATACATAGTAGTGTCTACAGTATTTCCCTATTGTACTGAGTACGCCCAATTGCGATACCATCAAATATTGTTTCCGTTGTAGACCAATAATGTTGTACAAATTCACCTTGACACGGCAGCAAGTAACATTTCAACAAGATGTCGATCAATTTTATCAAGGTTTCTGTAACAAATAGATGTAAGGGGTTAGAACGAAAATTGCCGTAACTAATCTCTAAGTACATCTTAATTTGCAACGAAAATAATTATAGTAATCATAAAAAGATGATATCAACGATCATATTACTGTAATTAATGCAGACAGTAAAATGAAAAAAAAAACTTTCAGTAGGTTTACTGAAACCTACTGAAAGATTTTACGTAAGACCAACATACCTAATCAGTTTAAGAAACCATTAGGAATCACAAATTCGAATGTAGGGAGGGGCATATTAGGTATAAAATAGACAACCTTTCTGAAGAAAAAAACATTTCAGTAGGGGACAAAAGACTCACATAGCGTCCTCACAAGCCCCTGGAAACAAGTTTATAATTAAGAATATCCGCGAAAAGTACATTGGCACCGTGAACTGCAAATTTAAACGCAGGAAAGGTCGCCAATGAGTCATAATAATATCACTCGTAATAACGCGTACAAGTATAGCTCGTAACGCGAATATAATCCGCTTTAAGGCGAGTCACCTCAGCTCAGCGGTGAAAACTGGTTTGCTAGATCAAATTTTTTCGGTATTTACTATTAAATAACTGTATTACAAAAAATATCCGATACACTTAAGGATATTGTCTAAAGAATGTGCTAATTTGTTACACGATAGGATGTACTCTCGATCAAAAAAATCTTGAAACAGGCTAAATTAAAAGTTTAAAACGAATTTTTTATTAATAAAATTTTCGACTTTGCTCATAATTTTTATATGGAAAAATTTCTCTTGAAGTATTAATGAGAACCTGCTAAACTTTATTTCAAACTGAAGTCCTATATTTATTTAATTCAAATTAATCCCAGAACTTGAACGTTGCCAAGCGGTTTCAGAACATACCGCGCTGCCCGCTTCCCCGCCAGTCTCTACGAGAAACGTACCACGAGACGCGCGGGCGGCACCCCACACCTCACCTCCTAAAATCTTGCAGGTGACTCGCCTTAATGAACTGCGAGTCGTGGCAATAATTCTGATATGCCTCCAAATGGATTCAGGGAAGCTGTAAAGATAGGTTTGCTAGCGTTTAATTTATCACTGATACTTTGTAATGTGAATTAATCCACACACGAATTACGACTTCTTGTCTCCCTACTGAATTTACATTAACAAAACGAACACATTAAAGATTCTCCTACTGCTGATTCATTAAGATTACGTTTGTACCAGGGTTGACGGAGATATATACTGCCTAGCGAGTATGTGTAAAGAAAAGTTAACTAGATATTCCTAAAGGTTCGCGGCAGCTCTGCCGCTTGGGCATTTGAGCTAAAATGCTAGAAGAAGAACCGTCGAAACAAACTGTGTCGTGTGTGGCACAACCTGAAACAAGTCGCATATAATTATAAACTCAGTATAATTGCCGCGTCAGCGTCACATCATTTTCACAGCTTAGCTCAATGAAATCTTCAGCCAAGATAGTGAAAAGGTAGTCTGAAGATTTAATCTTTTAATAAACTAACCCTAATAACTCATA
The DNA here is from genome assembly GCA_923060345.2 of Erebia aethiops. Taxonomy (NCBI): domain Eukaryota; kingdom Metazoa; phylum Arthropoda; class Insecta; order Lepidoptera; family Nymphalidae; genus Erebia; species Erebia aethiops. The sequence goes on along the minus strand of OV281093.1, from coordinate 4,500,240 downwards.
AGAAAATAGTAACTACATACAAATTTGATACCTCCATATTTTTCTAGTCGCTTAGCACTTATGAAAATTCTCTTGGAAACTTCTCAGTAACTCGTAGTTTTTGTAAATACCCAGGTCACAGACCTTGTCGATACAGACGTACCTATGACTAACACAGTGCTTCGGACCAATGCAATGGCTAAAGTCGTCATTGATATCGAGGCTTGAGGTTGTTCAAAGTAATCACATTGAAGTTTTTCTTTGATGGAGAATAAAAATAACTCGTATGCGACTTAGTCAATAGAAAAGAACTTCTGCTTTTTTTCAACAGTATTATTTCAGCGGATTCACAGATATGCGTATCAATTATAAGCGTGAATTGAAGGAAATAATTACTACGGTTCCGTCTTGTTTCACATCGATTAACTGTAATGCGATGCCAAAATGGCACTGAACACTGACTCAAAGGTACATAGGAGTTAAGACTGTGGTCTGTGAGTTGTGACCTTATGTCACGCTCTGCTAATTCTATGTCGGAAAAGAAACAATAGGCGACTCGCCGTCTGCACTTTATTTCACCATCGCATCGCCTAACGAAGCTGAATACGTAAGTTGCGCCAGTCATAGGACCCAATTGTCTAAACAAATTGCAATCATTTGCCAGTTTAAAACGTATTACTCTAACTTTTAAGGAGTTCATAGTCCTACATGCTTTTTGACGTGCAGGCATCTCTGAGGTGCAATCATGTAAGGATCGCCGATCAAATCGTTAAAGCTCGGGTTCAAATAAAATAAACCATAAAAGCATTGAATTAGAGCTCAATTTCGTGTATCCATTCTCATACGTTTAGGTTATGGTTTAGTTTACTTTGAACCCTTACATGATTGCACCTCTGAACTCCTTAAACAGGTCGGATTATCCATTTGACAAACGATTACGATTACGATTTCCTTTCACAATCTGGGGACACTTTGGTTGGATCATTCATTACCTATAAGTTTTCAAAGGTAATATAGGTAACAACCTAGTCGCAAAAAAGATCCATTTATAGTTAGATAAACTAAAACAAACTTAATTGGATTCGAACACCGTGAAGGCCTTGAAACTTTTCCTTGAAATGGGTATACGTTGCCAATAGATCTCAACGATCTAGTTTAGGAAGACTTTCGGCCTGGTTTCGATCACGTACTGAACGCCACCCCGAATATGTAAACGAAACAAGGAGACCGTTTTAAACTAATTACCTAAAGTTACTCGTAGTACTTTCTCTTACTACAGAACGAGAATCCAATAAAGGTGAATACGTGTAAGCTAAAATGAAAGTAAGCAAATTCAAAGTAGGATATAACGTTAATGATGGTAATTTTTCTACATCCCTAGTAATGTTGCATAACATTAATGGAACACCCGTATAACATGGCATATTGAAATCAGTAGTCATTAAGAGCGCATGCAATGGTTGAGATGCAACGAGCATGAATGGATCGTTAGGGAACGCATGGCTAACTGTTTCCGACACCGCAACCTTAATGTTACATATTCAATGCACCCACCTAGTACGGTAATCGGAAATCTTTTGTTTTAAAAACATAAAATCATTATCTGCAACATAATATAAATGTTACGAAATCAGACATATTTATTAAAAGCAATTATATCTGAGGGGTTAATGAAGCACTAAAATGTTGGTTTTTAAATCTTTCCGTAACTAAAAACGTATCCGTGAAAATTAAAAATTACAGTTTATGCGATAACAAAAATCAATTGCTACTTGTTACTTATCGGTTTCATTGCGTAAACAAATAAATTAATGATATTATCTTGAAATAATATTCAGGTATTTGCTGTTTCAAATATATTTGAGAAATATAGGGGAAATATAGTAAAAGCGAAATATTATGTAGATAGATACGTCTTAGAACTAGATCATAATTAGGTATTTAACAACTATTCAAATATTTTATTTAGTGATTATTAGATAGAGGATCTCCGATAAGTTATAATGTCCACATCCAAAAGTATGTCGAATTTTAATGACGTCACAGTTCAGTATTTCATACATCTAAGAGTACGTTTTGACGTTTGAAACAAAGTGGCTGATTTGACTTGTCATGAAATACCCAATTATTATTAGACATGTATTTTACAACAGTGCAACGTAATATTGGTGCATTCGTGAGCATAATAAACTCTAGCAACTAATAAACTTGACACGATTCCTAAGCGTAAGTCAAGACTACGACTACTATTACCTATTCTGTGCTACGACTACGGGATTGAATAGCAACAAAACTTTCCCGACTTACAAACATTGAAAAGATCTATTTCACGTCAATCATTGAAAGCGTGACCGAGCAACGACGAGTAGTAAAAGTGATACTAAAAGACCAGCAAATGTTGCGATTTGTTCTTTTGCTCCAATTATGCGTAACTAAGTAGCCTTCTTATAAATAATGATTAATCAATTCTGTAAATGTAGTAGCAGATACTATCGAAACTTCAAATGAGCTACATTAAGCATACAAAAACCAAATATTTAGTTTCAATAGATTTAGACAAAAGTAACACAATTGGCTAATTTTGTTGTACAAGCAGTGCAATTAAATAATAAATAAAAATAAATTCGATGTTCCATTCGTTCCAATGTTCGATTCGTTCCAATGACAAAATATAACACACATCGCAAGTAACAAAACATTACAAGCAGTGCAATTGCACCCTATGAAATAGGACAAAATCACAAAACTAGAATTAGTGCTGTCAGTTTAGTTTAGTTAGTTAGAAAGTAAGTAAGTAAAAACACTTTAATTACACACAAACAAATAACAGAACAGAAATGACACGAATTGTGACAAAATTTACAACTTGTTATTATTTACACTGTGTAAATGCGGCCTTATTACTATATAAGAAAGGAGATATTAGGTTGCATGATGACAGGGTGGTGTACACGTGTAAGAAAAATGATAATAAGTAGGTATTAACTATTACAATATAATAAACTTACATAACAGTACATACTATAATTACATACTATTTTACATAATTGACAATATGAATATAAACATAATAAATATGGTATCATAATAACACGAGCTTTACATACATATATTTAAAATTTTATAGTAATAAGTAGTATTTTTAAGGCGACGTTTAGTGGCCGTGTCATACCAGAATTAGCCACAGTATTTGTTTTGCATCTGGTTAAAGTTGATTTAGATGGGAAGCTACGATTTATTGCTTACATAAAACGAGTCTCACGAAAATAGCTAATTTTGTAGGTATTTTAAATCAAACAAAAGTACCATAGGTGTTACATAAGATGATATAGCTGTAAAAATGGTATGACACATCACGATCGGTGTAGTTAATTTACTGGTTATGCAACGTAACCATAAGTATCACACTACTAACGGAGAAGCCAACATCATTAGTCCATTTAAGTATATGTCATTATGATAAGTTGTGTGTCTAAATTTATTCCGGCACTTCAAAACTATGATGAAAATTGTACTTATTATATAAATGGTGGAATTTTTTTTAAATCTAAGGAAGAAGAAAAACAGATTCTATTACTAGATAGGAGTTAGGACCCAGCGAGACCGTGAAAGTTGAGACGCAAGAACAGTGACACTGGGTAATCTGTGATGGTCGTACTCCAGATTCCAGAAGACCAAAGTGAGGTTATGTCTTCTACAAGCAAACTTCACAGTATGACAGTAGATATAGACTAAAAAGCTTTAGTGAGCACTATCAGCAATTTTCTGAACTAACCTAAAACACGTCGAGTAGTCATATAGTAGTGAGGTTAGGTTAGGTTACAGACCTAAACTTTTGCATGCAAAATTGATTGTATTGTTGAGGGACGTGCGTTGAGGGTAGTTTTTTGGGGGAATTCTGTGGTGTGGTGAATAAATATATGTATATACAGAATAATAATATATTAAATTAAAACATATATACAATAAATAATCAAAATATATATTAATATATAATATAAAATCAATATAAAAAAATCCCTGTACCACATTGATTTTCCTTTTGTCGCGGATTATAGCAAATTGAACTTCTGGTTCCTTCATTATGATGGACTTTCGCAAAGTAACGCCTGCCTCAATCCATTATTTGATTGTATTGTTGTAATATTTAACTACTCCTAAAACTGTAATATCTAGGATATAATAAAATTGTATTGCACAATTTATGTGAAAAATATGATGTTGATACGAGCGTCTTCCGTTTTCCTTTTTCATTTTGCTATTTTAATATAGCAGTTAAGATGACTACAAGACAGGATACGCTGTTAAATTTGATCGTAAAACTAAACCATATACGTCTATTTTAGTTTGCCGTTTTTTACGTTTTCTTTAAGCGGTAAGTGAAACATTTTAAGTCACAATAGAGCGTATAACTAAACTATTGCTAGACACGGTTACAATTTCTGTATAATTTCGCACTTAAAGTTCCTTATCAGTTTTGCAATCACTTGACACAGTTCTTTAACTTAAAAACGGATAGGTAAGTATAACAATATAATGATTTTTGAATTACGTTATTTTAGCGATTGTGTATACAAAAGGTAGGTATATGATGAACTTTTGCTGGATCTAAAATGAAAATGAAATGATAAGTCGCAAGAATCTACCACCGGTTCGGAAAATGTTTTACTGAAACTCAGCAGTTGTTTTCATAAACAGAAAAATACCAACCTACCAACCATTAACAACCAAGTACCAACTTATCAGAATTCAAACACACATACTTACCGTATTCGCGTAGTTCTTAGTATGTATTACAAACGCTAAGAGCCATGTGGGACGGAGCTTAGTCCTACGTCAGCGACAAACGCGACTAGTTACGATGCGACGCGACAGTACCGCGATAGCCCGTCGCGATTCGTCGCTCACTCGTTGTGCGAAGTGAGCGACAGTAGCGACGCGACGCGATACGACGTCATAGAAAATGACAAACCTGTCTACGCGACAACGCAGGCCACGTGAAGGGTCAGCTACCGACTGATACAGTCGCGTAGCGTCGTACCGAGTCGCTGTGTCGCGTTTATATTGGCCATATGTAGACGTCATTATATAGTTTTATACTAGGTACACTCGCTCGGAAAGTACCTTCTTACTTTTTTCAAAACGAGGTAGAAAGTACGTTATTGCTACAAAACAAATATGTGGGCGGAAAAAATGTATGCAATTTCATTAATGCTCACGTAACACAACGGATCACCTAGGTCCTAGGTGATCCGTTGTCTCCTATAGGTCCTAGGACAACGGGTAAGTTTCTGCCGCGCGATGTGTGTGTCAAGTCTTTAACGATAGTCTGTTGCATATTCATAGAGGCGTTCACGAGCGCTGGAACGGAATCTTCATTGTTAGCAATTAGAATACTGAAAATGTAGGTGAAATTCGATTATTGTTTATGGATAACGGGCGAAAGTGCCGCGCGTCCGGCGGGCGCCGCGGTGCGCAACATCACGCAACCGCTCCAAGTCCTGCTAATTAATCGGATGTCATTTAAATAGACGATAGTGGTAACAATTCTAACAATCCGAGGCCCAATTGTCTAAGCAAATCGTTATCATTTGACAGCATAAAACGTATTACTCGAACTGTTTATGTATAGGTACTAAAATTCTACATCAATGGTTTATGGAGTTCATACATGCTTTGTGACATGCAGGCTTTTATGAGCTCCTTTAACATGTCGAAATTCGAATTATACTTTTTTCGATTACAATTACTATTTCCTTACAATCGGGGGGCAGAAATCATGTAGCGAATGTTGTAACAAGGATAGGCGCTACTTATATATCGATTGAGTTAAATTAGCAGTTATATACATAGACTATCACTGGTGATGCTGGTTAAGACAGGCCTCTTAGTCAGCAGGTGCGGGTTCGATCCCGGGCACAGACCTCTATCTTTTAGAGTTAGGTGTGATTAGAGAACTATAGAGATTATTTACGAGTATAACGCTTGCTGTAACGCTGAAGAAAAACATCATGAGGAAAACCTGCTTACGTTCTCCAATCTCCATAATGTTCTCAAAAATTTCTGAAATCAAGGCCTAACCTTTTTAATTCTGAGAGGTGCATCGTGCTCATTATTGAGCCGGTGATGGATTGAAATGATGAGATTTGTTGTAGTATTGTAATGTTCTCTCTCAAAGATCTGTGAAGTGCAAGACGTACCGCCAAGCGAATTAGTGTTCCGGTACGATGCCTCATGCCATGTAGAAACCGACTAGGAGTATGGGTTTAATATACTTACTCCTAAAAGGTTAACCCGCAACAATCTAAGACGGCATCATCACTTACCATCAGGATGGTCGATGCCATCAGGTGAGATCGTAGTCAAGGGATAGCTTGTAGTGGAAAAAAAATAAGTCGTCCTAAAATAATCCTCACTTGGCTAGCGTGGTGGACTATGAACTAAACCCGTCTCATTCAGTGAGCGAACCCGTAGGTACTTAGCCGACAATGGGTTTAGAGGGGGATGTTAATTCCGTCAAGAAGAATATGAGGCAGATAAATGTTCAATATAGGTACGTTAAACAATCATTATTAGCATTAAAATAATTGCAAGTATCTAGTTTATTGGAACACTACTATTGATAGGAAATATCGTTTCCACGAATATTGTTTCGCGTATAAGCAAATATGCATAGCAAAGGTGTTTACAAATATCGTGATATGAATTGTTAATTCTAAAGGAATAACAAAGCTACCCGTTCTAGTAGACTAAGAGATAGCCGCACTTTTGGTAACTATCGCTAGAAACGCTGATTTAATATTTGGTGGGTCCTAGGCTCTCCACTGAGGACTATAGTGAAGTTCTGCCCGCATGCTGATGGGCCTTTCAATAGATATGGCTGCTCAAAGACGTGTTATGGTTACCAAAAATGAACCATAACTAGAAAGGCTGATTGTTGTACAATGTTTATTTAATTTACTGTTTGCATAGGTACTGCGCTTACTCAATATAGTAACTTACTACTCTGATAAATGATTAATTTAGTTCAATCTAATATTAAGGAGAAACTGATATATCAATATGCAGCTAAAACAACTAGGTCCAGACAGGTAGTAAAATAAACAGGCTATTAATTATTTTATTATATTGAGAAGTGAGTTAGGTACGTACTCGTACTAGAGCTTGAGATACGGTAGCATGTAGTTTGAATTGAACCCAAAAGAGTTTTGAGAAATTCCAAAGGAATAATAAAAAAACACAAACCTACGAAGAATTCGCGGGTTTATTGATCATATTTAACGTAAACAAAGATATTTGTATGCAGAATGCACATGCATTCTATTTCTGATGCGAGTGTGCGAGAACTATTAATTTTTTATGAATTACTACACCTTATTATTAATTAATAATAAGGTGGAAGAAATTATTATATGATTACGAGTAAATAATTATTTACTCGTATATCTAATAAGGAAACCCTTGATGAAGACCGCACAAAAGAAAAGTATATTACAAAGGAATAAAATAATTATAACACAGCAGTAGAAAACTTAACCAAAATAAGAGATAGTGTCACTTATTCTAGGTGTTATCAAGATGACTCTACCACCGCGTGGGAAAGCCGATTAAGAGCTAGCAGCACATTTCCTCATTTAATTGTAACATGTTGAGTTTAAAAAGGAAAAACCCAGCAGTTACGAATTTCAAAACAAAAAATATATTATACAGTTCTATTTATTTACAAAAGGTTAAGCCAATAGAGCGAGCAGAAGTAAAAAAAGCTTTTGTAGCAGGTGTGAGTTCACACGTGCGCATGCGCAATATAAGCTGCAGCCCATCAGGTGATGCAACGTCAGTACTCAGTAGAGCAACACACTTTGCTATACAGCATTAAAGAGAAAAATTATGAAGTATTCATTATTCAATCATTAGTCAATGTGTGTGTATATCGTTGTTGATTTCTGAGTAGAATAATATAATGGAGAATTAATTTAGTTTTATAAATGCATATATTATCGACTTAAGTGCTATAAACGCGATAGTGTGTCTTATCTTTGATGGCGACTTCTTTTTTATTTTTTTTTGGTCTTCGAGAGACAGATTGCGATCTACCTCCTGATCCTACTATTAGTACTAGTATTATAAATGCGAAAATTTGTTTGTTTGTTGGTTTGCTCCTCAATCGCGATGCAACAGAGCAACGGGCCAATGTAATTTTTTTCATATAGTTGAGGACCTGGACAGTAACAAAGGATCACTTTTTTGGGAGGGATTTATAATATCTAAATCCACGCGAATGAAATCACGGGCCGCATCTGGTAGACCATAAATCATTCCGATAGTTTCTCCTTCTTACATACCTACAATATTTTTATAAGGAATGACTAATAACAAAACCTGTAGATATAGTATAGTACCTACTCCATACATACAATTATTGATGACGCATCAGTAATATGATACCCCGCTGCATTTAGGCGCCTACTCCTACATCGCTAAGGTTTCCACGTCTGTTAAACGTCAACGAACAAAACTTATTTAAGTGAGTCCATCAACCACCCCTGCACAATCCAATCATCGATAATTTCGACACAGATAAGTCGGGGATATTGTCTATTCGAAAAACTGTAGAAGCTAAACCGGTATTATCGATTACGGCGATAACCGTGTGGTCAGAAGTAGTCACCAAGTTAAACCGGGTAATTGATGACTTGAAGCCAGTAGCAACGCGTAAATACGTACAGTGAGATATCACCCACCCTTTGATGTTTGCGGTCCTAGAACCTACACAGAACATTCCCCAAGAAGTGATCCGCTACAACGAAAAAAAATATGCGCCGAATTGAGAACCTCCTCCTTTTTTGGAAGTCGGTTAAAAAAGGCCGTAACGTAACAAGTGCGAGAAGAATAGATTAATGTGTAAAGAGGTGACAATAAATCACTGTTGAACAAAAATTTAATGAAAGTTTTTCAAATACGAAACTTTAGATGGATGGATGTATGTATAGAATATAGATGCATGTTTGTTACTCAATCACGCCCGAACGGCTGAACGGATCTGGATGAAATTTGGCACAGAGATAGATTATAGTCTGGAATAACACATAGCATAGGGTTTTATCCCGGAAAACTAAGGAGTTCCCACGGGAACCAAAAAACTTCAATCCACGCGGACGTAGTCGCGGGCATCAGCTAGTCTATTAATAAACCATGTTATCAAACAAAGGTGATTACAGTTTTTGCACATTATCCACATTAGAAAAGAAAGATCTGCAAAATTAACTAATACCTTTGCCTGAATATACGAGTATGTATGTATAAGTTATCTATAATAATATAAAATATAGTTTTCAAAAGTCGCACAATTTTCAATAAGTTGTCATTAAATTTTTCTGACGAAGTCTGCTCTGCCAGTTGATATATATTTCATTTCCTACATTGTCTCCTTTACCCCGCAGGATTGCTCCGTTGACAGACTGTATAGATAAGTATGTATGTATGTTTCTCTGGGTTGTGCCAGTAGCCTATTGGGAATGAGCGTGATGAATATTATGTCACTACATACCTACGAGGTTAGTGCTCTTTTGTTTATTGGCCGGTATTTCGTGTGACATATTTATCACAGACCTGAAAATAGCAAATTGGACTACTAATTAATAATTAATTGATCTATAATAATCATTGATTTTCCAAACCAAAGGACAGAATATAATTCTGCATCAGCATTTTTATCATAAGAAAGATTTGATTTTTTGCGACAAGGAGTGAATCATTATTTCGACAAGTTCAATGTCCTCACAAAATAATCTAGCTAGCAAATTATGTTAGAAAACCACTTCAGCACTTTTTGCGTCTCTGAACACCGATTGTGATTTGAAATAAATAAATTAGATATATTAGATATAGAATTCGCGACTTCGTCCATGTGGAATTGGGTATTTGACAACTAGTCAAATCAGATACTTTTTTGTCAAACGTCAAAACGCGTGTTTAGTATGGATTTTGTATGAAATTTTAAGTTGTGACGTCATCAAAGTTCGACGCACTTTTTTTACTTTAGTCGATAGTTTAAAATGGTTATTCAAAATAAAACTAGCAGAGGACGTGGATATTATGACTTTTAGGAGATCCTTTATTTAATAGTCACTAAAAAATAATTTATTTCACTAGTAGTCAAATACCCAATTATGTTAATAAATTAATTTTTAATCTCTGTAATAATTTGGTGCGCAATTAAGAATTTTCATACGTTAATTGAATCAATATTAGTATAAGATTCCTTGAGGAAATTTACCATCACGTCTTATTTGTTCTTATTTGACGTTCAAAAAGTGTACAAGTGTATGTGTGTAATTGAATTGAATTTCCTTGGTTAGCTATTTCTACCGGATTCTCCAGTATGTTTCATACCCTGTTATGCCTAATAATTAAATTGTATGCATAATAACAATCAACTAAATCTTATTGTGTCATTTTTGCCTCACCATAATTTAATAGTAGTAATAATAAGTAAGCATCCAGTGACCCACAAGTCAGCGTAATGCTTGTAACGTATGTTTGTATTGTATACTTATTGTTAACTTTTTATTTTTTAAGAAAAGAGCAACTGCTGAGTTTCTTGCACTCTTTTCAGTAGAATCAGTTTTCCGATACCGGTGGTAGAGTTAACGTTTCATAAATAGTTGTACTACGTGAAATAAATAAAGTAGTACAGGTGCGTGTGCATAATATACAAATAACTATGTGAACCAGATACAAATCAAGAGTTTTATTTCACACTTGATTTCCACTGTGACCATGAAGGAAGCTTTCTAGAGTGTCAGCCGTTTGATCTAAGTTATAATGACGCAAGACGTGCCAGCCAGGGTGTCGCTTCGTGCTAAAAATACAACTTGTGCTCCTTTCAGGGGACTTGCTGCCATTGCTAAGTATTATTTTAATATTGTTGACGCTCTTGTTTCAGAATTGTCATCCTTAGTTAAGGTACGTCATATAAAAATGCAATTTTAAAATAATACTGCTTCAAGCCATGGTTGTAATCCCACAGGCCGGATTTAATACCCTAATTCTAGAATTGTAGATGATAGTCGCGACGCGATCATCCGCGTGGATTTTGTTTTATTTATAACTTCCGGGAAAACCTTTGTCCGTCTCTGGGATGCAAGCTACTATAAAATTGACTACACGGATAGGTAATGAAAAGATAACTGACAAACACAGACAGACACATTCAAATCGTGTCTATAGCTAGACACGATCTGAACAACGTGAAGTTGGACAACTCTTGAGTTTTACCGCCGTAGCACAGAATTTGTAGATAGGTACAATGTGACAACCCTAATCACCACAGATTGACCGCACTCTCTCATTATTGGCTGAAATGCATTGTTGTAGAAAGAATACCTTTAATTCCACCAATCACAAAAATTTAGTTGAAGCCATGGTTGATGCAGTTTTTTTTTGGTTTTGAGGACTTCAGGACTTCAAATTGTCTAATTGGACGACAAATTGTAGCAACTAATCAAGATACGATTTAAGTTTCATATATAATCACACTAGCCTGGGTAAAGTCCCATAAACCTATCCGACCCGGTGACAGCGTCGCTAGTAGATATGAAAAAAAAAAACAAAAACTAACAGGCATAAAAATTTGTTCCAATTTTGGCCACCAGGTTAGATAAGTTTTGAAGGATCTAAGCTAAATCTTTAGCTCCTCTAGCTGAAATGCATTGTTGCAGAAATAATACCATCAACAAATAATAATTCAACGACATCCGCGCATGGATTTAGGTTTTTTAAACTGTTCAATTTTCCGGTATAAGCCTTTATCCGTCCATGCAAGCTACTTCAAAATCGATGAAATTGAAGAAGGTAATGAAAAGATAACAGACAGGCAAATTCAAATCGTGTTTAGCTTTGATCTGAACAACGTAAAATTTGAAATCATGTCTCAAACTCTCCGCTTCTCTGTCTCTTCCCCGCTCCTGAGGACCGTTCTTGAGGCTTATCGCCGTAGCACAGAATTTGCAGATTGCAACAGCAATTTTGCAGACAGCAATGTGATAACCCTAATCACGTATCGTAATCTAGTCTATATACGATTAAAATAAATGTCATAGATAATTAAACTAGGGTAGCTTCTCAGAATACACTGCCAACACGGACGTGTCCGCTGTCATTAGACAATGCGGGTTAATCGTTACTCCAAATGTTGGACATCGATCCTTTGAAGCCCACATATATTATGATATAACACATGCGACGGGAGCCAATAGTCTGTTAAAACATTTAGTTCAACAATGCTCGCCACATATTTTTAACCAATCAAATATCAGTTGCTTTAAGTGAAGAAGTGAAGTGAAGGAAAACATCGTGAGTATACCACATACTTTCATGCGAGATAGAGTCGAACGCTTTTGTATACTCTATAAATGTCAAGTCCTTTCAGAAAAAAATCTAAACATTTTTTATATGATGAATTCTCCGCCGCCTTCAACATAAAGCGATGATGGTCTAGTGGTTAAGAAGCCCGGGTTATTATTCGGGCGTTGAAGGTTCAATCCCGGGGTACACACCTCTTACTTTTAGGAGTCACGTACGTTTAAAGAAATTAAATATCACTAACTTTAACGGTGAAGGAAAACATCTTGAGGAAATATGCATGCCCAAGAGTTCCTCATTATGTTCTCAAAGGTGTGTGAAGTCAGCCAATCCGCATTCGACCAGCGTGGTGGACTATGGCTAAATCCTTCTCATTCCGAGAGGAGACTCGAGTAAAGTAATAAGTACGCAATGGGTTTAAGTAATGATGAATAGTTCAACATACCTAATGTTCTCGGAGGTGCGTTGAATCTGCCAATCTGAACTAGGAGTTCAATGGCCTAACATAAGTCCTTCTCATATTGAGATCCGTCCACATAATATTTTGTGGGCCAGCAATGGATGAGAGCATGATGACGCTACTGATGGGTATACCAGTATATGAATTAGTGCAGTGGACGTTTGAGAACGCGTTAGATATTAACTGTCTAATCTATTATTTACTATAGTGTATTGACCAAGCCAACAAAATATTATTTAGTTTAATTCCAGTGATTTCAAATAACGTCCCGCGTGCTTGTGTTGGGAATCCAAAAATGTATGAGGAAATTAACTTTTAACACATCAACATCATAATTTGAAGGCGATGAAAACGTTTGTGGAAACCACCTTTGAAATATTCTGTTTAAGACTAAAATAGTTGGCCTACACATGCGCCTTGGTAAAGTTTGCCGTCAGAACAATGTAAACTTTTAATGAGTGCAGCCTGCAAATATTTTATAGTAGTAACAGTAGAAGTAAACTTCAAGTAAAAGCTCAGGTTACTCCACAAACTTATTGAAATAGACTTCCTCGTTAACTCCAAAGCGATGAAACTTATATGAGACCACCTTTGAAATACTATATTCTAAAAATAGTTCACATACACTGTGGACTGTGGCTAAGTTAAAAGTAAACCAAGCCAATTCTTTCGCTTCAAGTAAAAAAAATTAAGGATTGCCAAAATACCATATAATGCTATGTTATTAATTCTATTATAACTTTAAGCATTAATAAAGTCCACATTTTTCCGGAAAGGTTCTTGGAATTATGGACATAAAAGACGTAATCTCATAACTTTCTTATATCATGTGTATGTTTTATCGGGTAAATTTACTACCGTATACCTACATGGCCATATGTTACGTGTTGTCTATACATTTTTGGTTTTGTCCTATTTCGTAATACAACTAAAATTGCTTCATCATAATAGCTAGAGACCACTTTCTTCGTGTCTTCTTCGGAGCATCTTCCCACGCAATTGTTTAACGGTACATTATGTATGGGAAAGGGACAAGTGCTTTGACAATTCGAGCGTTAGCCGACCACGCATAATTTTCACATAAAATAGGTTTAAGTGACTTCTTATATTATTTTGTTACTTGTAACTTGATAGAGTAAAGAAAGCACTTGTATACTTTTACTGACACGAATCATGCTATCGATGCGGGAGTGACCGGTTATAAGTAGAGAATCATTCAATTCTTCCTGTTGAAAAATAGATTCAAGTTTGTTACTCAAAACTCAATTTATTGATTACATGTAGGACATACAGGTTTATCTTATGCTACGTCATGTTTTGACTTTACCACCACTCCCAGAGTCCCATACATATTCTACCTTTTAACCTATTTGTTGTTTTGAAAACCTAATAATGTATGAAATAGAGAAGTCAGGTTCCGTTCTCCTTAAAATTAGGTTAGCTTGACACTGGGGCCGATTCTGTAGTGCACAATATCTAAACTAAACTAAAATGATAGCATTAAATATAGTCTACTGCTAACCCTTTCTTAATACTCCCCGCCGAAAGGGACAGAACTCGATTTAAAGCTGTAATTTTAGTTTAGTTTAGTGATTGTGCACTACAGAATCAGCCCCATTGTTGAATTAAACATGTAAATTGGAACCAAATAAGTATATAATTAGTAATATAGAAACGAAAAAAAAACCAAAATCATTAGTATTTTAGACGAACATTTCATTTTCATTGGTTTTTAATTTACTAACTTAATTTGTAATAACACAACAGAAAGTTTGTTGAATCACGCGAAACGATTCTAAAATAAGCTATTAATGTCATTTTTGTTTTGAAGCCCCCACGTGCTGTTGATATTTTTAACTCGCTAGTATAGTAAGCCATGAACACTGACGCCGATGGTGGCGATGGCTTTTTCGGGATTTACACACCAATTTACGAGCTTAATTCACCGTTACGAAGCGATAATGGAACCGGATGTTTATGTTTACTACAATTAATCAGTCAAGCAATAATGCAACTATACAAGTATGATATCTTTAATTTGTGAAGAAAAGCCCCCAAATAAATCAGAATTAAAAAAAAAGAAGTATAATTTCTTTTATTGAATTAACCATCTCTAATCCATGGATTGAATGAATGGATTGGATGGCATGAATAAATGGATCCAGTGTTGATGGGACGTCCGGCGCTAAACTGAAAGTAGGTAGGTAGGTAGAAACCCCTTTACCTGAAAGAATGAGCGGAGAAGGGGGAGGAGGTTTTTAGTCCGTAGGCCGCTAGGTTCATCCCCAATGGAGTCGGGCATGCCTCCAAATCTCCTGAGGTATCCAATGAGGATTTTCCTCCACCCCAGAGGAAAAAGAAAAGGTAGGTAGAAACCTAGTATATTTATTATAAAACGACAATCCTAATCAGTCGTTACTATCACACAGCTTTGCACCGGAACGCTAAATCACGCTGCGTGAGGATGGTATCTCAAAATACATATCCAATTATCCATACTTAATTATAATAAATGCGAAAGTGTGTCTGTCTGTTACGCTTTCACGGCCCATGTATTCATCCGACTTTGATGAAATTTGGTACAGGGATAGATTTTATCCCGGGGAAGGACACATGCTACTTTTTATCACGGATATTGAAGAGTTCCCGCTGGAATCAAAATACCTTAATCCACGCGGACGAAGTCGCGGGCATCATCTAGTATTGCATAAAACAGCAAACAGAATCTTTTAAAATTAGCCGACTTCCAAAATGATGTTCCTAATACGGTGCGTATTTTGATTCAATAATGATATCAGATAAGTTAAAAGATTTATTGCACGCAAGGGCAAACATACAAGGGCAGGATTTGAATGAATACGAGTACAAGGCCTCCTAGACAGTATAACAAAACGGTATCTGGTGCTGCACATCATTACTAGATTAGGCATATTCAATTAATTTGTGATTCAATCGATTATAACTACTGATAATAATTTATAATAATTTATAACTACTGTCAATTTGTTCAATTTCAATTTCAATTTCAAATATTTTTTATTCAAATAAACTTTTACAAGTACTTTTGAATCGTCAAGTGAATCTACCACTGGTTCGGAATGCCATTCCTACCGAGAAGAACCAGCAAGAAACTCGGTGGTTGCTCTTTTTAAATAATTCATTTACAATTACTATATCAATGTGTACATAAGTAACCGCTGTCCCTAGCATTGCTGGAGCGATCAAATCCATGCTCCTCTATCATTTACATAATCTTCAACAGTATAATAAGCTTTTTTCAGGAGCATACTTTTAATGGATTTCTTAAATTTGTTTATTCAATTCATGTCAAAGTTCAATATAGCATGAGGTGTAATAAACGAACATATGATAAAACCCCACCCAGTCTGCTTTGGAAATACAAAGAATCCCATACACAAATATTTTGCCAGATACTCGTAAAAATCTAACCTAGTCTTTTTGTTGGTATAGGATTTAGAAATTAACAATTAGGTATATTTATCCAAGGGATCTTTAAGACTTCTCATAATACATATAACGGGAACTAAAAACGGTTACATATTATAATATATACACGTAAGAAATGTATATTTTATAATCTAATAAAAACTTAACAGAAATCGATTTGTAAGAATCCATTGTTTTATGCAGATAATGCGAATTCGGATCTCGTTGTCCAGTTTGACATCATCGACGGTTGTAATTACCATAAAGAACGGACTGTACATGAATTATTGCAAGGTCTTAAAATTATTGGTATCGAGTTAGATTTTTGGCAAATGCCAAAAATCTAACTGCAATGCAATTCCGATGCAATGTTTTGTTATAGATTGTTTCCAGTATGCAATATTGCTGGAAATTCAGAAATAAAATTGTTAACAAGATCTTTAAATAACCAGTTTACTAACCACCGAAAATAATTTTGCAAACCTATTTAAAGTAGACAGGTGTCATTCCTGTAGGGCTAGCATGCGCACAATGAGTAAAATTATGTCTATCCGGTATCTCTATTTGTCTAAGAAAGCTTCGGTTACACATAATAGGTATGACTAGTCTCGTTACGTCAAAATTAGAGATAAAAGTAATATTTTAAATATGTGGTATTTTTCTCTACGAACCCTTACATGCCGACTATTTTTTTCTCGTTATATAGGTACCGGATTAGGGTATAAACAAAAAATTAGCCGACATTTCTCTCTCTCGTCGCGAAATATCTCGTTGTGCGCATGCTAAGCCTGCTGAGTTCAGACTTCGGGACATTATTACGTAAAAATTATTGTTGTATCGCAAGCTCTGATTAGTTAGCACTCGGGAATTCTATTCTCGCTATAAGAATATCATAAATTCAGCCAACAATAATGAGAAAGAAAAAAGAAAACTTGTTATGACTTATGAGTGAGATGGATATCGACTGATGCAGGTTTTACATACTTAATAGGGCAACCGAAATTTTGGAATAACACTTTTAAATCGAAAGACGTTAACTAATATTACTTTTCAACTTGTTTGATACTATATCTAAGATTAGCAGATGCCCGCGACTTCGTCCTCGTGAAATAAGTTTTTTAATTTCCCACGGGAAACTCCCTAATTTTTCGGGTTAATATATATAGCCTATGACACTCACAAATAATGTACCTATCTTTCTATTGCTACCAGAATTTTCAAAATCGGTTCAGTAGATCCAGAGATTACCCCCTACAACCTCTTTATAATATTAGTATAGATAAGCGAATTTACACCAGCTTACTGTAGGTAGGTAGGTAAATAATATGAACGCAGATATACGTACTTGGGCATTATCGACACCGACAAATACATAGCAATTATCATAAAGAACACAAGTGTAGGATTTGAATTATTACAAGGTCTCCAAGGTTGCATGTTGCAACAATAATTCCTGAACAACCTGTTAGATTGTCTAACCCAGTTGATATTGTTTGTACATTAAAATTTTAATGAGATTTTAAATTTAAAGTAATATTGATTTTGCGAGGTTTGATTAGTTTAGAAACATTCAATATATTTTCAAAATAATTATAAAATCACGACTACCACCTTGAAAAATAAATATCGGGGGCTTAGACTGATGGCTGATAAACTTTCCTAATTTATAAACTAACCAACTCCTACACATAAAAAACATCAAATTAGTAAATAAATGACCAAAACTCTGGCACCTAGGTCATTACTAGTTTCCACATGGTCAACACCTGAAGGGAAGATTCTCTACAATAGGATATAGAAAAATAATGATTTTCTGATTTGAGCATAACGCGACTCATGGAAATCACAAACAAAATAAAGCTAATCTCAATGAATAGGTATATAGTGTCATCCTATAACATTCTTACTATAGAATAAGTTTATACTAGCAGATGCCCGCGACTTCGTCCGCGTGAAATAAGTTTTTTAAATTCCCAAGGGGACTCCATAATTTTTCGGGTTAATATATAGCCTATGACATTCACAAATAATGTAGTATCTCTATAATGTAATAAAACTATAATGTAGTGTCTATTGGTACCAGAATTTTCAAAATCGGTTCAGTAGATCCAGAGATTACCCCCTACAACGTCACAAACTTTACCTCTTTATAAAATTACAGTATAGCTGATCTAGAAAATGGAATTATTACCTATATTATTTATCCAACGATTTATTTTACTTTTGGCAGCTCGATTTATTGATGTCCTAATGCGTTGCCGGTTGATTTTTTGATTTGATTGTTGATAACAATCGACTTTCTTTATGAAGAAGTTTTAAGCGATTGATAAATCGTTGGACAAATATAATTTAATTATCAAAGTACCTATGTGCTGATAATTAATTATACCTACCACAATATAACCTTGTAAGTTTGTTCGAACGTATCTGAGTCACTATGATCATTATTTGTGCGCGTTATTTGTATGGAAAAGTTGACGATTGTCTTTACTCTATATCATTACTACTATTATTATATTACTAGCTGATGCCCGCGAATTCGTTCGCTTGGTTTAAGTTTTTTTTCGCAGGAACTAATTTGAACAGTTTAATTTTCCGGGATAAAAAGTAGCCTATGTCACTCTCCAGTATGGCTGGCATGCGCACCACGAGTAAAATTAAGTTTACCCGTTATCTCTGTCTACCGTAGCTAACATGCTTGTCTCGTTACGTCAAAAGTAGAGATAAAAGTAATATTATCAGTGATATTTTTCTCTATGAACCTTTACATGTCGACAATTTTTTTCTTGTAATATACCGCATTTTGTGCATGTTAGTGTAAATGAAATATTTGTCGGCAACGACAACATCTCCCTCTCTCGTCGAGAGATAATCTTGTTGTGCGCATGCTAAGCACACTGGTCCTCAACGTCACGTCGATACGTTGCTCCGTTGCGGCGTGGTTGAAGGACTATACAACAAACAAACACACTTTCGCATTTATAATATTAGTATGGTGATTTAGCACCATAGCAATTTGCAAGTGCAAGTGTTGTGTTACGCTACGCAGTCTTGCATCATGTATGGAGACTTCGACGCAGTGATTGTAATTTAGTTATCTTCCTCCTTTTCTATACTGCGCTAACTAGCGAGCAAGGTTCTATTATGTTGGACAAAGATGTTCGCCTTGAGTTATACTTCCACGTTATGTTTTGACATGTTATGCGATCTACGTTTTAATGTATCAGTAGGATTTATTAATTACTTTTAGGGTCTCTCCCTCTCTCTCTCTCTTATCAACCGATTGCGGTCTTATTACTGAGGAAGAGTATCCTTTCGGAATGAGAAGGGTTTGGCCATAGTCTACCACGCTGGCCAAATGCGGATTGGCAGTCTTCACACACCTTCGAAAACGACCTCACGATCTTTTCCTTCACCGTTTAAGGTCGCACTTTTAAGGATACACACTCAAATATATATCTTATATAATATAGTTGTGTGGAGTTATGCCTAACTTTTCAAAGGATTAAGACCAAAAACGTTAAGATATTCATACAAAATTTGTAAGTAAAAAATAAAATAATCATACCATTTGATAATATGAGTCATATTCATACTCAACGTTAAGAAGCATTGGAAGTATAAAAAGACCAGAACAGTATTAGATTAATATGTGCCAATTAAAAAAAAAAGTGAATTTTGAACGAAAAATATTCAAAGTTTACGTGACCATTTTACCCAGAATATCAATGTTCAAATGTCAATAAAAACGTTAGGATTTTTCGATCTTGAATTAAAAATTGTGCCACCATCTGGTCAAGTCGCGACTCGCGAATCAGTAGAAAACTCGCTTTGACCTGAATACATAAACTTCGCATATTCCAATCAAAACAGACTAGATTTTTTAAAAGTTTATCTAGGCAGATAAATTGGACAGGTTTAAGCCCCATGGCCAAATGCCTTTTACTGAATCGTCTCGGCCTGGTTTACATTCCTTGCTCTAAGTTTTGGCTCACGTACAAGCTTTTCTTTTAAGGCTCGTTTAAGAAATTCCTTGGGAAAACAAACATTGTATTGAAACATTTGGCATAGCTCGCTTGAAAATTCTAGGTCTATGTCTCTACTTTACAACCAATTCGGAATGTTCTACCTTTCAAATCCTTTAATCATATCCAGATGCTATTAGGATGAAAGTTATCATTGTATCCTTTTCCCTCGAGTGACTGTAATTTTTATTTTTTACTTTTTTTCGTTTATTTGGTCTACCAACAGCTACATCATTTAAAACATACATCATAAATTTTACA
Source organism: Erebia aethiops (assembly GCA_923060345.2). Classification (NCBI taxonomy): domain Eukaryota; kingdom Metazoa; phylum Arthropoda; class Insecta; order Lepidoptera; family Nymphalidae; genus Erebia; species Erebia aethiops. Next base: position 4,479,705 of record OV281093.1, on the reverse strand, counting down.
ATATATTAGGCACTACGACAAAATGATTAGCCACTTATAGGTAGGTAACACAGATCACGGAAACAAGGTTCCGGGATCTGTGATAGGTAAACACCGCATGCACTTTAGTGATAAGTTCTTTTACAACTCAAAAGTAGGTACATACACAAAATCAATTCCATGCATTACAATTTTTTAAAAAATAACTCAATTTTAATTAAAAGTATAAAAAATAATTAAAAACAAAAAATATAAATAGGATACTATAACTTGCTTAATGAACCGACCTCCGGAATTTATTCAAATTTATACAAAATATCCGATTCATCTAAATCAGGGATTCCCAAACTATTTTGGGCAAGAAACCCTTGTTCCAAAATGTACTGATAACCCCTTGCCAAATTATTTTAAAAATCCTATCTCTAGTTTTTTTCCTATTGATACAAAATACTTACCAATTTCAAAACTTTGCGGTTGGTTAAGTGAGTAAACTTGACATAATTTCTGACACAATTTCTGACATAATTTCTGATCAAAATTTAACAAAATAAATAGACATAAAATTCAGTAAATATCAAGTGTAATTAATTATTATTAATACAAATTACGTAGAAATACTTAAATAGGTAATTGAATTTTTGACCCGACCCCCAAAATCAGTTTCCGTTTATGTCGACCTCTGGGAAACCGATATTGACCCCAAGGGGTCGATATCGACCACTTTGGGAATCCCTGATCTAAATTAATCGTAAAAGGAAAAGAGATATTCACCATTTTTACTATCCTAGTAGCATTTTTCCGTTGAATTACAAGTTATAACCTTTTGCCAATTCTGACTACGTTTTTTATGTAGTGTCTAAAGGCCACATCGTCACCTTGAACGCAATATAAATTCAATCCACAGTACATTCCTATTAAGGATCAATAACAATAACTAATCTAACCCTTATTCATCACGTTCGTCTTTGCGTGCGTCATAACGAATGTGGTCAAAGTTAATAAAAACAGCGTTAGATACGTAGGTAAAGGTTTCCGCACACTATGTTATATTTAGATCTTGTAATGACTGGTAACAAGGGATATAATTTATAGGTCCTATAAATTATATCCCTTGTTACCATAATCCCAGCAACAACGAGGTAAAGCCGGTCTGGTAAGATGTCCAGAACGTGGTAAGTTTTCAGCCTGCAAGCAAAGTGGTGCGACAAGCGATTTAGCGTTGCGTTACTTTGTCAAGTTAGCCCACTTACATCTTCGACTGCATTGCGCTTACCACCAGCAATTGGAAAACAATCATCAAGGATTTTATTATCAAACTCACTGAATCTTTAACCACTGTTATTGTGATGGCTCGAATTAAATTGATAAATGATTTAAATACCAGAAATATAGCTTTTAGTCTTTTTGTTTGATACATGTCGGCGTAGTCCGTGCCTGGTGGGAGGCTTCGGCCGTGGCTAGTTACCACCCTACCGGCAAAGACGTGCCGCCAAGCGATTTAGCGTTCCGGTACGATGCCGTGTAGAAACCGAAGGGTTATTGGTTTAATATAACTGCCATGCCCCTAACAGGTTAGCCCGTTACCATCTTAGACTGCATCATCGATTACCATCAGGTGAGATCGCAGTCAAGGGCTAGCTTGTAGTGGATATAAAAATTAAAAAAATACAAAGTGGGCGATGCCTGTTAACCGGCAAAATAGTAACCCACCTCAATGTTCATAATGTAAGAATAAGCCGCTCATCTGAAACCTTATCGCACTGAGCGCAGACCTATTTTTATAACAAATTAGATTAATTTCTAGGGATTCCTTATAAAACTGTAACAGTGTATGACGACAGCTAGTAGAAATCCGATGATTCCTTTAAGAATACGACCTCCGTGGCGCAGTGTTGAGCACTGTTGTCTTAACGTGCGGACACAGTAAACAGACACAACCAGTATGGAAACTACCTAGAAACGTTCGAAACAGCTCACTCACACAAACGTACGCATCGAACATGCGATGACGCGGCACTCACTACTGACGGCACTGCGAAGAGCGCTTGGGGTCTCGTCGATGCGCACGTTTGTGTGAGTGAGCCTGTTTCGAACGTTTCTAGGTAGTTTCCATACTAGTTGCACCTGTTTACTGTGGTGCGGATATCCCGGGTATATTTATAATTTCTGTTTTTTTTTAAATATATTCGTATATAGCGAGCAAACGAGCAGGCGGGTCACCTGATGGTAAGCGATTACTGCCGCCCACGAACATTTGCAGCACCAGAGGAACCAGCCAATGCGTTGTCGGCTTTCGAGAAATTTGTTTATCCGTCCTTTGAAGAGCCTCATATTAAAATCATTAGGGAACACAGAAGATGGAAGCTGGATCCACAATTTGCTTCTAATTTTGAGAAGATACTCGTCCTATGTAATGGGCCGGTGATGGGTAATCATGATGAACTGTGGTGGTGTCGTGTGGTGCGGGTTGTTACGTTCCCTCAAATATGGTCGAGCGAAGCAATGGCTGGATCATGCGTCATGCTCGTGAACGGGTGCCACCGGCGGGAATGGGGCTACTTTCTGTCTGCCCGTCTTTGACATGAATTGAATAAACAAATTTAAGAAATCCATTAAAAGTATGCTCCTGAAAAAAGCTTATTATACTGTTGAAGATTATGTAAATGATAGAGGAGCATGGATTTGATCGCTCCAGCAATGCTGGGGACAGCGGTTACTTATGTACACATTGATATAGTAATTGTAAATGAATTATTTAAAAAAAGCAACCACCGAGTTTCTTGCTGGTTCTTCTCGGTAGGAATGGCATTCCGAACCAGTGGTAGATTCACTTGACGATTCAAAAGTACTTGTAAAAGTTTATTTGAATAAAGAATATTTGATTTGATTTGATTTGATTTGAACATAAACTTTACTCTAACAAACCCCCCAGGAAAAGTCAACAATTTTCAACTAGATCTCATAAAGATATCCTTCGGCGCTATAACATCCATACTAACATTATACGAGAGTGTCTGTCTGTCTGCTACGCTTTCACGGCCCATCTGTTCAACCAATTTTGATGAAATTTGGCACAGGGATAGGTTGACGGCGAAGGACATATGCCACTTTTTATCCCGAAAAATTAAAGAGTTATCAAAAAAAAACAGAGTTTTTTTTTATTCCCGCGGGAATCAAAAAAAAAACTGTCTCTTCAACCGATTTTGATGAAATTTGATATAGGGATAGTTTGTATCCAGGGAAAGGAAATACGCTACTTATTATCCCGAAAAATTGAAGAGTTCCCATGGGAATCAAAAAACATGAATCCACGCGGACAAAGTCGCGGGCGTCATCTAGTTATATATTAAAGGCACGTCCAATTACTTCGTCCCACGCAATATCCAGTATTAAGTATCCACTATTGAGCTTCATACTAAAGGCATTACGTATAATCGCGGTAGGTAACCTTATCTATGCTTAAGTTAATTGCTTGTGACTTGTTAAGGTCACAAAAGTCATGACATGATTTCAGGATTATAGTAACTTAGGCATATTAACATAAACGACTATATAATTATGTATATTAAATTTCGTATATACGATATTGAAATATAAATATTACGTAAGAAATATTTTTATTAATTTGTACATACTCCAAAATATCTGTTTATAATTTAAACCAAATATTTACAATTATTGTTGACAACCATTCATCCATATCCATTCATAATCAATATTCTCTTACATAAATTATAATTTCTAATACAAGTATTAATTTTACTATACGAGTAGGTATATGTATTTATTTCTATAAAAGAAATTTGTTCAAAATAGGAACCAGTGTCTCACACAATACCATTATTGTTACCAAAACGTTTTTGCTCGACGTTTCTGATCCGAACCGCTAGGGTGTGGAACACCCTCCCAGCGCACGTTTTTCCTGCCACGTATAACTTAGGTACCTTCAAGGCAAGAGTGAATAGGCATCTACTAGGCAAGCGCGTTCCAACCTAGACCTCATCATTGCTTTGCACTAAGCATGATTGTCGTCAAGCGCAAGCCTATCTCACAATAAAAAAATAAAAAAAAAAATTGTATTTTTTGTTGTTTGTGAAGAGAAAACCTATGCACATTAAAAAAAAGTATTTTATATTATCAAATGCATTTTCTTTTCACAACATGCATATAAATTGTGAAGGCTATTTTAAAAGGTTCGTACCCACAATAAAGGCGTCTAGATATTTAAACGTCAGTTCAACTAATGTAGCCAAACATTACGTACGATAACGAGCGATAAACTTAAATGCACGGACATCTGTTTTTTAAACTGCAATGTCTGGTCCAGTTTGTTTTACGTTATTCCTTACATACGCTATTTATACCGGCGCATTTCGCTTGGTACCTAACTACCTAGGTATTGGTTAATAGTTATTACAAAATAGTGAAACTTTTATTGCAATTTTGATATGATATTTGGTATAGTCTGTACGTACAGGTATTTAAAATGGGCGTGCAATTATTTTGTGTCATTTTAATTTTAGCTCGAACATTGAATTATTCGAACGAAATTCATTATCACAATATACAATTTGGAAATATTTTAAGCATTTTATAAAAGATATTATTTTAAATAATATTACGTAAATCTGATGATCACGATAATGATGACTTGAATTAAACCAAAATTAAACTACAAAACCAAACTACAAAAACAAAATTTGGTTTTTGTTGTTTGGTTTTGTAGTAGTAGTACAATTTGACATATTGTTATTTGTACGTAATTACTTTTGGATTGTAATTTTGTTTGATTTTTATTTACATAACTTATTGACTGTTATATAATTTTGACGATTTATTTACATACATAATATTTTACTACTAGGTAAAATATCAAATATTCATACTACACTATTAATTTTATTATTGGTAGAATGTACAAGGCCTAAACTGTTATATGTTTACTTTATGTATAATTAATGTACCAATAAATTACATTTTCATTATGTCACCTGCATACTCATGAATAAATAATTATTTTTTACATGGGAAAAGATAAAGTAAAGATAAGATAAAGTATCTACTTTTCTTTATATTTCCAAGCACACTATTATATAATAATTTTTAATCAGAGCTTTCTTTAACTTTTTAGTGTATGTTTAACTATGAGAAAAGTTAGCAGGGGCAAGAAACTCAGCAATTTAAAAAAAAAAACAAGAAAATATTTGTATGAACCAATATTATCAATATGAATGGGACTGTATTTTGCTCAGTTCACCCGATGCACTATTATAGCATCAAGTCCCAGTTTTTACTGCGGCTCTATAGAGCAAAATGTTACAAATGGAATAGGGAAGGATGTGGCATAGCGCGTTCCACATATACGTACGCATTTAGTACAAATATTTTACAAAGCGGTGTTTGTTTTACACTCAACTCTTTGGCGCGGTTTTAAATATTTTCCTCACATGTTGCTACTTTCATTAATAGGTTCTTTTTATGTTTTGTTATTCACCTGGTTTAACGTTTTATCTTAGTAACATAGACCTGCAGTTTTGCAAACACGACACAAACACATTTTAAGCTACTTTCGGAAGGAGGAGGTTTTTAACTCTCTAGAGTCTAGATCACGGAACAGGGAATATGCTTAGTGGTTTACGTAATATTCAGTACTTATGTCAAATAAAATGATGTACGTACGCAAGCCTTAGGCCATTAGACACAAGGATAAACCTTATATAGGTTTATCTGAAGGAACAGTAGAGGTTCCCAGAAAATTACTTTTTTCGTTGTTGTATATTATGACATTGATTTCATAGAGTAATCCTATGGGGGTACCTTGCGTGCCTTTAAGTTGCAAGTAACAGTTCTAAAAATAAGAACAAGGAATTTAGGAAGGAACCAATTAATGGGGCTGATTCTGTAGTGCACAATCTCTAAACTAAACTAAAATTAGAGCATTACAAATATTGCTAACCCTTTCATAATACTTCCTACGGAAAGGGACAGAACTAGATTTAAAGCTGCCATTTTAGTTTAGTTTAGAGATGGTGTTAGGTATACAGAATCAGCCCCAATGTCTACCCCAAGTATAATGCAGCAGATGTCGTAATCGAATCAAACAATCGAATCTCATCTCCATTTTCATTAGTTTTTATACTTTTATAAACTTTATTATTCCGTTACGTAAATAAAGCCAGCGCAGCCTCGTGTATGTGTGAATATTTATTCACAGCCGCTCAAAAGTAGGAAATCGGTCAAGTGCGTTTTGGGTCTGAATAACTTTGGCTTGACCTATGACTTTTATGACTCTCTAACGTGACTTGCGTGTACTTGTAAATTGCTCAGTAACAGATTTTAGGAAAATAATTATTATTGTTATTATAATCTAGGCAATGCCTACGATATACGATACGAAATAGTGTCTGACTGACTAATTGATCTTTCAACGCATAGCTGAAACCACTGGAGTACTGGACGAATCGGGCTGAAATTTGGCATGTAGATAGCTATTAAGAAAGGATTTTTGAAAATTCAACCTCTAAGAGGGAAAATAGAGGCTTGAAAATTGTATAGTCCACGCGGATGAAGTCGCTAGTCATAAATAATTGGTAGGAACTTTTTAATTTTTAAATTAAAAGCTCCGGGTTGTAAAACGAGTTAACGAATGAGCTGTGAAAAAGTAACGAGTAGTCACACTTTGACATTTATAGTATTAGTGTGGAGTACTTAGTTTTACATAGATTAAGTACATGACTCAGTGTTTATACAAATAATACGAAGCTTAATATTTTTTAAATAAAATAATAAGATAGGCCTACGTTGGGCTCCGAAATAGCCCAACGTTGGCTGATCTTGCTAAGATGACAGGTCTAAAAGGTCATAGGTACGATCTATACCTACACACCTAAATGCCGGCGACACAGTAGCTTTGCTTCGTTTCAAAGTTGCCTGCCAGATTGTTTGTTTTTTACAAAATAAGCAAGTAAATCCAGGCGGTCCAAGCCGCCAGCTCTGACGTGTATTTTCAATATGTTGTCCATAGGGCTAAGAGACAAAGGCTAGACACCTAAACAATAACTACCTAGAAAACTAACTCGATAATTGCAAATATTGCTCCATCGCTCACGTATTTATTGCACATAAAGTTTATAACATTTAAAATTCATTTAACAGAAATAATTAAATAAAAATTTTATGATTTCTCTATGTGCTAAGGCATTTCATCATCTTTATCGCAGTTTTAACCTGGTTTCATACTTTCTAGGTAACAAAAGATTTTTGAAGTGAAAACTTCTTTAGGCGCGCTGAGCACTTTTTGGTAGGGGGTAAAAATGTGGAATCGTCGTGAAAGAAGAACGAAGAACGGTGTCGGTCACGCGTGACCGATACCGTTCTTCTTAAGACAAAAGGTCTTAAGTATAAATATAGTACATTCGTAATTAAACTTTAATGACTTAGTTTTAAGGTTTATATTTAAAATATTTTTATAATTTATTATTATTATTATTTTCTATCGGCAGTCCCTATGAATGCCAATTTGCCACACTTGACCACAATTAGACATGAAAAGTGATGATGTGGCCCCATATGGAACGAGCTTGCTTAGAAGAAACCTCACTTATTTTACTTACTTACTCAACTTATTCACTCTTGTTTATAAAGATTACCTGATTGTGCCAAGAACACAGATTCCGGAATCATGTAGTTATAATGGCGACAAGTGACAACATAAGAATGGAAACACGAACGGCGAGTTGGGGTAAGAATTACGATCCTATCAATTCCCTACTCAGTTATCCGCTGATTATTATATTTCCTACTCAGTAGGTTCAAAATTCAATGGCATTTAATAATTAAGATGGAATGGGGGAACGAAGTGTCAAGTTAAGAAAGTAAGAAAATTTAGTTTCTTTTTCTCTACTATCTATATATTAGATATCTATGCACTTATGTACATCCACTAAGAAACTGTGAAGATTATTAATTCTTATAAATACACGTTTGTACGCACGCATGCACACATGCACGCATGCACGCATTTGAAACGGATTTTGGTTTTGATTGTTTACACAGTTTGAGACAAAGTACCTATCAATTATAATTCAATTTATTTATTGTTAATTCAGCAAACTATAAAATCATTTACTCCTTGAAAACTAGACAGATGTTTTTCCATAACGCATGAACAAATGAGTATCATCAAGTCGTTTACATATACTTTCTCTGTTCTATTTTAAAACTAATTGAAAGACAAATAAAAAATTCAAATTCCAATTATCGAATTTCATGAGCGTGATTGGAACCTACATCTTGCTTACAAGTTACAACGCGACTCTTTGCCGGCTGAGCTTCTTACTTGGAAACTCGACGCTTTTTTTGTCACGTACGACTTTTCCAGGTCCCCGCGTTGTTTCATGGTGCTAAAAATAATTAGCTACTATGTTCTAAAAAAACTAGTACTCACCATTTCCTTCTTCAAGTAGACCAGTTGGGAGTCAAGGTCCGTGGGAGGGTGTTCCTGTGACGGGGTCAGGGACGGCTCTCGGAGATCAGGCTCGCCGTCAGCAAAGCCGCTGAGGCTCTTTGGCAATGGAGGCATCCCTTGAAGCGACATGGTACTGATGGCTCGGAACTGCTTGCGTAGTCTGGTGACAAAGATTATGAAATTATTATCCTATGGAATTTTTTATCAATTTTTAATCATTTTCATTTATAGAATGGAAGCAGTGTTAGCCTAGGGCTCAGGCCTTTTTTCTTTTGTTTGTTTACAGGGTGGAAATCTTTATAAAATACCTGGCTTCTTGGGGTGAAAGCCAGGTTATGTGAGATTTTTACCCACTAAAACCCCCTTGGTGGGCATCCTAAGCGCCAATACTATTTAGGTATTTATTACATATCGGGAAGCTCCGAGATCTCATAAAAGAACGCATTCGGAGCCTCCCTTGCCTTGGAGCACGGCTGCTTGTGCTTGACAAACGGTTGACTTCCCTGGGCCACAAAGATGGTAAAGTGAACGACTGGAGCTCTACCCCAGATCGGTCATAACCCTAGGAGCTAAGCCCTAGTGGTTTAGACGCTCCGCCTCTTTATACGGGTGGTCGAGAGGACCCCTAACTTTTCGGCGACGGAGCGTTGGCAGACATCCCACTAGGTGTATGGTCCGAAGTCCGAACGACATCACGAGTCGCAGGGATCCGCTTCAGATTTCAGGCGATAGAAAAGATCTCATGCCTGTAACTTCATCCACGTGGATTGGATTTTAGTCTTGATTCGTGATAAGTTAAGCCCAAAAATCATTTTTTTACCCCTAAATTGTTATGTTTAAGACCTAACTAAATCAGAACATCTGATTTGGGAAACAGCTAATTTAGGAAATAAAAATCACTAATATATTTTTTCTCAGATATTCTAATTGCATAATATTTATCAAGCAATATTAATTAATGTAATGTACCAAAAAAAAATACCACTTGGCTCAACTATGCGCCTAAACAAAGGGGATTATGTCATCTGTTAGCAGCAGTTGAATTAGTAATGCGCATAATTTTCTCAAAGGTAAACAAGGCAAAATCGTGGAAACTAATTTTATAAATATTTAAAAAGACTTGTCTTCTCTGAGGGACTTACTGACTGACAGAAATATAAGCTTAGCTGAGGTCACACACACACACACACTACAAGCCATTAACGTCCCACTGCTGGGCACAGGCCTCCACTCTCATAGGAGAGAGGGAATTAGGACCTTAGACCCACTACGCTGCTCCAATGCGGGTTGGCGGGCTTTAACGACTATTATCATGTTGGTGTTAATAACAAGCATCATAACTCCGGGCTGGCACTGAGAATTTCTTAATTGAAAAATCCAATATACCTAACAAATATTATAAATGCGAAAGTGTTTCCGTCTGTCTATCCATCTGTCTGTCTGCGACGCTTTCCTGGCCCATCTTTTCAACTGATTGATAAAATTTGGTACATTGATAGGTTGTATCCCGGGGTAGGACATGAAAAGGAGTTCCTGCAGGGATCGAAAAAACTTAGTCCACGCGGACGAAGTCGAGGGCATTATCTAGTTACTTAATATCTGAATAATATTTGTATTCGGCCGCGTTCGGCTAATATATTGGGACTATGTAACGAAATTAACCATCTTAAATAAATATGTACACAAATTCAAATAAAGAATCTAAATCTATTTTTAAAGTTTGTTACCGTTTATAATTATTGTATCCCCGAATAAATATTTCTTTCTTTCTACTCACTGTATTTTAAAACTTGAACAAGGCCGAGGCGGGTTAGCTATTAACTGTTAACATAACTCGATCGCTCAACTATCGAGGTGAGCCAAGTCGTGTTGTCGTGCATTGTCGGGCACTTGCAAGGCATCCCATCAGCCATGGAGTGCAAATTACATTATGCAGGTATTTCGAACGCGGCAAGTGAAAGGAATTCGCTCCAGTTCTAAGATTGCATTGTTCTCTGCAGTTTGAGGTTCTTGGTTCCTTTGACGTAACATCATATGACATAGTGGAGCTAATTCTGTAGTGCACAATCTCTAAACTAAAATTAGAGTATTACAAATATTGCTAACCCTTTCATAGTACTTCCAACGGAATCAGCCCCAATATCATTCTAATACCTATTATAAATGCGAAAGTGTATTTGTTTGTTTGTTGGTTTTCCTTTAATCATGTGATTTTCGCATGGGTATAGCAATTGAGGAATTAGAGTGTGACATAGGCTACTTTTTATCCCGGAAAATTAAAACAAATATTAAACCACGTGGACGAAGGTGCAGCCATCTATGGTTGCATCTATGTAATAAATACTTTAGAAGACAGTATACCACAGACTTTATCCAAGGACAGTCACATGTTTCTACTCTACTATTTTTCCTAACCGATCAATAGTGAAAGCCTTTTGGAAAAAAAAAGAACTAAACAGTGTTTCTTTCTTGAATACCAAATTCAAAGTATTTTTCTACGTTTCCATTATTTAGATGAATGCACTTCGTCTGTCCATATATAATGATTAATGATAGCCCAATTAATATTCTTAATATATAAAACAAAGTCTGGTTTGTTCGAACACTTATAACTCTAGAACGGCTGGACCGATTTTCATGGTTTTTGATTTGTTGTATTTTTCTTCGTCCCGAATAGCAGAATAACTAATAAAAACATTGGAAAATTGTCAAAAATAAATAATAATAGAAAAAACATTTTCCCTTGATTTTCCCAAACGAAAAAACCACTCTGACGAAGTCCCGGGCATCGGCTAGTATTATATGTAAATGATTAAATTAATGAGGAGCTAAATAAATAAAACTATATGAATCTTTTTTTTTTAATCCACTACAATCTAGCCCTTGACTGCGATCTCACCTGATGGTAAGTGATGATGCAGTCTAAGATGGTAGCAGGCTAACCTGTTAGGGGTATGGCAGTTATATTAAACCCATACCATCATTCGGTTTCTACACGGCATCGTACCGGAACACTCAATCGCTTGGCGGCACGTCTTTGCCGGTAGGGTGGTACCTAACTAGCCACGGCCGAAGCCTCCCACCAGGCCAGACCAGGGAAAATTCAGAAATTATAAATTCCCAAATTGACCCTGCCGGGGATCGAACCCAGGACCTCCGCACGTTAAGGCAACAGCAAAATGTGAAACTTGTTTATTTACTTAAAAAACTATAGGAGAAACGTGAATGAGAAGTTTTATATGTCAATAAATTAAAAATCAATATATTATATGTACCGGTACAAATACATATTTTAGCATGCTTTTAGAAAGTTTTTAGGCGATTTGCAAGTGAAATTATGCAAATTATTACTCTTAATTACTATCTAATTCACTGCTTGGTGCTTATTTACTTTTCAACCTTAATTTGCAAATGTGTATAGTATTTCTAAACATTTAAAATTCATAAATCGCTAAGTCCTTGGCGTAACTAAATAAACTTTAAGTCTAAACAATTTAAGGAAACTGGATTTAGAAGAAAATACAGTCCACATATAAGTTTCACCAGCCATTATTACGTTATTACCTACTAATATATTTGTTTCAGTTGAATGATGAATGGTATTTGTTTTACCAAAACAATATCTCGGCCAGCGTCGTAAAACCAGTTTTATATGTAGACTTGTAGAGCATAATTCAAATCTGCACAAGTCTTTACCTGCTTCTTGGTCCGCCTCAAATCGCCAGGCCTACGAGGCGAACTAAAACGCGAATCTAATAATACCCATTTATAAATCTCTACTAGCTGACCCGGCGAACTTCGTACCGCCTTAGTATGCAAAATTAAATGTATATTTTTCAATATATCTGAGAGATTTTCTTAATATTTTTTTCCGTAAGAACCTTCTCCTAATAATAACAAATATAACAAAAAAAGAATTAGTGAAATCGGTCCAGCCATTCACGCGTGATGCCGTGACCAAGGAAAACGGGTTTCATTTTTATATATATAGATTACGTAATTTAAAAGTAATGCCCGGAGATACGTATATTTCGGTGGGTTATTTTATATGAATTCATACGGAACTTTTTTTTTACCTAGATTTGAGATCATCGTCCCGTATGTACGCGTACGCTTGATCATCTTCAAACGTATCGCTCGCTACCGATGCTGTCGCGTAATTTTCGTCCTCAGAATCACACTGCATATCATTGTTTTCCTTAGCGTCTATAACTTCTGGGACATTGGACTGTGATCTCATCGTCTGCAGTTCGTATATCAACATCTCGTGATTATTCATGTCCTTCATCTTCCCGGCCTCAGGCGAGTCGTTCCCGTTAGTCAAGTTCGTAGAATCCTTCCCTTTATCTATAACAGCGTTGGCTTCCCCTTTATTATTGTTTCTGCTCGCGAGAATTTCCGAAATAAGCATTTCGGTCACTCGAGAAGTCTTTCTTTCCAATGAGTTGTTATTGTTGTTTTTATTTATATCAACGTCGTTTGGTCGATGTTCACTGTTTTGTGTATCTGATTGATTGACTTTAGGTGAGCTATTTTGTAGTCTATCCTCAACTATTTTCACCTCCTCAACTATTTTGACCTCCTCAACGGTGGCATAGCAATCGTCTGGATTTTGACTTTGTGGTGGCTGTGCATCGACCGGCAACGCGTAAATACCAGTATCTGGTTTTTTTAATTGTTTCTTTTGCTCTACACTTTTCTGTACAGCTAACGGTTTCATTGGCTTTAACTTAGGTTTCGGTGATAACGGTGGCGGGGGAGCCTTGCGCAAAGGAAGGGTTTTCTCGGCAAAACTAGATGATTTAGAAACTTTGCACTTTGCATCCTGATCTAACTTATTAGAAGTGGATAGAGATCGAACCAATATTTGTTTACACGTTTTAACTGCTTTGGAATTCAGCGATTCACTCGACTTATTAGACATCGGTGAATGAATGGAGCTGCTGTCACTTGAACTCCTTCTGGAGTTGTGACCACTAGATTTTTTCTCGTCTGACGAAGAACTGCGATCACTAATAACGTCTTTGATAAACGATTTGACACGCGCGAGCCCGGTTTGTCGCGGCGAAACGGAAGGCTTCGTAGGTGTCGCATTCCGGTCCAAAGTTTTAGCTTTTGATGATACATGATGAACTTCGTTTTTGGTGAACGTTCTAGTCTTTATAGTGGCCTTGGAATCCGCTACGGCTTTCCTCGTCTTTGCCAGCGCTTCGGCGACCATGCTCTGGCTGGGCCGCGGTGGTACAGGTGGGGGTCCCTTAATTTTGGTGGTCTTCATGGGGTGCGCGTTACTCTGTACCATCAGCATGCTTAAACGAGGCGTCACTCGGACAATACTATATCACGAACACTATAGTATAATGAGCGCGGTTATATTAACATCACGTAAGTCACACCACGCGCGCGTACAACTCGAAGCGCCCGGTCGACACGTCTGTCCCCGCCAGTGCGCGACTCATACTGCGGCGGACTGACTATTCGAATACCGAGTGTCCGACCACCGCATGCATAATCCCAGTGGCATTACTACACTTTTGTTATTAGATAGTTCTAAAGTCTAAACTAGTTTTAGTTAAGTCTTATCCCTAAACACGAATTCTATCATTATTAAACAAATGCGGCTATTGCGTATTCAACTTTTTCCGTAGTAGACAGAACAATGAATTGACCCTCACATTATCAGCATTGGCGATTGTTTACTATGAGAACGAACGCAACACTGCCGGTCTGTGGCGGCGCACGCCACATTGCATGGGGTCTATTGTGGGCTACTTTTGAAAGCAATAAGTGGCCTATTGTTTTATGTTCATCCAATAACAGCTGCAATTTGCATATTAAACGTTAGATGCTCATAGAAAATCCCACTATAATGTAATTTTAATCAAGCATTTTTACAAGATTATTTTTACAGGGCATACCATTTAAGAGATTTAAAGACATTAGTTAGCAATTTATAAAAAAAATAATTAATATTTGCACATTTTTTAATAGAACATAAACATTTAAAAAAACACCTAAAGATGGTACTTAAGTACTTATGTATTCTAAGTCACAAAGGTATATAAATGAATTATTTTTTCTCATAGGACAAATTGTGTCACTTACAATAAGTCAAGACTCAAGACTACCACCAGTTCAGAAAGCTGATTCTACTGGGATAAAGTAGATGGCGTAAGTACTCAAAATATCGACTTGAAACAAATACTTACTTATAACTTCACCTAACAAATTAGAGCTAGAGCTCTTGTTCTACCTACAGTCTACACCAGTGGTGTCCGATCTCTTGCTTTTGCTTAGCATGTGATGTGGGATGGCGATAAATGGGATTTCCTTCAAATAACTATCAGGAGTAATCATGAAGCTATGAGTAAAGAAAGGATTCTTTACTCATAGCTTCATGCTCTAAATTATAATTAATGGAGTCCTCTTACTTTTTTTTAAATATTTCTAACTCATTAAGTAGTTAGTTACATTATGTGTACAAAATTTTAAGAATCTGCTTTGATGGACTAAAGTAAACCAAATTAAATCTGCAATTCTGAAGAAAGTATTAGTTCATAATACAGACTGCCTGCACTTTGAATAGACCCTAAAAGTGCTCTACCTCCACTATCAACTTAAGTCATTTAAGTAGCTAAATGTAAGTTGATTTGTTGGAAAGCTTTACAAAAATGCTTAATATATAATAACATAATATATACACCATAAGGAAAAATGTAAATAAAAGGACAATGTATTATCTGTAGGTAGTGGTAAGTAAATTAATTTACTAATTTTATACTATAAAAAAAAGAAATTATGAACAAAAACTGGCTGAATCTGTATTGTACTCCACTGATTGCAAAGTAGTTAACAATAATTGACTTACCAATGTTCACTTGTTATTAAACTTCCAGTCCTGCCTGCACATAGGACACTGCTGTTGTGGTTGTGAGTGAAGCCACTTCACGATGCAGTGGATGTGGAAGCAGTGGGAGCAGGCGCCCCACACCAGGGGGCAGTCGTCACCCGGTAGCTTGCAGTCAGGGCAACAGCTGTCAAAGGGCATACGACAGATGCCGCAGTTGTCGTCGTTTGCTATCCACCTCCAAGTTGCTACTCCTGTCCAACCTTAGAAAGAAAAATAATAGGTATCTTGTCTCTGACTGGACACTGGGTACAATGACAAGTTAAGGACCTGCAGGGCGATTATGTTAAACCTGCATCAATAATTGTTGGTCTCAACTGTTTTGACAGGCTGAATTTATGGTATTTTTGCTGTGTCAATGAATTTCGGCCAGTAGTGGAAGAATGATAACCAATCAGAAGCGATCATTACACTGTAGCTGTCATTTTTAGAATATCGCCCCCCAGTACATGACAAGTCCATACATAGAACACAAGCCATGTCTGCTACCTTTCCTGCTAGGTACCTTTACTAGTGTTGAGATTTATACTTACTACATCAGCAATATGCTGCAGAGAATATAAGGAGAATAAATAAATAAATAAATAAAAATTTATTTTCACACAAAATTTACAAAAGTAAGACTTAGGAGTACAATACAGTGTGTGGTTGGTCTCTGTAGCCTAATGTAGGATACCCTGTGGTTTAGTGTGCAGTGCAGTGCAGTGAATGATGGTAAAACTTGTCCTTCTACCTTCAACTTTAGTACACATTACTTCTTGATATCAAAACACAAAATTGCAAATCCATTTCGGGTAGTAGGTAACTAGTTGGCAGCCGCAAACGAAGCAGACAAGATTTTCAACTAGTCTTCAAACGTACTTGTAAAGTTGTAAACTTGTAAAGAGGAAAAGCTTACTTCATATATTGGCAGTGGTAAACGTTGTAGAGAAAAAAAACTTTTTATTCATGATACCTACGTAATAACTTTTGAGTACTTATTGTACGGAGTTAGTACCTACTTATTGTACGGAGTTAAATTATGGAGTAAGGTTCATGCACGATTCATTTCACATAAAAAGAAGGAAATAGCATAGTTTTAATCGCTTCTGTATCGATACGTACTTTTAACAGTGACTTTCATGGTGTAAACACATGGCTCAGTATGGATAGTACACAGATAGTTTGATTTAATTTGAACAACACAAATCAATAATTTTAAAAACTTTTGAAACCGCTTGTGATTTTAATAATATCAAGTAACAAAACAATCAAAAGAAAAGATTGACAATCTGTTGACAATATCATAGAGTATAGACCATAGATATTGTTGTTGTTGTTTTTCATTTTGTCCCCTTTCGGGACAGGCAAAGGTCTAAGACCATACAGCCTTAGACCATAGATAGTACAAGGTATTAGGTAACCGACAGGCGGCTTTTAGACCATAGATAGTGTCAGTCTCTCAGATTAAAAACCTAAAGATATCGCCATATTCCAAACTGTCAATGCAAAAACGAGATAGCTTTATGGCGTATTGCCTTTATAAGAAAGGTAAGTGAATACTTGTTTTTTGTCACTGTCAGCGTGCTCAATTTTTTTGCCTGCCAAAGTTCATTTTGACGTACATCTTTGGCACACAAACTTATGTACATTGGAGGTTATTTACCTGAGATTGGAGGTTAGATAAGCAGTCAAAGTTTTTGATTAATTATTATTATTAAAACATATGTAGGTGACATGGTTAACTATAATTACAATGGACTAATTCTTTGACTCTTAACAAGTGCTTTATATTAATATTTCAAGAATTTTTATCTTTTACCATCTTTGTAATATTATGTGTATTATGCAATAAATAATTATTTCTGATTCTGTAATACTGTGAAATGTTTTATGTCATCTGGCATTATACAAATAGCAATGAAAGGTACGAAATAATATCAAGAAAAGTTTAGGGTAAATTATTATGTAGGTATGTTACTAAAATTTTATGGTTTTGATTTTAACATAATATGAGTTCAGATAAAATAATAAATGAAACTACATAAATCGGTATTTATTTAAACATTCGCGTGATACTATTAATTATTGATAATATTTTATTATAATATAATATTATATTATATTTGTAGTTGTGTTGGTCAACTTTATTTATTTCCTATTAAGCCTATCTTATCTGCCAGGATTCACCACTTTGGGAGTAAATTATGAATATGGCAACATCTTATTATATACCTGTCAAAGACAGTATATAATATACTTGAATATGGCTGTCTCACGACCGAGCAGACCATTGCTATATCTATTAGGTCTGAGGTCAGTCTGTTAGTGTTACTTGTCTCCAGTGTTGCCACCCTCTGATTTAGATTTCCCCTAACTTCTCGTGAAATTCCCCTTTAAAATAAGCACTTCTTTAAAATGTTTTCCCCTAAAAAAAAAAAATCTAAGAATAAAACACAAATGAAAGTGCATTAATCTTTATGCCTTCTAAAGGCACTAGGTACCTGAATATTCATGTCAAACCCTAACCTAACCTATAGTTCGCGCGCGAGTTGAATGCAAAGTAAATGTATGGTGACACTTACATATTTTGTTCTGCATTCAACTCGCGCGCGAACTGTACAAGAAAGAGAAGAAAACGTTAAAACAATAAATATATTTTCATAAATTAATACTTACTCAGAACATTGAACGGTTCACAATCTTCCGACAGTTTACAATCTCGCGGGATAGAAACCGTTAGATTATAATCTAACGGATTTTACAATCTTACGGTGACATAAAGGTATATAATATGTAGGAATAAGTACACTACCATCAGATAAGTTTTGACCAATTATTATGGTGATGATCTAATTATGCAGCCATAAGTAACTTACTTATCATTTGACGATCATATTACATGCCTACCACAAATCTATGAGGATCTTGACCTTAGCCAATAAAGTGGATATTTTGAAAAGAATTTTAATTGAAAACATAAAGCAGCTTTATTCGTATTCGACATCTCTTCTTTCCGCGTACACAAATCTATGAGTGCGAATGAGAAAAATATATTTTGTTTGGTACTAACCATAGAGAACATCATAGTCGTAATTCCTTGATTCCTACTTCCATGGGTAACATCGGCACACCAAGTTACGTTCAGCTATGTGATTCTCTATGGTAAAATAAAATTTACAACCGTTGCAGTCAAGGTCGATCTCTTCGATGTTACATCGCAGACCGCATCGATCCTAGCAATGCTTAAGTGTTTCTTAGAGAATCACATTAGTTAAGCATTGCTAGCGTCGATGCGGTCTGCGATGTAACATCGAAGAGATCGCCCTTGACTGCAACGGTTGTAAATTTTATTTTACCTTAGAGAATCACACTGCTGATACACGCAGTCACCGATTCGAACCGAAAGTTGAAACTTTCCCTAAAAAACTCCCTAATCATTTTTTTTCCTAAAAATTCCCTTATATAATTTAAAACCCTAAAAGGTGTACGGTGTTTAAAAATCTCCTAAATCTAGGGGAAAATACCCTAAGGTATTACTGTTTGTCTCTGCTTGAAAAATTGAAAATTGGTGGTGATCATAGAGTATATATTATATAATATTATATTATCTCTATGGTGTGCTCATTCTGTGCTGTGTTCACGCGCGGGCAGCCGGAAGTCCCGTCTTTTCGAAAAAAGCTGGCAACTCCGAGCAACGTCAACTTTTCTGTCAAATGTCATGTCAAGTCAAACAGTCAGAGTCAACAGTCAACTATCAAATTCGTCTGAACTTGACAGAATTTTGTGTTTTGTACATTAAATTGTTGAAATAATTACTTTTTATATTGCACATTTAAAGCGTCTTTCAGCTGTAAATAAATTATAAAATGACCAGCTTTGATACCAAGTACGATGTAAGTATATTAATTTGTTGATACTCAGCGTAAAGTAAAAAAAATATCCATCTAGATTTATTGTTTTAGACTTTATTAAATAATAGTAAAAGCAATCTCTAACATACATTCGACATAGATATACTTTCAATAAACCCTGCATAGCTTTAACAATGATGAGTAATCCGTTTGAAATGACATACTTCTACTTGGCATGTTAAACCTGCACAGCGAGCGTAGCGAAAAAATTCTAAGTCTATGTGCACAGCTATATCTGAATCACAATTTTTGATAACATGAATGTTTTGCGTCGGCATGTAATTTTTTGGTACATTATAATATGTTGTTAGTATTTATCTAATATCATATATGCCGAGAACATACTTAATCAATTATTGTGACTCATATTCTGTAAAGAAACAAGTGATAAAATGATTTAAAGCACCTTTAACAGATTATTGTTATGACCCTATCCAAATGCTGACTATTTTGTGCCTCCTATTTGCTTCAAACACAATGTTTATATCAAAAATATCAAGTCAGCAATAATAATTAGTGATGTTTAGAAATTCTTGGGTAGTTACCACTGTCTTTGGAGAAGTGCTAATTTTATGCTGCTGTGGGCCAAAAAGACAAGAACTGAGTTGAACTGAACTGAACTTTGAGTTTCTCTATTTGATCAAATTATAAATATTATGATCTATATATAAGTAATATGAACCATTATGAACAACATAGTACATGCAACATAGTACAGTTGCAAATGACTATGGGCAAGGTTCACACTTCTAAGAACCAATAAACATCCATTCCAGCACCCTTTGCAGCAGCATTGCGATCTAGCCCCCCTCCTAGGAGGACAGAACAACAGTTGAGTTGCAGTGAGCCACTGCTAGATACTATTGAATATGATAAGTCATATTATAAGGGTCAATTTATAACAATGTAATATTTAAAAAGTTTTTATTAAAAGGCATATAAAACCCAATACAACAAAAAATTACAAACAAGAGTTACAAACATTCACATAAAACAGTTAAGAAACTAGTTTCAGATGAGCTCACAGGTGCTATTTTCTGTTTTTTCTTGGTGAACAGATAGCCAACTGTTAAAAATAATTTAATTTGATTTATATGCCTGTCACATTATTATTTCACATTTTAGATGTTCCCAGCGGGAGATGTAGGTGTGGTAGAGGGGGAAATGAATATTCCATCCAGAGGGATGCCCTCAGGTGATAGCATGGAATTCAACACACTTGATGAACCTATTAAAGAGACTTTTGTAAGTAACTTTTGTAAGCACTTATTAGTAGTTTGGAAGCTTCGTAGCTTTAGTTTTAAGATACTGTAATTGTTTATTACCATCAAGTTTTATTTATAGATGTTCAAAAAGTGTACAGTGTACCTTTGAATAAAGAAACAATTGAGATGTTTGACTACATAAAATAGTCTTAAAACGACCCAATGTATTTCCAATGTATTTACATGTGTAAAGTAAGTGTATAGTAAAACATAATTTGGATGTCTTCATTGGTCGTTCAGTCATTGGCCATCTAAATATTTATTCTCCGATAGAATTGGTTGGCCAACTAGTTTATAAATGCCAATATGTGATAAAATTATAAATGCAAATATGTGATATTTTTCTAAAAATGACAATGTACTATTCTTTGGTAGTTATGGATATCTACCGCTTTTGAATTTTGAAAACATTCTAATCAAAATAAATTAGGAAGAACTTAAATATTTCTAAATGTAATCAAAGTGGTTTTTATTTTACAGATGAGAGATTTAAGGGCTGTTGGTAACAAATTTTACCATGTACTTATTCCAAGAGAAAAATCCAGTCTATTAAAAGAATGTAAGCATAATTTTAATTGACTTGTGTATTTAAACTGTATACTTTCAAATGCACTTAACAGTTATGTCTGTTTGTATTACCATTTAGAATGGATATCATACACTATAATATTAAAATAAACTAGCTGTTGCCCACGGCTTCGCTCACACTAGATTAGATTTTCAAAAAAAATTCATAGCCCTATTTTATCTCTTAGTTTTTCAAAAATCCTTTCTTAGTGGATGCCTACATCATAATAGCTATTCGTATGCCAAATTTTGGCCCAATCTGTCCTGTGTTTTGACCTGTGATAGATCAGTCAGACACCTTTTCCTTATAAATACATATTTAGATATTTTTCACATTTTATATTTTGATTTTAACGCTAGACTACTGTCCATGACTGACTGTGTGGATTTATTTAATTAAGACTCTTTTGGGACCTTTGTTTACTTTGGATACAATGTATCCTATGTTGGCTTTTGATTTTTCAAGATATTAGCTATCTCAGCATCAATTTAAATTTGAATCAGTACAGTAATTGAAACAAACTAACAGAGAAATCGTAGATTTATAATATTAAGATTAGTAAATAAATATCCTAATGGATTTCCAGGGGATCTATGGGGTCCACTGTTACTATGCACCTTCATGGCCACAGTCCTGCAAGGCGCGGAGGAAGCAGACAACACAAATGATGGTGGTCCAGAGTTTGCGGAGGTGTTTGTTCTGGTCTGGATAGGAGCTGCTGTTGTTACATTGAACTCAAAACTACTTGGTGGTAACATGTAAGTAATATAATGTCTTAAAAATAATACTTTTCTTTTTAGGTTTTGACAGGTCTTATAAAATAACATTATGATGGCAAAGGATATGTGATTTTCTAATAATACTTTACTACTACTATAGTACTAAAAAAGTAGTACTAGTAGTATTACTAGAAAAAACTAAAAGTATATCAGTGCTAGATAATGCCCGCGACTTCATCCGCATATGTTAAGGTATTTTGACTACTGCCAGAACTCTTTTAATTTTCCGAGATAAAAGCCTATGTCCTTCCTCAGCATAAAACCTATCCCTGTACCGAAGGAGACGGTTCAGATTTGTATGGGGCTTTGGCCAAGTCTTGTACAAGCAGAGAAATGAAGGAAAATAAAATACTAGACCAGTTTTTATTGGTCAAATCTACAAATTCGTCGTAATTTCAGTGGTAAAATTATTTAATCTTTCCAAGTTAAGGAACACTAAACATGAGTGGGTAACAATGGCGGATTAGAATTTTGACGTTTTCAAAACACGTTATTTTTTTTACTTTACTGTTCTAAATTATTATATTTTTAATACAATCTATGTATTTTCCTCTATTCATGGTAGAGTATACAAGAGTAGGTCTAAAATGAACCTTTTCCTTTCATCGAAATTGGTTGAACAGACAAGTGTTGAAGTGTTGCAGACAGATTTTCGCATTTGTATGGATTTACCTGATTTATTAATTTTATAAATTTACTGACGAGGTTATATTATTGTGTGAATCCAGTGGGACAAGTACAAATACATAATAATAATATAAGCCTTTATTACTGAATTTTGTTTTGTTATTATTTACATTTTCATATAAATAAATTAATTAAACTAAGACACTAGTAGATATTTTGTTTTATTCATCCAGTTTGCCCATGGGCATAGGCCTCCTCCAGGGCTCTCCATAATAATCTATCCTTTGCTGTCCTTTGCCATATGTTTCCCGCCGTGCCTTTGATATCATCCTCCCATCTCTGGCAAGGGCGACCTCTTTTTCTTTTTCCTGTTCTTGGGTACCATTCTGTGACTTCTTTCGTCCATTTGTCCCTCTTGTCTCTCATGAAGTGCCCTGTCCACTTCCACTTTAGTTTTTTAATAGTTATAGATATGTCTTTAACTTTTGTCTTGCTTCTGATAGTAGAGAGTCTGATTTTATCAACCTTTTTGACTCGAAGCATACTTCTTTCCATGTTGTTTTGACATACTTTAAGTTTCTTCAGGTTTTTATTGGTTAGCCCCCAAGTTTGACAGCCATAGGTTAGGCAAGGCAGGATGCATATATTAAACACCTTGGCTTTCTCTGACATAGGCATATCTTTATTTTTCATAATTTCTTTAAGAGACCAATAGCGTTTCCAGGTATTACATATCCTTCTTTCTATTTCTTTTGATGTCTGATCTATTGGTGATATTGTTTGTCCCAGGTAGACATATTCATCTACATACTCTAGTGTATTTGACTGTAGTTTAATGGTTTCTTTCTGGGAGTTAGTCATAACTTTTGTTTTGTCTGTATTCATAAATAATCCCACTTTCTCACTTTCTGTGGCTAATTGTTCGATCATGATCTGGAGTGATTGTGATTTGTTTGACAATAGGATAAGATCATCAGCAAATCTCAGATGAGATAATTTTTTGCCATTTATGTTTAGACCGTAGCTATCCCAATTTAGATTTCTGAATATATTTTCAAGTACAGCAGAGAAGAGCTTTGGTGATAATGGGTCTCCTTGTTTCACGCCTTTCTGAACCATAAACTCTTTTCCAGGTTGCTCAAGTTGTATCTTTGCCAAACTGTTTTTATAGACTTCTTTTATGATGCGTATATATTTCTTGGCTACATTCTGATCAATCAGGGCTTCCCACAGCTTGTTGTGTTTTATTGAGTCAAAAGCTTTATTATAATCTATAAAGGCTATATAGAATGGCATACTATATTCGCTATACTTTTCTATGACCTGCTTAATAACATGGATGTGATCAATTGTCGAGTATCCATTGCGGAAGCCTCCTTGTTCTCTCGGTTGGTTTTCATCCAGATTATTGGATATTCTGTTTAGTATGATTTTTGAAAAGACTTTATATATGTTAGATGTCAGACTTATAGGCCTGTAGTTATTAATTTCGTCTCTGCAACCTTTTTTATGAATTAAAATTATTGTGGATTGTGCCCACTGTTTAGGGATTTCTTCTTTACTCAAAATTTTATTAAAGAGTATGGTGAGTGAGGGGGGTAGGACCTCTATGGTTCCTTTAAGTAGCTCATTTGATATCCCATCATCACCTGGCGATTTGCCATTTTTTTGAGATAGGATAGCTCGTGTCACTTCACTTTTCAGGATGCATGGGATTTCTTCTTCCATAGCCTTATCATTTAATTCTATTTCTTCTGTATTATCATCTCGGTAGAGGTTTTCATAGAAATCTGTAGCCATTTGGTTAATTAGTTGTCGATTGGTTACTTTGTTACAGTCTTTTGATTTTACTCCTGCTATCCATGTTGTATTATCCCGTAATGATTTTAAAGCCTCACGAACACCTCCAGATTTAGTTATGAAATTGCTTATGGTATTGTTCCGTTGTAGCTTTCTGTGTTTTCTTATACTTTCGTTAATATTCTTGCTAATATCTACAATTTCTTTCCGATTATTTTTCTTGTCTTCTAATAGTTTGCCTCTCTCTGCTATAAGACGTCTAGCTTCACATCCTAGCCTGTCTATGCAATCCATTTGAATGTTAAGGCCTTTATTTAAGTTGACCAATGCCTTTTCTATGCAATCATAGGTCTCCTGAACTGATTGTGTCTCATTTACATATTGAAGTTTTTGCTGAAGAGCTTCTAAACAAGTTCTTTGTAAAGGGAGCTGAATATGTCTTGCTTTACTGTGGATATGCTTTCTTGACTGTTTTGGCTTAGTGGAGTAAATCTTTCCTCTCAGTAAGCGGTGGTTTGTATTAAAATTAAAGTTATTTATTACATTTACATCTTTGAATATTTTTGGTTTATTTGTGAGTATAAAGTCAATTTCGTTTTTGTATTTTCCATCAGGGGAAATCCATGTCCACTTCTTGGCTTTCCTTTTTTTAAAAAATGTGTTCATAACAGAAAGATCATGCTGCAGAGCAAAGTCTAACAAACGCTGTCCATTGTCATTTATTTTTCCAGTACTGTATCTTCCTATAGCCGGGTGTCTATTGCAGTTTATATTTCCAACAAACAAATACATGATTGGTTTATTTTTAACCAACTTCAAAAAAAGGAGGAGGTTCTCAATTCGTCGGAATCTTTTTTTTTTAATGTATGTTCCCTGATTACTCGAAGACGCCTGGACCGATTTTGAAAATTCTTTTTTCTGATGATGGAATCCTGGGGAAATCAAAGGAACTTAAATTTTATAAGGACACGAACCCAGATAGTTATTAGGTACAGGTCTGTCTACCTTTCGAGAACCTAATTTTCTTTTTTTTTTTTATATTTACAGCACTAAAAAGCAAACAATAAAATTATTTTTAAATAAAAAAAAAACCGCCTTCAAAAACTAAAAAGCAAAAAATATATGTAGAAGTCGGGCGAGCCTTGCGTCAACTTTGCTTATCCTTGTTATACCCGCCCGACTTCAACATAGTGGGTAGAAATAATAATATGTCAATATATCCAATTATTTTTTGCTTTTTAGTTTTTGAAGGCGGTTTTTTTATTTATTTTAAAATATTTTTTTATAAAAAGTAGTCCAATATCATTCTCCAGGTCTTTATCTTATATTCATGCACCCGCATATAATCACTTTAATTCGATCAATCCTGACCACCCATATAATGAGTGATCGGATCAAAATTAGATCATGTTTTTTGACCTGCTACCTACAAGACCCTACCCGACCCGACTCGGATTACTTGACTTGAAATGACCATGACCTATCGACACAGCTCTAGTTCGGAATGCTATTCCTACTAAGCCAGCAAGAAACTTACGGGGCCTCTGTGTTGTTTCCAGCTCGTTCTTCCAGTCAGTGTGCGTGCTGGGCTACTGCCTGTTCCCTATCGCGCTGTCGCTGGTGGTGTGTCGGCTCGTGCTGTTCGCGACACAGAACGCGTTCCTCTTCTTCCTGCGGCTCGCCATCTCTATGGTGGGCTTCGCTTGGGCCACATTTGGTGAGTTACCTTTTTCTTCCAGTCAGTGTGCGTGCTGAGCTACTGCCTGTTCCCTAATAAAAGACATGATGACTGATTTTGAAAAATGGTCAGATTATGTTCGGTAGTATCTACTATTTCGAAAAAATATCTTATTTCAGCAGAAAAATAAGGTTTGCTAGGTAAAATGGGAATTTGAAATTTAAATTTTAAAATTCACGCCAAAACGTTCGCCGGTGTCATGGCGTCGTTTGTGACGTCACTATCGTTTTTACCAATGTACTACTCTGTGCAGTGTGCAGTAAACAAAAGTGTGATTGTCAAAGCTCGAAAACAAATAATTGTGACGTCATTCGCTTCTTGGTGTTTAATACATTATGGCGGATTGCTGTATTTTATAGTTTTATTTTATCAAAATAAATAGCAATCTCATTCGAAATAGAAAAATAAATACGTTTTTTATTAATCCATAAATCCCATTTAATTAGATAAATTGGTTACTGTCATCATGCCTATTATTGACCTTTCTATTTCCTCCTTCACTGTAGGGATTTCGTATAAATGTGCACTTTATGCACTATGTGCACCGAATTTTTGGTGAACCAGGGTGCATTGCATAAGACCTTTAAAATATTGTTTTGGAAACGATAGAGTATCTCAATGTTTGAGTGGCTTGCTGAACCCCAGAGCTGAATGCCATACGTCCACACCGGTTTAATGATGCTGTGTCCACAAGAGCCCACAGATGCTGATTTGTATATGTAGGACCTTATTTTCGATTTCGACTAACATTTTTTTTTGTGTACCTCCGTCGCGCTCTTTTCCCCACATATAAAAAAGTGCGTTCCGTTTCGCATTGTGTATACTTAGGTATTGTGTATTATCACTTTTTTTAAATTATATATCATTGTAATATATTTACTTAATTCCATCTTGTTGATGATATAAACATATTTGTTCCAGCGGCCACCAAATTCCTCGGCGACAGTCAGCCGGAGGGCAAGAAGGCGCTCGCAGTATTCCCTATATGCTTGTTCTACTTTATACTATCGTGGCTGGTCGTCTCGCACAGTAACGTTTAGGAAATATATCAACTTTCTACCATAGCCTATTTCAAATAGCTTGCCCCTTTTGACATATTCGTTAGTTGCAGACGCGGACAGTCGGCGTGCGGATTAGCGCATGCGTCCGTCGCGGATGAATTCATTGTTCAGTTCTGTGCGGATCGTGATTGAGAGTGGCATAGTCATGAATTTAAAAAAAAAATTGTGGTTGCTGCCTATTCTGCCTATTGGTACGCCCCGCACGACCGTCCGTCGAGTACTGAACAACGACCAATAAGCGCGCGGGCATCCGCGGCGCGGAGACGCATCACGGAGACGCGTCACGGAGAGAGATTGCGTCCGCGCGCGGAGACGTAGAGAGCTCCGCATATAGGGTTATCAGATGACAGGAATTTTCCTGACATGTCCGGAATTTCAGCTGTCTATCAGGGAAACAGTTAAAATTGGAAAATGTCAGGAATTAAAAAAAAAAGAAATTATAAGAAATAAAATTATAATTAAAGAATAAATCCAATAATTAGCAATCAATTAATTGATTATTTATTCATTATTCATCCGAATCTAGTACTTTTCATTGCTGGATATAGCTGTCAGCAACTGACATTGGTCTTTCATAAAATAATTATGAAACTCTTCACATGATCTCACACGCATATTCAAGCTTACCCGCGAGTTTATATAATAAGATACTTTGCTGCCGAAATGTCAGGAAATTTATTGATAAGGCAGGGATTTATCCAGGAAAGCTTATTTTCGGATCTGGTAACCCTATCCGTATAACACTGAACGTAATACATTTTACCGTCCGTCGCGGATATCCGCGTAGGTCATCCGCCTTAAGGTCTCCCGAAATCTATCGACGCGGAACCGGCTCAAGCCGGTCTGAAAAAGCTTTGTGTATAGTCCCACCAAATTATCTGGCCCAGTGGCCAAAATTTGAAGTAATTTTTATGCCTGTTTAGTTTTTGTTTTTATTTTATTTTTAATATATACTAGGCTGTTACCAAGTCAGATAATTTTGTGGGGCTTTATATTTGGAGTACTACTAGTCAAATCAGCATCTTTTCTTCCAACGTCACTATTTATCACTTACATCTGATTATAATAATCGTCAGTAACCTAAGAGTTGAAATAGTACTCTTATAGTCGAGGCGTATGTGGAAGGACCTGGGAACCCACCGCATTATTATCCCAAGAAAACCCTTGCGATTATGTGATTAATGGAAAGGGTCACGACCCTCAGCGATGAGGAATACGACGCAGAGAGAGAGAGAAAAAATAATTTATTTGAGTAGTAGTCAAATACCCAAATATTAAAAGCAAGATACCGGTGCTCAGGGTTTCACTTTACTAATAATAGGTACAATCAAAAAAGTATTACGTACGTACGTATGTACTATAGTTAATGAAAAAAAAAGTATCGTATACTTCCTTTTTTATTAACTATAGTACATACATAGAAGATGTCTAGACAGCAATAGGGATGATGACAACTCAATCAAATCAGCAACTCTTTATCAAACTTAAAAACGCGCTTCTAGGTATGGAAGTTGTATGAAATTCACAATAGTGACGTAATCAAATTTCAACGCACTTTTTTTCTTTAAACTATATTTGAAAATGGTTATCAAACTTAAAACTAACCGAGGATGTGAATTTTAGGTCTTTTGGAAGACCCTCTATTAATAATAATCAGTTAGAAATAATTTATTTTTGATATAGGCATCATCCCTATTCTACGGGGTGACCGCCCAATACAAGCAAGCTATCTGAAATGAACCACGCATTATTATTTTGTGATATATATACGAACTTTTAGTATAATGCCGTGGATAAGTGTTAGTTTTTAAGACTTTACAATTAAGTTTTTTCAAACGCTACATTACTATTGATTTGTAAACTTTTTTATTTAGGGTTTTTTAATGTCTTTTTTCGTCATAATGACATTTAAAATAAAAACTGGCCAAGTGTGTGTCGGGCCACGAGCAGAGTAGGTTTCCGTAGTTGCCCGTCACAGTACACGTTGGTCGACTATTACTCGTAAACTTGAAAAGTTTACTTAGCTGTGATAGTTTTGCGTTTAGCTTCGTTATATACTGTCGTTCACATAATACTTTTAAGATGAGGGACTGCGTCGTTCTGAGAGCACACCTTCCGAAATATTTCCTACTAGTTGATGCCCGCGACTTCGTCCACGTGGATTGCGGTTTTTTGATTCCCGGGGAAACTTTAATTTTCCGGGATAAGAAGTGGCCTATGTGCTATTCCAAACTATGATCTTGTGCCAAATTTCAGCCAGATCCGTTCAGCCGTTGGCGCGTGATTGAGTAACAAACATCCATACATCCATTCATACATCCATCTAAACTTTCACATCTATACTATAATATTATAAATGCGAAAGTTTGGATGTATGGATGGATGTTTGTTACTCAATCATGCCCCAACAGCTGAACGGATCTGGATGAAATTTGGCACAGAGATAGATTATAGTCTGGAATAGCACATAGGCTACTTTTTATCCCGAAAAATTAAGGAGTTCCCGCGGGAACCAAAAAACCTTAATCCACGCGGACGGAGTCGCGGGCATCTGCTAGTTTATAATATTAGTAAGATAATGTAAATAAAAATACGCGGTGAATTCGGAACCTCCTCTTTTTTCGAAGTCTGTTAAAAAGGACACCGAACGAATGCCAACTTTGCGCCGATGCAGTCACCAACTTTGTAGAGTACCTATCATGAAACGTACGTCGCTGGTTTATTGATAAATTGACTCCAGACATTAATTACGAGAACATATCGCTCGCATTAATCAATTTTAATCGCTTAATTAAATTGTTCATTTATTAATTTATAATTATTTATTACGCATTATTAATCAGTATAAATCAATAATTCTTTTTCTGTATCACATCCTTGATCCTTTGTTCGTCTGTAAATTGACAGTTTTAAATATTTATCTATAAGAAACAAGGATAGAGAAGAAAATATGTTAACATAACTAATGACTATTATATTTTGATCCTGACTGTACATCAAAAATACCTACTGTCGGTACTGTATTAATTGTTGCAACATTCCAAGACGAAAAATGTATAGATAAGTTTCCTATTTTATTTGTTCTATTATTATAACTTATGAATTTTGTACATATTATAATAAATTATTATAATATTATAATTTATTTATATTAATGAATATAAAACTATTTTCTGTCATTTATAGATTCTTTATTTTATTGGGTACGATCCTACTTCATAAATTTCGAATATTCCCAAAATACAGGTCATGGAGGTAGGAAATTAATACCTATTCTTTCCTTTATCATTGGTTCATGTAACATTTTATACCAGCACCCCGATTGTGTAAGGACGTAAACGGATAATCCGACCTGTTTAAGGAGTTATTTCATAAAAAAAACTATTTCTGTCATTTGTAGGGTTTTATTGAATAGGTAGGTACATTAGAAAAACAAAATGTATCTAAAAATAGGTACGTAACGTATACAAATTCGAGACATTCAGTACAGTTTGTTACATGATTAATGATTACCTTCTAAAGTAGTTGATTTTTTGTGTTGCCAGTTTATATAAATGAATATTAGAAATCCAGGACAGGTACAAAATTAGCAAAGAAGTCGTTTCTTGAAACGAGTGTGAAAGATTAAAATAAAATCTGGTTTATCAAATGCCTCTGTTCACTAATAAATTTTGTTTGTGTCGTCTACGTCAACTTCTTAAAAAGTTGAATTCACAAATTGTTCAAATCCCATAATGTTGCACTTTTTCAATTTTGCTATTGCAAAATAATATTGCCGACTTCCTAAAAAGTAGATTCTCGTAATGTTGAAATCCCATAATGATGACCTTGTTTTCTATTTTGTTTAAATGCCGAAATACGCCGGATGCTAACGTACTCTACATTTTAGGAATAGTCATTTGATGATTTCAACATTTTGAGAATTGCATCTTTTTATGAAGTGGACGTAGGGGACCTGAACAATAAATTTGTATCTAAAACATTTTGTTATATTCCTATTCTACAGCATGATATTGTCTCGGCGTAAAATAGTATGCTTCATGCTGCTTATGACCGATATACCTAAGAGTATTAAAATAAATGTTTTCATATTTTTGCGATTAAAAAATTTTGAGATCCAAGGCACGGAAGCAAAGAACAAGTAAGGGATGGATAGATTTGCGCACTTCTATCTTATTATTACTTTTGTGTGCAACACGGTTTTATATTTAATTGTATTGTGCTGAAAACATTAATTGGATCTAAACATTGAAAATGATTAAAAACACTTACAAATAACATTGACAAAAATGATTGCTTTCTTTTATTAAGAAAATGTAAAGTTATTCAAAAGTAGTTGTCTTTATAAATTAGTCTTATTTTTTTAAGGATTATGAATTATTATTCTTCTATAGGTGTTTATATTTTCTTGCATAAGTTTTTGGAAACATAAATTTTAATTCGATACTAAAATACTTCCCAGAAAAACATAATATGTCTACTCTACAGTAACTACATTTCCACAGCCCAGTGAGCCATAAATATAAATTATTAGAGAATAACTTACGTAAGCCTTAAAATAAAATTATCACTACTCTATCACATCAAAACAATTGAGTCCTACTCAAGCATGCTTCTTAACTCTTAAGCTACGTTCGCACTGCGAAAAAATATTCGCTCGAATTTTTTTCCGCAATTCTATAACACAAGAAAGCATATGGAGGTGTTCGTACATGCGAATAAAAATCACGCGGATTTTTTTTTGCTGGTTTGATACAAATTGTAGGAGTACCTAGGTGCAATCTGTACGCGGAAAATAAATATTTAACGAATATTTTTCGCAGTGGGAACGTAGCGTAACATGAAACTCGCAATCTGTACGCGGAAAATCAATATTTTACGCAGTGCGAACGTAGCGTAACATGAAACCATAAAAATTATAACTTTTAAATGATGACTCGTTGAGTTACTTTATAGTTGGTTAATCTTTGATTTTGGTATCTATTCTTACTTAAATCTACAAGCCTCAAATTGGCTGACGAAACCAAAGTTAAATAATATTTCTATGGAAACTCAGATAAGTAACCTAATTCAAAGCGTATTAACAAATAGTTTCTTAAAATAATCATAGTATGGAGTGCAGCTTTGTATGAAATACTAACCGAATTAATTTATAATATTTTCGAGCTTCCTATATTTAAAGCCTCAAAGTCAAAACATGTAATATTTTACCATGGGCTAAATTAATGCCATTTTCCGAACTATATCTAATCGAGCTTAAAAGCTCAAGCCTAAAATATATTAAACTAAACGACTTGTTAATTAATAGGTAGGTATTAGTGATCGCAAAATAAGACATGCATGTGCAGTGTACAAAAACAAATTCCAGCAGTGCCAACATCTCTGCATAAAGACAAACAAACAAAGGTGATAGTTATCATTTTTACGCAATAGGACCCTTGCACAGACTGGCCATTTTGCAACTTCAGATCGGACTTGTTTTGCGATCGCTTTGGTAACGAATAAATTAAATCGCGATTATGTGGGTACGTCGATAAAAATAAGATCGAGTCGGCGTTTTGTTTAACTCGATTCCGAACCACTCGAAACGACTTCAGGCGTACGCGGAGGAGTTTGTTTCGGCGACCTGGGGGGTAGATGGTAGGACATTTGCATTTGAAGGGTGTCCCGAGTGATCTTAGTTCCTTTGTATGTCAAGGAGTTTGCTCTGGGCTTGCGACGGGAGAAATGCCTTTCCACCCATTTGAGCATTGCTAGCACTGAATCGGTGGAGGAGAGACGCCTTTCAGCTGATGTCTTCGTAATATTGGAGGAAGTGATACGGAAAGTTGCTGCCATACCTTTGAGGGCCTGTGTGCAAGAAATCAGTCCAATTATTATGATGTTAAAAGTGGATGAAACAAGATGTTCGTATTAAAAATACTTAATTAAATTAATGGTGTTGAAGGCGAAGACCCGATATTTAACGATTTAAATTCCAATTAAAAATATCTTTATGGCATTTATCTTTTTAATATATAAGTAGATATGTGGACTTCCTTACCAACATGGCGTCTTCATCTGTGACGTCATCACCGGCATAGATGATCCTAATTCGTTCGCTCCAGTCCAAGCCAAAGGCAGTCCTTAAAATATAGATGGATGCACGACCTGGAAGAAAAGGTACTTGTGTTTTAACCAAGTAAGATGTGTCCTAGCTCTATGATCTTAACATTGGTCTATGATCCTAATATGGCTCTAACATTGCTATAAATTACAACTGTCAAGCGACCCTCCGATTGTTGACCACACAGAACACATATACTCCTAGCGGAGGTTGACCATGACTAAAGTGCCTAATGTGTCAAGAATACCAGTTTTTTCTTAGTTATCATCATCACATCACAAAATATCCTAAGTAGGTACTCTAGACAATGTTACAGGTTGGGTTTTGTAACTTTAAACTTATCTGCGGAAAAGGACAGATTTAGTTTAGGTAATTTAGTTAGGTACAACATAAAATAAGTACAAAAGCACATAGAGGTAGGAAATTAGTACCTTCAAAGGCTGTAAAGGTCTCCGCTGATCTGAACAACGTAGGCACCTACTGTAGAATATTTTGGTGCAAGGGGTGGTGGTGAAAGGGGGAACTATTTAACTAAAACTATCTTATATTATGTAGGTACACATCAAATAAAGTATCTGAATATGAATCTATGAAAAGATCAAACCTTTGTTCCACTCAACGGGCGGACGGGCCTCAATAGCGCAGTGCGCGGGCGCAGCCTCGAATCCAGCTCCTGTGATCAGCTGTCTCGCCAGATCCGCAAGCGCACCACGCTTCGATAGCGGTGTTTCTCTGTAGTGGAACGTTAGGAGAGCCCCCTTGTTCTCCACCCAGGCACCATCCCTGCATACCTAACAAAACAAAATAGTACTAGGATCAGCTAGGGATATAATATCTATGTTTAACAAGCTTTTGTTAGCAGCATTGTACTGCTTTGGTAAAAGGAGCTACGTATTCAAGGATTTCTGTAGGCTGTAATTTCCCAGCCAGCAAAATCTATACTAATATTATAAATGCATTAGTGTGGATGTTTGTTACTCAATCACGCCAGAACGGCTGAAGCTGAACGAATCTGGATGTTTGGCACAAAGATAGATTATAGTCTGGGATAACACAAAGGGTTACTTTATATCTCGGAACGCGGGAACCAAAACCTCAATCTACGCGGACGAAGTTGCGGGTATCAGCTAGTAATTAATGTCCCATAGACTTTTTCCCATAAAGTTTTTGAGTTTGTAGCTTAGAAGGTTACGCTCTCCTATCGCCTTTGATGTTTAATAAACAATGATGATAGACGGATGATCGTCTAAACTCTTTTAATCTAGACGAATAAAATAGGTACCTGACTAAGTTAAGGAGTTTATAATAAGGTCTTAGGTACAATCAGTTCACTAGGTATAATTAGTTTGATATAGCTTCCAGTAAGTATGCCTACATGCTACTCATATTGAGGTTATCATTCTCCACTATCTATAAATACGTAATTTTATGCTCTTAACTTGTTGCCAAACAAGCAATACCTACCACCTATTACCTACTTGAAGACAACTTTCGTAAGCGAAAATAAAAAATGTAAAAGATCCACAGTATAATAGGCATGATGACTGATTTTAAAAAATGGTCAGATTATGTTCGGAAGTATCTACTATATCGAAAAAAATTCTTATTTCAACAGAAAAATAAGGTTTGGTAGATAAAATTGGCATTTGAAATTTAAAATTCACGCCAAAACGTTCACTGTTGTCATGGCGTCGTTTGTGACGTCACTATTTTCCTACCAATGTACTCTGTGCAGTGTGTAGTAAACAATGGGGTGATTGTCAAAGCTCGAAAACAAAAAATTGTGACGTCATTCGCTTTTTGGTGTTTAATCCATCATGGCGGAATGCTGTATTTTACACTTTTATTTTATAAAAATAAATAGCAATCTCACTCGAAATAGAAAAATAAATACGTTTTTTATAATCCATGCATCCTATTTCATTAGATAAATTCATAATTTCATTGATTCTTGGTTACTGTCATCATGCCTATTATATGGATATAGATTTACAGGCTTTGTATTGAATTCTGTATCAGGTATAAAAAGAGGGTAGATAGGTAACTACTACATAGCCGAAACTTTTGTTTACAAAGTGGTCCTTCGAACCGTATTGCCTTTTTCAGAATATCCTGGAGAATATATTATTTAGGTACTACAGCTAAACATCAATAAAGTAGGTTGGTAAACAAATTGTTAAAGTAAAGTAAGTAGGTATCTAGGTAAAAACAACTAATTATTTGTGAAAAAATCTCGAGTAAATAAACAAAAGTTTCTATCAGCTGTAACGAGTTTACTACCTACTACCCGTAGCCCAAACAAATAAAAAGTTAAATGTACGATTGTTATTGAAAGAAACACGCATTAGGCAATGTACCTAGGTTTTTATCAGTCATAAGTACCTGTTGTTGTACCTTTCGCGTACGACCAAAACAAACTTGGCGCGCGGCGTGCCTACTATATCTGATGAGGCGAAAAAGATGGGCGTTATACGTGGGGCGAGCTAAAGCATAAGGCGTCCGACAGATCGGCTTGGAAAAGAGTACCTACCTAGTGTCTGCCCTCTGCCCGAATGGGGGACATAAGACTTAATGATGAAGTACCTGTTCTTGTAATGCTTTGAGCAGATCAACGACTTTGTCTTGCAGTTCCAAAGGCATGGGATGCACGAATTTGCTGCCGTCGGGGTGAAGGATCTCCAAGCCATGGTTTCCAGCGTATGTGATGCCCTCTATGCCCACCTAGAAGATGAAAGATACATCATGTTAGAAGTTAGCTAGTGTTTCACGTTTCTTGTCGTTCTCCACGTTTCTCATTGTCGTTCTTAAAGCGACTCCTAATGAGTCCATCCTCCTTCTCCTCCATTTACAATCCGTTACTCGGTCGACTTCAGCTTTGAGAAGTTCAGTGCAAAATACCATAAAGACCCCTCCAAAGTCCAAACCCACAAGAATGTGTTTCGAAGAGAAATACAAGAGTGGAAAGAACAAATTGTTCTTTTAGAAGCTAAGTTAGGTTCTAAGAAAATAAACGCAAAATTTACAGAGTAACCCGCATAAATTATCCTTGTTCTCAATTAGTAAGATTTAATTTTAAGTAATTTTTATTAATTTTAATTTATCACTAACATTAATTTTCTGTTTGTCATTTGTTTTCTTCTGATTTGTGAACCTGGGACACAGTTTTATACTAACGCAGTTGTTTCCGTTCCTTAGTTTTTATGTCATCTATGTTTATGAGAAAATAAATAAATCTATCTATAAATCTATAAATTGTTTTATACGAAACGCTTTTTGCGATTGTAGATGATGTCTCTGGCACTATTATATTTTCCTCTATTTCTCTGGTGAATTTAAATTTTCGTAGCCCAAATAGTTACCTATGCCTTTCTCAGGACGCAAGCTTACGTACTTTACTACAAAAGTAAAATTTGAGAATAGGTAAGTACATGACAAGAACGTTATGTCTTAATACTGTTAAAAATTGAAATATCTAATCAAATAATATAAGTAAGGATCTTTTGTATTTTTTTCCGTATAATTGAATAGTGCAATTAGTTTTTAAGAATTATTTGAAAATTAAAACATATTATTAACATTTAGTAAAAAAAAGATGGTTGCAAAATCAATTTTTTGATTTTTCCAATTTTTGAGCATGTTTCTAAATGGGGACTGTATTTTTTTATTATTTCACAAGAAAGTATAACTAAACACGAAAAAATTGCGACCTGAAAGAAGTCTCTACGACAATTTTCCAAAGGAGAATTTTAATTTTAAAAATATTTTTTTGGGCCGAAAAACGTGATTATCTCGGAAGTTACTTAATATTTTTATCTGAAAAAATTTGCGGATATTTGAGACACAAAAAGATATACTTTCACCAAGTTTTGTCAAATTAAAATTATTTTTGTGTGAATGAAAAATAAAAAACGATTTCGAGGTTATGTGAAAAAAATCCTTTTTAAAGTTCCTTAAGAAATGGGTAGTCTGGAGGAGATCACTTTTAGTGATAAGACCTCCCTTGCGCACGCGTTGTTTTCTGCTTTTTGTTTATAATTAAGTTTTCTCTTTTTATGTGTGGCAATAAAGAATTTATCTATCTATCTATCTATCTATCTATCTATCGTTTATACTAAAGTTGTAGATCTTTTTATGATCTACAACTTTTCCATGGTACTTATCTACACTTTTCTCTCCGACGTCAACTTTCGCCGAAAATCGCAATAACCCATAATTCCCCCCCTTTTCATCCCCCAAATATATCTGGAAACACCCCTGCTCACGCATTTTTTTTTACGTTTATTATACGTCACTTTACCATTTCCAACTGTTCCCGTCCTGTTAACATTTTTTTCTTTGTAAAAGTGTAATTTGCCCGGACTAGTAGGTACCATTTCCATTGAAGTTGTCCTATGAAATAAACATAACATCTTCATAGCAAACCCTCATTGGATAAAAATAAAAGTCAGTGGCTTTTTGATAGCCACTGAGTTAGAGAATAGGGCTGCAGACCCGGGTAGAGGGATATTGACCGGGTAATGCAATAATATCAATATTTTCGTTCGAGCCCCTGATAATTAATGGCTACCAAAGTTCATGTGATAAGATTTGTTATTGCAAACTAGCCTGAGACCATCGATATCTTTGGATCTATAGATCTACGTCATGCATCTTGACGAATGACACATGATCAGTTTAAACAATAAACGTATTAAATTACTAAATTATGGCCGCGACTTCGTCTCTCGGGAACTCTTTAATTTTCCGGGATAAATAGGGGTCTATGTCCTTCCCCGGGATGCAACCTATTTCTGTGCCAAACTTCGTCAAACTCCGTCGAACGGATGGACCGTGAAAGCGAAAAAAAAAGCGCGAGCAGGCAGACAGACTGACAAATGGACACACTTTCGCATTAATTATAATATTAGTTTGGAGAATTGTGGTTAATGCTAGTGGTAGGCACTACACGCCCTGACTAACTAAGAAGAAAGAAAAAGAGTTAATTTTATTATTATTTGATAGCACTGGCCTAATTTTAATATTTGTATAATTTTTTGGGCCATTAATTTCAACATATTTTATTATTTACCTACCTGATGCCCGCGACTTCATCCGCGTAGATTGAGGTTAATTGGTTCCCGCGGAAACTCTTTAATTTTCCGGGATAAAAAGTAGCCTATGTGTTGTTCCAGACTATTATCTGTGCCAAACATCCAGATCCGTTCAGCCGTTCTGGTATGATTGAATAACAAACATCAATCTGAGGTTTTTTGGTTCCCGCGGGATCTCTTT
Source organism: Erebia aethiops (assembly GCA_923060345.2). Taxonomy (NCBI): domain Eukaryota; kingdom Metazoa; phylum Arthropoda; class Insecta; order Lepidoptera; family Nymphalidae; genus Erebia; species Erebia aethiops. Next base: position 4,441,244 of record OV281093.1, on the reverse strand, counting down.
CATTTTCCGGGATAAAAAGTAGCCTATGTGCTAGGCCAGACTGTAATCTATCACTGTGCTAAATTACATCCAGATCCGTTCGGCCGTTCTGGCATGATTGAGTAACAAACATCCACCCATCCTTCCACATCCAAACTTTCGCATTTATAATATTTGTATAGATTTGAGTAGGTATCTACAGTTCACGCACGAGTTGAATGCAGAGTAGGTAAATGTATGTATTTACTCTGCATTCAACTCGCGCGCGAACTATAACTGTGTGCATTCAAAGAAGTTATGAAGTTTCGGCTACAATAATTCCTATCTAAGTAACTAGATACCTACCGCAAAAAATTGATAACCCCCATTTTGAGTCAAAAAATTCCCAATATCTACCATTTAAAACAAACTTTTTGTATGGTAGACATAATATTTTCATCTGCAATCTTTATTGCAGTTGCTGTAATGTAATGCACTAGCACTATTACATCATGCTTGTTAGTGTGCTTGATGCAATGAATGAATAGAAATGTAGTAGAAACATAAGAATAAACAGGATATGATCTCGGGTTAATGGCTATCATCAATAAATCTTAATTGCATCTTATGACGTAAAATTTACGGTTGACTGAAGATTGAACCGTAACGATCGAATCATGCGCTAAGAGTATGTGAAGATTATTACTAATCAGCTGTCATTGGATGAATGTAGATTGTAGCAAAATAATCACCGTAGCTTTGTTAAGGGGACTCAATACTTTGCTTGCAAAAACGTGGTATCTACGTAACGTAACGTGGCGGTGGTAAACGTTCTTGCCATTCACGAATGCGCGTGGCTCGTGGTTGTGTCCAATCTGTATACATTTGTATACGTGTAAATGTGTGCGTGTACGTGATTGCACAAATGACTGACTGCTCCGAGAGGCACGCACACTTACGCAATGTGCATAACCACAAGTAAAGTTCACGCGCGCTCGTGAATTGCAAGAACTACGTATAATATGATGGTCATCAGTGCTCTATTCTGAAAAAGCTGCATCAATCATTGTTAGGTAGAATCTCCATTGTTGTGATTTACTGAACTTATGGTAGAATAGTTGCAATATGCCAGCTAACCAACCAGAATCTTAGCAATCATTTTACTGTATTAGAGCCCTAGTATCAAATGATTTAAATAAAGGCTTTTTCAGACCTTTATAGTCAAACATGGAGTTTATTCGACGGTTTTTTTTTTCCAATATGATGGATACATTATGAGCTTAATAAAATTGTTATGGTTGCAACGGCTGGAGATTTTGTTTTAAATTCACTACTTTCACTAGATTTTAAATATAAATCAATAACGCAGAAACATTACACTTCAAAATTATACCTAAGTTTTATTAATAAGGTCAGGAACTCTACTTTTGAGGCCTCATGTTTTCAGATAAGTAAAAATATACCTGTTAAAAATTACGTTACGTTATGTTCCACTTTTTCGTTGTGCCAGGGGCGTCATCTTAATGTACAAGAATTTAAGAATGGAAAATTTAAGCATTTCAATTGGTAGATAGAATAGATTGTTACGTAACCCACGAACCTACAATTAGTCAGCAACCAGGAACAGTTCTGAGGCTACCAATATTACGAGTAGGTACCTAATTACTCAGAATAAAGACCACCCAGCCAAGAGTTTGATAAATTATTAAGTAATAGTTAATAAGTTATGTGTAGATTTTCTATTAAGTAAGTACCTATATAGGTAGGTACCATATACCTAAAAAGGAAAACGAGAATTATGCTTACTATATTAAATAACCTATTAAATTTAATAAGAATGCGTAAAAATTTCCTAGATATTCTAACTAAAAAAAACCTAATTAATTGAGGCAATAATGTAATTTAATAATAAGTCAATTAAATTAAGTGTAATATTGTAATTATAATGCATGCCTCTGTGTAACCACTAAATTTATGTGTAGGTAATCTCTTTAAGTGAACAGTTGTTCTTGAGAAATAAATATCTTTAAACCGAAAAAAACCTAACTTAAAATTGGACTATCAATACGATAGACAGTATCTCTGTGTGTGAGTGTCTCCAATCCGTCAGTTTGCGTTGACCCTTATAAGGAAAAACGCCGCACTGACAAACAAACCCACTTTTACATCAAATCAATATTTGACGTGTTAAGACGACACCAATCTTGCGAGTTCATTGATAGTTGGGTACGTACTGTTTATCGCTCAATTTAATTACTTTATTAATTTTGCAAACATTTGATTTGACGTACCTACCTACCTAATTTATGCTTCGTTACTTATTCTGTTAGTATGACCTACTTAGGATATCTACTAATTATCTTATGCCTACGAGAAGATGATTTTTTTATTTAGTTAATTAATAAATTATTCATATATCATAGCCTACGTATTTTTTTAATTCCACGTGCTACTAGTTAGCCCTTGACTGCGATCTCACCTGATGGTAAGTGACGATGCAGTCTTCTTAGATAGCGGGATAGATAGATTTGCTAGCGGGATAACCTGTTAGGGGTATGATAGTTTAAGTCGGTTTTACACGGCATCCCATCAGGCCATACCAGGGAAAATTCAAAAATTATAAATTCCCAAATTGACCCTGCTGGGGATCGAACCCAGGACCTCCGCACGTTAAGGCAACAGCGCTACACGCTGCGCCACGGAGGTCGTCAAATATTATTTAGGTGCTAGTTTCGCAAACAACAAGTGCTCACTTGTATTCCTTATTTACGCTTCGTCATCAGTTAATCACCTACAAGTAAGTATTCTAAAGGATTAGGCACGTGATATAACGATTTTGTGGCTGACTTATCAGTCTGAACGACAAAATCAGTCTAAACGACAGTGACAAAATTAATTCTTAATTGCTTCATCAATTAAATTTGAAACTTAAGCCAACCACAAACTTAGCGGCTTTGAAGTAGTAATTGAACAACAGACTACATATGTAAGTAAATGACTGATGATGAGTTTTAAAAACTCTTTAATTTTTATGTAACTCTATCCGTCTGTTTTACTATATTACGCACCTCGTAATGTAGTAAAATAACGGAAGACTGTGAAACCTTAGGAAATCTTAAAATCGACGTGGTACATAGTGCCAAATTAACGAATAGCGATGAACATTGCCCCTAGCGTGAGTTTGCACATCTCGAAAACTTTTATGGCTTTCGATTCTATAGCGACAGAAAGGGTAGGTATCTAAATAAATATACTACTACCACAGAAAAAAAAACTACTACTACATTTGGCATATAAAAGAATTTCATTTCGAATTTCGACTTATACTATAGCAGTTTTCAGTGTTGTTATGCTACTTAGATGTTTAAACTCGTAACCTATCAGTTTGTTTGTTGTTTTTTCGAATACGTCAATAAATATCAATCTAAGTTAGATGGTTAGCGACTAGAATTTTCTTTTTTTAACTTACCATCTCCTTAACATTATTGACGTTTCTGCCGGATATGATAGCGATGTAGACGTCCGGCATGTTGGACAGACGTTGGAGTGTGTGTTTGGTCTCGAGGGGCAAAGTCGCCAGGTCTGGGTGGGGCGCGATCGGCGCTAGGGTCCCGTCATAATCCAGTAAGAGAGCCAACTTTTGTGTGTAGCCGATGTATCTAGAATAGACGTTAAATATCAAACAATATAATTACACACACAATTTTCAATTTTCAATTTCAATTTCAATTTATTATTTCCAAAAAACTTACACACTAGCCACACCAATATCAAATATAAATTACATTTAACTTACTCGTACTAGTAAACTATAACGGAATAATTTGGCCATTTGCGTGGGTGGCTGGGTCTGAATCCTAACTAGTTTGACTGTGACTAGGATTTCATGCCCACTTCCATCGCGGTTTGCGGCTCGTTAGTTTATCCAGTTTATTATATATTAAGATAGGTACTTTACTCCACATAAATACTCCCAAAAATGCACGAAAACTTAGCTAAAACTCCACACTAAATAGAATATGCCGAAGAAATTGTATGCCCTACCCGCTTTCAAAAAATACTGGCTCGGTCGGCGCAACGCGACATGACGCGAGCATTGCGATATTTTTCGTAGATATTAGACTCACTTTGCAAGAAGAGACATTGAGCGTAATTAAACAATATAATATTATAATATTTAAGCTGTTGGTTTTCCTTAACAAATAAAATATAATAGGTACTCAAAGTTTCATTTTAAACGAAATGACCACGGAACCAACTAATCAGGATCTAAGACAGACCAAAATGCAACAGAATTATGTAAATACTGAATACTGTGACTTCTTTTTAAATTGTTAGATAGGCTTGCCCTTGACGATAATCATACTTAGTGCAAAGCAATGATGAGGTCTAGGTTGGAACGCGCTTGCCTAGAAGATGCCTATTCACTGTTCCCTTGAAGGTACCTAAGTTATACGTGGCAAGAAACATGTGCGCTGGGTGGCGGAGGACTTACTTGGACAAATATTCGTCGAAGTCGTCAATTGTGACGGGTTGCATGGACGTGGCTCCAACGTCATCCGCCTCTTCCTCGAGCGAGTCCATGGCTTTGAGGAACGCCTTCATCCAGCTGTCCACGTCGTTCTGTTGCTCCCTCCGCCTGAGGTGGTTCATACGGACTGTACGCTCGTCTTCTGGCATCATGAGTGCTCTGAAAGTAAACAACACACTCTTAATTACAGTTGCCGAGTTTGGAGCAGGTTCTTCTTTAAAGGAAGGTTATTGTGATTTACGGATGCGATTTTCAACCCGGCTGAGTTTGTTGTGGGAACTTCTCAGACCAGGGCGCCTTTCAAACCCTCGTAGCTTTTTAATGTAAACGTATATTATTTATATTAAATAATATAATATCTACAACTGTGCACATAACATTCGAAATTCAGAGCGCTGCGACGAATGCCGGTGTACGGATAAACCCTATAGGGTTTTTGAGACACCGCGATCAATATTATGTTAATGTACTTTTAAAATGTATTTTTTATATTTAAATAAAAATAAATAAATAAATTGTTGACCGTTGACCAAAAATATTAAAAGTTGCAATATTAAAACTCTTATACGTCTAAAAATTCCTAGGTCCTTGTTCAAAAAGTTTCAGTATACAGACAGAAAGATAGAATTTTTTATTCTATCAGACTTCTGAACAGTTTAGCAGTATCTATATTTTAAAGATCATTAGGTAATGTTCAAGAAAGTTTTATACAATCGATATGATGATACCTTACCTGTGGATAACTGCAGCACAATCATCCAATTCATAAGGGTTGCATATAAGCGCTTCATGCATCATTTCACTCGCACCAGCAAAGGGAGATATTATAAGAACTCCGGGAGGCTTGTTAATCTGACAAGCTACGAACTCCTTAGCGACTAGATTCATCCCGTCTCTGAGAGGCGTGACCAAAGCCACGGCAGCGTCACGGTAGAATGACGCAAGCTGCTCTTGACCGATGCAGCCGAAAATGTACCTGGAAACAATTTTTGATATCAGGGGTTCCTTGAAAAACACACTCGTTTTAGAATTTAATTCTTATTGAAAAACCTCAAAATCAACTTTGTTACCAATATTTAGAATACAATGCTTTAATTTTACTACATAGATACGTTTAGTAACAACCGCTGTTCGGTTCTTTAGAAAACTACAGTCTGCATGCACATAAAAAAATACTAAGGTAATAAGCATATTACCAAGGAAAATCCACAAAACAATACCAAATTGATCATACCTAATTGGAGACCAGTTGGGAGTGGTAAACCTCCCATTAATTCTTCCTACTAATTGATCAACTTCTTCCTTTAAATCTTGGTATTCCTTTACATCTGTTCTAGATGGAACTGAGATCTGTAGTAATACTACTTTTTCTATATGCTCTGGATGCTTTTCTAATAGCCTCTCGAAAGCTTTCAATTTGTGAACTAATCCTTTGGTGTAATCTAGCCTATCAACTCCAAGTATTATCTGCTGGCTCATATTAAGCACTGGTTTGGCATTTTGAGCCAATGTGACGAATCTGTCGAATGGTACACCGATCGGCAAAGGTCGCACACAAATTGTACGACCTCCCAATTCGACCAGAAGATTTTTTCGGTCAACACGACAACCCAAGCTTCTTTGGCAGCAGTCGATGAAGTTTAAACAGTAATCTGTTATATGAAAACCAACCATGTCGCAACCTGCAAATTGTTTAAATGTGATAGGTACTCATTCGGAAACCAATAGCTATAAATTAGATTTTAAACTGATGAAAATGTGGGTGATCATCAAAAAATATCAAAATGGATTCAGTGTTCCTTGTAATACTGAAATGGCTGCATCTTCCTCAATCTTCATAATAGTTTAAAATCTTCGATTTTACATACAAGTTACTGACGCGGCAGTGTTAAGGAGTCTATAATAATAATTGTTAAAACAGGAGATAGTGAAAATGAATAAAGTTCAACAAACATAAGAAAATGTATTTACCTAGTATGCCTTGCAATACTTCGTCGGACCAAGGAAGCAGCCGGAATATGTCCCATGGTGGAAAAGGAATGTGAAGAAAGAATCCTAGCTTGCATTTCATCTCATCCTCTTCAGCGCGCTGTCGGATCCAATTGGCAGCCAACATTAGATGGTAATCGTGAATCCAGATAATTGGAGGTGCATTGTTCTTTTCTTTCTTTTCGTTCAGCAGCTTCAGGGCATGTACGGTCTTCATTGCGAATTCCTCGTTGATTTTAACGTATGCGTTCCAGTGGTCAACGTTGAATGTTGCTCGATCTGGCATGGAATGGAACAGAGGCCAGAAGGTGCCATTGCAACAACCATTGTAGTAACTGTCGAACAGTTTTGGCTCGGCATGAATTGCAACAATCTGTAACCAAGGAAGTTCAGTTGAGTCAAAAATAATAGATTGGTTTGCGCTTGACCTCTATCTCAACTGATTGTTAGGGTAATTGATGATGTAGCCTAAAATGATATGACAGTTTTCTAAATAGCAATTAAATTCACTTGACTACGACTTACGAGTCAGTAGAATAGGTACTTCTCACTTCTCTTAGCAGTTAGCACAGCATAATCTACTTACTCCTCTAAGTATGACTTTAGTAAAGTTGTGTTACGATACTTTTAACAAATATATAAGTAAATAATAAATAATAATATAACTTATTATTAATAATACTCCAGCGTGACAGCCTCGGGACTGGTTCATCATCACGGACAGGACTATTCTGCTAGCGAATAAACAAACAAACAAAATTTTGGGAAGCTAATTACATAGCCCTACGTGATGGTATCACGTAGGGCTATGTAACTATTAAACTAGTATTAGTCAAAAGCCTTCGTTTCCTTCCATCAACCCACCTCAGCTGTCGCGATCGTAAGTAGCTATATAGATATATAATACTACACTTGTACAAGTTTCACAGAACTCGATGTGAAAACAGGAAACCTATTGTAAATCGCATAATAGGTAGATGCTTGAATAAACATCGACGATAAATAGTCGTAGTCGGTACATTGAATACGTTATCTGATAATGGGCTTACTAATTATTACCTCTCCTCTAATTGCTTTTCCATACCTATGTAGGCTATGTCCTATGGGTATACATATGTATACCAAGTGAGGGGTCTTTATTTACTCGTAGATATTTATCTAGGTATAATTTACAATCAAGGAAATATTACTGGAAAAATAATATTATTCTCGTGTCGCATTGAAATATGTATTGTGTTAACTACGCTGTATAGGTAGGTCTACGAATATGTTAAAATACAATGTTTACTGATAAGTATAATAATATAAACAAAAACTGAAAAAAATTATTGTCAAAACGATCTAAATTAAAGTATTTTTTTTATTACTGAATTCACTCCTAACTTCATTTTTACGAGTATAAACTAACAATCAGTAAGTACGGTGGTTGGAGACAGGCAAAAGAGTCAGAAACTGTTCTGACTCTTTTGCCTCTGGTAATTAAAACCCAATATAATTAGAAAATAAAAGTATAATTGGAGATACCAAATCGGCGAGACTCCGCTGACGTAGAGTGGATGGAAGAAGATCATTCGGGCAAGAGAGCCTCATTTGACGAAGAATGCAAAGGTCTGCGTCGGAAGACTCGATCGGCGTGAAGCGGCGCAGGATAGAAAAAAGCAATGGCAAATGGCAGCTTACCCTCGCTGCCACCCCTAGCCACGCCACTTCGAAAGCCTTTACGGGCTACTGATGCTACTGAGCCAGCTTGGTAAGCATAAAGTATCTATTCCCCACGGCTTTACCCTCGTGAGGGTATCATATCCATTTTATTTATGTCTATGGTAAAAATTGTCTTTTTTCTCAAATGTTTTTAAATACCGCTAATTCACATAATATTTTTTTGGGTGTTCATAAAAGATAAATGCAGGTGATGAGTAACGTGGGAAAGGTCTTAATATTTTGGTAATTTTTCCATCACTAAATTACCCTCATGTGGAATGCTGATATCGACTATCATTATCACGCGTTGATCGGTCGTTTGTTGCCTATTTTTTAAATATCGCCTATTTCCTATGACCAGAATCATTACGTTATTATCACGTCGCGTCGGAGCTTAGAATTCTGATTATAGAAAAAAATCGATCTTTTAAACAGCTCGCAATTCGCAGTCAATGGCTAGCTTGTAGTCGAATAAAAAGAATGTTTTTTGAATAAATACTCTTTTCTTCTCCAACTAATTTGTGCTAGGAGTACTTTGACTATGCTAGAAACCGTAACTCATTCATCAACAACATCTGTATAAAGTTTCAATTCAATCAGATGTGAAATTTGAACAATGCAAGATGCGCAAACGCACAGTTAACGCAAGATCAAACAAACATGAGATTATGTAACGCTGTAGCACTGAGATGAGTTGACAGATTAGTTTAATGGTTTTGTAATCGTTTGTTTACTCGTCTGTTACGATCAAGCAGAAGGCCAAATGGAGTTTATAGCTTTTAGCTACTGTCAACCGTACCCGTATCGTAGCCGTAGGACGAATTTTTAAAAGAGCGAAAATGGACCCCGGACAAAAAAATATCGCTTACAAGAAATAGTTTCTCTGTGGCACGGACGTTTCACGCAGACGTTTTGTCCTGTCCCCTAATGTGCGCGCTACATATTATACCACCAAGAGACGCGGGCTATTTGTCAGCAAGACCCAAATTTTTCATACGTTGTTTCATATTTTGACTTTTTGATATCATTTACGAATTAAAATGGGTCTTAAGATCTTCTATTAGAGTTCATTAGCCACAAACGAATTAAGTAAATTGACAGATTTCCAGTGTGTGTTGTAGACGAAAACAGTTTTACCTTAGTTGAGTAAGTAGATGCATCGAAGGAACTCGATATCGTACACGAATTTCTATTTTAGAAAACTATATAAACTCGGGCTATGGGTGGCTCTAATACCAGTAGGTACACAAATTACTGTTTACTTTAGTGGATAAAGAGGATCAGATTGCAATAAGTATTTCCGGTCACTGGTGTTAGGATGACCTTCACGGTGTAAGCACATTTAGGTATGGCATGAGGCATCACACAAGTATTGTAATTTGTATGGTACCTACCTATCTAATCCTTATTTTAAGGACGTCAAGGTACGTGATATAAAGCTGCCATTTTGAAATAATACTGCTTGCAATGGCATTAGATGCCAACGCTTAAAGCAAAACCTAAGCAACATTTCTGGAAATGACAGTTTGATGTCACCTAGGTACCTTGACGTTGCTAAATAAATAGGGATTATAATTCTAAAACACGAAAGTCAACAATAATGAAACAATATTATTTGTTGGCAGCATGGCCCTGATCAAATAAATGTGAAGTGTAGAGCAGTGATACCCTAGTAGTTTAGACACCCGAACTCCTATTCGGGTGGTCGGGGGTTCGATCCCCTGGCACGCAGTTTTAACTTTTCAGAGTTTATGTGCGAAATTAAATATCACTGGCTTCTCATTCCTAAGCTTTCAGTTTCCTATATTTTGTGCCAGTGAATACTAACTTTGCTCTACCCAATTTCTGGTCCAGGTTACACTAAGCAGGTAATCTATGTTTTGCAAAAATATATATATCATACTATACTTACTTATAATATAAATATATAATGTTATAAATGCGAAAGTGTATTTGTTTATTAGTTTGTTAGTTTGTCCTTCAGTCACGTCCCAACAGAGCAACGGTTCAATGCAATTTTTGGCATGTGTATAGTTGAGGACCTGTAGAGAGACATATAGGCTACTTTTTAACCCGGAAAATTAGGGAATTCCCATGGCCACGCGGACGAAGTCGCGGGCATCAGCCAGTTCAATTATAGAACAATATTCACCTTACTAGATAGCAGCCCAGCTGTGGGCGTCTTGTCATTGGGGTCTGACTCGGGGATCTTCTCGTTGGGGTTCTCCAGGTGGATGCCGGGCCAGCCCACCCAGATGCCGCTGCCCCGGATCACCACCGGCGCCACTGCAGTCACCAGGCCGCCGGCGCTGGAGCAAAATTAAACTCATCAAAATCTGAGGCCCAATTGTTGAATGTTGTCTAAGCAAATCGTAATCAATTGACAGCTTAAGAGGCCGGCGAACGCCGCTCGCAACTTCTATTCGAACCGTAAATATAAATTTGCCGGTATATTGCTCTCTATTTGGCTGATGACACATGATCGCTTGCAAGCGCGATAGCAATATGAGCGTACTTATACATTTGGTCTTGTTCCGTGAATACCAAAAATGATGAATGAAAAATTATTGTGTTTTTAACTACGGGTTGTTATTCTGTAACTTGACAATATATGCTATGTTCCTGATCAATTAGTACCTGAGATATCGTTGGTAACGACAAACGACAAACGATTACAATTACCTACGATTTCCTTACACAATTGGGGGGCAGTTCAGCTAATGTAGTTGACGACGATGCCCGTGATTTTGGTTTTTGAAAAATTTCGTTGGGACTTCTTGATTTCATAATGCAAATATTATGTCATTATAATTATGTCCTTGCCGAGGATTTAGCCTATCTCTGTACCAAATTTCGTTAAAAAAGGTGTAACGAAGTAGGCAGACACAGTGCAACCAGACGGAAAGACAAGCAAAAAAATAAAATTAAAAATGCACATCTGAAATGCTTCTTGTCTGAAAATATTTTTAATTAAATATGTCATAAAATATCTTAAGGTGCCAGTGGAGGGTGAATTGCCCATACAAACGTAATACCAAAATTATTTGTAATTCGAGAATATTTCCACCATATTATGCGATTATTAAGATTTAACTTGTATTTATCTAGGTCCCTGGATACCTAATTATTCTTTCAAAGTACTTTCCCAAAATAAAATGTAAGCGCATTGCGTTTTGCATGTTTTTACGACATAAGTGACATGTTTTCTCCTTATTTGTTTCATATTAAAACCAACGATATCTTACTTACTAATTGATCAGGAACATAGCCTATATTGTCAAGTTACAGAATAACAACACGAAGTTAAAAACACAATAATTTTTCATTCATCATTTTTGGTATTCACTGAACAAGACTAAATTTTAACAATTTCTGTATGCTCATATTGCTATTGCGCTTGCACGCGATCATATTGTGTCATCAGCCAAATAGAGATAGCAATATACCGGCAAATTTATAATTTATATTTGCGGGTTGAATAGAAATTGCGAGCAGTGATCGCCGGCCTCTTAACGATACAGATTATTCATCACGAACCAAAGAGGACTTCACGAAAGCGATATCACCGGGACACTGCCCATTTGACGGAGAAAAACGTATCCAGCGCACTCCATTCGTACGAATAGTATTCACACGTTATATCTACGTAGGTATTTAAACTAATTCGCATCCAAAGTGGAATGGAACCCACAAAAGCCAAAACAACCGCTAAGTAAGTAAATAATGTTATGAAAATGTTCAAGTCAAACGAGGGCGGTAAATTTCCACAGCCCAGGTGGAAACAATAATATCATTAACAGGCTTAGGTACTCAAAGCGAACCCGCAACCGTTTGGATGATGGCTCTTTGGAGAGGCTTGGTCATTGCTCGTAAATGCGATTTCTTAGGGGCTATCAAAAAATGAAAGCGAGTATCAAATATGCGGTATATAAACGGTCGTATCTTTTGATTGCGTTGACTTAGCAGGAAGCTTTTTTACAGCTTCAAGGGACCGTAGACCTAAGTATTTGATATTCATTTCAACTTGATACCTCCACGCGTTTCCGACATAAATGTTCCTTTTTTCCTCATATGTTACGAACCCTAAAAATAACATTATTTCATCGCAAACCTTCAATGATAAAAAATATGTAAATGTCTGCAGTGGCTTTTATTTCTAAGCCACTGAGTTAGAGAATAGGGGTCAGGCAAAATCGTACGTGACAAAAAAGCGACTCTCAAACTTTGGGACTCTCCCTCTAGTTCACGCAGAGAAACATAGTATCTAGGTAGGTAGTAGGTACCTGTATGTGATTATTATTTTAGTTAGTTTTGAGTAGTTCGAACAATTATATGTACCTAAGCCTCAGCGGTTAAGCGGGAAAAGAGAGCAAGCCGCAGATTCTCACAATATAATATGAAGAACTTTATGTGCACCGATTCGCTCTGCAGCAGGGCGACCGCGTATCTTTTGCATCAATCATTGTTACATCGCAATCACCTCTGATTGGATAACACTCTTCCACTATTGGAAAAAATCCATTGACGCAGCAAGAATACCATAAATTCAGCCAATCACAACAATAAGTAGCAATGATTGATGCAGAAGTTACGCGGTCGCCCTGCTGACTCCTTCAGTGCTGTAGTAGTACCGGGCGGTGTAATTGCTATTAAGTTGTTCTAGGCACAGGTAGGAATTGTTGTATCGTATCTAGGTAAATATTGATTTTGTCCCTGACCTTCCTATACGTTGCTAAGTGTGTGTACCTACACCAAAACCTGAGTACCTCTTCTACTATTTAACACACACACTTTCAAGGCTTGCTTACCCTGTTAGCCAATGACGATAACACAGTCGATGTCATAAGAACTTGTGAATTTATAATTTTGGCATAAACATTGATGTAGAATTTTTAGTACATAATAATATTAATGCGTTTATTTTTATGAACATCTATGAAATAAATTGAAAGCCATCTGGAGCGCTTCGAATCCATACTAATATTATAAATGCGAAAGTGTGTCTGTCTGTCTGTCTGCCTGCAACGCTTTCACGGCACATCTGCTCAACCAATTTTGATGAAATTTGGTACATAGGTAGATTATATTCCGGGGAAGGACATAGGCTACTTTCATCCGGGAAAATTTAAAAGAGAAGAAAAATCATCAATACAGGCGGACCAAGTCTCGAGCATCAACTAGTATTAAAGTAATATGCTTTACGCGAAGGCAGTAAGTCTCCTGAGCCTTGACCCTTGAAAAGCTCGAAATCCAAAAAATATACAATTATTCATCGTAAGCTTCCATTTTTGCAATTTTCTTTCGGGACCTAGGAGTTTTTGTGTAGTACATCCAGTTTATTCCAATATCGGGGATAGTCCTGATATTAATTTAATCTAAAATTAATTTTATTTTTTAAAACGATAAATTATTGCCTTTTTTTGTTGTTTAGTTGTCTTCTTGTAAATGTAATGGTATTGAAGTTAGGTACACGAACCTAACACCGGCATTATAAATAATTTATTAAGTAGGTATAACTAGTTAGGTATGTACTAGATAGGTACCTAATTCAAGCGGCTTTAGTATTCTAGCATACGAGCTATATAAAAATTATATAGTTACACTTTGTTTAGGTGACGTCACACAAATACAATACAAAATTACAAACATTACCTTGATTCAAGATCAAGGTTAATTGTTTATCTAGCAACAATAACTATCGATCTTATCGATTATTGCCTGTTGTCATTGGAAATTATGTTTGGAAAAATTGATTCAACAAAAAATTCCTTCGTTGTTATTGATTATACGATTTTATCTATGTAAATAAAAATGAATCACTGAAATGTATGTTACCGCATAATGTCTGCACCTAATTGGATAATTCTAATTTAGAAAAAATCTAATTTTGTTCGTTATTGCCAGGACAAGGTTTGCATTTAAAAAAAAAAAAATCTAACAGTTTTTTCAAATCTCATAATATGAAAGTGAGTAAATGAATGAGACAGAAGACTGTGAAAGATCTTCAATAAAATATTGACAAACGGGAACTCTTGAACGGAAAAATTGATTTTCGGGATAAAAAGTATGTTCTTCATCGGGATACAAGTAAAACCTACGTCTATACCAAATTTCGTCAAAATCGTTTGAAAAGATGGGCCGGGAAAGCGTAGCAGACAAACAGGTAGACACACTTTCGCATTTATAATATTAGTATGGAGTATGGATCCTGTTTTAAGGCAATGAAAAATAACAAAATATGTTACTTTACTTATATTATAAATGCGAAAGTTTGGATGGATGGATGTATGGATGTTTGTTACTCAATCACGCCCCAACGGCTGAACGGATCTGGCTGAAATTTGGCACAGCTATAGGTTATAGTCTGGAATAGCACATGGGCTACTTTTATCCCGGAAAATTAAAGAGTTCCCGCGGGAACCAAAAAACCTCAATCTACGTGGACGAAGTCGCGGGCATCAGCTAGTATGTTATAAAATCGTATCTTTTCTATGTTCAATAAAAACAAATCAGACTATTTATTTCTTCTGCAACGTTACACGCAAATTTATGCTAACAGCTGGAATAATGGTAAACAGTCGTATGAAGTGTTAAATCTACGTATAGTTATGGTGCGTATAGTTTAAGGATTTCACGAATGTTCCCGAAACAGTTAGCTGTAGGTACTTAGACCGGCAAAAACATTCTGTGAGATTTTGTGAGAAAAATACCTACTATTTATGATAATATTAGTAATTTCTCTAAATGTTTAACGATTCATAACTATTTAGCGCTATATATTTTGGATACATTTTTGTATACTTCCGTTTATTTGCTTGTTTGTTAATACGGCGTACCTATATGAAAAAAAATACTTGTGTTTGTCAGATCAATGCAAAACAATCGGTTTACATTTTTAGAGCAGGATAAAAAAGGGATTTGTAGGTCAAAGAATGACAGGAGTAGTCAGTCGGTCACCGGTAAATAATAATACGCTAGGATGATTATTACTTCACTTTGAAGAAACACTCAAAACGGTACGTAGGATAAAAATTAACCTTACCTGGCTTTTCTCTCTAATTCTCCGGTGGTCTCATTTCTCTTCAAAATAAAGGGCAGTCTGTTCGATACAACAATCATACTCCCCTTGCAATTGCACGTAGCTCGACTGACAGTCACAGTGACACTGTTTTGCATAACACTCATGTTGGTAAACCGTTCACGTTCCGTTTCACGACGAATCCCAGTAAAAGAACCGCGCGTGCGCGTTGGAAAACGGAGGGGTTTTTAAAATATCGGAGCCACTTTATCAGATTTATTTTGTGTCATCGCAGGCGAGGTTGTGTGGACTAATATGATTTGATCTCGTCCGCGTAAATGATTAACATCGGCGGAGAACGAATATGGACTGTTTCTTTTGTGTACGCCAGTTGCCTTTATAGACTCACACGACGCAGAAGGGTGAAGTCCTCTTTGCATCTGACAGAGTCGGAGGTCCGAGAAGGCGTCGTGTAGGGGTTATCAGAGGAGTGACCCGTCGAGGGCTGTCTCATCGTTACGCGAATAGCAATTTTTTGTGCGTTTACTAATATCTTTGGGTGCTCAGCAGCTCAGTGAACTATCGCTATTATTGGCCATGAAGGCCGCTTAGTTGATTACTATGTCAATTTCTTTATCCTAATAAAATAGGTCGCGAGATCAGCCAAACAGTTTCGTTACTATTGTTAAAAATTGCTTGAATGATCTTTTTGATTCATAAAAATGGTAAATAATGAATCATTGTACATACCTGAATAACTACCAGGTAAATTTCAAAATCATAGGTTACCAATATCTAAATTGTCAATAAAGAGGACCCAATTAATATTGCATCAGATATTGAAAGTACAAACTGCGTTGGATCCCGTAATTTCTGTAATATTATCATATTATGTTTTAGGATGTGTGCTTGATTCTACAATTTGTCTCAAATTTATAATTGTAGGAGTAAAAAATAAAAGATTATTATTATTTACTAATAACCTACTACAAAAAATCTATAACATTATAACACATAATAAATATACACCGTCCAAATGTTCGTTCATGGGCATGGTACCCAAGGCACTGGCGGTATTGCCTCTCTGAATTGCCAAGCTAAGCCATTGGGCTAATTAGGCGCCAGTTCTTGGGTCACCAGTAGCATGGAACAACCTCTGGGAAACAACATTGATAAAGTTTCTTGTCCGATGACCATGTTTGTGGCAAATATAAATGGAGTAAAACCGACAATGACAACCTATAGCGACTTTATTAAGTATCTACTATTTTTAGAAGTCCAGTTCTTGAAAACTAACAACAGGATAATATGATACTGATATCTACATTACAATGAATATTAATTGGAACTTTAATTGTGTTACAGATTACATTTAATGATTTATGTTGCATCCTGATTCCCTTTGTTCACACATTAAATTAAATCGGACGAAAATACAATAAAGTAATAATTATGATTGAGTTAATTATTAAGACGCGTGTTCAGATAACGTGAATAAATACAAAATGGCGTTTCCGTTATAAAACAAATGATATGATTTAAATCGATGTGGAAACAATTATTTTTCTATTTAGTCGTTGTTGTCATCTCGTAATGGGATTTAAGGGTGTTACTAATTCGGAAAACCTATTAAAACTATTCGTTGTACCGAATCTTCATTTAGAACCTTTCCCGCTGCCAAGGATCACTGGTAAAGATACGTGCTTCCTCGTCCACTATGTTTCTGTTTTTATACGTACCTATTCTTTAACTTTTGGTACAAAATAAATTAAAAAACAAAAACTTAATCTACATGTGGTAGTAGACCCCGTTCCGAATGATGATGGATAGCACTTTAGATGCAAATAAACAATAGGTAATAGAAAGATTTGACCATTTAACATACTATTTTAGAAGAATAAAATATAACTTTAATTTTCGGTGCAATCTTTCCTAATCCATCGAGACAAAGTGAAAGACAAAAACTTAAAATTGTTTTTAACTTGCTTGTAATGTAAAAGTTTTTTCAAACACAACTACCAAAAACTGTTATTTATTTGAACTAAATTGTATGAGGGCAGAGGCAGAGAGTATAAAATGTGCATAAAAATAAGTATGTAGGTGACTACACACAAATATTTTTTATACTTTACCTATAATCTTCTATTGGAATAACTGGTCTGTGATACTTACAATAATAATGGTAGACTTGTAATATAATATGATGCACGCGGATGTGTGGAGTGCGAACGCGGCATGCCAGATCGTAGAAAGCATGATGCAGGCTATGCCTGATAATTCATCAGTGTGGTTTTCATTACTCCACCGAGTAATAATAAAAACCGATTTTGATTATTTTTAAATTCTTTGGGAGTTGGAAACTCTTTGATTTCCGAAATAAAAATGTACCTATACTTACCATATAAGTTCGGATTGCAAACTGTCTCTGTGTAAAATTAACAGACAGAACGGCACACTTTGGCATTTCTAAAATCAGTACAATTTTATGGATTTAAAAAAAATATATATTTGGCACTCAAAAAAGGACGGGGTCTCAATTTTTCAAAAATATTATGGTCAACCTATTTTGAAACCGAAAAGTTGATGCAGTTTATAATATTTTTTATATATTATGACCAAATGGGTTCAATGACCTTTGTTTCTCTAATGATATAATATAATCGCCGTTATCTATATAAATAAAAATCAATTTCAAAATATATGTAGGTACCTACCTAATAGCATCACTTCAGAACGGCTCACTTCATTTGGAATTTTTTGTGTGTGTTTGAGTGGGTCCTGAGATGGCTTATATTCACAATTGGACCCAGTAGGTGGCGCTGTAGTCGGGTTCTAGATTCAGGGCAGGAGAAAGTCTGCTGGGCTCACTAGTTATTGATAAATTTAAGATCTGCTGGAATCAAAAAACCTTATATAGGTACCTACCTAGTACCTGCCACACGGAAGAAGTCACGGGCATCATCTAGTAATTACATACATTGTACGTATAACAAATAACAATGACTGCACTGTAAACAAAGATTTTAAATTGTTCCACTGCTTCGCATGCATGCAGTTGCGAAAATGAACTAGGTAGGTACCGGCAATTTGTATAATGACGGAATACGCTAAACATGTCTTGAGGGTATAGCGTCAAGACCATGGAGTTCTAAATGAAGTGATAGAGATGGCATCTCCTGTAGCCATATTATTAAAAAAAACAGCCATAATAATATACGAGTATGCGGTATGATGCGTATTAGGCCACGCGCAATGTACCCATTTGCCCGTCACACTCACAATATGCAAACATCATTTTATACCTATGTTCATGTTGGTCCAGATAAAGCTTTTAAAAATTTATAATTTTTTTTTCTGTTTAAAACGTTTTCAACGATACCTCAAGGTAATAAAGGATACAAAAGGTAGGTAGGTACCTGTAGTAAAAAAAATACTTCTCAATATAAGGATTTTTATAACTTTTTATATTATCATTTCTGGCTTTAGGCAAAGAGCATAAAGAACCAGGGACCAGGAACCCCTGGTTCTTTATGCTCTTTGCTTTAGGCCATCGATTTACTTACAGATTATATTTTGTGAATTTGAATCAAGTAACTATACCTACCTACTTATTTATTAATTCGAAAGTTATAATGTTCTGAGAGACGGATGGACAGACGGACATGCCCATCAACCCAAGTATACTCAGAGACCTTCGCTTTAATAAGTATTTCAGTATTTGGGATTTACTATTAAAATGAGGATTTGTCAAAGTTTGGATGTCCCCCAGACCCGAGGGCTAGGGCGGAGCACGATACTTCCCCCGCTCTTGTTAAACTAGCTGATGCCCGCGACTTCGTCCGCGTGGATTGTCGATTTTTGGTTCCCACGGGAACTCTTCAATTTTCCGGGATAAAAAGTAGCCTATGTTATTCCAGACTATAATCTATCTCTGTGACTTAGCTGTTCTGACGTGATTGAGTAACAAACATCCATCCATCCATCCAAACTTTCGCATTTACTCGTATAATAGTAGTATAGATTACCTACTGTAGTAAGATTCTAAGTAGGTAAGATACAATAAGATAAAAGTTCCACTGTTTTGCAAATAGGTATGCATTACGCATGCAGTTGCGACAATAACAAACTCCCGGCAATTTTCACATAATTTCCACGCGGCCCGCCGGGCGCGAGCATGAGTTTAGCGCGTGGCGTACGTATGGTGCGCACGCGCCGGGCGCATGGCAAACTAAGGCGCAACGCACACCTGCAGAGTGAGTGGAGCTGAGGGCAGCAACAAGCTTATAGCCGTGATATGTTAAGACTTTGGCTTCTTCTAAGGGGGTTCCGGAAGCTCGAATCCCATGCACGTTTAACTTTACGAAATTATGGGCGCTTCAGTAATTATTGTTAAAACAAACTTTAAGCAATTTATCATCGTGAGGAAAACTACATGCCTTAAAGTTCTCTATTTAAGTAATATTCTTCCATAAATATATAAATAGTGACAAGTAATAAAATTAAAAATTTTAAAAAACCCACGACGAACTGCATAGCTCCATTATGTCCTTTATAACTTTGAAACAACAATTAGAATGTATAGCAAAAGTATATTTAACATAATATCTAAAACTCAGAACTGCATCTTTGACGGCTCAGTAGTTTTTGACCAGCGAGTCATGCCTGATAGTCCGCCATGATATTCTCAAATATGTGTGAAACTTGTCAATCAACGCTTTATTTTGTGAAGAGACCCGTACCAGTAGTGGACTGGCCGTTTAAAATCACTCCATTCCTCCAAGTTTTGTTTTCGGTGTACCAAATAAGTATTTCAAACGTATGTCAAAGTAAATTAAGCTGAATTTAAGTTGGTATTAAAAGCACACTGCACCTCAGCTCCACTACACTCCCCTTCACTCAGTTGGTATGTGCCACACGAGTATATATCCGTAGTATGTGCACAGCCTTAGTCAGTATCGCACATGACCTAGACGCGTTGCATGCGTATGAATGAAGTTATGGCACAGGCTAGATAATACCTACTGTAGACCACGTGTAGACTGTTACTAGGTGATTCATGAAATTGCCTAGTCTAGAATCATGTTAATAGGCCATTTCAGGCTGTTATAAATGTATGCTAAACTACAAGTAGGTACCTAGTATTCTAAAAAAGATGTTAAGGCTAGCGGGGCCTTTTTTCCCAACTGCCCCGTTAGCGGGGCAGACCAAGTCCTCTTTTGATATAGTGACGAGTCAAAGCTTTTGATACCTAGCCCTGCGTAATGCGGGTACTCGCACTTGACCACTTATATTATTACTAGCTGATGCCCGCGACTTCATCTGCGTGGAATCAGTTTTTTTAATTCCCACGGGAACTCCTTAATTTTGCGGGATAGAAAGTAGCGTCACTCTCCAGGTCCTCAACTATTATACCCATGCAAAAAATCACGTCAATCCGTTGCTCTGTTGCAGCGTGATTGAAGGACACACAAACAAACCAACAAACAAATACACTTTCGCATTTATATTATAATATTAGTATAAGAAAAAGACAACAGCTTCACGTGTAAAAAGAATATCACGTGACATTCAAAATGATCATTCTTAAAAATAACAATTTCATAGGTCAGTGAAATGATCATTGATCAGTGCGATACACGCCATTTACACGTATGTTTATTGTTTGTTACACAGGGACCATACTTGGACCATAATAATATTATTGTGGAGTATTTAATATGTATAATTACGTAGTAAGTAGGTACTTATTGGGTTTTTGACTAGAAATTTTTAGTACTAGTACTAGCCCGGAATTAGGAAGTTGGCGATGTTTCACCCTCCCGGAGAGCACGTTAAAAGCCGTCGCGTCTAGAGTTTCCCTAGATCCGAAAATAAGTTTTCCTGTAAAAATCCCTGCTTTATCAATAAATTTCCTGACATTTCCGCAGCAAAGTATCTTATTTTAAAAACTCGCGGGTAAGCTTGAATATGCGTGTGAGATCAAGTGAAGAGTTTCATAAAATTGTTATGGAAACCAGCAGTTGCTGAAAGCTACTCGTATATCCAGCAATGAAAAGTACGAGGTTCAGATGAATAATTAATAAAAATATTGTTTGCTAATTATTCGATTTTATTCTGTAGACAATTTCCAATTTTCCCTGTTTCCCTGAGAGACAGCTGAACTTCCGGACATTTCAGGAAAATTCCTGTCATCTGGTAACCCTAGTCGCGTCGGTCTCGGTTATTAGGTATCACTAATATAATAAAACCGCATTGAAGCATCGTGGTGAATCTAAGCTCTAATTCCCTTTCTCCTATGAGAGTGCAGGAGGCCTGTGCTCAGCAGTGGGACGTTAATGGGCTGTAGTGGTGGTGGTGGTGGATGTATTACCAAAAAATATTACAAATGAGATAGTGCGTTTGTTTGGTACCCGATTACGGCAATTCCTTTTGCCGTAATCGGGGTGCCGTAAATGGCGTGGGTTATGATTTTAGAAGTCTATATATCTATTTGTATTTTATGTACCTACCTAGGTCTATGTTTCGCCGTAGAGCCTTATAAATATACAAATATTATACTCTTCTACAACAAAATTCCACAATCAATTTTAATACTTGCCTTTACAAAAGTTTAAGAAATTCATTAATTAAAAAGAGTCAATTTGGGAATTTATATTTCTGAATTTTCAATGGTCTGGTCTGTGGGAGGCTTCCGCCGTGGTAAGAATTCGTTAGTGACCACTGCCAAAAAATGCATGTACGAGTATTATACATAATTATTATATTACAAGTAAGTATATCCACTACAACCTATTAACGTCCCACTCTGCTGGGCACAGGCCTCCACTCTGAGAGAGGGTCTCTCCTAATGAGAGTGGAGGCCTGAATAACCGAGACCGAGACACTGGGGTGAAACACCGCCAACTTCTAAACTCCGGGCAAGTACTGAGAATTCTAGTCAGAAAAACCCCATTTAACTATTTTATTTATGGCCCAACCCGGGACCCGAACCCGGGTTCTCGTCGGCCGCAGTCCAACATGCTAACCACTAGACCAACAAGGCAATTTATAACAAACAATAAGTAAATATACTCGTATGTCACCGTAAGATTGTAAAAACCGTTAGATTATAATTTATCTAGCGATATTGTAAAATGTCGACAGATTGTGAACCGTTCAATGTTCTGAATGTAAATTTTTGAAATATTCATTGTATTTACGTTTTATTGTTTCTTTCCTGTAGGTTAGGTTAGGGTTCGACGTAAATAATCAAGTAGGTTAAGTTTATATTAGGTTTTATCAGGTTAATATACCCAACAGATTACAATCTACTGAAAAATAATGCGTTAAATTGTAATCTGTCGACAGTTTACAAAATCGCTAGTTAGATAGATAGATAGATAAATTCTTTATTGCCACACATAACATAGAGAAAACTTAATTATAAACAAAAAGCAGAAAATAATGCGTGCGCAAGGACGGTCTTATCACTAAAAGTGATATCCTCCATCCAACAACCCGTTTCTTAAGGAACTTTAAAAAGGAGCGTTAGAACTTAGAACCGTTAGATTACAATCTAACGGTTTTTACAATCTTACGGTGACATATATAACAAACTTTAATTTGTGGGCTCGACGTGGAGTGCAACGTGACCGACTGATAACTTATTTGTTAAGTATACCTATTGTTTATCAAGTTTGCGTATACCTACCTACTAGCCTTCTTTGATATCGCGCGTAGCAGGGTATAGGTAAAGATGTATTTATCAGTTACTTATCTGTTTTGTTTGGCTGTTTGTCTTGACCACCGACCTCAATGCAAACATCTCTTTGCGTCGTATTCCTCATTACTGAGGGTCGTGACTCGTGACTCGTGACCCCTTTCCATTAATCACATAATAAGGGATAATAATGATGCGGTGGGTTCCCACGTCCTTTCGCATCAAAGGAACCATAATAATGGCGCAAAAGCTCGTAAGCTCTAGCTCGTCCTTATTTTTGTTTTAACTGCCCTCAGATTCCATGATACTTAATTAAAATATTATAAATGTGAAAGTGTGTCTGTCTGTACGTCTGTTACCTTTTCACACAAAATTTCATACAAAGAAAGCTTGCGTACGGACTTGAAATCAGCTCCCCGATTGTGTAAGGAATCGTTTGTCAAACTGATAATTCGATCCTGTTTAAGGAGTTCATAGATGTTTCCATGTCAAAAATCATGTAATGAACTCCTTAAACAGTTACACGTTTCAAGCTGTCAAATAATTACGATTTGCTCAGAAAGCTCAGTCACTCATAAGTCTATGGAAACCGAGAGAGCTATGCTCAGAGTAATTTCAAATGATCTACCAATGAACCAAAAGAAAGTTTACGTTCTTGAATCAGTTTTTTAAATAATTACAAAATATGTGCACTGTGCAGGTGTGTTTGTTTGGTGTATCTATCAATCACGTTGCAACGGATCGACATGATTTTTGCATGGATATTATATAGTTGTCAAGGACCGAGGTTCAATTGTCTAAGCGAATCGTCATCATTTGTCAGCTTAAAACGTCTTACTTGAACTGTTTGAGTTCAAACGTGCATTTTGCCGGGCATCTATGAACTCTTTAAACAGGTCGAATTATCCGTTCGAAAAACGATTACAATTTCGATTTTCTTACACAATCGCACCTCTGGAGAGTGACAAGCTACTTTTTGTCCCGGAAAAATAAGGAGTTCCCGCGGGAATTAAAAAATAGTCAATTTATATTGTTAGCTTGCATCCTCCTCAAACGTGTACCTACGTGTTTTGCAGTGATCACTAAACAATCAGTAGTCGCTTAACAAGTAGGTAGTCCAATTTGAGGCAAATGTAACTCCAAGTTCCACTACATCCCACTGCTGTGCACAGGCCTCCCACTCTCATAGGACTAGGCGAGAGGGGATTAGGCTTTAACGACTATTATCATGTAAGTGATAATAAATAATCGGGACCCACGTGCTCTCCGAGGCACGGGGGTGAAACACTGCCAACCTCCTAACTCCTGGTTAGTACTCAGAATTCAGAAAACCCAATGTATAATTAGGGCCCGACCCGGGACTCGAACCCGGGACCTCTTTGGCTGCAGTCGCACATGCTAACCACTAGACCAACGAGGCATTTTCCTACCTATTTCTTATTATTTAAGTGAGTGACCTTTCACTTTCTTATAAATGAACGTACCTAAGCCGAAAATACTGTTGTCTGAAGCATTTTCCTAGAACCAAGTACATATTTTTATTAGCTGCGCTTACTGTCGTGACGTAAATCGTTTAAGGCCCGTTATACGGATATCATACTATTCCAGGTACCCTATAAAGAAATAGGAATCACAGCTGTGGGGATATCATGGTATTAAATTAAAGGTCATGTATTCATATCTCATTTGACCATATAAAAATGCACACTCCCATAGAAATTTTCTGCATAAATACGTATTTACCAACGCAAGAATCGCTTAAAATGACGAATAATGAATTTTGTTTAGGAACCCTCATTTATGTATCCGCTGCATATTTTAATTTGTAATTTGTACAAAAATGATGGCATATATAGTCCTCTATCTAAAGGATATCACATTGTGCTTCCAAATACATTAGGTAGTCATTTATGCCTCCCACCATAATTTTGCATACATTTTTCTAACGAAAATATCCAAGAATTTGATTTTACACCTCAGTTTGCGCTGAAACGCGCTCGTGAACGGACGGGTGTACCACTTTTTGTCAAGATTTTTTTTTTGCCTAAAACAGAGTGTACCTAAGCAAGAAAGCTACCGATAACGTAGGTAGTAAGTACTAATACAATCCAATACAAAAACAAACGTTTTTCCGTGTTTTTTGTGGTATGCTTATACTATTTTGCAATTGCCGTGTTGCATACTGCGGATGGAAAAAATTGATATTTTTATTCCGAAATAAAAGTAATTAGGTACAACACCAAAATTTATTTGGAAAAGATATAATATAGGTACAATTTAACTACTATTTTTGACTGACTTCAAAAAGTAGGAGATCCTGAATTCGACGAGTTTTTCTTTTCAAAGCAAGTAGGTACTTAGGTATAGGTACCGATTTTTACGAGATTTCTAAACCGACATTCTAGGTAATTAGTAGCTACTTGGTAAGACAAATCCAATGAGCCAAAACACGAAGTAGTTAAGATGAGTATTTGAAGAGTTCCTGTGACCACGTCTCCCGATTCCATCATTATACCCTGGACGCCAACTACATTTTTTTTTATCCACTACAAGTTAGCCCTTAACTGCGATCTCACCTGATGGTAAGTGATGATGCAGTCTAAGATGGTAGCGGGCTAACCTGTTAGGGGCATGGCAGTTAATTAAACCTATTATATACCCCTATTCGGTTTCTACACGGCATCGTACCGGAACGCTAAATCGCTTGGCGGCACGTCTTTGCGGGTAGGGTGGTAACTAGCCACGGCCGAAGCCTCCCACCAGACCAGACCAGGGAAAATTCAGAAATTATAAATTCCCGAACTGACCCTGCCGGGGATCGAACCCAGGACCTCCGCACGTTAAGACAACAGCACTCAACACTGCGCCACGGAGGTCGTCAAAATCCTAAGTCCTAGGTCTTTAGTGCCTAGTACCTACGATAAGGCAAATCCAATGAGCTCAAACACGAAGGAGATACGATGAGTATTTGAGGAGTTCCTTGCTCCATCATGAGTTCACCCGTGAAGTTGTACATGTATACTATCAGCTAAGTCGGTTGAACTCTTCAAGTTCGACTCTTCAAAAAATCCTTTCACATTCATTATAATTATTATTAGTAAGACTAGCTGATGCCGGCGACTTCGTCCGCGTGGTTTTAGTTTTTTTGATTCCCGCTCCTTCCAGGAACTCCTTAATTTTTCGGGATAAAAAGTAGCCTATGTCACTTTCAAGGTCCTCAACTATACCCATACCAAAAATCACGTCGATCCCTTGCTTCGTTGCGGCGTGATTGAAAGACAAACCAACAAATCAACGAACCAAAAAACAAAAACACTCGCATTTATTATATTAGTATGATTACGTTACAAGGTAGATACACAGAGTACGTACAGAGGGGAAGCTTCATACAAACGGCTCGCGGCGACTTCACCCATACATAGCGCAACGATGTGTGCGTGAGCTCTCACCGACACATTCTCCGACACGCCGTCCGGGTCAGTCCGGGTTCGAACGTAAGGGCTGACGCATAGCTGACGGTCGTGCGTTTAATTAAAACAAATACTTACTTACTTACTATTTAGATATTTATTTATGTAAATAGTGTTGTTTCAACAAAAATGCCGAATAGGTACTTGCACAGTTTGCTTGAAAAGTTCCAAAGACAATAAGGATGTTTCCTATTTTTCATACCCGAGAGATAAAAAGAAGTAAGTAGAATACCCGAAGTACCCGAAGACTCCCTGGGGTTACAAAACAGGAAACTGGTACCTTAAAAATCAGCGCCATTTTGAATGTCTTTGTCAATTGACCGATTTCGTTCAAAATCGATATTTAGGACTCCCTGGGGTTACAAAACAGGAAACTGGTACCAAAATTTTAAAAAATCAGCGCCATTTTGAAATTCTTTGTTAATTGACCGATTTCGTTCAAAATCGATATCTGAGAATCCCTGGTATTATAAAACAGGAAACTGGTACCAAAGTTTTAAAAAATCAGCGCCATTTTGAAATTCTTTGTTAATTGACCGATTTCGTTCAAAATCGATATTTAGGACTACCTGGGGTTACAAAACAGGAAACTGGTACCAAAATTTTAAAAAATCAGCGCCATTGTGAAATTCTTTGTTAATTAACCGATTTCGGTCAAAATCGATATTTAGGACTCCCTGGGGTTACAAAACAGGAAACTGGTACCACAATTTTAAAAAATCAGCGCCATTTTGAAATTCTTTGTTAATTGACCGATTTCGTTCAAAATCGATATCTGAGAATCCCTGGTATTATAAAACAGGAAACTGGTACCAAAATTTAAAAAAATCTACGCCATTTTGAAATTCTCTGTTAATTGACCGATTTCGTTCAAATCAGGAAACTGGTACTAAAGTTTAAAAAATGCTTGGAACGACACAGTTGCGAAAAATTGAAATTATATGTCAATAGACATGAAAATGCCATAAATATGAGTAAAGAATCAATATTTTCTCATTATAAAGATTTTAACGTCGGTAAGGTACAGGCTGGTTTCCTTATAATACCGCCAGATGACTTTGTAAATTTTATTGATTTATTAGTAAGACAATATCAAGAATATTTTAATAATGATCCAAAAATACAAAACATTGGAAATGAAATATTACAAAAAAATTGAAAATTTACGGTTTGAGATGCCATGTAATTGTTTCCCAGTCGAATATTTAAAAAAACTCTGTATAAGATTCAGGCTATACCACACGATTAAGAGAAACAATAAAAATCTTAAAAAATACAGCGTAAGGGGTTTAATTGGGATAGTACAACAAATAACTAGTGATTCGCCCCGAACCTCATGGTATCCCATAACTCCCATATAATTTTAATTGTAAGTAGGTACCTTATTATAAAGTTATTTTATATACATACCTCATATTTTTTATTTTGTATATAATATTTGTCTAATTTAAGTATTTGTTGTTCAATTTCAGGATATAACTGAAATTATTTTATTTTTATTTTTATTTATTTTTTATTTGGTACAGAAAACTTACAGCTACAACAGAGATGGATAGATAGATAAAGAATAAGTATAACGCCAATTATAAGTTTTCACAGATAGAAAATTATACATTATATAACTAAATAATATTTTTATTTTTTCCTTAAATTGTTGACATGCATCAGGTGACAACCCTAGCAGAATAGGTATACATTTTCGACGCTCTTAGGAAGCTTCCCCTCTGTACGGATATATACCCGTGTGGTAGATAGGTATAGTTTGCGTGGTTTGCGGTAGCGGCGGATAGAACAAAGGAATAAAATGGACGGCGAACTCACACACATGTTAGCATTATTACTATTTGTCATTATATCTCGCTAGCTGATGCCCGCGACTTCATCCGCGTGGAATGCTTTTCGTAAGAAACGTTTTCGTTCGACCGTTTCTTTAAATTTCAGCTCTATTTCATAGAAATAAGAACTTTTTAAATAGCATATTTAATTTGTCATGAACTATATCAATTTCAATCCATACCTACTATTAATATTATAAATGTGAAAGTGTGTCTGTCTGTCTGTCTGCTACGCTTTCACGGCCCATCTGTTGAACCGATTTTGATGAAATTTGGCACAGGGATAGGTTGTATCCTGGGGAAGGACAGAATACTTTTTATCCCGAAAATTCAAGAGTTCCCGCGGGAATAATAAAAAACTATCTCTTCAAGCAATATTGATGACATTTGGTATAGGGATAGTTTGTATCCAGGGAAAGGACATAGGCTACTTTTTATCCCGGAAAATTAAAGAGTTCCCGTGGGAATAAAAAAATCTTAATCCACGCGGCGAAGTCGCGTGCATCATCTAGTATGTGATAAATGAAAAAAAAATTGGCGATATAAGTGAAACCAAATATTAAAAAAAAATAAAAATATATATATATATATATATAAACCTTAAAACTAAGGCAACCGAATGTAGTATATATTTTATACTAGATGATGCCCGCGACTTCGTCCGCGCCTATTTCCCCAGCCTATTTCCTTCCCCGGGATACCATCTACCCCTGTACCAAATTTCAGCAAAATCGGTTGAAAAGATGGTCCGGGAAAGCGTAGCAGACAGACAGACAGAAACACTTTCGCATTTATAATATTAGTATAAAACATGAATCCGTCACTTTCTTATAAGGGTGTAAAGGCATAAATAAAGCTATCTCGGTTTATCAATGATCAATCACAATATGGCTCCATCTATAGTTGTATTTTATCTCGCGTCTCGGGCGACGCGCGGGCAGCGCCACGCTGTAGGTATTAGGTAACTTGCCTAGGGTTGCATCGGTATTTTAGATCCGTATAACAAAAAATTCTTTCCAAAAAACCGATTTCCAAAGCGACTGTAAAGTAAAAAATAATTTTGATTTCTACACACTATGTTGAAGTCGGGCGAGTATAACAAAGATAGGCATAGTTGACGCATCAGGCTCACCCATTACAGTGGCCTTGGAAGTCGGTTTTTTGGAACGAATTTTTATTTTTAACTTTTTAGAGTACTCTAAATCCCCACGGCTTAAGACTGCAGTACCCTGCAGCATCAGAGTTGAGGAGTTAGGACTTGGTTTTAAGCATGAAGTCGTTGCTTGACACCTACAATATGAATTCATCATAAAAAAATCCTAAATCGCTATTTTTAAGGAGTTCTGTACCCTACATCATCAGGGTTGAGGAGTTCGGACTCAAGAGTTGTATTGTATACACGTGAGTGATACCTACTATATGGATTCACCATAAAAATTTTCTAACTCCCTAGTTTTGAGGATTTCAAGTAGTAGGTACACCTACAGCATCAGGATTGACGATTTGGAGTCAGAATTTCTTATGGGACCACCTCGCGAGCTTCCTCTAACCAGTGAAAAAAAAAAATTCAAATCGGTTTAGAAACCACGGAGATATGCACCGACATACATTTAAAAAAAACATACGCGCCGAATTGAGAACCTCCTCCTTTTTTGGAAGTCGGTTAAAAATACCGAAGTATGAGTGGTTCGGTTTATTCAGCTTCACCCTAATGAAGTATCAGATTTGCCGCAATATATGCGACGTTGCCGATTCGTGCACGCGCCCGCTGCATTTGCAGATCTGACGTTTTCTATCTCTTTTAAATTCAAATTCAAACAATGTTTATTCAATATAGGTAGGTACACTACACTTATTGACGTCTACTTAATTATAAAATATAATGGTGATAATCAGTAACGGTACCTTAAAACTAAAGCTACGAGGGTTCCAAACCATTTCTTTCGCATCGTGACGCAGCGCTGCGCAGCTCAGCCATTTGTTATTTTAGGAGTTTACCTCCTCTAGTTGGAATCGATTTGCATATAATATTATAAGCCCTGGGTATGAAATTTGATGGGTAAAATCAAAATTTCTTCGTTACATATTTTCCAATTACCATTGGAATCCACTTGTTTCCATGGTAAAACTTGTTTATGTTTCCATAGGTATGTATTTTGATGAATATAATTTATATACTTAATTAATATAAATAAATGTATCAAGCATGCTTTCAGTAATATAAATTTACTAATCTATATATTTTTAATCGTTCGTAAAGAGTAACAATTTTTTCAAGAGTAATACACATTTTTTTAAAATTTCAAATCGTAAACATAGTGATGGTTAAATTTAGCATACCTGAAACTTTTATTGCATACTGCCATAATATATGCAATTTTATTAAATAAATTATGTGTAAAATAATTATTAGTGGTTTTTGTTTCTGTCAACGGTCTCGCTCTCGATTTGGCAACCCTGGCCGTGCCGCGCCAACTCCGGCAGAATTACTATTTTTAAATTTTACGATTATTGTTTTTTAGGGTACCGTACACAGAGTGTGCCATGTGCCGGGACCCTATTACTAAGCCTGCGCGCTCAGTCCCTCTGTCTGTGTCTGTCTTTCAGCGGGCAGTAGGTATCACATGAATCGTATGAATAAGAATGAATGATTATATTGTTGTACACCCTTTTATTGTACACCACAATAAAATAAAAAACCGGTCAAGTGCGAGTCGGACACTAAGGGTTCCGTACCATATAGTTTTATATTTGACACCTCTACATTAGCTGTTAGTATTTTGCGCCTCTATTCATGATTCTACATGAGAATTTAGAAACTGTTGATGGTAAATAAATATTGTAGGTACCTACTAAGCAGAGACTCTATGATTGAACTCCAGGTCCCAGCCCCGCAGCACACGAGTATATATCCGTACCCGCAGGTTGCAGCCTGCAGGCTACTGCGCTCCTAAGCCATGGAGATTTAGGAGCCATTGATTGTAAAATGATATTATATATTAGTACCTACACTAGGTATTAATTATTTACCATTCAATTCAATTTTTATTAGGTAACTAGGTATACTGCACACTTACCTAATGAACGTCCAATAAGTATTATCACAGTAAACAGATACGTATTATTTATAC
This sequence comes from Erebia aethiops, assembly GCA_923060345.2. Lineage (NCBI taxonomy): Eukaryota > Metazoa > Arthropoda > Insecta > Lepidoptera > Nymphalidae > Erebia > Erebia aethiops. The sequence goes on along the minus strand of OV281093.1, from coordinate 4,409,912 downwards.
ATATATGGTGATAATCAATTACGGTATCTTACAACTGAAGCTACTTGTTGACTTCTTAAGATTTCTTGATCCTCTTCTGGGCTGATGCTACAGAAGATTTCACAAAAATATGGGGATTGGGAACTGAGAACATTCCGATTGCGATCTTTTTTACGCTCTACAGTCTACTGTAAAAATATTTTCAAAAAATCTACTTCAATTCCAAAGACACGATCGATATCGACGTGGTGATACACGCTGAAATTGATTTCCTGCAGCCAAATGATAGGTTGTGAACTCTTTGAACGAGGAATGATACATTTTGCGTTTTACTAATTTTATAATTTTATTACAGTGCTTCACACACGGGGAAAGTTTCTAAACTTACATAAATACAAAAAATAATAAATAAATGACTATGACAATATCCGCGAATTTTTGATATACAGCATATAGTAAGTTTAGAAACTTTCCTCGTGTGTGAAGCACTGTAATAAAATTAGTTTATGCCGTAGGTATCAATACGCGCAAAAGTTTATATGAAAGTCCGCCATCTTTCATGTTATATCCATGAAACTTGGTGTTTGAGCTTTTGGTAAAAAATAAAGAAGTACATATTGTGTCACTGTTTTTCAAAATTCCACCCCCAAAGGGGTAAAATAGGGGTTAAAAGTTTGTATGAAAGTCCTTCACTTATCAAGTTATAGTTATGAAACATAGCATTTGGGCTTTCGGTTAAATACTATATAAAGAAGTAAGTGTGTCACCATTTTAGAAAATTCGACCTGCATAGAGGTGAAATGGGGAATGAAAGTTTGTAGGAAAGTTCTATATTTTTCGGGTTACATCAATGAAAATTGGTATTTGGGCTTTCGATTAAATATTAAGAAACACGTGTTTCAGGATTTTCGATAATTCCACCCAAGGAATTTTTAAAAATTTCACCCGACCGAAGCACTGGGCTCGTCCGCTAGTATCTACTATCTAATAAGTATAATAATGTGGCGCGGAGGCTTAGATATTATGTAGTAAATAAATAATAATCAAATATTTCAAGTAACAAAATTGGTTAGTTGGCTATAAAATCGAGCGTAGAGCGTTGTGCTATATATGCGTACATATATATGCTGTAGTGTGGCGAGTTTTATACCTACAGTTTGTTGCGGCCTGATTGTATATAGGCCCTTAACAAGTTGAAATGTCAGATAAGAGGGTCAATGAGACTCGTCGGAACGTCGAAACGTTTAAATGCTCTTTATGCATCTAACTACTACAGATTCCGAGCTTTAATTATTGTAGGTTACAATTGAATCCAAAACCAAACCAGAACCAACACCTAAAACAAAAACCACACCGAACCAAAATCAAAGGATAGGGGTTCTATCGACAGGAACGGAATAGTTATCGTTGTTATTTACCAATTTATTTAGTTAAAGGTTTTTATAAATATGAAAACGTAATTTGCCTCGCATAGACTACAGAAAACGTTGAACTCTAAGGCCGCTGGTAGTGGAATTGATGTCTTCATACGTTAATAAAGTTAGCCATAATAAGCCGGGACCTTAGATATCATAGTTATTAATAATCATCTATGAACTATGATAAGCTTTTTATTATATAAAGTGATAAACCACTGACGTACATAATCACGAGCACAAATACCGGTCAATGCATGATATTGATTATATTAATCTTATGTTTAATATGCGACCCGCCCCAGCTTCGGTTAGATTAAATCTTTGAAAATCTATTTTACAAGAGCAAAATAAAAAAAACCGGTCAAGTGCGAGTTAGGATCGCTCACAAAGTGTTCCGTACCACCACACAATATACATTCTTTTAGTACAACGACGATGTCATAACAACACGTAATCAGCTGTGACGTAACTGGCTTAGGTAGATATATGGCGCTAAATTGGTAGCGCCTGACAAACAATTCGTCACCCTATGAGAACGGTATTAACGATTTTCGGATTTTCCCTATGCTTCTTGCCAAATTTCATGATTCTAGGTCGAAGGGAAGTACCTACATTTGATTCTCAAAATATGCGCCATAAACGGCCGTATATATATTGACTTACAACGCACTGCAAAGATACGGCCGTTAAAAAAATCAAGCTTGAAGAAGAAGCTTCAAGCTTGATTTTTTTACAGCTCCAAGGGACTCCAAGGGATATCAATTCAAGAAAAAGGTGGTTGACAGACAGACAGACAGACGGACGGACAACGAAGTGATCCTAAAAGGGTTTCTTTTTTCCTCTTGAGGTTCGGGACCCTAATTATTATTCCACGTCGTCGTACGTACGCTGTTCGACAAAAGTCTCTTGTAGGGACTTTCAGTGTGAGATCTTTAAAGCGTACTTTGACTTGGCTCAGACTTTACTTAGAGTTAAAACGAGAAGGACTTATGTGAGTAACATAAATCTGTCTCGATTTAACCATGTCTTATGCCTAAGCAAAATCAAAGTTCGCTCTATAGATCTCACACTAGGTCTTCCACTGCAGTCTGGCGAAGCCTGGATCCAGCGGTTCCCTGCGACTCGTTTGATGTAGTTCGTCGTTGGGGGTCTGCCAGCGCTGCGCTTTCCAGTGTGGGAATTATGACTATGCGCACGTACACGCATTTACACATAGAAAGACATCTGTTTTTCCTTGCTAGTGTACAGATAGCATAGAGGTAATATAGGTTATTATCTCCATGGCCAATGCTCTTTGTCCATGGCCCATAGTCTAAAAGTTTTATTCCAAGCGTAAGTAAACACGTGTAAAATGTGAGTCTAATTACATGTAAACGAGCATTAAAGACTAACGCATGTAGTCAATTTTTAATAATTGACTATGAAAATGGATCTGATACTTAACTCAATTAAATCTGAACTAAGGTCGTACCGTCAAGATGTGGATAGAGATGGATGGATAGGCAGGACCTACATAGTAGGTAAATTTGTATAGTCAGTAGGTATGTATGTATGTATGTATGTATATACTTTATTGTACACCACGAATATACAAAAACAACATATTACAAACAAGAAAACAACAATAAGTAGGTACAATAAGGCGGTCTTATCGCTAAGCAGCGATCTCTTCCAGACAACCTTAACGTTAGGGAGAAAATGAAAAAGAAGATGAAGGGAGGTGGTGCAAAAATAATAATATACTTAAATACTAATAGCTAAATAAACTAACCAATACCATATATTATAACATATTATGATAAACTAATATATACTAAATAATAATAATAAACATACATAAACTAAATAGACATACCAATAAATACATAAATAAGTATAAGAAAGAAAACAATAAACAAGTCGTAACTAATGATAACAAAGAGATAAGTAATAATTTTTAACGTCAATTTTAAACTTATTAAGGGTTTTAGCACGATGAATATGTGAGGGAAGTTCATTCCATAGACTAGTGGCCCTGACTGCGAATGAACTTTGGAAATATTTAGTCCGACGCGAAGGCACCTCTAGAATAAGCTTACCAGCCGACCGGAGCACCCTATCTGGTCTATCATGCCCGAGATATTTAAACTTATCCTTTAAATAACCAGGAGTCATGGGATTGAACAATACACAGTACAGAAGAGAAACAATATGCAGATTCCGGCGAAATCTAATGGGTAACCACTTGAGCTTTGTACGAAATTCGGAGACATGGTCATATTTGCGCAAACCAAATATGAACCTAATAGCTAAATTTTGAATTCGCTCAAGTTTATTTAGTTGGTCCTCAGTTAAATCAAGATAGCTTGCGTCTGCATAATCGAGAATGGAGAGCATTAGGGATTGTGCTAACATAATCTTAGTAGGAATAGGAAGAAAGAAGAATAGGTATATGTGCGTTAGTTAAATTTGGCAACCTAACTATCTTTAAACGCTTTTTCTTATGAATCTTAACAAGGTTTTACTTTTAGCCAATATAAAATCCCTAGAGGGCCAAGATGGTTTCAGTTTCTAAGTGTCTTTAGGTACCTACCTACGTACTTACTAATTAATAACGTTGCCTCGCTATTGTTTACAGACCGGAAACTAATATAGGTGAATGATAAACTATCTTGTTTGACTTTATTCATTAGTTGCTTATATCACTAATAATTACAATTTAATTTTGTTGTTCTGTTTGGCGCAAAGGATCAGCCTGGCTGTCCAACGGAACGGCGGAAATGCCGCCAGCGTTCTTGCCACTGTAATGTCACTGTATGATTAATTGTACAGTAACTAGCTGATGCCCGCGAGTTCGTCCGCGTGGTAGGTATAAGTTTTTTATTTCCGCGGGAACTCCTTGATTTTCGTCACTCTCCAGCCTCCAGGTTTTCAATTATACCCATGCCGAAAATCACGGCGAACCGTTGCGGCGTGATTAAAGGACAAAACACACTTTCGCATTTATACCAATAAGAGTATGAAGTATGATTAGATTCAGCTACATAGCTTTAAGTTCTATTGTATTGTTTTCAATTTTAAGATATTATCTCCAAAAATTCTCACACGTTATACTAATTCGGGCTTTGGGCGCTGTTTGTAACATTCGATTGAAGTTTTAACTAATTTTGGCGCCTGCAACTTTATAGAAAACTTTCTTACTTCTGACAAACATTGCTATTTTATACTATTTTAAGTAAGGTGTATTTTATAATAGCAAAATTTAGTTATTATGTATTATGTAATGTAAAAAAATGTAGGCAAACAAGATTTATGATAAGGATTAAGTTTCCGCGTTTATATTTTCTACTAGCTAATGCCCGCGTCCTAAAATGACTTCGTCCGCGTGGATTGAGATTTTTCGGTTTTTCTTTAATTTTCCGGGACAAAAATGATTAGCCTATGTGCTATTTCAGACTATAATCTATCTCTGTGCCTTTCAGCCAGATCCGTTCAGCCGTTGGCGCGTGATTGTGTAACAAAGCATCCATAGTCCATACATCCATCCAAACTTTCACATTTAATATTAGTAAGATTTGATATTTGATAACGTGAATTTTCATATTTTAACCCCACGAGCTTTATCAGTTCTTGGACTCTTTAAAAAAACTGGTGGATTCATTCTTCGTTATTGTCTGAAACTGATTTGCTAATTTTTTCCGCGACTTTGTCTGCGTGATTCTAATTCCCATTCCCAGTCGCGTTGGAATTTCTCAAAATCCTGTTTTTACAGGTCTACGACATCGTAGAGAGCTACGACGTAGACACGTCGTAGACACTACATTCAAAGAGAGACCTTGAGATATATTTTTATATTATGCGAGTTAGCCAGTTTCCCTTCTATACTGATTAGTGATTAATTATTGTTAGAGACCATTAAAAATATTATAGCTACAAAAAATAAGGGTGGATTGAGGATTATATCCAAATTGAAAGACAGACGTAGGACCTACGCTACATCTTCGAGATTTCGCAGAGTCATCCTGCCTGGTGACAGCATGCAATTAAGTTGTTTTAAAAATTATTAATGTTGTAGGAAATACGGCTATTTAAAAATACAATATTTATTTTAATTACTCCATTACACATGATTTCGTTTAGTACATACCTACTGTAACTTGTTTGTAATTTTTCAAAAAAAATAGTAATTCAGATCTTAGGCGAAAGAACCTTGATTTAAACTACAAAAAAACAGGAGTCCTATTTCAAAAAAGCTGCATCTTCGGTCTTTGGTTTAATCTCAATGGAGAAGTTTATCGTTTTTTTTAAAATTTAATATGAAAATTAAGACAAAATAAAACAAAAATATGAAAGAATCATTAAAATATCTCAACAAATGAAAAAGTTATGGAACTTTAAATTTGCGTTTGCAAGACGGGAGACGTGATGTCATAATTCCCTATAAACAGACTTTATAAAGCCGAATAAAAGAAATAAATGGACTTAACATGACTTAATTGAATTAAAAGCAATTAATTTGTGTGTGAAGATAATTTTGAAGTATTAAATCTCGGCTAGGTATTAAAACTCACTCACAAAATTTCTCACTCAAGTAAAATACAGCAATTTAATTAAACTTTTAAATCATCATTTCTTAGTCATTTATTGATGGATTTTAAAAAAAACCCACTGATTTATTAGTTTTAATCTATATTTTACTTCCGTTGCGTTAAATATTGATATTCACAACATCACGAAACTTCTCCATTGTCGTGAATTTAATTTGTTTTTTTTTGGCCAATAGCAAAGTGTTAAAGATTGATTGCAACTGTTACAATGTATAGCCACACCTGTAGTAACAATCATTTTACAGCGATAGTGCCTCAGATCTTGCCATTGATTAGGTGTCCTTATTAACTAGGGATTTTCGCCTCGTGTAGATACCTATCTATCAGTACAGACAAAGATATATCTGAACGAATATTGCGCAATCATGCATTCATAAACGTTTGCGACCACAATACGTCCGAACGCTATGCGTACCTAACGGCTTTTATTTATTTACATTAAAGTTTGTTTTATTAAATAAGTTTTATGATTATCAAATCTACAGTTTTTTTTAATTTTAATTATTATGATAAAAAGCAGTAATTTCTTGCTCAATGTTCGCATGTGTTTCTATGGATGTGCATTATTGCATTTGATTTTCGCGGCCATCATGCTCCTACCAATTGACATGTCAAACGATGAAGACCCTAGGATAAGTGTATATATTCGAGTGCGTTGGAAGCTGCTTACTTGCTGGTTCAATGTGAGTTTATATTCTACTATTCATTTTATAACTGGTAGCACACGCATTTATAAGTTGCGGTTCCGTAAGCTAAGCTTTTAGTAACGACTGTTAGGCTGAGGCTTTTATGGTTAATGCTTCTATGGTTCTCGAGGAGTCGAGAGTGGTAACACTGGTCAGGGACGCTGGGATATATATAGATCAATAAGCAATTTTTGTCCAAATGCTGTCAGAAAAAAACTAATTTTAGAAATTACTTTTTTTTTTAAATCTTAATTTATTAGGGACTTTAGTAATTGTCCGAGAATTTACTTGAAATTTACTTCTTACGCTACCTACTGGCAAAGGACGAAGGATTTGACGACCTCCGTGACGCAGTATGTAGCGCTGTTGCCTTAACGTGCGGAGGTCACGGGTTCGATCCCCGGCAGGGTCAATTTGGGAATTTATAATTTCTGAATTTTCCCTGGTCTGGCCTGTTCGGAGGCTTCGGCCGTGGCTAGTTACCACCCTACCGGCAAAGACGTGCCGCCAAGCGATTTAGCGTTCCGGTACGATGCCGTGTAGAAACCGAAGGGGAATGAGTTTAATTTTTATTTTTTTCCATGCATTTTTTGCGACATGCGCTTGCTCGATTTCACCCCCGCGCCCCCTGTGTTTTTCATCTCGTGAGCTCACAGCGTCATAATTTCCCAAAGTGCCACTGGAGAGAATCGAACCAAGCTACCACAAATCTCAACCGTGAGCCAGGAAATCACAATATAAATATTGTTTTAGCCGCTCTGTAGAGTGTAATCTGCAGTCCTTGCACCTTTGCCTTTGCCTAAAGAATAGGCAGAGAGACGCTCGGGTCACCGGACGATAAGCAATCATTCTCGTAAATTAACAGCAGTTGTAAAGACTGCAACTTTGCTTGGGAGATAAACACAAATCATATATTATACCTACTATGGGTCTTACCAGTGGTTTCGTCATTGTTCTATGGTTACCTACTACCATAGAGTTAGTATATTATACTAACTCTATGCCTACCTAAGAAACCTCGCAATGGTTTTAAAATATCCATTTAGTGAGTCAATCGAATGGATAACCTTATAATAAGAGTCGATGTTATAAGGTTATCCATTCCATTGATACCTCACTAAATGGATATTTTAAAACCATTACGAGGTTTCTTAGATAGTTTTTGGAAAAAAATGTCTTTTGAAGAAAATATACACATAAATATCAAAGTTTTCAGCCACAATGCATACACACACTTGGCTAGCACCACGGCTAGCACAATGCATGAACTTTGACATATTTGGCTTTTTTAATCAATTCCGCGGGTATCCATGACGAGACAAATGGACAAATAGACAAACACATTCGCAAGTTTGAATATGATTATTTATTTAATGTTTTTACAAGCTCCGATTAAATGTTTTTCGTTGATAAATATTGTAAAATGTTTAGATAACCTTCGTACTTTCGAAGAACTTTGTTTATCGCACGATAGAGGGCAAACTAATTGTTTGAAGATACATTTTAAACGACTTCCTAAAAGGAAGGAGGATTTTTTTTTTACTGTATTTTTTTTAATCCTCTACAAGCTAGCCCTTGACTGCGATCTCACCTGATGGTAAGTGATGATGCAGTCTAAGATGGTAGCGGGCTAACCTGTATCAAAACCTACTGGGTTCACTTCTCGTGAACCCAGAATCTTGAAATTTGGTACGAAGCAACGTCTACTATAAACGTGGACTACAGGTACATTTAACAAACTCCCTGGTGCAGTGGTTTTTGCTGTGGTCTAGGTATAAGGCCGGGATTGATCCCCGGCAGATTGGGAATTCATAATTTCTGAATTTTGTCTGACGTGGGTCTGGTAGTAGGACTCGGCCGTGGCTAGTTATCACCCTACCGTCAAAGACGTACCGCCAAGCGATTTAGCATTCTGGTAGCATGATGTGTGGAGAACTCATAGGGGTATTAATATAACTGTCATACCCCTATCAGGTTAGCCCGCTACTGTCTTAGACTGCATCATCATATTTAACATCCAGTCGTATTATTTAATCAAGTCCAACAGTGGAATAAAAAAAACGTACTTGTAAATGAGAAACTTTCCAGCCTATACGTTCCCTAGAAACATCATAGGTGGCGCTGTGATTCACACTAAGGATAATTATAACAGTGCAATGAGGTGATAAGTACCATAGCCTAATGATCTATGGCCTAATGCCTGAAAAAGTTTAAACGAAGAAAACTAAGACCAGTCACTCACTTTCTCGTTTTGCAATACGGTTGCGTGATTTGGTTGAACTCATTTAATTTTTTCGTCTTTGCATCGATTTGGACTCCGATTACCACTACATATTATGAGGACCTGCCTACGACATTTGGATACCGATTCTCCTGCATATTGAAACACAAGATTTTTTTAAAATTTTAAATTAAAAATATAAAGCTAAGCTTGTAATGCTAAGCTTGCAAAAGCTAAGCTTTTCTTCTTAGCTTAAGTTTTCTGGCATCAGGCTATGCTCTAGCTTTAGACTATGGTACTTATCACCTCATTGCGCTCTTATATCCTAATAGTGTGTATCACAGCGCCACCTATGATGTTTCTAAGGAACGTAGGCTGGAAAGTTCCTCATTGGCGCCCCAACAAGACACGCTCAAAATTATCTCATTGCCATAAATTAAAACTGCCAGAATCGAGGCCCGTCAGCCGTATATGTACTGATGTCGTATTTTGTACTAATCCAGAGTTCCTAATGAGATAAATGGGTGCTCAGTCACGTAAGTCCTACAGTCGTTAGAAGTAACGTGGTGAATTTTGATGTTACTGTCTTCGATTACGGATCTCGATTGTCACATAATAGCGATTGATGGAATCATTATATCAAAGTGGAAAAGAAACAGTCTTTTTTAAATTCAAATACGTTTTAAAAACTTCTATCGAATTACTACGTGACCATGTACCACTGCTAAAGAATGATAGGGCAATAAAAATTTAGATATTCATCACTTACCATCAGGTGAGATCGCAGTCAATGGCTTACTTGTAGTTGATTTAAAAAAAGGTAGGTATAATGTTTGAAAACACGTAGGTATGCGGTTATTTACCCTCAAATGTCGTCGGAAAATTACAAAAAATAATTTGTTCTCAATTCGGCGCGTATTTTTTTTTTCAATTTATTCTTCATATTCGTCGTCGTCGTCTTAGCCGATATACCTCCAGCAGTGGCGATTCCTGGTGGTCAATCTTGGGTTTGCGTTGCGGTTTCGTCCGCGTGGATTACCTAAGGTTTTTTTGTCCCCGCCGGAACTCTAATTTTACGGGATAAAAAGTTATTTTCTTATTACACTACACAATTAGCTTATATGGTGACAGAAGTGCGGGCTCATTTTTTTTTGCGCCAAGGATCAGCCTGGCTGTCCAGCGCGGAAATGCAGCCAGCATTCTTGCCACCATTCCACGCGGGCATGATTTATATAGTCAGGCTTGCTAGCTTTAAGTTATATTTTATTGTTTTCAATTGATTGCAATAGAGTTACGTAATACCTACACCACATTTTGATCTATTAAGTAGGTAACATTGAGATCATTTGACGTTTAATCATAGACTGAAGGCGGATGGTCAGGAGGTTACGAGTACGTATGATATCCCTCTAGCATAGAATGTCTTATTTCAATAAAAAAATTATTATTAAATTATATTATCGGTTTCGTCTTTTGCTAGTTAAACTCAGTAGAAAACATATTATTTCTATTTTCTAGTTACTATCAATCGCCTACTTGCCGATCGCTCTGTTCTGCGACTGGAAGGAGAAGCAGGGAGAATGGGACAAAGAAAATGTGAGGAAATTTAGGAAGATACGAGACTTCGTGATGACAAGCATTTTATTTCCTACTATAATGGTAAGTTTAAAACAAATTAGTGCCACACAAGGCATCTTATTCTATAAAAAAAAATACGGCATATGCATCATGTGGCCCCGATTGTGTTAAGGAATTCAGATGACTGCACGTCAATTCGCATGTATTAACTCCTTAGACAGATAGAGTAATACGTTTCGAGCTGTCAAACTACGATATGCATATACAATTAATCTTGCTCGTAATCATTTATCAGCGTATTACTCAAATTGTTTCAGGAGCTCATGCACGCTTTTGGCTTGCATGCATCTATGAACTCGTTAAAAACATCGAATTATAACCTTACACAATCGGGGGGCAGAGGTGCAATCATGTAAGGATCGCCGATCTAATCGTTAAAGCTCGGCTTCAAAGTAAAACAAATCATAACAGCATTGAATTAGAGCTCAATTTCGTGTATCCATTTTCATACGTTTAGGTATGTACGATACCCAAAACGATATCAGATAGATACACTTTCACTTTTATTATTATTAATATGGATGATAAATATGTTACAGTATAGCGACTACTTCTTCTGGCGCATGTGGAGCAAGGATCCTGGTCTGATAGCGCCAGTGGCGATCTTCAAGTATCTGCCACCCTGGGCACAGCACTCCCTACACACTGTGTCAGGAGTCATGGTGGTTCTGGACATACTGTTCCTGCCACGGAAGAGACCTAAGAGTATTCTACCCGGACTGATGGGGCTGCTTGCATTCTGCAGTTTATATTCTGCTGTGTAAGTATATCTTATTCGAATACAGCCGAATAAAGTCGAATCTTACCTATTTTCCTGGTGGGAGATTTCAGCTGTGGCTAGTTACCAGTTTACCGTCCTATCGACAAAGACATTCCGCCAAGCGATGTAGGGTTTAAAACCATGCCCCTAACAGGTTAGTTCGCTACCATCTTAGATGATCACTTATCACCAGGTAAGATCAAATCAAGGGCTAACTTGTAGTGAATAAAATAAAAAAAAGCTTTTCTTTTTTCGTTCATCTAGAATCTAGATCCTATTTTATTTGAGCCTACTGCTGAGCCGAGTCGTCTATACATGTAGGATTGATGCTTGAAACGACCGCATCAGGTTGGTCGCTTGCAGCGTTTGATTTCGTTGGAAGTTGGAACACACTACTTTTTTTTAAATTATCAAAATTTGTTACAGTTTTGGTTGGTCGCACTGCGAAGACCCACGTACTCGTAGGTTTAAATTGCGTAAACTACATCTTAAGTTATAGGTATAATGTTATCGGATCGACGCCCAAATAAATTCCAGACCACAGGCTCCCTTCCTCCACCTTTATATTCAAATTTGGGTCTCCAAGCAAAGCTGCATATAAATTGTATACTAGAACGACTGAATTTTGTAGTGTAAATTCTGCCAGCTTGAGCAACTTTGAGCTCTGTCTAGACGTAATGCGTCGTTTGCGTGGAGGAACCTGTCTTCTTAGAGTCTAATTAGCTCAGACACAACAGTCTAAGTCTTAGACTGTTGTGTCTGAGCAATGTCTAATTAAGCAATGTCTCCTTTGGGGCATTGATAAGGACTAAGATTAAAGTGTCATTACTTACTCGTATTTTATTTTTTTGATTACAATAATTATTAGATAAGTAGAAATTATCATGAAAGTATTACTAGTAGGTACCAGTTTGTCTGTAAGGACATCATTTTCAAAGTCAAAGTCAAAAGTTATTCGATTTAGGTACACTGTACACTTATTGAAGTCCAGTTACTTATAAAATATGATGGTGATAATCAGTTACGGTATCTTAAAACTAAAGCTACGAGGGTTCCAAACACGCCGTCTGAGATGAGCCTTTAAGAAACTCAGACAGGTTTTTGAAGTGAAAACTTCTTTAGGCGCGTTGAGCACTTTTTGATACGGGGTAAACTTGTGGATTCGCGTCACCGACACCTCGCTGCCCCACAAGGACCTTTAAACCAAATTTTTACATTGGTATAAAAGTCCTTGCTGCTCCATGCTCGCGTTGTTACGAAGACAAAAGGTCTTAGGTAAATACAAATATACCTACTAGGTAGGTAGCTATCTCGGCCGGATTCGCAAGATTACTTACATACGAGTAATAGACCGCTCACCTAATTGGCATAATTACACCCACGTACTACATGTATCGCATTAATTGTAATTTGTACATGTATCGCACGATCGTATCGCATTAATTGTACCACAAGTACCACAAGATCGTACGAACTCGACATGGTCAATTAATATCCAATGCAATCCGACAGCCTGCATGGCTTCTACTGCGTAAAAAGTATTTTCGAGATGTTCCGAAAGACCGTCGTCTCCTTCTCCTACCCCATTTCGGTTATCTTCAAAGGTTTCAGCAGTCTGATAAAAGAAAACTTAATATCATCTTTTATGAGTGCCCTTTTTGTTATCCTTTTCATTTTAATTATTTAGGTAATTCACCTTCGTACAAGTTCAGTTGTACGAGAATTTATCCTATTGCATTTTATTGCAAGCGATTTCAGTTTAGTGCAGTGCAAGAGTGCATGTAATGCACTATTATTCCTATTCATATTTCATACCGACATGGGTACTTAATCGGTTAATTAATTTGACTTCTAATTATTTTAATGCACCTATTCGTACCGACATATAATCGGTTAATTAATTTGACTTATAATTATTGTGATTGATAAATATCGATAAAATTTATTACTACCTAGTCAAGCACAGATCACGGAGATCTGTGTAGTCAAGTCTCATGAGACAAAAGCGCTGTTGGTCTAAGATCCCGATATAAAACGACCTTCACCGAGATGCTTATTTAATGAAACGTATTTTATATTTAATTTAATATGTCAATAAATATAATCCATATGGGTTGCCTAGCAAATTTCAGTCCAGAGTATGTTTAATTAATAATTTAAAAAAAATATTTTTTTAAACATTTCACCGGTAAGAATAGGCAACCTAACATTTGCATATTCTATGGGCTTCATACTTTCGATTGGTATAGAATTTATCTAATAATCATACCGGTGAAATGTATAAAAAAATATTTTTTTTAAATTATTAATTAAACATACTCTGGACTGAAATTTGCTAGGCAACCCATAAGGATTATATTTATTGACACATTAAATTAAATATAAAATACGTTTCATTAAATAAGCATCTCGGTGAAGGTCGTTTTATAACGGGATCTTATACTATGTGTTTGTTCAATTTATCTTGATTAGTACTATATTATATACCTATAGATAAACTCAAGATAGCTGAAAGTCTATATTTTAATTATTCTCTGTAATCTATAGGTAGGTATATATAAAAATTAATTGCCGAAATGTATGTCCTCGCATCACTTCAGAACAGCTGGACTGATTTTGATGAATTTTTTTGAGGTGTTTGAGGGGGATCCCGGGATGGTTTATATTCCAATTGAGACACGGTAGCGAGCGCTGTAATCGGGTTCTAGATTCAGGGCAGGACAACGTCTGCCGGGCTTAGTTGATGTCTGCGACTAAGTCTGAGCGTCTAAAAAACTATAAGCTTTTTGAAAAATCCTGTAAGATCTCTTTAATTATCCGCAGTAGCAGACAGTCACTTTCGCATTTATAATATTAGTATACTTAGATTATATCAGAATATAATTATTGATAACCAGACAGAGGATGCCCGCAAATTTTTCCGCGTGGATTAGGTATATTTACGACGACCTCCGTGGTGCAGTGTGTAGCGCTGCCGCTGTTGGTCTTAATGTGCGGAGGTCCTGGGTTCGATCCCCGGCAGGGTCAATTTTGGGAATTTATAATTTCTGAATTTTCCCTGGTCTGGCCTGGTGGGAGGCTTAGGCCGTAGCTAGTTACCACCCTACCGGCAAAGACGTGCCGCCAAGCGATTTAGCGTTCCGTTACGATGCCGTGTAGAAACCGAAGGGGTATGGGTTTAATATAACTGCCATGCACCTAACAGGTTAGCCCGCTACCATCTTAGACTGCATCATCACTTACCATCAGGTGAGATCGCAGTCAAGGGCTAGCTTGCAGTGGATTAAAAAAAACGTGTGTACGAGCACATTCTACATGCCGTGTTATTTTGTTACAGTCTCGTGACAAGTTACTACAGTGGTGAGGTGGTATACAGCTTCTTGGAGATGTTCAGCCGATTCCAGCTGTGTCTACTTGGTCTCTTGGCGTTTACCGAACACGTCTTCTTCTACACGCTGCAGTGGTGTATCATAGATCTGGTGTGGGGAAGAACGAGGAATTCAGTGGCGGAGAAACTAGACTGATTAAGAATATTTATTATTGATTTATGCTTATTGGTACCCGCGGGAACTCTTTAATTTTCTGGAATAAAAAGTAGCCACTGTGTTATAATACATCAACACATAACTATAATATATCTCTGTGCGAAATTTTATCAAGTTCCGTTCAATCGTTCTGGCGTGATTGAGTAACAAACATCCAAATTTTCGCATTTATATAGATATGCCATTTAATGAAGTATAGATCTACAGTTAACTAATCATAGAAATTAAAATACATGAATGAACTTTGCTTAGGGTCGATAGCACCCCATTGATGGTATGTAAGAGTTATATTACTTTGTAAAGTACCTACTTACCTTTTTTTTTTTTTATCCACTACAAGCTAGCCCTTGACTGCGATCTCACCTGATGATAAGTGATGATGCAGTCTAAGATGGTAGCGGGCTAACCTGTTAGGGGCATGGCAGTTATATTAAACCCATACCCCTTCGGTTTCTACACGGCATCGTACTGGAACGCTAAATCGCTTGGCGGCACGTCTTTGCCGGTAGGGTGGTAACTAGCCACGGCCGAAGCCTCCCACCAGGCCAGACCAGGGAAATTTCAGAAATTATAAATTCCCAAATTGACCCTGCCGGGGATCGAACCCAGGACCTTCGCACGTTAAGGCAACAGCGCTAAACACTGCGCCACGGAGGTCCTAGCACAAATCAGTATGTTCTTACATCCATAATTAAAATTTTAAGATTTTTTAAAAAAAAATGGAAGATCCCTGACCTTTGTAACCCAAAGTTTCAATTACTATTGATGGTGCACTCAACCCTCAAAGTTGCTTGGTTTTTAACCGACTTCTATCATAGACAGTACAATTCATCTTGTAAATGTAAGGATTTATGATTTTACTACCACGGTAAAATTAGGTTTCGTTTTCGACGTGTAGGTACATAACAAAATTATTGTACTGTAGTTAGCTTTAAGAATATTATATATATTAGACAAATTTATTAATATTTTAAAATTATAAGGGTATGTGAGGAACATTCATATTAAAAATAAAAAGTTCTCAGGATAATAAAAAATATTTTTTAATTTATTTTTGTTTCATTGTACAATAAGCTAGGTTGGCTACAAATAAATAAAATATATCACCATAAACTGGAAAAGTAACTTAACAACATTTTGTATACAATTGGGTATTTGACAACTATTCAAATAAATATTTTTTTTAGTAATGATTAACTAAAGGATCTCCCAGTCGTAATATCCACGTTCCTTGTAGGGCGATTAGCTAAAAATGACAGCTACAGTGTAGCGACCGCAATCACCTCTGATTGGTTAAAATTCCTCCACTATTGGCCAAAATCCATTGACGCAGAAAAAAACTATAAATTCACTGTACTGTAACAGTAATTGATACGTTATTTTTATAGTTGAAAACCATTTTAAACTCTCGATTGAATTAAAAAAGTGAGTCAAATTTTGATGACGTCACAATACAGTAGGTATTTCATACAACATCCAATGCTGAGCGCGCGTTTTGACGTTTGAAAAAAGTTGCTGATTTGACTTGTTGTCAAGTATCCAATCCTATTACTTAGTAAAAGTTTACAATGGGACCGATTTTGTTGTGCACAATCTCGAAACTTAACTGAAATGACAGCATTAAAAATATTGGTAACCCTTTCGTAATACTACCTGCGGAAAGGGACGGAACTAGATTTAAAGCTGTCATTTTAGTTTCGTTTAGAAATTGTGCACTACAGAATCAATCCCAATAAATCACTATAACTTATACTATGAACAATCTTCGTACACATAATTTTAACAAGCTCCGTATACCTAATAAAATGAAATAGTAAATAATTGATATTACCCTGTTGAATAAAAAACAAGTAAATTATTTTATTTCTATTATATATAAACAATATTATTGTATTACGAAAACCTAAGGGGCCTAAAACTAAACATAGTAAAATTGTATACTTATAATACATAAACTATGTATTTCGTAATGATTACATACGTAAACACAAATCATTGTGTACCTCAATTCCTACATTTTTAGCAGGTATAATATATTTAAAAATAAGTACCTACCCTTAAAATATCTACTAAATACTTAGTTATAAAATATTTGGTCTCAGCTTGAGCTAAGTAAAATAATGTCTAAGCGAGACATACTGTTTTTAAAGTTTTTTTTTTTAAGTTATCAACTACGTCTAATCTATGTCATAAGATGCCTTGATTTAGGTAATTTACTTCTTCCACAAAAAGTCTTTTCATAAGAGCACTCATATATAAACAATTATATTTTTTAAAGTGCATTAGGTACATTATATTTCGTAAGTACATTATCAGCTAGTAACCATTTACCTAAAGTACCACCAACATAACTGGCCCGGTGGCCAAAATTGGAACTAATCTTTATGCCTGTTTATTTTAGTTTTTATTTTATTTTTAATCTATACTAGCGACTGTCACCGGTTCAGATAAGTTTATGGGACTATAATATTCTTCTACTCCGTATACCTAACTATCTAATTGTTTACTTTTTAATACCAAATAACAATGTTTTAAATATGACCAATGACCTCAACTTACATAGACGGGCCCTGTCAAACAAAGAATGTGAACTTATTTTACTAACGCCATCTAGTCTGAAAAGCGGGACAGCGCTATGGCGGGGACAAGGACAGGGCTATACAGGTGAGGGGTACGCCCTACAAGTCGGACGCCCAACTTTTTTCTATGAAAGGGTCCATCTAGTACCTACATATAAATCGAATTTAATGGGAATGTAACATGTGTACTTTTTTTAATATTCTGATTTGATAAAAAACGCATTAAAAAAAAACCTAAATTTTTTCACAGCCTCACAAAATTTTGGTTATAGTGTTTTCACATTATCTAATTTTAGGGCAATAATATTAATATTATTGTTAAATACATATTATTGTCATATTTTTGAGCCACTTTCAAGAAAACATAGTTTACGATGGCACCTAACTTTATCTTACGTTCATCTTTTTTCTTTGATCACAGCTTATAGAACTATGGTACCTATATGTAAATATACCTATTATAAGCAAGCTATAGAGCACTTTCATCCCCCATTGGGTTACTGTACCATAATGTGACAAATACTTTAATGTCACGGTTGCACCAGCTGTTCCAAGATTTTATTAAGGAGAGTTAAATTATCTGAGGGACGAGTGGCCTAGTTGTGACAACGCATATCAGTCGATTGCGATTATTAAGCAACGTTGACCCAAGTCGGTAACTGGATGGGTGACCGAATTTGGAGGTTGAAATTTGGCCTTTTCGTTTCCTCCGTGCCTCGGAGAGCACGTTAAGCCGTCAGTCCCGGTTATTATCACTAACATCTGATAATAATCGTTACATAAACCTAGGAGTTTAAATACTCTTAGTCGAGTCGTATGCGGAAGGACGTGGGAACCCACCGCATTATTCTCCCAAGAAAACTCCTACCATTATTTGATTAATAATTGGAGAATATTGAAGGTATTGGCAAAATATGTTTGATTCTTAAAGTCGAGACATTATACTATAGCTCGATATAATATATAGATTACCACTCACTGACTCACTGACTCACTCATTGACATAATTCTTCTCCTAGAAAGAGACAGAAAACGATACAATAGGCATGATGACTGATTTTGAAAAATGGTCAGATTATGTTCGGAAGTATCTACTATTTCGAAAAAATATCTTATTTCAGCAGAAAAATAAGGTTTGGAAGATAATATTGGCATTTGAAATTTAAATTTTAAAATTCACGCCAAAACGCTCCCCGGTGTCATGGCGTCGTTTGTGACGTCACTATTATTTTTACCAATGTACTCTGTGCAGTGTTCAGTAAGCAGTGTGATTGTCAAAGCTCGAAAACAAACCGTTGTGATGTCATTCGCTTCTTGGTGTTTTAACCAATATGGCGGATCGCTGTATTTTATAATTTTATTTTATCAAAACAAATAGCAATCTCACTCGAAATAGAAAAAAAAATACGTTTTTTATAATCCATGAATCCTATTTCATTAGATAAATTCATAATTTCATTGATTCTTGGTTACTGTCATCATGCCTATTATGTATGGGAGATGTGTTCTGGTGCGGGATTCGAGTAAGGAAAAATTATAACAGTTCCGATATTTCATACTATTGCTCTATAGCTATATTAATAATATTTACTCTGCCATGCAGAGGCTTGGCAATGCTCTGTCAATGGTATATTAATGTTATGGAATTATCGGACAGCACTTAGCTTCCACTTTAGCAGCAAGAATGCAGCAGTTCTCAGAGCGAACAGCGTGACTGTTAGAGCCAGGATGTCCCACCAGAACATGTTGGGAGACATCGCTACTTCTTTCAGGAATGTACGGGGATACCTGGAAATATCAAAACACTAAAAAAAGCCGGCAGAATCGCAAGCCAGTTCATTTACCATCATGTACCAGTGCAGGCCAACATGCGTCTACCGCATTCGCACTTTTATTATTGCTAATGCGTAATAAATCAAATAAATCTTGTGCTTTGTCTTTAAGTGCTTATCCAGTCTGTTCTTGAACTAATTTACAGAGACACATTCTTGGTCAAATCCCTTTAACCACTTTGTGGTTAAAGGGATTTGATGATGCCAATCGATGGCGTAGCTTTTGGTCATGTCCTCTTAGACCGGGGTTTCAAATACAATGTTACAAATATTTCCTCCATATTTGGGACATTATAGACTATATAGTAGTTGATCAGTATTTTGTATGTTTCAATGAGATCACCTCGTTCTCGCTTACTTTTGAGGGAACTAAGACCATGTTTTGAAATAGCAAGTAATAAAGGTAGCTTACTTGTAATGGCAGTACTTGGCTTCTTTGCACGCCAGCGTGGGTCTGTCTAGACCGTAAATAGCGCCGATGTAGCCCTCCAGCCCGTATCTTAGATACGAGATATAGGAGCCCCATGACAGGTAGGGTGGTAAGTCACGCAGGGTCACTCCGAAACCGGCGAACATCATCATTGGAACCGAGAGGGTTGGACCCAGGAACGTTCCGTTCTGTGGGGACACAATACAAAGAATATACCAAATCTTTAACGCTAAATTTAAACTATCGTGAGTGATATTCATTTTAACTATAGGTACATAACCACCGGATAAACACACGTCTTATGTCGATTGTCGGAAAATGCCCGAATAGTTTCGAACCAGTTCGGGGTCCTTATTTTAGGATGTGGAATTTTACTATAGAATAGAATGCTCATTCCCACGAATGACCTTCTGGCTTTCATGAGGCGGAGCGATGAAGTCACGAGCCTATTCAGACCTCTAGTTTTCCTATCGTACCTATGTAAATGAAAATGGGATATAGTACTCACAACAACGTTGAACACCGCGCCGATCATAAGACCGAAGCTCTGCGCGACCAGCACTGTATATACGGAGATCGCGAAGAACATCGCGAACCGTGAGATGTCGAGAGGCTGAGCCGACATCGTGTACACTATCACGCTGAATATCGCGCACGATATTATCTGTAACGTCAGACATATTTTTTGAAGTGAAAACTTCTTTAGGCTGAGCACTTTTTGGTAGGGGGTAAAAATGTGGAACACGCGAGACCGTCGCCGTTCTTCTTAAGACAAAAGGTCTAAAGTATAAATATAGTACATTCGTAATTAAACTTTAATGGCTTTGTTTTAAGGTTTACATTTGAAATTTTTATTTTATTTTATTTAGAAAAAAAAAGAAGTCATAAGGATTGCCGATAAAAGTGAAAACGAATATTTAAAATAATGACGCAGCACTTTCAAAATAATTAAAATATAAACCTTAAAACTAAGCCATTAAAGTTTAATTACGAATGTACTGACCGTTTGTCTTAAGAAGAACGGTGTCGGTCTCGCATGTTCCACATTTTTACCCCCTACCAAAAAGTGCTCAGAAGTTTTCACTTCATTAATAATAAAAATATTTCAAATAATAGAAACCTTAAAACTAAGGCATTAAAGTTTAATTACGAATGTACTATATTAATATTGTGGCGGTCTCCGCAGTCCGCACATAATCCGATAGATGGCATTACTAGTACGATGCACACGAACACGAAACACCCAACTCACGATTACGAAGTTTTCTCTGAATAACGCTATTTAAACGACCTCCAAAGATGAACGGTTGGACCAGTGACCCCCGAGCAAAACACCCGCTCTGTGGGTAATCATCCTATTGTTACGGTCGAGCCATATTATCACTTGGTCCCATACAGTGCCATAAGAAATACAGTTGATAGACGTCTTTTTGAAGTGAAACTTCTTTAGAATCGTTGTGATTTGAATATTCGATGAAACGAAAAAGCGAAACTAAAAAGAGACAAACATATTCATAATAGGATTTAGCCTGCGAGAGAAAGAGATACAATACAAGTTAACTATATTTATCTCATTCTCTCGTAGTCTTTTCTGAAGTTTCACTTCTGCCGTGTGTGAATTGCACACACACCCATTTTTTATTTATAGATAAGCGCTTGGTTCCAATAAGACTGGCTAGAAGTAGTGATTTAGCCTAAGGTTGAGCTCGCTTGCCTACAAGACGCCTATTCACTCTTGATTTGATGATATCAATATTATAATTTACTTTTATTTATTTGGACTTTTATTTGAAGCAAATACTTAATAAATATGCGTAACGCTAGAGTAAATACATGTTGTTTCTTTACTATATTTACATAAATATTTCACTACTACTATTCACTTAAATAAACAACATAATCTAAATTGAAATAATTACATAATCATCCTGTATCATGACCTCAATAATTGGAATGAGAGTGCCAACAAAAGTTGTTTACGTTCTAAGCATTTATGTTTTTCCTAACCTACCCGCATATGGATTATTTAGTTTTAGTTCATTTAGAAATTATGTTATATTAAGAATAGTTTTATTTAATAATAGTGTAATATACTAATATTGTGTAAACATTGTATATTATAAGTAGCGACGTAGGTACCGAATATACATATTTTAAGTGTTTATCCGAAGGTCGACGGTATTGGTGTACGGTAAAACTCAATAGAGTTTATGTTTACACCAAAACGAAATGGCTCTGTACATATTAGATAATAAATGAATAATAAATAAATAAATAATAAGCGGATGGAAAAATGGAAGCCAGAAGGGCGTTCCATATCCCAGCGGTTCGAATTAGAAACGAGGAAGCAAATCGCTTCGTACGAGTCCGTGGGATTTCAACTATGTACGTCTCTCTTGTAATATACGGAGGTTTATACGCCTTGGTCTTGCGCCGCCTGGATCCAGCGGTTCCTTGTAATTCGCTTGAACCGATATTGATAAAATGCGGCAAAAAAATAGCCATAAGATACTTTATACTAGCTGATTCCCGCGACTTCGTCCGCGTGGTTTAAGTTTTTTTTAATTCCCGCAGGAACTCCTTAATTTTCCGGGATTTATCCCGGAAAATTAAGGAGTTCCTGCTACTGTTTACAGTAGCTTATGTCACTCTCTAGGTCCTCAACTATAACCATGCCAAAAATCACGACAATTCGTTTCTCCGTTGCGGCGTGATTGAAGGACAAACCAACAAACAAGTACACTTTCGCAATTATAATATTAGTATGAAGTAATATATGATTCCGGAGCAGAGCACTCTCGGAGATTTCAAAATCCAAGTTGGCGGTGTCGCGTAATAAAAGTCAGTAGTACAATGAAACTTACTGATATTGGCAGATCCACAATTGTTATGGAAATGTAGTAAGATCCAAGTGAATACCATCGATTAAAGTGCTCCTTTAATAATATTGACATCTCTGAAGGAACTGAAAAAGATAAAGAATTTAGAAAAATGAAAAGAAGTAACTGTAAAATATTTCTAGATTCTTTGACAAAAGAAAAACCCAAAAGATATAGTGTGATCTTTCCGAGATAAATAGCAAAATGTGTGAAAAACATGTATTTTTCAAAAAATATAGACTACACAGAAAATTTATACAAATTCTGAGATGAATAACGATTTCAAACTACAAAATTGCATATTACACACTCTTAATATGTAATATACAACTACTTATTTTACTTGAGGGACGAATGGCGTAGTTGCGACAACACATATTGATTATCGTTGATTGGAATTGTTAAGCAACGTTGACCCCAGTCGGTAACTAGATGGGTGACCGAATTTGGAGGTTCAAATTTTGTCTTTTCGTTTCCTCCGTGCCTCGGAGAGCACGTTAAGCCATTGGTCCCGGTTATTATCACTAACATCTGATCGTTACAATAACTTAATCGTATGCAGAAGGACGTGGGAACCAACCGCATTAATATCCCAAGAAAACTCCTACCATTACGTGATTAATGGAAATGGGTCACGACCCTCAAAGAGGAATACGACGCAAGGAGATGAGATCGCAGTGAAGGGCTAGCTTGTAGTGAATTTAAAAAAAAAAAAGATAGATGTAACTTACAAGTAAGAATAGTCAACATCATCGGTGACATCATATGGTGCATCAGAATGGCGAACAGAAGATTGTAGTTCTCAAGCACCCGGGAGCCTTCGTTGCCGGCGTCTATGAATAGGGCTCCCAGCATTATACCGACAACCACGTTCACTATTAGCCGTAGATGTGTCATTGTCTAAGAACAACGAAAATAGCTATTTATGCAACTGTATCGTAATGAGGGCCATTTTAATTCGAGTGCTGTTTTTGATACGAGGCTTGCCGAGTATCAAAATAGGATAGTACGAGAATTAAAATGACTAATTACGTACAGTTGCATACAAGATTTTATCTACGACAAGGACGTCTTTATAATTTTTTACTTTGTAAATTAATAAAAAAGTCAAATCAATTGACTGGTTGGGAAAGTGCCAGAACCCCGAGCCGCTAAGCTATAGGTATCCTATTTATGAAGATAACCATATCGATACAGCTATGACTCATAACGATACAGCTCCCATACAACGAACTGTATCGTTATGAGAAGCAAACACGAAAGAGGGTTCAATTCGATATAGTTGTCAAATTCGAAATTGGAACTTTTCGATGCTGGAGTAGATAAAAAAATTTAAGATTGTTTTAGTACCATTTACATACATCGATATATATGTAGTTACTAGATGGGCCCTTTCATAGGAAAAAATTGGGCGTCCAACCTTTAGAGCACGCCCCTAACCTGTATAGCCCTGTCCTTGTCCCCGCCATAGCGCTGTCCCGCTATGTGTTATGTGCTATGTGTGGTAAGTGCTATTCCAGACTATAATCTATCTCAGTGCCAAATTTCAGCCAGATCCGTTCAGCCGTTGGCGCGTGATTGGGTAACAAGCATCCATACATCATCCATCCATACATACATCCATACATCCATTCAAACTTTCACATTTATAATATTAGTAACTTTGAGAAATAATTTTAGCTGTTACTTTTATTCATACTTGATTTTAAAATCTGTGATAGGAGCTTACAGAGTCGCGTTTCGCCTTCAAAAATCCTCGCCTGATGAGTACAGATCTCTGATTGGATTGCGGCGTCTCCTCAGGGCCGGACTCACCGTCCAGTTCCTTCATCACACTCAGTGGGTACAATTTCCTCAATTCCTCCATTGTGGGTATGGACTGAGGATCATCTAACCATGACAACTCCCTGCCGTTTTCGGCCTTTGTGGTTAGGAGGCCTATTTTGTCTTCCCCGTATTCCCCGCAGGCTAATTCGATTACTGGAATCAATGGAACACGTATTTTATAGGGATTAATTATGACGCCTCAACCAGAATCATGATATCGTTATGAGTAGTAATATAATAATAATAAACCCTCAATAATATGATACAATATATTTAAGGTATAGTTTTTTAAGGTAATGGGGGTAAAATAAAATACTGAAATTATTAAAAGGAATTGGGACGGCGGTTTCCCCATACAATCGTATTTATCGGTTTTCTCCGTAATTGTAATTATCCACAAAAAAAATATGATAGAAGAAAAAATATTTTTGCACCATAAAATCCATATGTGTCCATGCCATGTCCCTATGTTTTGCTTTTTTCAATAAATTAATAATTTTAAGAACAAGGAACCTTCAAAAATTGCAAGAAATGTCTCCGTTTTTGCGCCATCATCCAACATCCGGCAAACAAATTTGACAAATATAACCAAAAAAAGAAAAACATACTGACATATCCTAAATCCTTCTGAAATTATTCTTGAAAAAAAAATCGGTTCAGTTTTGGAGGAGGAAACAGAAATAAACGAGAATAATGGAATTAAGAAATACACTCACTATAATCAGCTGGGTTGTGATAAATCGGGCAAGGAATTCCAGCCTGCTCCAGATAAGGCACCAGGTTTTGCGTAGTCCCTTGGTAGAGACAGTTTCCAGCTGCCAACACATACACGTGGTCGAAGAGAGCGAATAGCGAAGCGGAGGGCTGGTGAACCGTGCACACTATAGTCCGGCCCTGGTGCGCTAGACTTCGGCAGAGTTGGACGACTTGAGTGCAGGACGAACTGTCCAGACCACTGGAAAAAAAGTGTGTGTGCAATTCACACACGGCAGAAGTGAAACTTCAGAAAAGTAACGTACGAGAGAATGAGATAAATATAACTTGTATTCTATCTCATTCTCTCGCAGGCTAAATCCATAATAATCTAATATAAAAATCAATTGCTGTTCGTTTGTCTCGCTAAAACTCGAGAACGGCTGGGCCGATTTAGCTGATTTTGGTTTCGAAATGTCTGTCGTAGTCCAGGAAGGTTTAAACGGTGAGAAAATATGGAAAAATTAGTTAGTCACGACACGCGGTCTGCCTCGTTGGTCTAGCGGCATAGTCGACTGCGGATCACGAGGTCCTTGGTTCGATTCCCGGTCGGGCATGTAAATTGTTAGGTATTGGGTTTTTCAATTGAGAAATTCTCAGTGCCAGCCCGGGATTGGAAGTTGGCGGTGTTTCACCCCCGTGCCTCGGAGAGCAAGTTAAGCCGTCGGTCCCGGTTATTATCACTAACATGATAATAGTCGTTAAAGCCCGCCAACCCGCAATGGAGCAGTGTGGTGGGTCTAAGCTCTAATTCCCTCTCTCCTATGAGAGTGGAGGCCTGTGCCCAGCAGTGGGACGTTAATAGGCTGTAGTGGACGCGCGGACGAAGTCGCGGGCATCAGCTAGTTATTTTATAAATGCGAAAGTGTGTCTGTCCGTCTGATATATAGTGCACAAATGTGTGCGTGGTTTACACAGGTGCACTCTCTGTTCCTTTACTCTGATAGCCCGGTGGGACGGAAAATCCGACACGACCGAAGAGAGATCAGGCGCAGGAGTATAAGTTACGTCGAACTTATACTTAGGGAGAGAGAGATAGATAGATAGATAAACTCTTTATTGCTACACAAGACATAAAAAAAACATAGAAAAGAAAACAAAACAAAGAGCGCAAGGGGCAAGAGAGACACTAATGATCGTCTTACGTGGTAGGTTCGTCGAGGAACATGACTAGAGGGTTGTTAATAAGCTCCAACGCTATGGACAGCCGCTTCCTCTGCCCTCCTGACAGCTGTGCCCCTCGAGTGTTCATATGCTCGTACAGGCCTAGATTTGTGAGGATATCTTCAATCTGCAAGTTGAATGAAACATTGAATACAATATTTTTGCCTTGTTTAGCCACTTATGGATTACACGATGGCAGTAACATGGCAGTTCAGTTATTCAGTCCAGAGGTGAAATTATGTAAGGATCGCCGATCAAATCGTTCGTCCACTAAACGTATGAGAATGGATACACGAAATTGAGCTCTAATTCAATGCTGTTATGGTTTATTTTACTTTGCGGCCGAACTTTAACGATTGGATCGGCAAAACTTACACAGGATGTGAGACGAGTGTAAGTTGTGACTTACTGGACTCATATTGTGTACACTAGTATGAAATTTCCACAACCTCAACAAAAGTTCAGTTAGGACTTCATGGCAGATTTACATTGGGCTAGTGGCCGGCGTCAGTAGAGACTCCAAATCAATTTACACGATGGCAGCATTGAGTCAGCACTGACTTGCCTCGAATTTGAAGTCAATAACTGACCCAACGTAAATCTGCCTTCACAATAAACGTCAGTACAGTTGATTCCCCCATATACGAGGGTCAAGTCAGTCCAGTAAGAGTCTACACTCTAAGTACATGTACACAGGAACTGGTGCTGAAATTCCTATAGTCAATGCCGTAAGAGCTTAACAAGTGTCGCTACATTTTATTTACGAATGCGCCCTACTTTTATGAATTTCTAATCCAGGAGGCAAAATCGCAAAATTAACGTCATCATATTAATTGTAATTAGCATATTTGTGTTGTAAAAAAGGGGGCAAACCAGTAGTTTCGCGCCGATTTAGTCTCTCAAATTCTATTGGGCTTTACTAACTTTTACATCTTTGCAACTCATTAAAGGTGTTCGTAAATCGTAATCACGTGCCTATGTTTAGTTGTCATCTTGGCGAACTTAGACAAAGAGCCTTACCACTTCTCCTTTTTCGTATTTATCCAGTTTCGTGGGTAGTTTGAGGTCAGCAGCCAGCTCCATATTCTCCCCCACTGTGAGCAGGCCCTGAAGTCTGTCGTCTTGCTGAATATAGCACGACATTTTCTTAAACGTCTCTGAAATTGAGAAGACAAACAAATTAACGTCAGCGGACCGAGTTAAAAAAACTCTCCTTCTAGAAGATAAAAATTGTTCAGAGGGAGATTTGTTACTAATCTCCCACTAGGACATTATTTACCAATTCGAACGCGTTAAAGTTAACTGAGAGCCGAGTTTGAGATTTTTACTTACTCGATCGCGTTCAAGTTATCTACCACTAGCGAATGCCCGCGACTTCGTCTGCGTGGTTTGAGGTTTTTTAGTTCCCGCGGGAACTCTTTAATTTTCCGGGATAAAAGAAGCCTATGTGCTATTCCAGACTATAATCTATCTCTGAGCCAAATTTCGGAAAGATCCGTTCAGCCGTTGGGGCGTGAAACTTTCGCATTTATAATATTAGTAAGATTTGTATGGCATTGATCAAGCGCCAGCTGTTGTCTGTCATCAAACGCTTGACAATTCCATATAAATCGTAGTTAACGTTGACGCGATCGAATGGGAAGAAAACACAGAAACGCGATCGAATAGGAAAAAATCTCCCACTAAGCCCCGTGACAAAAGATTATACACGAATGTGGAGGGAATATTGTGTTTGCGCATCATCACACCATCAATGTAAATCCATTTGTCCAAATCCACTCCGCGGACAGCTAATGAGAAAGGGTTAAAAAAAGATTTAGACCTGTCAGTTTAGTGAAGTTTAGATATTGTTTTTTTTGTTCTATCACAAGTTAGCCCTTGACTGCGATCTCGCCTGATGATAATTATTGATGATGCGGGATTGCCCATACCCACCCTGCACCCATACCTACCCCTAACCGGTTTCTACACGGCATCGTACCGGAACGCTAAATCGATTGGCGACATCACGGAAAAATTAAGAACTTTTAAATGCTTAAATACCAAATTCTAATTCGAAAGTCTAGCCCCACTTGAGATGCACGGGGCGGCGCGGTACTTAGCGGCATAATATTATTTTTATGAGTTTGTATGGGGAGTTAGTCTTGTTCCGTGAATACCAAAAATGATAAATAAAAATTTGTTGTGCTTATAACTTCATGTTGTTATTCTGTAACTTGACAATATAGGCTATGTTCCTGACCAATTAGTACGTGAGATATCGTTGGTTTTAATATGAAACAAATAAGGGGAAAACATGTCATTTAAGTGGTAAAAACATGCAAAACGCAATGTGCTTACATTTAATTTTGGGAAAGTATTTTGAAAAAATAATTATCCAGGGGCCTAGATAGATGCAAGTTCAATTTTAATAATCGCATAATATGGTGGAAATATGCTCGAATTATAAATTATTTTGGTATTACGTTATATGGGCAATTCACCCTCCGCTGGCACCTTAAGTGGGCCCAGCTGCATACAAACTCATAAAAAGTTTATTTGCCGCTACGTGCCGCGCCGCTCCGTGCGTCTGTTTCTATAGTGGGCTATGGGGGCTAGACCTTGACTCTGTTGCTGCCTGGTTTCTGATCAGAAAAAAAAATAGGAAGAACTGCCAGTAGACTTTGGAATTACATAACAACGCAATGTAAACACGTTGTGCTATGTCATTTACTTTTCATAACTATATTCATCTGAACGTAACCTTGACCTAGCGTTAAACTCATCAGGAAGTTCGACACGCGGTTGAACTTATGTTTTAAATATAGTTAATTGTGTTTATTTAATTTATTTTTAACACTTCAGATTATTATTGCATTGGTTTTTTTCTTATTTTTTGTTGGTGAAGCCTGCTTAATCTTTGATTTATTATAATATTATGAAAACAATTTTGTTGTACATAATCCAATCTGGGGGCATATACTACCATCGCTAAAAAGCCGTATTGTTAACGTTTTACAATAATAATATTTATTGACCGAGCGAAGCGAAGGTCTCTGAGTCTACTTGGGTGAATTGGCACTTGTCCGTCCGTCCGTCCGTCCGTCCGTCCGTCCGTCCGTCCGTCTGTCAGAGCATTATAACTTCTGAATTACTGAACGCAATTACTTCAGCTTTAAATATAATATGTAAACCAATGGCCTCCCGCCGAATATGGCTTAAAAAATAATAAAAATCTTTATTTCAGGGGGGCTCTCATAGAAGCGAATGCGAAGTAAAATATTTTTTATAAAGTTACATAGGGTTGCGGTATATCATTTTAAAGATAATTAGGAATAGAGTCCAAAAATATTTTTTTTTTAATTTTTCCCCCAAAATTGACGAAATGGGGGGCTTTCAAAGTGGTGATTTTCTAACGTCCAAAGATGACCTCAGAACTCTAATTTTTCTGAAAGGATGAGCCTGAAACTTGATCTATTATTTCAATTATATCCTGTACTTGAACAACAAATACTAAAATTAGATAAATATTGTAAGGAAACGGAATTATTTAATTTTTAATGAGCTTCAGTATTTTTAACAGAACTTCACATTTATGTCAATAGATGGCGCCGCGAGGTCTTAGTTCGGGGCGAACCACTAGTTTATTTCTATATTCTGTACTAGTAACTTAAAAAAAAACATAAACATTGAAAGGACATGCACAAGGACAACTTATCTCTTGAAGAGATTTCTTCCAGATGCCCCAGAATGTGAGAATAGTGAAATATATAAGTTAAAACTGTGTAGGTACATGTTATGAAATGAAAACTTTTCCGATTTAAATACTTATTTTAGTGACATAAAACAGCTGTCATTTTGAAATATTACTACTCTAAGCGATCATAGTAACCCCCAGAACTAAATGGACACTTCTAAATCTAAAGTTCTGTCATTTTCTGCAGGGAGTGTTACGAAAGAGATATGACGGACTTAATTATTACAAAGCCACCATGTTTTGTAGACATGTTTCTACAAAATAGTTCTTAAAAAATTCTACCCCAATAAAGCTCCCAGTAAAATCATCTTAGAGACTTACTGACGACTTACTTAGAAAGAAATAATATACGTGCCAAAATTTTTATTTCAATTCCGAACCAGTAGAACCAATGGAAAAGGTTATTGGAATAAAAAATCTTTCAATTTTTGATTCGATATGATTCGCCAGTTGTATCACAGACGAAAATATACAGATACCCGGCTTAGTTTGTTATAGGCTCTCCTCAGACCAGGGTACGATTGGAACCCTCGCAGCTTTAGTCTATCACGTCTCATATTTTGTTGACGTTCAAAAAGTGGACAGTGTAGACACAATTGTACAGACCATCAAAATTAACTGACCCGGTGGCCAAAATTGAAACAAACTTTTATGCCTGATGACTTTTTGTTTTTATTTATTTGCTTCCTCCGGCTTCCATTTTTCCATAGGTACGCTTATAATATTGGTATCTTCAAATTAAGAGTGAATAGGCATCTTCTAGGCAAGCGCTCCAACTTAGGCTGCATCACCACTTGCAAGCAGGATTGCAGCCAAGCACTAGTCTATAAATAAATAAAAAAAGACGCAGGTTCAAATCCTGCCAGTTCCGCAATTTTTGTAACAATTGTTTAGATACAGTTGATGATGGCGTTTTTATTACTTACTCATGACTCTCCCCCGTCCGTTGATGAATATGGCGCCACCTACCCCCGAAATGCGGTACCCGGAGAGGACATCCAGTAGAGTGGACTTGCCGGCTCCCGAGGGACCCATGATGGCGATCAGCTTCCGCGGCCGGAGCCGACCGCTCACCTCATGGAGGATTTGTTTTGTGCCTGAAAACATCGTACTAATAGTATAAAGAGGAAAAGTTTGTGAGGTTGTAGGGGATAATCTCTGGATCTATTGAACCGATTTTGAAAATTCTGGTACCAATAGAAAGCCACATTATTTGTGAGTGTCATAGGCTATATATATTAACCAGAAAAATTAAGGAGTTCCCGTGGGAATCAAGAAACTTTAATCCACGCGAAGTCGCGGGTTTCATCTAGCAGTACTTAAATACAACTCTAAAACTGACTTAAATGAAATAGCCGGTTGCGATGCTTGGGTCTATTCATTTGGCATTTAGGTTTCAAAGTCAGTCTTGCGAATGTTCTGCAGCTGCTCCAGGGTAACTACTATTATACGTGTCCAAGATGTGCCGAATAATGTCAGCCTTGGACGTCTTGGACTTTATGCGGGATATATAAATCATGATATCGAATTCGCTTCGGTCTCTGCTTTTTCTTCTTCACAAAAATTGGAAAGGGAAACCATCCGCGTCAATGTTCACCGACCAGAAAAAGCAAAGAGAATATAACCACTACGTTTTAAGAAAAAGAAGGTCAATGTTCAAAGAGTATTCAATGTTTGTTTCACTTTCACCGTTTGTTTGTAAACAAACGTGTAACCAGCGTGTAACGTACGTCAAGTCAAAGCCAGAGACAAGTTAACCAGAGGTCAAAGCATGGCAATGATTAAGGAAACTATCAAATAATTATCATCGAAGTAGTATATAAATCCGTGACCACAGAACACTTATACTGTCCGTGACTATCATTGAGTCAAAGTGACATCCATAGAGAATTCCCAACAAAGACAACATGTCAAACTGAGATGTCAAATAATAGACAATATTCTGTCTAATCTATGATTATATTAGTACCATGGAACTAATAAGTACTACGTACTTATTAGTTCCATGATTAGTACATTGGTAAATCTTCATTTCTTCTGTACTTAGATGGAGTGTAGAATAGAAGGAGTAACATCTCATAGGGGAGAAAAGTTGAAAAACTGTCCAGTGGTTGCTGAAAACAGTCTCTGCTAACAGTAGACCTTCCCTAGTGGCGCTGTGTGTAGCAAAGGGTATAGTATGAATTTGACTAAAATAGTTAAATATTGAAAACTTACGTTGTACAAAATAATGACGAATGTTTTTTCCCCTTGTTTACCTATTTCTCAAACCTACTCTAATAATATTTGACGCTTCCTTTTAAATTTACCTTAATGCTAATGTGGCGCCCCCAATGTGGTGCATTTCGACGGACACTTTTGTTATGCAGAGATACAACACTTCTTCCCTTCTACACTCCATAAGCTAGGATATGGAGGGTAGAGTAGATTAAGGAGTGTTATCTCGGGAGAAAAGTTGAAAAAGTGTCCAGTGGTTGCTATAAATAACAGTTCAAAAAACTCCCACAATGGCGCTGGTGTAAACAAAGTGTATGGTCTAGTACTAGACACTAGTTATTATTCTGTGATAGGGTATGAATCACAGAGTACACTGGTATGAAAGTAGCAATTGTTGATGTAGTGAAGTATGCTGGGTTAATTAATAGTGTAGAGACGGCTATGATAGTATGCTTACTAAGTTTCATGAGATACAGCCCGCTGACTGATAGAAGGACGGACGGACGGACGGACGGACGGACGGACGGGTCCCGCTGGCACCCTTTTTGTATTATATAAGCATCGATATATAAGTAGATACTATATATATATAATATATATATATATATCAATGGACAGAAGGGCCCTTTCATAGAAAAAAATTGGGCGTCCGACCTGTAGAGCGCACTCCACAAGGCTCCACACCTGTATAAGCCTGTCCTTGTCCCCGCGCCATAGCGCTGTCCCGCTTTTCAGAATAGATGGCGTTAGTGAAATAAGTCCATATTCTTTGTTTGATACGGTCCGTCTATGTAAATTGAGGTCGTTGATTGTAAGCCATCAAAAAATCTGTTGTTGACTTTTAACGTGCGCCTAAATCATCTAGTCGCATCCAAAGATTAAACGATGTTAATTAAGATGCAATTAATAATATTTTTTGCCGCTATTGTAATTGAATTGAGTAAGCGATCAGAGTC
The DNA here is from genome assembly GCA_923060345.2 of Erebia aethiops. Lineage (NCBI taxonomy): Eukaryota > Metazoa > Arthropoda > Insecta > Lepidoptera > Nymphalidae > Erebia > Erebia aethiops. The sequence continues at coordinate 4,376,706 of OV281093.1, read as the reverse complement.
CACATAAATAATTAAATGTACTGAGTAAATATGTTCAATAAAGCTAACGATATACTAAGGTGCCTACCTACTTAGTTACAAATGCGATCAAACACGTGACTCGAGTCATTATAAAAAAAACTAGCCAAGTCAGACTTGCACATGAAGGGTTCCGTCGTACTTTAGTGTATGGGGATTGGGGACCCCCTTAAATTTTAACTATATTTTATTTTCGTTATATTTTGTTGATATAGCAGCTCAAACTCTGCGATCTCGCCTGATGATAAGTGATGATGCAGTCTAAGATGGTAGCGGGCTAACCTGATAGGGGCATGGTAGTTATATTAAACCCATACCCCTATTCGGTTTTTAATTAAAATCGGGTAGTCCTTGACTGCGATCTCATCTGATGGGAAGTGACGATGCTGTCTAAGATGGTAGCGGGCTAACCTGTTAGAGGTATGGTAGTTATATAAAAACCCACACCCCTTCGGTTTCTACACGGCATCGTACCAGAACGCTAAATCGCTTAGCGGCACGTCTTTGCCGGTAGGGTGGTAACTAGCCACGACCGAAGCCTCTCACCAGACCAGGGAAAATTCAGAAATCATAAATTCCCAAATTGACCCTGCCGGGGATCGAACCCGGGACCTCCGCAAGTCCGCACGTTAAGACAACAGCGCTACACGCTGCGTCAAATCGAATCTCACTTATTGTGCTTATTGGAAGGGGCCATGGGCACCTAGTGCCATGGGGTAATAAGACGTAGCCAGAGTTGAGTTGTAAAATTGCAACAAGTAAGAAGTAATGTTTTTTTTTATTTTGACCTATTCCAATTGCGTGTAATGTGTATAGTCTCTTCCGCTATTCCATAGATGATAACCTTTCCGTGCGTCACGTGTTGATCTCTGTGCTTACTACTTTTATGTACACATAATATTATTTTTCCTAGATATGTATATTTTGTACTGAACTTTCTGAAATGTCTGCATCTGTTTGAAAGGTCTGTGAAAACCCTTTATTTTACCGGCAAAGACACGCGCCGCCAAGCGATTTAAGCGTTCCGGTAGGTACGATGTCGTGTAGAAACCGATAAGGGGTACGTGTAATATAACTGCCATACTCATAACAGGTAAGCCCGCTACCATCTTAGACTGCATTATCACTTACCATCGCGTGAGATCGCAGTGAAGGGCTAATTTGTTTTCCAAAATGCCGACGTACGCACTCATTGGGAACACTGAATTTGAAAGTAATGCCCGTCTCTGAGATGAAAGCTATCCCTATTCCAAATTTCGTTAAAATCGATAGAATGTCTGCTTCTGCCTATACACTGTCATAAATTTACGAAAATACTCTGTCATAACTGAAACTTTGTCATACTTAGATACCATAGATTTAGCATTGGTCTTTAATGCTAAATCTATGTTAGATACCTACGAAAATAATTGATCCATTTATTTCGACAAATATGAAATTATAACAGTTGTATCTACACCAAATTAAATACTGAACAAAGTTAGTTAAAAAGTTGAAAGTAACTTAAAATCAACCGACGATTTTTCCACCTGCCCTAGAAACGGCCTATGTGCAAATTAAGTTCATTTTAATTTATGTTAAATATTAAACTAAAATTGAAGTAAAATAAATACCTATATAAATAAGCATTTTCTGAATGTCTATAATATTTGGGCTCTATATGAAAAATTGAATTCTATTGTCTCTTCAATAGTTCCAAAGTACGTTTCTGATTAGCTAATTGTTATAAAATTAATCAGCGATGAACTTCGGACCTCGAAGATAACATATGTATCTATGTTGATAGGCTTAGTATTGGCCTAAATAATAAAATTATTATGTTATGTGAGTAAGGCCACCGAATTTGCCCTACATTTGCTCTACTCGGAAATTTTTCCTGGTGGAAGGCATCGGCCGTGGCTAGTTACCACCCTACCGACACAGACGTGCCGCTAAGCGATTAGGCGTTCCGGTACGATGCCGTGTAGTAGAAACCGAATACTGCCATGCCCCTAACAGATTAGCCCGCTACCATCTTTAGACTGCATCATCGCTTACCATCAGGTGAGATCGCAGTCAATGGCTAACTCTTGTAGTGTAAAAAAAAATATATAATATCCATAGTTTTGTTATAAAAACAATATAACCAAATTACCTACCTACCTATAGTTTTCAACTATTTTTATCGTACACATATTTACCTAGTTATATTTATATTGTTCTGTAATCTTAGTTTATAAATTAATCAACATATAATTTAATTAAAACTAAGAAATAAATTAAAATCTAAAACTAAATTAAAAAAAAACTATTTCTAACTAATTCTGTTATCTAGAAATACTCTATTGAAACCTGCATCCCACCATAATTTTCGCAAAAGTGTATGAAGTCTGCCGATCCTCACAAGGCCAGAGTGGTGGACCGGGACCCGTGCACAGTACTGGCACATAATACTTAGGTAATCTAAACATTACTAGTAGTAGTAGTAGGTAAAGTCAAAGACTTGGTAGTGCGCTAGCGCTAGCGATGAGCTATTTAAGAGGCCGGGGAACGCCGCTCGCAACTTCTATTCGAACCGCAAATATAAATTTGCCGGTATATTTCTATCAATCACTATTTGGCTGATGACACATGATCGCGTGCAAGCGCGATAGCAATATGAGCGTACAGAATTTTTTATACATTTAGTCTTGTTCCGTGAATACAAAAAATGGTGAATGAAAAATTGTTGTGTTTTTAACTTCTTGTTGTTATTCTGTAACTTGACAATATAGGCTATGTTCCTGATCAATTAGTACGTGAGATATCGTTGGTTTTAATATGAAACAAATAAGGAGAAAACATGTCATTTATGTCGTAAAAACATGCAAAACGCAATGTGCTTACATTTAATTTCGGGAAAGTATTTTGAAAAAATAATTATCCAGGGACCTAGATAAATACAAGTTCAATCTTAATAATCGCCTAATATGGTGGAAATATTCTCGAATTACATATTATTTTGGTATTACGTTTGTATGGGCACTTCGCCCTCCGGAGCCACCAAGTGAGGAAATAAATACTCAATTCCAATATGGTATACCTACCTATTTTATTTTAGTAAACTTTTGTCCAGAAGTTGACGTCTATCGGTTGATAAGGCGCATTATTTTACTGTATTTAAAAATAGCAACAGCAATAATTGGAACGCGTCAGTACAAATCTCTGCTGACATTATTCTTCGATCCGCCCGATGCAGCAAAATCTGAGTTACAAATATTTATTATTATTTTACTTTTATGTTCTACTTACAAGTGCACTACTATCTACTCTGTTAAAATATTTTTTTCAATACAGTTGTCAAACATGGCGCAATTTCAGAGGCTGTAGTTATGATTCGAAAATTGAATCTTTCGCATAGGCATCTTACTTTTACACGGTCGTGACTTACTTTTACAAGGTCGACACTTACTTTTGCAGTTTAGTTTTAAATTTTCAAGTCAATTAAAAAGTTTAGTAGCAAGGAGTTTTCATACATAGAATATAATCGGATAGGCTTTTTACGAGGAAAAATGAATGAATCCGTACGTTTTAGCATTGAATTTCCAAAATTCTTTTAAATGGTTGTTGATTATATTTAATTACCAGTTTTAATTTAATTATTTTCAACATTTGACAAAAATCGAACAGGCTGTATACGCGTAGGTACGAACCCGTAGCCTAGTTTTGTAGAAAAAAAATGTCCAGGTGTAAATACGCACCATTTGCTGAATTTTTTTATTTTTTATGCGATAAATTGATTATATTTTTGTTAATATGAGTTCTAGTACTAATGATGAAATGGAATTAACTCCACCAGATATTTTATCTGACGCGAAAACTGCGCAAGATGGAATTTTGCCCCCAAAATCTCGAGAAAGATATATGACGGCTTACAATTCTTTGATTTGTTTATTACTATTTCCCACAACTGTATTGAAAAACGTCGTGTGATACACGGGTGTGAAGGTTATTGCAAACTCGTGACATTAAAAACCCTCACCTTCGGCTCGGGCTTATTAATGACAGCTCGTTTGCAATAACCTACTTTCCACCCTTGTATCACAATATACTATTAGATTCTTATTCTGTACGCTTACTCTGAGTTTTTACATTGCAAATACGATTGATCGACGTGAGAGCGTGACGTAAGCGAACGTCAAAGTAAAATGGACCCAACAGCTCTTGCTTTAAAGTCACAAATTCAGCGTTTGGATCGCTGGCTGTGAATAAATACACGAAATGGTGAAATGAGCTCTTAACCAATGCAGTTAAGGTTCATTTTAACGTTCGCTTACACTTGATGTGGTGAGCTCTCACGTCGATCAATCGTATTTGCAATGTAAAAACTCATAGTAAGCTTACTGTAATCGTTTATGGCCTTAATTAATGTCCAGCTATAATTTTTGTTAATATTAGTTGTAACGTTGTTGATTACTGAAAAAAAAAACTATTACTATGGAGACCATACAAGCCGCAATTTCGACTCTTTGTTTGCGTATCAAGTCTCGGGGTCGTCTCAAATCTCAATATGCGATCACCTTAATGCCTGTTTAAGCAAGTCAAGTGCCTACGATAGCGGAAAATTGTGTAAAACCGCTATTAGTAAAGTTTTTTTGTTGGATTGCAACTAATCAGTAATCACTTTATACTCGTACCTAGTCAGTTACAACATTCCTACATGGGTTGTTCAGTTAGGTACAACATTCGTACATATTGTTCACAATAATTAAAAAAACGATTTATTTGACGACCTCCGTGGCGCAGTGTGTAGCGCTGTTGCCTTAACGTGCGGAGGTCCTGGGTTCGATCCCCGGCAGGGTCAATTTGGGAATTTATAATTTCTGAATTTTCCCTGGTCTGGCCTGGTGGGAGGCTTCGGCCGTGGCTAGTTACCACCCTACCGGCAAAGACGTGCCGCCAAGCGATTTAGCGTTCCGGTACGATGCCGTGTAGAAACCGAAGGGGTATGGGTTTAACATAACTGCCGTGCCCCTAACAGGTTAGCCCGCTACCATCTTAGACTGCATCATCACTTACCATCAGGTGAGATCGCAGTCAAGGGCTAGCTTGTAATGAATAAAAAAAAAAGCGATTTTACCGCCTGCATATCAATCAATCAAGTTTATTTGCAAGAAAATTTTTAAAATTAAGATGACAAACTAATTAAATTTATTCTGGTTCTTATCTGGTTCAAAGGTTATCCATTACCATTCAGCGTGGCAATGCTGCAAGTTTGTTGGGTACCTTTGGCCCAGGGGCAACCAGGGGTGGTCTTTTTGATTAGGGTTTTAATTATTTTTTTGTTAGTAGGTGTATGTATATGGATTTGTTTTAAATTTATTTTATATTTAGTTTAATATTTAGATTTTAGCATATTTAATAATAATAAACAAACATGCTAAAATCTTTAACCGTGACAATTCAGGGGCCATACTCCTAACGCTTAAAGCAATACTTATGCAATATTCCTCAAAATGTCAGTTTGATCAAACGTACTTTAACGTTCCTAAAATAAGGATTATAATATTCTAAAACACGAAAGTCAACAATTGGGTATTTGACAAATAGTCAAATCAGCAACTTTTTTCAAACGTCAAAACGCGTCCTATTTATGGGATATAGATGAAATTCTGAAATGTGACGTCATTCATGTTTGAAGCACTTTTTTACTTTAATCGATTGTTTAAAATTGTTATTCAACATATAACTATCAGGGGACGTGGATATTATGACTTTTGGGAGATCCTCTATTTAATTATCACTAAAAAATAATTTATTTGAATAGTAGTCAAATACCCAATTATATGAAACAATATAGCTTTAAAAGCGTTAAAGAATGGCCCCATAGCATGAGGTTAATATGATGCTGCCATACTTCTTCTGAGTTAGCCCACCACCATCTTAGACAGCGATATCGCATCCATGGACCAACTTGTAATCGATTCAAAAACAATAGATCATCTTAGTTCTTCTCAATTCAAGAGTAGGTAAGTAAGTGATTTTGCAACAATGATTGAGCTAGTGAACAAAGGTTTATTTTACTCATTTGTGATTCTATGCGTCATGCATCATGATTATTAATTATTGTAGGACGCAGGCGCTTCTATGCAAATAATTATGTCTGGTGTGAATAAATATGATAATGTGATGAACAAGTTTGCCTAGGAGGTGTCAATTAGATATTCTGTAGCCAGTAGATCAGTAATATATCGAATCCCTTAGCAAGAGTTTCGAAGCCATCGAAATCCACGAACGTGTTCGAAATATGCATTATCATTTTACTTTTACGAGAAGCGCTATTTTTCTTAGTAGTCACTAGGTATAATATATTTTTGTAAATTATTAGCTAAAGAAATAAATATTTTTATTTATTTATTATTTATGCATATTCATTTTACTTTTACGAGAAGCGCTATTTTTCTCAGTCTTGTGTCTTTTAGCAAAATTATAAAATACTAGCTGATGCCCGCGACTTCGTAAGGGTGAATTGAGGTTTTTTTGGTTTCCGTGGGAACTCTTTAATTTTCCGGCATAGAAAGTAGCCCGGATGTCCTTCCCTGGGATACAATTTACAAACCAAATTGCATCAAAATAGGTTGAACGGATGGGCCGTGAAAGCGTAGTGGACGGTCAGACAGACATACACACTTTCATATTTATAATATTAATATGGAAGTATGGATTTTAACAGTACCTACTGACTACTGAGTAAGTACTGAGTGATACTTAATAAACGAATAGGTACTAACTAAGAAAGCCCGCCTTTACGCTGCATTGCCGGCCGAGACTAGGAACTCTCGCTAAAAGAAGCCGCGCGTGGCGTTAACTGACGCGACCGCTCCAGAATTACGATACTTTTATATCCTAATACGGTTATTCATTTTTATTAAAGTTTATTTTTATTATTAAATATATATAACAATAATAAGTGTACAATAAAGAATATTTCATTCATTCATTCATATAACGGTTATATTAATATTTGACACCTCATGTTGCCGCCCGCGCACGTTGCACGGCGCACGCAGTTTTTATTGCGCCATGAAAAAGTTCGGGCACTGCGTTGTCGGGTCGAATTCGAAGCGGAAAATAGTTAAGCCTTTTTTAAGTTTATAATTACATTTGAAGTAGACGAGTAATTTCGTTGTTTTTTTTAACCTTTTCATTATTTAATTATTAATTTAATAACCCATGGTGTAGTTATCGTTATATTATATAGAATCTCGTTAAATAAAGGATTGACAATAGGTAATTGTTATTCTTGAGAATCGGAATGGTGTGTGAATTAAATTCGTCTTGTTCTTCCTCATTGAGGGTTATGATTTATTTACGCCGTTCGTTGTTACATTGTTTCTTAGTGTCTCTGACGTAGAAACCACAAGTGTCTTTATATTCATTTGAAGACCGTTTTAAAACTTTTTGTAGGATCGCTAGGTGCTGTCACCATCACCGATTTAACACATCTTTGAGAACATTATGAAGGCATGCACGTTTTCCTACACTTAAGAGTATAGGAAAACATCGTTTAAAGTAAACTACATTATAAGACAGGGAACCTGCACTGAGCAAAATTTCAGCTTTCTACGTCCAACCGTTCAAACAGACAAACATACTTTCACATTTAAAACATTAGTATGAAATATGTTAATAATCATCAAAATTGGCCCATTCTTTACGTTTCCGCTAGTTTCGCAAACGTTTCCCTGAACGAGCAGATTTCGGCGCGGCCTATATTCCGACTCGGGCTATCGGTGACGTCACGCGTTCACTGACTCCAAGATAAGTATGTATTTGTGTAATAATATGTATAAACCGATGAGCGAGAACACGTGCGCCCGCGCACTCGTTTTTGCAATGTCCACTCTCACAGTAAGTACCTACGAGTAGTTAACGTGCATACAAATGCAACGTTACCGATACGATTTTTAACTCAAATGGCAAAAATAAATTTAAAATGTATAAGTTACTAGATGATGCCCGTGACTTCCCTTACTTTTAATTTTCTGTGATAAAAAGCAAAGCCCATGTTCTTCCCCGGGATGCTACCTATAACTATACCAATTTTCATCAAAATCGGTTGAAAAGATAGGCTGTTAAAGCATAGCAGACAGATACACACTTTCGCATTTATAATATGGACTACAGCCCTTGTCTTCGCTCCCGTCGGAGTTTTATAGAAATTCGTCCATATTCCTTTTCTACATTTTAAAGGCTCAAACACAGGAGTTACCTGTGTTTGAACCATCGACCATAGACTGTATGGTCTATGGTTTGAGCTTTGAGCTGGACTGACAGTCAGGACGTTTCTTTTATCTACACGCCACGCGCGACCGAGTTCGTCGAAGAAATCCTGTCGTGGGCGATGTCGTGTGTCGCGACTCGCGATATCGTGTCCTAGTCGTTGAGTATAAAACTTCTGTTTATCTTCATTGGGTGTCGCGGGTAAGGACCTTTGTATAACAATCGATACAGAAGCGCGATATAATACCTATATAGTACATGGTACAACTATCGAGAAGTTATAATTGTAACGGACTTTTATAGTACATAACTTAACTGCTGATTTACCTACACTAGTGGTTCGCCCCGAACTGAGACCTCGCGGTATATAAGATAGTTTTAACTACATATATGTATAATGCGCGCTCATCTTTACGTTCATAGACATCAGTACTGTCAGTAGACTATTTTTGTATTCCACGTAACATGGTGCTAACGTCTGTTATTTGTAAGCACAAACGAATAAACTTTTACAGAGCGCCATCTATTGACATCATTGTGAAGTTCTGTTAAAAATACTAAAGCTCATTAAAAATTAAATATAAGTATATTCGTTTCCTTATAATATTTATCTACCTAATTTTAGTATTTGTTGTTTAAGTACAGGGTAATAATTCAAATAATTGATCAAGTTTCAGGATCAGCCTTTCAGAAAATTGAGAGTTTTGAGGTCAACTTTGGACGTTAGAAAATCTCCACTTTGAAAGCCCCTCATTTCGTCAATTTTAGGGGATAAATTTAAAAAAAAATATTTTTGGACTCTATTCCTAATTATCTTTAAAATGATACCGCAACCCTATGTAAACGCTTTAAAAATATTTATTCGCTTCTATGAGAGCCCCCTGAAATAAAGATTTTTATAACTTTTTAAGCCATATTCGGCTGGAGGCCATCGGTTTACATATTTTATTTTACGTTAGTAATTTTACGTTCAGTAATTCAGAAGATATGGTGAAATTTGCATAGCCTAGGACAGGGATTCCCAAACTATTTTGGGCAAGAGACCCCTTTTCCAAAATGAACTGATACCTCAGACCCACATAGCCAAATTACTTTAAAAATCCTATCTCTAGTTTTTTTCCTATTGATACAAAATACTTACCAATTTAAAAACTTTGCGGTTGAAGTGAGTATAACTTGACATCATTTTAACATTTTATAGACATAAAATTCAGTAAATATCAAGTGTAATTTATAATTATTAATACAAATTACGTAAAAATACTTAAGTAGGTAATTTTTTTAATAAAAAAACATTAATATAGCGTTCGATTGTTAGACCTCGTCGACTCCCAAACTAAGTTTTCGTTTATTTCGACCCCTGAGAAACCGACATCGACCCTAAGGGATCCCTGGCCTAGGAGTCCTAGGACAATCGCGAGGCACCCGCGCATCGACTTTGGACTATAACATAGGGACTTAGCAACTCAAATACATTTATATAAGTACACATAGGTAAAGATAAAATATCATTCACAACAAGTAAATAGGTGTCAGTTTTGTGTAATCAAATGAATCGTAAAGAGATAGGCGTGTAATCGCCGATAAGGTCATGTCCGGGATCTGTGGCAATTGCACCCGATGTTAGTTATTTGCAATGTTGTACTATATTCGCATCTGATATCTTGTTGACCATTTTGCCCTTGTGTTTATAATATATTTAGGTAAATATACAAATATGTGGGTATGATGTGATAGCGTGTGTGTAAAACAGCCTAAACTTTGTCTACCCTGTAGGGTGGTAACAAGCCACACCCAAATCCCTTCTTGTAGAGGCAGGTAATCGACGAGACCAGACTAGACATTGTTTTTTTAAAACTTCCACAATGAGTTAGCCCTTGACTGTAATACGAGTAGGTACTAGGTAGTAGTGCCGTATAGCAGGCTTTGGAAATTAAAACCTGAAGCTCTGCCCCTTCCGGGAATTCAATCCGGGACCTCTCACTTATCTCTTACAGGACTTACCACTTTACCAGGGAGGTCGTTTTTTTTTTTTTTTTTTTAATATATAGGCTAGCGCTTGGCTGCAATCAGACTTGCATGCAAGAGGTGATGCAGCCTAAGGTGGAGCGCGCTTGCCTAGAAGATGCCTATTCACTCTTGATTTGAAGGTACCTATATTAAAAGAGGAAGGGAAAACAGAAGCCGGAAGGCTGTTCCATATCCTAGCGGTTCGGATTAAAAACGAGGGAGCAAAACGCTTCGTACGAGCCCGCGGAATTTCGACTGCGTAAGGGTGCAGACCTTGTCGATGCCTTGCGGTTCGATAATAAAAAGGCGACGGAGGAACCAGATCGAATAGTTCCTGAGCACACTCTCCGAAATATATCCTGTAGAATACCGACAGACAGGCAACTTTGCGCCGATGTTCCAAGCTTTGCAGCTTGGAACTGACCAGCGCTTTGTCGTTAGTCGATATTATAAGTGAAATTCGCTTTATTTTGTTAACTTGCATGCACATTCGCGTATTCGTGATGTCATTCATTATCACACTCTAAGATAAAACAATGGAAGGCTAAACTTACTAAGGTTACATATAACAAGGATACTTTCGACTTCGTTTAACCGGTAGTAGTCATTTATGTAGATAAGGATTTAAATTCCTTCAACATGTTCTATATTATATGCCTAAATCCTAAATAAAATGAATAGAAATCATTTTATTAACTTCGTGGGTATTTTTTTACAAGCAAATAAGTGATTAATCGCATTTTGATTCACCTTATCTTAATTGATAACACAACGATTTTATCAATTACATTTGATCTACCTATGAGTGGGTTATACCAATTTCAGGGTTCCATAGTCTACAAGGAGCTCTCATAGTTTCGCCATGTCCGGACGGATGGACGTACGCGGCTTAGCTCGGAGGCTGCTAGTTTTTTTTTGTCCACTACAAGTTAGTCCAATAGACTGCAATCTCACCTGATGGTAATTAAAGATGCAGTATAAGTTGGTAGCGGGCTAAGGGAGTTATATTAAACCCATACTTACCCCTAATCGGTTTCTACACGGCATCGTACCGGAACGCTAAATCGCTTGGCGGCACTTCTTTGTCGGTAAGGTGGTAACTAGCCACGACCGAAGCCTCCCACCAGGCCAGACCAGAGAAAATTCAGAAATTATAAATTCCCAAATTAACCCTGCCAGGGATCGAACCTGCCAGTTGGGCCTTGATGAATCATGGTCTAAAAGGGAATCTTTCTGCAAAATGTTGGCTTCCTAGGTCCAAAGGCTTGGAGTTTGGACTGGGCTTTGATAAATCAGTCGGTGAGCCAGTTGACTTTTCTTGTACTTTTATTGTACAAGATAATTACTAAAAAATGATTCTTAGAGAAAATTAAAAACAATGTAATAAAGTAATTTATTGTTACAAAAAGTATCAAAGTAGGTACAAAGTAGACAAAGGAAGGGATTTACATTATAAGGAAAAAGAGGAGAATCCCAGGCCCTTCGGAAAAATACAGAGTATATTTTAGAAAAAAAAAATTTATAATGAGCTGTCCATAGGAACTTTACTACAAGGTTTGCACGAAACCTTGTTCGCGTTAAATACGCCATAATATAACGTGAACAAAATTAAAAAAAATAAAAATACGACTGCCATACCAAATTGAACTTTAAAAAAAAATGATATTTTTTGTGAATCTCAGCTGGATATTGAACTATAGTCTTTAGATATAAAAATGAAACCCGTTTTCCTTGGTCACGGCATCACGCGTGAATGGCTGGACCGATTTCACTAATTCTTTTTTTGTTGTATTTGTTATTATTAGGAGAAGGTTCTTACGGAAAAAAATATTAAGAAAATCTCTCAGAAATATTGAAAAATATACATTTAATTTTGCATACTAAGGCGGTACGAAGTTCGCCGGGTCAGCTAGTGTTATATATTTCTGGAATCTACTCATCATTTTCTAGATGATGATTATATTAATCTTATTTTCGAGTTATTTTTTTCAACTTTATTCTTTAATGCGTGGACACCCCATGGTCACCCCATCAATTTTTTTTTTAATTTTACTAGCCTATGTCACCCGGAATAAGCTAGGGATTCAAATCAAAATCGGTTCAGGCGTATAGAAGTTATGGTCGAATATACAAACTAGCATACATACATGTCATAGGTACGTACATGAACCCTGAAAACAATATACTCCTTTTTTCAGGCAGTCGTATAAAAACCCATACCTAAATTATGTCCAGAGAATACGTCTTACTAATTTATTTGACTAGTAGTCAAATACCCAATTAAAAACTCATTAATTACTCACTCACTGACTAGCTCTATGAACTCCCAACCCGAACTCTTGGATCTCGGAAGCTTATTTTGCACAGAGATTCGCTTTATAATGTAGACAAGGGAATAAGGGCGGATTTTACGAAATAACCAAAGATGCCGCGAGCGATCGCTAGTGATTTAAGTATTTATATTTTATATGATGTACCTACTACCAAAGAACCAACGTTGAAAATCATAGAACTATTACAAATACTAATAGCTATTTTCAAAAAGGACGCCTTTGCTGCTTAAATTTTTTTTTAAAACTCTACATACCTTTTCTCACTGAGGTAACAAAAACGACTTGCTCACTGGTTTTAACCGTGGTTTTAAGCATCAAAGGTTGCCCTTATTGAGCTAGTGAGGTGAAAATATAAACTTAGGTCTTTTAGAAAAAACAGAACTACTTCTATATAATGTGGCGACATAGTCTGTGTCTACCTTTATTATTTATTGTTTGGTAGACATAGTCTATGTCCACAAATGACAAATGTCACTTTTGACGTGTGTGACGAAAGTTATGGGTGTTCTTGAGTTCTTGATTCGTTCAGATTCTGAGTATTAGGTATAATTTCAGTCTCAGCAGGCGACCTATTGTAGCCGTGAGTACCTACCAAATATCAATACATTATCAATACATTATCATGACACATAATTGGTGTGCATCAGAATGACTGCCCAAAGTGATGGATCGGCTTAAAATTTCGCCAGCATTTAGTACCTATCTAGTACTATTTTGTACCTTTGTTTAAATATTTAGTACCTAATTATTTACGAAGAAATATAATTTTTAAAGTGGGCAGTCATTCTGACGTCAAGATGGCTGCCCACATTATAATTTCCGCATAAAGGTTCCGTATTTTGCATTTGTCTCTGCACAATAATTTAGTACCTAATTAGTACCTACACATATATTTTTTCTAGATTTTTTAGGCGAAATATAAAGATTTTATAACAATCTGAATATTCAAGAAGTCGAGTCCCGAACACTCGCTCACAGACTAATCAACGCCCAGCCCAAACCCTTGGACCTAGAGAGCTGAAATTTTGCACAGAGGTTCCCTTTGTGATGTAGACAAAGAATAATCAAGGGTTATTCCCACGGGATCGGGAATATAGAGGATTTATCTGTTTGATTTAAAGGTTATAATTTCCAGAACTATGTATTATCATAGAGTCTTCAAATTTGGCATAAAAGTCGGTAATTCTAATCGCTAATTTTACTTTTTTCAGGATTTTTTGAAATTTCCACGGGATAGGGAATAAAGAGAATTTCTTTTTGCTTAGAAAACGACTTATTTCCGTTTGTTTGCATGAATAGAAAACCTGTAGAGCGATCGGAGTTCCCGCGGAAAACCCAAATCTACGCGGGCGGAGTCACGGGCATCATCTGTATACCATACGACGTTTTTACAATACATTTCTGAGTAAAATTCGTAAAGAATACTGGAAATGTAACGTGAGTTTCCATTGATGCAAGAAACATGTTGAAAACTCTGTTTTCTCTCTATGTATCGAGCCGTAATTACGATACTTGTCTCTGTATATTTTAAATTAAAAAAAATACAGTAAGTACCATAGACTTAGAATGTACAAGACCAACAGTGACAGATTACGGTGTTACAAAAAATGAAATGTAAATGTGTGCGTGAAATAGTGTTGTCTTGACTCTAGCATAGTATTATCGATAGTCTTACTGGTGAAATCATAGGACTCTAATGAGTTAGTTTAACGAAGTAAAATATAACTATCTTTTAATTAAAAAAAATTAAATACACAAATAGCAACAAAGCTACAGCTAGGTACAAATTATTTATTGATGAGATGACCATGTTTTCTCTAAAAAGTTTTTCAGCGTTACAACACAATGCAACATCATTAGCTGGATATATCAAATACTTATTGTGTGTTTTCGAATAGTCTCTCTTAATAATTAACGAATTATTACATAGAGCTGTTGGGTCCGATAATTAACTATGTACCTACACAGTCTTCACATTTAAAAACTCTTTTAATACATACAAATAATTAAGAAAAAAAGAAGAATATCCATTCATACATTAGTTTTCTCATTAATTCATTCAATTATTTATTATTCAGGCTAATATCTATTTTTTTTACGCATAGCCCATGATGCTACACCACTGGGCACGGGGTCCATACAATTTTGCCCACTGTTCTTTGTAGAGTTTTTTTGGGGATCTCATTACTTTCGTGCTAACTCAATATTTATTGCCCTCTAAATAATATAGTCTTATTTAAGTGGGTTCTTAAAGTTTGCCGATTAAATTTCAATAATTTGTTTTCATGCTTCAATCGGAGAAGAAAATAAATTTCAATAATGCTTTTCATGAGCAGATATCTATGATCGCTTAATGGGTTTTGATCTAATACATGATACTTTAAACTATCAAACAGAAGTTGATTGTTGCATATTACTTTTTTACTATTTTTTTAAAGGGTGCAAGTAGTTTTAATTTGATTAATTACAATAATACTCTGATATAATGTATAAGTGACAAGTTAATAAAAATAAATAATAACCATATATGGCGCTCAAGTCATAGCTAATGACCTCCCCGATAAGCACTTAAATACATAATGTACTGAATTACCAGTATGTACAGTATACCCTGTATATATTATATTTCATGTACATATGAAATCTAAGACACGCCAAATAAAACAAAAATGAAGGAAAATATTTATTTCGTTCTTTTCTTTTATAGGAAAGTAGTGTTTAATATTGTACTCTACACACCTAAGCTTATGAGCAATCACGTCAAACCTACCGGCAGACACGATTATCGACTATCGATACTTATGACGTCATCACTTTGTCAATCCCTATCGTAACGAAACATTTTTAAGTTTTACACAAAATATCCAAAAATTCTTTATTTAGCAATGTAATTTGATGAAAAGTCTTAAGGGAAACCTATTATCTAAGCTTTCAATAGTTATTTTGCCTCATTTTCAAACAACAAGTGACGAAATAATGATTATGAATAATTCAGAAAAATATTCAGTAATTACCTGTGAAACGTGTATTTATGCGGGTTATTACGTCTTGTAACGTCACATTCATTCACTGAACAAGACACCATGGTGGCAGAACAAAGATTTTAAGTTTTAATCGTAAGATTATTAATTAAATACACAAAATTCACCTCGACTTGGAAAAGGCCGGGACGCTATGGCCTATAACTCGCGTAAACAATGACATACTGGCCTTTTGTTTCGCTATCTCTTTTTCGCTCGCGGCAGTGTTTATTAACTAAATACCTCTCGCTCCCACGCTTTGTCAGTCTATTGAGCGTAGCGAAAAAATCCTATGTCTATGGTAAGTACCATAGTCAAATAGCTGTAGTAGGGTAGGTTACGATGGGTAAAATCAACACGCATAGTACTTACATTCCACCAAGGATTGCGTGAAGCCAACGACACTATTTAATAATGACGGTATAGTTAGTAATTACAATAAGTCTCATGATATTATAACAATCTATATCTATGTATATCTATACGATCTTATGATAATAGTTCTGGAAATTATAACCTTTAAATCAAACAGATAAATCCTCTATATTCCCGACCCCGTGGGAATAACCCTTGATTACCTATTCTTTGTCTACATCACAAAGGGAACCTCTGTGCAAAATTTCAGCTCTCTAGGTCCAAGGGTCTGGGCTGGGCGTTGATTAGTCTGTGAGCGAGTGTTCGGGACTCGTCTTCTTGAATATTCAGATTGTTATAAAATCTTTATATTTCGCCTAAAAAATCTAGAAAAAATAAATGTGTAGGTACTAATTAGGTACTAAATTATTGTGCAGAGACAAATGTAAAATACGGAACCTTTATGCGGAAATTAAAATGTGGGCAGCCATCTTGACGTCAGAATGACTGCCCACTATAAAAATTATATTTCTTCGTAAATAATTAGGTACTAAATATTTAAACAAAGGTACAAAATAGTACTAAATAGGTACTAGATGCTGGCGAAATTTTAAGCCGATCCATCACTTTGGGCAGCCATTCTGATGCACACACATAATTGTAGTGCAATAATTCTCTTGCGATCCTATCCGGTTTGGACTTTAATTAAACTGCAGATTATCTCTAGTGGATTGTATAGTAATGATAGTTTGAGTATTTTTTTTATAATATTATAGGTTACGAATTACGATGGAGCTGGCGTGTCCGTATCGGACAAAAGTCCAAAATAAATTAAGATTAAAAAAAACTCTAATGGATATAATATAGCATGCTGAATGCATGCCAATTACGAGGAACGCCTTTAGCACAAAGAAACGAAACCTTTAATGACGATATCTTCAATTAGGGAAGTTATTTTTAGCCCACCACTACTGCCCATTAACGCCCCACAGCTGGGCACAGGCCTCCACTCTCATAGGAGAGAGGGAATTAGAGCTTAGCATATGCTAAATCAACCTTGAAGTGATTGTCTAGGACTCGTGGAGTCGTGATGCACTGGATGACGCGCTCAAAGCAATACTTAAGCAATATTATTCGAAATGTCAGTTTGATGTCACGTACCGTTCCTAAAATAAGGATTATAATTCTAAAACACAAAACATGAATGAAACAATGTGGTTTTGAAAACCACATTGTTTCATTCATGTTTCACGCTGTGTTTTGAGCGTAGGCAGTATGGCCCCTGATTAGTTACCACAAGAACGTATCAGTGGCTACGAAGAAAAAATACCATATAGTGTACCTAAGTATTATTATTTATTAGTATTTCTGAGGAAGTGTTCATGATTGCAATAATTGTATAAAGCCAGTTCGTACTTTGATTTTCCGTTTATTGTTGAGTAATTATTTTACCACGGTACTGCCGATGTGAATAGTTAACCTGCCTGATAAGGAAGAACGTAGGTAATATCATATTATACTTACTGTAGTAATATTACAAATGCGCAATCTAGTGGTTATCCATCTGTCCGAATGTCTGTCTGTCTGTTACCTTTTCATGGGTAATTTTGTTCAACAAAGCCATAAAATATAGTTTCAATAAAAATGGAAGGTGAAATACGTGAGTTTAATGCATATAGATACAGGTGGATACAGCCCCCCGATCAGCACCACGATGTAGACAGAGAGAGTAATATAGACCAAGTCATAGAAAAAATAAATAACTATTCCGTGGACCTAGCCATATCTCCTTTTCACTCCCACATGAAAGAGATGCAGTGTTGAGATGTTACAGAAGTGAGAAGATAGAATGAGAACAAAATATGATTTCTTCTAATCCCTTTCTGAGTTCAGAGATGCCTGCACGTCAAAAAGCATGTATGAACTCCCAGTTCGAGTAATACGTTTTAAGCTGTCAATTGATTACGATTTGCTTAGACAATTGGGTATGCAAAAAAGTTCCGTGGTCTTTAAATAGCAGTTTTCATTATAATTATATCCAACCAAATATATAAATTAAGTTCCTAGAAAATTAAAAGAAGTTTATTAATATATATGGAATTCTCAAATACAAATAAGTTTAATATTAAGTACATAAGTATAATTTTAAAAAATGGCCGTGCTCTTTGGAACGAATCGTAGTAAATGACTTAGGTAGTTACACGTCAACTTATTGTTACATTTTTCTATAATGCAAACCCACAAACAGTTTGGGAAACCATAATATCATATTCTAGTATTGCGGTTACTATCAAATAGAAAACAATACCTATCAAATTCCAGCCCAAAAAATAATTACCTATCTAAACGATAAAATATACTATAAAATGTAAGCCACAATATTTTTTTATCAACCTTGTAATTAATGAATCATCAACAACTTCTATTCCAGTAGTAATGAAATACGATGCTCAGTAATTTAGTGTTGAAATTATTGTCCACGCATGATTAGAGTTACTGAGTCTCAACAAGTTCCATTATTTGTAGGTATAACAGCTGACCCATCCTCTATCCCGAACAAATCTGTATGTGTTTCGGGTTAAAAATATCCTATAAGATAAAAAGTAGCCTATGTCACTCTCCAGGTCCTCCCTATGCCAAAAATCACATCGTGATGCTGTGACAGACAAGCAGACGTAAATTAAAAAAAACTTGAGTTCGGTGATCTGTATCAATAATAATTATAGGCCAATTTAAATTAAAAAAAAAATGTACAGGAACTTCTTTGGAAAAATTGTACAGAGTTTTATTTGAAGGAAGTCTAAATATGCGTAAGTATGTATGTTTAAATGTTAAAAAAAAATTTTCTTCCTTATGGATGATTATGATAAGAGTAGCTGTAGTCGTGTTTTAGTTTAATAAACCCTGATCTAGGTCATAAAATGCGAGAATGTTCTGAACCTACACATAGTTCTCTAATCCTTGACCCAAAGACCAGTCTGCCAGTCAAGTGTAACGGTTAACTAGCTCCAAGTTTAACACACTTTACACTAGACTAGATTACGTTGAGTATAATTTACCAGATGCACTTATGAAAGTGACTTTAATACTACGGTAGAGAAATCTAGGTAAATTACCTATGCAATTTGCAGGATTTCATATCAAAAGTCTCAAAACATAAAAAAAATCATATCGAGATTAGAAATCTCATAGCTAACGACCGATGAGGGTTTTTTGTGTTTGTTTGACTGTACCTACCTCTGTACTTTTTCCTCAGAGTAAAATTAAATAGTATATTTGTGTCTAGCAATGTGTCTAGCGATAAAATCGTGTTTCTTCCCGCGTCACACACTATTATTTTTCATATATCCCTGCATTAAAAGTGCGAGTTTTATTAAAATTGTATTTCTTATTTATTTTAGTTGCTAGGTCGTTCACCTAAATTAAGTATACCTAGTTTGAAATCTGGACATTTTGAAACGTCAATTTACTTACTGCATCCTATAAAAGTAATATTTTTTTAAACTCACGACTAACTGCAGCCCTCCAATGTGACTTAATAACTTTGAAACAACAATTAGAAGTTAGAACTTTGCAGAAGTATATAACATAATATCTAAAACACAAAACTGCATCTTTCTTGGCTCAGTAGGTTTTTTGACCAGCGTGCTGGACTATGGCCATCTGGCCATAGTCCAGCACGCTGGTAATCAGTAAAGTAAGGGTAATCAGTAAAGGTGTCAATAGTGTTAAATTTTAATATTCTGATAAATAATTGTAAAAAAATATATCAGTTCAAAAAATTCGTTAAAAATATTATAGATTAAAAAAAATGATCACTTAAGGAGTTTCTATGACCACCTCCTAGCTCCATCATGAGACCCTGAGCAGCATCTAGGTTTAATGTGCTAGTCAAGACAAATCAAAAGAGTCCAAATACGACGGGTTTACGATGAGAACTTAGGGAGTTCCTATGACCACCTCCTGGCTCCATCGTGAGAACAAAATCACTATTGCAGCGTAACGTGGTGGACTTTGACGTTAAAATATATCTAAGAACCTTCTCACAAGCTATACATATCTAATGCAAAAAACCGCATCTCAATCGGCCCCTGGTACTTTTTGTGAAAAATAGTAACATTATTGAAAAATTAAAATCATGGTCCTAAAACATATCTAAGAACCTTGCCAGAAGTTAAGCTTGTCTAATGGAAAAAACCGCATATTAATCGGTCCAGTAGGTTTCCAGCAAAACGGTAATAAAAAAGTGCACAAACAAACACAACTTCTTAGGGCAAACACATATATCGCCGCTGTAGTTGGAAAAATAAATAACTAACAAAACCAATATCGCGAGTAAAACGCGATTTACTGTTTTTTTGCGTTAAAAATGGGGATAACTTTTTTTTAATAAACAATTTAAAAGTCCATGTTTTTATATGTTATAGATTGTTGCTGTATCTATTTCAGAATCTACTTGTCATACATTTTTATTCATTTGTTTGTGAGAAAAAAAATAAAAAGCAACTATTTAATTTTCCCTCGCCAGACTTTTGAATATTTGATGCACTTATTTATTTGTGCATGTTAGTTATTTAGTTCTTCTTCGTCAATATTGCGTTGAAGTTCGAAAAATTTACGGTATAAGTGCCTTTATTTAATTTTTCCTCTTTAGTGAGATGATTAAATGACCTATTATTTACTTATTTTACTATGACTATCCTATTCATGGGTAATATTTTAACTAAAAATAGGAAGTTTTTTAAAGGGAAACCAACAAATAAACATTTATTTTTATTGGAACTGTGAAAAGTAATCAATAAAACTACTGAAACACTTAGGTTCTTCTACCAGACGTACAAAATAAAACCACCAATCTATTAATCAACTCTACTCATAAAATCAACAAAACTTCACTTTTAACAATATAACAATTATACTTGAAATGATAACTATCAACTTTTCTTCTGTTTTACCTTTATAAATTTAAATTTAACAATAGAGATCAGCCTTTTCAAACCAAATAGCTTAATAATTTATGAGTAACGAACAGTATTATCAAAACTATGTATTTAAAGATAGAATTAACTAAGAATATTTTAATCGAACTAGGATTATGTAAGTGAAGCTAGTAATTGTTATAATAACGACTCTATACATAAAATAATAAAAATTTAAACAATTTGTAGAACACAGCTATTAAAGACTAGCTGATGATTGATTCGCGGAAGTTCTTTAACTTTCCGGGATAAAATATGCTATTCTGATGTATAAACTTTTACATCATGAAGTTTTATCAAAATCCGTCGTATAGTTTTTGCGTGAAAGTGTAACAAACATTCATCCATCCACTCTCACAAACTTTTGCATTTATTTAGTTATTAGACATCAAAATCAAAAAGGTACATGCGTCCATTAAAATTTAAACTAAGTATCTATTGAAATTATAACAGCTATCAACTTTCCTTTAGTTTTACCTTTATAAATTTAAATTTTACATTTTAAATCAGATCAGTTCAAACGAATTAAGCTTATGTAACGTTCACCAAAATCAAAACTATCAATTATAAATATTATAGTTAAGTAACTGAGAAAGGTTTAATTATAAAACTAGTACGATTGAACTGATTTAAATGTAGATAGGTATGCTAAAAATTTACTATGCCTGTAAGAGTTAGCCTAATTCACGTACAGTTCTGTAAACCTGCCTGCCTGGTGGGAGGGTTCGGCCGTGGCTAGTTACCACCCTACCGGCAAGAACGTGCCGCCAAGCGATAGCGTTCTGGTACGATGCCGTGTAGAAACCGAATAGGGGAATGGGTTTAATATAACTACCATGCCCCTAACAGGTTAGCCCGCTACCATCTTAGACTGCATCATCACTTAACATCAGGTGAGATCGCAGTCAAGGGCTACCTTGTAGCACAATAAAAATAAAAATAAAACCATTCTTAAGCAGTCCAATCATTTATTAATCAACTTTTTAATTTACTATCAATTATTAAATGACTATTGGGAATCATTTCCGGATTGCAAGTGATATCAACAACTAAATATCTTATAATTTATGTTTCGATTGCTCTAATAATGTTGAATAAAATCCCTTATTTAATTATATTTGTACTGAAATTATAAACAGTCTGAGAAGTATTTTTTTGATAATTGAATAAATGTGCTTTAAATATCTTAGCAATCATGGGATGATTAATTAAATAACTGACTTTGTTTAATTTTTCCCAACTGAATTGCCCCTGTTAAGAATATACGTGTCGAGGGAAAACTAAATAACGAACTTTATGCATTTTTTTCGCTCTCGAAGTGATGCATGAGAGAACTTATTTATTTTTTGATAAGTTATTTAACTTTCATTCGCTACTTTTTTATCAATTTTTCAATATTTATTTTTCCACCTTTTGCGCCTTGCGAGATTCATTTATTATTATCTTTTTAATTAAAACTAACTAAGAAAAATTAGAAATACAGAAAGGTGCGGCTTTAATTGGACTTTCTGGAAATGCAATAAAGTCGATTTCCCAAAAAGTGTAATTATTTAATTTTCCAACTACAGCGACGATATACCGTCTCCGTTTCGTCGAGGGTAAAAATAGCTTTTTCCGCAAGATTTTTTGATGGATTCCGCTGGAATTTCTCGTAAACACTCTTCTGCTATTGGCTAAAATCCATTAACGTAGCAAGAATTTTATTAATTCAGCCGCTCACAAGAATAATTGATTTTGTATTAATGATTAATGCCGTTTTTACATAGTAAGTCTACATTACATTAATGACTGCTTGTATTATTGTAATCATAAAATAAGTATTAGACTATTAGTGGGAGAAAAACTTAGCTCGTTTAAATGCCCTTGGCCTGAGTGCAAAGCAAGCCACCTTTAGGTCACAGTAAACGATACTGGTCTTAACTCTTAATATATGAGAACACTACTTAATGATTCAATTCAATACGATGTTCTCCCAGTGCAATGATGTGCTCAGGACCCAGCAAGAAGTTTTTTTTTCTTTAGTTCAAGTTAGCCCTTGACTGCGATCTCACCTGATGTTAAGTGATGATGCAGTCTAAGATGGTAGCGGGCTATCCTGTTAGGGGCATGCGAGTTATTTTAAAACCCAAATCACTAATCGGTTTCTACACAGCATCGTACCGGAACGCTAAATTGCTTGGCGGTACGTCTTTGCCGATAGGGAGGTAACTAGCCACGGCCGCAGCCTCCCACTAGGCCAGACCAGGGAAAACTCAGAAATTATAAATTCCCAAGTTGACCCTGTCGGGGATCGAACCAACAGCGCTCAGCACTGCACCAAGGAGGTCGTCAAAATAACTTTTTTTAAATTCATGATAGTTTCAACACTACCAATTATTAATAGGTAGTTATGGATGCATTTATTACTTGATTTTGCAACAAATATCATATAATATATCCAATGCAATAAATACGTTGAAAATGTTTACGTAGTGTAACATAAATATTAATTGATCGATGTCAGGAAATACATATATTTTTGAGTTCATCGTTCGAAAATACGCAATGCTTAGGTACGAAACAAAATAATTACATAGGTAAGTACTTACTTACTTTTTGCCATTAAACCGTGACCAACTAAATATTATATTATGAGTATCTAGTTATCCTACATTTTTTGTTGCCTAGTTTGCAATCTATACTTAATATTATAAAGAGGTAAATTTTGTGAGTTTGTGACGTTGTAGGGGGTAATCTCTGGATCGATTGAACCGATATTGAAAATTCTGGTACCAATAGAAAGCTACATTGTTTGTGAGTATCATAGAATATACTATATTGACACGAAAATTAAGGGAGTTCCCGTGGGAGTTCAAAAACTTATTTCACGCAGACGAAGTCGCGGGCATCTGCTAGTTATATATGTCACCGTAAGATTGTAAAAACCGTTAGATTATAATCTAACGGTTTCTATCCCGCTAGATTATAAACTGTCGAAAGATTGTGAACCGTTCAATGTTCTGAGTATTAATTTATGAAATATTTATTGTTTTTACGTTTTCTTGTCTCTTTCTTGTACAGTTCGCGCGCGAGTTGAATGCAGAGTAAATGTAAGTGTCACCATACATTTACTCTGCATTCAACTTGCGCGCGAACTATAGGTTAGGTTAGGGTTTGACATGAATATTCAGGTAGTGCCTGGCCTCAGGCCGGGCACTTAGGTTCTATCGGGTTAATTTACCTAATATAAATTACAATTTACCGAAAAATAACGCGTTAAATTGTAAGCAGTATGTTACGGTTCACAATCTGTCGAAAGTTTATAATGTATCGAGATAAAAAATGTTATATTATAATCTAACGGTTTTTACAATCTTACGGTGACATATATATGCAGTATACTATGTAATCATTGTTAAGCACTGTTTAGGTACCTTACTTAAAATTTTTTTAGGATTCCGTACCCAAAGGGTTCTTTTGGGACCCTATTACATTACTGAGCTGCGTCGGGATACATTTTCCTTCGAATTTCTAGTTTCTACTGTTTGTTTTCATTTCAATTCAGCTAAGCAATAATTAAAATTATTAAAAAATACGACTGCTATGCCGTAGCCCGTATTGAATTACCTTTGGAATCTTATTTTTATTAAATATTTTTTTGTGAATCACTGGATATTGAACTATAGTGTTATATATTTTTGGAATCTACTCATCATTTTCTAGATGATGATTATATAGTTAATCTTATTTTTTTCAACTTCAGTCTTTAATGCTAGACCATGGTCACCCCATCGATTTTTTTAAAAATTTTATTAGCCTATGTCACCCGGAATAAGCTAGGGATTCTAACGATACCTCATTTATCAAAATCGGTTCAGTCGTATAGAAGTTATGGTGGGATACACAAATTCACATACATACATACATACATACATACATACATACATACATGAACCCTGAAAACAATATACATAATATACTCCTTTTTTCAGGCAGTCGTATAATGAAAAAGACCAATACAGTGCAGAATAGGTAGGTACATAACATTGTTATAAGTTACTTTACAGTTCATATTAGATACTTTGTAAACATGTTATTTTATCTTATCATTGTAGGTAGGTATGTATAGTAGATATAATTCCAACAAATAGAGGTCATTTAAAGGATTTAATAGAAATATCTGGATCTTTATTTCTATTTACTACGTGTAAGTTCTAATTCAGAAGTGCGATCATGTAAGGATTGCCGATCAACTTTAACGATTTCATCGGCAATCCTTACATGATTTCACCTCAGAATATTGAAGTGAAACTTCTTTAGAATCGTTGTGATTTGAAAATTCGATAAAACGAAAAAGCGACACCAAAAAAGAGACAAACATATTCATATTTAATAGGATTTAACCTGCGAGAAAATGAGATAGAATACAAGTTATATACGAGAGAGATACGAGATAGCTCATTATCTCGTAGGCTACTTGCGATGTGTATTCTATTTCATTCTCCACTTCGGCTACTTTTCTGAAGTTTCAGTTCTGCCGTGTGTAATTAATAATAATAATAAATAAAGTGTGTGTGCAATTCGCACACACACTTTATTTATTTATAGTTTTTGATCCGGATATACCACGACCTTCACCGATCTGTTTAATAGATGAAACCTACTTTAATTTATTTTTAATAATAGATAAATACGCCTTAAATAGATTGCTTATCAAAATCCGGTCCAGGCTATTTATAAATTAATTCATTTTAATTAAAAAAACAAATTGACAAGTTTAGTGTAGCCAATGCTATACCATCGCGTTTGTTATAATTATAATATTTTTGTTATATTATAATATTATAATATTATTAAATATTTTTATATAAAACTCAAGCGGTTAACAGATTCGTGAAGTTACCTGTGGACAATGATAACTTACCAACTTATATAAAAATATAGGTAAATTTATAACAAACGCGACGGTATAGCATTGGCTACAATAAACTTGTCAATTTTTTTTAAATTAAAGTTAATTAATTTAAAAATAGCCTGGACCGGATTTTGATAGGCAACCTATTTTAGGCCTATTTATCTATTATTAAATAAAAATAAAAAGTAGGTTTCATCTATTAAACAGATCGGTGAAGGTCGTGCTATATCCGAATCTATAGGTCTATTAGAGAGTGCGTGTAATAGAGATCCTCGTAGAGTGTCTACGCCGTAGTAGTCGTACTTGAAATAGGAGAGCTACGTCACAGGTACGTCTACGAATTCTACGATACCCGATGTCTTGGCGCATGCATATTCAAAATTAATCACAAAACTTTTGTAGTGAAAACTTCTTTAGGCGCGTTGAGCACTTTATGGTAGGGGGTAAAAATGTAGATTCGCGTGAACGACATGCTCGCGAACAGCGACATGCTCGCGAACATACAAATGTACTACATTCGAAATAAAAAAAATAAAAATTCGTTTCAGTTCTGTCTTCAATTTTTTTTAATTCAAATAGACTTTTACAAGTGCTTTTGAATAGCCGAGTGAATTAACCACTGGTTCGGAATTCCTACCGAGAAGAACCAGCAAGAAACTGGGTGGTTGCTTTTTTGAAAAAAGGAATTTACAATAATTACAAAATTGTAGAATAATAAGTACATAGGTAGCCGCTGTCCTTAGCATTGCTGGAGCGAGTCGAATTCATGCTCTTTTATCTTTTACATAATCTTCAACAGTATAATAAGCTTTTTTCAGAAACATAACATTTTTGGTGGATTCGAAATAATTCAGGGGACATACTTCCATCGCTTAAAGCAGTATTATTTTAATATTGTTGACGCTCTTGTTTCAGAATAATAGTCCTAGTATACCCCATGATGGAAATGCATTTCTATTGACATGCTATTTCTGACTTATAATTTTACTTACTTCAGTCTTCAACCACAGAATAGGTAATAGGATGTTGTACTTCAACTGTTGAAATCAGATTTTACAACGAAAATATTACAAGGGATTAGACAGGACAAAAAGTACGCGTTGACAACGACGTTTTGTTCTGTCGCGCTAGTGTGCACGCTCCAAGTTTTAAGGTATTACGCGGACTTTTGTCAATATATGTTTCTATCGTGATTCTGACGTGATTTTTTGCATGAGTATAGTTCAGGATTTGGAGAGAGAGTAGACATAGGCTTACTACATACATACTTTTCATCCCGGAAAATTAAGGAGTTCCCATGGGAATTTAAAAACTTATTCCACGCGGACCAAGTCGCGATCATCAGTTAGATCCATGCTTCAATACTAATATTATAAATGTGAAAGTGTGTCTGTCTGTCTGCTACGCTTTCACGGTCCAACCGCTTTTGATGAAATTTGGTATAGGAATAGGTTGTATCCCGGGGAAGGACTACTTTTTAACCCGGAAAATTAAGGAGTTCCCGAGGGAATTTAAAAACTTAATCCACGCGGTCGAAGTTGCGGGCATCATCTAGTAGTTAATATTTTATTAATTAGGTATACTTGTAAACAATACTAACAGACTTATAATATGTTATTGTACTAACAGATTGATTATTAGCATGTTGTTGTTTACAATATGAATAGTAATTAGGTAATCAATTCCAGGCTATTAATCCTTGTTAGTGGTTCTATTTATCTGGCATTTTAACTAAGCAGGTATTAGACGATTACTGCATTGATAATTTTTTGTAACTGCCTCGTTGGTCTAGTGGTTAGCATGTTCGACTGCGGCCGACGAGGTCCCGGGTTCGAGTCCCAAGTCGGGTCACCAGTCACAACAAGTATTGGGTTTTTCTGACAAGAAATTCTCAGTACCAGCCCGGAGTTAGGAAGTTGGCGATGTTTCACCCCCGTGCCGTCGGTCCTGCGCCTGATCTCTCTCCGGTCGTGTCGGATTTTCCGTCCCATCGAGCTATGAGAGCAAAGGAACAGAGAGTGCACCTGTGTTTGCACACACACTTGTGCACTATAATAATATCTCCCGCGCAGATGGCTAATCTCTCTGGAGATTGGCCGCCGTGGCCGAAATTCGGTCGGGAGGACATTATTATTAATTTTTTGTCAATCCCAAGCAATCGTGAGTAAATATGTATCCAAAATTCAAACGTAATTGACATGCAAACATCAGTTATTTAGATGGACATTAGTACGTTATATGGACGCCTATTTAAAAAGATAAGAAGAAATGTATCGAAGGAGCTTAGGTACGTCACAAAAGAAAAACGATGTAAATACCTTTGTTTATCCCGAGTTTGACGGTGTATGTTACATTTGAGAACTGGATGTCCACCGGTTCCCTCGTGGGCACCCGGGAGAGACCAGAGCCCGGTGCCTGGGGACTCTGGGCCTGAGACGGGCCTGGGGCAATCGTGGCCTGAGGCCCCCCGGCCTCATCGCTTTTAAAAGAAACACTGCTTTCCACAATTTGGGCTCCCGCGAGCATCATTTTTACTATTTTTCAGTAAAAATTTTGAAACACGCGCGAACTTTTCGCGTTATTCACTCTTGATAAGGGAAATTCGCGCACGTGTTGCGCTGTACAGGGCGCACGATAGAATGCGCGTGCGCAGGTCGGCTGTCAGATGCCTTTTGTCTTGTAAACAGTAGTATCAAACAGACAACAGTACAGTATTCAATGTACTCTGTGACAGTACCTAATCGACTGCAATGTACTCTGTGACAGTACCTAATCGACTGCGGTAGACCACAACCCTGTAATTGCTGATATGTCATTTTCGATGTAGAGTGAAATGTACTTTTAATAGGTGTAGGGAGATTAGTCCAAAAGGTCTCATACTCGTAGTTAAGCAGCCTTAAATTTTCAGGTAGAGCAGGTGTTAGGTTATATACACCTACTTATGGCTTATTTAACTCGCCATTCACTGCTGGCCATAAATCTTTTAAACGATCTTGCGAAATTCCTAATAATTTAATCAATTAAGTAGGTATATAATATACTTACTAGCTGATGGATTGAGGTTATTCGGTTTCCGTGGAAACTCTTTAATTTTCCGGGATAAAAAGTAATCTATGTGTTATTCCAGACTCTCTGTGCCAAATTTCACCCAGATCCGTTCAGCCGTTATGGCGTGATTGAGTAACAAACATCTATCCATACATCCATCCATTCATCCAAACTTACGTATTTATAATATTATTAGTATAATATATTAGTATAGAAGTAGGTATAACTTCAAATTTCAAATCAAATTGTTTTTTTTTTTTTATTATACTTCAAATTGAAACTATAGACAAAGTACTCTGTGGTATAGCTATTCCGAATATTTTCCAATTAAAGTTATTGATGATATAGATATTGAAACAATAAATAATGGATTAAACAAAATTTATTACCAAGCCTATAAGACGTGATATTTTGTGTCTTCAAAACAAATACAAACATTTGGACAAAATTGACACTTTTATTGTTTTGCTGTAATTCAGTCGTATTGCTCTAATTTGAAAATGTAAATAACGTTCAACATAATGACTCAAGAGTGACACGTGTTTCGTGAAATTCAGATTATGGACAATGCACTCACATCTTTACAATAGAGACGTTCAGACAAAGGAAATCATCAATCTTCGTTGCTATAGTCCAGTCATTTGGTAGTTTTACCTAGAAAGTTTCTCGGGAGATTTGAAAATTAGTGTATTGTATATGTCACCGTAAGATTGTAAAAACCGTTAGATTGTAATCTAACTAGCGATATTGTAAACTGTCGACAGATTACAATTTAACGCATTATTTTTCGGTAGATTGTAATCTGTTAGGTATATAAACCCGATAAAACCTAAGTACTACGGCACTACCTGGTTATTTATGTCGAACCTAACCTAACCTACGAGAAAGATACAAGAAAACGTAAATAAAATGAATATTTCAAAAATTGGCACTCAGAACATTGAACGGTTCACAATCTGTCGACAGTTTACAATTTCGCTTGTTAGATTACAATCTAACGGTTTTTGCAATCTTACGGTGACATATTTTCGACGTGCTCTTTTCAAAACTCCCGAGAAACTTTCCAGGTAACACTTTTTGAGCACCAAATGATTGGACTACTATGCTCCAGAGATTCTTTATTATTACCTATCGGAATTAGCACTTTTCATACAAAATATCGCTTACAAGGTTTTGAGCTAGAGCAGCCGTAATAGCGGAATCGGTTATTTGTCATGTTCGACTGCGACTGACTAGGTCCCCGGTTCGATTCCAGGGTCGGGCCATAATATTAAGTCCTATTGGGTTTTTCTGACTAGAAATTCTCAGTACCTAAGTCCGGAGTTAGGAATTTGGCGGTGTTTCACCCCCGTGCCTCGGAGAGCACGTTAAGCCGTCGGTCCCGGTTATTATCACTAACATGATAATAGTCGTTAAAGCCCGCCAACTCGCATTGAAGCAGCGTGGTAAGTCTAAGCTCTGATACCCTCTCTCCTATGAGAGTGGAGGCCTGTGTCCACTTGTCCAGCAATGGGACGCTAATGGGCTGTAGTAGTAGTGGGTGGTAGTGGTTGATAGATCTGTCAGACACATTTTCCTTCCCTTATAATAATTCAAAATTTAGCAGATGTTACTTATAAGGTTTCGATTTAGAGCAGTTGTAATAACAGCGTATCGCTCTATTTTGTAAATATTATGAATAATGTTGGACATAATGACTCCTTATACGTGACGTGAACGTGAACGGATAGCGGCGTTTAGACAAAGAAAGCGCGTCTTCGAAGAGCTATGTAGAGCTTCTTTGTCTTTCTCGCATTTTTGCGTAACTGCAAATTAAATTAGGTAATCCATACTAATAATATTATTAAAACGAAAGTTTGTCTGTCTTTCTTTCTGTCTGTCTGTCTAAGCACAGTTCAGTTCAGTGTTCAGTTTCAGTGTTGAGCGCTGTTGTCTTACGTGGGAGGTCCCGATTTTGATTCCCGACAGGGTCAATTTGGGAATTCATAATTTCTGAATTTTCTCTGGTCTGGCTTTGTGGGAGGCTTCGGCCGTGGCTAGTTACTACCCTACCAAGAAAGTACAGGTAAGTGATTATTGATTATTAATCGTGGCATATAGAAGGTCACTGGGTGATAGGAATGATAGGGGATAGGAGCGAGGGCCTTAGACTTGAAGTGTGTCCCGATAATGAGAGGTCTGCAGAAGTTTTGATGCCACTCATAAAGAAGCATGTTCAGGAGGGCTCCATAATTCATACGGATTTTTGATGACTGCCTTTCAGAGCATGTATATACTCGCAAAAAGTGAACCATAGTGATCCAACTAATAGATTTGTGGCACCAGATGTCCCACATATACAAAGGACTGAAAGCCAGCGGGGAGTTCTCAAAAGAGCCTTCCACCGTGATCAAGCAAGAACAAATTTTGCAGATTGGCCAACTTTCTCGTAGTGCGCATGCAACTAGGGCAGCTGGAGAGTCAGGCTACTTTTTATAACGGAAAATTAAGGAATTCCCGTGGGAATTAAAAACAACTTAATCGTCGTGGGCATCAGCTAGTTAACTATAACTCAATCCAGATACAGTGCGGATAAAAAAATTGGCTTACCTTTTTTCCTCTAATGATTACAGTCACTCGAGAGAAAAGGATAATAATATACAGTTAGCATTATACTTATCCTTTTCTCTCGAGTGCCGTTTAATAAATTCCATACAAATCGTAGGTAATCGTTGTCGCGATCTAATGGGAAGAAAATCTCCTACTATGCACTTAGTTTGAATCTCAATAACCAACTGCATAATATTACGCTCAAATGTTTCAATTTCACGTTGATTTATATTGCAAACTCTAAAAATATTGATAGTATTATTATTTATCTGATAATAAATTAAACAGCGCCATCTGTCGGCCCACCTTAATATCATTTCGATTCATATAAGTTACAATTTGTAACAGAAAAACGCGATACGTCAGCAGTAATGTTTTGCGTAGTAATATTGAAACATTATTCAAGATGGCGCTATCAAATTTTAATACTAAAGTTTATACGCGCGACTTTGTCTGCGTAGATCACTGTACGGAAAAAGAAGGCGTAATATATTGTAGTCTAGAAGAAGTCAGTTTAGTTTAGAGATTGTGCACTACAGAATCAGCCCCAATGTAGTGTATATTAGGTATTCTGTGGCATAGTTTTGAAGCTTTTAGCAATTTGAAAATTTATGAATTCTGAATTTTCTCAGGTCTGGTCTGGTGGGACTGGGAGCCTTCGACCGTGACCACCTTACTGGCAAAAACGTGCCGCTAAGTGATTTAGAATTACGGTACGATGCTAAGATGGTAGCGGGCTAACTTGATAGGGGTATGGCAGTAATTAGGTATATTAAACCCTAATCGGTTTCTACATTCTACACGGCATCGTACCGGAACGCTAAATCGCTTGGCAGCACATCTTTGCCTGTAGGGGGTAAAAAGCCACGCCGTGGCTGCCACGGCCGAAGCCTCCCACTAGGCCAGACCAGAGAAAATTCAGAAATTATAAATTCCCAAAATGACTGCCGGAGATCGAACCCGGGACCTTCCACGTTGAGACAACAGCGCTCAACACTGCGCCAGGGAGTCTATTTTAATAATAGACAACTGCATTATCAATTTATCACTAACCACCGGCTAACCGGCGGAGCTAGTTGTTGTGGATAAAAAAAGAGAATGTCAAAATTGGCCCTTCAGAAATAAAATGCTTTAGGAAAGAGAAAATTTTCCAGAACAATAATTCTAAAAAGATTTTGAGTCTAGTGGTAGGTCTCTTCCATTAGACTGTAACATCATTTTGGACTCTACCTTAAATTTCTCTACAAGGCTGGCTCTACCTAACTACTGTTGGGTCTCCATATCGTATGTCTCGAGGACCGAGATAGGTATTTATGATCACGCTTGGGATTCGTCTGTCATATTATCATCCGATTTAATACACTGTAAATTAGAGTCCTATAAAAAATCTCAGTTGATTGGTGAGCAGGCGTAAATAATTAGATAAAGGCGGTGAGCACAGTCACCACAGAATCCAAAAATAAGTATAGAAGTATTATTGTAGCGTGACATTGTTTCCACGTATACGCGCGATAGTCTAATTAGACGGTTTTACGTTTCTTTAGAATGTGCCTAAAGTTTTAAAACATGCAGAATACCTACCTATTAATTTATTTTTTCATTCAAAAGTAATTTCTGCAATTTCTTGCCCGAATATATGCCTACACATTGCTGGAAAAGTGCAAGTTGCTAGCTACTACTATTTACCAGTTGCTCAGTTGCTCGCCTTGCCTTGCCTATGTCTTTCTCGTGATGTAGGTAACCTACCTTCATCAAAATCGGTTGAAAAGATAGGCCGTTGAAGCTTAGCAGTCTAACATACAGACAGACAGACACACTTACCTACGCATTTATAGTAATATAAGACTCGACATAAAAGTGAGTTGTTTAAGACTGCAGGAGTTTAGATACATCGATATAAATCATAATTATGTAGGTACTAGATGGGCCCTTTCATATAATATTTTAGGCGTCCGACTTGTGGAGAGCGTTCCACACTTGTCATAAGCCTGTCTTTGTCCCCATCGTAGCGCTCTCATGGTCGCTCTTCGTGTAGATAATTTGTTATTATTAAGTTATCATCTAAACTTTAGGCGACAAAAAAATATTGTTTTGTAAAAATTTTGTTTTATTTACAATTATACATTTCCAAAAAAACGTTATTTAATCTTCCTATTTAATATTTCTATCCAATAAGCAATTATTTAATTTTCGCTGCAAACTGTATGATGTTTTTTTTACTAACTGGCCTTACCTATGGCCTTACCTACGGCTTCTATGACTATGACCACTGACCAGCTATGCTATCTATGACCGAGACATACGTTTTCAAACTGTCATTCAAGATGGCGCATGTATGTTGCAAGCAAGTTCCCGCTTTTCAGACTAGATGGCGTTACTCGTCCGGCAATACGTCCACATTGTTTGTTTGATAGGCCCTGTCTAAATAAATTGAGGTCGTTGTTTAGAAAAAAGCATTTTTTTATATTACACTATTAGTCATTATTTTAAGTACTTACTCTATTTGTTGTCAGAACTATAGGCCACTCGTCTATTTCTATTACCGTACCTACAATTCTTTATTGTGGTGAGGTTGTAGTTAGGTACCTTAGTAGTTGACCATGAACGTTACCATGGCATCAAATTCAATTGAAATACGGTATTTAACCTGCCATTATCTAGCTAGGTACCTACCTCTCTTTATTATTACACATCGCATGGCAAAACTGTTCGGTAGAATGTCCCATTCCGGCCAATTTCATACACAGATTTAGATACCTAGGTACATATACCTATCTACACCTCAACTAAAGGTAATTAATCATATACTCTGTAAGTCTGTACGAATATTATATAAGCGAAAAATTGGATGCATTAGATTATAGTCTGGAATAACGCATAGGCTATTTTTCCCGGAAAATTAAAGAGTTCCCGCGGGAACCGAAAAAAACCACAATCCACGCGGACAAAGTCGCGGGCATCAACTAGTGCTATACCTATAATACCAGGGGTACGGAGTAGGTACGGACCACGGACGGTGGTACGGTGGGTCCAATTACCTCTATGGTTTGGACCGTCCAAACCATAGAGGTTTGGACGGTCCAAACCATAGAGGAAAAAGCCCGCCAAGGACTAACCGCATGCACTGCAATATTCCTCGGTCAAACGCCTAAAAACTAACACCTAAGAAAGCTTAAACCAGATTTTTTTAATCGAGTTAAAACGAATACCTACCTAAGCGCACGAAGAATTCAGCAGCTAATGAAATGAAATTACTTATATTAAATTAAATGTTTCATTGAAGATAACTTGTACCACGTCTTGATATAGGTAGCAGTTCATAGAGGCATAAAATCACCACTTACTGTATTTGAAATACTTATTTGAATGCATATAATATTTCACTTCTTGTCAGTAGAACAGCTTTCCGAACCGGTGGTAGAGTCTTGACGTATCATAAGTGACACAAATTGTCCTACGTGAAATAAATAGGTAAATCATTTATCACTATGATCTACCAGTAGGTACCTAGACCTACCTACTTTTATAGGTAATATGTCAGGACTCTACCACCGGTTCGGAAAATCGGAATGCAGAAGCAAGAGTTAAGTACCTACCCTAAATTCCTAAGTGCCGATTCAACAGATTTTGTAGGTATAGAAAATCTGTTAGGTTTAAAATATACACCGTGGTAGGTACGTATCTAGTTAGTACGCTTTTTGTGGTAACTGGTAAGGCAGGAAACCGCAAATTTTGTTACTTATGCTACTTTTAGTTACGTTAAAAAAGTAAATACCGAGCTATACGACTAGTTTTTGTAGATAGCTATAATATTCCTATTAGAAATAATAATTATATGTAAATTATATTATTATGCAAGAAACGGGCTTTATACAGCTGTCCAACTGGGACATTAAATTTTAATTATCGTACTTATATTACACCTACAAGTATACTCATACTACGTTACTTTTAATACTTACCTATGTCTACACTGGGGTTGATTCTGTATAACACAATCTCTAAACTAAACTAAAATGGCAGCTTTAAATCTAGTTCTGTCCCTTTCCGTAGGAAGTATTATGAAAGGGTTAGCAATATTTGTAATTCTCTTATTTTAGTTTAGTTTCGAGATTGTGCACTACAGAATCAGCCCCAATGTAAATCTAAATTCACGAAATTGCTGTACCTATTACGTAGTAGATGCAAGTAGATAAATTCGGGCATCTAAGGACCTTTACGCACTGGATCCGATCCCAATCGGTAAAAATTTTTATTCACACTTCTAGTTACACGTTACAATGTTTCGAATAATCGAAACTCGTAATCTATCAGCGGCAGCGCAAACGTGCTTCATAGCCTAGGACAGGTACTAAAATTCTACATCAATGCCTAGGACACTCAATAATTCTAGGTTACCTTAATAATTAAAGACCGGTTTAATTAGTCACATGCATAAAACTATTTTAATGTTATTATATCAAATCAAATGTTTTTATTCAATTATACTTTTACAAGTACTTTTGAATCGTCAAGTGAATCTATCAATCTACCACTGGTTCGGAATGACATATATCTGACTGTTATCGCTCAAACGCTCTACAAACTTAGGATTTAACTTGTAGGTAGAAACCAGACACGTAGGTATCTATAGAATCACATTAAAATTATTTCGATCCATTCTATCGGAATATATTATTATTAAAATCCAAATTTGTATACTGTCTGAACTAATTTATGGTAATGAGAAAACCTAGCTGCTAAAAATAATATTAGTGATACATATTTTAAAAAACCAGTTTTTTAAAAAAAATAATCAATGTAGATACCTAACATGGAATGAAAAAATACCTTTTCTACTTCCAAATCTTAGTTTTATTAATATGTGAGTCACATATTGACATTAATGTGACATTATACTTAAAGTTAGTACCTACTTACTTAAAGCGCATTCTAAACAAGAGTGTATTAGCTACAACTTATTACCACTCAAAAACATCCCCAAATAGGGGGCAAACACTCTTTCGCTTTGTAAATGCTAAATGATGATTTATTTATTTCATGTAGGACAACTTGTTACTCTTATGATAAATCAAGACTCTACCAAAAAAACCCGGAAAAATGTTCTACTGAGAAGAGCCGGCAAGAGACTCAGCAGTTACCTATGTGTTATTCCAGAATATAATCTACTTCCGTGCCAAATTTCATGCAGATCTGTTCAGCCGTTCTGCCGTGATTGAGTAACAAATATCCATCCATCCATCCAAACTTTCGCATTTCGCTTGTCTAGGTCTCTCATAGTATTTTCCACACACCATAGTCTTGCGTAGCCTGCATCAAACGGCTCCCTTACGCAGCGCTGAGCGCTGTTGTGTGCCGGATCGTTAAAAATGTATATCCGCGGATACGGAAATTGGTGTCAAGATCCGCGGATACGAATACGGATTTTAAC
The DNA here is from genome assembly GCA_923060345.2 of Erebia aethiops. Taxonomy (NCBI): domain Eukaryota; kingdom Metazoa; phylum Arthropoda; class Insecta; order Lepidoptera; family Nymphalidae; genus Erebia; species Erebia aethiops. The sequence continues at coordinate 4,339,789 of OV281093.1, read as the reverse complement.
TTTCTTACTCAACCTGAGGTGCGATTATGTAAGATTTGTCAAACAAATCGTCAAAGTTCGGCGTCAAAGTAAAATAAACCATAATAGCATTGAATTACAGCTCAATTTCGTGTATCCATTCTCATACATTTAGGGCGTACATACGTAAACGTATGAGAATGGATACACGAAATTGAGCTCTAATTCAATGCTGTTATGGTTTATTTTTTATTTTACTTTGAGGCCGATCTTTGACGATTTGATTGACATCTTATATAATCGCAACTCAGTTTATTTTTTATTTCTTCAAATCAAATAGTTAGCACCTTTATATTGCAAACATTTATCGTAGTGAGTTTCAAGGTCACACGCACCTGCACCGATTGAGTAAAAAAGTTAAAATCCGTATCCGCGGATCTTGACACCAAATATTCGTATCCGGATCCGTATCTGCGGATATACATTTTTAACGATCCGGCATATCACTAGTAATAGCTACTAACTAGGTAAAATATTTAATGTGTTACGTACACGGCAGATAATATAGTGTTTTAGTGTAAAATCGCCGACCTGATAGGTACCTACCTAAATAAAAAAATTGTGTGAATGGCACCATTGCCTACTTTCTTAGATAAATAACAGTCCGGAACGTAGGTATTACGTATTCTGATAATAAAATAGAGTAGGATGCAATAACTAAGTAATTAGGTTATCAAAAAGTAAAAAATCCTGTTTTATTTAGAAGCTCCTGCTAGTGATAATAATATAATATAGACATTTAAAAAAATGTTTAAAGTATCTTCAATGCCCCCCTTGGGGTAGTCTACGTTTGTACTTACACATAATATTATGTGAGTAAGGTATATTTTTTAAAAATTAAGACATCGATAACTGAAACGTTACACCTAAGTAAGCTTGTTTTGTAGGTCTACGCAAAATCATATCAGCCACTGACCCCATATTAATTGTAAATACCCAACGACCTCAATTTACATAGACGGGCCCTGTCAAACAAAGAATGTGGGCGTATTTTTAGCAACGCCATCAACGCCATCTAGTCTGAAAAGCGGGAACTTGCTTGCAACATCTTGAATGAAAACTTGAAAACGTATGACTCGGTCATAGATAATATAGGTCATAGCCGTAAGGCCAGTTAGTAAAAAAAAATTATACAGTTTGCCGCGGAAATTAAATGATTGCGTAATGGAAAAAAATATTAAATAGGAAGATTAAATAACGTTTTTTTGGAAATGTATAATTGTGAATTGAAACACTTACCTTAAAATTAAAATTATACAGTGCCAAACTAATTAAACTTTAGATGTTAACTTAATAATAACAAATTATCCGCACGACGAGCGATCGTGACAGCGCTACGACGGGAACAAAGACAGGTGCGGAACGTGTTCCGCAACTCGGACGCCCGGCGTTTTTCTATGAAAGGGCCCATCTAGTACCTACATATATATCGATGTAAATACCACGTGTTATCCGCCATATCGAGGTTCGTACCTAAGTAAGGTTGCGGTCTTGAATATGTTTACCAGTTTTCAAATTAGATTATTTATAACACTGCGTGCATTAAGGTCTAAAACGCTTACGCAATGTATTTAAGTATTACGTTTCAAAGTTATCAATTAAAAAAAAGAGTATTAATGACTTTTTTATATTAAATAAAAAAATACGCGCCGCATTGAAAACCTCCTCCTTATTTGAAAATCGGTTAAATATTCATTTCTCATTTCAAGTTTGACACATTAGAAATTAGAATCATCGCATTAATTAGTGACATTTATTTACTAAAAATATTGCACGAGGTTTTCTACATCTATTTTTAGTTGCCACATTTGTCACCTACTGAAAAAGTTAACGACCTTCTGACACGTGTGTGATTGTAATTATGAACCGTAAGGTGGTAAATATTTTCTGACCGCGACTGTACAAGTGTCGAGTGCCATGGATCTCAAGCCATTGATTACTAAAACTTTTGCTTTATCATTTACTCTTTGATTTATCGTATAAAAAAATGAATCTCGCGCGTGCTTCGCGCTCATACAAATTATTTTTTGTACTAGTTTAAATATACGTCACATAAATGTGATTATAACCACTGACATTACCGTGATACAACTTACAACGACCTCTATGTATATAAATATTTATTTCAGTTCTTCGTAATTACTAATTACTAACAATATTGGTCAATTATTGTAACGAAATTTACTTAAATCTACTAAGTAAGTAGGTACTTAAAAGTATAGGAATGTTGCGCAAAATTAACTACAATTATTAACTAAGTACCTTAACCTTGTCCACTTATTTATTATTAAGTAGTCATCTAAGTGCTAGTACAAAAGAGTATCAATCGAAAATTAAAAAAAAATAGCTATCCAGATTTGACAACTAGTCAAATCAGCAACTTTTTTTTCAAACGTCCAAAACGCGTGCTTCTGCTTAGTATGGATTTTGTATGAAATTTTAAGCTGTGACGTCATCAAAGTTCGACGCACTTTTTTTACTTTAATCGATAGTAATTTAAAATGGTTATTCAAAATAAAACTATCAGGGGACGTGGATATTACGACTTATGGGAGATTCTTTATTTAATAATCACTATAAAATAATTTATTTCACTAGTAGTCAAATACCCAATTGCGTGATTATTACAATTATTTTTTCCATTGTTTGAATCTGTTATACTATCTGCAATCCTATATATTGGGTCTTATTTATTTCTCGTCTGATTTACATTTAATAAAGGTAATTATATTAAATCGGAAGAAATAGATGTTATTATAATATTAATTATAACTATACTTACTATAGTAGGTACAATAATTATTGTAGTTTGTAGATGGATAAGTATTCCTATATTATAATTAATACAAAAGTGTGTTTGATTGTTATCGACATGATTTTTTACATGGGTATAGTTGAGCACCCAGAGAGTGACATAAGCTATTTTTATCCCGGAAAATTAAGGAGTTTCCGTAGGAATTCCACAACAATACTACAACATTCCTGGTAAATAAAAGTTAAGATTTAGATAGATAGATAGATAGATAAATTCTTTATTGCTACACAAGACATAAAAATACATAGAAAAGAAAACAAAACAAAACAAAGTGCGCAAGGGCGGTCTTATCACTAAAAGTGATCTCCTCCAGACAACCCATTAATTAAGGACCTTTAAGGTAGGAGCGGGATAGTGCAACAATATAGACAGCTATAATAATATACTACATAAACTTTACATACTAATAATACATAAATAATTTTATAAATACATATAAAAATAAATATATACCTATATAAACCTACATACACAATACTTAAATATTCTATAGCATACTAGCACTAGATAAGTAATGATCCTTTAAACGATTCTTGAATATATTTATAGATTTCGATTGTCTAATGTCATTCGGTAGGACGTTCCAAAGCTTAACCGTCTTTACTGTGAAGGAATTCCCGTACACCTCCGTATGACTAGAAGGTATTCTCAACCTGTTGTCATCTTTAGACCGCAAATAAATAGACAAGTCGTTGCTGCCAAGAAAGTTGAACCGCTCTTTATTATTATTATTATTTATTTATTTTTTTATTTATTATGATTTAGTATTATTTTTAATAGTTATTTTTAGTTAATTAATTATTATTTATTTATATGATTAAATTTCTTTATAGAATTATAATTTGTGATGATTATTTTGCCTATTTTTAAACCCGGGTTAAGTTTCCCACCCAGGCGGGAGTTTTTTTTTGTTAACTATGGTTCCTCCGACATGGTGCTCGGAGTCCTTTTTTACTTGTGTTCGATTTTGCCTACTTTTATAGTTTGTTGGTTTATTAATTTATATATTTTGTTTATTTATTTATTTTGTGTTCTCCACGCTTCATTTTAACATTTGTTAATTTATCAATTATTTGTTTGTTATTTATTGTAATGCGTTGATTAATTAATTATTTGTTTTCTTTAAACACTATTTTTTTTTGTTATTTGTAGATTTATTAATTCAGTATGTAATATTTTATTTATTGATTTATTGGTTTATTAATTATTAGTCTATTGTTTTATGTAATAATTTGTTTATTAATTTGTGGAGTTCTAAAGTATTTGATTATTTTAAATTGTTGAATGTGTTTATTTATTTACTATTTATGTTCTTTACATTGGCGGGAGATATTAGCCGAATGTCACTTTGGTAGAAATCGTTAATTACTCATAAACTATTGCAGCTTAAGATACAATTTATAGAAAATAGCGATTTGTAAGTATAGAAAGATTTATGAGTCTTTTAGGGGAAGGCGGGTATAATGGGTATACTCTCCCGGACTAAGTTAAGAAACATCTACTACTTTTATAAAATGTATGATCATTTTATGATGTAAGTATCAATCATTTAGCACTAATGCATCATGCAATACAGCGTGTATCAACCAAAGGTCAGTGATCTTGAATTCTTGAGCGGCTCAAGAACAAGTTACATAAACATTAGTTACACAAGAACCAATAAAATCATAATGAGTCGAATTCCGTTTAACATGTACTAATTCATACTAATATTATACATATAATAATAAAATAATAATGTCCTCCGCCTCCCGACCGAATTTCGGCCACGGCGACCAATCTCCAGAGATTAGCCATCTGCGCGGGAGATATTATAGTGCACAACACAGATCACGGAAATCTGTGGTGCACAATTAGTGTGTGTGCAAACACAGATGCACTCTCGTTCCTTTACTCTCATAGCCTGATGGGACGGAAAATCCGGCACGACCGGAGATTAGGCGCAGGACCGACGGCTTAACGTGCTCTGCGAGGCAAGGGGGTTAAGCACCGCCAACTTCCCAACTCGGGGCTAGTACTGAGAATTTCTAGTAAGAAAAACCCAATACTGAATTATGGCTCGACCCGGGATTCGAACCCGGGACCTCGTCAGCCGCAGTCGAATATGCTAACCACTAGACTAAGACAGTATTAATTGAAAAACTGTCATCCAACTACGGAATAAAATTCAAACTCCACTTTTTTGCATATAGGTACATATAATATGATACCTACAACATCCGTCATTATATATCGATTTTGCTCGTGTAAAATGTAGCCTATGTCACCAGCACCATAATATGATATCAAATATCAATTAACACCTCATTCATCAAAATCGGCTCAGTAGTTTAGGCGCTACGGTGGAACAAACATGAATATATGTATACAAATATATTACATAACATAGACTGCTAAAATAGTAACCTTTACAAATACGACGTAAGCACAAGTGTGCCTGTCTGTCCATTTCAACCGATTTTGATGAAATTTAGTATAGATAGGTATAGGTCCGTGGGAAAGACAGGCATACTATTCGTCCCGGAAAATTAAGTTAGTAGGAAAAACTTAATCCAAGCGGAGGAAGTCGAGGGCATCATGTAGTTAGTTTTTAAATTTCTCATAACTATTAAATATTATTTTATAGAAAAAAACCTAAGTCGGAGTTAAGTAATTGCTCCATTACTACCTATTCTTCTAATAAGACAAATTTATGATTATTATGGAGCTCTTGGAATCTAATTTGAATTGTAAATATTATTTTTTGCGTATTTAAAATAATTATTTAGGTAAAAAAATATTTAAATAAATCGGCAAATGGAAGAAGCCGAACTAAGTCAGGATTGAGTGGCTGGTTTTGCAGCGCGCCTCAGTATGCGAGTCTTTGCCATATCGAACGAATGTGTTGAATTATTTTTTAAAGAATTCAATTTTCGATAATCAATTAAAATCTCTTTTGGTATTTAATATTCCCGTCTTACTTTTATTGAATACTATTTTTTTAAATATTTTTAATTCAATAAAAAAAAATGATTATTTTGTTTACGTTCTAAAGACAGTGATCAATCGTGTCAATTCCATAAATTGAATAAAAAAGTTTAAAAAAAAAAGTGTGATTTGAATAAAATGTCTAGTGCTGTGGCTTTATTGCACGGCTTAGGCCAAAAGATGCGCGGGAGTGAACAGAAAAGGCACAGCGATTGTCGAACTCTACAGCTAAATATGCCACAGCCTGTAAACGTGAATATAGAATTTAAGGACATCACTATGGAAGTGTCTACGGGATTTCTAAAAAAGAGTGAGTAGATCTCAAAATTAAGGGGAAATATCTTTTAAAAAATTCAATATTGTTGAAGTTTGTTTTTTTATTGTTTTAGAATTAAATAATACTTATTTTAGGGTCGTCAAAATGATAGTACAAGTACCTAACACTGCTTTTGAATAGTCGAATGAATCTACCACCTCAAACAAAATAAGTTATTTAAGAATGAATATTTCGTTACAAATAAAATTTACCCTGACAAACATACTAATTATAATGAAGTAGATTAATTAACCCGCCTTTGCACCTTTCTTTTCATTTTCATCCAGAAATAATTACATATAGTAATATTATAAATGAGAAAGTTTGGATGGATGGATGTATGGATGTTTGTTACTCAATCACGCGAAAACGGCTGAACGGATCTGGCTGAAATTTGACACAGAGATAGATTATAGTCTGGAATAGCACATAGGCTACTTTTTATCCCGGAAAATTAAAGAGTTCCCGCGGGAACCGAAAAACCTCAATTCACGCGGACGAAGTCGCGGGCATTAGCTTGTTCATAATATTAGTATGGATTGTTTTCTATACTAAATACTAATATATAATCTATACTAATTTAAGGTATAAAGAGGTAAAGTTTGTGAGTTTGTGACGTTGTAGGGGGTAATCTCTGGATCTACTGAACCGCTTTTGAAAATTCTGGTACCAATAGAAAGCCACATTATTTGTGAGTGTCATAGGCATAGTAACCCGGAAAATTAGGGAGTTCCCGTGGGAATTAAAAAACTTATTTCACGCGGACGAAGTCGCGGGCATAGCTGCTAGTGTGTAATAAAGAGGTAAAGTTTGTGAGTTTGTGACGTTGTAGGGGGTAATCTCTGGATCTACTGAACCGATTTTGAAAATTCTGGTACCAATAGAAAGCCACATTATTTGTGAGTGTCATAGGCATAGTAACCCGAAAAATTAGGGAGTTCCCGTGGGAATTTAAAAACTTATTTCACGCGGACGAAGTCGCGGGCATAGCTGCTAGTGTGTAATAAAGAGGTAAAGTTTGTGAGTTTGTGAGGTTGTAGCGGGTAATCTCTGGATCTACTGAACCGATTTTGAAAATTCTGGTACCAATAGAAAGTCACATTATGTGTGAGTGTCATAGGCTATAATATATTAATCCGAAAAATTAGGGAGTTCCCTTGGGCATATAAATAACTTATTTCACGCGGACAAAATCGCGGGCATCTGCAGGCTAGTATTTAATAAATTCCAGCAGTACAATCAATAGAGGATTACATTTTCATGTGGTATTATCGTAGATTCAAAAGCATTACGTAAGAGCCTATAGGTATCATTCACTGTCAATGTCATGTTGACAAAATAGTTGTTTATCCTACTAGTGCGGTACATAATGAAAATCACACACGCATCGCTGAATACCCGTGCCGCAGGCTATGGTGTTATATAGTTTATACCTAGCGCCTATTGTTTAATTTTTAAAGCGAACGTGTAACATGCAATACATTTTTAAATAGATAGGTAGGTTGGCACAAAAGTAATGAGACACTCCAAAAAACTCGGCATATAATATGTCCTTTTTAACCAACTTCAAAAAATGAGGAGGTTCTCCATTCGACTACGTTTTTTTTAACCGACTTCCAAAAAAGGAGGTTCTCAATTCGGCGCGTATTTTTTTTATGTATGTTACGCGATTATTCCGCGAATTATGAATCAATTTTGATGATTCCTTTTTTGTTTGGTTGATCACACTTCAGAGGTGGTCCCACTCCCATATAAATTTTATCGAAATTGATTTAGCGCTTTTTGAGAAAATCAACTAAATAATCTATAGTCTATACCCACATAATGTTTTAATTTTTAGTTGAAGTCGGTTTTTCATCTAGATGAAAATGAATAATTATTCTAATTGACTGTTTTCGAACATATTCTTGTATATTGTAGAACATTCTAGACAATTTTGCTTTGTGACTATACATATTATAACCATCGATATATTAAATGAGCCCCTTCATAGAAAAAAATTGGCCGTCCAACGTGTAGAGCGCGCTCCACACCAGTATAAGCCTGTCCTTGTCCCCGCCATAGCGCTGTCCCGCTTTTCAGGCTAGATGGGGTTAGTAAAATAGGTCCATATTCTTTGTTTGACAGGACCCGTCTATGTAAATTGAGGTCGTTGATTATAACAACTCGCTGTTTAAAAAATGGACGAGCGGCATCGACGCATACGAGCCAATGTCGTTTTGTTACATTGATAACGCTCGCCCTCAGCTCGCATCTACCACTCGCCAACAGCTGGAACACCTGGGCTGGTAGACGGTACCTCACCCCTCACATTCCCCAGACATCGCTCCATCAGACTACCATTTATTTAGAGCCCTGAGGCCTGAAGAACTATTTGCGGGATAAACAATTTCATAATATATCTGATATGGTATCGCAGCTAGACGGCTTGTTCGATTCGCGGCCACCAGAGGGGTACCCCTATATTCAATGTACTCTGTGGTTCTTGGCGAAAGGCATCCAATCTTTGTCCAGACGTTGGCAAAAGGTCAATGACGCTCATGGAGACTACGTCATTAACTAGCTTATTTGACGATAAAGATAATAACACATTTAAAAAACTATCTAGTGTCTATTATAAAGTGTCTAAAATAAAGCACGGTCTATGTGCTGATATAAACAGTGATAAAAAAGTAACTAAAAAAACCGACTGCTTGGATACCAAAAATTAAAAGACACGACGTAAACGAAGCATTTCATTAATATCAATTTACATAGTATTATATTCCATTAATATCAATTTACATAATATTAACTATCAATAATTAATACCTAATAGTAGGTAATATATTAACGTGTGATTGCGCCTTGATGACATTTAAAAAAGTTAGTGTGGGCACTTCTCGTGGGCGTCATATTGTTTTATTCATTGATTCGGTTTCCTCGGCACTCGGAAGATATATTGCGCATCTTCTGGTGCAAGGATCATCAAAATCGGTCCACGACAAAAGCTACAACCAAGCTTTCCTGCAAGGAAAAAATAAGTATTAATTATAAAGACTGATGAATACATAACCCTGTGCGTTTCGCAGTCGGGCAAAAATGGAACACTAATTGTCTAAACATATCAATTTTCAAATTATGTTATTATGTTTCAAAATTACATATTAAATAAATAAATAAGTTTTTATGAGCCCATAATTTGTTAGTAACAATCACGTCTTCACCTATGTTAGTAGAAAAAAAAACAAAACAAAAAATACCTAACCTAACTTAACCTACGCTTATACCTAAAGCCTCGACACATCTACAAGGCTCGTTTAGGCCTCCTTACGAGAATGTGTGCACCATTCCAGCACCTCCAGAGAGGGCTGTCCAGCTTAGTAGATATTATCCTTGTGATGTTTGAATAGAAAAACCAGTGCAGTAGGTATAGAAGGCTAATACGTTTTGGAAATGTTATTAATTATGGTTTAAATGGTTATGTTATCCCATTGTTATCCCATCAACGCACCGTTTACCTTATGGCGTAGTTAGAGCGCGAAATCATAACACAAATCAAGAGTTTAATATGTCACCGTAAGATTACAAAAACCGTTAGATCATAATCTAACTTGAGAAATTGTAAACTGTCGACAGATTACAATTTATCTCAGGGCGGTCTCGTGACAAGTGAGCCAGGCTTGGTTAGGCTCTCCTCACCCCTCGCGCCAGACATGCCTGGAAACAATGAAAAAATGGAGAAAAGGAACACAGGTTCGTCGTCCGTCACGTTCTGATGGAACACTGACGTGTTATTATATATTATAAAAAATGTATTCACTGTTCAATTAAAAATTAGTCGGCAATGTATGTAGGTAGTTTAAAATTTGGAATTTTAATTATACATATACTTTTCGAGTAAATTGTAGTTTTCAATGGGGAAAAAATGCTATGAAAGGTGAATTAAGAGGTATGAATATTTTTTTATGCCGCGAAGTTGTTCAAAATGTGTTTTGGTATAAATCAATGGCTTAAAATTCTTAAAAACGTCATATATTTTTCTCAATCATACATTAAGATACAGTTTAATAGATAAAAGTCAATGGATAAACTGCTTTAAACCTCCTTTTTAACGATTTTACGCTATGACACAGCCCTAAATACATTCTTAAATATCCTATTCATACATTTAAAAAATCCTTGCTTCTATACATATTACATAGATAGGTACACCATCTATATGATTTACCAGACGATGTTGAAATTTTCCATTCAAAGTAACTTACAAACAACAAAGTCAAGTTCAAAATGCCATTCTTGAAAATGTGTCAGTGAGAACTTTTTTGTGTAAGTAATTAGCATGAACTTAGTCAATTACTTAGTGAATTCAAATAGATATTGAATATTTATAAGCCTTGGTGTTATTTAAAACACTTCGATTAATAAGGTGGCGACGAAACAGCGCGGAAAACCGTTGTTAGCGAACTAGTGCGAAAATGAATATTACGGCACGGCTTCGTAGGCTCACCGTACTAATATTATAAATTATGCGAAAGAGTGTTTGTTTGTTGGTTTATTGGTATGTCCTTCAATCACGCCGCAAGGGAGCAACGGATCGAAGTAATTTTTGGCATGGGTATACCTAATTGAGGACCTGGAAAGTGACATAGGCTACTTTTTATCCCGGAAAATAAAGAGTTCCCGCGAGAATCAATAACATTTATCGACGTGGTCGAAGTCGCGGGAATTATCTAGTACGATTATTATAAAGTACCTAAGCTTTTTTTAACGAGTCGTGTATTGAGTTAGTTAAGTACTTAAAGTTAAAATATAAAAATGTATGTGTGTCTGTGTGTCCAATTCACACACGGCAGAAGTGAAACTGCAGAGAAGTGGCCTACGAGAGAATGAGATAAATATAACTGGTATTCTATCTCATTCTCTCGCAGGCTAAATCCTATATAACTATGTTTGTCTCTTTTTCGGTTCATTTTTTCTTTTTCTAAAGAAGTTTCACTCCAAGAAAACGTTTTTATCCTATCCTAATCCTATCCCAATATATTCAATTTATATATTATGTGTCACCCTAAAATTATAAAAACCGTTAGATTATAATCTAACTCGCGAGATTGTAAACTGTCGAAAGATTACAATTTAACGCAATATTTTTCGGTAGATTGTAATCTGTTAGGTATATTAACCCGATAGAACCTAAGTTTGTACCTGATTATTTATGTCGAACCCTAACCTAACCGTAAGAAGACAAGACAAGAAAACGTAACAATGAATATTTCAAAATTGACACTCAGAACATTGAACGGTTCACCATCTTTCGACAGTTTACAATCTATCAAGATAAAAAGCGCTAAATTACCATCTAACAGTTTTTACAATTTTACGGCCACATATATATGCATTACAAAATATCCGCCTCCAGAAAAGGTTATCTGTAAGCATGTTTCGATCAAACCGGTCATTTTATTGCTAATCTCGGAAATAATTAGCTTACTTTATTATACTAGCGATTGCACGCGATTTCGTCCACGTGGCATTAGTTTCTTAAAAATCCCATACAAACTTCCATCCCCTGTTTCATCCCTCTGGGGGTGGAATTATTTAAACTGTGAAAAACGAATTTTTCATGGATATTACATGAAAAATGACGGTCTTTCATATAAACTTTCACCACCTATTTAACCCCCTTGGGGAAGGAATTTCGGATAACCTTCCTTAGTTAGTGCATCTCTAGAATGCTTAAAGAATATTATTTACTGCGTAAATTTCACATTTTTACATTCAGCCGTTTTCAGGTTAAGCCTTTTGTCTGTAATCATTATTTCACCAAAAAATTTGTCTTTTCCGGGATAAAAAGTAGCTTAGGTAGTTAAGTACTTGCTGTCAACTTCAAAGTAAATAATAATCTATATTTTATACTAATAATAATATAATATAATATAATATAATATAATATAATATAATATAATATAATATAATATAATATAATATAATATAATATAATATATAATATTTATTATAAATGCGAAAGTTTGGATGTATGGATGTATGGATGGATGTTTGTTACTCAATCACGCCAGAACAGCTGAACGGATCTGCATGAAATTTGGCACAGAGATACACTACAGTCTGGAATAACACATAGGCTATTTTTATCGTGGTTAAAGTTTTTTTATTCCCACGGGAACTCCTTATTTTTCCGGGATAAAAAGTAGCCTATGTCACTTTCCAGGTCTTCAACTATACCCGTTGATCCGTTGGCACTATGTTACGGCGCCATTGAAGGACAAACCAACAAATCAACAAACAAACACGCTTTCGCATTTATACTATTAGCATGATATCACCCCGTCTTTGCTCGTGAGGAATTTTGAAAATAGGTACTTACTTAAGTATTTTTTTTTAAATCGTGAATCAAACAATTAGTAAGTATTTCTTTAAAATTAAGGACTTTCATACAAATTTTTGCAAAAAAAACTTGAAATACCTACCTACGTACCTTAGTAATTCGTAGTTCTTTATTTTTCAACAAAATCCAAATACTCTAGAAATTCTAAATCCAAGGGGGTTAAATAGCGGGTGGAAGTCTATATTATGCAAGTCCGTTTTTTTAAATATATAGTTACTTGAAATATTGTACCTATGTACCTATTTGGGCCTTTGGATTTTTGGACATTTCAAACATCCACTCGAGCAAAACCAGGGCGGGTAAACTAGTATGGAATAATTAAAAAGGAATTTATTTGCGTTCAGAAAAATGAAAATGTCTGCATTCATTATTTTGTGATCAATCATCATTAGAGTGCGGTCAAAACTCGACACGTGCTCAAGTCATTGCAATATAAAAAATATATCTCGTATGATATATAATTATTTCATATTATATTAATATAATTCATCGAAATTCTATTACAAATCATAATATTGAATTTGAATTTTTTTTTTTTTTTTTTTTTTTTGAATTTATAACATTTAATAATATATACAATTTCTTAAAAAAATCTTTCTTAATTATATTAATATATCTCTAGTCTCTAGATAAGAATATTGTTATTTGTCTTGGGTCGGGAACAAATCTCGGAATAGATATCGCGTGCGGACTGCGGAACTCGTAACGGTCCGTGTTGCGGAAAAGATGCACGTTTTTCCGTTATAATCTGCAAACCATATTCACACGTAATCAGCAAACACTAAACAGCAAGAGTAACAGAAGTCAAACACGCAGTGTGCATCAACTTCTGTAACTTTGACCTAATGCAACTTTTGGCGGTGGACCCAGGGGTCCAATCAAACACTGTCAGCTCCGATAATGTAATAAACTTATTTAACAATTATTATCAGTGCCTTTTAGAAATGAGCCAACACAGCGCGGCAAAGGAAGATTACTTTTCGCGCCAAGAAAAGGTTGTCTCTGCTTTTGACACTATTGACAGCTCTCTTGTCAGTGAAGCCTGCGTTCGGAAACAGCAATGACTGTATGTTTCTTTATTCATTGGGAAACAGACGCAGAGTCGCCACGAACTGTAAACTCTTCTGTCACCTCTACCAAAGTCACAAAATCGGAGCGTAATTTCCGCAATAACACTGACCTTACACCAGACCTTAAAAACAAAGTCGCAAATTTTAATCGCTGATTATATTATTAAACGGAATAATTTAGCTGCTCATAATGTTTTGCTTAGGCCTGGCATTTTGTTATTTAGCTATGCTAATTTTAACACATACGTATATTAATTATTCTGCTGAACTCAAAATAAACATCTTGAAATTATAATCGCAGAGAGAATTATGCTTTTTTTACATGAAGTTAGATATAGGTACCTAGTACCTACCACTAAGCTACGAGACAAAAAATTTATAAGCAGTAGGTACAAAAAATTATTATACAGTACTAGTTTATTAGCATGCAAATTATTTCTAATACGTAATAATCGAATTCTACTATGGAAATTGGTACTAATTATAGTAGATAGGGATCAAAAAAGTTTTATAGTAGGTACCTAGTCTTTAAAGCTTCACTATTTCGGCTGAAATATCTAAGTCATCAACGTATTTCTCAGAACTTATTCGATTCAAAGTCGTTCTTAATTGAAACGAGGCAGTTCCGATTGGGGCACCCGGTACAGGTAAGATTTAATCAAAATGTTTGGATGCAGTATTATCATGTCAAAAAATAAAAGAATGTTTCCTTTCAGTGAAATTCGATATCTTCAATGTTTTATGTACTTTCCCTCAATGTCCCATTGATCTTGTCCACCCTATATACTTCAACTGGGTAATTTTGTGCTAGAATAAAATTGAATTTTGCACCAAACATTCTGCCAGGACCCATACTGCCAATGCTTAAATCAATATTGTTTAATTATTGTTGACTTTCATGTTTACTGCTTCCTCCTTAATATTATGAACGTCAAGGTACGTGACATCAAACTGTCATTTTCAGTAATATTGCTTTAAAGCGTTGGCAGTAAGTAAGGCGCAGCTTGGAGATACGTTTCCCCGTCTCATCCCCTGTCACCCCTAGCGTTGCTCTGTCTAGACGTCTCCTTCGAGTATGATATTAGCATAGATTTAGCATTAAAGACCAATCCTAAATCTATGGATTATTATTAAAAATGTATAGAAAAGAGTACATTTAAAAATAAAAATTCTTTCAAAAAAACCGACTTCCAAAGCCACTGTAAAGTAGAAAATAATTTTGATTTCTACACACTATGTTAAAGTCGGGCGAGTATAACAAAGATAGGCAAAGTTGACGCGTCAGGCTCGCCCGACTTCAACATAGTGTGTAGAAATCAAAATTATTTCTTACTTTACAGTGACTTTGGAAGTCGGTTTTTTTGAAAGAATTTTTTCATCATGACAGTCAGTAAATTGGTATTCTGACTAACTAATGCCTACCCTAGCTTCAAACCCCATGCACGCCACTGCAGATATTTAGATGAAAACCGTATAATTAGTATTCATTATCCAACGAGGGCGCAAAACTGGTAAATTAAAGCAGCCTTTTAAGGCCGTCTGTGTAAAAGCAGTTTAACCTTAGAACAATAATCAAATTGAGGCTAAGGCAAATAGTTTATGGAAGTACCTACATATTTGATTCGTATTCGTAAATATAGATTGCGTGAAAGAGGATATTATGCTGTATTTCTTCCCATTCGATCGCGAAAATGTTATCTACGAATTGTATTGAATTGTCAAGCACTTGCCAACTGGTGCTCTATCTATTTTATATAAGTCTGGTGGGTTCGGCCGTGGCTAGTTACCCTACCGGCAAAGACGTACCGCCAAGCGATTTAGCGTTCCGGTACGATGCTGTGTAGAAACCGACAAGGAATATCAATGAGTTTAATATTAGTGCCATACTCCTAACAGGTTATCCCGCTACAATCTTAGACTGCATCATCAGTGATGATGCAGTCTAAAATGATGATTCATCACTTACCATCAGGTGAGATCGCAGTCAAGGGCTAACTTGTAGTGGAAAAAAAGTAAATGGTAGTTAACATTTTCAGAATTAGATACGTAAAAAAACACCCACTTGGCCTGATGGTGGACTATTTGTTGACGGATGACAGAAGCGAGTTGAAGAAGAAGACATGTTGTGCCGACCCCACATTACACATAGCCTGATCAATAAGGACAGGAAAAGGAAGAAGAAAAATCTTCCTCTTGTCCTTTTCCCACGCTATGTGGGGTCGGCACAGCATGTTTGTTCTTCCACTCACTGCTGATAACAGGAACGCATATTCACACAATCCATCCATCTTTTCTTTGATCTCCCTCTACTCTAATTTCCTTCCACATGCATATATCTATCATTCTTCTGGTAATATGCCTTCCTTCCCTCCGCATTACATGCCCATACCATGCAAGTCTAACGACTGTCTTGTCTTATGTATTTTCCCTTTTACCTTAAGGGGCATTTGTGGGTCGCATAATTATAGCACCAGAGACCTGTCGCCATTTCATCGATCCCGCATTCATTCTTTTGTTCACATATCGGTCAATATTGCCGTCGTTTTGAAAGAGCGAACCGAGGTACAGGAAATCGGAACAGACCGGTAGGGATACACCATCTAAAGCAATTTCATAAAAACGGGAGTGGCCACCGAAGTCACAGAACAGATGTTCTGTCTTCGTTCGGCTGATCCTTAATAGACGAACATTCTCCAATATCACTTGCCATTTTCCCAGTCTGCTCTGGACCTTGGCCTCTTCGAAAAGGAAGAAGAAAAACAAAATTTCAAATTTTTGACTAACCCTTACACAGGTTTAAAAAATCATTGGTGTTAAAACCTAATAAACTAGTGGTTCACCCCGACAACTGAGACCTCACGGCGCCATCTGTGAATGGCATGACATCAATGTGAAGTTCTGTTAAAAATACTGAAGCTCATTAAAAATTAAATAATTTCGTTTCCTTACAATATTTATCTAATTTTAGTATTTGTTATTCAAGTACAGGATATTATTCAAATAATCGATCAAGTTTCAGGCTCAGCCTTTCAAAAAATTTAGAGTTCTGAGGTCAACCTAGATCCACTTGGATAAGTCCCGGTCATCGTCTATAGTATTACTTTAATAAATATACTGGCGTCACAGAAGATCAGCGCTGTATCCTAACAAATATAATAGCACATTCTGAGAAAAGGCTATTTTGGGGATCAAGTCTCACTTCGCGAATTTTCTTCTTTATAAAGTCTGTTATATGTATATGCCACCGTAAAATTGCAAACTGTCGACAGATTGTGAACCGTTCAATGTTCGGAGTGTAAATTTTTGAAATATTCATTATATTTTCTTGTCTCTTTCTTGTAGTTTAGTGTTGGGTTCGACATAAACAATCAGGTTGTTGGCCTGAGGTCGGGCACTTAGGTTCTATCGGGTTAATATACCGTGTAAAGTACCGTTAATACACAATGTACCGAAAAATATTGCGTTAAATTGTAATCTTTCGACAGTATACAAACTCGCTAGATAGATTACAATCTAACGGTTTTCACAATCTTACGGTGAGATATATATATTAGGTATATGCCTTATTACTTACTTGTATCCCATGTGCATCCCCGAGTAACGATTTCTTTCTTTATAATAAAATGCCTAGTTTTAATTATTCATAATACTTATAATAATCAAATTAATTAATTAACCAATAATGTTATGATTAATTATTGTTCTCACCTTAGGGGTGATTGTTGTCATTAACCCGTTTAACCTTTTTAAAAAGACAAATCGGTCAATGTTATCATTGCACCGCGATATCACGGGCTGTTATCTTATTTATATTTACAAGTGTATCTATTATCTACTCTGCGATAATACTTACTTACATTTTACTGCAATACAATATACATGTACGTATATTATGTATTTTTATACAATTGTAAGTGCAGGACCATTCCTGTAAGTAACATAATATTTTTCATATAAACTGCATTGAAAGTGCGAGTTTCAGTGCCTGTTGAGCCACCAGAAACTAGACAATTTCAGACGAATACGTCATTCAGCGGATAAAAAACCATCATTTTCTGCCTTAGGGCAGAAAGTGGTGGTTTTTACCCGCTGAATGACGTAGCAGCCCTCCTTTCAATCCTGTCCGAGTATTTTTTGTTTATTTCAGAGATTTCATATCTAACAACAACCTAGCAACTAAAATAAATAAGAAATACAATTTGAATAAAACTTTTAATGCAGATTATATGAAAAATATAGTGTGCGCCGCGGGATGAAACACGATTTCAGACTTCGGGTATATTGTTGCCCTGTAGATTGGTGGGTCTGTCTAGGACAGCAGATCATCAAAAATACTCGAGCGCGTCTAATTACATGCTGAAAAGTGTACATTCAAATAATCTGACAATTTGAGTGAGACCTAAAGGAGTTGGCCAACTCAGGACAGACCTAGCAATATAGAGGGCTCATATATGGCGAAGGTACTCTACAGGGTCCAAAGAATCCCCCTTTATATTAATCTGCCGCGCTGGAGTGAATCCAAAAATACCCTCTTGGGCTTCCCTACTATAAACGATGGCGTTTGAGCCCGTGAGGAATCGTTTCTAATAATCGTGTTATTATGACTAAGAGATAGCTCTGCACCTTTTGTAACTATCGCCTGAAAAGCTGATTCAGTATTAGGTGGGTGTAGGGCTCTCCACTGATATCAAAAGTGAAAGTCTGCCCGCACACGGATAGGCCTTTCACTAGATATGGCCGTTTAAAGACGGTTTATGGTTACCAAAAATGAACCATGTCTAGAAAAGCTGATTCTTGTACAGTATTAAAATATGCACAATACCTATTTAAATAGTATTAAAACTGACGCTACTCATCGGGCCTTTCACTAGATATATCACCTCTCAAAGACGTTATGAACATACATACCTACTGTAAAAACAATTAGCAATTATTATGTCATCACGTTGATTGCTGTTAAATAAATTATAAATTCTTTCGCCTTCATAATTATTAATACGTTAGTTTAGTACGTTTCACACTGATACCGGAGCATCTTCAGTCAGGAGATGTTGACTCCACAATGCAAGATTGCGTTCTTCGCAATCGTACCGCATTATAGATTTTTCTATTGTCGCGGATTATATCGAATTAAATTTCTAGTTCCTTCATTAATCGTGTTATTATCCTTATGAGCAAGACGCCTTTTTTTAAGGAAAATGATTTTCCAACCCATTGTACCACCGGTAATTGTAATATCGGGGTAATTAGTAATTACTGCTGTGAATTGTAACGGAACAATGCCGATGCAACCGTGGTGTTTAAATCAAGGACACACACTGTTGGAAACACAACATAAAAATGTTTATACATACTAGTCTATGTCGTTCACAGTTCATTCACCCTGTCACATATGTACCTACTAAAGTAAAAGAACAATTGTCTGTCTCACCTCAAAAACTGCCACAGGGCTAAGAGTTCTTTACATCTGTCACCGAAAAATTGTAAAAACCGTCAGACTATCTCGATAGATTGTAAACTGACATATAAGACAGATTGTTAACGGTAACATATACTGCTTACAATTTAACGCATTATTTTTCATTTTTCGGTAAATTGTAATCTATTAGGTATATTATCTTAATCCTACCCGATAGAACCTAAGTGCCCGGCCACTGCCTGAATATTTATGTCAAACCCTCACCTAACCTTTAGTTCGCGCGCGAGTTGAATGCAGAGTAAATGTACCTATATTGACACTTACATTTACTCTGCATTAAACTCGCGCGCGAACTGTACAAGAAAGAGACAAGAAATCGTAAATACAATAAATATTTCAAAAATTAATACTCAGAACATTGAACGGTTCACAATCTTTCGACAGTTTACTATCTCGCGGGATAGAAATCGTTATATTACAATGTAACGGTTTTTACAATATTACGGTGACATACTATCTATAAAATGATTAAATCGCTGTGCCACAAGTCTTGTTTCACCTCATCAAGCACCCAAACCAGCCTACACAGTCCACTACAAAACTCCTACACACACCACGGTGGACGTCGCATCGTCGATGCGAAAGTTTGGATGGATGGATGTTTGTTACCCATTTTAAGTTAACAATGTATTTTTTTGATCTCATGTAATGTTTTGCTCTATTTGGTAAGCAGTAAAACGTAAGCCATTTCGCCGATCACGCGAACAAAGTCACGGTATTCACCTAGTCATATAATTATAAGTAGGTACTGCCTACCTACCTACTAAGTAGGTATATGTTGGTCCGTGGTACAAGGAGAAACTGACTGACTAACATACCGACGACTGACGAGTGACGAAGTCCTTTATCTACCGTACAGAGCGCTTTTTTTTTTTTTAAATTTCAGACATTTACGTAGATACTATAGAGACTAGAGCCATACATTTTTTTTTTTTTTTATCCACTACAAGCTCGCCCTTGACTGCGATCACACCTGTTGGTAAGTGATGATGCAGTCTAAGATGGTAGCGGGCTAACCTGTTAGGGGCATGGCATTTATATCAAACCCACACCCCTTAGGTTTCTACTCGGCATCGTACCGGAACGCTAAATCGCCTGGCGGCACGTCTTTGCCGGTAGGGTGGTAACTAGCCACGGCCGAAGCCTCCCACCAGGCAAACACATCACATGAACATTTTGAGGAATTCCAATAACATCTTTTGACGCGAACGAAGTCGGAAAGCCTAGGCTATCTTTAATCTGAGCGCCATTATAATTCCTATTGGTAATTACATCTAGATGAAAAAAAACGATTATACCTACCTACTTGCGCAAGATAGCTCGTTAAATAAAATAGCAGGTTTTGTTAAATATGTATATATTATAATTAGTTAAATAGTGTTGGGCTACGGTATCTAGTAGAGCAATTTTTATAAAAGTTAGTAGACCTACTCTAACATCCTATGTAACTAGTAAACTATATGTAACTAATGTATACTAGCTGATGCCCGCGACTACGTCCGCGTGGATTTAGTTTTTATGGTTCCCGCATTTTTCAGTCCGCGGGCCGCGAGAACTCCTTAATTTTCTGGGATAAAAAGTATATAGCCTATGAGTTATCGCAGACAATAATACATCTCCATGCCAAATTTGATCCAGATCCGTTTAGCCGTTTGAACAAACATCCATCCATATGTACATCCATTCATCCAAACTTTCAAATTTGATATTAACTAGTGTTTCGCCCTGTGCGCGAGCTGCTAAAGCAGCTCACGGGTTGTTGTTTTTCTCCATCTGTGCCATCCTTTGCTCTTTCTTCCAATATGGGAGCTAGCCTGCAGAATTTTTTGCAGATCTTTTTTATCCACTTTTTTGACGTCTACCTTTTGGTCGTTTCTGTTGTGGTGTCTACTTTGCGATCCTTTTACGAGTTGTCTCACAAACTTATCTGGCCCGATGCCATAATTGGAACGAATTCTTATGCCTGTTTAGTTTTTTTTTAAATTTATTATTCACTAGCTAATGCCCGCGACTTCGTCCGCGTGAATTGAAGTTTTTCGGTTCCCGCGGGAACTCTTTAATTTTCCGCGATAAAAAGCTATTCCAGACTATAATCTATCTCTGTGCCAAATTTCAGCCAGATCCGTTCAGCCGTTGGCGCGTGATTGAGTAACAAACATCCAAACATCCATACATACATCCATACATCCATCCATCCAAACTTTCGCATTTATAATATTTTTCATATAAACTAGCAATGGTGTCAGATAAATTTATGGGACTGTACTCCTCTACTTGGCAGCGTCTTCTCTACATGTTCCACCCATAACAGAATTTGAGAAGGATTTGAATATTTTGGCGTACCCGCCATTTTTAGGGTTCCGTACCTCAAAAGGAAAAAAACGGAATCCTTATAGGATCATTTTGTTAACCGTCCGTCTGTATGTCAAGACCCTTTTTCTCAGGAACACATCAAGCTGAAATTCATATCAAATACTCAGGTCTACTGTCCCTTGGAGCTGTGAAAAAATCAAACTTATAAGCCAACGAAATCAAAAGATGCAGCCGTTTATGCTAAAAATTTTCGACACTCGCTAGGGAATCAAAACCTACAGAGTACTTCCTGTGAACTCAGAATCTTGAAATTTGGTACGGAGTAACGTCTTATAGCACAGACAAAGGAAAATTTGCTTTTAGTTACATCATAATATAATAAAAATAATTTTAAACTTACTACAGTGCGCGAGTCCGACTCGCACTTGGCCGGTTTTTTATTTTTTCGAAACAGCAGGGTTAAGAGTGGCCCTTATTTCAAAAAATATTAAAAAGGCGGGACAGACACAGAAGATAGGCCAGGAACCATAGTACATATTAAAATATTCATATACCTGCCTACATAACGCCTTACCATAGGTATTACCAACTTATTTTTTTTACAGTACTATTTGAGGTAAGGTTAAAATATTATTGTACCTACCTATGTAGATAGTAGTGGTAGGTAGGTAATGCTATGGAAATTAATGGCTAGATAAATAATAACTTTGGGAAATCTACCAGGCTATTTAATTTATCAAGGCAATTAATTGTAATTATAAAAGTATAATAATGTACCTATAGTTTTTTCTACTATAAAATTATAATTTATAATATCTATTAAGTATGTATTTATGTAAGTACTAGCTAATGCCCGCGTGTGTGTGCGTGGATTGAGGATTTTTGGTTCACGCGAACGCTTTAATTTTCCGGGGTAAAAAGTATAGCACATGTAGGGTTACCAGATGACAGGAATTTTCCTGACATGTCCGGAATTTCAGCTGTCTATCAGGTAAACAGGGAAAACAGGGATAAGACAGGTGTATTTTTCCAGGAAAACTTATTTTCGGATCTTTGTTGTATAAAATCTATGTCCATTCCAAATTTCCGCCAAATCCGTCTAGTAGTTTTTGCGTGAAAGACTAACAAAGATACAGACATACAAACATTCGCCTTTATAATACCTATTTGTGTGATGATTAGTATAGCTGATATAATAACTTTTTTATTAGGTGTTTTATGAACTTATTTTTCTTAGTAAATACCTACTTAATTGTACCTATTTTTTTTTGGGCAAATATACGAAGCGAATCACTTAAGTATCATAAAGTTAGTTTTTACCTTGTCTATGCTTAATCATCATTTAATTTAGTCTTTAAGTAGGTATGCCTAATATTTAGGAAAAATACAAACACAGATAATTCGACCTGTTTGAGGTGGTCATAGATGCCTGCAGGTTAATAAAAAGCATGTAGGTAACTGTTCCAGTAATACGTTTTAAGCTGTCAAATGATTTGGATTTGCTTAGACAATAAAAAATTAATGAGCAGCTCCTCTTTTTTGAGTGTATTTTAAATAAAATCCTACTTAGTTACTTATGATTATTATTATAGTCATACAATTATTTCATTTCCCCTGAAATCTGATATTACAGGGCCTATCGCGCGTCGGCTATTCCACAGAAAATGGGAATCTGCGTATTTATGAAATGATTATTCATTTCATACCTATAGGACAACTTGTGCCACTTATGACATGTCGTGACTCGTGACTATACTACCGGTTCGGAATATAGATTCTACTGAGAAGAACCGGCAATAAACTGTTTATTACGACTAGACCGTGGCTTCCCTGAGTATTAAAACGAAATTGATATGTTATACCTATTTCAAGAAAAAAAAGAGCGTTTCTCAAACTCAAAAAATAGCCACGCGTAGTGTAGCGTTCTGTAGTTGCCCGTTACAATATTATGCGCGACTAATCCTCGTGAACTTGTAAATCCTACACAGCTGTGATAGTTTTTCTTTTAACTTCGTTAAATAGGTATAATACTGCCATGAACTTTTCACGTAGGTATCAGGGGGGTTGGGACTTGGGAGGGATGTCACTTGACTCTTTGAATAAAAATTAGCACTTTATAGCTAATTAATGGATCCATGAATCGAAAAACTGTCTTTCTTGCCTCACAACTTCAGGATTTCAACACCAAAAGGCACTTAAAAGGAAGTTGTTGTTTTAAATATTTGCACCACTTGGCCCTTTCTATCTTAGTAGCTTCACTAGCTCTATTATTACGAAATTGATAGAAAAATTATGCAAATTTTCAAGTTTTTAGATGCCAGTTGTTTGAGCTGTTGGTACGTTGTTAGTCAGTCAGTCAGTTTCGCATTTCATCAATTTAGATAACAAATCGTTATATGTCGTCTGATCTAAAAATGAACGCTACCACCACCGCTACAGCCCTTCGTCCCACTGCTGGGCACAGGCCTCCACTCTCATAGGAGAGATGGAATTAGAGCTTAGACCCACCAAGCTGCTCCAATGCGGGTCGGCGGGATTCAACGACTATTAACATGTTAGTGAATAGTGATAATTTAATCGGGACCGACGGCTTAACGTGCTCTCCGAGGCACGGGGGTGAAACACCACCAACTTCCTACTACGAGTGAAGGCCTGTGCCCAGCTGTGGGGCGTAAATGGGTTGTAGTGGTGGCTTTACATCCACTTTGCATCGTAAAAACATTGAAGGCGTAATAAATATTTACATTCTAGAAGACAATTTAATATTAATAAAATATAGGCGCGCAAACAAAAGTCATCCATTAGATAGGTATGGTTGGATTATTTCCATATTAATTTGTACAGTCCACAAAATGTAATATCGAAGAACTGGTTTTTTGTTTATTTCATTTATTCCGTCATTAGCAGACCTAAGTTTTTTTTATTTGGTTGTATCTTTCCCGTAATTAATTTTTTAACATTATTTTTTTAATTGGCACAAAATGCGGACATTAAAAATGAAAGTTTACCTACTTATTTATAAGTAAATGCCACAGCAGCTTGCATAGCTTGCAAAAAAAATTAAAAACCCGGCTTCAGAGCCACTAGGAAGGTGCATGCACAAGGTTGACGACCTCCCTGGCGCAGTGTTGAGCGCTGTTGTCTTATCGACTTGAGGTCCCGGATTCGATGCCCGGCAGGCGGCAGGGTCAATTTGGGAATTAATGATTTCTGAATTTTCCCTGGTCTGGCTTGGTGGGAGGCTGCGGCCGTGGCTAGTGGCACCCTACCGGCAAAGACGTGCCGCCAAGTGATTATTATTCCGGTTCGATGCCGTGTAACCAATAAGGGGTATGGGTTAATTATAACTGACATATCCCTAACAGGCTAGCCACCATCTTAGACTGCATCATCACTTACCACGGAATAGATAATCACTTACCATCAGGTCACAGGTAAGATCGCAGTCAAGGGCTATCTTGTAGTGGATAAAAAAAATGCAAAAAGTAGGTATCAGTCATCGAGAAACTCGCACATATTAGCGTAATGCTCGCCATTGACGATCAGTCATTTGACTAAAGTCGCGTAATACAACCAAAATTTGATCGTGAGTGTGAAATCTGAGAGCCAAATTTTAGCATATCTAATGATAGACCACAGAAACGCCGTGTCTACCATAATCCACAGCCAAACACACAGGGAGTAGGCGCGGGTCGGGCGCGGGTCCGGTCGAGTGCGCGGCGGGTTGAATTCCTTGTAGTACTTATATGGACGACATCACACAGAACGCGGCCGCGGGTCGGGCGCGTGGCGGGTGACGCTGTGTGATGTCGTCCTGTCTGTGTGTTTTGCCCTTTAGTTATTTGGTGACGACATTTTAGCCCGCGTCAGTGCGAAATCCGTGGGCCATGGCATCAAGCCCCTCGTAGTCGTAGGCAGCTCTAAGCAGATCCCTTTTTCTTTGGGCAGTCCCGTCAATCGAGAACTTTCGAAATTTTAATTCGAATGTCATTTGGGCGGATGCCGCGAGAAGGTATTTTTACGTCAATTCTCCTAAGTTAAAAAGTGTGAAAGTCCTTTGTTTTTGAAGTTAGACACATGAAAATTAGCATTTAAGTTATAAGTTTAAAATAATAAAAATCTGTATAATTTTTTTTACGAAAATCTACCCCAAAGAGGGTTAAATGGGGGTTGGAAGTTTGCATGATGGTTCTAAGTTTTTGAAGTTACAGACTAGAAAATCGGGATTTAGGTTATCAGTTTTAAATTATAATAACCTGTATAAGTAATTTTTCGAAAATCTACCCCAAAAAGGGTGAAATGGGGGTTGGAAGTTTGTATGAAAGTTCTATGTTTTTGAAGTTAGATACTTGAAAATCGGGATTTCAGTTAGTAGTTATAAATGATAAAAACCTGCATAAGCTATATAATGCCTCTTTAGATAGACTTTTTGCAGCGGGAAAATTTTATAATCTCATAGGAAATCAGAAATTTTACGCGGACGAAGTCGCGGGCGACCGCTAGTTCTTCTTATAATCTTAACTTGGACCCATCGACCATTTATCTTAGACCAGTAATTTTTTATTTTATTTTATACCAGACACATTTTGAATTTAAATTTTATATTTCTAGTTAATTGTAATAAAGTCATTCTAGATAATTTTAAATTTAATGTAATAATTTTTTGCACACTGTCTTTGACAGTAGATTGTGTACGGGAAGATTCTACTTTTAACAGCTGTTATCACCCACAATTTAGGAAAATAAATGATTTATGATTATGAATGATTTATGATTAAGTCATTTGACTTATGTTAAATAACTAAGCGTTAATGGCGAGCTTTAGCCGGATTATAAAACCGGCTAATCAATTATTTATTATTAATGATACCGCCTTATATATACCGTTACACATTAGAGCGTTGAATATCTGCCCATTTTTCTTGTTTTCGGTGGGTAAGTATTACCAACTTAACTGCCGGCTATTCAACTGGACCTTTGAACATGTTTAACAGCGACTGGCTGTCATATGATATATTATGCAAATGTGTAAAGACAATAAAATTATATCGCTATAAAATTCATAACAAATTGCTCATGTTCCTACCCAATCACGTGGCCAATTAAAATGCACATTCTACGTAGATATCTCATATTATTTATATTATGTATATGTTAGTAGTTAGCCTAGTAGTTGCACTTTATATGTTCGATATAATTTGAAGCATTTCGTTTAAATTTTTATCCAAGCTTTTTATTGGTGCTTTTGAAAATAGTTTTTCAACTATTTTAAGATAGTTTAGCGCATGTTTAATACCTACCTACGTAGGAATTAAAATGATGGCTATCCAGTGTCCACTAAAGTCAATCAGAGCGGAGATGTCGGTCTGGTACACGTCTCCACTCCGCTTTGCTTCAGTTGACAGGATCCCTATGTCGCAGTGACGTGATAGGTGATAGGGGACACGCGATTTCCGACTTTTTATACGTCATCTGTCCCTTAGTAAGTCGGTCGGTATGAATGAATTAATGAATATACTTTTATTGTATGAATATGTCACCGTAAGATTATAAAAACCGTTAGATTGTAATCTAACTAGCGATATTGTAAACTGTCGACAGATTGTGAACCGTTCAATTTTCTGAGGGTCAATTTTTGAAATATTCATTGTATTTACGTTTTCTTGTCTCTTTCTTGTAGGTTAGGTTAGGGTTCGATATAATTAATCAAGTACAACAGATTACAATCTACCGAAAAATAATGCGTTAAATTGTAATCTGTCGACAGTTTACAATATCGCTAGTTAGATTACAATCTAACGGTGACAAACACGGAATAGATAAATTATTTATTTTTTCTATGGTGACAAATACGTCAACTGATTTTACAAAGAATCATATAGTAAGCATTACAAAACACAAAGTAAGAATACCATTTGGCAACCTTCCTTATCACTACGTAGCGGATTAGCGATCTCTTCCAAGCATAAGCTATGGTGTAAAATGTTACAGATGCAGGCAAATATAAACTGTAATATATTTAAAAGTGTTTAGGTATTTAAATTGTAAATATAATAAATACCTAAATACTTTTAAATATATTACTCATAAATTTAGTATTGGATTCGCGCGCTTGCGAACCCAATACTAAATCTATGATATTACCGTGGATATTACTATAAACAAAAATACCAATTAATAAAAGTAAACCTCATAAAGATATGCAGAGGCCAACGACCTCAATTTACATAGACGCGCCCTGTCAAACAAAGAATGTGGACCTCTTTTACTAACGCCATCTAGTCTGAAAAGCGGGATAGCGCTATAGCGGAGACAAGGACAGGGCTATACAGGTTAGGAGCGTGCTCTAAAGGTTGGACGCCCAATATTTTTCTATGAAAGGGCCCATCTAGTACCTATATAATATAGTATATTGATGGCAGACGCAGGCAATCTAGATACCAAAAATAAAAAATAAAAGTATTATTAAATTAATTGTCAACATGTGACATTTATGACAACGGGCTATTGAAATAAGTCATAGATGTAGGAATATTTTCTATTCTGCCCATTATGAATGGATCCCGGGCTTAAATAAAAACTGAGTAGGTAACTACATTTAAATCAGTTTTTCTTTTAGTCCTCGTTCTATTACTCTATATCCTCCTATATTCAATTCTGTGATTTATTTACTATTGTCTATTATATCCAGATTATTAGCAGGAAAAGAGATAAACCTATTTTTATAATCTTAATATCATCTGAACTGGGTACGTGGCTTATAATGAGGTTGATTGAACCTGAAGGACGTAAGAAAACAAAAATAAATCATAATTCGCATTTCAAAAAAAATGATACCTACTATGTAATTGACCGAGCGAAGCGAAGGTCTCTGAGTCTACTTGGGTGAATTGGCACTTGTCCGTCCGTCCGTCCGTCTGTCAGAGCATTATAACTTCTGAATTACTGAACGCAATTACTTCAGCTTTAATTAATATAATATGTAAACCAATGGCCTCCCACCGAATATGGCTTAAAAAATAATAAAAATCTTTATTTCAGGGGGGCTCTCATAGAAGCGAATGCGAAGTAAAATATATTTTTTATAAAGTTACATAGGGTTGCGGTATATCATTTTAAAGATAATTAGGAATAGAGTCCAAAAATATATTTTTTTTAATTTTTCCCCCAAAATTGACGAAATGGGGGGCTTTCAAATTGGTGATTTTCTAACGTCCAAAGATGACCTCAGAACTCTAAATTTTCTGAAAGGATGAGCCTGAAACTTGATCAATTATTTCAATTATATCCTGTACTTGAACAACAAATACTAAAATTAGATAAATATTGTAAGGAAACGGAATTATTTAATTTTTAATGAGCTTCAGTATTTTTAACAGAACTTCAAATTTTTGTCAATAGATGGCGCCGCGAGGTCTTAGTTCGGGGCGAACCACTAGATATAATGATTATGTTTCCCTACATTTTATAAATCATTGTTCTATCACTGGCAAAAAATATACTTACCACACTACAAAATTCAGATAATAACATTTAGTTTCAACTTTTAAGATGAATAATAAAGATAAATAACGGTAATGATGCCGCAATTACACAATTGGCCATGCAAACAAGAATTTAATTATGATCTAACGAGTTGAATCCATGCATCTTTAACCAATGATACCTAGGTCTATATAAAATACAACTCATATTTATCCATCTACAAATAATATTATGACGCATTCGTACCTATCATTTTTATTCTTAAAAAATAAATTATATTGTTTAAAAATAAAAAGGCCCGCGACTTCGTCTGCTTGGTTTGAGGTTTTTTCGTTCCCGCGGGAACTCTTTAATTTTCCGGGATAATGCCGAAGCCTATGTGCTATTCCAGACTATAATCTATCTCTGTGCCAGATCCGTTCAGCTGGTGGGGCGTGATTGAGTAACAAACATCCATCCAAACTTTCGCATTTATATTTATTTGATTGATTATAATATGATGCATAACTAATTCGTCCATGTGGATTTAGAAACTCCCCTTGGAAACTCTTTAATTTTCCGGAAAAAATTGTCTGTCTTTGCAAAATATTGCCTACGGAATGCAGCCTTTCTCTATGCTTTCTCTATATCTACCAAATTTCGTCGAAATCGGTTTGGTAAAAGGACGGACACACATATTGAAGAAGAAAAGTGATTGTCATAATGTCAATTATACTAGACATAAAAATAAACTTGTAATGCCTGTTTCTAGGCTTAGTAAAACTAGCAATTCATTTGTTGGAAACAGTGTCCGCTACTATAATAAGCTCCCAGAAGACATGTTGAAGATGTCTCTGAATAAGTTCAAAGTTAATGTAAAACGTAAACTCATTAAAAAATCTTATTACCATGTAAAGGACTACTTAAACGACAAGGAAGCCTGGCAATAATTTGCTCTAATGTCTCTGATAGTTCCTTAGTAAGAATATTTGTGAGATGGTGATAATAAAAAAAAAAAAAAAACCGGCTGAGTTTGTTGTGGGCTCTTCTCAGACCAGGGCGCGTTTGGAACCCTCGTAGCTTTAGTTTTAAGATACCGTTACCCATTATCACCATCATGCTTTTTAAGTACTTATGTGAATTTTTTAGACGAAAATAAGTGTACCTACAGTGTACCTATATTTAATAAATAAATGACTATGAAAAAAAAAAAAAAAAAAAATGACTATTTTCTCATTTAATATATTAGTATGGCTTTGGGTTCTTTATTGATATCGCGTTTCAACTTTCAACGTAGTACTACATATTACCAACGACCTCAATTTATAGACGGTCCCTGTCAAACAAAGAATGTGGACTTATTTTACTAACGCCATCTATTCTGAAAAGCGGGACATCGCTATGGCGGGGACAAGGACAGGCATATACAGGTGTGGAGCGTTCTACAAGTCGGATGCCCAACTTTTTTCTATGAAAGGGCCCATCAAGACTACAAAATCTCTTTCCAGTTGCACTGGATGAGATGGCAGTCAAGGGCGAATGGGTCTTAACTCATAAATCAACAAAAAGTAAAATAACCTCAACACGGAAGTTTACTTACCAAATATTATATTTACTAAGCTAAATATTTTAATTTGTTTTGGCATACTGACTACATTAATTAACATACGAATCTTAACTCCATTGTTTTTTGTGGTTGTTCAGGGCCTATAATATTGTTTTCTTGTCTACCTGACTGATGAATATATTAACATTTCACCTTTTATAACCGTCACAACAAGGAAACATCGTCATTATTTTAATACTCATTAAAAAAAACAAAGGATAGTTAGGCTACGAAATAAACCGGTAGGTAAAGCGCGAGTCAGAGTTGAATTGAGAGGATTCCGTAGCTTGGAAAGACTATAGGTACCTACAGTTAATTGTTTTTTTAATTTTACCGCTCAATATACCATTTTAGTAAGGAACCATAAATCAATTTAATAATCGGCCTTTATCCAACAACCACCTTGTTTGGATACTTAATGGATTTAAGTTTGTTTAAGTACTTATTTTTGTATTGTATAAGTAGTAACACAACTTTATTTTGACCGATCGAAGCGAAGGTCTCTGTGTCTACTAAACAACGACCTCAATTTACATCTAAGACTGGCCCTGTCAGACAAAGAATGTGGGCGTATTTTTAGCAACGCCATCTAGTCTGAAAAGCGGGAACTTACTTACAACATATGCGCCATCTTGAACGACAGCTTGAAAACGTATGACTCGGTCATAGATAATAGCCATAGAGAAGTAAAACTTCACATAAACATTTGAGTTTCTGACTGGGAAATGTAAAATGTGTAATGTGTAAATGAACCAAAAAGTGCACTTCTTGGTAGGGGGTAAACTTGCGGACTCGCGTCACCGACACCCCGCTGCCCCCTGCTCGCGTTGTTAGGTACGAAGACAAAAGGTCTTAATTAAAAATATACTACATCTTTAATTCAACTTTAACAATTTAGTTTTAAGGTTTATATTTTAGGTCTTTTTAAAATTATTTTAAATATTCGTTTTCACTTCTATCGGCAGTCCCTATGACTGCCAATTTTTTTCTTATTCAAACAAACTTTTCTTATTATGGTGGAATTAAACCTGATTGATTTTTTTACACGCAATGATAGGACGTACGTACCTATCTAGTTTTATCTATATTCATTAAAATAAATAATGATGAAGAAGGAAGGTATTTTTATATAATACCTGTAAACGGTCTTATTAAAGTTAATTTATGAGAAATATGTTAACAATGACCTTAATAGATGAAGTAATGACCTTAATCAACTTCTGTTAAATTACCTAATTGCATCCAAATTGCATAATTTAGATAGGTAGGTAGGTACTAGGTATGTGTAAATATTAAGTTAACAATGTTACATAAAAAAGCGGTGACCCAGCTGCCAAAAAAAATCTTGCAAGATACTTAACCGCGTTTAATTGCCTCGTGGTGACGGAAGGGCTTTTCTGCACAAAGAATCAGCCTGGCTGTCAAGTGGCATCATTAAATTCAGTGGAACAGATGTACCATGTAAGCGTAGCAGACAGGCAGACAGACACACTTACACATTAATAGTAAGGGTTGGCGTTCAAAAACTTCATTGTGCAACTAAACTTTAAATATGACTAACTGCCGCACTCCATCACCACCACCATTACAGCCTATTAACCTACTACCCTCTACTAGCCTCCCACTGCTGGGCACATGCCTCCACTCTCACAGGAGAGAGGGAATTAGCTTAGACCCACCACGCTGCTCCAATGCGGGTAGTCTGGCTTTAACGACTAATATCATGTTAGTGATAATAACCGGGACCGACGGCTTAACGTGCTCTCCGAGGCACGGGGGTGAAACACCGCCAACTTCCAACTCCGGGCTGGCACTGAGTATTTCTTAATTGGAAAACCCAATATACCTAACAATTTTTATGCCCGACCGGGAATCGAACCCAGGACCTCGTGATCCACAGTCCACTATGCTAACCGCTAGACCAACGAGGCAGTTAGACGCACTCAGAGTAGCTTAATCATTACTGAACTCCTTAGATTTAATACAAAATCTATTACTAAGGAGTTCCTTAAGTACCTAATGATAAGGTACTCTGTGTGCGGCAGTAAGGCTAGGGTTCCCAGATTGTAAGGCCAAAATATCTGGAGAAAATTTGAAAATGTCGGGATTTTGGAATTATTTTGTATCGTCACTATCGAACTTTCGCAGAAGTTGTTTAGATTTGTCGGGAGTCTGGAGATGATTAAATTGTCGGGAGAATCCAGACCATCTGGCAACCCAAAGTAAGGCCCACTTGTACAAGGACCTATAAACAGATTTAGTTTTTGTAATGCTTTAAAACTTTACGGCAAGAGAAAAATGCGGTTGCCAAAAATGACAGCATTACAAAATAAATTGTCAGTATAAAATTAATGGTCCTTGTGCAAGTGGGTATAAGGGCGACTTGCGCAAAAACTTGCTATTAAATTATGTGATTCTCATAGATTTAAAGGTCGCGGGCATTGATGTAGAATTTTTTTAGTACCTATACTATTTCAATGGTCGCGGGTGAAGCGCGCGCGAACCTAATCTATGGTGATTCTGTCACTTTTTGATTCGTTTAATCCGTTGTTGACTAGAAAAGGATAGAAAATCTTACTTACGGCCTTCTGCAAAAGTGCCTAAAAATACTTTTGACTTTGATTATACTGAATGGTAGGTACAAAATATTGGATAGAAGCAGGCGTTACTTAGCGGAAGTCCATGACAATGTAAAAACTAGAAGTTTAATTCGTTATAATCCGCCACAGAAGGCAAATCTATGTGGTACAGTGCGTAACTTGAACTTGCAGCCTGCGATATTCACCACACCACATAAACCCTCCAAAATACCCTCAACGTACGTTTCACTCGGATACCGGAGCATCTTCAGGAGAATAGGCATGATGACAGTAACAAAGAATCAATGAAATTATAAATTTATCTAATCAAATTGGATTCAGGGATTATAAAAAACGTATTTTTTTTCCTATTTCGAGTAAGATTGCTATTTATTTTGATAAAATAAAACTATAAAATACAGCAATCCGCCATATTGGTTAAAACACCAATGAAGATACTTTGACAATCACACTATTGTTTACTGCACACTGCACAGAGTACATTGGTAAAAATAATAGTGACGTCACAAACGACGCCATGACACCGCCGAACGTTTTGGCATGAATTTTAAAATTTAAATTTCAAATGCCAATTTCATCTACCAAACCTTATTTTTCTGCTGAAATAAGATATTTTTTCGAAATAGTAGATACTCCCGAACATAATCTGACCATTTTTCAAAATCAGTCTGAATCATGCCTATTGTAAATTACAATCGTGCATTGTAGAGTCAATTTGAAAGAGATTGTGGTGAACATTGCGGGCTGCAAGTTCAAATTACGCACAGTACTTACCACCAGGGATGTTATGGATATGCGGATCCGGATACGGATACGGATATATAGGAATAATATTATACCGGTTTCAGATAGGTACGGTTAAGGATATGCAATTATTTCGGATTATCCGTTAGTTTAGGATAGTTTCGGTTTCGGATAGTTTCAATTACGAATATTAGATTTTTTTGATTTAGCGCGTGGCTATAGTGTTTCGGCCCGACCGCGCAAAAATATAAACCTATCATTTATAAAAAAATATCATTTATCAAAAATATAAACCTATCGTTTATATTTTTGCGAAATCTAATGATACCTACTGTCCTACATGATGTAGGTATCATTTAGATTCTGCCCCTATCCGAAATCATTCGAAACTTTTGTATCGGATTCGTTTACGATTACGGATAGATTTTTAATTCGGATATTTAGTATTATAGTATTTATAGTTTCGGTTACGGTTACGGAGCTCCATAACATCCCTGCTTACCACATATATTTGCCTTCTGTGGCGGATTATAGCGAATTAAACTTCTAGTTTTTTAAAATGCTTGATTATTTTTTATTTTACCAGAAAATTAAAACTATAAAACTAACATTATAAGTGCATGCACAAGGACAACTTATCTCTTGAAGAGATTTCCAGCTGCCCCAGAATGTGAGAACAGTGAAATATGTAAATAACTGAGCAGGTAGGTAGGTACATATAAAGCAGAAAAACGAAACCTTTTCCTATTCACATTAAAATCAAGATAAATATAAATAGGTGTTCTTAAATACCTATAGGTATTGTTAAGAGTTAACAAGTTGACATAGATGTAAACTGTGCATGAGTAATAGGCACCTATTATTAGACAAGGTATCTAATTATAATTAATTTTTATATCAACACATTTGCAAAACCTGATGTGACTAATAGTCATTAAGTTTTTTTTGCGTAGATGCCCGTCAATATAATATTAATATGCGTAGGTAGGTCTAGGGGCAAACAAACAAAACACCACCACCACCACCACCACCCACCACCATTTACATAGCACAAGCTTTCACTCTCATAGGAAAGAGTGAATTAGAGCTAAGAACCACCACGCTAGTCCAATGCGGGTTGGCGGGCTTTAACGACTATTATCATGTTATAGTGATAATAACCGGGAGTGGAACATCGCCAACTTCCTAACTCCGGGCTAGTACTGAGAATTTATAGTCAGAAAAACCCAATACCCAATTATGGGACCTCGCCGACCGCAGTCTAACATACCAACAAAAAAAAACAAAGGCGCAGCAGTAGCATCGATTCCTCGAAGCCATTCCGGACATTTTCGACCCCCTGTAACTTCGATATGGATTATAAAGCTGTGACCCGAATTTTCTGTAACTAAGAAGGCATAATATAACTAGGTTTATTCAATCAATTTAGTAAATTACATTCAATTTGAATCTGTACTTTATGAACTATTGCAAGTCGTAATTTTGTCACTGACACACTCACTCACTGATCATCAAATTCTAAGGTCCTACCTACTTCTAGTGGACACACTAGCACAATTAGTATATTTAGCCAATCAAGGAAAAACTAAACATACCGAAATTTCAGTCCCGTACGTTTTCTAGATAATACGAACTACATAGTAAAAAAGGAGTACCTACCTACAAAAATAAATGAGATCCCTAAAACATAACATGTACAAAAATGCAAGTGGAATCCACAAGTTTGCCCCTACAAAAAAGTGCTCAACGCTGCTAAAGAAGTTTTCACTTCAAAAAATTCATTCCCACTTAGCTCGTAGGGGAGGTAGTAGTACTTTGCCAGCGCGATTATTATGTTTATAATTACGCTAAATAACAGCTTTCTAGTACTCAGAACCTCTGAGCTAAGTCACGTATGGACGGACGGACGGGCGGATATGGCGAAACTATGAGGGTGCCTTGTTGACTACGGATTACGGAACCCTCAAAATGTACGCATTGGTTCACATGACTTATAGAGATTTTATCATACTTAAATTTTACAGGCATAAATTTAAACCGATAAAAGAAAAATAAGCAGAGTGTATCAGAATTAATATTTTGCCTTATTAGTAAGTATTATAAAAATAGCACATTTTAATGAGATTACCTACTCATATATTTTTTCCGGTTCACATGACATAATATAGAGATTTTATCATACTTTTATTTTACGTGCAAAATCCAATACAAGAAAAATAAGCAGTGTGTATTTAAAATCAATTTTATATTTCGCATTATTATTTTATAACGTATACTTAGTCCATTTTAATTGGGTTATTTATTTGCTTTTTCTCATTCCGATTATTCAACTTGATCATGTTTTTGTTGTAGGTAAAAAAACGATCCTGCGAAACCTGTCGGGCTTGTTCAAAACCGGCCAGCTGACAGCCATCATGGGTCCGTCGGGCGCGGGGAAAACCTCGCTCCTAAATGCGCTCACTGGGTTCTCGTAAGTTTATTTTTTTCTAGTGGGTATTATAATTCACTACTTAGCTGATGTTTTTAGGGTTCCGTACCAAAATGGTAAAATGGAACCCTTATGGTGCGACTTTCTCCGTCTGTCTGTCTGTCCGTCCGTCACACTCGATTATTTCAGTAACTACCGAAGCTATCGACATGAAATCTGGAATAGTTGTGTATATTAGTGGCCCAACGACACTGGAATTAAAAAAAATTGGAAATTATTTTTGTTCTTATTTAAAAAGGGAGGAAAATCGGAGGGTTGAAATTTAAAAGTGAGATAACTGTACTGTGTAGGGTATCATATGAAAGGGTTTACTTTGTACATTCTAAAACAGATTTTTAATTATTTTTAGTTATGATAGTTTTTGATTTATCGGGGAAAAAGTCTAAAAAAATACCGTTCCCCCCCCCTTATCTCCGGAGTTTACCAATCGAAAAATCTGAAATAATTATGGTCAATAGGAATTTATGTATATTTTACAGGAAAACTATAGCCAATGCTCTAACTAGCATAGTTTTTTTGATATTAACAGTAAACCTCTACAAACAAAGTTTTGCGGTTCATTAACAAAGGTAATTATTACCGTTTTACATCTTTGGTCGTTACAGTTTTCAGTACGGAACCCTCGGTGCGCGAGTCCGACTCGCACTTGGCCGGTTTTTTTTTTAATCCACTACAAGGTAGCCCTTGACTGCGATCTCACCTGATGGTAAGTGATGATGATGCAGTCTAAGATGGTAGCGGGCTAACCTGTTACGGGCATGGCAGTTATATTAAACCCATACCCCTTCGGTTTCTACACGGCATCGTACCGGAACGCTGAATCGCTTGGCGGCACGTCTTTGCCGGTAGGATGGTAACTAGCCACGGCCGAATGCAGACCAGGGAACATTCAGAAATTTTAAATTCTCAAATTGACCCTGCCGGGGATCGAACCCAGGACCTCCGCACGTAAAGGCAACAGCGCT
Organism: Erebia aethiops; assembly: GCA_923060345.2. NCBI lineage: Eukaryota > Metazoa > Arthropoda > Insecta > Lepidoptera > Nymphalidae > Erebia > Erebia aethiops. The sequence continues at coordinate 4,302,559 of OV281093.1, read as the reverse complement.
ACACACTGCGCCACGTAGGTCGTCAAATGTCAGCGACTTCGTCGGCGTGGATAGAGGTTTTATGGTTCCCGCGGGAACTCTTCAATTTTCCGGGATAAAAAGTAGCCACGGATACGCACCCTGTTTATTTTATGATGTTGGCACCATTTAACATGTAGTACACCTTTAAAACGAGTTGCAGAAAGTCGCGGCGGCGCAAGTCCACGGCATGTGGAAAATTTCCACCTGACACGGGACACCTCTTGCAAGAAAATCCTTGCAAGAAGTGTCAGGGACGTGATGGAGGAAACTGGCAGAATTTTCAATACAAAGTTCACTGTCACTGTAATGTCACATTTGTATGCAGTTTCCTACCTCTCTCAACCATATCTGAGAGTACCGTTTAGTCATTTGTATAGACGTTCAGCCATTGTATGAATATAACTTACGCCGTGGTGTGACCGAGCTCTACAACGAGATGAAACAGAGAGAAATAGTCACGTTTGTTCCAGGACAGAGGGCGTCACAGGTGTCATTCACGCCGGAGAGATGGTCTGCGAGTTGGGAAAAAACAAGAACTCCCAGAAATTTTACCGCAAGCAGACCAGCTACATCCTTCAGGATGACAGACTCAATCCTCTTTTCACGGTCGAAGAGCTAATGCGATTCGCGGCGGACTTGAAACTTGGGAATACATTGACGCAAAAGTTGAAGAATACCGTTGTAAGTTTGTTTAGTCTCTTCTTCAAGTCTCTTTCAGATAACGTTGTTATAATGTCGCTCTATATCTACAGGACACGCAGAATTATCTCAATGTCTTCTGTGTTTAAAGACAATGATAGTAAAAAAAATTGGCAGTCATAGGGTTTGCCGATTGAGGAGAAACTTTTTTTTTTGTAAATAAAAATATAAAACTTAACACTAAGGTATTAAAGTTTAATTTCGTATGTAGTATTTTAAGACCTTTTGTCTTCGTAACAACGCGAGCATGTCGCTGTTCGCAAGCATGTCAGTCTTCGCGAATCCACAAGTTTACCCCCTACCAAAAAGTGCTCAGCGCGGCCAAAGAAGTTTTCACTTCAACATGTATACCTAGTCCTTATAGTCAAGGTTATCTATTATTTTAATAACTGGTACTTAGAGACGAAGCTTTTTTTTTCGTTGCTAAATAAAAGATCACGGAAAAGCGATAAGACCGTCTGTTGTATTCCACATTATGATCATGCAAACCTGTTATAAAACAATAATAGTTAATTAAATTATTTTTTTTATTCTGTGTCTGTTGTTTTTAGATAAGCGAAGTTCTGGACAAGTTGGGTTTGACCGGCACTGAGTCTACGCGGTGCTGCAACCTGTCAGGCGGGCAGAGGAAGAGGTTGTCCATTGCTGTGGAGCTCCTGGACAACCCGCCTGTGATGTTCTTGGATGAACCAACTACGTGAGAGATATATTCAGATTACCTAAATCGAAGCGTAGAATTTTTTTTCAAATCGGTTTAGAAACCACGGAGTTAATAGGTAGGTATGCAGTAACATACATTAAAAAAAAAACGCTTTGTTTTGAGAACCTCCTCCTTTTTTGGAAGTCGTTTAAAAATTAGATGGCGATGGTATACATTCTCTAGTACTGATGAAACCTAACTTATTCCATAGGTTTAGGTTACATAAGGAGACTAGAGAGTTCCCATAACTGTGGACATCATAGGCAACCCAACTACGTTAATGCTGGCATATGCGTATTTAAGCGAAGCATTGGATAAGTGAGATATGACCAGTAGGTACTGAGACTATATAAAGCGTACTTTGGCTTCAAGCTTTGGCGGCTCTTACGAGCCACGCCTTCATAGCGAGTTTTGCTGGTCAGCAAAACTCGCTCTCTAAAAGCAACTCGCAACTCTAAAAGACTCTAACTCTACTTCTGTCTCTGTCATCGTCGTAATCAAACGTTAGTCGTCTACTGCTGGACATAAATTCTCTTTTAGGGCCTTTGACACGATAAAGTCTTGCGCCACCCATATCCAGCGGCTCCCTGCGACTCACGTTTTGGTGCGAAGTTGCCATTGCACCAACACCTTGGGACTCCAACGTCTAAATAGATAAATTATTATGGATTGCAGGGGCTTGGATAGTAATACGTCGGCGCAGTGCATGGAAATCTTGAAGAACCTGGCACGAGCTGGCAGAACTGTGATTTGCACCATCCACCAGCCCACGGCCTCTGTTTACAGCTTGTTCGATCAAGTATGAGCTTACTACTAACTTATTCACTACCTATTTAGATATAAGTATATTATCTTCTATCTGGGTCGTATTCTTCATTGATAAAGGTCCGTATTGAAGTGGCCTCGTGACGCTAGTCCACGATAGTTCTTCACTCCGTCCTGTCCTGGGCTTTTCGCATTGCAGTAGTAAGCGAGAGGTCCGTGAGCGACTTGACCTGGTCAGACCAGCGGCTACCGCGTGGTTTTTTGCCCTCCACCTTTCCTGCGACTATGAGCTTATCCAGATTACTAGGTTGGCGTTGGGCAATGTGACCAAGTTTGATACAGGGCAAAAGGCTGAGCTGTACACCCATTCTGGATGGTGTCACAGACAAGTATATTGTTAGGTACGACAGTAAGGTAAATATTTTCTTGTGACACATTAATTAATAAATTCTTCCTTTCTTACCTACGCTTTCTCAAGGACCAAAAAAGGTCATAGCCACTGACACTAGAACCCTCCATTTTTCTCCTTTGACGACTTGTTTGGCGTCCTCCCTGGCGCAGTTCAATTAGGGATTTCCGGCAGAGTCAATTAAGGAGTTTATTGTATAATTTTCTGAATGTTCTCTGATCTGGGTCTAGTGGAGACTTCGACCGAGGCTATAGTTACAAACCTACCGGCAAAGACGTCCCGCCAAGCGATTTAGGGTTCCAGTACGATGTGCGTGTAGAAACCGAAAAGGGATATGGATATAATTTATAATCAACATTATATAACTGCAGTACCCGTATCAGGTTAGCCCGCTACCAACCTAGACTGCATCACCGCTTACCATCAGGTGAAATCGCAGTCAAGGATTAACTTGTACTTAGCCAAATCAAACCAAAAAAGCAGTCACTCTTTCCTGTCCTGCACCACTTCCGAGAACATGCAGGTCATTGCATCTGGGGCATCCTACTGGACGTTTTCCTATTTCACTAAGTAACCATTTATTAACGTGAAAGGGTTTGTTGGTCCTTCAATCACGCCGCAACGGAACAACAGAACGACTTGATATTTTGCACGGATGCTAAAGACCTAGAGAGTAACACAAGCTGTATAAAAATCCAATAGTTTCCTGGGATGTTTAAAAAATTTATATCAATGCGACCTTACTCCTTGTGTAGACAAGGATTAAGTATGCCGGAGTTGCACCTCACCTCCAAGGATTTTGGCTTGGCGTTGATATTATAATGATCGAGTGTGTGTGGACTTTTAAAATGATGAGATGATATAGGTATTCGGTAGGTTTAATACTTAGGTAAGCTAAAAGCGGTAATGTAGTTATTTTAGTGCTGCTCATCAAAATGCAATGTTTAAAACCTGTTATTTAAAAATTCATATAATTCAGGTTTACGTCCTGGCAGACGGATTAAACATATACAGCGGGTCGAGCGCAGACACTGTCCCGTACCTCGCATCAGTTGGTCTGCACTGTCCCATGTACCACAACCCTGCGGATTATGGTACGTACCAAATAATATATATCTACCCTCGTAGTACAAAAGTTCTATTAATTATATAATATTATATTGCTGCAGTTGTACTAGTAGTAGTAGCTGTGTTGTTTTAGCCAATTCCAGCCATTCAAGCCATTGAGGTCGTTAAACTACGGGGCTAAACCATATTATCAGCAAAACTTAAAAGCTAAATTGTGACGGTCGCAATTACATTTCCTTGGGTGGCAATCTCAAATAACTAGAGTTCAGTATAGAACCAGCAATGTGATACTTAAAACTGATAGGCACAAATGTAGAATGCTGCACGGTGGTGGAATGTCGTTCCAGCATTCGACGCAAAATATTTAAAACAGACACGAAGTATGTAAACCTATGGGTTGACGTCATTCATGCTGGACAAGTCAAACCTATATTTGCTTCTACTATGTCACTGAACACTTGTGGTTTAAGATATTTATTGTCTCAGAAAGAATTTTACAATTCACTTATTTGAGACTTACAGGCTAACATTTGTCACGGAGAAAAGAGAAACTACGTGAGTTGCGGGTGTCGGTCGATAGGGGGCGCTGCGGGTGCGCCGGTGTGACAACACGTGGCACCGCAGCGCGCCTTTTAGGTTATGACGTGACAATAAAAGAAATGGGATGAACAGAATTAGGTCTACGTAGGTACTTACCCAAACTTACCTACGCAGTGATTGCTTCGGATGAACACAGCCGTCGGGCATCGAACCTTTGGAGTCGAGGACCGTTCGGCAGCACAGGTGGCGCGCCTCGCGCCCAGTGGCAGCTTACAATAGGGTTATTGGCGAATGGGGAACTTTTCAATAAGAACTAATGAGTTACTTACTCGCACGATAATTAAATTTAATCAGTGAATGTTACACAAAAGAGAGATAAGACTTAGGATCTAGTTATAGGTACTTTCGCACTTACAATCCATTTTCTTTACAATACCACTTAGTCCTACGCTCGAAGAAACTCGAAGAGTAGACCCGTGAGGTGGGCGGCAGCGGCCATGGCCGGCTGCTAACCCTCAGCGAGCACGCCCAATGCGCGCGGCAGGATACCAGGAGAATAGTTCGTAAATTCGCGCATCACGAAGTTTCGCGGGCACTTTCACTTATTTGAAATTACGGCACATTTGTGCTTTTCACTGATTGCACTACTTATTTAGTAAGTACATTAATAAAGTTAATATAACAAGAACAAATCACGCGTATATGGTGACCGTCCTACAAAATGGCGGAACGTTCCATTAGCAAACTCGGTTCGGAGACACGAGGCAAAAATATATGTCACTAGAGAGTGAGAAAAAAATTAAAGGAAAGGTAACGAGTCATGCCCCCATTGTTATGGGACCTGACAAAGGCTGGGTTAGGTACTGAGACCTCCCATTTTAAAAAGAAATACCGGAGTCCCGCATGGCGGTTCACACACGGTAAAATTCACATCTTCCGGGCCTTGAAGAGACCACGGGCTGGCGCGGGCAGACGCTCGAAAGTTCAGGGGGTGACTGGCGTTAGCGCGCCGCTGAACGGCAGACGCCCTCTCGCGTCGGCATCTCGCGTAACGCGTCACAAACAATAGGTGATGATAAGGATAGCCATATGGGCTTCCTATCTGGAGTGAGTGAGACAGCGCGGCTTCGCATTCATCGCTGTTGACCAATGCTAAAATCGCACTTCTTATACAAAAACTATGCGTTCAGTAATATTGAAATTTGACTAAAAAGTAAATTTAATCTATAATACTACACATTACTTATTAAGTACAAGATTTGGCATGATGAGCGCACAGGATTATGTTTACTATAACTATTAATTCTATACTATTACTATAATTCACAAAAAACACACAATTCCAAACCAAATATCAAATCAACTTCTCTTAAATTTATGATGAGGGTAGTCTTAGGCATCAGCTGTACGATTCGAACAAAACATACCAAAGTACACGGACAGTCTGCCACGGAACTGTGTGAACATGGATATATCCTAACTAGAAGATATCCACTTAAGAAAAATATATTACAATTGAAGGTATTATCTTTTCATTTCAGTGTTAGAAATAGCGAACGGTGAATACGGTAACTTCAACGAGTTACTGGCAGCTAAATGCAGTCAGACATTCACATCCGAGAGGACGTTGGCTGCAGCTGTAGCGGAAGAAAACATGTTCTCTTGCGGCAAGATGACGCTGGTTATAAACAAGCCACACGAGTTGTACAGGTTCAGCGTGTTGGTGCGACGATGTGCCGTTCAGCAGTATAGAGATTGGGTAAGTAGTAAGATAGTTAGGTCTGCCAGTCTAAAGCCACGTTGTGCCATTCAGCAGTATAGAATTTCAGCACTATGGAGATTGGGTAAGTAGATAGTTAGGTTTGCTAGTTTAAAGCCACAGTTTCCTAGATGAAGAACCTATATTTCTTTTATTATTTTTGTATAAAACTTATAGAAAAAAAGTGGACATAGGTAAAGCTTATCTCTAAAATAGAAATCACTGGCCAGCCTTCCTCGAAAGTGACTAAGGTGAAATTGTTATATTCACTTATGGTAAGATGAGTTCATTCATCCACAACCCACACGATGTGCCATTCAGCAGTATAGAGATTGGGTAGGGATAACTATCCCGTGCCTTTAACTAAACTTTAACTAAACCTAAGTAGTTAGGTTTGCTAGTCTAAATCCACGGTTTTCTAGAGGGCATTGCTAGCTAGCTATTAACAGAAGAGTTTGTTTAATTGTCTGTCTGTGCGTACATAGAGCAACGGATCCACGTAACTTTTTGCATGGATAAAGATGAAAGACTTTGATATTTTGCATGGATTGGAACCCTCGTAGCTTTAGTTTTAAGATACCGTAACTGATTATCACCATCATGTTTTATTATGTAAGTGATTTTTGACGTCAATAAGTGTACCCACAGTGTACCTATATTAATAAATGAGTTGATTGATTGATTGATATACCTATCTAGTTAAGAACCTGGAGAGTGACAAACTACGGTGTTTTATCCCTGAAAAACAGCAGTTCCCACGGGATTTCGAGAAAACCTAAATCTGCAAAGTCCTCCAACACCAAAGCACAGAATCCATACTAATATTATAAATTTTGCGATAGTTTATCTGTCTGTCTGCTAATTGCTTTTACGGCCCATCTTTCAACCGATTTTGATTAAATTTGGTACAGAGACAGGTTGCATTCCGGGGAAGAACATATAGACTTTTTATCCCCGAAAATTATGTAGTAATAAAAATAGCTATATTGATTAGACTAAATGAACTATATAACTACCGGATAAACTAACCGTAACCCGTTCGAGGCTTATTCGCGAGACGCAGCCGCTGACTGACAGCGGGCTGCGTGCCGTAAGCCCCCTGCGAGGGGCTCATGAATCAGGGCCCTAAACGTGTTCGAAACTAGTCGGGCACTTTTCCGACATAATACGTGAGTTTATCTAGTAGTTAAGTAGAGTTAAAATGAATATCACCCACGATAGTTTAGACGTTAAAATAGACCAAATTACAAAATTACATTACAGACGGTGACACACCTCAAAGTCCTACTGCACCTGGTGATCGGCGTTCTCCTGGGTTTGCTGTTCGAGCGGGCGGGCAGCGACGCCTCCAAGACATTTAGTAACCTCAGCTACCTCATAGTCTCCACAGCCTACCTCACTTACACCTCGCTCATGCCAGGTGTACTTAAATGTAAGTAATTTTAGAAGAAAACGATCATTTCAGTATATTTTCTTTGGATCATTTATTTGTACTTATTTTTAAACTAGTTTAACGGCTCTCGATTCTAGTCCTTCTGAGATTTGTACTTTTGTATAACAATTTACACAGATGTAACGCTATTACAGAGAGAGTACCATAGACCAGTGTATCCACCGTAGATAACGCAAGTCGTAGACAAAACAGATAAGACCATTGTATATAGACTATCGATACAGAGAGCCTAACAGTAGGTATAATATTATTTACGAAAAAACAGTTTGCTTGTAACGGAGGAAAACATTGATTTTTGAGAGAGTTGATTCATAAAAATGTTCTCGAAAGCAGTGGCGTGCACAGTATTCGGAGTCAGGGCAGGCATTGGTTAGATAGAGACCTATTTTTAGGCATGATGGAAGATAAGCATTGAGCTTTTTTAAATAGGGTAAGCAGTGCTCGCCACTGCTCGAAAGTGTATGAAGTCTTTCAATCTACACTTGGCCTGCGTGGTGGACTATGGACTATTGCATGTGCGTGTAGACTTGAGTTTGCATGAGTATAGGCTATAGATGTGTGCGTTCTGTAATAAATATATTTTTCAGTTCCAGATGAATTGCCAGTACTAAAAAAAGAAAATTTTAACAACTGGTACAATCTCAAGACTTACTACGCTGCGATACTCTTAACCAGTATACCTATACAGGTACTTAATTTTTTTATAAATGCTAATTAGGAAGTTAATTAGAACCTTCAAGAATAGGAATCGTCCAGGCAAGGGCGCTCCAACCTAAAGAAAGACGTTGCTTTTTTTTTCGTCAAGCGCAAGCCCATGCAATAAAAAACAAAATTGGCAGTCATAGGGACTGCCAATAGAAATGAAAACGAATATTATTATTTTTTAATTTAAAAAAAAAATTGTACCGATAATATTAAAAGTACTTATTTCAAATATAAACCTTAAAACTAAGACGTTAAAGTTTAATTACGAATGTAATATTTATACTTAAGACCTTTTGTCTTAAGACGAATGGTGTCGGTCTCGCGGTCGGTCTCGCGTATTCCACACTTTTACCCCCTACCAAAAAGTGCTCAACGCGCCTAAAGAAGTTTTCACTTAAAAAACAAACCTGTGTATAGTCCTTTTGTATAGTCCCACAAACATATCATGACCCGCAGACAGCGTCGCTAGTAGATATGAGAAGTAAAATTTTACAAAATCCTAGCAGGCATAAAAATTTGTTCCAATTTTGGCCACCGGTTCAGATAATATAATTATATGTATGTCGGACTATAAACAGTGCCCAGGTGCACGGCTGCGAGTTTGCCAAGTTCGTCAAAAAGGAAACGATACTTTTACCTACTTTTACAATAATCTATAAAAGGATAGAAAATAAATAATATTGTCTTCAATACCTACCTCTTTGCTTGTGCTTGTGAAATATATAAAAAAAATACTATCTTTGGCTCATAGCTTCGGTTGACTGAAATAATAATTGGGCACTTCTCCTTATTGTTGGCCCAAGCTGGAGAACGTAGGTTAAAACTAACTCAGGCTTATAAAATTTTTTTCGTAGACACTAGACAGTATCCTCCAACAAGAAAAAGTAGATAAAAGAGGAGATATCCTTCTTAAAAAAAAACCTCCAATTTCTCACTAAGTAGTTACTGTTAGAGAGTCTTGTGAACAATTTTTTTTTTAACTATCGTTTTATTATATATTTAAAAAAATACATATTGTCAATAAATAATAAACCTTTAAAATTCAAAGTAACATCTAACAAAATAACGAAAAATTAAAAAAAAGATACTAAAGTTTGTCCCACGACATTTTCCTAATTTACATGATCCGATGCAAACACCATCATAACAATGACAACAGCCATCAAGCACTAAGCCAAGTTATTTTTAAGAACAAAATACTACAAAACTCAATTTATGTTTTCATTTTTTCCAGATCTTATTTAGTGTAATATATTCCACTCCATCGTACATGCTAACGGGGCAGCCTATAGAAGTGGCTCGTTTCGGCATGTTTGTACTGGTGTTGGCCAATGTTACACTCCTCGCAGATGCTATTGGTAATCTCATCGGTTCGTGCACCACTGCAGTTGTGAGTAATGAGTAAATTTTTATTGTTACTCGAAAGTCTGACTAACTCAGGGATTTTAGTTTAAAACGGTCTATTATAATATTTGTAGGTATGCACATTCATAGGTTGCCTCAAAGCTCCCAAACTATTTTTAGGTTTTGATGAAATATGAGGAGGAAATATGTATTCCTACCTAGTAGGTTTTTAAAGTTTTAGTTTTAAAATAAATACATATAATATTTTTCTAGTAATATTCATATTAATATTATCAACCCATTGCCATCTCATTACCGAGAGTTGAGACGAATCTCCTCTAGGAAAGTGAAGGATTTGGCCATAGTCCACCACGCTGGTCAAGTGCGATTGGCCGACTTGACACACTTTCGAGAATATTATGAGGAAACCTCGGGCATGCAGGTTTTCTCACTATGATTTCCTTCACCGTTTGAAGTAAGTGAACCCGCGACTCCATAATATAGGATGTCGGATCCGGGATGCCTTAACTATCTACTAGGTTATCACCGTTTCGTAGTAATGAACGACCTCAATTTACTTTGGTGGGGACAAGGACAGGGCTATACAGTTGAGGAGCGCGCTCTAAAAGTCGGACGCCCAACTTTTTTCTATGAAAGGGCCCATCTAGTACCTATTTACATATACATAATATATCGATGGTAGTAATACTATAAAGCCTTAATTGATTTCTTTCAGAACGGAACATTCTTTGGGGCCATAACCACGTGCACTATGATAGTGTTTGCTGGTTTCCTCGTGCTGCCGACACATATGCATCCTGTGATGCAAATCATCTCTTATATTTCATTCCTCAAGTACGCGTTTGAGGCTCTCGCACTCTCCGTCTACGCTTACAATCGCCCCCCACTGGCGTGTCCCGATGAAAAATTGTATTGCCATCTGAGGTGAGTATTTTTCTCCAAAGTATGGAGGGTAGAGGGAAGGAGAATCATCTCTTGGGGCAGAAAAGTTGAAAAAGTGTCCAGTGGTTGCTATAAATAACAGTTCAAAAACCTTCCACAGTGGCGCTGGTGTAGGCAAAGGGTATGGTATGAATGTAGCAATAGGGATGATGCCTATATTATCAAAAATAAATTATTTCTAACTGATTATTAAATAGAGGGTCTTCCAAAAGACGGAAAATTGACATCCTCGGTTTGTTTTAAGTGTGATAACCATTTTAAAATATATATTAAAGAAAAAAAGTTCGTTGAAATTTGATGACGTCACTATTGTAAATTTCATACAGCTTCCATACTAGAAGCGCGTTTTTAAGTTTGTTAAAGAGTTGCTGATTTGATTGAGTTGTCATCATCCCTATTGTAGATGAAGCGAAGTATGCCGAGTTAAAAAATTTAATATAATTGTCGACGAACGTACCTAGTTAATTATTAAAAATTTCAACAACTTACGTTGTAAAAAATAATGATGAAAAATTTTTTTTTTCTTGTTTACTTCACAAACCTACTCTAATAATATTTGGCGCTTCCTTTTAAATTTACCCTGTTGCTAAAGTGGCGCCCCCAATTTGATGCATTTCGACGGACACATTTCATGTACACAGATGATTCTCTTTACCTCTACCCTCCATACTCCAGAACAACGAAGTCAGGTTTTATGAACAACCTAATAAGTCACTATTATGGCCTCTATGGCATTGCCGTGCAATGGCCGGTATTGCTGGTTCCCTTAAAAAATAATATTATAAGAGATAGTTGCACTTTTTGTAACTATCGCTTGAAAAGCTGATTCAGTTATAGCTACACTCTCCACTGATGTCCATAGTGAAATTCTGCCCGCATGCTGATGGGCCATTCACTAGATATGGCCGATCAAAAACGTGATATGGATACCAAATGAACCATAATTAGAAAAGCTGATTCTTGTACAGTATTAAAGTATGCACTATGCACAGTACCTATGTCAAAGACGTTATAAACTTACAAACTATATAATAAATTATTAGCAATTATTATGTCTTGTGCTTGGAGCTTATTAGTGTAGCCACAACCACAGCTCGACAAAACACTTATCTACCTTCAAATCTCTTAAGCGTAAGGAAATATTTCATTTTGTATAAATAACTTTATTTTTTGTTTACAGATATCCAAAGGAGATCATCTCTCAGTTTAGTTTTAAGCAAGAAAACTTTTGGATAAATATAGGAGTATTAGTTTGTATGTTGGTCGCCCTTAGGATATTAGCCTACTATGCGTTAAGTCGAAAAATGAATAGATCGAAATAATTTTATTCAAATTGTTTTATATGTAACTAGCTGATGCCTGCGACTTCGACCGCGTGGTTTAAGTTTTTTGTTATTCCCACGGGAACTCCTTAATTTTCCGGGATAAAAAGTAGCCTATGTCACTCTCCAGGTCCTCAACTATACCCATGCCAAAAATCAAGTCGATCCGTTGCTCCGTTGCGGCGTGATTGAAGGACAAACCAACAAACCAAAAAACAAACACTGCACTTTCGCATTTATAATATTATTAGTATTAGTATAATTAGTATGATAGTATGATGATTTGTAGTTTTAGTATTACTCTCATAACTCATACATAGTAAATCGACTGTGTATACAAAATTTTATTAGAATCAAAAACATTTAAATGTACTTGTACATATTTGTATGATAATTTTTTTTAGGTATAAAATAAATTATTTAAAACAGTGATAATTATTTAGCTGTGAAAAATAAAGTCTGGTCCACCTTTATTACATTTATTTTAGATAAATACATATTATGTTTCTATAGAAAACTTGAACATATTATTTTATATTATTAAGTTACTATGTAAATTGAAATTTTAGATACAAATCATTACCAATAATAATACATTCTTGGTAAGCAAGTATGACTTGATTTTAACCGGTACTACTTTACTGTGATATTACAGATTTGGATCTACTTTTGTATTTCAAGTCTATTTCAAATTTATAATGAGTAGATATTTAGTAAGTTTACTTAAGTCGCGTGAAGGTTTTTTAAGACTTGATATTTTTAAGTGTTTTGAGTAGGTATATAATATTGTCGTATATAATGGTACCCATATAACTACTTTAGTGTTAGGTTTCAACATTCGTTTCTGAAAACCTACAAAAAAAAATTGTATTAATTTATTAAGATTATGATTAATTATTTTAACCTAGATCCATTTTAAAATAACAACTAATAATAATTTTTGGATTGGTCTAAAAATGTACTTACTTACGTATTAAAATAAAATGAACAAAGTAAGGGCAAATTTTACCTCGTTAAAGGAAAGAATAATAATTATTATGTATTTATTGTGAACTTGGTTGCGCAATATTAGCGCACTACCATGCACCCTAGACTGTCAATAAACAAAATATATTATGTGAAAAAAAATGTTTTTTATCTTGTCCTTTCATGACTGCCGTGCGCCTTGGTAAATAAAAATATCCGTGCGGTATTGTTATAACTCTTTCGGTATTCGACTAATATTATCTAATTTATCGAGTTCAAGAGAGTTGATCTTTTTTTGACTAATACCCACATCTTTGTCACCAATAATAGGGATGATGACAACTCAATCAAATCAGCAACTCTTCATCAAACTTAGAAACGCGCTTCTAGTATAGAAGTTGTATGAAATTCACAATAGTGACGTCATCAAATTTCAACGCACTTTTTTTCTTTAATCTATATTTTAAAATGGTTTTCAACTCACCGAGAATGTGAATTTTAGGTCTTTTGGAAGACCCTCTAACTATTTAATAATCAGTTAGAAATAATTTATTTTTGATATAGTCATCATCCCTATTTAGGAACCAGTACCCATAGCCCGAGATCCCGCTACAAGATTATTACATTACATGAATCGAGTAGGGACGTGATCAAAACTAATTGTTATGTATAATTCAAAATTGGGGAATATATATTTGCCAGGGTGCCAATCAAAAAGTGGCCGCTAGTATTTTTGATTAAAATGATTGTTTGCGTCTAAGTAATTTAGATTACTTTGTGCCCCCTAGATGGCACCATTTGTACTCTAGCTCGCGCGCGAGACAAAGTACAAGAAATGGTGCTCAAACCATAGATTTATTCCCATAAATCTATGGCTCAAACAAAGAACAGGCCACAAACTACAGCAGACAATTGCCGTTTATCCCCGGATTAGCTAGATATAAACGTTTTATGCCTATTTAGCTACAGCTTTTATTTCATACCCAGGTTGGAAATAAAGCAATAATTCTCGGTCGAGTAATAATGAAAGGACGATGCGAAGCGGAGGACTTCCCAACTTCCCAAGTGATTTTAACCCTTCAGATTGCAGAATTGCAATAATCCGTTTTTGCATTACTCGCGACCCGCGCATCACCGCGCACTCCCCGCGCACCTCGCGCCTATAAAAACATTGCGTCACGTTTCAGAGAAATGCCTACGAAAAAATACCCAGACCACTTATCATGGTTCTGTAAACGGTATTGACTTTTTATATAATATATCTATATGTAGGTATGATTTATAGAAGCCGAAGTTTACAATCAATGACATAAAAACAGAAAGAATGCGTCAACGATCGCGACTTGTCAAAAATAAATTTTCCCGATAAAGTTATTACATTTCAGTAATAATCCAGGCTAATACTGCACTAAAATATATTTATAATCGTATTGTAAACAGTTTTTATTTGTATTTGTCACCACAAACAACCAACTTCACCAAAAAGGCAGAATTTTGGCACAGATTCAAATGACTTTATAACATAGAAGGACCAGGGCAAAAACTGAAACTAATAATAATGCCTGTTTACTTTTTGTTTTAATTTCATATTTAATTTATACTAGCGACGCCTTCACGGGTTAGTTATGTTTGTAGGACTGTGGTTTGGACTATGGTAGGACTATACGAAGATATAATATGACCTTTTGCCATTTTTCACTCAGCTTTCATGATAGAGCATACTCCACGCAGCAGGTATAGTGTATTATCTATGCTCCACGCATACTCTCTTAAAAAAAATTTACATAGTCAAAGAGGTCAAAGGAGCTTAGAAACAACTAAGAGTTACAACCTCTTTAGTACAAACGTGTTTGGTGTGCAGCGTGTGCAGCAGAGGTGTGCAGGGTCGGTCGTCAGTGGCAGAGTTAGATCCACAGATCATAGTTTGATACGCTTGACAGATAACACTTGAAACATCTTGACACGTTTGACACCTCTGACCTCACCCCGAAAGTGTAAGGTACCCCTATGTACTCTGTGGTGTAAGGTCTTTGCCTCACCCGCGTCCCGCACCCCCGCACGCACTCCGCAGGACCGTAAAGTAATCGTATTGGCTGCTTGTCTGTGACTCGCAGCCAGAGACAAGCCTTGACAAGTAACATATGCTGAATTGCTGAATGTTACTTGTCTCTGGCTGAATGCTCGCAGCCGCCACCAGAAAAAAGTTTTCAAAGTTTTATAAAAAGTACATTTTTATTACAGAAAATAATCTGATACTTATTAAAATTAGCTCCTTGAAAGTAATAAGCTCGTGATTAGGGCAATGTTATTAATGTTCTATTTCTCTATAAATTAACAGAAGTTATTTTGTTTACAAGAAGTGTTTTATATTTGTCGTGAAAATTAACTGTAAATGCAAAGATGTAAGTAATAGTCGTGTTCGAATGTAAATACCTACATACTATAGGTCCTCATGACTAGCGTGCAATTATCTGAATGATCACACAACCATTTGGTCAATTTTGTGGTTAGAAATTGGAAACTTAAGTTACAAAACTTGGCTTAAAATTCGCAATTTTACTGCATGTAACTATGTACGTTCAGTGCAATGTATGGCAATGTATTTCACGTAACTGTATGTTTTTTTTAAAAATAGGTAAGTAAGTAATAAATAATAAACCCCCACGCATCATCCTTGGCATCCCACAATTAGGTACATAAATGATAAGAAAATAAATTAGATCAACTGTTTGACCTCATACATAATAATATACTTAGTAACTTTTAAGTTATTCAATATTCTCAGAGAGAGAGATTGATGAAGTAGACCAAGATGCAAAAGTCATCAGAATGCTAAACTGGAGGTCATATTATGTTAGAGATGAGATAAATGGAGAAATTGACTGGAGCAGGCCCAAGCCCACAAAGGGCTGGTAGCACAAATGATGATGAAATATTCTCAGACAAAACTCTCTCAGTGACATGGCGGCTTTTTAATGTACTTACCTATATATACCCTAATTGATGTAGCCTAAGGTGGAGCGCACTGACCCATCGGACTTTAAGGTTGAGAAAATAGACAGCACCTGTGTTTGCACACAATCTTGTGCACTTTAATATTTATGTGCTGTGTAATTGACTAGTTGAAAAAAACTGTAGCGGCTGAGATGCATTTTTCTTATTTTCAGGATAAAACTCTTTATAATTGGCCTGCTCTTTGTTATATTCATTTCAACTGTAAACCCAAGCAGTGCAACATATTATCAGATATTGGGGGTATCCAAAACATCCTCCACGCAGGAAATACGTCAAGCTTACAAGAAATTAGCTGTGAAGCTACACCCTGATAAAAATCCTGTAAGTATTATTGATTACTAGCTGATGGCCACAAGTTCAATGTGGTTAAAGTTTTTTTAATTCCCACGCAATGCCCTTAATTTTTCTGACTGAAAAGTAGCCTATGTCACTCTCGAGGTCCTCAACTATACCCATGCAAAAAATCACACCAATCTGTTACTCTATTGTGAAGGTAGGTATTTATTTCACATACTTATAGCACTAGAGTAAGTCTATAGTCTTGAGTTCTGAGTATTATCGTCATAGCTTTGACATTGTCAGTGTAATCTACAGTGTATGTTTTATGACAAGGCAAGAAAAGCAAAAATAAGTGAATTGTGCACCATATGGTTTTTTCACACTAGATGATATTTGACTTTGTCCACATGAATTTAGGGATCCCATCTCATCTTTGATTTTCCAGAATAAAAAGTATTGTATGTCCTTACTGGAATGCAATCTAATTTTATACCATATTTCATCAAAATTGGTTGATCAAATGGGCAGTGTACATTTTCATACTTACTAAGTTACTAATAATATTACTTTGGATAATAAGGATTTTACTACTGTTTATCAAGTAGTAATTTTGTTACTATTCTATTCTTTAACATCTATAAATTGATGTGCTCAACACTAAAAAAATGTTTACAGACTATAGATATAATTGGGTACTTTTACTTTGTAATATGGCCAATGTTGACCAGTTTGCTGATTTTTGTCTCAATTTCATAATGTAGGCATCAAAAGTATTACATTTTTGCTGGTTGAATGTATACTGAAGCCTTTACAAAATAATAGAAATTTCTACAATTTAACATGTTGAAATGTGGGCAGTATGTGTGGGCGACTTGACCTAGCTGTGGTTTATATGATATAAATGCAGGGCAATTTAAATCCAGTTAAATTGTTTCATTGCCATAGAACATGTCAGGGGTCTATTAAGAGTTTAGAATTTGTACATAATATTATGATGATTTGGGAAATCTAAATACATATATAAAAGGAAAAAGTGAATGACTGGCTGACTGATCTATCAACACACATCTCAACAGATCGGGATGAAAAGCATACATAATACATATCGCTAAATTTAGACGAGGCTCTGGTGCAAGTTCTGAAGAGTTCCCGGAGCTTCTCATTACGTGCAGAGGGTGGCCACCGAGGGTGTTTTAGTGAATAGGATTCCCACATAACCTGATCTCTTACCCCGGAGATTGGCATCTTAAGGAGATATCACTCCCACCAAAAAATCGAGACATCCGCAGTTCTCTAAGAAAGGATTGTTTTTTAATTCAACCCTTAACAGGGTAAAATTATTAGGGGTTTGAAATTTGTATGAAATTCGAACTTAACGCGAGCGAAGGTGCAGGTCAAAAGATTTAAAATTCAAGATAGTAAATTATAGAAAATGTCCATATCTAGTGTCCAATAAAAACTAATTTTCTTATCTATGTAAAGAGTTATTTGACGCTTTTCACATTAAAAAGCTATATAAAGCAAAATATTGTGTGCAAGTGTTTGATAAGAGTACAATTTTAGTTACAATAAAAATACCTTGTTATTTCCATTACATTTCCTCCCCCACTATGTATTAACTATACCTACTAAACTAAATATTTGAAAATAGAATTAATAGAAATATAGTGAATTAGATTTAAGCTTATGTTTCTAGCTCATTTTTCGAAAATAAATGGCTGGTATTATAAACTAGAGTTTGCCAATGACTTTGTCTGGGTGTTTTAGGTTTTAATAATCTGGAGAGTTCAAGGTCTCCAGTCCTCTGGGATCAAAAGTGGCCTACTATGTCCGTTACCAAGATTATTAGTAAAGATAATGGTCAGTTTTTTTTTGTTCTAGAATGCAGCTGAGCAAAAGAGGTTCTTAGAAATTACAGAAGCTTATGAAACCCTCAAAGACCCAGAGAAAAGACACAAGTATGATTTGTATGGCTCGCAACAGTCCTATACAAGGAAATATGACTACCATTCTCAGACGGAGTACAATAATTTGTACTATAATGGCCTATATCATGATGATCCGTTCGTTGTGACTCTGTCTGGAGGGAGTTTTTGTGAGTAGTCTTATCATTAGAGTTGTTCAAAACTGCTATAAATCCATAGCACGCTATGGACTATTAACTATAAATTTTTAGCATGCTTTTAAATATGCTATGTTGAAAAGGTGTGCGCGGCTGGCAGGCGCGATATGTCCTGCAGCACGCTAAGTTTTGTAGCGTGCTAAATTTCATAACACGCAAAAATTACTCACAGCAGCGCGTAACGCGAGACTAACCATCAGCCAGAGGCAGCGCGCTACCGGCAGGCGGGCGCCGCTACAAGTGCTACGAGGCGACGCGCGCGATCGCGTGATATTCATAATGCCTTAGCGTCACGGCGGCTCCTCACATAGCACGTTATCCGCGCTATGGAACAATAGCGCGCTATGATATTACACTACGTGTTATATTAGCCATCTCTACTTGTTATGTCTACAGAAAGAGTACAATTTAAACTTGATCTAATGAAATTTTTTTTTTAAATCCACTACAAGCTAGCCCTTGACTGCGATCTCACCTGATGGTAAGTGATGATGCAGTCTAAGATGGTAGCGGGCTAACCTGTTAGGGGCATGGCAGTTATATTAAACCCATACCACTTCGGTTTCTACACGGCATCGTACCGGAACGCTAAATCGCTTAGCAGCACGTCTTTGCCAGTAGGGTGGTAACTAGCCACGGCCGAAGCCTCCCACCAGGCCAGACCACGGAAAATTCAGAAATTATAAATTCCCAAATTGACCCTGCCGGGGATCGAACCCAGGACCTCCGCACGTTAAGGCAACAGCGCTACACACTGCGCCACGGAGGTCGTCAAATTAGGAGAACTCAGCTGTTGGCAGCCGATAGAGGAGTCGAACGAAAAATAAAAAATAAAATGTTTGTTTTCAGATGCGTTTTTGAGCGAAGGCATGCATTTTGTAAACTTTTATTCTCCATTTTGCCCCCCTTGCCAGAACTTGGCCGATGACTGGAAGAAATTAGCCGAAACTTATCAAGACATTGTAAGTACAGTACCTCCAGTACGATCTTATATAGTTTTCGGAAACTAAGTTCACCGTCGAGTTCCATCAATATTATGTTTGTATTTTGTAACACTACGGCTAGAATTCCTAGCAAAAGTTCTAAGGAATGTAAAGATGGTAGCCAAGACTACAGCTGCGTTAGTATACACTTAAAAATGTGGAAGTAAAAAAATTGTATCCATACTCCATACTAATATTATAAATGCGAAATTGTGTCTGTCTAAAGTAGTGAAAGCGCTTCACTATTTCACTACCCACCTATTCAACCGATTTTGATGAAATTTGGTAAAAGGATAGGTTTTATCCCGGGGAAGGATATAGGCTATTTTTTATCCCGGAAAATTAAGGAGTTCCCGCGGGAATCAAAAAACATAATCCACGTGGACGAAGTCGCGGGCATCATCTAGTGTTAAAATATATTTTAGTATTAAAATATTTTTTTTGTTAATTCCACTCCACCACTACAACCCATTAAAACGTCCCACTGCTGGGCACAGGGCTCCATTCTCATAGGAGAGAGGGAATTAGTGCTTAGACCCACCACGCTGCCTCAATGCGGGTTGGCGAGCTTTAACGACTACGCACGGTAATTACACTCACTATAACAAAGTGACACAGAAGCAGCCTTAATAATAAAGAAAACAGCCTTAAGAATAAAAAAAATGCGAACATAAAATCTATTAACTCTATTTACTTACTGTTTTAATTTATTTCAGATTAAAGTTGGTGCAGTGAATTGCAAATATTACAACTCGTTTTGCTACAACAACATGAGGATTGGCAGCTATCCAACATTATTATTTTATCCCAATGTAAGACAATCCTATATCCATACTAGTATTATAAATGCAAAAGTGTGCCTATCTTGTGTGTGGATATAGAGTTGTTCAAAACTGCTATAAATCCATAGCACGCTACGGACTATACATTTTATTTTAACGCGCTTGTTATAAGAAAGCGTGTGGGCGGTCGGCAGGCGCGATATGACTTGCAGCACGCTAAATTTCAAATTCCATATTAAATTTTAAAGTAACACGCAAAGATAACGTTCACTCACAACATTTGATTTGATCGCTCCAGCAATGCTAAAGACAGCGGTTACTTATGTACACATTGATAAATGTAAAATGTAAATTAATTAAGTGAATGTAAGTGGATTGTAAATGAATTATTTAAAAAGAGCAACCACTGAGTTTCTTGCTGATTCTTCTCGGTAGGAATGGCACTTCGAACCAGTGGTAGATTCACTTAACGATTTAAAAGTACTTGTAAAAGTTTATTTGAATAAAAAAACATTTGATTTGAACAGCGCGTTACACGAGACCTATATGTTCCTTGCACGAGACTAATCATCGGCTAGCGGTAGCGCGCTACTGGCAGGCGGGCGTCGCTACAAGAGCTACAAGGCGTCGCGCGCGATCGCGTGATATTCATAACGCCGTAGCGTCATGGCGGCTCCTCAGTCCTCACATAGCACGTTATCCGCGCTATGGAACAATAGCGCGCTATGATACTGCGCTACGTGTTATGTGCCACCTCTATGTGGATACCTTTTTAAGGTCTATTCATAATATAAACTTGCTTTTATTATTATAGGGTATTAAAGGCAACTACGTTTACTACGACGGCGCACACTCTACAGATGCCTTAGAAGAGTTCGTAATGAAGTTTATTAGAAGCAGAGTCCACATACCGAGTGTCACTCAAGTGTTGAAAAACACGGACAAACCTGTTGTGTATATAGTGGATGAGGACAGTTTCAATGATGTCTCCCTGACACGTTTGGCTTACCGACTCGTGAGTATATTATATATGGATGCAGTTACACTTGTATGTTTTTTCCATCTAATTCGCTTAAATGAATCCACCACCACTACAGCCCATTAAAGGCCCACTGCTACAGGCCTTCACTCTCATAGGAGAGAGGGAATTAGAGCTTACTTACAACTCTTTTTTTGAAAAAGCAACTGCCAAGTTTCTTGCTGTTTCTTTCTCGGCAGGTACGGCATCAGACATACAGACGGACAACGAAGTGATCCCATAAGGGTTCCTTTTTCCTCTTGTGGTACGGAACCCTAAAAATAAATATTCAAATGTTTTTATTAAAAAAAACTTTTACAACTGTTGTGGAATCGTCGGGTGAATCTACCTCTGGTTTGGGTATTGCTACCAAGAAAGTCAGCTAGAAAGTCGGCAGTTGCTCTTAAAAAATTATAACTAGTTGATGCCCGCGATTTCGTCCGCGTGGGATAAGTTTTTGTAATTCTCACGGGAACTCCTTAATTTTCCGGGATAAAATGAAGCCTATGTCACTCTTCAGAGCCTCAACTATACCCACGCATAAAAACGCGTCGATCTGTTGCTCTGTTGCGGCGTGATTGAAGGACAAACCAACAAAACATACTTTCACTTTTTTAAAATTAGTACAATTTACTATCATAGAGGGTAGATTCAGAATAGGCATGATGACAGTAACCAATAATCAATGAAATTATGAATTTATCTAATGAAATAGGATTCATGGATTATAAAAAACGTATTTATTTTTCTATTTCGAGTGAGATTGCTATTTATTTTGATAAAATAAAATTATAAAATACTGCAATCCGCCATAATGGATTAAACACCAAGAAGCGAATGACGTCACAATGATTTGTTTTCGAGCTTTGACAATCACACTATTGCTTACTGCACACTGCACAGAGTACATTGGTAAAAATAATAGTGACGTCACAAACGACGCCATGACACCGGGGAGCTTTTTGGCGTGAATTTT
Organism: Erebia aethiops; assembly: GCA_923060345.2. Classification (NCBI taxonomy): domain Eukaryota; kingdom Metazoa; phylum Arthropoda; class Insecta; order Lepidoptera; family Nymphalidae; genus Erebia; species Erebia aethiops. The sequence continues at coordinate 4,280,670 of OV281093.1, read as the reverse complement.
AAAATTTAAATTTCAAATGCCAATATTATGTACCAAACTTTATTTTTCTGCTGAAATAAGATATTTTTACGAAATAGTAGATACTTCCGAACATAATCTGACCATTTTTCAAAATCAGTCATCATGCCTATTAACCGCAGTCACTTATACTCAAACTATATTTATTCAAATTAGGTACACTGACGTCGAATTACTTACATGATGGTGTCCTTATTGTACCTACTTATTGTTGTTTTCTTGTTTGTAACATGTTGTTTTTGTATATTCGTGGTGTACAATAAAGTATATACATACATACATGGTGATAATCGGTTACGGTATCTTAAACCTAAAGCTACGAGGGTTCCAAACGCATCCTGGTCTGAGAAGAGCCCACAACGGACTAAGCGGGGTTTTTGTTTTTCAGAATCATCTAGTGACCGTAATGAAAGCGAGTAATGTCCGGGACAGTCTTACTAACGATCCAGAAACAACGATAGTGTTCAAACACAGAAACCTCCAACGGGAACTAAAGAGCGTCGATGAGAAAACCATTCTAAAGGAAATCGTGGACTTGCTGCCCAAAGTAGACAGAATCAGCTATACAAATTTAAAGGTAAGTGCTTATCTCCCCCAGTGGCGTGCAGTTCATAGACACCTAACCTACACTATACACTTTTTGAAGGTCAATCTTATCTTACTAATATTATAAATGCGAAAGTTTGGATGTATGGATGTCGGTATGGATGTATGGATGCATGGATGGATGTTTGTTACTCAATCACGCCCCAACAGCTGAACGGATCTGGATGAAATTTGGCACAGAGATAGATTATAGTCTGGAATAACACATAGGCTACTTTTTATCCCGGAAAATTAAAGAGTTCCCGCGGGAACCACAAAACCTCGATCCACGCGTACGAAGTCGCGGGCATCAGCTAGTCTAAAATATATAAAAAAAGGTGACTGACTGTCTGACCGATCTATCGACGCACAGCTCAAACCACTGGACGAATCGGACTGAAATTTGGCATGCAGATAGATATTATAACTTAGACAGTCGCTAAGAAAGGATTTTCGAAAATTTAACCCCTAAGGAGGTAAAATAGAGGGTTTGAAATTTGTGAAGTCCACGCGGACGAAGTGACGTGAAGGGACGTAATGATGATAATTTACTACGCTATCTTAAAACTAAAGCTGAAACTAAAGCAGACGCGCCGCGGTCTGAGAAGAGCCTACAAGAATCTCAGCCGAAAAAGAAGGTCGGATTAGCTTTAGCGAAGGTTAGCTTTGAGTTTTGTATAGGCCAGTGCTGCCAGTATCTAAAAATGTAAAAATTCTCAATATTACCTAAAAATCTTACCCATTTCAATAAACAAAACTTAAACAAAACTTGGTCATTGCAAGAGTACATAATACGATTTTTCTTTCGATTACAGAAAATCAGAAACGATCTTCGGAATGGGGATGAAACTCCATGGGTTCTATTCTTCTCTAAGAAAGGCGTGGACAAACTTTTGCTACATCAGATGGTTGGGACTGTACCTGAAATGAATTTTGGTAAGCTAGTTTTTTTGAGTTTTAAGGCTTTCTTGTGTCAACACTTACAGCCATTTTCAAAAATCTACTATTTAAAAAATCTGCTACCCCTGTAATAGTGATCATGCCTATGTCCAAAATATATTATTTCTTACTGATTATTGAATAAAGGGTCTTCCAAGAGACCTAAAATTCACATCCTCGGTTAGAAGTTTGATAACCATTTAAAACTATACCTAATAGATTAAAGAAAAAGTGTGTTGAAATTTGATGACGTCACAACTATGTATTACATACAAACTTCCAAATTAGAAGCGCGATTTTATGTTTGTTGAAGAGTTGCTGACGTGATTGAGATTGTCATCATGACTATTCTGATCTATTCGAATGGTATAATTTCGCAGGTGAAGTCGACTGTGACGTAGACGAGGAGTTGTGCGCATCTCTTCAGGTGGAGGCGGCGCCCGCGTGGGCGGTGCTCAAGGTGGGCGGGGCTTACCAGCGCTTGTTCGCCACGCCCACTCGCCTCGCGCTGAGGCAAGCCGCCCGCGCGCGAGCCTTGCACACGCTCTCCGCGTCTGACCTGCGGAAGATATTGGACGGAGGTAAGGGTCTTAGATGCTCAAGGTGGGCGGGGCTTACCAACGCTTGCTCACCACGCCCACTCGCCTCGCGCTGAGGCAAGCCGCCCGCGCGCGAGCCTTGCACACGCTCTCCGCGTCTGACCTGCGGAAGATATTGGACGGAGGTAAGGGGTCCTACCATTCGGTAGATAACCATCGATTTGTCCAAAATCCTTCAGTGATTGAAAACCAAAGTCATTAAAATGGTATTCCAGCTGTTACTGTAAACAATGCCTTCCGATTCAAATTCAAATTCAAAATGATTTTTATTCAAATAAACTTTTACAAGTACTTTTGAATCGTCAAGTGAATCTACCACTGGTTCGGAATGCCATTCCTACCGAGAAGAACCAGCAAGAAACTCGGCGGTTGCTCTTTTGAAAAAAAATTATAATTTACAATTTCATTAATTTGTAAAATACATAAGTAACAGCTGTCAGCATTGCTGGAGCGAGTCAAATCCATGCTCCTTTGTCATTTACGTAATCTTCAACAGTATAATAAGCCTTTTTCAGGAGCATAATTTTAATGGACTTCTTAAACTTGTGTAAAGGCAAGTTTAAGATAGGTTGTGGAATTTTGTTATAAAATAGAATGCTCATTCCCACAAACCACCTTCGTACCTTCTTGAGGCGGAGCGATGGAGTCACGAGCTTATGGCGGCCTCTAGTTTGCCTATCATGCAGATCGCATATTTTATTGTAATTATGAATGTGCTGTTTTACGAAGATTAAATTACTATAAATATATTGCGAGGCTACTGTAAGAATACCTATTTCCTTAAATTTCTCTCTAAGGGATTCGCGCGGTTTTAAATTATAAATTGCACGTATTGCTCTTTTTTGTAATACAAAAATGTTTTGAATACCTGCTGCTTTGCCCCATAGTAAAATTCCGTAAGATATAATACTATGAAAGTAAGCAAAATATACAATTTTTGCAGTTTCAACGTCAGTAAACTGTCGAATCTTTCTGACAGCGTAAGCAGCAGAGCTGAGTTTGCCAGCCAGAGTTGATATATGAGTGCCCCATTGAAGCTTTGAATCTAAGGTCACCCCCAGGAACACAGTGGTCTCTTCTATTTTTAAAATATCATTATTTACAGTTAAATTTATGTTTCCTGTGGGCTTGGTATTCGGCAATGCGAATTCAATGCACTTGGTTTTCTTTGCGTTTAAAAGTAAATTGTTTACAGTAAACCAGTTAGTGACTTGAGAAATTGCATTATTTACGTCTTCATAAGTGTCCTTGTTTCTATCGACTTTAAAAATCAAGGACGTGTCGTCAGCAAATAGCACAATATCGCAAGTATTTTGGACGTAGTGTGGTAAATCATTTATATACACCAAGAACATGAAGGGACCCAGAATAGAGCCTTGAGGAACACCCATAAGTGAGGCTGATCCGGACGACTTCACATCGTTGACACATACCGTTTGAATGCGGTCACTGAGATAAGATGCAATGAGGCCAAGTCCAGTGTCTTTGATTCCATAATGGTTCAACTTAACTAAAAGCGTCTCATGCTCAACGCAATCGAATGCCTTAGACAAATCACAGAAAATACCAATAGCATTCTGTGATTTCTCCCACGCATCGAATATATGCTTTAACAGCATAGCTCCCGCATCGGTTGTTGATCGGCCTTTAGTAAAACCATACTGCTCTGAGTGTAGTAGTTTATTTGAGTTAAAGTGCAGAAGCAGTTGGTTGAGCATAATTTTCTCAAATATCTTGCTAAGTGCTGGTAATATAGAAATTGGTCTGTTAGGGTCACTTCTACTACCAGATTTAAAAAGTGGAATCAATTTACTGCATTGCATTAGATCTGGAAAGGATCCTGAATCTACAGACTCATTAAATATTAGAGCAAGATATGGTGCAATTATATCAATGACATTGCTGATTATTTTTACTGATATTCCCCATAGATCCCCGGTTTTTTTGCATTGCAAAGATTTAAATGTTTTAATAATATCATATCATGGGGTCACATGTTTAAACTTAAACAACACACTGCACTCGGTGACATTACCCTTGAGAAGCTTAATTGCTTCTATTGGCGAGGAATTAAGGGAGCTAGTAGTGGTAACAGGAATATTTTGGAAAAAAATTCAAATGTATTTGCAATTTCAGTATCGCAGTTAATAATACGGTCATTAACTTTTAACTCCAATTTAGGCTTTTCCACTTTATGTTTCCCAATTTCATCTGTGATTATTTCCCAAACTGCTTTTATTTAATGATGAATTAATATTTTTTTGTTTTATATAAAGTGATTTTGCTTGCATGCAAACATTTCTAAATAATTTTGAATAATTTCTTACATATTGAACAAATGTAGGAGTGTAATTATAGTCTAAGGTCAAGGGTAGGTAAAGTATTTAAGATATTTTGTTTAAATAGTTGTACTTTTTTAGTGGTAACTGGCCTGGATTCTCGTACTTACGTAAAATTCATCAGTATCTTCCAACTGGCGTTTCCAGTAATGATTGTATTTAAATCTTGGTCGTGTTTTTAGGCCTTATTTATAAGAAAGCTCAGTCCCCTAGCAGGTAATGGAGAGTTATGCTCGAAGTTTCTGGGAGGTGTGCGGCTTATTAGCGCTCCTTCACCACTAGGTATGTATTTATTTATTTATAAGCCTGTATCGGACAATAAAATATTTTTTGGACAGTAATTGTTATTATTCTATTCCTATTTGCTAGTCCGTGTGCCCTTTGGCAAAAGCCTCCTCCAATCCTTTCTATGTATGTATACTAGCGACTTAATGTAAACTGAATGTCCTCATTGGTCGTTGTAAGTGCCTACACATGAATTCTGGGACCTAACGACGATGTTTCGTGGGACGCGTTCATTTTTAGATTACACCACCTCTATCTTTCGTGCTGAATCTCTCTCCGCTTGTGTCAGATTGCCGCCCCATAGCATTTCAATCAGGAGAACATTTTGTTTGTTTTAGAAATGACAGCGTGGGTATTATTAGTAGCGCCGTACCAGGTGACGTGGGACCATCTGCTCGATCCGTTCACAGAACTTTGCTTAGAACTGGCCGATTCTGGAATCAGTGTGAGTCCCCTTCAGTTCTAGCGTCAAAGTAAAATTAACCATAACTGCATTATTGATTTGGAGCTCAATTTTGTGTATGCATTCACAGCCAGCGCTCCAAACGTTACATTTCAAAATAAAATCGGTTGTACTGAATTTGTGACTTAAAATCAAGTGCTTTTGGGTCCATTTTACTTTGACGTCAATGTGATGTAATGCTCTATTAAGATCAATCGAATCTGCAATGTATTAAACTAAAAAGTTGACTAAGCGTACAGGACTCTATAGTATTGTAATTTGCTTATTACTTTGTAACGCCGTACTATGTAACTTCTTACAATTATGCAAAAATCTAGGGCTGGCACATAACACATTTTAAAAATATACCGATGTTTATTGTTTATATTTCAGTTCGGCATAATGTCGTGCAGCCTCGCAACCGACGAGTACTGTCGACTGGTGGCGCGCAACCAGCCCGCGGTGTTGCTGCAGAACGGGACACACAGACACACGTACAACGGACACGCGAGCAAGGACGAGATGTTAGAGTTCGTACAACTCATACGGGAGAGTTCTGGTGAGTTTATACTTTGTACGACTCATACAGGAGAGTTCAGGTGAGTTGTATGCTTTGCACAACTCATACGGGAGAGTTCTGGTGAGTTTATACTTTGTACAACTCATGCTGTAAGGTTCTGGTGAGTTGTATGCTTTGTACAACTCATACGGAAGAGTTCTGATGAGTTTATACTTTGTACAACTCATACTGTAAGGTTCTGGTGAGTTGTATGCTTTGTACAACTCATACGGAAGAGTTCTGGTGAGTTTATACTTTGTACAACTCATACGGGAGAGTTCTGGTGAGTTTATACCACAGAGTACATTGAATATGTTTATACTTTGTACAACTCATACTGTAAGGTTCTGGTGAGTTTATTCTTTGTACAACTCATACGGGATAGTTCTGGTGAGTTTATACTTTGTACAACTCATTCGGGAGAATTCTGGTGAGTTTATATTTTGTACAATTCATACGGGAGAGTTCTGGTGAGTTCCGGAACTCTCGGACAGATAATATGGAGACTTTATACTTTATGTAGCTCACAAAGGAGCGTTACGGTGTTTTAATTGGTTATTTAATTTATTAAAACGCATATATCTCGGAAAGATTTTAAGTGCGTGCCCGGGGATCGAAACCCAGAATAGGAGCCAGGCGTCTAAACTCTATCTCTCTTGCAGAGCTTGAAATAACGGAGGATCAAGCGCTAGAAATCATGGACGTGTCAAATCGCGAGCACGTGTGGCTCGTAGCGTACTTGCCGGGGCGGTGCGGCCTCGTGTGCGACCAGCTCAGACACGAGTTCAGACTCATCGCTAAGAGGGTAACCATGACTTTTTACTCTACTTCACCTTTATTTTCCTAATCCCTACTAGTCTTAACTAATGAGTTCAGACTCATCACTAAGAGGGTAACCATGACTTTTTACTCTACTTCACCTTTATTTTCCTAATCCCAACTATTCTTAACTAATGAGTTCAGACTCATCACTAAGAGGGTAACCATGACTTTTTACTCTACTTCACCTTTATTTTCCTAATCCCAACTATTCTTAACTAATGAGTTCAGACTCATCACTAAGAGGGTAACCATGACTTTTTACTCTACTTCACCTTGATTTTCCTAATCCCTACTATTCTTAACTAATGAGTTCAGACTCATCACTAAGAGGGTAACCATGACTTTTTACTCTACTTCCCCTTTATTTTCTTAATCCCTACTATTCTTAACTAATGAGTTCAGACTCATCACTAAGAGGGTAACCATGACTTTTTACTCTACTTCCCCTTTATTTTCTTAATCCCTACTATTCTTAACTAATGAGTTCAGACTCATCACTAAGAGGGTAACCATGACTTTTTACTCTACTTCACCTTTATTTTCCTAATCCCTACTAGTTTTAACTTATATTACAAACTAGCTGATGCCCGCGACTCCGTCCGCGTGGTTTAAGTTTTTGTTATTCCCGCGGGAGCTCCTTAATTTTCCGAAATAAAAAGTAGCCTATGTCACTCTCCAAATCCTCAACTATACCGATGCCAAAAATCACGTCGATCCGTTGCTCCGTTGTGGCGTGATTGAAGGACAAACCAATAAACCAACAAACTAACAGACTTTCGCATTTATATTTATACTAGCGAATGCCCGCGACTTCGTACGCGTGGATCGAGGTTTTGTGGTTCCCGCGGGAACTCTTTAATTTTCCGCGATAAAAAGCCTATGTGCTATTCCAGACTATAATCTATCTCTGTGCCAAATTTCATCCAGATCCGTTCAGCTGTTGGGGCGTGATTGAGTAACAAACATCCATCCATACATCCAGACATCCATACATCCAAACTTTCGCATTTATAATATTAGTAAGATAAGATAATATTAGTATGATATTAAGAAGTATGATGCGAATCTGGAATTTGGTATACAAAGTTGGGTCCCGGGGAAGAACATAGGGTAGGAATTAAAAGAAACATAAACCACTGGCATCAGCTAGTTTGAAATAACGGACCAGTAAGCGCTACTACTTAAATAATGAGTCTAGACTCATTGCTAAGCGGGTGACTATGCCTTTTTACCCAACTTTACATTTATTTCCTAATCCCTACTAGTCTTAACTAATGAGTTCAGACTCATCGCTAAATGGGTAAATATGGCTTCTTACCCTACTTCACCTTTACTTTCCTAATCCCTACCAGTCTAAACTAATGAGTTCAGACTCATCGCTAAGCGGGTAACTATGGCTTTTTACCCAACTTCACCTTTCTTTCCTAATCCCTACTAGTCTTAACTAATGAGTTCAGACCCATCGCTAAGCGGGTAACTATGGCTTTTACCCAACTTCACCTTTCTTTCCTAATGCATACTAGTCTTAACTAATGAGTTCAGACTCGTCACTAAGCGGGTAACTATGGCTTTTACCCAACTTCACCTTTCTTTCCTAATCCCTACCAGTCTAAACTAATGAGTTCAGACTCATCGCTAAGTGGGTAACTATGGCTTTTTTACCCGACTACGTCAAAGACAGTTTTCACTTACATTATCTGTCACCTAATGTTTTTAGCTAATCCTTAAATTTAAGGGTTGTCAGTAGAAACGGTTATAATTTTTAGCATTATTATTACTTTTCTTCCAGCTCCAACCGCTGGACTCAATACGCGTAGGCGTTTTGTCGTGTCCCAAACAAGGAGGCGGGTTTTGTAACAATATACGCACACCAACCGCACGCCTGTATCTAGTCGGCTCCAAACAGTTTTATACGTAAGTATACCACTAAGATAACTTGGACTTATTTACACTAATTTTATCATGATATATTTATTACGATGTATAAATCTGTCCTTGTCCCCGCCATAGCGCTGTCCCGCTTTTCAGAATAGATGGCATTAATAAAATAAGTCCACGTTCTTTGTCTATGTAAATTGAGGTCGTCAGCTATAGATATGTCGATGTATTTTTTGATTATTATGCTTCCAGTACAAACTTGGAGCACCTATCGCAGGCCCCATACATAATGGAGTGGGCACTGGATCTCATTGACGACACAGTCAGACTGAACTGGCATGCGTTCACGAAGACTGTCATCGCTGAAGAGTTGAGCCCTAGCAGGTGAGGAAAATGCGGGATATGAGCTAAATGTTGGGTAAATACCAATAAAGGTACTAAAATGACATCACACCTTACAGTGCTCGCAGTGTATATCGGAACATACCCGTTAATTATCGAAACGACAGTGTGTCGGCCAAGACCGGAACAAAACAGCGACGAATATACAGGGTGGTCCCACAGATATATAAATAGTGACGTCCAAAGAAAAAAAATTTGATTATTGGCAGTTTTCGAGTTATATTTTTTTTTCTTTTTATTTAGTGTTTTTTTCCGAACAATATTTTTTGTGAACATACTTGCTATGAAGTGTTCTACTTTGCATAAAATAATTAACCATCTTAACATTAAGCCAAGTGGGAATATTTTTGGTCGTAAGTGAAGTTTACGTTCGACGGAGGTAATATAGTATAGTACATTACATCGCGAGACCGGGAAGTACGCGTTTTCTGGTCGAGTGTTAGTTAGACATAACACCTCACCCGACGAGGTGTGATGATAATTTGTTGGAAAGTATCAAAAATATTGAGATCAAAAGTCATGTTCATTTTAGAGACGAGCTGTAATAGTACATTAAATCGCGAGACCGGGAGGTACGCGTTTTCTGGTCGAGTGTTAGTTAGACGGCCGAGCTACGCGAGACCGGCTATAGAAATGCTCTCCCGGTCGAGGTGTGTATAGTGCTTTTCTAAAAAATGAAACAAGTGACTTTTTTTAAAATATAATATATTATGTAATTAAAAGAAAGTAAATAAAAAAGCAACCTACTTAAGAAATATTAAAAGTTAAATTAGTTATATTTAATTTTTTTTTTGCGCTGGTGCTGACCGCGTAATACAGTAGAGTTCCAAATTTAAACTATTTAGGCCAAAGAACATTATAACAAGTTACAAGATATTCAGGAAGAAAGATTCCAAATTCAAACTTATGATATGTAATGAAAATACATATAATACATTCATTACTGGCCTAGGCCGGGAAGTTTAACTTTCGAACTCATTTACAGGGTATGAAATGTGCAAATTTCATATAATTTTTTTGGAAAATTATATTTGTTTGCAGGGACAAGAAACCTTGGCTGGTCTACTTCCATTCACCAAGATGCTACCATTGCTACGAGAGATATCCAGACTTCGCCATCCTTGCTATTGTGAGTGTATATTGTATTATGATATTGAACTGAAAACTTCTTTAGGCGCGTTGAGGACTTTTTGCTAGGGGGTAAAAATGTGGAACGGTGTCGGTCACGTACATTCTTAATTAAACTTTAGTGCCTTAATTTTATAGTTAATATTTAAAAGTGCTGTGTAACCGTGACTGATACCTCGCGTTGTTACGAAGATTAAATATAATTTATTTTTTATTTTTATTATTAGTTTATATTTTAATTTTTATTAAAGTGTTGTGACCCACACCTCCCGTTATTTTAAATATTCGTTCTCACTTCTATCGGCAGTCTGTCAATTTTTTTAATTTTCTGACTGCGATCTCACCTGATGGTAAGTGATGATGCAGTCTAAGATGGTAGCGGGCTAACCTGTTAGGGGCATGGCAGTTATATTAAACCCATACCCCTAATAGGTTTCTACACGGCATCGTACCGTCTTTGCCGGTAGGGTGGTAACTAGCCACGGCCGAAGCCTCCCACCAGACCAGACCAGGGAAAATTCAGAAATTATAAATTCCCAAATTGACCCTGCCGGGGATCGAACCCTGGACCTCCGTACGTTAAGGCAACAGCGCTACACAGTGCGCCACGGAGGTCGTCACAACGTACTTTATGGATGACCCCTTAGACTAAAATTGTTTGATAATGTTAATATCTTTGTTCCCAGCATCTAAGAAAAAACATGAACTTCGGCAAAGTGAACTGTCTCACCGACCGCAGTTTATGCCAACACGAGCACATCACTAGCTATCCATCACTCCGGCTGTACCTCAATCGGAACCGGCACATCACTACCAGCAGAGTGGTGGCGTTACAGCCTAAAGACTATACATCACTATTGCAGGACATAACACCTCACCTGACGAGGTATGATGATAATTTGTTGGAAGGTATCAAAAATATTGAGATCAAAAGTCATGTTCATTTTAGAGACGAGCTGTAAAGTATTAAAAGTAGTTTTATCCATACTAATATTATGTATGCGAAAGTGTGTCTGTCTGTCTGCTACGCTATCATGGTTAATTTGTTCAATCGATGTTGATGATATTTGGCATAGGGATAGTTTGAATCCCCGGGAAGGACATAGGCTACTTTCTATCTCGGAAAATTAAAGAGTTCCCGTGGGAATCAAAAAACTTAATTCACGCAGACGTAGTCGAAGTCGCGGGCATCATCTAGTATTATATATGCAAAATTGTGTCTGTCTGGTACGCTTAAAATGGCCCATCTGTTCAACCGATTTTGATGAAATTTTGTACAGATTAGATTGTATACCGGGAAAGGACATAGGCTACTTTTTATTCAAGGAAATTAAGGGCTAATTACAATCGCCAAAATAGAAACTTAAAACTTAAAAATAGCTCGACTTTATTCCTCAAATAAATGTAAATAACTAAATAGGTGCTTATTAAATATTTTGTATGCGAAGTGCAACATGTACATAGCACTTGACAGAGGTCATTGACTTTCCTATTCTTACTTTGATTGCTGTAAATTTCGACTCGACTATGCTAACCCCATACGTCACGCTATGTAAAAGTATGATAATTAATTTACTATCTACTAATCAGCTTTTAAATAATTAATGTGCATTTATAATATTAATTATTGTAAACTAGAATGTAATAATTTGTAATGTGGCTGTTTCTGTTATACACTATATCTGTTTCCATTTCGTCCCCAAATCCACCCCTTTGAATTACAATGTCAGGACAAATTGTATTGCTATCCCTTTCATAATACTACTGACGAAAAAGGACAGCAATGGATGTAATGCTGTCAATTTAGTATAGAAATTGTGTCTAATCGCACGCAAGTAGGGATAAAGTGAAATAAAAATCCCCCCGGTGAGATACGTTGGAAGGGACTAGTGGAACAGGCCAATATTTAATCAAAATGTGTTATATTTATACCTCAGAATTCTAGATTCTCCCGTCTTATGATGGCGCGTTATTTTTAGCAACACACTAATAAAATTCTAAAGATATATCCCAAGCATTCAACAACAAAGCAATGTAATTTTAAACTGTAACTATCAAGATATGTCTGTTTTTACTATAATGCGCATTATTTATAACTACACATCTGTGCTGTGAGAATCTCAGACTCCTCTATCACAACTATATATTTTTTTAAACGTTTTACTTTAATGTTACTATTTACTGTGTAATGTGATTAGGAATCGGAGAAGCAAGATTTAAGCCATTGTAGAATAAATTATAAGCTTAATTGCGGTGAAATTAGAGCCACTTTATGAGCAAGTGTGTTGAAAAACGTCGTATGATACACGTGTGTATTGATGATTACCGTCCTCGGCTATCTTAAGACCCTCACCTAACGGCTCGGGTCTCAATGGCGCCTCAGCGGTAATCACCAACATTACACACTTGTACCATAATGTACTATTATTCTAGACAAATTAGAAAATTATGTAACTTATGATCTTTTTAAAATCCTTTTTGAGCATCTATTAAATGCTGCTTCGTTTCAAGTAGGTATATAGGCATATTTCTCAAACTATTAATTGTGATAATAATTTTAGTTTTAATAATTAAGCATGCAATTTTAATGTTAGTAATAAAACTATTGTTTTATAATAAATAAATGTATTGTATTTGTATTAACTGTAGGTACTTCTATATTGATTAATTCTGTGGACTACACCAACTTTCAAAGTTTGACGAGCCTGCGGCCTAAGTGCAACTATATTACTGATTGTTTAATAATAAAACTTACGTACTAAAATATAAAAGTACGTTAGTACGACACTGTCTGTGACTGTCACAAACGGGACAGGGATAGAATTTTAATCCCATCCATACTCAGATGCACAGTTAAGATCAGATGTATCCACACTTTTCCTCACCCATGCACATTCTAACACTTTCAATGATTGTGTCAGTATACTTTTTACAAACGTGGCCAATACAAGTCTTGACATTAAAATTATGGACACTTTAGATACATATTTATTATTTTTATTGTAATATGAGCATACTATCCCGCAGCAACTGTTTGTTTTCCCGGGATAAAAAGTAGCCTATGTCACCATGTATTCCAGGTCCTCAACTATATCCATGCAAAAAATCACGTCGATTCGTTGCTCCGTTGCAGCGTGATTGAAGGACAAACCAACAAACAAACACACTTTCACATAATATTAGTATTGATACATAGTTTTTGATAGAGAAAAAATTTGACAACTAGTATTTTTCCTTGGCACAATCATTGAAAATGTTAGAATGTGCAAAATTTAGAGAAACAACCCACCCTGAAGTCCCATAGGAAGTTTTGAAGTGTTCTTTAAACGCTGAAATTTGGTCTTGTCCATTGCCAAACAAAAGCCAACTTGTTTCTTATATTTATTTATTTATTAATAGTAACTAATACAAGATCAATATCTTTAATGTATGATAGGCATCTTCACGTACAACATCTGAAACAAAATAAAAGGTGTTAAATCTCATGTTTTATTTTATTTTTTGGGTGCCTTACCAGCAGAGATATCAAACCCACCAATAGGAGCTCTTGATCTAACATTTGACAGCTCCTATTAGTGGGTCCCACATCCGCAGTGCCATAGGTTTCTGTTTTTTCCAGGTTCATTTGAAACTTTATAATTTCTGAATTTTCACTAGTCTGGTCTGGGGAGTATTGCATTTATTGTATCTATCTGTGACATATCCATCTTACACCATGCTGTCAAGTGTAAATCAATTAGCAAAGTTTTGGCATGGCGCCGTATTGGAAATGATTAGGTTTTTTTATCCACTAATATATAATAAATAATAACATTATGTATGTTACCAAATTTAATATTGTATTTGGATGTACAACACCTAGAGAAACACAATGTGTTTCCAAATGTGCAATAAAAATTTTTAAAAAAAATTTAATAAGTAAAAGTTAGCCCTTGACTATGATCTCGCCTCATGGTAAGTTATGATGCAGTCTAAGAAGGTAGCGGGCTAACCTGTTAGGGGCATGGTAGTTATATTAAACCGGTACGATACCGTGTAGAAACCGAAAAGGGGTATGCCCTTTTCGGTTTCTACACGGTATCGTACCGGAACGGAAATCGCTTGGAGGCACGTCTTTGTCGGTAGGGTGGTAACTAGCCACGGCCGAAGCGTCCCACCACACCAGACCAGTGTTATAGAATTCTTCACAGCGCCTATTGTTGGGCCTCTTTAATGTTCTGACCGTATGTTTATACTTTGCCCGATCTTGCGAGTTGCGTAATTATTAGGAAGTACCTATCAATGGGCTTTTGTTTTAGCGACGAGATGTTTATGTTACACGTTGAGATCGCGATTACAGTTCGGAGCTTTTATTATTTCCTTTGTGATTGTTTCGGCTTAGTGTAGGATAAGTTTTGTTTAGGTTAACTGAAATATGATTATTGTAACTTGGAGCCGGTGATATTGTATTTGGAGCGACTCAAGTCATAGTTCATACCTTTAACACTCGTCCCGAGCACAGCTTTTACGGAATATAAATTGTATAAAGTGAAATATTGAATAATTATTTAACATCCTGACCCACCTTCTATTACACTTCAGAAGTGGGATGAAGAACAATGTCCGGCCCATATATCGACGGCTTAGGCAAACGGAGACATGAATCTATGACTTCAGTGTCATCAAACGAAGAAGAAAATGAGAATTTTTTTTTGGAAACTCCGGACTCTCAGTCAACCAAGAGATTACGTGTTACTCCAACGGATGCTGAAGTGATACCAAAGTTTCGTCCGGACGATAAAGGAAGTAACGTGACAAGTTGGTTACATAAAATAGATCAGCTCGGAGACGTCTATGGCTGGGATAATAAAGATCGACAGTTCATCATGCAAATTCGTTTACGCGGCTCTGCACGAGCATGGTACGATGACTTAGAGGATTACAATTTGACTTGGGACGAATGGAAGCAAGCACTTCGTACCGCATTTCCGCGATCTACGGACTACGTGAACAGACTTGAAGAAATGTTAGCAAGAACGAAGTCAGACTTTGAAACAATGACAAAATATTACCACGCAAAGTTGTCCTTGCTCAAGAAATGCAACATTGCCGGTAGAACTGAGAGCCAATGCTAAGGCTTATCAGTGCGACAAACCAGAAAGTCTCTATTTCGGCTATTTATCGTCGCTGGAAAATTACAAACGAGTTGAAACAGCCAACACTATACGGAAGTCTACTTGGAGGAGAGGCTCATATGGCAGCAATAATTCTGCAACCACAACAAGTACGAGTGAAATAGTCAGCACATCGAAGCAGCCACTACCGAAGATTTGCTACGCGTGCCGAAAACCTGGCCATGAGGCGAGGGATTGCAAGACTCAGCCGCTACGGTGCGAGGTGTGCCAGCGAGTCGGGCACGCCACCGCGAACTGCTGGTTTGCTGCGGCCTCTTCACGACAACAATTAAATAAGGTCAGTGACATCAAATTTGTCACATATTATTTATTTCAGGATTTATATAAAAGAACAGTACATGTCAACAGATTAGAATTACTAGCTTATATAGACACAGGCAGTAAATTAAATATAATTACGGCGGCACAAGCTAAAAATTTAAAACTAGAAATTAAACCATCTAATGTGATTATGAAGGGATTTGGAGGTGCATTTACACAATCTTTGGGTACGTCACATATTAAAGTCCATATTGATGATGTTGTTTTAAAAGGTGTAATTGAAATAACAGATTATGATCTTTCTGATGTAGATTTGATTATCGGGCAAACAATGATTAATCAAAAAAATATTAGTTTGGTTACAACGGTAGACTCTGTGACTTTTGTATCAACCTGTGGCCATGAAAGTGTTCTATCAGATATACAGTTAAACATGTTAGATTACGTTTCGAAGTTCCCAGTTTATCTGAAATACGATACCGTCTTACCAGCGCTGAGTTATAGTTATGTTGAGGTAAATATTAAGCTTCAACACCACGATCCAGATATTACACTATTAGCGAAACCAGTACATTTCCAGTTAGGTAATTCTTCTTATTTTATTCCAGAAGGTATAATAAGTTCGAAGCAATCGTATCTAAAGGTCATTAATGTTAGTGATGAGCCTATTGAGTGGAAAGCCAATAAACTATTAGTTAGGGCGGAGTTAATTTCACAAACTAAATTGACCAAAGAACATAATAATACCCAATCAACTAATCAGATTTCTGTAACTAAACCGACTGTGCTCACAATGACTGACCTAGATGTAGGTGAACTTGATGACATGGATAAGGATCGACTCTTACGTTGACTTAATAGATTTGCGAAATCTTTCGCGTTCTCTACGAAAGAACTAGGATGTACTAATTTAATGGAAATGAATATTCAGACTACAGTAGATCAACCCGTATACTTTAAACCCTACAGGTTGTCGTTCAAAGAAAATGATATTGTGAATGACAAAGTTCAAGATCTTATTGATGCAGGCATTGTGCGAGAATCTATGTCAGAATATGCCAGTCCTGTAGTGCTAGTGAAGAAAAAAGGGGGGGACTATCGGTTGTGTGTCGATTATCGTGCCTTAAATGCACGAACTGTAAAAGATCGTTTCCCCTTACCTCATATAGAAGACCAGTTAACACGTTTGAGTGGAAAATCCTTTTTCACTACTTTAGATCTTGCGCAGGGCTATTATCAGGTACCTATGGCTGCAGACTCTATAAATAAAACTGCTTTCGTAACATCTTCGGGACAGTTTGAATTCTTAAAAATGCCGTTTGGGCTTGCCAATGCACCAGCTGTATTTTCTCGATTAATACGCATGGTTTTACGTAATGTTAAGGAAGAAATAGCACTGTATTTAGATGATGTTATGATTCCTTCTATATCCGTCGAAGAAGGATTGAAGCTGTTAGAAAGGGTTCTGCAAATACTTACTGATGCAAATTTAAAATTAAACTTGAAGAAGTGTTCTTTTCTCAAGAAGAGCACTAACTATCTGGGTCATGAGATTACAGCCGGTACAATACAGCCCGGTCAAGCGAAAATAAAATGTGTTGCCGAATATAAAGCGCCGAGAAATGTTCATGAGATAAGGCAATTCATCGGCTTAACGTCCTACTTTAGAAAATTCATTCGTGGTATTGCTGAAGTTGCACGACCTTTGACAGAATTGACAAAAAAAGAAACTGACTGGGCATGGGGACCGGAGCAACAGCTTGCATTCGAAACTCTTAAGCAGAAACTCATAGAGCGTCCAATATTAGGTATTTATGATAGAAATGCAGAAACTGAACTCCATACAGATGCAAGTAAGCTAGGTTTGGGAGGGATTCTTTTACAGCGGGGAGATGATGGTTGTTTAAAACCAATAGCATATTATAGTAGGGTCACAAGTCAAGAAGAGCAATTTTACCACAGTTACGAACTAGAAACTCTTGCCGTGGTAGAGTCTTTGAAGCGATTCAGAATTTATTTGTCAGGCATTCATGTAAAAGTAGTCACGGATTGCGCGGCATTACGCACGACTCTGCTGAAAAAGGACTTAATTCCTCGTATAGCACGCTGGTGGCTCACCATTCAAGACTTTGATTTGGAGATAGAATACCGGCCAGGCGAACGGATGAAACACGTAGATGCCTTGAGCAGGAATCCTGTCATAAATACAGTACTTCTGATCGATGATGCAGATTGGTTACTGACTCTACAATTGCAAGATGATAATATTCAGAATATATTAACTCAAATTCGAGAAGGTACCACCAATAGAGATATCACAAATAACTACATGATTAAGAACGATGTTTTGTTCAGAAAAACGCTATCAGGCGAACGATTCGTGATTCCAAAAACCGCTAAATATAGCTTACTCCAGAAGTTTCATGATCAGATAGGCCACCCAGGTTTCAATCGATGTGAACAAGTTATCAAAGAGCAATTCTGGTTCCCAGGCATGACGCGTTTTATACGCAAGTATATTAACTCTTGCTTACAATGCGCTTACGGTAAAGGTGACCATGGTAAACAACAAGGGGAATTGCATCCCATTAACAAGGAACCTGTTCCTATGCACACACTACATGCAGACCATCTCGGCCCATTCGCCAAGACACGAAAAGGACACACATACGTTCTTGTAAGTATCGATTCATTCACAAAATTTGTATTTGCCAAGCCGGCCAAAAATTGTAGTTCCATTGAAACGATCAGACTACTTAAAGACGTTTTCAATTTGTTTGGATTTCCTCACAGAGTTGTAACGGATAGGGGAAAAGCATTCACAAGCAGATATTTTAAACAATTCGCGGAAGAAACTCAATTTAAACATGTTCTTAATGCTATAGCGAGCCCTCGATCGAATGGACAAGTGGAACGCGTAAACCGCACGCTTCTAAATGGTCTTAATTCAACATCTGAGAGTGAGTGCACGTGGGATGAAAAGCTGCCAGATGTTGTATGGGGCATCAACAATACTCCCAACACTACGACAGGCATTTCACCCTTTAAACTCATGTTTGGACACGGGAACTCTCGTCTGCCAGCTTATCCTAGAACCGATTCAGATAATTACAATACCCAGCAAGAAGAAATGCAGGCGCGTAGGGCCACTGCTAAATTACGTATAGATCGTAATATGACGCTAATGAAGAGCAGATTTGATCGCAACCATAAGAAATGCAATAAATATACTGTAGGGCAGCTCGTTCTATGGAGAGGCGGAATAGCTAGAGATACAAATGCTAAAGTTGTAAGAAAATTAAATGGTCTCTATACGGGACCTTATAAAGTTTGTGCAGCCAACCACTCATTAGATCGTTACACGATTGTTAGTGTTAGAGGTATGAAGGGGTACAGAAGATTTAACGCTGTAGTACCAGGTGAAGCTCTTCGACCTTATAAGTCAGCAGTGTCTGATGATGATAGCTCCGGTAGCAATAGTGAGATAGATAGAGACGACTTAATTGATTTGTTAGAAAGTTAAAAATCTTAAATATTAATTTTAATCATTTCAAATAATAATGTGATATGGAACAGAACAAACGGCGAATATGTAGATTATTATATTACTATTAATAAACCAATGCGAATTGTAAACTACACCAGAGAACCGTTATTTTGTCCCACTCTAATACATAATATGAAATAAGCTATGTGAACGTAAATCTGAGTGACATGTATCAGTAATATCGAAAATTTAAGTAAAGAAATAGATAATTATGGAGCTTATTAACTGTGTGAACACTGTGTGATAAATCAATAGCGCACCTGCTGTCTGATCGTGCGTGATAAATCGAGTAGACTGTGTGAAATGCATAACTGTGTGATACGCCCTGCATCATGTGTAGAGCATAGCTGTGTGATACATGCTCTAGACTACTCTTTCAACTTAACTGTGTAGTAGACTAATCCAGAACACTGTGTGAAGTGCATAGCTGCTGTGTGATACGCTTTGCACTGCATTATATATGTATAACTGTGTGACATGATGAGTAAAACTGTGTGATGATAGGTTTATATTGCGGATTCTTGCTTAGCATTTTAGTGTCTAGCTACAAATGACAATTACTGCGTTATTTTTTTTTTTTGTTGTAGGTGCCAGAGGACAAACTACATTGAGCGCCGTGGGACACGACGCGATTGCAGGAAGGCCGAGTGTTATAGAATTCTTCACAGCGCCTATTGTTGGGCCTCTTTAATGTTCTGACCGTATGTTTATACTTTGCCCGATCTTGCGAGTTGCGTAATTATTAGGAAGTACCTATCAATGGGCTTTTGTTTTAGCGACGAGATGTTTATGTTACACGTTGAGATCGCGATTACAGTTCGGAGCTTTTATTATTTCCTTTGTGATTGTTTCGGCTTAGTGTAGGATAAGTTTTGTTTAGGTTAACTGAAATATGATTATTGTAACTTGGAGCCGGTGATATTGTATTTGGAGCGACTCAAGTCATAGTTCATACCTTTAACACTCGTCCCGAGCACAGCTTTTACGGAATATAAATTGTATAAAGTGAAATATTGAATAATTATTTAACATCCTGACCCACCTTCTATTACACCAGGGAAAATTCAAAAATTATAAATTCCCAAATTGACCCTTCCGGGAATCGAACCTGGGGCCTCCGCACGTTAAGACAACGGTGCTCAACACTGCGCCAGGGAGGTTGTCCAAAGTTAATATGTAATAAAAAAAAGTTATGAGGAAAAGTTAGTTATACTCACATCTTTATTCCTATTCAACTGAGCATCTACGATATCCTGATCAACGCTGCAGGGTAAAAAGAAGTCTACAGACTCAAACAGTCCCTTGGAATCCAAAACCAGCCTGTCTTCTCCTATTTCCAGGTTCAAGTCTTTCAGTTCCACCTGGAAATCCAGTTTAGCATTTATTTTAAACAAATTAAGTAAATATTACTTGAAGGTGATGAGGCTAATTCTTGTTGTTTACAATCATTCATTCCCTATAGCATTCTGATCCAGTGGTAGATTCATTTGATGATTCAAAAGCAATTTTGAATCTCTGAACTAAACTGAAATTATTGACAGGACCAGTGCTACCAATGTAGTTCTTAGTGAAAATCTTATAATAATAATGTACTCCCGACCGAATTTCGGTCACGGCGGCCTATCTCCATAGAGATTAGCCATCTGCGCGGGAGATATTATAGTGCACAAGTGTGTGCACAAGTAATACACAGGTCCACTCTCTGTTCCTTTACTCTCATAGCCCGATGGGACGGAAAATCCGACACGACCGGACAGAGATCAGGCGCAGGACCGACGGCTTAACGTGCTCTCCGAGGCACGGGGGTGTAACAGCGGTTAGGAAATTGGCGGCAATTTCCTAACTCCGGGCTAGTACTGAGAATTTCTTTTTCAGAAAAAACCCAATACTTGCTATGGCCCGACCCGGGACTCGAACCCGGCACCTTGTCGGCCGCAGTCGAACATGCTAACCACTAGACCAACGAGGCAGTTAATAGTTCATTCATACAATTGAGTTGAAACTATAATACTGTGTTGGCACCCATGA
This sequence comes from Erebia aethiops, assembly GCA_923060345.2. Classification (NCBI taxonomy): domain Eukaryota; kingdom Metazoa; phylum Arthropoda; class Insecta; order Lepidoptera; family Nymphalidae; genus Erebia; species Erebia aethiops. The sequence goes on along the minus strand of OV281093.1, from coordinate 4,259,664 downwards.
GAATGTATTACAGTTGGTGTGAGGAATTCATTGCAACTCATACCAGGGCAGTCTAATATCTTTTTATAAAAATTATGGATGCTTAGTACTTACAGAAGATGGTACCATAAATTCAGCTAACAAATACTCAATTTCGCCTGTCGGTGGTTCTCGTCTCAGACGGTAAACCAATTCTTTCTTAACAGGTGCCAATTCAGTAATCTTTGCAGGCCTTTGGATTTCCTCAATTAACGGCTTGGCTTTCTCTTCATACTTTTTCACATCCCTTATCTGTATTCTATGTGACTGCAAAGTACCAATAGACTTCCTGTTTTTCAGTACAGTGAACTTTTGCATGTCCAATTCAAATTGATATTTGTCCTGTAACCCTTCGAAAACTACGGTTAAGAAAAACGTTTGGAATAAGTCATCTTTTTCAATTTTTGCATAGAACTCTGGGTTTATTGCTACATCGTACACCGTTGCTGGTGTGCCGGATTTATCAGGTTCTGTTCTCCCTTCACCGATGCTCATGGGAACTCTATAGCTTGATGGGTCTTCGGAGTTGAGGATCTGCATCAACTCTGCATTGCTGATATCTACAGGACTTGGTATGGCTTCAGTGAGACATATGTTAACAAACACCTTCTTGCCGTCTGGTTTTGTGAAGGTCTTGACACAGAAACCTGGAATAAGTATATGTTATGTCTTTTATTAATCAATACTTATAAGAACTAAGCATAAAAAAGAAGACTATGAAGATTAGTAAAAAAGAAACTCATCCATCTCTTTCCAAATGTAAGTAGTTAATATTAAATTCTATGAAAAGAGCTAAAGATAGAAAATAAAATCATAGAAATGTTTAAAAAAATTTATAATGTGATCAAGTAATTGAAAACGTCACTTTTTATGGAAGTTGGTTATAAATGAATTTAAATTCAGAAAATATTGGCCAAGATGTGTCGATTAGACTTAGAAATGAATAAATATGTACATCATTTTAAGTAATTATACCTGGCCGAGGCTTAACAGTTTGCGAAGGCACCGCATCGGCTAATAACTTATTAAATTCTTCCTCCACAGGATTTTCCTGTAAAACACAATTACAAATATAGTTACTATAGTGCACAAGTAGGTGGGTAAATATAGTTGTCTAATCCCTGGCTCTTATATGAGTCTGATGGGATGGCTATCTGACCCGACAAAAGAGATATCAGGTGCAGAATTAACAATTTTATGTACGCATAGGAGGGTACTACCAATTCAACACCAGGTTCAACAGGGAATTTCATGATTAACCCAATTAATTTTTGGCTCATACCAGGACTGCATAATCCTCAAATGAATAAGCTGGTTACTAGACCAACGAGGCTGTCACTTGTACAAGTAAGTAAACATGATAAGTACATACATAATAAACTGATGGAGAATTTTACCAGGACAGGCATGCAAGCAAACATTTTAATATTACTCGACTATCACATCGATAGCAGTATAAAATGTTTGCTTGCATTGTACATTAGGTTCTGAACATAGCTTTATACTTACTTTAACGATTCTCATGTTATTTTCCATAATTGTTGGATCTACTTCCAAAGTAATCGACTTTTTATTTTTCATTGTTTTGGCATAGATTTAGGATTGGTCTTTACTAAATCTATGTCGGTGATCTATGTGTTTTGGTCGCTATGCGGCTATAGTAACTGAGTTTTATCACGAAGCACAGGTACGAAACTCGAAAGTATTTTAGATTTACCCGTTACCTTAGTATACTAAAATAAATAACTGCAACTGAATGATGAGCAATGATGAGTGATGACCAAAGAGTATAATAAAATATATGGTACTGATTATTATTTATTCGGTGTTTTTATTTTTTTAATTAATTTTTTTAAAGCTTCTAAAAAATAACTTGTCAATAACTTGATAAGTAGTTCAGATTACTAGCATTACTAGTCAGTAGTCTGCTGAAAACCACCAACCAGAAAAAGAAGCTCAAAACTTGAAAAGTGAGGTGAAAATCACCGCTGACCGCAATGAAAATATTGGCAAGGATGCCCGTCTAAAATCGTTAAATACTACTACTACTAACCGCGGGACGCGGCAAAAGTAAAAGTGGAAAAATATTTAAATAAGAGATTTAAGAAAATTGTGTCCATTTAAAAATATCTTTACTGCATAATTGTGAATGACATAATAATAATAATGTAGATTATTTTTTACAGTAAAAGTTATTTGTACCAAAAATCAAAATTGTAGAAAATGTGGTAATACGGAAATGAATCTAAATGTGCTGCAATCTGTTGAGGCACTTTTACACTGTTTTGCTAATAATACTAATATTAATTACTAATAAATACGACTCATATCTAATAGAAAGAACGTAGTGATTATATACTCTTTGATAGAAAGATGGCAGACTTTTCTTTGTAATTGTAAAATCTATGCGGCTGAGGCAGCGTTATTGCTATAGGCTAGCATTGGGTTGTTTCACACTCACAGGGTTGTTGCGTTCACTTTTCACGATTTGTAGTTTGTGGTTCTATTTCTGTCTCTTTGTGCTCTTCATGTAGTTACTCTATGGTCACAGTTTGTGAGCCGCTCTGAAAATTGCTCTGTGGCGCGTAGAGATGGGCCACGCCGGTGTTGTACTGTTACAACAGGATATAGTGATTTCTCATAGTACTGTTACTGTCAAAAGTAACCTGCCCTTTTGAAGTGAAACTTCTATAAAATCGTTGTGATTTGAAAATTCAGATGTTGTCGCCACGGTACAAGTATTGCCAGCGGACGAACGTGTATACAAAGCGTTCCATTTTTATTGTAATTTTCTGTTTGATTGTTTAAATGTAGCAGTAGAAAGTCTGATTTTGCTTTTTATGTTTTATTTTAATCCGCCTCTGGTTGATAAAACAAAAATCGAAACGAAAAAGTGACACCAAAAAGAGACAAACATATTCATAATATTATAATTTAGCTTGCGAGATAATGAGATAGAATACAAGTTAAATTTATCTAATAATCTCGTAGGCTACTTTTCTGAAGTTTCACTTCTGCCGTGTGCACACACACATTTTTTTATTTTTCTCTTTTTTATGTCGATAAAATGTTATTAAAAATGGATACCTTGTGGACCCAAATAAGTCTGAAGTTTTTAATTCAATAAATTATATTTAATTATAGCAGCCTATTTAAAAACATAATCGACGATTATTTTCAAAAGAGAAATACAATTAATGTAAATAATATTTTAGTGTGTAATAATTATGAAATAGTGATTTCTAAATAAATAACAACAATATTACCGAGTGCGTCCGGCCTTTTAACATTTGAAGGAACTATGTATTGTTAAGTGATAACAGATTTTTATCGGTAACGAATAAAATATACTTACGATAAATTCGCCCACCCCTAGTATCCGTCATATGAAGTAGGTCGAAAAAGTAGTCATTCGATGTCTAATTTTCGGATTATTTCACTATTTCACTTTAAAACTACTTTCTGTAATGCAAAGTTTTGCAAAATCGCCTTGATTATGAATTTGGTTTTTAAATCTTAGGCAATAAAGTAACCGTGGTGGAAGAATACTCAAAGGTACAGTAAGCAGAATAAAAATTATTAATTTGCCATATTTTGTGGATTTCAACGTATTATAAATGATAGTTAACAGTAGTGTGATACCTGTTTCGAAAGTAGTAGTTGTAGGCTAAAAGTCTGTACGTAGATAGATTAGGAAATTAAAGATTTGACTTCGTCAGGACAAAAATAAGATCGCTTCTCGTTAGGATTGAAGTGAATGTAATACGTATGCATAATAGTAATCGTTAGAAAAACAACACCTTCGATTATGTTTCTGTAATAAAATTACGAACTTGTGAATCAGTTGTGAGCTATTGTAATTTTTTCATAATTTATTATCAGTGACTTCCAATAAAAATACTACTTATATGTAGTCAAATTGATTAATATATTACTTATCCAATGTTTATTATTTAGAGATAAGTAAGTAATAAACTTAAATCTCCTCTTTTATTCAGGTTGAGTTTAATTATGTAACTTATGTGATTTGTTTCATTGCTAGTTATTTGCCAGTAAAGTTTGTTTAAAAGTGAAAATTCTTGACATCATATTGTTTAATACTTTATTTCTTACCTTGTCTTAGAGCTGGACTAATTTTACTAGGGTAACTTACCTCTAAAGAAATAAAACATATTTATTAATTATAACTTATTGTTTTATATTTTATACTTGTAACTTTGAATTACAACTAAGTACATAGGTAGTTACATACTTTATAAGTTAATAATTTCCTTAAATTTTTTTCTTTCGCAGTCTATTGTGGATCTGCAGATAAAGGTATTTTGTGCCTGTACAAGCTTAAGGCACTTCTAGACTGACCAAACGTATATTCATATTGATTTATTCAACTTTCCGAACCGGTGGTAGAGTCTTAACGTATCATAAGTGTCCCAAGTGGTCCTAAATGAAATAAATAAATCATTTCATTTCATTTCATTTATTTTGCATTCCATTTTAACAATTTTTCTTATAAATAAGTAATTTCATAATGTCAATAGTTATAGTTCGTATTGCAATATTCAATCTCTGGTGGGGTACAGCAAATCATTAATACAGTAGCAAGACTGCTGCCTTATTTATCTTCAAATAAGTTTTAAATTTTTTAAAGGCAAAGCCTACTTTATCTTTTATAACTCCAGAAGAGAGAGCACGAGAAGCTGTTGGTTTGCTCCTGATCTCTCTCTGGTCTTGATTTTTTTTTTCTTTTCTGTGCAAAATGATGCGATCAGTCTTCTGACTATGAGCAGATGTGTTGTAGGTTTTGTCTCTGGTCTTGATAAATTTTGTAACAATTGTGAGCTCTTCCTTTCATGTTAGACATATGGCATAAGCAGTGAAGATGGCTGATAAACACGGTCTGAACTACGACGTGAGGGAACTGAAGCTAGGGGCAAGTTTCACCAACAATAAAGCCTCGCAGTATCATACTATCAAATGTAAGTAGCATGTTCACTTCACCTTTAAATTTATTATTGTCAAATTGGGTATTTGACAACTGGTCAAATCAGCAAATTTTTTTCAAACGTCAAAACGCATGCTTGATATGGGATTTTGTATGAAATATTGAATAGTGATCATAAATCATTTATTTTGCAAAATTGTGATGTCGTCAAAGTTCTACACACTTTTAAACTTTTATCGATAGTTAAAAATAGTTCAACATAAAACTAACAGGGGACGTCAATTACGACTTTTGGGAGATCCGATTGAGAGATTTAATAATCATTAAAAAATAATTCATTTGAATAGCTGTGAAATACCCAATTCTCTATTTAACCCTGTTTGGAGGTGGAACTCCCAAAAATCCTTTCTTAATTTGCATGAGTCATAAAAAACCTGCTGTCCTGTTGATTTAAATCAATTAGGAAAAGTAATTTACTTTTAAAAAACTTCACTAATGATAATAAGCGTTGATTGATCAGTGAAGGGAACAGTAACTTTTCTTAAAAAAAAAACTTCACTTACACCTATTTTTTACACTTGTGAGTTGTTGATTATGAATAACTAGTGGTTCGCCCCGAACTAAGACCTCGCGGCGCCATCTATTGACATAAATGTGAAGTTCTGTTAAAAATACTGAAGCTCATTAAAAATTAAATAATTCCGTTTCCTTACAATATTTATCTAATTTTAGTATTTGTTGTTCAAGTACAGGATATAATTGAAATAATTGATCAAGTTTCAGGCTCATCCTTTCAGAAAATTTAGAGTTCTGAGGTCATCTTTGGACGTTAGAAAATCACCACTTTGAAAGCCCCCCATTTCGTCAATTTTGGGGGAAAAATTTAAAAAAAAAATTTTTGGACTCTATTCCTAATTATCTTTAAAATGATATACCGCAACCCTATGTAACTTTATAAAAAATATTTTACTTCGCATTCGCTTCTATGAGAGCCCCCCTGAAATAAAGATTTTTATTATTTTTTAAGCCATATTCGGCGGGAGGCCATTGGTTTACATATTATATTTAAAGCTGAAGTAATTGCGTTCAGTAATTCAGAAGTTATAATGCTCTGACAGACGGACGGACGGACGGACGGACGGACGGACGGACAAGTGCCAATTCACCCAAGTAGACTCAGAGACCTTCGCTTCGCTCGGTCAAAAACCCAGCTGAGTTTGTCGTGGGCTCTTCTCTGGCCAGGGCATATTTTGAATCCTTGCATAAAACTGATATTGCAATAAATTACCATTTACCGTCATCAGGGGTCATCCATAAAATACGTCGCACTAATTTCGTGATTTTGTGACCCCTCCCCCGTTCTTGTCCCAATTGGTCACATTTGTTAGACCCATTCCTCCCTAGTGTGACGTTACATATTTGCAATTTTACATCTAGAAATTAAATTAAATCAGCACTTTCGAAACTAGTTTTATTTCCATTTATATTATTGTCATTTGTCAAAAGGCTCATAGGCGACCGGCGCGTGACACTAGAAGAGCGAGTGTGAACTCGTTATAAAACTTACAGATACAGATAGAGTTGGAAATCTTTTTAAGTTTATTTATTTTAAGACTTAGATGTATAAGATTTTGAAATGTGACGTCACGAAACTGAGGACCCCTCACACCCCTTGTCACACAATGTCGCACTCCCTCCCCCTTAACGTGTGACGTACTTTATGGATGATCCCTCATGACATTCAAAAAGTGTACAGCCTACCAAATTTGAATAAAGATATTTGGATTGATTGACTGATTATATATTTTCAGATGATTTTAAGCCAGCGTCAGTGGATGTGAACAAAATGGCAACAGTGGACGTTGGAACTAATAATCAAGTGACGGTTACAGTGCCACATTTAGGTAAACCACTTGTTAGAATATTTCTTATGACCCCCTTTCAATCAAAACTTTCATCCCTTATCCTGAAAAGCCCTATTGTTATCTTACTATAATATTATAAATGCGAAAGTGTGTTTGTTTGTTGGTTTCTCCTTCAATCACGCCGCAACGGATCGACGTGATTTTTGACATGGGTACAGTTGAGGACTTGGAGAGTGACATAGGCTACTTTTTATCCCGGAAAATTAAGGAGTTCCCGCGGGAATCAAAAAAACAAACCACGCGGACGAACTCGCGGGCATCAGCTAGTTCTGGATAAAACTACCCTATATGTTAACCAAGAGTGCTAGTTATAAGTGTGCTAAGATGCATTCAAATCCGGGATGCTGTGATAGACAGACATAAAAATTCGAAAAAAATGTTTTGGGCTATGTATCGATAATAAACCCACCTCATAATTAAATTTTCTAAAATATATATTGTACACAAATCGTCCAGTTACAATTTTTATCATTGGTATAGATTGGAGTATGATAATTTTATTTTGATTTGCAGATGGCGCTGGGGTTCCACAGACAGTATTTAAGGGCAGTCAGAGGCCCTACACCAAGGAATGCGTGCTGATCATAGATAGAGTTACCGGAGAGATTACCCTGGAGAAGCTGTCCAGTAATATACAAGTCAAGAAAACGAGGTAAAACTTTATAATGAAGGCACTAGAAGTTTAATTTGCTATAATCCGCGACAGTAGCAAAATCTATGTGGTACAGTGTGTAATCATGCATTGTCAAGTCAACATCACCTGAAGATGCTCCGGTATCGGATTGAAACGTACATCCATACTAATATTATAAATGCCAAAGTGTGTTCACGGCCCATCGGTTAAACAGATTTTGATTTAATTTGGTACAGAGATAGTTAGTATCCCGGGGAAGGAAATAGGCTACTTTTTATCCCGGAAAATTAAGGAGTTCCCGCGGGAATTGAAAAAAACTTAATCCACGCGGACGATGTCGCGGGCATCATCTTGTTGAGAATAATTGAGAAGATTTCTATGGTGTGGTGAATATCGCGGGCTATAAGCGCGGGATACATTCTGTAAAATATAGATTTACCTATTGTCGCGGATTATAGCAAATTAAAGTTCTAGTTCCTTCATTATTATGGACTTCCGCAAAGTAATACCTGATGAAAAAAAACCGGCTGAGTTTGTTGTGGGCTCTTCTCAGACCAGGGCGCGTTTGGAACCCTCGTAGCTTTAGTTTTAAGATACCGTAGCTGTTACAAGTTGTTTTAAATATCCAAAGCCTGGGCTAATGGGTTCTGGAAATTAAACGACTAATAAACCACTGTTTTTTTGGTGATCAGATCATGTAATAATGTGCTCTCTGACGCACGAAGGAAACAAAAAGGCTAATTTTGAATCTCCAAAATCACCCATCTTGTATCCAATTACCAAGTTGGGTTAATTAATGTCGTCCCTAACAATACATTAATTTAAGTTGGTTAAGATTTTTATTTCACCTCACTAGCTCAAAAAGGGCGCCTTTGCTGCTCAAGACTAGTCAGGAAGTCGTATTTGCTCACTCAGTGAGAAAAAGTATTTTGAATTTAAAACCAGTGAGCTAAAGTCTTTATTGCCTACTCAGTGAGAAAAAACTACTTTTGCTCACTAGTTTTAATATAATATTATTGTTCTATCGAAGTAGGTACAATATTTTTCTTACATCTTGTATTTTCTCGCTCATAAGGTATGAAAATTTGTATGTACCACATAATAGCAAAGCTTTTTGTTTCCCTTGCCTTAAATGCCTCACTAAACTCAGGATTCTAACGTAGAACTTAGAGGGCATATCAACTAGGCACTCACAACAAAAACGAACTTTGCTATCTTGTTGAACAAATAACTATTTCTCTTTCAGACAAGAAACAAGCCAGAAGCCCCGTCCTTTGACGCCTGTCACAACGGATTTCATGAACACAACTCAACGTTCCACGTCACGTACCAGAGTCACGACCAACAAGCGAACTAACAACCAAGGTACATAATCCATAATACTAGGTGAGTGATGCGAGGCAGCGCGACGCGATTCCGTAAAAAAAAGAAAAACTTATCTAAGCGAGAACGTAGGCCACGTGAAGGTTCAGTTACTGTTTGATACTGAAGCTAATTCTGCTGTACAAATTACAACTGACATGATAGCTATAAATATATTGCCACACCTCTTCATAATACTCTCTGCAGAAAGGGATGCAACTAGATTTAGAGCTTAACATTTATTTTATACTCTTACAAACTTATCTAACCCGGTGACAGCGCCGCTAGTAAATAATATTAATAATAAAAACTATACCGGCATGAGTTCCAATATTGGCCACCGGGCCAGATAAGTTGGCGGGACTATAGAAATTGTCGTATACAGAATTGGCCACTTTGTTGCGTCATTCGTGTCTAATGTCTATAGAGGTGCGTTGCGATGCGTGCACTTGACAATGAGTTAATAGACAACTATCAATTCTATTGACATCGAGTTGACATATCTATTGTTGAAACAGGTACTTTTTTCAAACTTCAAAATGCTCGCTTAGTGTAGGATTTTGTATGAAATACTGAATTGTGACGTCATCAAAAGTCAACATACTTTTTTACTTTAATCGAATTTACTTGTCAAACATAAAATTCACAGGAGATGTGGTAATTAACATAAATAAACATAACAAAATTAACGTGTTTTGGATAACTCGGTAAGTAAAAGTAAGAAAACTAATGGTATGACCGCTATGGTTTTATGTGACTCAATTCAAGTTGCAAATTATTGTTGTTGGGTTGCACTGCAGTTTTGTGTTTGGTGTATTTGGACATGTGACGTTATATTATGTTATTTTAAGTATGAATCGTTAGGCGTTTGGCATAGTTTTTTTTGGTTTTGTGAGATATCTAAAAGTTCAATTAGTGTAATTTGAAAGCAAGGATAATTGCTCATACTCGTATTTAGTGACATACTTAGTTATTTTTTGTTTGTAAAATTAAAAGTTGAATATGTTTAATTTGGGAAGAAGGATAATGTCCATATTTATGTTCTTTTTAAAGGGGGAAGATGTGAGGGTAGGATTATGATTTATAAAGATTGAATGTCACATGTCATTGAGAATAAATTAGTGCATGCCTAACGCCCGTGTTTGATTGACACGTCCCTAATACTTTTACAAGCTCTATGACGTCACAACATGGCGGATAATCATTCGTATTCTTAGCTTAATTCCATTGTGTTCTCAGGCGCTGGCAGTGCTCAGTCAAGCAGTCAGCCGCGCTTCAATAACAGTGCACCGAAGACACAAAACATGATGCGATCCCCGCCGCGAGTCAAAACCTCGCCGCCGCAAGCGCCGTGAGTAATTACCTAACCATCGATATATATGTAGGTAAAGTCTGTTCGTTTAGATACGGTCGCCTTTGGCTGCGCCGCCTCGGCACGTGTCGCATTTTGTCAAAGGCACCGCCTTGGCATCAAACCTCGCCGCATACTATTACATATACATATATATATTTTACAATAACCATATTTACGTATTTTATTACAATAACTATAAATAAGTGATAAATAAGTGATACTCACAATCTATGTACTAAAAACCGCCATAAGCTTGTAACAGCGTCATATCGTGTGCGCAAGGTGCAGAAATCCTTTGTGGGGTCGAGTGTACGCTTTTATAACATGGCTCCTAAAGAGTTTCTAGATTTGCCATTTCATAAATTTAAAGACTGTTAAGCAGCATTTATTAAGTCGAGGTTATTACACTATCGATGATTTTCTGAATGACAAAGTTGCATGGAAGAAACCGGGCTCGCATCCAATGACCCACAAGTCAGTGTAATACTTGTAAAGTAATGTATGTGTTGTATTGTTACTTATTGTAACCTTTTTCTTTTTTTAAGAAAAGAGCAACTGTTGATTTTCTTGCCGGCTCTTCTCAGTAGAATCAGTTTTCCGAACCGGTGGTAGAGTCTTGACGTATCATAAGTGAGTGACACTAGGTGTCCTACATGAAGTAAAATAAATCATTTCATTTCAATAGTATTCTAGTTTTTATTCTTAGAATAGAAAACATTTAGTTAACAAACACAGTACACAAAAGCAGTATAATAAAATAAAAGCAAAATAATAAGTGTCCGCAGTCCCTGCGGGTGTACCCACAATATCTAACTGAACAGACTATACTAAAAGGGCCCTTTCAAAAATAATAATTTGGCGTCCAAGCTTTAGAGCACGCTCCTAACCTGTATAGCCCTGTCTTTGTCCCCGCCATAGCGCTGTCCCGCTTTTCAGACTAGATGGCGTTAGTAAAATAGGTTGAGGTCTTTGTACCGTTGTTGAGCGCTGTTGTATTAACGTGCGGAGGTCCCGGGTTCGATCCCCGGCAGAGTCAATTTGGGAATTTATAATCATTTTAAATTTAGCACAAATATAGGTTTTTTTTCCGGGGAAGGAGTCCAGGCTATTTTTTGTCACGGAAAATCAAAGAGCTCCCATGGTATTTTTCAAACCTTAATCCTTGCGGCTGAAGTCGCGGGCATTATACTATAGTACTACTATAAATGTGAAAGTGTACATATTCCAATAGTCGAACCAGCAAGGCAAGTGTAATCTTCAATCAGGCCTGCAATATCCACTAGAGCGGAGAAGAGTGGAGATGGGCGAAGATGTGTTTAGCGGACCAATCAAATTATGAATGCTAGAGGATAGCAGACTATTTGATAGGTCAAATAAATGGGTATTTGACAAGCATTTTTTTTAAAGCTTCAATTTTTATTTTAAAATTAAAGTTTGAAAAAAAAAATTGCTATCAAAGATAAAAAAATTGGCAGTCATAGGGCAGTCATAGTCATAAGTGAATACGAATTTAATTTTTTAAATTTTAATTAAAATTATTAAAATATAAACCTTAACACTGAGTCGTTAAGGTTTAATTTCGAATGTAATATAATTAATTGTTCGCGAGCATGACGGTCACGCGAGCATGTCGGTCACGGTCACGCGAATCTACATTTTTACCCCCTACCAAAAAGTGCTCAACGCGGCTAAAGAAGTTTTACACTTTAATACAGGACATGGATATGACATATTTTACGAGATCCTCTAGGAGTCTAACAATAATCACAAAAAAAAATTACATAGACAACATTCCGATTGCATATAATTTATTTGACAGATGGTCGGCTGGCGGCAACAGTACGCACGCATCGCTTCCTATGATAGGGCTAGACGACGCGCTAGCCGGCACCTCGCCTCCGCCCGCGCCCGCCCATAACGCCCATGTATCCGCCCACAACGCCCACGTACCCGCCCACAACGCCCATGCACCCGCCCACAACACCCATGCACCCGCCCACAACGCCCATGCACCCGCCCACAATTCCCACGGGTCTGCCCACAACGGCCACCCTTCTGCCCACAACGTCCATAGTGCCCACGCAACTGTCCACAACTCCCACGTGTCTGCCCACAACGCCCATGTGCCTGCCCACAACGCCCACGCATCTGCGCATAGCGCCCACAACGCCAATGTGCCCGCCCACGTGCCAGCGCCGGTGCGTCATTTACCGCCACCAGCGTCGATACCACCGCCGCCGGCGAATACGGTAAGCTAACAAAATTATCCATACTTATATTATAAATGCGAAAGTGTGGCTGTCTGTCTGTCTGCTACGCTTTTACGGCCCACCTATTCAACCGATTTTAATGGAATTTAGTACAGGGGATGGGTTGTATCCCGGGGAAGGACATATGCTCCTTTTTATCCCGCAAAATAGAGTTCCCGCGGGCATTGAAAAAACATAGTCCAAGCGAACGAAGTCGCGGGTATCATCTAGTAGATAATAAATGACTGACTGAAAAGGTGATTGACCACATTATCATGTATAAAAAGACGTAAGTAGCTTTAGAGTAAAATGGTTTAAACTCATCGATATATATGTAGGCACTAGATGGGCCCTTTCATAGAAAAACGCTGGGCGTCCGAGTTACTGAACACGTTCCGCACCTATCTTTGAAATAGAAACTCTTTCAAACTTTCTTGAATCCCATAACCTACTAGCAAAAAACCAATATGGATTCCGCAAAAAGAGATCAGCGACGGATGCGGTAGACGATCTTGTCGACCGTATTGTCAGAAATATGGATGACGGTAAAAAGTGCATTACTATCTTCCTAGATCTTGCTAAAGCATTTGATACCGTGTCCACACATATACTAGTACGCAAGCTAGAACAGATAGGGATAAGAGGTTTACCACTGCAACTTCTGCAAAGTTACCTGTCAAATCGTTACCAGTCTGTCAAAATTGGAAATGTTACCAGCAGCCCACTCCCAATCACACATGGTGTCCCACAAGGAAGTATCTTGGCCCCAACTCTTTTCCTAATCTATATGAACCAACTCTGCAATCTCAAAATAAAAGACGGAAATATCACGAGTTTTGCGGATGATACAGCTCTAATGGTATGGGGAGAGAGTTGGGACGAGGTATTTTCTAAGGCACAAAAGAATTTTGATTGTATATCTCAGTGGTTAAGACAGAATAGACTAAGCCTAAACGCAAATAAAACTAAATACATTACATTTTCTATAACAAATAAAACCCAACCATCTTTAAATACACATAATATTTACGCCCATTCTGGATCTTGTCAAAACCAAACATGCTCGTGTCCAACACTGGAAAGAGTTCCTTATATTAAATACTTAGGCATACAAATAGATAAAAATTTAAACTTTGAACAACATATTAAAACTTTAACCAATAGAATAAGAAAATTGATAGCCATTTTTAGGAACGTTAGGGAGGTTGCAGATCCTAAATTAATAAAAACATTATACAAAACACTTTGCCAATCCTTGCTAACGTATGGCATTGATACATGGGGGGGAGCAGCGAAATCTCACATGATACAGCTCGAAAGAGCGCAGAGATTGCTTTTAAAAGTGATCTACTTCTTACCTTATCAGTATCCCACAGTATCACTTTACCGCGATAGCAAGGTCTTAACAGTAAGACAATTATTCATCCACAAACTTATAATGAGATACCATGCTCAAACAAAAGGCAAAGCGAATAATTCAGGGAAGAGACGTCATTACCAAATATTCACAATAAACAAATTTAAAAAATCGTTTACGCAAAATTTTCCATGTTTTCTTGGCAGTTACCTTTATAATAATGTTAACAAAAATCTGAGTATCAATGAGCTGAGTACACGCGAATGTAAAATACGATTATTTGATTGGCTATCAAAGCTAAACTACGAAGAAACGGAGAACCTAATAAAAATCTTAAAATGAGCTAAAATCTTAGAAATCAAACATTGAATTATATAATTTATTCACTAAAAATAAACAAAATGTAACTTACGTCTATTAGATAAATAATATTGAATGATAATGTTACAATAAAAAAAAAATGTATCTGATTTAATAGATTTTGATTTAAAATAATCTTGTGAAACGTTACTTTAAAAATTGTTTCGAATAAGTTTATATGTATGTATTACGGGGATAGGGCCTGGTGACTTGAACCACAGGCATTTGCTTAGCTCAAGCACCAGTCCCCACATTAAATCAATCACATAGAAATCAAATCTAGCTATAGTGTATTGTATTTAAAGTAATGTGTGGAAATAAAGAAAAGAAATTCATTCAGAAATTCATTCATTCATATCTTTGTTCCCGTCGTAGCGCTGTCACGATCGCTCGTCGTGCAGATAATTTGTTATTATTATGTTAACATCTAAAGTTTAATTAGTTTGGCACTGTATAATTTTAATTTTAATGTAAGTGTTTCAATTCACAATTATACATTTCCAAAAAATTTATTTAATCTTCCTATTTAATATTTTTATCCATTACGCAATCATTTAATTTCCGCGGCAAACTGTATGTTTTTTTTTTTTTTACTAACTGACCTTACGGCTATGACCTATATTATCTATGACCGAGTCATACGTTTTCAAGCTTTCATTCAAAATGTTGCAAGCAAGTTCCCGCTTTTAGGACTAGATGGCGTTGATGACGTTGCTAAAAATACGCCCACATTCTTTGTTTGACAGGGCCCGTCTATGTAAATTGAGGTCGTTGTTTAAACTCGGTTCGACCGATTCTAATTTCATAATAATTACGCTCGGATTCCTGCTTTTAGATTGTAAATAAACGTACAAACTTGAGCTTTAAAAGTATCAATTTAAGGTCCATTTTGCTTTAATGCTATTGAGTTTCGTGGATCGAATTTTATCAACGTTGGTTGTAATTATTTTGGCGGATATTCCAAATCTGAACCGATTTCTATATTTTTTTTTTGCAATATACATGTTACATAACAAAAAATGTTTATATACATAAACAGCAGCCGCAAGCTCCGCGACAGGACGACAGCTCGTCCAGCTCATCCAGCGACAGCGACAGCGGCAGCGGCAGCGACAGCGATAGCGACGACAACGACTCCAGCGCGCAACAGTCGCTCACTAACGGTACGTACTACGCTGGTCGGAAGCATATGAACCAAGCCCTACTCTAACTATACATAGTTATCGGATAAACTCACGTGTTATGTCGGAAAATACCCGACTATTTTCCAACCCTTTCGGGGTACTTATTCATGAGCCCGTTCGCGAGAGAGCTGTACGGTACGCTGCCCGCAGTCAGTCAGCGACCGCGTCGCGCTAACAGGCAGGCTGCGCGGGAGATATAGTCAGACAAACTTATATGTTCCGGTGACAGCCTCGCTAGTAGATATGAAAAATAAAATAAAAACAAAATCTAAACTAAATTAGTTCCAATTTTGGCCACCGGGTCTGATAAGTTTGTGGGGCAATATTTTAGTGTACAAGTGTATGCGCAAACACAGGTGCACTTTCTATTAATCGGAAAAAAGACCGAAAAGAGATCAGGCGCAGTACTGACAGACTTTACGCTACAGTATCTTAAAACTGAAGCTTCTTCAATCTTGAGAAGATTGAACTGAACTTCAATCGCGCCCTGAACTGAGCCCATAACAAACTCACCTCACTCAAAATCAAACAGCAAGAAACCGTTAGCGTTGGCATCCTTATGTGGTTGACGTCCAGTCAGCCCGAGGGAAACGGTTCTGCTCTACGTTCCTGATTCGAACCGCCAGGATGTGGAATACCATTCGAACGCATGTATTCCCTGCCATGTATAACTTAAGTACCTTCAAGTCAAGAGTGAATAGGCATCTTCTAGGCAAGCTTGCTCCGACCTAGACCACATCATTGCTTTTTATTAAGCATTATTGCCGTCAAGCGCAAGCCTATCACATAATAAAAAAAAATTGGCAATAATAGGGACTGCCGATAGAAGTGAAAACTTTTTTTTTTTTTTACGAATATTTAACTTTATGTAATAATATTAAAAAAACAAATATAAACCTTAAAACGAAGGAATAAAGTTTAATTAAGAATGTACTATATTTATATTTAAGACCTTTTGTCTTCGTAACAACGCGAGGTGTCGGTCTCGGTTACACAGCACTTATAATATAAACCTTAAAACTGAGGCATTAAAATTTAATTACGAATGTACTATATTATTGTACTATATTATACTTAAGTACCTTTTGTCTTAAGAAGAACGGTGTCGGTCTCGCGTATTCCACATTTTTACCCCCTACCAAAAAAGTGCTCAACGCGCCTAAAGTTTTCGCTTCAAAAAACCTCACACTACTAAAAACTTAATACGTTTCCAGGTACCGCAAGCAATACCGCCCTCCCAACAGACGTGCTCAACGACGACCTATGCCTCTCAGAGTCGGGCAGTGACTCTGACTGACCCCCCCCGCACACTCGCCTTCCTCCACATATAGCATATCCTATAGCGTTAGCTCGGGGGGTTTGACCCCTTTACTTCCCCATCTGTAAAAACTTGGCAAGCGTCTTTTTGACCCCATTTTGTTTTGAGAAATCTCCAAGGGAGGTATTCCCTTTTCTGTTACATAAAGTTATTGTGGCATATGACAGTACGTACGTTTTAACTATTAAGAGTGGCCACATACGCACAGTCCAAGCAGTTCGTTGAGCAGTTGTTGTCAACTGATCACACTGCTTACATCGCTGGGAATTGTAACGACTGCTCGAGGTATCTCGTGTGTGACAATGAAAGGAAGGTTTTTTGTCAATGTTGACCTAATGCTGATATCTATAGAACGTACTTTGACTTGGTTTAGACTTTACTTATTAAAACGAGATGGACTTATGTCAGTAACATAAATCTGTCTCGTTTTAACCATGTCTTAGGTCTAAGCAAAGTCAAAGTTCGCTCTATAGATCTCACACTAAGAGAAGAACCGTGATCACTAATAGCAAAGGGTTGACTCTGAATGATAGGGAGAAAGACGTGAAGGTTTTTGGAATTATTGTTATTAGATTTCAATACAAAATATATATAATAAGGAGTTTCTTAATTATCGATCAAGAGACTGAGCGCGGCAGTTAACCCTTTTTTAACCAAATTACCTCTATCTAGTACCTACGCACTAAACCAACCTCGAATTTATATTCGAGGTTGGTTGGTTTAGTGCGTTTTCTTGGAGAGCTGGCAGCACTGACTGCAGTTTGCTATACATTCGTAAATTGAACCAGAAGTCATGACCGTGTATGGCCACTCTTATTGTACATACTATTAACTAGCCCCCAACAAAAAATACAACTTTTGTACCCGACTTATATCTTAAAAATGTTGTCATATCAATATGGTAACGTCGCCTTAATGTTCGCCAGTACAAAATCGGTGTCCTTACGCGAAAATATTCGCTGAATAATAAATAATTGCTCATATTAATGTTCTTATAATTAATATAAGATCACAACCCTTGCTTATTAAATGACAGAAGAAAGCGGTGTCAAAAGTACATTTTAAAATTATAACGACTATTATCTTATACAGGATGTTATTTTTGGGGATTTAATTAAACAAAGCAAACTATGAGAGCTAGAGAACTTTGGTTTTTAGAAACGTGGATGTGTACAGTCGATTGTACCCGGTGAATTTCTATAAGCCGTGATTGGCTAAGGCCTGCCTTGTAGGCTAGAGGCCCTAGGCCGGATGTCTGCGTCGGTGTTGGTTCTGCGCTGCGGGTGACGTCATCACTGTCAAATCATGTTATCTCGGCGCTGCGGGCGATAAAGTCGCCGTCGCGCGCGGAGTACATTGTCGCAAGTTAAGTTTTTCATTTCATATGATGTCGTTGCGTCGCGTCGCTTCCCTCGCTTACCTAGGACAACAGGTTAGTCATTCTTTATTCAAATTTTCGTTCTCATATCTTTGAGTTTCGCTTCATTTATCTCTTAAATAGCACCCTGTATGTTATTTTTATCTTTCATAAATAATATATTTACCTCACTTTTTACCGAAAACCTTTTTGGATATATGACTCTTGCCATGGTTTATTAGATCATACATTGGGCTCGATCCAATGGTTAAGGTGCAATCACATTACTGTGTTGTGAGACACTGATGACATTAGTGTACATTGCATTATGCATTGCTGCATCATTTTGTTTACATCAAAATCAGTCTTGTAAAATACTTGTATTTTTTTATTGCTGGCTTTGTTTACTAAATGCTAGCAGTCAGGAGGATCAAAATTATGTCTGAAACAATGACAATAGAGATTCTTTGACATATTTTTGTAAATTTTTTACAAAGTTTGTCAAAACTAGTACACAGTTGCCTGGTATTAAAGACAGCAGATACCATTATTTCTATTATCTAATTAGAGCTCTGTGGTTGCGAAAACCCACACGCAGTAATGTGTTTGTAGTATTTGGTATATAAACAGCGCTAGTTTTTCATCTGTTTATTTTAAACGTAGTCATTTGTAAGTTTACTGTGCCTGTTTATAATTTAGTTTGTCGAATTAAATAAACCCACTTCACACGGGCGCTTTTTTAACGTGCGATTATAAAGCGATGCTGATTCTCTTGCTGGTTATTCTCGGTAGGAATGGTATTCCAAGCCAGTGATAGATTTACTGGACGATTCAAAAGCACTTTTAATAAGTTTATTTGAATAATAAAATAATATGAGTTTATATAAGGGTTAGCAATCTTCGAAAAACGAAATTGTGTTCATGAATATGAAAAATCTACGTTCATTTTTACGGCAAAAACCAGAAATTATTGAACCGCAAGTTTGTGTTTTTATTCTACGTCTTTGTACATTTAGTTGAAACTTACGTACGTTAGTGAAATATAAAGGGAAAAATCGTGTTTTTTGATACAAAATATAATCGAAATTCGGCGGCAAGTGTTGAATGGAATTTTCCTTGTTTATTTAATTTAATCCAAAATCTTTTTTAACGCGCGTTATAACAGCTCTCGTGTGAACTGATAGGGTCTAAATATTTCGTTTTAATGTATGGCAATAATATTAGATTTAAATAAAATACATACTCTCAATGTTTGTGATTTTTGTATTAAAAAAAAAACTTCTTTTATTCTGTGATTTTTGCCTAAAACTTTGTTTTTATTGTAATTTCTAGTGTTCCGTACTCAAAAGCAAAAATTGACATTAATAAATGATAAATTATTGTTATCACAATTTAAAGCCTTTTAAAACAAAAGGTTCAAGGCATATTGCGATAGATAAAGCGACGCGTTGAGTTATTTATATTGTTATTAATTCGAATACAAGCACTGTCAATTTTTTGCACTGTCGTATCGCAGCCAAATCGCATGGTGATAAATTCAACTAGTGTTATTGTTTTATTTTTTTTTTAATTTCCAAAAAAATGTTTATGATCAGTTTTTAATAAGGCTGCTGAATGCTTTTAACACATTATTTAATTTACGAGTTACCTATCTACATGGAGGCCTATTTTTCTTTAGCTTACTTAAAAGACACCTTGGTTATGCACGGCGCTTACCCGTTGTCCCGAGCGATGAAAGCGACCCGACGCGATAGGACTATTAGAAAACGAAAAACTTATTTAGATGTCAGCGTAGGCCACGTAAAGGGCCAGTTCATTTTTGGGTACTGTCGCGTCGCGTCGCTGTCGCGTTTGTCGCTGACGTAGGACAGAGCCTAAGAATTTTTCTTCGAACTGATAATGAAATCTTGCTAAACTGTAAAATCATGATAATGTAAAATCGCAGTATCGCAGCCAAACGAAAATAGATGCCATGTTAAATGCTTACTGCCTTACCACAAAAACTGGAACAAGCGTTGAACAAGTGTTTATTTTTAATCTGTCTACTACAAAACTACCATTTAGTCATCAGATGGACTTGTTTTTTTTTTGCGGTAAGAGCCCTTTCACACTAGGACTTCTGCAGCGTAGGCGTTCGACGAACAAACGACTCTAGCGTTGCGTAAAAGTAACAATTTAACATACGTAAAGCTGAGTTAACACGCCGCGTGAGTAAGTTAATTAAGTTATCGTTTTGACCTTATCTCAGAATTGATTAAAATAAAAAATAATGTGTTTAGTTCCTACATGTAGAGACCTATTACGTAAAAGCTGACTCAATCATCATACAATCTCAATTGGGTATTTGACTACCATTCAAATAAATTATTTTTTGTCGATTATTAAATAGAGGATCTCCTAAAAGTCGCAATATCCACGGCCCCTGATAGTTTTATGTTAAATAACCATTTTAAACAATCGATTAAAGTAAAAGAGTGCGTCGAACTTTAATGTCGTCACATTTCAGAATTTCATATAAATCCACGCGTTTTGACGTTTGAAAAAAAGTTACTGATTTGACTATTTGTCAAATACCCAATTGTTGTGATTGGTTGAACTTATGATATTCTTGTTACGATAATACCTACATTTTAATCAATATATCGTAAGAGTGTTAGCCAAGCAAGGTGATTGCGATCACTTTACAATGCGATTGCGAGCAATCATTAAGGTGTCGATTCGACTAGCGCCTACGCGGGAGAAATGCTAGTGTGTAGGGGCTCTTAGACTTATTGTTAAAGTGAAACTTACAAATGTAAACGAAAACATACAATTACTTAAGGGTAGGAATAAGCGTGTATCTTAAATGGAATTTTATTGTGCCTCAAGTGAATATTATAGAGAATATATTTTTATTTTATGCCAATTTTTTAACTAGTGTTAAGTGAGTTGCGCTCGGCCCTCGGTTTGAGCATTATACATCTATGAATATGCAATAAATTATTATATAAAGAAAAGATCTTTAAGTTGTCTTATTTTTTTAACTAGCTGATGCCCGCGACTTCGTCCGCGTGGTTTAAGTTTTTTGATTCCCGCGGGAACTCCTTAATTTTCCGGGATAAAAAGTAGCCTATACCACTCTCCAGGTCCTCAACTACCAGTGCAAAATATCTGTTGCTCTGTCGCGGCGTGATTTTAGTACCAACTCTCTATTTCACCCCTTTGGGGGTAAAATTTTCAAAAACTTTGAGACACTTATTTCTTCATTTTCAACCCGCAGCTCAGATACCAAGTACCAAGTTTCATGGCTATAACTTGAGAAATGAAGGGCTTTCATACAAACACTCAACCCCAATTTTACCCGTTTGGGGGTGAAATTTTGTAAAACTGTGAAACATGTATTTCTTTATTTTTAACCGGTAGCTCACATACCAAGTTTCTTGGCTATAACTTGAGAAATGAAGGACTTTCATACAAACTTCCAACCCCTATTTTACCCCTTCGGGGGTGGAATTTTGGAAGACTGTGACACACGTACCTAATTCTTTATTTTTTACCCTTAGCCAAAATACCAAGTTTCGTTGATATAACTTGTAAAATATCTTGAGAAATGAAGGCCTTTTATACCAACTTTCACCCCTTTTTACCATCAGCAATAAACAGCTAACCTCCAATTCCCTCTCTCGTTTCGTTCTCGTCCTCGGGTCGTTTAATGGCCTGTAGGTGGTGGCTAAAATAGGAACTAATTTTTACGCCTTAATTTTATTTTTCATATCTACTAGCGACGCTGTCGCCGGGACAGATAAGTTTGTGGGACTATAAAAAAAACATTATTATTCGATATTCGCATATTATATTATACCTAATTAGCAATGCACGGTATCGACCGGTTCTGGTCATGGTTCCTTGCGTGTACATGCCTACAGAGTAGGTGTTATATTATGTAATTTTTGTAAAAAAATGATCCCAGAAAACGCTCACACAACGAATGCTCAAATGATCGCCTGTGCAAGACGAGACCCAGTAGGTAACTCATTTATGGGACGGCCATTGAAACAGTTTTTATCATCGGACTTCAATACAGGTGAGCGTTTTTTGTAAAGTTTTAGAATTTTGTACCTACATAAGTAGTACCTACTTACGGACAAAAATAAGTTAGGCAGTTATGAACTTTTATCTGTGTGGCACATAGGTATAGGTACCTATAGATGTAAATCAACCGGTTTAAACCGTTTAAACCAAAGTACATTGACCAGCGCCCATACAAAGTTCGCCTAAGAACCAACAGTCATAAAACATACATTATCGGATTCAAAATAACACATAAATACTATTGTAATTAGATTTGAACAACGGACACTTCAGAGAATTTATTTATTAGCAAAAATATTTCAATTTCGACTCAATTTGCTTGAAAAATAAATATTATCGTCAACAAGTTTCGTCGTAGTTTACCAAAAACTTTACAGATGGCGTTATAAATATTAATTTATTGTACTTTCCATAGATGGCGTTGCGAGATTCGGAATACTAGCGCACTCAGCGCTTCAAGCTGCTTTTATATTATTTCTTAAGTTACGGAACCAGCGTTCAAGCGGTGGTATTGTTTATTATTTTAACCTGTCAGTTATAAGACGGAAAAGAACGGTAATCAATTTAATACCCATTTATTTATTTTTTAATTAATTTGAAGTGTCTGTTGAAATCTAATATTTGGAATATAGGTTAAAAAATAAGCTAAGAATTACTGTATATTTCAAAAGTAAGTTAATTCTTAGGCGAATTTGGACAATGTCCTTTAGCGGTTATACCTACACCCCAAATAAATCGTTTCAAACGGTTGAAAACTCGCCTAAAAAAATAAAAGAGTTCTGTGTTTTACAATTCATTATGGGCAATTTTTGGTCACCTGACGTCATGTTTCGTTTTAATCTATACCTACCTACTTATAACTAGTAGGTATGGCGGGTGGATGCGAAGAAGAGTGGATAACTGCCGTGCCCCTAACAGGTAAGCCCGCTACCATCTTAGACTGCATCATCACTTGCCATCAGGTGAGATCGCAGTCAAGGGCTAACTTGTAGTGGAATAAAAAAAAAAAAAAAACGTAGCTTTCCCAACCTATCCCCCCAAACTATCTTTAATACCCTGCTCTCTAGCTAGCCTAGCTCTTCACCCATCTTGCAAACCCTCGATCTCCATATTTTTTCTCCGAATCATTTGTCAGAATGACAGTAGGTACGAAGATACAAACTTTGAAAAGGTCTTGCATAATTTTCAAATCCCAGCCAATATTCGCCATACATTTTCTGTGGATTGGGTGTAATATTGGGTGACAAAGAGAAGAAGAAGGAAGCCACCCGATGCATTTATTACGCTGGTCATCGCCCAGTGGAATAGGTACGGGCTAACGACGACATCGTTTCGGGTACAGGCGTAGTACCCGAAACGATGAAGCCGGGCGAGATTTTCCGCAGAAGCGAAAAGGGACACCGACGTTTATTTACACGATTTATTTTGGTCGATGGCCCGAATTCCATAAGAAATCGAATTCGGGCAATCGACCAAGAGTGTACACAGCATTAAGAGAGTCACTGAAAGCTAGAAACGACAGTGTTCTGTGAAGATCCATTTCGATCTATTTCATCCAGGAGACCCTGTCCATCGGTTGATATCTATCGATTGAACGCGACGAGGACGAAAATCAAGTCTTCACTCTACTATACCTTGTAAAGTTGTATGCGAGCTGTTTAGGTACCTAATTTCTCCCAATCATAAATACACTAGGTACAGGCACATCGAATTTATTTGTAGGAGCAAACAGGTACGGCACTATACCAGAAGCTACTTAGATACCTAGCTACCTATATATTTTGTTATAAATAAACATGAGGCTAGTCGTTAGTTAAAAGTGATAGTGGGTTGCCGTGCACGACATTAAAGTAGAAGTTACCGTGAGGTTTTTGTAAAGTTATGGATAGGGGAAATTATTTAGTATTTATCCAAGTCTCATTAAACTTAGACCGAACTCAACAGAGCAATTGATTTAAAATACCTACCTACTACTAGGTACCTATTATTAAATCAAAACCAACAAAAGTGCAAAAATTGCAAGAGAAAAACAGGAACATAAACTTAGTTAGAGAAAGTCGTTGTGGCACGAAGGAGTAACAAACATTCAAAAGGAATTTGGTCTTAGGAACAACGGCGTAAATAGAAACTACCAACCTACACTCGAAGACTAAGAAGTAGGAAGGTAGGTATCAAACATTTTGTGAATTAGAACAAACTGTAACTTAAAATATTGGCACTGTACCTATAACAGGGGTCTATAGTAGTTCAAGACCAACATTAATCTGTAGAATGTAGATGATCCGGCGGCTTAGTTACCTACTTCACGATTTTATTTAAAAAAAATACTGTTTTATATTTGGTAACATCGTCTAAAATAATATTTCTATTTTGCGTAAACCACAGGATACTCACTATTAAAATAACTGTAGACTGTATACTTTTTAGGATTTTGTCAATTTAATTGTTCCATTCGCTTCTTTTGACAAGAGCTCTCGATACATAGCATTGTCGTCATCATTTTATAATAGTTATAAGCTGTGGTTATAAGATTTGCCTGGTGGGAGGCTTCGGCCGCGGCTACTTACCACCCTACCGGCAAAGATGTGCCGCCAAGCGATTTAGCGTTCCGGTACGGTGCCGTGTAGAAACCGAAGGGGTATGGGTTTAATATAACTGCCATGCCTCTAACAGGTTAGCCCGCTACCATCTTAGACTGCATCATCACTTACCATCAGGTGAGATCGTAGTCAAGGGCTAGCTTGTAGTGGATAAAAAAAACAAATATCCAGTCTAGGTTAGAAGTGGGATGTCACTGTTGTCGCGGAGTTCTTGGCTAATAGGTAATTAATTATCTGTTGTGCGTTGTGCTGGTGTGGCACTAATAAAAGCCATAAAACAAAATTAGAAGAAGACATATTAACATAATAATTTTTTAAAAAACGTTGGAAAACAATAACATTAATCTTAAATCAACTTTAAAAAAGAATTGGAAACTAGTGCGATTCGTGAAATTAGGTATACTCAATGCTTTTAACTTTTTTTTGTAGTAAGTTCAACTTTACTAGATGCCTAATTGAATTCGAGTACCTTTATAATATTAATGTATATTTTACAGTTATTGTTTATGAAGAGGGCTCGCCATCATGAAACATGCGCAGGCTCTACGTCAGGTAATTATTTTTTTATCATCTTTTCTACATGATATTTTATAACAAATTCGTTTTTATTTTTTCGTTTTGTACTTCCCTCAACATAACATTCCATCATTTCCACACACGAAGGATTGATTTTCAAAAACGCACCAGTCGCGATCTAATTCGGCATTGTCGAGCATGTGGTGTGAAAAGTCTACTTATCCGTTTTTATCCATTGTCTTTATGCCCTTCATTCTGAGAGGTAACCTGTGCTCAGTAGTGGGCCGGGGTTCAAACAACGACCTCAATTTACATAGACGGGCCCTGTCAAACAAAGAATGTGGGCGTATTTTTAGCAACGCCATCAACGCCATCTAGTCTGAAAAGCGGGAACTTACTTGCAACATCTTGAATGAAAGCTTGAAAACGTATGACTCGGTCATATATAATATAGGTCATAGCCGTAAGGCCAGTTAGAAAAAAAAAATCGTACAGTTTGCCGCAGAAATTAAATGATTGCGTAATGGATAAAAATATTAAATAGGAAGATTAGATAACGTTTTTTTGGAAATGTATAATTGTGAATTGAAACACTTACCTTAAAATTAAAATTATACAGTGCCAAACTAATTAAACTTTAGATGTTAACTTAATAATAACAAATTATCTGCACGACGAGCGATCGTGACAGCGCTACGACGGGAACAAAGACAGGTGCGGAACGTGTTCAGCAACTCGGACGCCCGGCGTTTTTCTATGAAAGGGCCCATCTAGTACCTACATATATATCGATGGGTTCAAATGATGTTTATTTTTATTTTTTATACACTACAAGCTAGCTCTTGACTGCGATCTCACCTGATTGGTAAGTGATGATGCAGTCTAAGATGGTAGCGGGCTAACCTGTTAGGGGCATGATGATAATGATAATGATATGAATGAAGACTCTACCGCCAAATCAGTAACTGTGCTACTGAGAAGAGCTGGCAAGAAACTCAGCAATTGCTCTTTTCATAAAAAGAGAAATGTAACAAAATGTAAATAATATACAATTCACAGGTAACGTAACAAGTATTTACACTGACTTGTGGGCTGCTGGACGCGAAGTCTATGTAAGGAAAAACATCAGTAGGGTACAATAACCTCGACTCAGCAAGAGCTCTTTAAAACTTCTTTAAATTTATGAAATTGCAAATCCAGAAACTCTTTTGGTACCTATTATGTTATAAAAACGTACATTCGACCCCACAAAGGATTTCTGCACTTACACGATAAGACACTGTTACTAGCTTGTGGCAGTTTCTAGTAGGTACATCGATTGTGAGTATCACTTATTTGCTTATTAAGGCGCTGTGAGCTCACGAGCTGAAAACAAAGGCGCGCGGGGGTGAAATCGGGCAAGCGCATGTCGCAAAAAATGCAAGAAATCATTTGTAATTAAAGAAATATTTACTTTTAAATACAAATTAATCCGACAATGTGTTTGATTTAGAAATATGAATTCAATCTTATATTTCTAGAGCAAATTATTGGTTTTATTAAGGAAAAAATTGCTTTAAAAGGTAAACTAAGAGGTGTTGTTTAAATTGTGTTTTGAAATGCGTCAATGGCTGCTTAAAGGTCTTGAAAACAGCAAATAATTTTTACAAGCATACATTATGTCAACATTTGATGGATACACTGCTTTTAAAACCCCCCTTTTACGCTACACAGAGCCTTAAGATTAATGTTTTGCCTAACAAAGAGTATATTATTGAATATGTATGCGGGTGGATGAGGAAGGCGGAGGACCGTCCGACCGTGTTTGGTGGCGCGCTCTCGAAAAGGCCTATGTCCAGCAGTGGATGCATACAGGCTGATGGATGGATGGATGATGTATGATGATGAAGATAATGATGCTACCTCAACTTTACAGGCGCTCGTGGTAATTGGACTGGCGTTTTGCAGCCTCTCCGATGGGTTCATATTCGGGCAGATGTCCGGTATGATCGACGCTTTGAAGGGAAAGGACGGCTCTATGTATTTAAGCGATGACGATATCTCTTGGATTGGTACGTTTTACGATTAAACTCTTGTAAATAAAAGTAGTTCAAAAACTTAACCCCTAATAACAATCAGAAGACATATTAGTTACCTACCTAGTACCTACCTACTATATTTTGATAATAATGAGAAATTTAAGTGTTCAATGAACCTCGTGGGTCCTTATTCCTGATTTTTTTTTGTTTATTCTGGTTTTTTTCTGCCTTTTACACATTCTCCTCAGACTTTATGCCTTTAGTTTCTCAAAGAAGGCGATAACGCCCTATTGTGGGCGTTGGAGACCTAGAGGGGGGCGTTAAGGGACTGAGAAAAAAATGGGGGGCGTTGGCTTGATTTAGGCGATGGTGATGATTTTTAATTTCATTTAGATACCTACTTTATATTTTAAAATTTTCTTTACTTTTTTAAATTTAATTTACGCAATCAAGTTCACCCCAACTGGAAGAATAACTTATAGAACTGACAACGAACGAGGAAATATAGATTATATAAATGATAAAAGCGCATGGATTTGACTCGCTCCAGCAATGCTCAGGAGTCAGGACTGAGCTGTTACTTATGTATCTTTAGATTAATGCAATAATTGTAAATATACTTTATTTTTTCAAAAGAGCAACCACCGAGATTCTTGCTGGTTCTTCTCGGTAGGAACGGCATTCCGAACCAGTGGTAGATTCAATCGACTATTCATAAGCACTTGTAAAAAGTCTATTTGAATAAAAAACATTTGAATTTGAAAAATAAAAATCAAATTCAAAAATAGCTACCAATAATTTTGGCTACAAAAGTCAATCCCGCAGTTGTACCCACCCGCAGTTGTGGATTTAGCGCTGTGACAACGCTGCTTACTAAAAAAAGAAATCGTTTGCATGTTACCGAACGCGGCGACTTAAGACTGTTTTTGAGTAAAATCGAACCTGATAATATCAAGAAACTTGTTAAAAATAATCAAATTCATCCGTCTCATTAGATTACTTTTAAAACTAAAATTGATTACCTATCTATATTGTTTCTTTTAATTTGGTTTGTTTTAATTGCTTTCACTCGTAATAATGTCTAGTTTAGAATGTAAGTTTATCTACTCCAGCATCGAAAAGTTCCAATTTCGAATTTGACAACTATATCGAATTGAACCCTCTTTCGTGTTTGCTTCTCATAACGATACAGTTCGTTGTATGGGAGCTGTATCGTTATGAGTCGTAGCTGTATCGATATGGTTATCTTCATAGGATACCTATAGCTTAGCGGCTCTGGGTTCTGGCACTTTCCCAACCAATCAATTGATTTGACTTTTTTATTAATTTACAAAGTAAAAAATTATAAAGACGTCCTTGTCGTAGATAAAATCTTGTATGCAACTGTACGTAATTAGTCATTTTAATTCTCGCACTCGAATTAAAATGACCCTCATTACGATACAGTTGCATAAATAGCTATTATCTACTCCAGCATCGAAAAGTTCCAATTTCGAATTTGACAACTATATCGAATTGAACCCTCTTTCGTGTTTGCTTCTCATAACGATACAGTTCGTTGTATGGGAGCTGTATCGTTATGAGTCGTAGCTGTATCGATATGGTTATCTTCATAAATAGGATACCTATAGCTTAGCGGCTCTGGGTTCTGGCACTTTCCCAACCAGTCAATTGATTTGACTTTTTTATTAATTTACAAAGTCATTTTAATTCTCGTACTATCCTATTTTGATAGGAAAAACAAAAAACAGCACTCGAATTAAAATGACCCTCATTACGATACAGTTGCATAAATAGCTATTAAACACCAGAACACACTAATATAGCACACCATAACTAAATTAAGTAAAGCAATGAAATTGTGGTATCTAAGTTTTAGGAGTGTATAAAAAATTGGAGGCGCTGAAAAATAATTGATTTTCAAAGGGGGCGGTAAAAGAAATAAGTTTGATAATCTCTGCAAGTTAGAACTTCACCTATATATACCACCCAACGCATCCACTTTTTCACAGTAGGTACTTAATAAACTTCCTGGTACAAATTCGCTGGCAAAATTGTTTATCTTATTTCCTTTGCCCAAGTTGTCTTGTTATCCACCCAAGTGTTGTTGTTGTTGTTGTAAGACCATCCGGTTGTTGCTGATGTGATGGTGTCTCACTTTAAAGCCAAGTCTTTCCAGTCCAAAGTAATTTTAAGCCATAATATATCGAGAATTCATAATAGATACCTCCTTGGCGCAGTTTTGAGCGCTGTTGTCTTAACATGGGAGGTCCCGGGTTCGATCTCCGGAAGAGTCAATTTGGGTAAATAAAATATAAGCGATATTTAAGCGATTTATTAGGGGTATGGGTTTCATTTAACTGCCATACCCCCAAAACATACCCCCAACAGGTTAGCCGGCTACCATCTTAGACTGCATCATCACTTATCACCAGGTGAGATCGCAGTCAAAGGTCAAGGGCAAGGTCAAGGGTCAAGGGCAAAAGTCAAGGGCAGTCATTGTAGTTGATAAAAAAAAGATATCCTAACTAAAGATTAATTGTTTTTTTTTTCAGCGTCTACTATCAACATTACTTGTTTCTGCGGCTTTGGTGTGATGGCGATACTCACAGAGATATTCGGAAGAAAGAAGACAGTCACAATAGTCACCACGCCAGTGCTGATATGCTGGGTCATGGTCTATTTCGCTCAAGACAAATACACATTGCTAGCGACAAGAGTAATTGTTGGGGCATCTTACGGCGGAGTCTTGATTTTGACTTATATAAATATAGCCGAATACGTGGCACCGAATATTCGATCACTTTGTATGAATTTAATGTCTTCGTGTGGATCTGCAGCCGGTACATTCCTCGGACATGTTTTAAGTCTATTACTACATTGGAGGAAGGTAGCTCTTATTGGCTTAATCCCGACAGCAATATCCGCAATCTTGCCTTTATTTTGGGTCGAAAGCCCATCCTGGCTGGCTACGAAAGGAAGGTTTAAGGAATGCGACAGAGCCTTCAAAAAGTTGCGCATTCCGAACAAAGAAAACGAGTTGGAATTAAAAAATTTAATCAACAGTCAGAAAGAAAATTGTGATAGTACATCCAAAAACATTTTGATTTCGCTTTTGAGCAAATACATAAGAGCATGGAAAGAAAAATGTTACAGGAGGACCTTTTTTATTTTGTTAGTAATCTGTATTTACAGAGTGGCAGCAGGCCGGATTCTGTTGAACACTTTAATAATTACAATGCTCCAAGAGATTACAGGCACTTCGGATATATTATTTTTTACACTGGTGGTCGACGGGTGCTCTTTGGTGGGCGCTGGTTTATCTTGTATTTTTGTGAGTAGATTAAAAATGAGAACATTGTTATTCACTTCGGGTCCGATAGCAAACTCTATTCTGATTGTACTGGCCTTATATTTGTACTTTTGGTCAGACAATAGCTTCTACGTGGGATGGATAAAAGTTTCACTGTTAGCTTTGTACTGTATTTTAATATCAGCGGGTCCATACGCCGTATTGGAGACTTTACTGTCAGAATTGCACCCCTTGGATATAAAAGGGTCGTCGACGTTTGTTATGGGTGCTTTGGCGGGTATTTTACAGTTTTTAAGTATCAAATTAGCAACTTATTTGTTTTCAGTGATAGGATATCATGGAGTATTCCTTTGTAACGCTGTCATCGTATTTCTCTGCTTGTTGCACTTATATTTTTATTTACCAGAAACAAAGGGCAGGACGTTGCAGGAAATAAAATTATATTTTGTTGACAATAAGTATGGCGTTACAGATGAGGTTCTTTGTTCGGAACAACAAAATAAGTTGTTAACAAAAGAGATAATTCAGGTTTAAATTTCAAATTTTTTATGAGCACTATTAATTGATTTTAGAACTTAAATTCATCTTGATGAATGAGCGGAAAGAGCTTTAGTTGGAAATAAAATAAAACAAACTAACGTCTAACTACTAACTAACCTATTAGTACGGGAATAATAAACATTTGCCTCCAAAAAAAATTAAAGCTTGGCACAAGACGTGTTCTTTAGGGTCTTAGAAGTATTTCCGCGGAATCTCCTGATACAGGTATTTAAATATACTTAAAAGGAGGTTCCAGACCCAATGTAATTCAATTGTATTATGAACAGAAATATATTATTTATTTATTTATCCTCAAAATTCCCCACTCCTAGGATGCGGGCACCCCACCCCCCTCTCCCCCCCTAAATATCTCCACGATTGTGTTTTTTTGTAATTCTCTCTAAAACTTTAGAGATCGAAAATACCAGCAGTTTTTTTGGAGGTTTCCATAAAAGATTGCATTAATAGCCTGAGCTATACAATGTCTACAATTTATTATGTACCTAGTATTTATGCTACAAAAAAGATCAAAGACTAATTTAAGAGTTAGTTAATGAACAAACAAAATTATGTAAACTAGATTATGCCCGCGACTTCGTCCGCGTAGATTGAGGTTTTTGGATTCCCGCCCCGCGGATCTCTTAATTTACAACGAAAAAATTTGCCTTTAAATAATATAATAATAGCCGCGAAAGCGAAATAGCTCCAATATGTGTCACCATACATTTACTCTGCGTTCAATTCGCGCGCGAACTGCAGAAAGCATACAGACTTGAAATTTGGAAGGTAGTTTCCTTCGATGATGTAGGGCCAGGCCTGGCTCTGTTGTCACGTGATCTGAGATATTTAACTAAAGTCCGGACGCGAAGCACGAAGAATTTCGTACAATGAACTGTTATTACCTGTCTCTGTTACTCTCGCGTAAATATAATGCGTCTCGTTCGCACTGATGCAATGGCCGCCATCCTCAAGGATTGTAAACCTTTTATCTGAGATGGTAAGGTTTGTTCTTGTTGGCATGTGGTTTTTGGTTGGCCTTTAGTCGCAACCAAAAATCCTTCGCTTGGTTCCATACTAATATTATAAATGCGAAAGTGTTTCTGTCTGTCTGTCTGTCTTTTTATCCCGGAAAATTAAAGAGTTCCCGCGGGAATAAAAAAAGCTGTCTCTTCACCCAATTTTGATGAAATTTGGTACAAGGGTAGATGGTATCTCGGGGAAGGACATAGGCTACTTTTTATCCCGGAAAATTAAAGAGTTCCCGCGGGAATCAAAAATCTTAATCCACGCGGACGAAGTCGCGGGAATCATCTAGTAATTAATATTTTTTTTAAAACGAACGAACGGCATTCCGTCTTATGATGCGTTAGTGATCGCTGAGTTTTCGGACACATGAGTTATCTCAGTTATTTTTTAGTTTGTTATTGTTTGTTATCTTGTTTTAATTGTTAAATGGTTTTGTTAATTTGTAAAGTTTTCTTCACTGTTTTAAAATGGAACCAGCGCCATCTACCTCGCGTCCATTCAAGGAGTTTGTTTATGTAATAAAATTAATTGATTTAATAAGTCAGTATTTTTTTTTTCCCCTTCAAATATTTCATACTAGCGATCCGCCCCGGCTTCGCTCGGGTAGCAATCCTAATCATCATTATAGTCCATAACCAGTATAGCCAGTGGGCCCTAGGCACCACATCATTTAATCTTTATTTCGTGTGTTATAACTTGAATAATTACTATGTAAGAGTTCACACTGCCATCCGCGCCCCATCCTTACCCTGCTTGCCACTGCCGGTCGCGGCGCGAAATCCGCGAATTCATGTGCCGCGCCATTTTATGTTGCACGTTTCTTTATTTATTCAATATCTCATAAGATAAACATCTAAATTAAATAAATTAAAGGGCAATTTTAGTCTGAATTAAATACTTGAAATTAATAACATATTTACTTTGATAAGGATTAATACTATGTCGGTAAAAACACCATCGCAAATGAAGCATTGTTTTAGTACACATTTTACAATCATAAGAACGGTTATTGTGAGTCAACCACAAAAGATAGGTATGCTATCGCGAACTTTTATATAGAACTTTTTGAGGGGAACAACTCGACCATACATTATTTTCTTAGGGATCTCTAATTTTTTTGAAAATAAACTATAGCCTTTATCACTCGCTGATAATGTAGCTTTCTACAGGTAATAGCTATTTATGCAACTGTATCGTAATGAGGGTCATTTTAATTCGAGTGCTGTTTTTTGATACGAGGCTTGCCGAGTATCAAAATAGGATGGTACGAGAATTAAAATGACTAATTACGGACAGTTGCATACAAGATTTTATCTACGACAAGGACGTCTTTATAATTTTTTACTTTGTAAATTAATAAAAAAGTCAAATCAATTGACTGGTTGGGAAAGTGCCAGAACCCAGAGCCGCTAAGCTATAGGTATCCTATTTATGAAGATAACCATATCGATACAGCTACGACTCAACGATACAGCTCCCATACAACGAACTGTAGCGTTATGAGAAGCAAACACGAAAGAGGGTTCAATTATACTCGTGCCTTGTCCTCTTAGATTAGCTGAAATAAAATGTTTTTTTATATTGTAGTAACACTTGTTAGTTACTACCACCAACACTGTCTTTAGAGATTTTTTTTTTTTTTTTTGTGGGTATGTATCACCTAGTACCTACATTTGTTCGTGGGTAGGTACTCGGTTTTCTGAACTCATTCGCTTTTTAGTGTTCTGCCACTCAACACTGTATCATTCAAATATTTAAATATTGAGATAGTTTGTAATTAATATTCAATTATTTAAAATTAAGATGCCTAAAAGAAAGAATAACGACAATGATTTTGAATATTTAAGCAAAAAATTAAGAAAGTTAGAAGAAAAATTACAACAGGCACGTAGACGCGAAGAATCTACTAGCTCGTCATCATCATTAGAACCACTGGACTTGCAAAACGATGCAGGTAAGTTTAAGTATACTTAAAAGTAACCTACAACATTCTCGAATTGCTCATCGGAGCTCTTCACCTTGTTAAAGGTTACCTACACGCTACAGCCTAACGAGAACTTATCGAAGGCTTTATATTATATATGTACATCGAATTACTCAACGGAGTATTTCACTGTACTTAAAACAAATAAAGTACGATCAATTCACAGGAATTGCATCATAAAACTTTTAATGAAATTTCCATTCATTGGAATTATGATCGAACTACCCGCCAAAGTACGATCAATTCACAGGAATTGTATCATAAAACTTTTAATGTAATTTCATCAATCTACCCATTAAAGGAATTATAATATACTATTATATATAAAGGAATTATAATATAATATATATATACACATTAAAGGAATTATAATCAATCTACCCGCTTTCAGGCGAGGAATTCAAGATATACTCCAGGCCGCCCAGCCCTTCCGAGGAGGTTGAAGTCGTCTCGTCGGAAATAAGAAATGAGGCACTGGCAGACATACCGCCATCAGAGATACCTACCGAGGTTTCCACCGGAGCTAACAACGTCTTACCGGATGAGATTATTGAGATTTTGGGGGAAGACCCAACACCCGCTTCACAATACGGGCCGGAAATTCGCAAGGAGTTGGCCGACCGAATAAATCACATCACTACGAACGGTCTCGACAAAGAAGTACGAAAAGATTTATTCAAAAAACATATGGTTCCTGCCAATAGCGAGCGCGTTGCCGCCCCGTTACTCAACATAGAAATTAAGGCCGCCTTGCCAGAACTCGTACTAAAACGAGATAAAGGCATAGAAGCGATACAAAAACAGATCGCTTCGGTAATTTCTTGCCTCGCTCGTGTCGTAGACACGCAAATAAATAACAATGGAGATAGCAATTTAACAAAGCAAATAATGGAAGGCGTTCGTATGCTCTGTGATATACAATACTCGGATTCTATGAGAAGGAGATATTTCCTCTCATCGTGCCTCAAAAAAGAGGTGAACGACCATCTTGTTCAAACAAAAATTGATAAATACATCTTTGGTGAAAACGTAGCGGATACCATAAAAACAGCAAAGGCGCTTTCAAGATCAAAAGTTGATATAATAAATGTTCAAGACAGATCAGCAGTAAGGAAGACAACACAACCTCAACCATCAACTTCAAAAGGTTTAAACTACAAAGCTCCACCGGTGCGCAGGCAGCCGGCACAAACGAGGAGCCGCCCGCCTGTTCCAGCGCGGAAGCCCGATTACTCATCGAGAAGGTCGCGGCAACAGCAGCAGCAGTACAGGAATCCACGTCGCGATTAAACAAGGTAAAATATGCCGGTCGACTTTCCCTGTTTGCCCGAGAGTGGGCATTAATCACAAATGATCAAACGGTTATTTCGTGGATTCGGGGTTATAAGTTAACATTTTCACGTAAAGTTATACAACAAAGTCCTCCCATCGTTCCTGAGTATACTGCTGAAGAAAGGACAGCCTATGACACGGCAGTTAAGGATCTTCTTAACATTGGCGCAATTTCAGAATGTGAACCGTGCGCTGATCAATACTTATCGAGCATAATATTCCTAATTCCAAAGCCTAACGGTAAAAACCGTTTTATATTAAATTTAAAAAATCTTAATAAACATATAAACACACAACATTTTAAATTGGAAGATTTACGCACAGCTATAAAATTAATAACTAGAAATTCATACATACGCTTGATTTAAAAGATGCTTATTTTTTGTTAAAAATTCATTCCGACTCTAGGAAATACCTTCGATTTTCTTTCAATGGAAAAATATATGAATTTAATGTCCTACCCTTCGGGTTAAATACAGCTCCATACATATTTACAAAAATAATGAAACCTGTTATTAAACTATTACGTCAAGCTGGCTTCATGTCAAATATATATCTTGACGATATACTACTGATCGGTAGATCATATAATGAATGTAACAAGAATATTAATAGAACTATTAAACTTCTAACAGCATTAGGCTTTATAGTGAATTTCGATAAAAGTAATCTTTCACCATCCCTCTCTTGCAAGTTCCTTGGGTTTATAATCGATTCTCATAATTTAAAGGTTTGTTTACCTAATGATAAGAGATTAAAGATTCTTGAAAAATTACTAAAAATTAGGAATATGCGCCGATGTAAGATTCAAACATTTGCAAAATTAATAGGTTTACTAGTTTCTGCTTGCACTGCCATAGAGTATGGCTGGCTATATACAAAAGCATTTGAAAGATGTAAATATCTTAATTTGCTAAGCCATGGTGATTATAATAGGACAATGTATATCCCAGAGTCTCTTAACGAAGATTTCTCGTGGTGGTTGAAGAACATTGATAGTTCTGTGCGCAAAATTAGAAGTGACGAGTATAAAACAGAGATATACTCTGACGCCTCAACAACGGGATGGGGTGCAGCGTGTGGGTCAGAATCCACAGGCGGACAATGGTCCGAGTGGGAAGCGACCCAACATAATATTAATTATCTAGAACTACTTGCTGCTTTTCTTGCACTTAAAGTTTTTGCTGCTGACCTTCATCACTGTCAGATTCTGCTACGCATCGACAATACTACCGCCATCAGTTATATTAACCGTATGGGCGGCGTCCAATACCCACACTTAACAGGGTGACCAGGGATATTTGGCAATGGTGTGAATCACGAAACATTTTTATTTACGCATATTACATTCGCTCATCTGAAAATACAATCGCTGACGCTGAATCAAGGCGTACTCACCCAGACATTGAATGGGAACTCAGCGATTCAGCATACACCCGAATAGTCAATGTTTTTGGTGTACCTCAAATCGATCTTTTTGCTACTCGCGTCAATAAAAAGTGCGAAAGATTCGTGTCCTGGCATAGAGACCCCGATGCTTTCGCAATAAATGCTTTTACAATTAGATGGTCCAAATTCTATTTTTATGCATTTCCTCCATTTTCAATAATATTAAAAACTCTTCAGAAAATAATTTCTGACAGAGCAACAGGAATTATAGTCGTACCTAGGTGGCCGACTCAACCTTGGTACCCCCTTTTTCAACAACTTTTAATTTCCGACACGATAATTTTAAATCCACATGAAAATATAAAAATTTCTCCTTTTAGCAAACGCGATATACAATCGCAACTTACCCTGGTTGCCGGGATATTATACGGCGGTCATTATTACGAAGAGACGTCCCACCAGCATCAGTCGACATAATGCTGGCATCCCTGGCGGAAAGTTCCATCAAACAGTATGACGTTTGCTTGAAAAAGTGGTATAAACATTGTATTCAGTTTTCTATAGACGTATTTGAAGCAGCAGTTCCAGATGTATTAAATTTCCTAACATTACTTTTCAATGGTGGAGCCCAATATGGATCCTTAAATATCCATAGAGCTGCGTTATCCTTAGTACTGGGCTCAAATATATCTAAAGACGACAGAATTATAAGATTCTTTAAGGGGATCTTTAGACTAAGACCCCCTCTTCCCAGATATGACATTACGTGGGATACCGCTTGTGTTTTGGATCATTTGGCTAATTATTATCCTAATGAAGTTTTATCCTTAGAAAAACTGTCAATGAAATGTGTTACCTTGTTAGCTCTAGTAACAACACATAGAATTCAAACATTATCGAAAATTCTAGTAAATAATGTAGAAGTTTTGCCTTCACAAATAATCATAAAAATTCCTGAATTGATCAAAACATCTAGACCTGGCTCAAATCAACCCGTTCTCATAATACCTTTCTTTCCTGAGAAACCAGCTGTATGTCCAGCACAGACACTTAAGGTTTATTTAAGTGTAACTATTGCAACACGTACCCAAAACTATTTATTTATTAGTTACAAGAAACCTTTTAAACCAGTTTCAACCCAAACATTAAGTCGCTGGGTTAAAAACACGCTAAAAAATAGCGGCATAGATGTCTCCATATTTTCTGCTCACAGCACCAGACATGCAGCAACTTCAAAAGCCTATAGTTCAGGTATCAGTATAGACCTTATTCGCAAATCTGCTGGCTGGAGTCATTGCTCTAATACCTTTTGGAAATATTATAATAAAAATATTTGTAATCGGGGTAATACTTCTATAGCCAGAGCAATTATAGAATAAGTAATAATTAAGTTGTGTACCTATTAAATTAATGTACCTACCTAATCCTAATTATGTTTGAAGAATCGAAGTAAAACTAAATCTGAAACTATTGATTAAACAAATTCACCTTTGTATTCTGATTTGTGAGGGTTATCTACTCAAAATGTAAAATTGATTATAAAATAATAATTAATAAGTTTATATAATATTATGTTATATTTTGTTTTTATATTAATAATTAAAGTTTAGAATGTAATGTGAACAAAACTTGATTATTTTATTTTGTAACACCGGAAAATTGTCTTGTGTAGGCAAGACATTATGGCCTGGTATTTTCGGAACTAGCTCTAAAAGTCTACAATATAAAAAACATTTTATTTCAGCTAATCTAAGAGGACAAGGCACGAGTATAATTGATGATTAAATGAGCTTACCTGTAAGTGAAATTCAATCATAATTATACGAAGTGCCTTGTCCGAAGAGATTAGCTCCCTCCCACCCTGGAAAAACCCTAATGTTGTTCCGAAAATACGCTTTTACTCTAAAATAAATGAGTTCAGAAAACCGAGTACCTACCCACGAACAAATGTAGGTACTAGGTGATACATACCCACAAAAAAAAAAAAAAAATCTCTAAAGACAGTGTTGGTGGTAGTAACTAACAAGTGTTACTACAATATAAAAAACATTTTATTTCAGCTAATCTCTTCGGACAAGGCACTTCGTATAATTATGATTGAATTTCACTTACAGGTAAGCTCATTTAATCATCAATTCGATATAGTTGTCAAATTCGAAATTGGAACTTTTCGATGCTGGAGTAGATAAAAGATTTTTTCAAATCGGTCCAGTAGATATAGTTTCGGAGCCTATTTATTGCAAACATACAATCAAATCTTTCCTCTTTATTATATTAGTATAGATATAGATAATGTTTGTGACCACTGTCAGTAGGCAAAGAGGTCATTGTACGAAATTCTTCCTGCTCCGCGACTGGACAGCTGCGTGGACAGCTGCGTGGACGTCCGACGGCACTCGTATCAGTCGAGTGTTGCGCGTGAACCGCATAGTTATATGTTTGACACTCAAGCAAGTTCTCGTTATGGATAAACAAAGAAAGATCAGTAAACGATATCGTATGAACTCTAATTATTAAGACCTAATTAATCGCTCTTTGCACTTCCTAAGGACCCTGAAAGATAAGTTTGTATTATTTGCCTATCTACATACGTACCTACTACCTACTTAGAGTTCTAAGCAAAACTAATATTAATGCATAATGTGGGGTAGTCTTATTTTTATATCCAGATAAGATACAGTTTTATACAAAAGTAAATATAAACCATAGTATCCAATATTATAGTGATAATGATACGAGGAAGTACTTCCTCGAAACCCGCACGGGTTTGTTACGATAACTTCCTTTCAAACTCGTGCTCAATTCGAGGCACGAGCCCTCCAATCGCGCACGGGTTTTCCGTGTAGGTATATTTCCGTGTTCAAAAGAAGGCAGTATTTGCCTTGATGCACGGAATCCGTGTTTGTTTGTTTGATGAATATTCAAGAAACCCAAAAAATTTAATTTTTATAGGTTATAAACTTATAACGATTTATAAAAATGTAGATGTAAAATTGATGGGTTACGCCAGAAGACTCGTTTCGTCGCACTTTCATTCAGCTTCATTCACGACCTTCGCGAGTTTCTGGCTTCGCGCTTTACAAAAACTTTCTAGGGGTAGGGCAGAGGCAGACAACTTGACAAGATTACGTGGAGTCGGGTTGTGCTGATTCGGTTTAAAGATTCAGTCGTTTTTCGTCGGTAACTAACGTTCCGTACCGGAAGCCTCCCACCAGACCAGCCCCCCGATTCAGAAACTTACGATATCTTAGATATCGATCGATTCGGTTTGTTATCGTACGATAAGATGTATTTTCAATTCAGAATAATCGTATCGAGGGTAAAATTGCCGATATCGATACCGAACCGAACCAACGTTGTTGTCGTTCGATAAACGCTATTCAGAACAACTGCAACCGAACGAGAATTACCGAACGTCGGATTAATTTGCCGGTTGCATAACGAATGCTACAGGGCATTCGATAACCTTTCCGTTTATTGTTTTTTTCGTAAAAACAAGGTAAAACCCAAAACTTAGTATGCAGAAGATTATAAAAAAATGCATAGAGCATTTTTAAGCAGAGGAAGACGCCATTATTAATAGTACACAAGTCTTCGGAGACCTAGATATTCCAGATTAATTCTGAAGTTTTTATTGGATATTGTCTTTCCATTAATTCTGCAGCTTAGTTTAATCCTGTTTATTTAAAATTAAATTTAAAGCTTATTAAGAATTTAATAAATAAATATTGTTAATTTAAATATCATATAAAATAATAATAATTAAGTAAAAATAATAAAAAAATTTATGAAAATAAATATTATATTTATTATATAAATATGTAAATATAGAACTAGATTATGCCCGCGACTTCGTCCGCGTGGATTACGGTTTTTTGATTCCCGCGGGAACTCTTTAATTTTCCGGTATAAAAAGTAGCCTATGTCCTTCCCCGGTATACAAACTATCCCTGTACCAAATTTCATCAAAATCAGTTAAAAATAGGGGCCGTGAAAGCGTAGCAGACAGACAGACACACACTTACATATTTATAATATATTAGTATGGATATATGTATATGTGTTTTTTAATCATTCAAATTTCGGGATAATAGCAAACTTCGTGAATTAACACGTGATCTCCATGTAACTCGTCGATACCGGTATCGATCCCGATATCGATATCGAACTCGAATCGTATCCTCAAACCGAACGTTCTGAATTGCACGACAAAAAACTTTCGATACGAGATCGATATCTATGTATTATCGATATCGATTCGGTATGTTATCGAACTGTTGTGAATCGCCCTGACCAGAGAAAATTCAGAAATTATAAATTCCCAAATTGACCCTGCCGGGAATCGAGCTAGGAGTCGCTAGTTATTTGAATGATTTGCACAGTGAATCCTTCGTCTTCTGTACCTGTTATTTGTATTCTAAGGATACACATAGGCTTCTCATTTACTCATAAAATCAAACTATTTGATAAAACAGGATGCTGTTGTGCATAAAATATTTGATGACTCATCTCATCTTAACGGTACAAAGTCAAACGCGGCGCATTCGGTTTGCAGTTTGCACCATATACCTACATGAAAGAGTACTAACTGAAAAGTTGTGCTCAGGGTACCGCATGGATTAACTAGTTGACACTATAAAATATTACCAACTAGCTGATGCCCGCGACTTCGTACGCGTGGATCGAGGTTTTGTGGTTCCCGCGGGAACTCTTTAATTTTCCGGGATAAAAAGTAGCCTATGTGTTATTCCAGACTATAATCTATCTCTGTGCCAAATTTCATCCAGATCCGTTCAGCCGTTGGGGCGTGATTGAGTAACAAACATCCATCCATACATCCATACATACATCCAAACTTTCGCATTTATAATATTAGTAAGATAAGATAAGAAGATGTTTAGCTATCTATTATAGTAATATACTTGTGATAATAAGCGCTTACACATTCGCTGTCGGGCGGCTAAGTATTGAGCGCCAGATGCTAAAACTTTTGTTGTAAAATTAGAAATAATTAGTACAACCGCTATTAATTCTTGCAAGACTGAGCGGTTGTGCTGGGTACTGGTCATTTAGAGTGCTATATGAAACTAGTATTGGCAGCGAATGTGTAAGTAACGCCTTTATGTGTATTAGGGTAAAGGAAGCAAGTTTAAATCCTGTCAAAAATCTATTTTATTTCAGATCGATTTTCATTAAATTGGAAGTACATAACTTCGGATTTCCATTAAATTGGAAGTGCATAGCATCGGATTTCCATTACATTGGAAGTAATTTCGGATTTCCATTAAATTGGAAGTAACTTCGGATTTCCATTCAATTGGAAGTAAGATTTCCATTAAATTTTAAGTAGCTTCGGATTTCCATTAAATTGGAAGTAACTTCAGATTTCCATTATTTAAATTGGAAGTAACTTTGCGTTCATTCAGATGGATGTATTTTCAGGTCGGAAATGATGGCAAACCAGCTACCACCACCAGAAAAATTGGATCTTGAAGGTGACAGCACGTCGGTGGGCTTGAGGTGGGAAAAATGGAAACGATCCCTACGAACTACTTCGAAGCCGTCGATATTACAAATCAAAGTAAACAGAGAGCTACGTTGTTAGTTCTGGGTGGAACTGCACTGCAAGAAATATTTTATAATCTGCCTGGAGCAAATACATGGTTCGGAGAATCCAATCTTAAAAGGGTAGATATTATAAAACTGTTACGATTGCGTTCCGGGCACATTCCATCCAATAAATTGAAATACGTGATGAGACGATCACCAACACAGAATTGTGTAGACTGTGGCAATATACACGTAGACGATGTTTTCCATCTTTTGATGGAATGTGTACGGAACGAGTCGGAACGACCGCATCTCCTTAAAAACAATTACAGTGTGGGTATGTGCAATAGCCTGCTAGCTGCCCCACTGTCAAAGGTCAAAGGAGGCGCGGTCACTCACAAGGATGTGGTAATGTATAAGTGGTTTATTTATGTGCTTATCACATTTTGTTTAGTGCATGCTGTTGACCATATGGGGGTGATATATAGTCAGAATTGACAAAACCCCTAGAAAAAAAATTGAGAATAAAAAAAAAAAACACTTCTATATTATAAGAGGTAGGTACATATGCAAACGTTATAATAAATAAACTTCATTTCAGGTCAAAAATTCGCGATGCTTGAGATGAAAATGGTGTTGTCAGGTTTACTCTGCAGATTCCGTGTGGACCCGGTGACCAGGCCTTCCAAACTTGTCTTCAGAGCTGATCTAAATAGATTTACGAACCAAAGACCCGATACACGTCCGATTCCGTTTAAGGAATTATTATCCAGCTTCAATGTTGATATTTTAGCTAGTACAAGTTCGATATAATTCGAGTATCGAAGTACAATAATGTCAAAGCATACCTACCTGTAGTCTAAACTACTCGAGGTATTCTTACCAAGATTTGAAAGGTGAGGTGTAAGAACGGAGTGACCACATTATGGGCAAAATATCTTTTTGCTATCTTCAGATGAGTTCTTTACAAGCTACAATACATGATTTAAAATTTTTTACAAATTTTAACATACGAGTACCTACGTTCCACATCCACTCCCACATAGGAAGGATTGATTTTCAAATATCCTACCAGTTGCGATCATAAATATAATATAATGCATAAAACATAATGCCTAAATATTATTATTTATAATATTAATAATAATAATTATAATATTAATAATTATAATTTATAAATATTAATCATTGATTAAAATAAATAAAATAAGCATAGTCCTCTTTTTTTTAATAAAACATATACCTAGAATATATTATGGAATAGATTATGGTGAAGGAAATTATCGTATCTAATGAAACTCTAACGTAAAGTCTACTTATCCGGTTTAAGTCAAAGAACGTTTATTCAATTTAGGTAGGTATACTACACTTATTGACGTCCGGTTATTTAAAACATATCATGGTGATAATCGGTACGACATCTTAAACTAAAGCTACGAGGGTTCCAAACGTATCTCGTTCGGCTGAACGGCAACGAACGAATCTCGTTCGGCTGAACGGCATCTTTAACTTATTATCGGTGCAGGAACGAAGAAAGAACCGGCCTTCCTTACCAAGGTAGCTAAAACGTCCCTTCAATTAGGACGGTGTTTGGGGGTAGAATAGGACACGGTATAGGAGGCTCAAAGCATGCATGTCCCTGCGCCTTCTGATTGGCAACCATTTTAGCTTAACACGGTACTCGGAAATGTGGTCGTATTTCCGCAGGCCAAAAATGAAGCGGATTACCATGTTTTGAAGCCTCTCAAGCTTACTGAGAAGTTCTTGTGACAGGTCTGGATAACAAGAGTCAACGTAGTCTAGTATAGACAGCAGAAGTGTATTAGCTAACGTAATTTTGGTTCTGATCGGCAATTTGGTTCGACCTTAGGTACCCGATAGTGGCGAAGATTCTCCGCCCCACCTCTCCTACCTGAGG
Organism: Erebia aethiops; assembly: GCA_923060345.2. Lineage (NCBI taxonomy): Eukaryota > Metazoa > Arthropoda > Insecta > Lepidoptera > Nymphalidae > Erebia > Erebia aethiops. Next base: position 4,215,347 of record OV281093.1, on the reverse strand, counting down.
TCCCCAGGAAAAGGCATTGTCGATGATTAGACCATGATTCTTTACTTTATTACTTAATGGCAAAGCTACCCCATCAAGATAAACAGCAGGCAGGTTATCTAGCTTAGATAATATTTTAGGATTGCCAACGATGATAACTTGTGATTTATTAGGGTTCACTGTTAGACCAAAGGATTTACACCACTCAAAAATATTGATCAAATCGGAATTAAGGATACTAATGGTAGCCGAGATACGGTCAGCAGTATCTATGTTTTTTTTTTAAATTGAATTTTTATAATTGTTACCTTATCCAATAGTTATTGCAACAAGATCACCGTTGTTGCACCGCACATGTTATAGGAAAGGCACTAACTCCCATAACACAGTCTTTACTTTTTTGTGAGTTAGAGGCCGAAATTATAATTTTGAACCTTGTAATTTAGCAAATAAAGATTTTATTTATTATTTATTTTTTATTATTTACTGCCAAGGCATCCACTTTTTCACAGTACAACTTCCTAGTACCAATTCGCAGGCAAAATTGTTTATCATCTTTTTTCCTTTGCCCAAGTTTTCATGTTAGCTTAACTGCCTCGTTAGTCTAGAGTGGTTGTAATGTTCGACTGCGGTCGACGAGGATCGAGTCTCGGGTCGGCCCATAATTGAGTATTGGGTTTTTCTGACTAGAAAATCTCAGTACTAGCCCGGAGTTAGGAAGTTGGCGGTGTTTCACCCCCGTGCCTCGGAGAGCACGTTAAGCCGTCGGTCCCGGTTATTATTACTAACATAATAATAGTCGTTAAAGCCCGCCAACCCTAAGCTGTAATTCCCTTTCTCCTATGAGAGTGGAGGCCTGTGCCCGGCAGTGGGATGTTAATGGGCTGTAGTGAGGCTGGTGGCTAAAATGGGAACTAATTTTACGCCTTATTTTTATTTTTCTGTTTGATAAAGATAAGTTGGTGGAACTTTAAAAAATACATTCTTATTTGATATTCGGCGATTCGCATATATAATTAGCACGGTATCGACCGGTTCTGGTCATGGCTCCTTGCGTGTGCCTGCCTACAGAGTAGATATTGTATGTCATTTGTGTAAACAAAAGGTGCCTGAAAACGCTCACACAACGAATGCTCAAAGGATTGCATGTGCAAGAAGAGACCCAGTAGGTAGCTCCTATAGGAGACGGGATTGAAACGGTTTTTATCATCGCAGACTTCAATTACAGGTGAGCGTTTTTGTAAAGAAATTTTACGTACTTACGGACAAAATATAGCCAGTGAGATATGAACTTTTACCTATCTGTGATACACATTACTAGTTATGGGTGTATACAGTGGTTAGAACACTTTTGTGGCTGGAGCGGCATGGCAGTGTGATAAGGAGAGTTAAAACATTTTAACTTTACAATTACTTATACCTATATTAGCCGAAGTGCAGGCGCATTGCGATTGGTCAGAAATGGCCAGGGCGGATTTTGCCGAGCGAGATTTCAGGTCAGTCAAGAACTGCCCAAATTTCCAGTCCAAAGCTGATACTTAGTTGTGTCAAGTCGGCTTTGGACTATTAAATTAGATGATATTATATAGTTTGTATGCAAAACACGCGCAGTGCCACACATTAACAACGCCTCTCCGCGCGTGGAGTCTTCTTCTTCTTTGTATCCTGGGATTATTTTCAGCCAACGACCTCAATTTACATAGACGGGCCCTGTCAAACAAAGAATGTGGACCTATTTTACTAACGCCATCTAGTCTGAAAAGCGGGACAGCGCTATGGCGGGGACAAGGACAGGGCTATACAGGTTAGGAGTGTGCTCTAAATGTACCTACATTTAGATCGATGTTTTCCGCACTTGGACGCAGGCGTCCCCTGTATGTGAAATCACTCCCCGCCGGATCATTCCAGCCAGCCGAGCTCACTCCAGAATCCAAGCAGGCCACTCAGGTCGTCGAGGACTACCGGGAGTGTTGCTGTTGAGCCAATGTAGGCTTCTCGTTGGGTGGAAACACCAATGCTCCGCGCGTGGAGTAGTTACACAGCTCCGCGATCTGCCGCAGTGTGCGGTTCGCCTTACAATATACTAGTGGCTAGTTACCACCCTACCGGCAAAGACGTGCCGCCTAGCGATTTAGCGTTCCGGTACGATGCCGTGTAGAAACCGAAGGGGCATGGGTTTAATATAACTGTCATGCTCCTAACAGGTTAGGCCGCTATCATCTTAGACTGCATCATCACTTACCATCAGGTGAGATCGCAGTCAAAGGCAAGCCTGTAGTGGACAAAATAAATAAAAAAAACGGATCTATCTGCGGTTACATTGACCATGAGAGTTGTCGGAAATACTTAATCACTGCTTAATTACTTAAGTGTTCATTAACTCAGGAGTTATAACCATGGCCCTGACAGACGCGACGGATGGACAGACCAAGTTGTAAGTAAGAGACCTTGACGCTTGACGCTTCCTCGGTTATTCCATTCCATTCCATTGCTAATGAAATTATCGTTCTACTACTTTCATGACCTTTATTTTATTGCTTTGGCGTGATCTATAAAACTGGATGTTTATTTATAGTTATGTAAATATTATTTTGCAGCAAAAAAATCTTAGATGCTGTAAAAATGCTTTAAAAACATAAAACAATGCATTTCTTATTCACTAACATGAATTTAATAATATTAGAAAAATATTTTGTGTCCTCCTCCTAATAGGTTTCTACACAGCATCGTACCGAAACGCTAAAACGCTAGGCGGTAGTCGCGGTACGTTATTGCTGGAAGGGCGGTAAGTGGACCAGACCAGAGAAAATTCTGAAATTATAAATTCCCGAAATTACCCTGCTAGGCGCTCACCACTGCGTCAGGAAGGTTGTTAAACCAACCTAGCTACAACCTTTTAATTACCGAGCCTTCCAATTCGATTTCCTCTGTAATAAATTTGCAACTGAACGCGTTAACCCTACTATGCTCGGGTCAAATTTCTGTAAATCTTCTTAGAGATGAAATTCGTAAAATCCTGTTACACATTTTCCCCAATTATAAAACCAAAAGCCCAAATAGGTACAAATTTTCGATGACATAATTAACTTATTAACTTGGTTCCGTAGTTCCGTACCACCACACAATATAAATTATTTCAGTAAATAACAAGAAAGATGTCATAAAAATACGTTATCACCTGTGAAATCACCTACGGGGGTGCAACACCGGCAACTTTCTAACTCCGGGCTAGCCCTGAGAATTGCTAGTCAGAAAGACCCAATACTTAATTATGGCCCGACCGGGAACTCGAACCCGGGACCTCGTCGGCTGCAGTCGAACATCTCAACCACTAGACAAACGAGGCAGTCAGTCAGTCAGGACAAATCTTTTTCTAAGTATATAAATATTAATTCGAATCAATTAAATACAATGTAGGTAAGTAATAAATTCATAATTTCTGCCTATTAATAAAAACTTTATTATTTTGTCATAATACCTAATTATAGAAATAAATAGAAACTAGTTAGAATATAGGAAACCATTAGAGTTCTGTTTCTTATCGGGTAAGGGCGCCTTATATTTTAAGCGAAGTAATTGTCTCAGAAGCTGAAAACTAGCACTTTAGCGGTTCTATTCTTACCCATTGTAAACGTACCTACTTTGTAGTAACTCAAAATCCATTTAAATATATAATTTTACACTTTTAATTATACAATTAAAAACCCCATAAATACAAAGAATAGCAGAAAGATAAAATTTATAAACTACTATTAATTATATTTATAGAAAATACACGCCGTCCAAGTGAATTTAAACCTGGTTAAATTTATAAATAAGTAATTACAATTTTTTTTTAAGTTTTCAAATTCCATTGCATATTTTTTTTCAATTTAATTTATAAAAATGATAAAAATGTTTGTAAGCACGACCCAATGAAAAAGTAGCTACTGAAAGATTGGGTGAACGCAAAATGTAAAAATAAATAAAGAGGTTATACTTTAATTAGTGTCCAAGTGCTTTTTTTATAATATAATCTTTATTGAAAACAATACAATAGAACTTAAAGCTAGCTAGTCTAACCTAATTACTATATAAGTAAATCATGCCCGCGTGGAATGGTGGCAAGAATGCTGGCTGCATTTCCGCGCTGGACAGCCAGCCTGATCCTTTGCGCAAAAATGAGCCAGCCCTTCTGTCACCAGATGAGGCAATTAACCGCGGTGAAGCAAGTGCTTAAAGCCGCCGAAGTCATAAATCGGTTAAGAGGTGTTCGAAAAACTCCGCAACATCTTCTCGTCTCCTCGGTGGCCAAAAACGGAAATCTTCTATCAGAGTGTGTTGCCAATGATGATTTACGGCTTCGAATATTGAAAAATCCTATTACAATGAAAGGATTATTTAAACGATAAAAAAGCATGGGAATTAATTATTCCAGCGGCTAATAATTAATCTAATTTTATTACTTCTTAGTTCTAGTCTTAGTATTACGCTACTTCCGAGATCTACGAGTAAGATCTTACCAAGACATCTTAATACTCTTCAATAAAACCTGACTCAGGCCAATTCTTACTAACTACTAACATTTAAAGACTGTGTTAAACAGCATTTGTTAAGTCGAAGTTCTCGACTTCTACACTATCGATGATTTTCTGAATGACAAAGTTGCATGGAAGCAACCGGCCTCGCATCCAGTGACCCACAAGTCAGTGTAACACTTGATGTAGGTAGGTATGTGTTGTATTGTTTATAATATATTGTAATCTTTTTATTTTTTTAAGAAAAGGGCAACTGCTGAGTTTCTTGCCGGCTCTTCTCAGTAGAAACATCTTTTCGAACCGGTGGTAGAGTTTTAACGTATCATAAGTGGCACAAGTTGTCCTACATGAAATAAATAAATCATTTACATAATATCATTTATCAATACTAACCATGTAACTTAAATTACTGTACTTACTTTTTGAGGTCGATTTTATCAATTTAATTGTTCCATTGACTTCTTTTGACAATTGCATAGATAATTCTCTTTCCGTTTTCAATGAGCTCTCGATACATAGTATTGTCGTCATAGTTTTATAGTATAGTTAAAAGATTACGATACCAGTCTAGGTTGTTACATGTTAAACATGACTTAAACATGAATTGAATATGTAGCAGAAGTGGGATAACACTGTTGTCGCCGAGTTCTCGGCTGGTTATTATTCTGCCATTAACAATTTTTATTTTTATTTTGGAAAACAATATACATTGTGGCCCAAATAGTGACGTCCAAAGAAAAAATTTTGATTCCTCGTACCTATCAGAAAATACCCCATGTATGTTCAGCGATTTTTGGTAGTTTTCGAGTTGTGACTGAGTGTTAATTTTTTTCTTATTGTGTCTAGCTCAGAACATTTTTTTTTTGTGAACATGCTTGCTATGAAGTGTAATACCTTGCATAATATAATTTACAAGTCGGAAAATAAAGTATATATTTTCGTAAGTAAAAAGTTTACGTTCGACAGAGGTAGAGTCGAATTTTCAATTTTAGATTAAAAATACTTAAACCTGTCCACGTCACTTCTAACTAATTTTGAAAACTTTTGTGGTTCCTAAGCTTCCCTTATGAGTTAAAAAAATTGGTACTTTAGGGGGCATTATTGTGAGAAATCGGACTTCAAAGATGGACGGAAATTTCTGAATTTAAAATTTGATTCTTAAAATTGCGTTTTGCCTATTTTCGTCAATTTTATGGCTAATTGCAGTAGGAAATTTCTGAATTTAAGTATTTTCTACAAAAATAATCGATATTTTTCTATTCAGCGACATCAAGGTCACGTAAAAATTATATGGCCTTTTTTTGTTTTTTTACAGACAGTAAGCAAAATAACAAAATTTCACTCGGTTACTAAAATAGCTTTATCCTTTCCATTTAATTACCCTTCTGGCAATAAAGCTGGCAGGTTTGAAACCCCTATTATACTGCACTTTTCACAAAAGGGCCCTGTGGAAAGGGTGGGCGTGGCCGCTAGTTTTGGCGTCGCTTATTGCAGAGCAATAAGGACCAAATTAGGGAGCCTTTCTCCCTAAATGTTATTACACTATACTGATTCAAGGTTAAGGGTCCCTGTGGAAAGTGCAGTGTAATAGGGGTTTAAGTATTTTTAATATAAAGTTGAAAATTCGAGTCTACTTCTGTCGTACGTACACTTTTCACTTACGACCAAAGTTTTCCAACTTGTGTTCGTGATAAGATAGTAATCATTTTATGCAAAGTAGTACACTTCATAGCAAGCATGTTCACAAAAAAATTGTTCAGAAATAGACACTAAATAAAAAGAAAAAAAAAACTTGTCGAGAGCGTATGGTTAGTGCTCCCGAGGCAATAGGAAGATCTTCCTCCGAGCCGGTGTAATGCTCGGGGTTCCCATCTGGGCCAACTGTTGTAGGTTGAAAGTTCTATATTATATTATAGTACAATTCCGAAAGGCACGTGATTGGCTAACGTGGCCGTGTCATGTTTACGTCATCATGTAAGTATGTGTGCCCCTACATACTCACACAGTCAGATTCCAAATGAAATTTTTTTAAAAAATTATAACTCGAAAACTACCAAAAATCGCTGAAAATAATTACATGGGGTATTTTCTGATTGGTCCAGGTACGAGGAATCAAATTTTTTTCTTTGGACGTCACTACTTAGGCCACCCTGTAGGTTTATTATACTTATGCATTGAGGTTAAATCTCTGTGGTTATTTTCAATGTGTACTATGTCATATTGTAAAATTTGTACTTTGATATATCGTCGCTGTAGTTGGAAAATTAAATAATTACACTTTTTGGGAAATCGACTTTATTGCATTTCCAGAAAGTCCATTTAAAGCCGCATCTTTCTGTATTTCTAATTTTTCTTAGTTAGTTTTAATTAAAAAGATAATAATAAATGAATCTCGCAAGGCGCCAAAGGTGGAAAAATAAATATTGAAAAATTGATAAAAAAGTAGCGAATGAAAGTTAAATAACTTATCAAAAAATAAATAAGTTCTCTCATGCATCACTTCGAGAGCGAATGAAATGCATAAAGTTCGATATTTAGTTTTCCCTCGACACGTATATTCTTAACAGGGGCAATTCAGTTGGGAAAAATTAAACAAAGTCAGTTAATTAATTAATCATCCCATGATTGCTAAGATATACGTACTTTATAAATTTTATAAGCACATTTATTCAATTATCAAAAAAATACTTCTCAGACTGTTTGTAATTTCAGTAGGTACAAATATAATTAAATAAGGGATTTTATTCAACATTATTAGAGCAACCCAAACATAAATTATAAGATATTTAGTTGTTGATATAACTTGCAATCCGGAAATGATTCCCAATAGTCGATTAATAATTGATAGTAAATTAAAAAGTTGATTCATAAATGATTGGACTGCTTAAGAATGGTTTTTTTTATTTTTATTGTGCTATAAGGTAGCCCTTGACTGCGATCTCACCTGATGTTAAGTGATGATGCAGTCTATGGTAGCGGGCTAACCTGTTAGGTGCATGATAGTTATATTAAACCCATTCCCCTATTCGGTTTCTACACGGCATCATACATACAGCAACAATCTATAACATATAAAAACATGGACAGTTAAATTGTTTATTAAAAAAAAGTTATCCCCATTTTTAACGCAAAAAAACAGTAAATCGCGTTTTACTCGGAATATTGCTTTTGTTAGTTATTTAATTTTCCAACTACAGCGGCGATATTTTGGTATCTTTTTCTGTCGTAAGTTCAACTTTACTAGGTGGCTAATTAATGGGAGTTCGAGTACCTTTATATTAATATTAATATATTATAATAACATAATAATAATGTACGATGTGTTTATTTTACAGTCATTGTTTGTGAAGAGGGCTCGCCATTATGAAACATGCGCAGGCTCTACGTCAGGTAATTATTTTTTTATTAACTTTTCTGCATGTTATTTTATGACTAATTCGTTTTTATTTTTTCGTTTTGTACTTGCCTCAACATAACATCCCACACACGATGGATTGATTCAAAATTCAAATGGTTTTTATTCAAATAAACTTTTACAAGTACTTTTGAATCGTCGAGTGAATCTACCACTGGTTCGGAATGCTACTCCTACCGAGAAGAACAAGCTTCCTAGGCGGTTGCTAATTGAAAAAAAATATTACAATTTCAATAATTTGCAGAATACATAAGTAACAGCTGTCCCTACAGCATTGCTGGAGCGAGTTAAATCCATGCTCTTTTATCATTTACGTAATCTTCAACAGATTTTCAAAAATCCACCAGTCGCGTTGCTTATAAAATACATTAATATTAATAATTGACTAAAATAAATAAAATAAGTTTAGTTCTCTTTATATCATTGATTATGGTGAAGGAAATTATCGTAATGAAACTTTTTTGCTTAGCATCTCTGTAACGCATGTCTAGGTACTTATCCGGTATAGGTCACTGTGTCTTTGAGCCCTTCATTCTGAGAGGTATTATAACTCGTGCTCAGTAGTGGGCCGGGGTTGAAATGATGATGATGATAATTATATGAAATGAAATGACATGAAATGATTTATTTATTTCACGTAGGCCAACTTGTGTTACTCAATAATCATCATTTTTATTATGATGATGATAATGATATATGAAATAAAATGATTTATTTATTCACGTAGTACAACTTGTGTCACATAAGATAAATGAAGACTCTACCGCCGAATCGGAAAGCTTGTGCTACTGAGACGATCTGGCAAGAAACTCAGCAATTGGTGCTTTCATAAAAAGAAAAATGTAAATAATATTATACAATTCATACGTAACGTAACAAGTATTTACACTGACTTGTGGACTGCTGGACGCGAAGTCGGTTGCTTACATGTAAGGAAAAACATCAGTAGGGTACAATAACCTCGACTCAGCAAATGCTGTTTATAACTTCTTTAAATTTATGAAATTGCAAATCCAGAAACTCTTTTGGTATCATGTTATAAAAGCGTACACTCGACCCCACAAAGGATTTCTGCACCTTGCGCACACGATATGACGCTGTTACTAGCTTGAGGCAGTTTCTAGTACATCGATTGTGATTATCACTTATTTGCCTAATATGATTAATATTTTGCCTAACAAAGAGATAAGAGAAGAGTTATTGAATATGTATGCGGGTGGATGAGGAAGGCGGAGGACCGTGTTTGGTGGCGCGCTCTCGAAAAGGCTTATGTCCAGCAGTGGATGCATATAGGCTGATGGATGGATGATGATGAAAATAATGATGATACCTCAACTTTACAGGCGCTCGTGGTAATTGGACTGGCGTTTTGCAGCCTATCCGATGGGTTTATTTTCGGGCAGATGTCCGGTATGGTCGACGCTTTGAAGGGAAAGGACGGCTCTATATATTTGAGCGATGATGAAATCTCTTGGATTGGTACGTTTTACGATTCAATTCTTGTAAATAAAAGTAGTTCAAAAACTTAACCCCTAATAACTATCAGAAGACATATTAGTTACCTACCTTATATATTTTGAATTTGAAGTGTTCGGTGAACCTTTTGGGTCCTTATTCCTGAACTTTTGTTCCGTTTATCGCGGTCTTTTTTCTGCCTTTTCTCTTGCGTATAATGCATTTACAACATTCTCCTCTGACTCTATGCCTTTAGAACTTCATTATATATAGATGTAGTATCCACTTTTTCACATTACAACTTCCTAGTAACAACTTGCAGGCAAAATTGTTTATCATCTTTCTTTGCCCAAGTTGTCGTGTCAAAGACCATCCGGTTATTTCTGTCACTTTACAACCAAGTCTTTCCAATCCAATCCAATTTTTTAGTCATAATATATCGAGAATTTATAATAGATATCCTAACTAAAGATTTATTGTTTTTTTTTTCAGCGTCTACTATCAACATTACTTGTTTCTGCGGCTTTGGTCTGATGGCGATACTCACAGAGATATTCGGAAGAAAGAAGACAGTCACAATAGTCACCACGCCAGTGCTGATATGCTGGGTCATGGTCTATTTCGCTCAAGACAAATACACATTGCTTGCGACGAGAGTAATTGTTGGGGCATCTTACGGCGGAGTCTTGATTTTGACTTATGTAAATATAGCCGAATACGTGTCACCGAATATTCGATCACTTTGTCTGAATTTAATGTCTTCGTGTGGAACTGCAGCCGGTACATTCCTCGGACATGTTTTAAGTCTCTTACTACATTGGAGGAAGGTAGCTCTTATTGGCTTAATCCCAACAGCAATATCCGCAATCTTGCCTTTATTTTGGGTCGAAAGCCCATCCTGGTTGGCTACTAAAGGAAGGTTTAAGGAATGCGAAAGAGCCTTTAAAAAGTTGCGGATACCGAACAAAGAAAACGAGTTGGAATTAAAAATGTTAATCAACAGTCAGATAGAAAATTGTAACAGTACATCGAAAAACATTTTGATTTCGATTTTGAGCAAATACGCAAGAGCATGGAAAGAAAAATGTTACAGGAGGATTTTTTTTATTTTGTTAGTAATCAGTATTTACAGAGTGGCAGCAGGCCGAATTCTGTTGAACACTTTAATAATTACAATGCTCCAAGAGATTACAGGCACTTCGGATATATTATTTTTTACACTGGTGGTCGACGGGTGCTCTTTGGTGGGCGCTGGTTTATCTTGTATTTTTGTGAGTAGATTAAAAATGAGAACATTGTTATTCACTTCTGGTCCGATAGCAAACTCTATTCTGATTGTACTGGCCTTATATTTGTACTTTTGGTCAGATAATAGCTTTTATGATGGATGGATAAAAGTTTCTCTCTTAGCCTTGTACTGCATTTTAATATCGGCGGGTCCATACGCCGTATTGGAGACTTTACTGTCAGAATTGCACCCTTTGGATATAAAAGCCTCGTCGACGTTTGTTTTGGGTGGTTTGGCTGGTATTTTACAGTTTTTAAGTATCAAATTAGCATCTAATTTGTTTTCAGTGATAGGATATCATGGAGTATTCCTTTGTAACGCTGTCATCGTATTTCTCTGCTTGTTGCATTTATATTTTTATTTACCAGAAACGAAGGGCAGGACGTTGCAGGAAATAAAATTATATTTTGTTGACAACAAGTATGGAGTTACAGATGAGGTGCTTTGTTCGGAACAACAAAATAATTTGTTAACAAAAGAGATAAGTCAGATTTAAATGTCAAACTTTAGTGGATACTTCATTAGAATTTTTGATGAGCGCTAGAACTTAAATTCATGTTGATGAAGGAGCGGAAAGAGCTTTAGTTGGAAATAACATACCACAAACTAACGTTTAGCTACTAACTAACCTATTAGTACGGGAATAAATAACATTTGCCTCCAAAAAAAATAGATTTAGAAGTATTACTCAAAATTCCCCTAAAATATCTCCCCGACTGTCTTTTTGTAATTCTCTCTAAAACTATAAGAGCTAGAAAAAACCAGCTTTACATTTTTTATTTGGAGGTTTCCATAAAATTATGTACTAAAATGATGACTAATTTGAGAGTATTTATGCTTTTTTTTTTATTCATTATAAGCTTACGCTTGACCACGATCACACCTGATGGGAAGTGATAATGTGGCCTAAGATGGGACGCGCTTGCCTAGAAGATGCCTATTCACTCTTGATTTAAAGATACCCGGATTGTAATTGGTTGGAAACACAGTTTTTGGTAGAGTGTTCCAGACCCTAGCCATGCGAATAAGGAATGAAGACGCAAAGCGCTTCGAACGTGTGGATGGAACGTTGACGACATAGGGCTGGAAACTCGCGCGGCGTCTTGCGGTACGATGGTAGAAAGGTGAAGGAGGTATAAGTACGTATAAGATCGAAAAGCTCCTGAGCGCACTCACCGAAATATATCCTATAGAATACCGATAAGCCGGCTACCTTTCAGCGGTGATCCAATGTTTGGAGTTTCGCCAGAAGAGGTGAATTTTCGCCAATCAGTCTCCTAGCCCTACGATCTACGGCGTCAAGAGCCGCCAACTGATACTTAGCAGAGCCATCATAAAGGTGACTGCAGTACTCCATGCACGACCGAACTTAGGCTTGATAAAGGGTAACCAGTTGGCGTGGTGTGAAGTGCTGCTTGACCTTGTTAAGTATACCCAGTTTTTTCTGTCTGTCTGTCTTGGCTTTCGCTTCGATAGACCTCCCGAAGTTGATGTTGGCCGTCATGTCGAGGCCTAGGAGATCAATGTGATCGGTAATGGGTAAGGATACATCTCGGAAAGTGGGAGTCAAGATGAAAGGACTCCGTTTCGCTGTGAGCAGACACGCCTGAGTTTTGAGAGCTTCGAAAATGATGACTAATTTAAGACTAATTTAAGAGTATTTATGCTACTAAAATAATGACTAATTAAAGAGTTAGATTATGCACAAACAATATTATGTAAATTAGATGATGCCCGCGACTTTGCCCGCATAGATTACGGTTTTTGGAACTCTTAATTTTCCGGGATAAAAATTAGCCTTTGTGTTATTCAGGTTATAAGATATCTCAATACCAGCCAAATCGGTTCAATCGTTGCGTCGTGAAGGAGTAACAAACATCCAAACTTTCACATTAATTATATTAACAGGAAATAGGATTACACTTTAATTTTACTTTTTAGATTTAACCAGGTATTTTTTAAATGAGAAATTAATTATTTTTAAGCAGTATTAAGAAACTAATTAGACTGATAATTATAAATATATAATAATAATAATAATATACCTACTGGGTGACTTCTTTTGTCGTCTCAAAAAAATAGGGGGTGTAGGTAAATGGAATAGGCATCGTTACTTTTTTTTCTATCAATAAATACTTCTCATTTAGAGTATTTTTTTTCATATTACGAGTATAATAACATTGAAAACCGTAATCCTACAAAAAAGTAAAATGATTAAAAATATTGAAAATACTCGTAGCCTGCAGCTATTGAATGTTTGAAGGTGGCGAGTGGTAGGATGCGTGTCACTAGAAAAGTGCTATGTTGCTTAGCTAACGGATGTGTGTCAAGCCCACCTATGTGAGCGCTTGATTTTCATAGCTTAGATCGCTCGTTGTTAGATTAAGCGCTCCTATGTTGGGTTTGAGTTTTGCCACACAACCATACATTAGTAGCACATATCTCTGCAAGGTAAGGTAAGGCAGCCAATTTTAGCTGTTCGTAAACGCAGACTCGCCAAGGAAAAGACTGCAATCTTCGTGAAAACATCTGCAATCACGATAGGCAAACTGGAGGTCACAGTTATAGGCTCGTGACACCAGCGCTCCGCCTCAATAAAGTCCGAAGGTTGTTCGTAGGAATGAGCATTCTATTCTATAACAAAATTCCACAATTGATTTTAAACTTGCCTTTACACAAGTTTAAGGAATCCATTAAAAGTATGCTTCTCAAAAAAGCTTAATATGTTTTTTTTATTCCACTACAAGTTAGCCCTTGACTGCGATCTCACCTGATGATAAGTGACGATGCAGTCTAAGATGATAGCGGGCTAACCTGTTTGGGGTATGCCAGTTGTATTAAACCCATACCCCTAGTCGGTTTCTACCGGAACTCTAAATCGCTTGGCGGTACCTACGTCTTTGTCGGTAGGGTGGTAACTACAGTTCCGTACTGTACCACCACCCTACCGACTTGCCTCCCACCAGACCAGACCAGAAAAAATTAAGAAATTATAAATTCCCAAATTGACCCTGCCTCGAATCGAACCGCGTTAAGACAACAGCGCTCAACACTGCGCCACGGAGGTTGTCAAATTTGACAAAAGAGCCTCGATTTGACTCGCAACCACCTAGTTTCTTGTAGGTCCGGTTCTTCTCGATAGGAATGACATTCCAAACCCGTGGTAGATTCACTAGACGAGTTAAAAGCACTTGTAAAAGTTTATTTGAATAAATAATTAAACCAAATCATTGAATTATATGAATTTCTTTATGTACCTACCTGCCTAACAAGGAATCCATACTAATATTATAAATGCGAAAGTGTTTCTGTCTGTCTGTCCATCTGGCTGTCTGCTACGCTACAGGCTAGGCTACGCTTTCCCGGCCCATCTTTTCAACCGATTTTGATGAAATTTGGTACAGGGATTGGTTATATCCCGGGGAAGGATCATAGGCTACTTTTTATCCCGGAAAATTAAGGAGTTCTTGCGGGAAAAAACTTAGTCCACGCGGACGAAGTCACGGGCATCATCTAGTATTTAAATAATTGTGAAGGTCATTTGGGAAAAAACTTAATTGATGCGTGTGTTATTATTGTAATTAAAAATTAATTATTATGTACCTATTGTTTTGGTTTCAAGTTTTAGGTAAGTATTGGGTTAGGAATTTGGCCGTGTTTCACCCCCGTGCCTCGGTGAGTACGTTATGCTCTCCTTAGCGGAGTAGTTTTAAAGAGGGAGGTCCCGGGTTCAATTACCAGCACGGTCAATTTGGAAATTTATAATTTATGAATTTTCTCTGGACTGGGCGGGAGGCTACAGCTGTGGCTACCATCTTACCGGCAAATACGTGCCGCCAAGCAATTCAGCGCTCCGGTACGTTGCAGTGTAGAAACCGAGTAGGGGTCAAAATTCAATTATCATTTTTTTCAATTCAAATAAATTTATTTCTAAAAGTAAAAGTTAAAATTCATAAATTATCATAAAGTATCACATAAAAAAAAGTAAAATTTTGACACGACTATCATGGCCGTCGTGTTTCTGTCATCACGCCGTCAACTTCATTTTTAAAGTCATAATTTTGTCCGTTGGCGGAAACCACCGGCGGAAACATTGAAAATTATTTAGGTATTGTGAAATGTGATGAAAAACAAAAAAAAATGGCTAAATGATTAACTGGGAAGAAGAAGAAAAGTTAAAAAAGTATTAGATGAGCCATGCGTGGTAATTTACTTGTACATATTATGTGAGTTTCATTTTTCTTTGACGCTTAATGTGGTCGAATGCTCGATTACGATCAATCGAATTTACAATGTAAAAACTTAGACTAAGCGTAATGTTTGGATGGATGGGTATGGTATGCATGAATATAGATGTTTGTTACTCAATCAAGCCAGAACGGTTGAACGGATCTGGATGAAATTTGGCACAGAGATAGATAATAGTCTGAAATAACAAACAGGATACTTATCATCCCGGAAAATTAAAGAGTTCCCGCGGGATTGTTGGATTGGATGGATTGTTATGTCTAACTATGTCGACATAACAATAGGTAGGTACTATTATAATAATAATAATCTATATAGGTACCAATAATAAAACTGTAATTCTTCTGTGAGGGACGAGTGGCCTGGTTTCGAAAACGCATAGCAGTCGATTGTGAATGATATGCAACGTGGACCCAAGTGGATAACTGAATGGGTGACCGAATTTGGAGATTTAAATTTGGCCCTTTCGTTTCCTCTGTGGGGTGTCGTTAGAATCCTTACATGTCCCGAGTGAAACTGGCTAGAACTTATTTGAAAAATAAAATTATGGCAAGGCAGTCGTGTTTTTATTTATTTTTTAATAGGCATGATGACAGTAACCAAGAATCAATGAAATTATGAATCTATCTAATGAAATAGGATTCACGGATTATAAAAAACGTATTTATTTTTCTATTTCGAGTGAGATTGCTACTTATTTTGATAAAATAAAATTATAAAATACAGCAATCCGCCATATTGGTTAAAACACCAAGAAGCGAATGACGTCACAATAGTTTGTTTTCGAGCTTTGACAATCACACTATTGCTTACTGCACACTGCACACAGTACATTGGTAAAAATAATAGTGACGTCACAAACGACGCCATGACACCGGGGAGCGTTTTGGCGTGAATTTTAAAATTTAAATTTCAAATGCTAATATTATCTACCAAACCTTATTTTTCTGCTGAAATAAGATATTTTTTCGAAATAGTAGATACTTCCGAACATAATCTGACCATTTTTCAAAATCAGTCATCATGCGTATTATAGCAGCTAATAGGGCAACTTTTTTTTTTAGGAAAATTAAGGAGCTCCCACGGAAATACATAAAAAATAATCTACGGGTACGAACTACGAAGTCTAGGGCATCATATAGGTATTTAATCACAAAAATAACTCTAACTGGTTTACAAGATTTACCAGCAAACTATTATTAAATTAAAGTTACTCGTGCGTGTAAATTATACCTAAACATTTCTAGTTTTGAACATCATTATTTCTATAAATATCCGCCAGTATAAATACAGACGTCACAGAAATCAAACGAAAATGTTGTTTAATTTAATTTTAATGATAATAATTATATTACTTGTGATCGTATCTCTATGCGACTGGTTTAGCCGAAACTCAAGGTTGATACGACGCGTTCCGGGGCCAAAAGCGTTGCCTATTATTGGAAACTCCATGCATATTGTTGGCTCACCGGGTAAGTACGTAGATAACCTTTTTTTATTTTGAAGCGGTATCCTCCTATTTTGTCCGCATGGATTAAGGCGAGTCACCTGCAAGATTTTAGGAGGTGAGGTGTGGGGTGCCGCCCGCGCGTCTCGCGGTACATTTCTCGTAGAGACTGGCGGGGAAGCGGGCAGCGCGGTATATTCTGAAACCGCTTGGCAACGTTCAAGTTCTGGGATTAATTTGAATTAAATAAATATAGGAATTTGAAATAAAGTTTAGCAGGTTCTCATTTATACTTCAAGAGGAATTTATCCATATAAAAATGATGAGCAAAGTCGAAAATTTTATTAATAAAAAATTCGTTTTAAACTTTTAATTTAGCCTGTTTCAAGATTTTTTTGATCGAGTAAAGTACATCCTATCGTGTAACAAATTAGCACAATCTTTAGACAATATCTTTAAGTGTATCGGATATTTTTTGTAAGATCGTTATTTAATACTTAAATACCGAAAAAATTTGATCTAGCAAACCAGTTTTCACCGCTGAGCTGAGGTGACTCGCCTTAAATTCCTGCGGGAATTGTTTAATTTTCCGGAATAAAATGAAGCCTAGTATTAATTCAGGGTATAAGCTATCTCCATTCTAAACAGCCAAATTGGTTCAGTCGTAGTGGCGTGAAGGAGTAAATCCGACTTCCCGACCGATTATTCCAAAATGAAATATATTCTAAAATACAACAAGAAATGTATGTAGAAATGCAAGAAAAATGAAAGAAATGCCGTGTAGAAAACGAAGGGGTATGGGTTTAATATAACTGCCATGCTTATCAGGTTAGCCCGCTACCATCTTAGACTGCATCATCACTTACCATCAGGTGAGATCGCAGTCAAGGGCTAGCTTGTAGTGGATTAAAAAAAAATGTAATCCTGTGTTTTTCTTTATTAGTTTAGTGGCTTTTATACTGTACATACGTATGTCAGCCCCATTATAATCTAAATTTAAACAGAAAGCAAAAACAAGGTACCTAACTTACATCAAAAAACAAAGATAAAACAAGTAATAAAATTAAAAATTGTAAAAAACCCACGACGAACTGCAGAGCTCCATTGAAACAACAATTAGAACTTAGCAAAAGTATATATAAAATAATATCTAAAACACAAAACTGCATATTTGCCGGCTCAGTAGTTTTTTTGACCTGCGTGGTGGACTATGGCCAAACCATTCTCATTCCGATATAAAACTTGTGCTTAGTAGTAAGTAGAGGTGTCAAATAGTTAAATTTTAATATTCTGATAAAAATTGTTAAAAAAATTTGATCACTTAAGGAGTTCCTGTGACCACTTCCTGGTTCCATCATGAGACCCTGGGCAGCATCTAGGTACAAAGCGCTCCTCAAGACAAATCAAAAGAGTCCAAACACGACGGGTTTACGATAAGAACTTAAGGAGTTCCCATGACCACCTTCTGGCTCCATCATTAGACCCTGGGCAGCATCTAGGTACAAAGCACTCGTCAAGACAAATCAAAAGAGTCCAAATACAACGGGTTTACGATGAGAACTTAAGGAGATAGGTACCATGACCACCTCCTGGCTCCATCATGAAACCCTGAGCAGCATCTATGTACAAAGTGCTAGTCAAGACAAATCAAAACAGTCCAAATACAACGGGTTTACGATGAGAACTTAAGGAGTTCCCATAACCACCTCATGGCTCCATTTTGAGACCCTGAGCTGCATCTAAGTACAAAGTGCTAGTCAAGACAAATCAAAAGAGTCTAAACACGACGGGTTTACGATGAGAACTTAAGGAGTTCCTATGACCACTCACTAAATCACGATGCACGATTGTCTATGGTCCTAAAATATATCTAAGAACCTTCTCACAAGCTATACATATCTAATGCAAAAAACCGCATCTCAATGGGTCTAGTAGTTATCCAGGAAAACGGTAACAAAAAAGTGCACAAACACACAAACATACAAACAAACAAACACACAACCTCTTAGGGCAAACACATATACCGTCTCCGTTTCGTCGAGGGTAAAAAACAATCAAATTAAAAAAAAACACTTCAAGAAATGAAACTCATTCAAACAGACTAATAGCATCCATAGATGCGACGCGACGGGCAAGAATATTCACAAACATACTGTACATAACATACATATCAAATCTGTTGAAATCCATTCTGACTTAGTCACGTCTTGATCATGGTTTTTTGTTTGTTTGTTTTAAATTCTTTATTGCACATACTTAAATTACAATGCACAAAGGCGAACTTAATACCTAGAGGTATTCTCTTCCAGTTAACCTTTGGTAGTGGAGACAGGGTAGAAATCACAGTGCGTACAATATAAAGAGAAAAGTTGGGGTAAGAAAAAACATATTAGGTAGTAGGTAATAAAGTGACGTATTGAAATACACAAAAATGTATAATATACTAAAATATAATATAATACTTAGTTTAAATAAAAATCATATAAAATACAATAAATATATAAATATAAATATGTAAAAATAATATATAATATATAATATGGTTTGATGTTCTCATTTTAATTACAGAGAAGTCTTTCCTATATATGCGGCTTGCGGTGAAGGAATTTGGTCCTCTCAGCCAAATACATGCGATGAATACTCGCTTTATACTGGTCGCCAACCCTGAAGACTTGGAGGTACTTACCAGAATTTAATTTATTCAACTAATTACTTGCTATTTACTTATTCTATTACTAGCGAATGCCCGCGACGTCGTTTGCGTGGTTTGAGGTTTTTTGGTTCCCGCGGGAACTCTTTAATTTTCCGGCATAAAAAGTAGCCTATGTGCTATTCCAGACTATAATCTACCTCTGTAACAAATTTCATCCAAATCCGTTCAGCCGTTCGGGCGTGATTGAGTAACAAACATCCATCCATACGTTCATACATCCATACATCCAAACTTTCGCATTTATAATATTAGTAATTAGTAATTTTAGGCATTCGCTAGTATTAGTATAGATTTTAGTAGGTACACCATAAAAATTTAGTACATTTATTATAGAAACAGATTTTTTACAGAAATTAATGTCCTCGCCAGAATATATCGCAAAAGCAGACTCATATAGATTTGCGGCACCGTGGCTTGGAGATGGCTTACTTCTTAGCACGGGTAAGTATTGAAATAATATATTTTGAAACTTTTTAGTTATGTTTATTAGTTTTTTTAAGGTTATTATACTCTTCAGTTCACCTGAGTTAGTTTTTTGAAATTCTTGTAAATCATGAGCGAGCGTGAACTTTACATACTGCTTAACAGGCTTTCGGCGCGGTATGATTAGTATTGGTCAATCACAAGGAACAAGAAAAAATAATGTGCCCTAAGAAACAATCGCGGTACACATTACTGCGGTTAACAGTTTAAAATGGTCAATAGCTGGTGTTTAACTACCTAGAGGTTTGATAAATGATAATTGATTTATTTATTTCATGTAGGACAACTTGTGCCACTTATGATACGTTAAGACTCTCTACCACCGGTTCGGAAAGATGCTTCTACTGAGAAGAGCCAGCAAGTAACTCAGCAGTTAGTTCCTCTTTTCTCAAAAAAGAAAAAGGTCAATAAGAAAACAATACAACATACATAAAAGACTTGTAACATAATGTACCTTGTGTAAGACAAGGTACATTATGTTACAAGTCTTTTATTTTTGTTACAAGTGGTTTATACAGAAATTAAAAACAGGAACAACTGTTAAGTGTAAGTAACACCGTGTGTGTAAATACTAAATACATTTGTAATATTCATTGAGATATTTTTTGTTTAAGGCAAGAAATGGCAGCAGCGGAGAAAACTGCTAACTAAAGCGTTTCACTTCAACGTCCTGAAAAAGTTCATGGTGACGTTTAAGCAAGAGACCGAAAACTTTGTGAAGCAAGTCGAGAAAGAAACTTTCAAAGAGCAGACGGACTTAATTGCTTTAGTGGGGCCTGCGGCTTTGCGTATTATAAACGGTGAGAATAGATAGGTATAGGTACTTAGCCTGGCCATAAGTTATGTTACAAATGAAAATGCATTAATTTTTTTGTGGAGTAATGTAATCTTAAAAAAATTTACACGTACGTATATATATATTTTTTAATCCACTACAAGCTAGCCCTTGACTACGATCTCACCTGATGGTAAGTGATGATGCAGTCTAAGATGGTAGCGGGCTAACCTGTTAGGGGCATGGCGGTTATACTAAACCCATACCCCTTCGGTTTCTACACGGCTTCGTACCGGAACGCTAAATCGCTTGGCGGCACGTCTTTGCCGGTAGGGTGTTGACTAGCCACGGCCGAAGCCTCCCGTCAGGCCAGACCAGGGAAAATTCAGAAATATATATTGAAGTCTGGGCATAATCAGAAAATAATATTATTCGAAATAGGCACCTATAGCTTTGATAGAGGCCTTTAATCTGGCTGGCCACGGACCAATGGAATTACGCGCTGATTCAATCGGAAATTTAGCTACTGATTGCTTTAAAGATTTCTTAAGAGACTCAATGTTGGCGTGCCGTTAAGAGCAGGCCATGTCCTCTAAAACAGACCATAATTTGTAGTCCAAGCGGTTCAGATCTGGGCTAGACGAGGGCCAGTCTGCAGCTCTTATACAGTCCGGAAAGTTGACTTCAAGCCAGGCTTGCGAATTTCGAGGTTTGTGACCAGGTGCAGAGTCTCGTTAGGAAGTCCACGGTACAATTTTAAAAGAGTATTGCTGAGAGGTTCACAACACGATCCAAGACGTCTCTTGATGCACTTTGGCTGACGATTTTACTCCTTTTTCATCAAAATGAATCTTTTTGACTCCTCGATAAGACACTCTCCAGCAAACCATAACTGACGCAGGATGATGACCATGTTGCACTTTTCCGACCACTTGCGAAGCTTCTTTAGAGCTATGAGCGTACATTTTGACATTTTGCTTGTTACAATCGTGAAAAATTTTACATCAGCTCTTGCTTTGCTTGGAAGGCTCTTTAGCCTCAGGTCTTGTTTGATAATACGCGACAGAGTTCCAGCGGGAGTCTTCATTTCTCTCGATATTTTTTTTGCTCATTATGGGGTTTCAGTGAATTCTGTCCTTATCAGTATTAACAGCCTTTGTAGTTCTAAAAGTAAATAGCCGCCTCGATCTTTTATGATCTTCGACAGTTGAAGTGTTGGTATATCTGTTCATAGTACGATAAACGAACGTAAGGCTGGTACGAAGCACTTGAAGCGTCTTGAAAATGACCGATGACTCCATACCCACTTTGTGCAAGGCAATCACTGCAATTCTGTTTTCTTTAACATCCCATCCCATACAGTAATTTAATATTAAACTCAAAAATAATATGCAAAATAACGGGGAATCGAACATTCAAACAAAATAAGCACGTTCCAAATTTGAATTCAGAAAAAATAAAATTCAGATGTTCTCAATTTGTAACAATATTTATGGCCAGACTTGTTAATTGTAAATTAACGTTATGCTCAAACTACTGAATAGATAGGCTCAAACCAATGAGTATAGCTGAGCTCAAACAGACGATCTTGAGAAATTACAGCATGGCGTAGCCGAGGCGGGTCCGCTAATCCCTCTCTATTTATGTCTAAGTACTACGTTTTTCGAAGCTGCTTCCACTTTTGGGCATTACCGGCTTACTACTGAGCACAAGTCTCCTCTCGGTTTGGGAAGGGTTTGGCCATAGTCAGCCACGTGTGGGCCGACTTCACATACCATTGAGAACATAACGAAGAACTTGACCTGTATACCAGTATGCAGGTTTCCTATTTTCTCATGATGTTTTCCAACACCGTTTAAGTTGGTAATAATTGATCGAGCAAAGCGAAGGTCTCTGAGTCTACTTGAGTGAATTTGCACTTGTCCGTCCGTCCGTCCGTCCGAGCCTTATAACTTCTGAATTACTGAACGTAATTACTTCAGCTTTAAATATAATATGTAAACCAATGACCTCCAGCCGAATATGGCTTACAAAGTTATAAAAATCTTTATTTCAGGGGGGCTCTCATACTGAATGCGAAGTAAAATATTTTTATAGCGTTACATAGGGTTGCGGTATATCATTTTAAAGATAATTAGAAATAGAGTCCAAAAATTTATTTATTTATTTTTCTCCTAAAATTGACGAAATAGGGGGCTTTCAAAGTGGAGATTTTCTAACGTCCAAAGTTGACCTCAGAACTCTAAATTTTCTGAAAGGCTGAGCCTGAAACTTGATCAATTATTTGAATTATATCCTGTACTTGAACAACAAATACTAAAATTAGATAAATACTATAAGGAAACGAAATTATTTATTTTTTAATGAGCTTCAGTATTTTTAACAATGATGTCAATAGATGGCGCCGCGAGGTCTCAGTTCGGGGCGAACCACTAGTATTTTTTAATCGGTTAAAACGTAAATTACTCAGAAAAGAATCTGAATGTTTCAAATTTCTACCGATTTCAGACACGGCAATGGGAATTTCTCTCGGTGAAGATGCATTCACCAAATATTTTCACTCAGTCCTGATCGTGGGTAATTGCATCGTATCAAGAGCCGCTAGAATATGGCTGTACACTGATTTCTTATTCAATCTAAGCAGTACTGCAAGAGTACAAAAACGTGTTTTATCCATTTTACACGGATTCACCAATGAAGTGATTAAAAATAGACGGGAATTGTTTAAAGAAACAAATTCGAAGGAAGCCGACACCTATAGCAATGGAAAAATGGCTTTGTTAGACTTGCTTTTAGAAAATGAAAAATCTGGAATAATAGACAACGAAGGCATACGGGAAGAAGTTGACACTTTTATGTTTGAGGTAGGTTTTTAACTAGACTTATGGTACCCTAATTTGTCCTTTTCGGAAGGACTAATTAAAAAAAAGTTTCGTTTATTTTCAGGGGTTCGATACTACAACAATAGGAATATCATTTTTCTTGCTGGCAATAGCAAATGAGCCCGATATACAAGTAAGATGGAAAAAATATTTTTTTCAATATTTTAGTAAGTAATAAGTAAGTACCTAAACTATAAGATTAAATAAATTATTGCCTTTATGCCCTGATTCCTAAATTGCAAATTTTTTCTATTCTTTTGAGTTGTCCCTGTTTTCTTTCGAGCAAAATTCTCTGATGGTATCCTTCAAAGTTCAAACCTACTAATTTATTTTTTATCCACTGCAAGCTAGCCCTTGACTGCGATTTCACCTGATGGTAAGTGATGATGCAGTCTAAGATGGTAGCGGGCTAGCCTGTTAGGGGCATGGTAGTTATATTCGTGGCTAGTAACCACCCTACCAGCAAAGACGTGCCGTCAAGGGACTTAATCCCTTCCGGTACGATGCCGTGTAGAAACCCATAATACCAATAATTATGTAAGTAAACCTTGATTTTTTTTAAACTAGAATAAAATATACGAAGAGCTGCATCGAGTTTTGGGAGACACAGAGCGGTTGCCAAACATGGAAGAGTTAAACGAGATGAAATATTTAGATTGTTGTATCAAGGAGTCACTGCGACTGTACCCCAGCGTACCTTTTATAGGCAGGACGCTGTTGAAAGAAACCGTTTTGAGTACGTACCTATAGTTTTACTTCTGTCGAATATGTTCGCGAACCCTAAAACCTCTTTCATCTGTAACTGCTCAGATGTTTTTATAATGTTATAATCGTGGCCAGAAGGTCAAAATTTAGTGCCTACAATGTTAAAGGACATTGTCCAAATTCGCCTAAGAATCAACATACTTTTGAAATATACAGTAATTAGTTAGTTTATTTTTTAACCAGTTTAGTTAGCTTATTTTTTAACCTTTATTCCAAATATTAGATTTCAACGGACATTTCAAATTAATTAAAACTTAAATAAATAAATGGGTATTAAATTGATTACCGTTCTTTTCCGACTTTTATCTTACAGGTTAAAATAATAAACAATACCACCGCTTGAGCGCTGGTTCCGTAACTTAAGAAATAAGATAAAAGCAGCTTGAAGCGCTGAGTGCGCTTGTATTCCGAAACTCGCACCGCCATCTATTGAAAGTTCGGTAAATTAATATTTATCTGTAATGTTTTTGGTGAACTACGGCGAAACTTGTTGACGATGATATTTATTTTTCAAGCCGATTGAGTCGAAATTACCTCAAAATTGAAAATATTGTTGGTAATAAATAGATTCTCTAAAGTGTCCGTTGTTCAAATCTAATTACAAACAATAGTATTTATGTGATATTTTGAATCCGATAATGTATGTGTTATAACTGTTGGTTCTTAGGCGAACTTTGTATGGGCGCTGGTCAATGTCCTTTAATAACGAAGTCCAGTTTACATATCCATGTAACAACCGGGCAGGGAGGTCAAAAAATTCTTACCAAAAAACCGACTTCTAACGCCACTGTACAAAATAATTTTTATTTCTACGCACTATGTTGAAGTCGGGCGAGCCTGATGCGTCAACTTTGCTTATCCTTGTTATGACCCGCCCGACTTCAACATACTTAGTGGGTAGAAATGAAAATTATTTTTTACTTTACAGTGGCGTTGGAAGTCGGTTTTTTTTTGGAAAGAATTTTTATTTTTAACTTTTTAGTATCAGGGTTGAGGATTTGGAGTCAGAATTTTTTATGGGACCACCTCGAGAGCTTCCTCTAACGACTGAAAAAATCATTTTTCAATTCGGCTTAGTAACCACGGAGATATGCGGTAACATACCTACATTAAAAAAAAATACACGCCGAGTACCTCCTCCTTTTTTGGAAGTCGGTTAAAAAAGGGCCCTGGGTCTCTCGTTTTTTAAGGTCTGTGTCATCTTTTAAGGTTTCCGGACATTTAATATGTCAATATTGGTATCGTGTAAGAGTTTCTGTAGGTAGTTAGTTTTAGCGGCACCTATCCCTTTCAATATTAAGTCGCATGATGCGGACTGAAGTTCCAACATCGTTGTTCAATGGGCTCTTAGGACATTTAGGTCTTTAGGTTTGGCGTGTGTAGCCATTTCGCTCGGAAAATTATCAAGCTAAAATTAAAAAGAACGCTTATTTCGCCTGCAAGTTCGTTCGTCGCTCGTTTAGCACGACCCAGGGGACACGTGCAGGGAGGTGGAAGGTGGTTCAGATGGACATATCATGGATGGATAACAGCCCACAGGTTTCGATTCAGTTTTCTAGATTCAGCGGGGAAAATTGTGACAAGTATAAAACAAATGGCTTTTCAAAAGGAGATCACCTTTGAGGATAAGACCGCTCTTGCGCACTTTGGTTGTTGTACTTTTGAAATATTCTTTATAATTTAAACTTTTGTGTGGCGATAAATAATTTATACCTATCTAATATCGGTATGAATTCTAAAGTATACAGCAAAGATAGAAGAAGTTGTCTCAATAAATATTTTACCTTCTGTCTAGCTATTTATTGAACTATTCCCACATGTTGTAACGTTTCAGGTGGGTACACAATACCTGCGAACTCAAACTGCCTGTTGTTGATCTATAATCTGCATCGGATCGCAGATATTTACCCCGACCCGGAGCGATTCGACCCGGACAGATTCCTGCCGGAGAACTGTGTCAACCGCAACGTTTACGCCTATATACCCTTTAGTGCTGGACTGCGCAATTGTATTGGTACGAATGTCTCATATAATTGTATGATACTTATGATAATTGAGTGATGCTGCGGCTTCATCTGCGTGTATTTAAGGTTTGTGATTTCAGCTTGTTAATTTCCCGGCATAAATGTGCATGTAACCTACAATATAGAGACACTTAAATAGGACCTATATGTGTGTCTAAGTGTAGGAGCTCTTTGTTGTCCTGAGATAAAAAGTAGCCTAAATTATAACCGGGATGCAACCTACCTCTGCACTAAATTTCGTCAATATAGCTGTTAAATGGATTGGCCATGAATAGGTAACAGACAGACAGGCACTCGCTCACATAGATTTTCAACTCACTGAACGCTCCAAAAACACTGTTTTATATGTATAATAAGAGGTCATGGACGTAAGAGGTAAGTATAATAAGTGAATTTTCATTTCAGGTCAAAAATTCGCGATGCTGGAGATGAAAATGGTGCTGTCAGGTTTACTCCGCAGATTCCGTGTGGACCCGGTGACCAGGCCTTCCGAACTTGTCTTCAGAGCTGATCTAGTTTTACGAACCAAAGACCCGATATACGTTCGATTCCGTTTAAGGAATTAGATTTTAATTATTATGAAGCTTCAATGTTGATATTTTAGCTAGTACAAGTTCGATTTAATTCGAGTTTCGAAGTACTAAGTATAATGTCAAAACTTACTTGTAGCGTAAACTACTCGTACACACTTACCCAGATTTGGAAGGTGAGTTGTAATTTTTTATATGATAAAACCTATCTCACCTAGGCCTTAAACCTTTTAGTCACTTAAACTACAAAAAAAACACGGTCAACACGGAACCCCATGTCCGTCCGTCCGGACTAGAAAGCGTGCAGCTAACAAATATACGTAATGTTTTTTTTATTAATGCACCAATTTCCGAGCAAGTATGAGAGATAGTACATTGTTCATCAAGGGACTAAAATGAGCCATTTCATGCGAGATGATTAGCTTACCGAGCGTAGCGAGTAGAATGGCTTTTAGTCCCGTGGTAAACACTCTACTTTTCACTTCGATTGCGAGAAAATAAAATAAATAATAATTTTTAATTATTCATTAACATCATGTTGTTGTTATTTTTTCATATAGGGGTAAGATCTTTATTTTCACTTGATGATATTAACAAATAAATAGTCACATTCACTTTACCCTATGCCTTCACCTTGTATTACGTATTGTGCATCGAAATTTGAAATTGATTAATTATTATCACCAATAAAACATCCATTTAAATAAATGTAATAAATACAACAAAAAAATCTATGATTTCGCGGCAAACCGCAATACCAACTATATTTTTCTCCGAATCGTTAGCAAGAAAGAATTAAAAAAAATACAGTAGTACCATAGACATAGATCTATATGATAATGGTAGGATACGATACGTAACATTGACATTCAACTAAGTGACATGAATTTTTTGGCTGTTGATAGTAACCATAGACTAAAATTTTGGATAACCGAATCTTAAGATTCGGTTAACCGAATGAGGGTATCACGCATACCGATATGAGGATAGTACGGCAAAAATTAAAAAAATTACTTTAATCCATAGAGGCTAAATGTTAACTCGTTTGTCGAAATTATCCACGAAATTATGTCCACATATCACCACAGGCAAACATATGGGCATCGAAATATTATGGAAATACCGATTAAACATTAAATTGTGTTGACGGCTGTTGACAGATTTTCTCTTGGTCTCAATTTTTAGGGTTCCGTACCAAAATGGTAAAATGGAACCCTTGTGGTGCGACTTTCTCCGTCTGTCTGTCCGTCTGTCCGTCCGTCACACTCGATTATTTCAGTAACTACCGAAGCTATCGACATGAAATTTGGAATAGTTGTGTATATTAGTGGCCCAAAGACACTGGAATTAAAAAAAATTGGAAATTATTTTTGTTCTTATTTAAAAAGGGGGGAAAATCGGAGGATTGAAATTTAAAAGTGAGATAACTGTACTGTGTGGGGTATCATATGAAAGGGTTTACTTTGTACATTCTAAAAAAGATTTTTAATTATTTTTAGTCATGATAGTTTTTGATTTATCGGGGAAAAAGTCTAAAAAAATACCGTTCCCCCCCTTATCTCCGGAGTTTACTAATCGAAAAATCTGAAATAATTATGGTCAATAGGAATTTATGTATATTTTACAGGAAAACTATAGCCAATGCTCTAACTAGCATAGTTTTTTTGATATTAACAGTAAACCTCTATAAACAAAGTTAGTTTTGCGGTTCATTAACAAAGGTAATTATTACCGTTTTACATCTTTGGTCGGTACAGTTTTAGTCGTGTTACATCTACAGTATTACGAACGAATCTTAAAATTACCTAGCTATAACTACCTTTTACAATTTTTATTTTAAAATTGTAAATTGTATAAATGAAAATCCCTCATACTTATAGGGTTAAACGCAAGTTCTTCTAAGTACTCGTCGTCAAATAAACATATTGGTTTTTGCCTGATTGTTTTGCTTCAGTACCTACTTCTTGAGTACGGAACCCTCAGTGCGCGAGTCCGACTCGCACTTGGCCGGTTTTTTATAATTAATTTTGTTTCCTTCAAACGCCACCAAAAAGTTATTATTAAGTACTAATCAAGTGAATTGTTGTTATCTGTTGAGGAGTTTTGTCCTCTATCTCTGATAATATTTATCATATCTTCACCAAAATTGGGCAAAACTTACCTCATGATACATACCTTCTAATAAAGGAAGATTTATTCAAATCAGTTCAGATTTGACAGAGTTAGGGAGTAAAATCAACAAAACCCCTATCCTGGAGGAACCTTATTTTCTATCGGTACAAAAACTATCCTATATTTTGACCCGGAGTATCAGCTACCTCTATACCAAATTTCATTAAAATCCGTTCATTAGTTTTCGCGTGATGCGCGGCCATACAGACAGATAGACAGACAAAAATTAAATAAAAATCTGTTTTGGGCTCAGTATCCATAGTAAAGCATACCCCGATTAAAATTTTCAGAATATATTAAATGTACAGAAATTTTCCAGTTACAGTTTTATTATTTACTAGCTGATGCCCGCGACTTCGTACGCGTGGATCGAGGTTTTGTGGTTCCCGCGGGAACTCTTTAATTTTCCGGGATAAAAAGTAGCCTATGTATTATTCCAGACTATAATCTATCTCTGTGCCAAATTTCATCCAGATCCGTTCAGCTGTTGGGGCGTGATTGAGTAACAAACATCCATCCATACATCCATACCGACATCCATACATCCAAACTTTCGCATTTATAATATTAGTAAGATAAGATTAAGCATAGATACCTACTAATTGTATGGATTATTAATTAATATTATCAGCACAGTATTGTTATGTCACACATTATCTATAGCACTTACCTATCTATAATAAATCGGTGAATGAACAATTACTGTACTCGTTAGGTAATAGGTACATATATTAATATTTCGAAAATTTTAATCAGAAGAAGCTCCTTCGGTGAAAGAGGGATCACGGTCAGCCATTTCCGATCAGCTGTCTAGTAAGGGTAGCCGCTATTTTACCTCCTTAGGGGTTGAATTTTCAAGCAATTTTCAATCGCTTTCTTAGCGGGTGCCTACGTTTAATAACTGTATGCCAAATTTCAGCCCCATCCATCTAGTGTTTTGAGCTGTGCGTTGATAGCTCAGCCACTCAGTCAGTCAGTCAAGCAGTCAGTCACCTTTTACTTTTATATATTTAGATCTAATTAATTTAATACTTTGCGGTAAATAGGTATAGCATACCTACCTAGATTTGTTTGATTTAAAATAAAAATGATTTATGAATTGGCGGATTATAGTGAATTAATCTTCTTCTGCCTTGATTATCATGGACATACGTTAATGTTGCCATTATCATGTTAATGTCAACATTCTGACTAGCTACTTTAACGGTAACATATTATATAACAAATTCCCTAAAGTTTGTCTGTCTGTACCTACTAGTAATCTCGGAAACCACGGTAAAGATTCTTCCGATTTACACAAAATACTTAGAGTGAATCTGCGAGCTTACGTAAGTAAACGCCCATAACTCAAAAAAAATTAGGGAAGAAGAGAGAAAAGAAGAGCGTACCCAAAGATCGAATCCCCGATCACCTGAACAGGAGAACTATAGTTAATCATAACTCTAACTGGTTCACACGATTTAGCAGCAACATACAGCAACAATATTATTGAATTAAAGTTACTCGTGCGTGTAGTTAAAGTGTAAAGATTTCTATTTTTGGACATCATTATTTCCATGTTCGTCAGTATAAATTCAGACGTCACAGAAAACAAGCGAGAATGTTGTTATATTTAATTTTAATGATAATTATATTCATTTTTATCGTATCTTTATGCGACTGGTTTAGCCGAAACTCAAGGTTGATACGACGCGTTCCGGGGCCAAAAGCGTGGCCTATTATTGGAAACTCCATGCATATTGTAAGTTTGGGTAAGTACGTACATAACCTTTTTTATTTTGTAGCGGCATCCTCAAATTTTGTCCGAGTGGATTAAGATTTTTGATTCCTGCGGGAATTCTTAAATTTTCCGGTCTTGTATATGTCTTGGTTCTGTTCAATCGTAGTGGCGTGAAGGAGTTACAAAGAAACATACGAACATACACGCTTACATACAATACTTAATTGCATTTTGAAGAAGGCACACGATGATGATGATGATTACAAGTGCCTATAACCTAACCTAACTTAACCCTTATTTCAATCCTTTCTATGATAATTTCATATCGTAAATACCCGACGTGTTAAGCTGGATTTATATTTGTCTGACGTGTTGTGTCGTGACGCATCAGAGTGGAACAGGTTTTATGTATATATTTTCTAATTACCTATGGTAATCATCCTAGTGATGCGCCATTGTTCTGATGGCATCTGTTGTTTATTAAGTATATTAAAAAATACAAGAAGAAAAGTAATCATGGGTTGATGTTTTCATTTTTATTACAGACAATACTTTTACATTTATGCGGCAGTTACACAAGGAATGCGGTCCTCTTAGCCAAATACATGCAATAAATACTCGCTATATACTGGTCTCCAACCTTGAAGACTTGGAGGTACTAACCAGAATTTCATTTATTCAAGTGCTTTATGTGTTATAATACAGCACAGTTTTAACTATTTTAATTCAGTTAATAATAAAAATGAGGTTACGGGGTTAACTTTTACATTTAGTAGGTACCTACTTACTAGCGAATGCCCGCGACTTCATCCGCGTGGTTTGAGGTTTTTTGGTTCCCGCGGGAACTCTTTAATTTTCCAGGATAAAACGTAGCCTATGTGCTATTCCAGATTATAATCTATCTCTGTGCCAAATTTCAGCCAGATCCGTTCAGCCGTTGGCGCGTAATTAAGTAACAAACATCCATACATCCATCCAAACTTTCGCATTTATAATATTAGTAAGATTAGTACACCATAAAAAATCGGGTGTCAATGAATGTATCATATAGATATAGTTTTTTTACAGAAATTATTGTCCTCGCCAGAATATATCGCAAAAGCAGACTCTTACAGTTTTGCGGCACCGTGGCTTGGAGATGGCTTACTTCTTAGCACGGGTAAGTATTGAAATTATATTTAGAAACTTTTTATACCTAGTGTTTTAAGATAACACTCCATCACATGAACTCTTTTTTTGAAGTTTTTGTAAATCGCGAGCGCACGTGAACTTTACATAAACGGTTGCATCAATGTTTTGCGTGAGTGTGCGTGGCTGTCAGCGCGGTCAGTTTGGTATCACAGTAAACAGATACAACCAGTATGGAAACTACTATAGAAACGTTCGAAACAGCTCACTCACACAAACGTGCGCATCGAACACGCGATGACGCGGAACTCACTACTGTCGGCACTGCGACGAGCGCTTGGGGTCTCGTCAATGCGCACGTTTGTGTGAGTGAGCCTATTTCGAACGTTTCTAGGTAGTTTCCATACTGGTTGCATCTGTTGGTATTGAACAATTGAGAGCAAGAAGCACAAAATCAAAAAATAAGGGTACCTACTAAGAAACAAGAAACAAAATTAAGGTGCCGTAAGAAAAAATCGCAGTACAGGGTACCGCGGTTAAACGTTTAAAATGGCCAATAGATGTGTACCTGATACTGAAATTAAAAATAGACAAACTGTAAGTAACACTGTGTTTGAAATTTTCCAGTTACAGTTTTATTATTTACTAGCTGATGCCCGCGACTTCGTACGCGTGGATCGAGGTTTTGTGGTTCCCGCGGGAACTCTTTAATTTTCCGGGATAAAAAGTAGCCTATGTATTATTCCAGACTATAATCTATCTCTGTGCCAAATTTCATCCAGATCCGTTCAGCTGTTGGGGCGTGATTGAGTAACAAACATCCATCCATACATCCATACCGACATCCATACATCCAAACTTTCGCATTTATAATATTAGTAAGATAAGATTAAGCATAGATACCTACTAATTGTATGGATTATTAATTAATATTATCAGCACAGTATTGTTATGTCACACATTATCTATAGCACTTACCTATCTATAATAAATCGGTGAATGAACAATTACTGTACTCGTTAGGTAATAGGTACATATATTAATATTTCGAAAATTTTAATCAGAAGAAGCTCCTTCGGTGAAAGAGGGATCACGGTCAGCCATTTCCGATCAGCTGTCTAGTAAGGGTAGCCGCTATTTTACCTCCTTAGGGGTTGAATTTTCAAGCAATTTTCAATCGCTTTCTTAGCGGGTGCCTACGTTTAATAACTGTATGCCAAATTTCAGCCCCATCCATCTAGTGTTTTGAGCTGTGCGTTGATAGCTCAGCCACTCAGTCAGTCAGTCAAGCAGTCAGTCACCTTTTACTTTTATATATTTAGATCTAATTAATTTAATACTTTGCGGTAAATAGGTATAGCATACCTACCTAGATTTGTTTGATTTAAAATAAAAATGATTTATGAATTGGCGGATTATAGTGAATTAATCTTCTTCTGCCTTGATTATCATGGACATACGTTAATGTTGCCATTATCATGTTAATGTCAACATTCTGACTAGCTACTTTAACGGTAACATATTATATAACAAATTCCCTAAAGTTTGTCTGTCTGTACCTACTAGTAATCTCGGAAACCACGGTAAAGATTCTTCCGATTTACACAAAATACTTAGAGTGAATCTGCGAGCTTACGTAAGTAAACGCCCATAACTCAAAAAAAATTAGGGAAGAAGAGAGAAAAGAAGAGCGTACCCAAAGATCGAATCCCCGATCACCTGAACAGGAGAACTATAGTTAATCATAACTCTAACTGGTTCACACGATTTAGCAGCAACATACAGCAACAATATTATTGAATTAAAGTTACTCGTGCGTGTAGTTAAAGTGTAAAGATTTCTATTTTTGGACATCATTATTTCCATGTTCGTCAGTATAAATTCAGACGTCACAGAAAACAAGCGAGAATGTTGTTATATTTAATTTTAATGATAATTATATTCATTTTTATCGTATCTTTATGCGACTGGTTTAGCCGAAACTCAAGGTTGATACGACGCGTTCCGGGGCCAAAAGCGTGGCCTATTATTGGAAACTCCATGCATATTGTAAGTTTGGGTAAGTACGTACATAACCTTTTTTATTTTGTAGCGGCATCCTCAAATTTTGTCCGAGTGGATTAAGATTTTTGATTCCTGCGGGAATTCTTAAATTTTCCGGTCTTGTATATGTCTTGGTTCTGTTCAATCGTAGTGGCGTGAAGGAGTTACAAAGAAACATACGAACATACACGCTTACATACAATACTTAATTGCATTTTGAAGAAGGCACACGATGATGATGATGATTACAAGTGCCTATAACCTAACCTAACTTAACCCTTATTTCAATCCTTTCTATGATAATTTCATATCGTAAATACCCGACGTGTTAAGCTGGATTTATATTTGTCTGACGTGTTGTGTCGTGACGCATCAGAGTGGAACAGGTTTTATGTATATATTTTCTAATTACCTATGGTAATCATCCTAGTGATGCGCCATTGTTCTGATGGCATCTGTTGTTTATTAAGTATATTAAAAAATACAAGAAGAAAAGTAATCATGGGTTGATGTTTTCATTTTTATTACAGACAATACTTTTACATTTATGCGGCAGTTACACAAGGAATGCGGTCCTCTTAGCCAAATACATGCAATAAATACTCGCTATATACTGGTCTCCAACCTTGAAGACTTGGAGGTACTAACCAGAATTTCATTTATTCAAGTGCTTTATGTGTTATAATACAGCACAGTTTTAACTATTTTAATTCAGTTAATAATAAAAATGAGGTTACGGGGTTAACTTTTACATTTAGTAGGTACCTACTTACTAGCGAATGCCCGCGACTTCATCCGCGTGGTTTGAGGTTTTTTGGTTCCCGCGGGAACTCTTTAATTTTCCAGGATAAAACGTAGCCTATGTGCTATTCCAGATTATAATCTATCTCTGTGCCAAATTTCAGCCAGATCCGTTCAGCCGTTGGCGCGTAATTAAGTAACAAACATCCATACATCCATCCAAACTTTCGCATTTATAATATTAGTAAGATTAGTACACCATAAAAAATCGGGTGTCAATGAATGTATCATATAGATATAGTTTTTTTACAGAAATTATTGTCCTCGCCAGAATATATCGCAAAAGCAGACTCTTACAGTTTTGCGGCACCGTGGCTTGGAGATGGCTTACTTCTTAGCACGGGTAAGTATTGAAATTATATTTAGAAACTTTTTATACCTAGTGTTTTAAGATAACACTCCATCACATGAACTCTTTTTTTGAAGTTTTTGTAAATCGCGAGCGCACGTGAACTTTACATAAACGGTTGCATCAATGTTTTGCGTGAGTGTGCGTGGCTGTCAGCGCGGTCAGTTTGGTATCACAGTAAACAGATACAACCAGTATGGAAACTACTATAGAAACGTTCGAAACAGCTCACTCACACAAACGTGCGCATCGAACACGCGATGACGCGGAACTCACTACTGTCGGCACTGCGACGAGCGCTTGGGGTCTCGTCAATGCGCACGTTTGTGTGAGTGAGCCTATTTCGAACGTTTCTAGGTAGTTTCCATACTGGTTGCATCTGTTGGTATTGAACAATTGAGAGCAAGAAGCACAAAATCAAAAAATAAGGGTACCTACTAAGAAACAAGAAACAAAATTAAGGTGCCGTAAGAAAAAATCGCAGTACAGGGTACCGCGGTTAAACGTTTAAAATGGCCAATAGATGTGTACCTGATACTGAAATTAAAAATAGACAAACTGTAAGTAACACTGTGTTTGTAAATAAATTTTCACCTCTCATGCTCCAAAAAGGTAAAGCTTAGCGTAGGTATGCGGACTAAAGTTAGCATTTAGGGTCTAGGGATTAAAGTTATTTATTTTTATTTTTGCCGTACTATCCTCATATTGGTATGCGTGATATATCCCCATTCGGTTATCCAAAATCATCGATAATATATATTATGTAGGTTCTTCTTCCCATTCGTTCGCTCTTGGCAGAGCGGTTGTGGTTATGGTTGGGCCTTCACAGCAGCTCTTGCGATCTCTTTCCAACGACTTCTGTTGGCGGCATCTCGGGAACACTCGGAGACGGATAAATTTGTGGCGGAACGGATTGAATCTGTCCACCTAGTAGGAGACCGACCACGTGGACGAGTGCCTTCAACTCGACCTTGTACGACGAGGTGTTCTATCGTACCAGTCTTCCTTGTTATATGCCCAAAGAACTTAAGGATTCGCAGTTGAACAAGCGACGAAAGCCTTTGAGTTATATTAAGCTCTTTGAGTATGTAGGTACTATTATGTATATTAGGTACGTATTAGGTAGGTCATATAAATATATAGTGTGTATAATAGCGCCACCTATGATGTTTTAAAGGAACGCAGGCTGGAAAGATCCTCGAATGTCAATGTTACCCATCGCATCCTACCATGATCCTACAGATACGTCTATGGTACTACTGTATTTTTTTTAATTCCTTCTTGATAACGATACAAAGAAAAATAAAGTTGTTAGGTAATGCGGTTTGCCGCAAAATCATAGATTTTTTGTTGTAATTATTTAACATTTATGTAAATGGATGTTTTATGGATGATAATTAATCCATTTCAAATTTCGATGCACAAGACGTAATACAAGGTGAAGGCAGGTAAAGTGAATGTGACTATTTATTTATTAATATCATCAAGTAAAAATAAAGATCTTACTCCTAATATGATAATGTAAAAGAAAGGCAAATAAATAATTAAAAATCGTTATTTATTTTATTTTCTCGCAATCGAAGTAAAATGTAGAGTGTTTACCACGGGACTAAATGCCATTCTACCTACTCGATTCTATAGCATACCTCGCAACGCTCGATAAGCTAAAAAGCTCTTATGAAATGGCTCATTTTAGTCCCTTGATGAACAATCTACTATAATTGTAATATTCATTGAGATAATATTTTTGTTTAAGGCAAGAAATGGCAGCAGCGGAGAAAACTATTGACAAAAGCGTTTCACTTCAACATCCTGAAAAAGTTCATGTTAACGTTTAAGCAAGAGACCGAAAATTTTGTGAAGCAAGTCGAGAAAGAAACTTTCAAAGAGCAGACGGACTTGTTGGCTTTAGTGGGGCCTGCGGCGTTGCGTATTATCAACGGTGAGAATAGATCTTTAAAAAATAAAATAATTGTATTAACGTTTAGCTCAAACTACTGAATAGATAGGCTCAAACCAATGAGTTTAGAAACTGTGCATAAACATAGACGATCTTGAGAAATTCCAGCATGG
The DNA here is from genome assembly GCA_923060345.2 of Erebia aethiops. Classification (NCBI taxonomy): domain Eukaryota; kingdom Metazoa; phylum Arthropoda; class Insecta; order Lepidoptera; family Nymphalidae; genus Erebia; species Erebia aethiops. The sequence goes on along the minus strand of OV281093.1, from coordinate 4,178,540 downwards.
CGTAGCCGAGGCGGGTCCGCTAATCACTCTGTATGTCTAAGTACTACGTTTTTCGAAGCTAGTTCCACTTTTGGGCATTGCCGGCTCACTAATGAGCACGAGTCATCTTTCGGATTGAGAAGGTTTTGGCCATAATCCACCACGCTGGCCAAGTGTGAGTTGGCTAACTTCACATACCCTTGGGAACATAATGAAGAACTCGACCTGTATACCGGTATGCAGGTTTTCTGAATCCTCACGATGTTTTCTAACACCCTTTAAGTTGGTAAATTACTCAGAAAATTTACCAATTTCAGACACAGCAATGGGCATTTCACTCGATGAAGATGCATTCACCAAATATTTTCGCTCAATCCTGATCATGGGTAATTGCATTGTATCAAGGATCTGTAAAGTATGGCTGCAAACTGATTTCTTATTCAATCTAAGCAGTACTTCTAGAGTACAAAAACATGTTTTATCCATTTTACACGGATTTACCAATAAAGTGATTAAAAAAAGAAGAGAATTATTGAAAAAAGCAAATTCGAAGGAAGCCGACACCAACGACACCTATAGCAATGGAAAAATGGCATTGTTAGACTTGCTTTTAGAAAATGAAAAATCTGGAATAATAGACAACGAAGGCATTCGGGAAGAAGTTGACACTTTTATGTTTGAGGTAGGTTTTTACCTAGACTTATGGTCAGTTTAGCCTTTTCGGAAGGACTAAGTAAAAAAAATGCGTTCATTTTCAGGGATTCGATACCACAACAATAGCAATATCATTTTTCTTGATGGCAATAGCAAATGAGCCTGATATCCAAGTAAGGTGGAAAAAATATTTTTATCAATATTTTAGTAATGTAAAACTATAGGATTAATTAATGCCTCTATGCCCTGATTTCTGAATTGCAAAAGTTTTTTATTCCTTCGTTAAATTGTGCCTGTTTCCCTGATTCAATATTCCCTTATTTGAATATCCTTCAAACCTAGAATTTTTTATTATAGAAACAGTTACTCCTCCTTTCAGCTTCGTCTCATGCAAATTTCATCGAGATCTGATGGTTCTCGTTCATAGGAATAGGTCAAAGATGGAAGACGGATTTCCTCAACGAGTAAATCCAAATCAATCACAATTGCAAATTCTTGCGAACGAAAATAATTATGAAAACCTTGATTTTTTTTAACTAGAATAAAATATACGAAGAACTGCATCGAGTTTTGGGAGACACAGAGCGGTTGCCAAACATGGAAGAGTTAAACGGGATGAAATATTTAGAATGTTGTATCAAGGAGTCACTGCGACTGTACCCCAGCGTACCTTTTATAGGCAGGATGCTGTTGAAAGAAACCGTTTTGAGTATGTACCCATAGTTTTCATCATCATCATCAACCGACAGACGTCCACTGCTGGACATAGACCTCTTGCAAGGCTTTCCGCCTGATGTCAACCAACGCTGCGCTTCCCAGTGCGAGGTCGCCATTCCAGCACTTTGGGACCCCAACGTCTGTCGGTTCTTCTAACTATGAACTAATATGATATAGTCGTTATAGCTGAAACTCTGGGGGACCTTAACACAATGCTCAATGACCTCAGCAGAGTTTCTCAACAGGTGGGCCTAAAAATGAACATGAGCAAGACGAAGATCATGTCCAATGCATATGTTCAGCCCCACCCAGTGTTAGTTGAGAACACTGCACTCGAAATTGTTGATGAGTACACATACCTGGGACCATAGACTTAGAATGTACAAGACCAACAGTGACAGATTACGGTGTTACAAAAAATGAAATGTAAATGTGTGCGTGAAATAGTGTTGTCTTGACTCTAGCATAGTATTATCGATAGTCTTACTGGTGAAATCATAGGACTCTATTGAGATAGTTTAACGAAGCAAAATATAACTATCTTTTAATTTAAAAAAATTAAATACACAAATAGCAACAAAGCTACAGCTAGGTACAAATTATTTATTGATGAGATGACCATGTTTTCTCTAAAAAGTTTTTCAGCGTTACAACACAATGCAACGCAATGCATTAGCTGGATATATCAAATCCTTATTGTGTGTTTTCGAATAGTCTCTCTTAATAATTAACGAATTATTACATAGAGCTGTTGGGTCCGATAATAAACTATGTACCTACACAGTCTTCACACTTAACTCTTTTAATAATCCTTTTAATACATACAAATAATTAAGAAAAAAAGAATGTCCATTCATACATTGGTTTTCTCATTAATTCATTCAAATATTTATTATTCAGACTAATATCAATTTTTTTTACGCATAGCCCATGATGCTACACCACTGGGGACGGGGTCCATATAATTTTGCCCACTGTTCTTTGTAGAGTTTTTTTGGGGATCTCATTACTTTCGTGCTAACTCAATATTTATTGCCCTCTAAATAATATAGTCTTATTTAAGTGGGTTCTTAAAGTTTGCCGATTAAATTTCAATAATTTGTTTTCATGCTTCAATCGGAGAAGAAAATAAATTTCAATAATGCTTTTCATGAGCAGATATCTATGATCGCTTAATGGGTTTTGATCTAATACATGATACTTTAAACTATCAAGCAGAAGTTGATTGTTGCGTATTACTTTTTTACTACAATACTTACAATAATACTCTGATATAATGTATAAGTGACAAGTTAATAAAAATAAATAATAACCATATATGGCGCTCAAGTCATAGCTAATGACCTCCCCGATAAGCACTTAAATACATAATGTACTGAATTACCAGTATGTACAGTATACCCTGTATATATTTCATGTACATATGAAATCTAAGACACGCCAAATAAAACAAAAATGAAGGAAAATATTTATTTCGTTCTTTTCTTTTACAGGAAAGTAGTGTTTAATATTGTACTCTACACACCTAAGCTTATGAGCAATCACGTCAAACCTACCGGCAGACACGATTATCGACTATCGATACTTATGACGTCATCACTTTGTCAATCCCTATCGTAACGAAACATTTTTAAGTTTTACACAAAATATCCAAAAATTCTTTATTTAGCAATGTAATTTGATGAAAAGTCTTAAGGGAAACCTATTACCTATCTAAGCTTTCAATAGTTATTTTGCCTCATTTTCAAACAACAAGTGACAAAATAATGATTATGAATAATTCAGAAAAATATTCAGTAATTACCTGTGAAACGTGTATTTATGCGGGTTATTACGTCTTGTAACGTCACATTCATTCACTGAACAAGACACCATGGTGGCAGAACAAAGATTTTAAGTTTTAATCGTAAGATTATTAATTAAATACACAAAATTCACCTCGACTTCGAAAAGGCGCGGACGCTATGGCATCTTACTCGCGTAAACAATGACATACTGGCCTTTTGTTTCGCTATCTCTTTTTCGCTTGCGGCAGTGTTTATTAACTAAATACCTCTCGCTCCCACGCTTTGTCAGTCTATTGAGCGTAGCGAAAAAATCCTATGTCTATGCCTGGGACATACAGTCCAGTTAGGTAAGTCCAATTTCGAGAAAGAGGTCAACCGCCGAATCTAACTCGGATGGGCAGCGTTCGGGAAACTCCGCGACATCTTCTCGTTTAAAATCCCTCAGTGCCTGAAGATGAAAGTTTTCGAACAATGCGTGTTGCCAGTGATGACTTACGGCTCCGAAACATGGTCACTATCGATGGGCCTCATACGAAGGCTCAGGGTCACTCAGTGGACGGTGGAGAGAGCTACGCTCGGTGCGTGCTAACCAGGCGAACCAGAGTAGCCGACATAGCTCGAAGAGTCGCCAAGCTCAAGTGGCAATGGGACGACGACAGGTTTTGATCCAGTTTTCTATCAGCGGTTAAAATTGTGACAAGTATTAAACAAATGGCTTTTCAAAAGGAGATCACTTTTAAGGACTTGTTTGTTTTACTTTTTTTTTAAATATTGTAACAATTTTAACTTTTGTTTGGCAAAAAACAATTGATACCTATATTATCTAAAGTATACAGCAAAGGTAGGAGAAGTTGTCTCAATTAAGATTTTACCTTCTATCTATCTATTAAATTATTCCCACAACTTGTAACGTTTCAGGTGGGTACACAATACCTGCGAACTCGAACTGCATATTGTTGATCTATGATGTGCATCGGAGCGCAGATATTTACCCCGACCCGGAGCGATTCGACCCGGATAGATTCCTGCCGGAGAACTGCGCCAAGCGCAACGTTTACGCCTATATACCCTTTAGTGCTGGACTGCGCAATTGTATTGGTACGAATGTCCTATATAATTGTATGATACTGGGTGATGCCGTGGCTTCGTCTGCGTGGATTAATGGCAAAACACACAGGGAACAGGCGCGGGTCGGGCGCGGGCCGGGTCGGGTGCGCGGTGGGTTCGGGTGTGATGTCGTCCATATAACTAGTGGTTCGCCCCGAACTGAGACCCGGTATCGCCATAACAGAGCGCCATCTATTGACATCATTGTGAAGTTCTGTTAAAAATACTGAAGCTCATTAAAAATTAAATAATTTCGTTTCCTTGCAATATTTATCTGATTTTAGTATTTGTTGTTCAAGTACAGGATATAATTCAAATAATTTATTAAGTTTCAAGCTCAGCCTTTAAGCAAATTGAGAGTTCTCAGGTCAACTTTGGACGTTAGAAAATCTCCACTTTGAAAGCCCCCCATTTCGTCAATTTTAGGGGTAAATTAAAAAAATTTTTTTTTGGCCTCTCTTCCTAATTATCTTTAAAATGATATACCGCAACCTTATGTATCGCTATAAAAAATATTTTATTTCGCATTCGCTTCTATGAGAGCCCCCCTGAAATAAAGATTTTTATAACATTTTAAGCATATTCGGCTGGAGGCCATCGGCTTACGTTCAGTAATTCAGAAGTTATAAGGCTCTGACAGACGGACGGACGGACAAGTGCAAATTCACTCAAGTATACTGAGAGATCTTCGCTTCGCTCGGTCAAATATAAGGAATTCAACCAGCCGCACCCGACCCGCGCCCATTCCCTGTGTGTTTTGCACTTTAAGGTTTTTGATTCCAGCGGGAGCACGTTAATTTCCCGGCATAAAATGTGCATGTAACCTACAATATATGATAGGCCCTGTATGTGTGTCTATGTGTAATAAAAGCCTAAATAATAACCGTCCCCGGGATGTAACCTACCTCTGTAGTAAGTATTTCGTCAAAATACAGATTTTCATGGCCCATGTACAGTAACAGTAAATGGGTGGGCCATTAACAGGAAACAGACAGACACACGCGCTTGCGTTAATATTATGTTTGTATAGATTTTCACCTCACTGACCGCTCCAAAAACACTGATTAATAAAATAAGAGGACATAGATGGCTCCACGTAAGAGGTTATAATAAATTAACTTTCCTTTCAGGTCAAAAATTTGCGATGCTTGAGATAAAAATGGTGTTGTCAGGTTTACTCCGCAGATTCCGTGTGGACCCGGTGACCAGGCCTTCCGAACTTGTCTTCAGAGCTGATCTAGTTTTGCGAACACAAGACCCGATATACGTTCGATTCCGCTTAAGGAGTTAGGTAGATTTTAATTATTATCTTGCTTCAATGTTGATATTTTAGGCTTAGTACAAGATTGCGCTTCTTGAAAACGTTAATATAATTCGAGTGTTTTTAAATACTATAACGTCAAAGCATACCTGTAAACTAGGTATATAGTAGGCTAGTAGACTAGTACTAGGCTTACCCAGATTTGGAGGGTGACGTGTGAAAACCGAGTGATCACAGTTTAGGGCAGCATAATATCTATTTTTTATTTTTTATCAACTACAAGCTAGCCCTTGACTGCGATCACACCTATATAATATAACATGATGGTTTGGCTAAACGGGCTAACTTATATTAATTGTATAAGAAAACGATATATTAAACGATTTTTGTAAATAATAAATATTTATTAGCCTAATGAAATCGTGCTCTTTTGAAAAAAAAGAATAAACTAAGTTAATAAGAACAATAAGGTAACAAAACATTATTTATTTAACATCATTTCATAATTTAATTTATAACTCGAAATATCTTGGTCAATTCACAAACAGCGTTAAAACGTTGAGAGGCACTCGTCGAACGCTTCGGGCTGACGTGACTTATACGAATTATAGACTTAGGCTGAGATCTATAGAGCGTACTTTGACTTGGCTCAGAGGTAAAACGAGATGGACTTATGTGAGTAACATAAATCTATCTCGTTTTAACAATGTCCTAAGTCTAAGCAAAGTCAAAGTTCGCTCTTAAGATGCTAGATATAGAAGTTCGCTCTCACCCTTAGTATGAGATTTTACATCTTAACGTTGATAGAATTCGAACGTTGAAACACACTTATTTTATTTAGGATTTAAATAAATAAAAAACAGTTATTTAATCGCAAGGTTTTAAGATTTATAACCTATTTATAAACTTATTTATATTTCAATTTAACGCTGAAGTATTTTGTCGCTCGAATACTATCAATCATTAATGAGATGTTAAATCTTATACCAACTTTACTAGAGGCTTTTATATGTACTGATCTGGCCAGTACCAGCCGTGGAAGCCGTTGGGTGCCGGTGATGGTGTCGTGAAGGTGGTTCGGGCGATTTCCTTTAGATCCTTAGCATTTAGCACTAGAAGTGATATTGCGTGGTCATCTTTACCCCATAGCAGAGCGCTCAGCAAAACACCATCATCTTCCTCCTAAAATATGAATATTTTATTTTATCGAAATATGTAACACAAAATAATAGATTTGCAGTTCTATAAAGTTACTTCAAAATCAAAGATTTTATTCAAAATAGGTACAAGTTGTACACTTACTGAACGTCACTTAAATTTATTATATTAAATACATAAAAAAAATTTCAATATCAAATGTCAAGAAAAAACAAATCAAAAGTAACAATTAATTCACTGTACTTTACTCGTATGTATTCATTATACTTATGAGTTTGTCCATGCGTCTGTCCGAAATATCAAATCAATCAATCAAATATATATATATAAATATTATAAATGCGAAAGTTTGGATGTATGGATGTATGGATGGATGTTTGTTACTCAATCACGCGCCAATGGCTGAACGGATCTGGCTAAAATTTGGCACAGAGATAGATTATAGTCTGGAATAGCACATAGGCTACTTTTTATCCCAAAAAATTAAAGAGTTCCCGCGGGAACCGAAAAACCTCAATCCACGCGGACGAAGTCGCGGTCATTAGCTAGTTGTTCTATATTTATGTTAATGGCATTAGATTAGATTAGATTAAATTTAAACAAATAACCACCTTGTAAGTTACTTAACGTATTAGTAAGTTTATTTACCTTCGCATCGGGGTGAGGAACAAAGATAGGTTCACTTGGGCATGCATCATACTCACGCCATGTTTTGACTTCTCCTGTATTCGCATCTACTTTGATAATCTATAAAAAGGAATAGAATTATAGGTAATGGGTAAAATACGAATAAACAGCAGCAAAGGATATACTGTTGATGCGGCTTTGCAGGGCTATATAGGATAATATACTGACTGTCATATCAATGGACTGGATGGTTTAGTTTTAACTAAACTTAGCGAAGCATCTGATTTTATCTTGAGATTTTGTATAAGTATATTTTCAGTGTTATAATGTCAAATTAGAAATGATTTTCAGGAATACCCGACATTGACACGTGCGGTATTTACGAATCTACTTCGGGCGGAAAACACGTTCGGTATTTACCAATCTACTGAAGGGGCGGATAGCATGTCGGGTATTTACGAATATGAACTAAGTCAACTAAGCACTAGTAACTCGGCAAATCTGCTCATATTCTAAAAAGCTTTACCTATAGTAAAATAAAAAAAACGCTTACCGCGGCAGCATATTCGGAATGAACCTCCGATCCAATTCCATAAAAATATCTGTATGGACGTCCTGAAAATTTATACGAAATTAAGTACTACTTAATAATTCAGAATTTTAGTGAAATCCTGTACCTATTTATTTTGTTGTTTCCCAATGATCATGGGAATCCTTATAATAATTAAGGGTAAAAACACTATACATTTTTAATAATTAAAACTTTTTATAAAGTCACAGATTATAACTATATGAAACTTACCATTATGAAGTTCATAGTATATTCGGGGTGCTTCGAGGCCAACATCTGCAATTAGTTTGATCTCTACTTTGGTGTCGGAGGGGGCGTCCAGCGGAATCGTGATGCGCTTGGGGCGACTCTGACTCCATTGCCCGTAGTCAGGGTTATTATGCAAATCCTAGTAAATTCAAACGTTTCAATTATCTATTTGGATCCTATGATTATTGATTTGATATGATTATTTATCTAACCTAACCTAATAGGTTTTGATTTATTGGCGAGTGGCGAAATGTGCAAAATATGCGGCATAAACGGCTGTATCGTTTGATTGCGTTGACAGAAGCTTACAGCGTTACAGCTTCAAGGAACCGTAGACCTAAGTATTTGATTTTAATTTCAACTTGATACCTCCACGCGTTCCCGAGTAAAAGGTGGTTGAACGTTGAAAACGTTGAAACGTTTTCAACGAAGTGGGGTATATTATTAGGATTATATACTAACCCTAATTTTATATATACCTATAAGGGACCCCTTTTTCCTCCTGAGGTACGGAACCCTAAATCTATACTTAATATTATAAAGAGGTAACGTTTGTGAATTGTGAGTGAGTTGCCACATTATTTGTGAGTGTCATAGGCTATAAGTATATTAACTCGAAAAATGACGTCGATCCGTTGCTCCGTTGCAGCGTGATTGAAGGACAAACCAACAAACCAACAAACAAACTGACTTTCTTATTTATAATATTCAGTGGCGTGCAGTTCATAGAGGCATAAAAGCACTGCTTACCCAAATTGAAAGACGTTAATGTTCTTTTTCATGTTTTAATGTCCAAACAGGTAGTAAATAGGTATTTTGCTAACTAATGCCTACCCTAGCTTCAAAACCTGTGCACGCCACTGATAATATTAGTATGAAGTATGATAGTAGTGCCTACCCTTATCGCCTCCACATACATGGCGTCGATGATCTTAGCGTCTTTATATGTGCACACGTCTATGATCAGTTTGCCGTCCTTCTCGAAGGTGTTGATTGTGTGCATGAAGAAGAAATTGTCAGTGCGGTATCGAATCACCTCACCGGTGCTGCGGTCCACGAGGACGATTTGGGTCTGCAATTATTTAGGTTCGGTTTAGAATAGAATAAAAAAGGTAGAATTTAAGAATCTAAGAATTTTAGTGCGCTGGTCAATGACGAAGACTGTCGGGACGCATTCCTGGGCTATGCTGTTTGTTTAAAGATTAGGTTAGTTGCTATAAATATAGCCAAAAGTCCAAAAAAAAAATTGAATCAATAAATTGGACTGGCAAGATGTGATATTACATAGAAATAGTAGGTAATTGTGTCACAGAAAAGGTAGCAGGAACTGGCCGGGGGAAAACAAGGTTCGGTTCAAGCACAAAACTTCACTTGCGGAGGTCCCAGGATCAATTCCCGGCAGGGTCAATTTGGGAATTTAAAAATTTTGGAGCCTGGTGGGTGGTTTCGGTCATGGCTAGTTACCACCCTATACCGGCAAAGACGTGCCGCCAAGCGAATTAGCGTTCCGGTTCGATGCCGTGTAGAAACCGATTAGGGTATATAACTGTCATGCCCCTAACAGGTAAGCCCGCTACCATCTTAGACTGTATCATCACTTACCATCAGGGAATATGTCAAAAGCTAACTTGTAGTTGTTAAAAAAAACACCTATAGGTAATTTGTGCTTAATACGACCTTATAGTTAAATTAAAAATTAAAAAAAAAATATCATTAATTTTTTAAAAAACATTTAAAAATCATATTCGATTCATAGAAATTTAATATCATATTATTATCTAAATTATTTTTTAAATACTTATTTAAAAATTTTTGGTCTGTTTATTTTATCTGTTTAAAGTTATTTTTATTTTTTGTGTGTAGTTGATACTTACTTTTAACTATTTTTGCATGTTGAGTTAGCCTGTAAATGTGTAATCAATGGTAGTCATAACATTATTTAACTAAGTTGTAATAGAATAAGACAAATGCTCATTGTATTACCGTCGGCTTCCTATTAAATAAAATAAAATAAAATAAAAATTATTAACATAATTGGGCCGAAAAATGACAAGGTACTCTCCCATCGCCCCGCAAAAGTTAGTCTTACATTTCCTATCCCGTGTTTATTTCATCCAAGTGTGATGACAATGATTATAATAATTTTGAATTTAATACTAAACTTACCTCATAATCAGGATACCAGTTCAGACTATTCGTGAATGGATTTTTGAACACGTGATTTTTCATTACAGTTAATAGCGAAATTGATAATGGTTGCTCTAGTATCACGAAATAGTTTTCCGTCACGCCTGCAACAAGAAAATAAAATTAACTGCATAAGTTTTAATAGGGATGATCTATTTTATAAAGTTTGTAATCTCCTCTGCCATTCGACCAATCAATACCTAAGGTAATTTGGTTTAGTATTGACGCGGCGCGGCGGTTCGACGATATAGTTAGGAGAGTGGACTCGACGTAAGTATGCAGACATAAAGAAAACAGCACGTGACCGCAAAAATTTTCTCCGACTGACCGCCGAGCTTCAGTTTGAAGATGGCACCACACTGATTAGGTACATTGACTGCGATCTAATCTGGTGCTAAGTGATGACACAGTCTAAAATAGACTCGTAACGTAAACTCTTGGCGTTATTTTATATTTATATTATATAAATATTCATCATGCTGCACTTGTAGCATAAATTACTAAAATCTCGTCACCGACTTAGTGTCGATTTCACCAACTCTGAATAACGTCTAACCTTGGACACATGCAAAACATCTGTCAAAACATCAATGGGGTTTGAACCTTTTTGTATGGAAGCTGGCATAGCGTCCCGTCGCCATTTTGATTTTTTTTCGAAATCGCGGCGCACGATGAAAGTGGTATGTATGGATAGAGGACACATAGACGAACAAATAATGTCAAGTAACATAGTACCCCAAAGTGTCACGTTACCGAGATATTTGGACGTAAAGATAGACATATGAGGACTACGACAATCATTAAAAATAGACTTATTACGTGTCTACAGGTGTTATTGTATCCAAATAATCGCTCCCAGGTTGATTATTATTATTACTGTTTATTAGAAGAGAGTAGGTACATTACATACTACTCGGAGCACGAGAAAACTACTACTACAATTAATTATTTATCTACTAAAGCGCATCATAATGAAACGCAGTCGACATGTCGCGTTGATCGCATGTCACTTAGCTTGAAAACATTTTTTAAGTGGGTAAGTATTGCAGCTAGTTAGATATGTAGTACCTACTTGTACCAAAAAATAACAACTATAGTAAAAATAATTGTACTTCCTAACTACTGGTTAAAAATAAAACAAAAGGAGATACTTTGACATAATATAGCGATTCATTGCGATGCGATGCAATTTAGTAAGCAAATAATTAATTGTAGAAGTAGTTTTCTCGTGCTCCGAGTAGTATGTAATGTACCTACTCTCTTCTAATAAACAGTAATAATGTATGTAATGTACCTACTCTCTTCTAATAAACAGTAATAATAATAATCAACCTGGGAACGATTATTTGGATACAATCTAACACCTGTAGACACGTAATAAGTCTATTTTTAATGATTGTCGTTGTCCTCATATGTCTATCTTTACCTCCAAATATCTCGGTAACGTGACACTTTGGGGTACTATGTTACTTGACATTATTTGTTCGTCTATGTGTCCTCTATCCATACATACCACGTTCACCGTGCGCCGCGAGTCGCTATGCCAGAAAGTTTCAATCCCCTTTAATCCTCGGTTAAACTTACCGCGGAATTGGTGAAATCGGCACTTAATAGTTGTACCTAGGTACTTAAACGGTAATACCCACTTACCAAAAGAGTGCATATAAGATGGATTAAGACGCCATCTGGGCTCAATTGTGTGGATGACTTCAGCCATTTTGAACATGTTTCCTAAAATTATGAGAAACAACATAGGTATAAATTATAGCAATAACATATAATTATAAAGATAGACCATAATGCGTTTACAGACATTAGTAAATTACCAGTAGACAGCTCTAATCTACAGACAGATAGACTGACAAAGATTAGGTATTATATAGCTATGGAGGTGCAGTCTCAGACGAATGACACGCGCTCGACGACTCGTCGGTGCCGTCGTCAGTTGTTACTTTTTGACGTTAACCGACGACGTCATTACAAATAGGTTTCTGTGCTGACGACAATGAAAGGCAACGTAATTCCATATTTTTTATTTTATCAGATTTCGTCGTCATTTTAATCAAAATCCTCGGTCCTGGCGCCTGATCTCTCTTCGGTCGTGTTGGATTTTCCGATCCATCGGGTTATGAGGCTAAAAAAACAGAGAGTGCATCTGTGTATGTATACACTTGGACACTATCTCCTATTACTAATGTTTCCCACGCAAATGGCAAATCTCTCTGGAGATAGGCAGCCGTGGCCGAAATCGGTCGGGAGGACATTATTATTTTATTATTGATCAAAATGAGAACTTGGCTCTTACTCGCCAAATGATAATATATACCAGCAAGGCCGCGGTGTAACAACAGAAGTAAACTTAGCCGCCACCGCCGCTTTGTAAGAACGTCGTCGATTCATGTCATCACCAAAGCCACGACGCCGCTAGGCAAAGTCGGCAACTACGTGTCGTTCGTCTGTGAGGCCCCTAAGAGGTATCGTTGTCAAAGTTCCTCAACATTCAATAATGATCAACTGATTTATTTTCCTCAAGTGATAATGATCAATATTATATATTATACTGATTTATTTTTCATACCTTTTTCGTTGTAGGGGAACTTCACGATAACGTGTTTCATGAATCCTCTGACAATGTTAATACCGACGTTGTAAACATCCCCTGAAAAATTATACAGACTTAATTAAGTACATATTGTACGCGTAAGAGGAAACAATGGATTGTTACTTGTAAAGTACTTCTACACTTCTCAAGACGTGTTTGTCACAATTGTGTGTTGTGTGTTGTTGTGTGTGTGTTGAACACAATTTAAAAAATCTCTCATCTTAGTTTACATTTTATACCAATTTTTCTTCTTATTGAAACTGATAATTTGCTCTAAAATAATAATATAATATATTATATATATAATATAATATATATAATATAATATATAATATATTGTAAAGTACTTCTACACTTCTCAAGACGTGTTTGTCACAATTGTGTGTTGTGTGTTGTTGTGTGTGTGTTGAACACAATTTAAAAAATCTCTCATCTTAGTTTACATTTTATACCATCCATTAATCACATAATGGTAGGAGTTTTCTTGGGATATTAATGCGGTGGGTTCCGCGTCACGTCCTTCCGCATGGATTCCGTCCTTCCGGATTATTTTTTACTGAACAGTAAATATTTATTACTAGACGATGCCTGACTTCGTACGCGTGGATTGAGTATTTTTCGTTCCTGCGGGAATTTTCTGGGATAAAATGTAGGTAGCCTATGTGTTATTGCAGACTATAATCTATCCCTGTGATACGTTCAGCCGTTCTGGCATGATTGAGTAACAAACATCCATCCATCCATCCGTCCAAACTTTTGCATTTATAAAATAAGTATAGATACTAGATAGTAGGTACTGCATTGCGTCTAAACTTACCGTTGGGCATCACGTGCGGATGCGCTGTGTGGCACACAATCAATGCATCGAACAGGTGTTCCTTCTCCAGCGATTCCAACGTCTCCGGATCGATTCTGAAACAGAGATTTCAAACATCTTCCTATAACTTTGGCATGATATGAAAAATTTACATCGGTTTTAGCTTTCAGTTTTCAAAGTCAATTAATTACACAGAAATCTGTTGAGTTACTTTTTATGGGCATATATATTTTTAGACGGCATCTTCACTTACCATCAGGTAAAATCGCAGTCAAGCGATTACTTGTAGTGGATAAAAACAGGATTGTTTTTTTGTTTAATTTACAGTCTAGCGCTTGGTTGCTATCAAACTTGCTTGCAAGTGGCGCAGTCGGAGGTAGAGCACGCTTGTCTAAAGTATGGCTATTTACCCTTGTTTGTCTTACTTGTAAACATTGGTCACTTCGGTCATGGCGTAGACCTCGTCGCCGAATGGGATGACGGAAACTCCAGCGTTATCCGTAATCGAGCCGTAGGGGTTGAAAACTGACGCCAATCTGAAACAAGTCATATGTTACCATCTTCTATTTTTTTTTACTTATCACCATCTCACAAATCATCTTAAACTAAGTAACTATCAGAACCATTAGAACAAATAATTGCCAAGCTTCCTTGTCATTTAAGTAATCCTTTACATCATTGATGTAGAATTTTTTTAGTACCTATCATTCTATTTCAATGCTTTACATGGTTAAAAGATTTTTCAATTAGTTTACGTTTTATATTAACTTTGAAATTATTCAGAGGCATCTTCAACATGTCTTCTGGGAGCTTATTATGGAAGCGGACACTGTTTCAAACAAATGAAATGCTAGTTTTCCTAAGCCTAGAAGCAGGCATTACAAGTTTATTTTTATTTCTTGTATGTACTTAAATTATGATCTTATTAAATCAAATCAAATCAAATCAAATCAAATATTCTTTATTCAAATAAACTTTTACAAGTACTTTTGAATCGTCAAGTGAATCTACCACTGGTTCGGAATGCCATTCCTACCGAGAAGAACCAGCAAGAAACTCGGTGGTTGCTTTTTTTAAATAATTCATTTACAATTAGATACTATATCAATGTGTACATAAGTAACCGCTGTCCCCAGCATTGCTGGAGCGATCAAATCCATGCTCCTCTATCATTTACATAATCTTCAACAGTATAATAAGCTTTTTTCAGGAGCATACTTTTAATGGATTTCTTAAATTTGTTTATTCAATTCATGTCAAAGACGGGCAGACAGAAAGTAGCCCCATTCCCGCCGGTGGCACCCGTTCATGAGCATGACGCATGATCCAGCCATTGCTTCGCTCGACCATATTTGAGGGAACGTAACAACTTGTTTTGTATTGTATCAGTCAGTGGTCTTTGAAGAGCTAAAACTACTTACCTATCAAAAATAGTATGGCACGGGTCCGGAACAGATCTCGTGGCGAATTCAGAAACAACGATCCGTTGTGCTTTCCTATTCCTTTTCAGGGTGTCCGTATTCAGGAAGCGGCATTGGTAGGTCGCTTGACCGTTCTTCAGGGCGAACCTGAAATAATAATAATAATTTTATTTATTACTAGCAGATGCCCGCGACTTCGTCCGCGTGAAATAAGTTTTATAAATTCCCACGGGAACTCCCTAATTTATTGGTTTAATATATAGTCACTCAAAAATTATGTGGCGTTCTATTGGTACCAGAATTTTCAGGTTCAGTAGATCAGGCATCATCTAGTGAATTATAAGTTTATAATTAATAAACTTTCGTATACACTTCGGTCACAGAATTTAAACAATAGTTCCTACGGAGTTCGTAGTTCATACCAGCAAAAAATATCCATTTTCTGAGACTTAAGTATTTACTATGATGATTTTTGTGATATTTCAGACAAGATAACAACTAAGTAAAATTAATTATTATTTATGATTGAGTCTTTTCATCCTCCGTGGAACTTATGGTTTATGTTTCATATAATATTAATTGCAAAATTGTATCTATGTAAATAAGATCTTAAATTAATAAAAGGTGAAATTAGAATCTGCCATACGATGGCGGGCAATTTTTGAAAATAACAGGCTGCAGCAGTGAATTTCCATGCAATAGTTACGTTTTTCATTGTCACGCATGATGCAGGCAAGAGGCAATGTTGACCAGTGAAACCTCAGCGCAAGTTACGAGAAAGTTAAGACCTAATAAATTCTGATTATATCTGTTGCATAATACCATAACACATGCCATGATTTCACGAAAGCCCTGCGAAAAGTGATACCCTACACTGAAGAAACCAAACTTTAAACTCAAACTCAAAATAGGTACGTACAAAGTACACCTGAACGTCATGCTTACAAAGTATAAGACGTGATGGTGATAATTAACTACGGTATCTTAAAACTAAAGCTACGAGGGTTCCAAGCGCGCCCTGGTCGGAGAAGAGCCCCAACAAACTCAGCCGGGTGTTTTCTTTATCATCACCAGCTCAAAAAATTTAGAAAATTACTTAATTAGATTTATAATTATAACATAACCAACTGATGCCCGCGACTTTAGCCGCGTGGATTGAGATTTTTTATTCCCCCGGGAACTCTTTAATTTTCCGGGATAAAAAGTAGCATTGGCTACTTGTTATTCCGGACTAGGTATAATCTATCTATATGTATAAATTTCATCCAGATCCGTTCAAACATTCCGACGTGATTGAGTAACAAACAGTATCCATCGCTACATCCATACATTCATCCAAACTTTCGCATTTATTCGCATTTTGCCTGGTGGGAGGCTTTGGCCGTGGCTAGTTACCACCCTACCGGCAAAGACGTGCCGCCAAGCGATGCCGTGTACAAACCGAATAGGGGTATGGGTTTAATATAACTGCCATGCCCCTAACAGGTTAGCCCCCTACCATCTTAGACTGCATCATCACTTACCATCAGGTGAGATCGCAGTCAAAGGCTAACTTGTAGTGGATAAAAAAAATTATAATATTAGTAGGTACCTATAGATTAGCCGCTGGAACAATTCATACCCATACTCATTCAAATAATCTTTATTATTACTTTTCAATTAGTTTGTTTTGAGTAGTTTATTATAAAAACTTAGACTGTTACCGACAAATGAATTACTTGGAATTACTAATTTTACAAAGTCTAGAAGCGGGCACTACAATTTTATTCTTATTTCTTGTATGAACACGTCAAGTTTTTTCTTGAATTTATGCATTTAAAAAACAATACCTGTGTAAAAGTGCTGGACCATCAAATACATGAAGAAACTCCTCTTTGCCACACTTGATGGATCCAGGTCCATTCCGAATGAAAGTGCCTTGCAACCATTTTGGGATTGTACCTAAAAAAAGCATACTGTATCTATAGTGAGAAAATTGTACGGAAGCAATCGACTTTGCGTCCTGTGCCCCACGGGACAGTATTACGTATTTTATTTGAAAGAGCAACTGCTGAGTTTCTCGCTGGTTCTTCTCAGTGGAAACTTCTTTTCGAACTGATGGTAGAGTCAAAACAAGACGTATCAACTGTAGATACTGTTGTAATTTCTTTTTTCAAGAAAAGAGACATAGACAATGGCGTTATATCCTAGACATTACAGATGAACAGATGATCATAGACAGTATGTAGTTTACCACAGAGTACATAATATATTGGTTTACACAACAGATACAACTGTAGGTCCTATCCTATATGATGACATAGGTATTTAAAAAAAAATTGAGTATACTTAATATTCTGGATGTGAAAGCACAAAATAAGAGTGGTAAAAGTGCGTTTCTCAGATGAAAGACAGGCTTTTACCCCATTTTATCCCCAAAATAAAGATTTCACGCGGTAACTCCATGCTCTACCTATCTTCGTTATCTCATAAACTATTATTATTACCTAATCACTAAAAATATCTAGTTGATTAGGTAATAGGATTAATTAGCATAACTAAATAACTAAAATACTAGAAGAACAAAATAATTTCTATAATCTAATCAATATAAATAATTTTTATTAATTATCTACAGTAGTCGAGATAGCCTTTCTTGCGTGATTGAGTAGCAAACATCCATCCATCCAAACTTTCGCATTTATAATACTATTATTATTATAGATTTATATATAATTAGTTTCAGTTTCAGTTTCTTTATTATTGCAATTCCATAGTTACATCATTTCATAATTAACTAATTTATTAATAAAATATAATTAATTAATAATTAATTATTAATTAATTATATAACGTGTATTATGCAAATATATATTCTTAATCTTATTCTTAAGTAAATAAAGCATGCTAGTACATGGTGGTAGAGAGACCGATTTCATTAGTGTTTGTCAGTACCTATCATTTAAGAATTCATCAATATTGTAGTAACATTTTTCAATCAGATAGTTTTTAGCGTGTTATTAAACTCTTTTTCCTTTCCAATGTTCCTAATGTAGTCTGGCAGATTGTTAATTATTTTTTATTGACATTGAATAGGTGCATAAGCTGTGCGTTGCCAATTTTGACGGTGGGAGAATCAGTTTGTTTGCATCTCTCGGGGAACCGGCGAGCTTTGTCTTCTTTCTTGGTGTAAAAGTTTATATTTTTTCTTAAAAATTTACACATTTCAAATATATAAATAGAAGGTAAGGTCAAGATTTCTAACTCTTTAAAGTGAGGTAGGCACGACTCTGTAGTTTTTATATTTACTAAGATGCGAATGCATTTATTTTTTGTAATATAAAAATATCCTGTACATTTGTGCTAATTAATTTGTGTGAATTAAGATAGTAACACGACTTATGGTCGATACCGAAGCATTAGATTTTCCGATTAGAGCTCCAAAACTTGTTCCATAATTTCTATTAAGTTTGATCAATTGAAATACATTGTTATCTTTGGACTAATATAATAGTAGATAACTACCTAGTTTAATCCGTGATAAGAAGTTATGATTAAAATAGGTAGGTACTAGTGAAGATTTTGAAGTTCAAAAACCTATTGATCAAGACATCATTGTAATTAATTTTAAATCGATAATATTCTGATCGATAGGCTAGGTCTGTACCTACACGCGCTGAGCTATTTAATTAAGTACATAATATTATTTATTTTTGTCACAAACTAGACGTTTTAAAAAATGCGGAAAAAAGGTGTTTCTCCTGTTCACTAGGTAGGTACCTAATCATCTAGGTATCTAGAATGAAGTAATATTTAGGTATTTGTCTGTCTGCTACGCTCTAATCATTATAAATCATTTTTATAAACAAAGCTTTTATCGGCCGCTATATTGAATTTAGTGCGACGTCATTTATTCTTCGTATTCTTCTCAGCCAATCCTTATATTTGATATCCACATTATGGGGGTGCATGAAAGTGCATAAAAAATACTAGCCCACCATCTTTGGGAGGCCGCCATATTGGATTTAGAATGACGTCATTTCGCTAGCCATTCTGTCATCTAAGCTTAACGTGTAAGTATGCAATCGATTGGGCCTGATGGTTAAAATGCAGTTGCAAGATTTGACCTAAACCAACCCACAAACATTGCAAGTTAAATAAAAACTTGTGAATGCAAACCTGTAATTTTCCCGGATAAGGGTTTCCTGACTTCCACTTCGCAACTCCTCAGCCAGGGCTGCATATCATACTCGGGATGGAGCTTTTCGCACTTGGACATTTTGATACGTCCTTAATAGCTGTACCCTGTCATTAGAAAATTTTATTTTAACAAAAATATATTTTGCTATACGAGTATATTTATGCGTTATAAACTGTATGTTTAGGCACACAATGGGGCAAATGAAACACTAACTTTAGCAATAAGTGGTTTTAATGTGGATCCGTCGATGGATGTAAAACGAATGGTATTTCATAATAACAGTACAGTGTTGACAAACGCCTGTTACATTTTAAAAGCAATCCCCCCGGTTGAAATAGTGATTTAGACTCTTCAGATCATCCGCCGTGGGTAGTGGGCAGAGACGAGCAAACTTGCGACGGACGCATCCTTTGGTAGTTTGGACGTCCGCAACTCTTGCCACTCCATCTGGTCCAGGTATAAGTCGCACAACTCGACCTAAGCGCCAACACAACGGGGCCGCACAATCTTCAGATAATAGCACCATATCGCCAATGCTGAGATGAGCAGTACCTATTGATTCGCCATTTTGTTCTTTGCTGCAGTCAGACAGGTATCCCTTCTGTCATCGTTGCCAGAAATGATTTCTAATGCTCTCCAGGCGCTTAGCGTTTTCGCTGATTGTCACTACAGTTGATAGGTGCTGGTGAAGGTAATGCAGTCAAGGATCTTCCAATGATAAAGTGTCCTGGAGTTAGGGAAAGGAGATCACTGGGTAAAGATGAGAGGGGACACAAAGGGCGGCTATTAAGAATTGCCTCGATTTGTGCAAACGAAGTTGAAATTTCCTCGTTAAGGACACTTCTTAGGTGAAATTTTGCGGATTTCACGCCGACCTCCCAAACCCCACCGAAATTAGGAGCGTGAGCCGGAATGTACCTAAATAATACCTTGTTGACTTGCAAAATCAGATAGAGGCTCTACATTTTGTTTGATAAAATTTCCGATCTCTTTAGCAGCGGCAACAATTTCGGCTCTCCTTATAATGGAGGCAGACAAATAAACACAAATAATATTTAATAACACGATTTCCACGACCCTTACGGTTTATAATAGAAAAGGGGCCAGCAACGTCTATACCAACGGACAAGAAAGGGAAATCCGGATTGATGCGCTGAGCAGGTAAATCATCCATTTTAGGACAGACATTTTAGTTTTAGAGGTTTTACCTCTTACATGTCTGCACCTCACAGAGATATTGGCTGTTCGTCTTGCTAACTGTCTGCCATTAATCGGCCATATAACCTCGCAAACGGTAGCCAGGAGTAATTGTGGGCCTGCGTGCATGCTACTTATATGCGCTCTTTCGAAATATAATTTACTCAATCTATGTTTGCCATGCAGCAGACGATTCTGCTTCTGCTTCTTTTCAAAAGTAGAATTTGATGCATCTATGCGTCCGCCAATACGCATAAAATTGTCTTTGTCGATAAAAGGAGAAAGCATCAAGATTTTGCTTATGCTGCTCAATGATTTTCTCTTTACAAGCAAATCGTTTTCCGCAGGAAAAGAATCTCGTTGAGCCCTAATACAAAGTAAATGAAATGACTCGCGCAGCTTATCTACGGATAATACGCCTACAGGTTTATTAAGAGGATTTTTAGGTTAAAAATGAATCTCAAAACATATACATAGGACCTTTTAAGTCTATTGAGTGACAAGATCTTATCAAAATTAATGAACGACGTGGTTTTTGTGGCTGAATGCGACTTCAACTCAGGTAGCTTGTCACTATAATTCGGCTTTGCAACTGGCCACTCCGTGGTCACACATTTTCTGATGTATGATTCACTATTCCTATGACCTTAAGCGAGTCACTGGGAGTTGGTTTTACATTAATTTTATTTTTTAAAGATTTGAATTTAAAGGAAATCCAAAAGGGCTCTAATCTTGACCTTTTTCTGGCTCAATGTATTAGTAACTTCTATAATAGCTGTTGGCAACAGAACTTGCTTTGAATTTTGTTTCGAAAAAGTAACAATCTTCGTCCATAGTAGCGGGGTGGCTAATAGTTACTCGGACTGTGGAGCAAATTATTGTGAAGCTGCCCACAGTGACAAGAGCGCAAGCGGCAACTCTTAGCAATGTGACCTTGACGGAGGCAATTTACGCACAGCTTGTATTTCTTAACCTCATCCATTCTTTCATTGATACACTTTGATTTAAAAGTAGGGCAATCATAAATTCTATGGTTATTATTGCATATGAAACACGATAGAGCGTTAGTTGATTTTTTAAACTTACTAGCTGAGGTTGAAAATGATTTGGTCTTACCGACTGCTGCTTGTTGTAATTATTATTCGGAGCTGAATTATTACGCGCACTATTAACAGAGGGCTTAGGACCCGAGCCATCGTGCCTATTTGTCCGATTTAAGGCCTCTAGCACATCTGCACGATCAATCATAAATATAAAAAACTGATCTAAAGTTGGAGTGTCACCGTCTAAATTGTTGCGGTGCTCTTCCCATTTTGCCAAAGTGTTGCTGTCTAATTTTGCAGAAAGCATAAAAATAATAAGCACGTCCCACTTGTCCGTTAGTTGTCCTAAACTGGCCAATGCGCGCAAATTTTTGTCACGTGATCGACTAAAAATCTTAAGGACTTCTCTGACTCACGTAGAATTTGCTTAAAATTAAATGAATTTATATGATGATTTATCAAAGTCCTTTTATTATGTATCGACTGCATAGCAAGTTCCACGCTTCAGAATAATTTGCAGAGCAAACTTCTAAGTTTGAAATGATTTGCGCTGCATCGCCTACTAAATATGAAATAAGGTATTGGAATTATATAAAAAAATACGCGCCATGGCCAATGCGAAATCAAATTTAGCTATTTCAATACGAGGTAATTTTAACCCAATTTCTTCATTCTTTGAACGGCAAGAACTATCAAGAAATGATCCACGTCTTGTATGTTCACACTCGACCTTTTTTGTGAATTTTTCCACCAATGTTTTGGCAGCGGCAATGTTAATAATACTTTCGCGTCCATCAATTTCAACAGAAATATTCTCCGGACTTAAAACCTTTTTATAGTCATTTGGAAGTCATCAAACCTAACGGACAATGCCTTGAACTTTGCAAGCTTACGATTCAACTCTGAGAAATTGAACATTATTTGACTCGGATTTAATCGAAATACAGTGTATTACAGTGTATTTCGATTCCTTTTTTATTTTTTTTAGTAATCTGTTCTTCGGTGGTCGACCGCTTGATAAGTAATTCCTTTATGTACTGTTTCTTTATCAATTTCGTTAGGCATTGCCAGTTATTTTACCTAAGGTACCTAATCAAGAAACTAAATAAAAATATTAAAATGCTCGCGTTCCTTTTCGGTCTCGCCTGCGGACTAGGAGGCCGGCCCGAAGGCCACCAAGCGCTCCGCAAATCACTCACCGCGTGCGTTCTTTAGATGCTGCTGTCGCGCAGCGGTCGCACCACGAAATGATGACCACAACCTGGAAGTAGTCGGCGAAATGACCTTAGTATTTTCAGCAAAGAAAGTTCAAGTAACGAGTCGGCGGTAAACAAGTAAATGAGCATTGGCCTTTATGTTACAAAAAAACAATGTTAAGCTGTGAACTATTTTCTTAGAGGTTAGAATATACTTAATAACGATTAATTCGATTTTATGAATTCAATTAAGTAATGCAATTTTAACACCTATCTAATTTTGTTACGTCCACGAAATTCGTTGTTAGTTTACGTTAATTTACACTGATTACAAACTTTAACTGATTGATTACTGAAAAAAACTTCGTCTACACAAATAAATGCAACCTGTAATAACTTTGGGCAAGACTTTGGGAAATTGGACATGAAATAGATTAGGAATAAAGAAAGGACACTTATCTTGTTGTTTTCTCTTCGTGATATCTTTGCTGTACCGCTGGCTCACGGTGCTTAGTTCCCCTCATGGACCACCATTATGTATGTTTAAACATACAATGGGGCAAATTAAACACTAACTTTAATTAGTGGTTTTAATGTGGATCCGTCGATGGATGTAAAACGAATGACATTTCATAATAACGTTGAGTACAGTGTTGACTGTTACATTTTTAAAGCTTCGAGTAAATGATAAATTAGTATTCCGAAGTGACCGGGCGTCTGCGCCGGAACACAGGACGATATCCATACTAATATTATAAATATGAATGTGGGTCTGTCTGTCTGCTACGCTTTCACGGCCCTTCTGTTCAACCGATTTTGATGAAATTTGGCATGGTTCGTATCCCGGGGAAGGACATAGTCTATCCCGGATAATTAAAGAGTTCCCACGGGAATCAAAAATCTTAATCCACACGGACGAAGTCGCGGGCATCATCTAGTATACATTATTACAATATGTTAGCATTATTACTGTTTCTCATTAAATCGCACGAGACAGGAAGTATAACATCTGTCAATTTGACTTGTTTCATCTCATTCGATTCAATCTGCGGATACGGACGTCATATTGAAAATAGTATAAATACGAGTGTTTTAACGATAGTAAGTCAGTCTCCTGCCGGCAGACTCAACGATTATTGAATACTTTTGTGTTTAGATCGCAATTTTATTTAAAGCGATTTGATTATCGTGGCCGGATCAAATGAATGTTGTCTTTAAGTTTAGCCAACTTTTATCTAATCTCTCGTGGAACCTCTACACGGTTAACCATTTACTCGTGCAAGTTTCAAGTCCTGACTAATATATTAAAAGTGTTTTATTAAATATTATCTACTTCTGGATTGTTGCTTACATAATATAATATAATATGTACGTGAAAAGTTTACATAGGCGGAAAACGGCGATTTGACCTGTCGCGTTAGTGTGTGTAAATCCATATATATATTTTTTTATCCACTACAAGCTAGCCCTTGACTGCGATCTCACCTGATGGTAAGTGATGATGCAGTCTAAGATGATAGCGGGCTAACCTGTTAGGGGCATGGCAGTTATATTAAACCCATACCCTTTCGGTTTCTACACGGCATCGTACCGGAACGCTAAATCGCTTGGCGGCACGTCTTTTGCCGGTAGGGTGTTAACTAGCCACGGCCGAAGCCTCCCACCAGGCCAGACCAGGGAAAATTCAGAAATTATAAATTCCCAAATTGACCCTGCCGGGGATCGAACCCGGGACGATCGAACACGTTAAGGCAACAGCGCTACACACTGCGCCACGGAGGTCGTCAATTAGGAGGTCGTTAGTGTGTAATGTACCTAAAACATGTAATTATTGTTGAAATTTTTATCATTATAGGTTATCGATACAGACATTTCGTGCGAAAGTACCTACTTGCAATTAGAGTTCCGTAAGTAAGATTTGCAGTGATAACTGATAACGCGTGGTGGTTAAGACACCCGACCGATACGGGGTCGCGGGTTCGATCCCCGGACACGCACCTCCAACTTTTCGAAGTTATTATAAATTCTTCAAACGGGGAAGGAAAACATCGTGAAGAAAACTGCACGCCCGAGAGTTCTTCATAGTGTTCTCGAAGGTGTGTGAAGTCTGCCAATCCGCACTTGCCCAGCGTGGTGGACTATGGCCAAACCCTTCTTATTCCGAGAGGAGTCTCGTTAATGATGATGATGATGAAGTAAGATTTTGGAACAGAATTTGTTTGTATAAGGATTTGGTTTTAATCAAGCAGTCAAAAAAATCCACTGCCTTTACTTATACACGGTTAATTTCAAAATAATATTACTTAATTTTTACTCGAAAGCCCAAACACATTGTTTCACATGCCTTTCGGGGTGGAATATCGAAACGGATGCTGAAGGATATTTTCACAAAATTTTATATTTCTTTGTTCAGCCGTTTCCAGTTGGTTGTCTGTCAGTCACTCAGGACAAAGTCTTTTAAAGTGATTAATATTGTATTATAGAAAAATTCTGCTCTAAGCTTCATTTGCTTTTTGAGGGAAACCTTAAAATCTTCAATGTACCTACAGAATTGGGCCTGTTACAGTTTTATTGTATAAGTACCTATACCTAGATAGATAAGTATGTTTTGATGAACCTTGTATCTACGTGGAATTCAGATATCATACCGTGAAAAGTTCAGTGACTTCTATAATGCCTAATTTTATATTCCTAATATTATATGCCTTTATGTATTACTAGATGATGCCCGCGGCTTCATCCGCGTAGATTAAGATTTTGATACCTGCGGGAACTCTTTCATTTTCCGGGATAAAAAGTAGCCTATGTATGTTCTTCCCCGGGATACAACCTATCACCTAAATTTCATCAAAATCGGTTTAACAGATGGGCCGTGAAAGCGTAGCAGACAGACAGACAGATAGGCAGACGCACAGACAGATGCCCGTGACTTCGTCCGCGTGGATTACGGTGTTTTGATTCCCGCGGAAATACTTTAATTTTCCGGGATAAAAAGTAGCCTATGTCCTTCCTCGGGATACAGACTATGCCGTGAAAGCGTAGCAGACAGAGAGACAGACGGACAGACAGACAGGCAGACACTTTCGCATTTATAATATTGTACAGTAAATATCTATAATGGGGCTGATTCTGTATAACACAATCTCTAAACTAAACTAAAATGGCAGCTTTAAATCTAGTTCTGTCCCTTTCCGTAGGAAGTATTATGAAAGGGATAGCAATATTTGTAATGCTCTAATTTTAGTTTAGTTTAGAGATTGTGCACTACAGAATCAGCCCCATTAACTATATAGCATGGATGCATTAATTTAGTAATGTTGGTCCTACTTGTAATTTGTAATTATGTAGTTTTAATTTGTATTAATTGGATTTGTAGTTAAGATCTTAATTTAAATTTATATTTCAGAGTATTAACATGTTAGTCTCTGACATAATTTGCAATAACAAATAACGGTAAACTTGTAGTATTTTATCTATTCGTAATTTGTAATGTATTAGAAATAAAAGTTATTTTATTATTTCTTTATTATTAGTGGATGTCACACACATCCGCGTAAATAGTTTAGCAACATAGCACATCTCTGGTGGGAAGTTACCTAAAGCATAATTTATTTGTTTACTTTTTGAATCAGCTAAGTAAATAATTAATAATACTTATTATTATATTATTTTAAAATATGTTTCGTGTTGTATTTTTGTATATTTATGTAAAACGTGTTTAGAAATAATTTCATAAAAATCAGTGTACAAATGAAATGGAAAAAAAATACTTACAAAATTACAAGATTTCCCCCAGCACGGTTCAACACCTTGTATTATGAAAGGCCAGGTACAACCGTCGTGTATACCTAAATGTTACCGACTAAGCCCAGTCCAAAATATGTAATTAAGTAATTTTTTCTTAAAATAAAATAACGATTTACGATAACGCTGTGATACTATCGCTAAAAGCGTATTATGTTAGGCCGTGTTCATACGCTGGTCAAGAGCATGTCATTTTGCCTGTTGGTAGGCTTCGGCCGTGGCTAGTTACCACCCTACCGGCAAAGACGTGCCGCCAAGCGATTGAGCGTTCCGGTACGATGCCGTGTAGAAACCGAAGGGATATGGGTTTAATATAACTGCCATGCCCCTAACTAGGCTAGGCTCGCTACCAATACCATCTTAGACTGCATCATCACTTACCATCTTTTTTTATCCACTACAAGTTAGCCCTTGACTGCTATCTTACCTGATGACTAATAATAATAAATAAAATAACTCTGACCATTAAAAAAATGCTCCTGAAAAATGCTTACTATACTGTCGAAGATTATATAAATGATAAAAGCGCATGGATTTGACTCGCTCCAGCAATGCTCAGGACTGCTGTTACTTATGTATCTTTGGATTAATGCAAATGTAAATATACATTATTTTCTATAACAAAGTTCCACAACCTATTTTGGACTTGCCAATAAATAAATTTAAGAAATCCATTAAAAGTATGCTCCTGAAAAAAGCTTATTATACTGTTGAAGATTATGTAAATGATAGAGGAGCATGGATTTGATCGCTCCAGCAATGCTGGGGACAGCGGTTACTTATTATAAATTAGTGTTTGAATATTAGTATTCAATTCGATGCTTTGATACGGGTAGACTGGGTATGTCACGCTCTCTTTAAACATTTCTGTGGTGGTGTCGTGTGGTGCGGGTTGTTACGTTCCCTCAAATATGGTCGAGCCACGGTCGAGCGAAGCAATGGCTGGATCATGCGTCATGCTCGTGAACGGGTGCCACCGGCGGGAATGGGGCTACTTTCTGTCTGCCCGTCTTTGACATGAATTGAATAAACAAATTTAAGAAATCCATTAAAAGTATGCTCCTGAAAAAAGCTTATTATACTGTTGAAGATTATGTAAATGATAGAGGAGCATGGATTTGATCGCTCCAGCAATGCTGGGGACAGCGGTTACTTGTGTACACATTGATATAGTAATTGTAAATGAATTATTTAAAAAGAGCAACCACCGAGTTTCTTGCTGGTTCTTCTCGGTAGGAATGGCATTCCGAACCAGTGGTAGATTCACTTGACGATTCAAAAGTACTTGTAAAAGTTTATTTGAATAAAAAATATTTGATTTTGATTTTTGATTTTTGATGGTAAGTGATGTAAAGTAAGAGAATCGAGAGAGCACCTGTGTTTGCATCGTCACTTGGGCACTACATATTTGCCGCGTAAGTCTCCGTGAAGATTTGCCATCTTGACCGAAATTCGGTCGGACATTATTTATAGGATGTCTACTAAGTACCAGCTTGATACATTGTATTCGGTGGAACGTCGCGCTAGAAAACTCATTACAGAGCTCTTGCAAGTGCAAGGCTATGTGCATATCGAGAACAGTGTGGATTTTATCCGACCAACACGAACGCCTACTACGTCTCTAAGATCTCTTTTGAAAAGAGATTTTGTTAATATTAACCACAGTCCATAGGTTAACTACTCGGTGTTATTAACGTAAAGTGGACAAAAAGAGTCAAGTCTAACTTTACCATTAATAATAATAGAGATGGTGTTGTGGTGTACCTAAGCCTCAAGTTACTATTTAAGTCCATTTATCCATTATTTAATGATCATTATTAAACTATCATCCGAATCCTGTGGTCGTTTGTCATTCGCCTACACAAAACCCTTTAATATGGCGACCCTGCCAGCGCGTGCGCGAGTCAGTGACCGGACATAAAAATCAACCTAATCATCATTGAGTGAATAGACTCAGAGATAGCTGCACTTTTGGTAATTATCGCTTAAAAAGCTGATTCAGTAATAGGTGGGTGCTACACTCTCCACTGATAGTGAAATGGTAGTGAATGTCTTCTCGCATGCTGATGGGCCTTTCACTAGATATGGCCGTTCAAAAACGTGTTATCGCTGCCAAAAATGAACCATAAATAAATAAACTATTAGCATTAATAAAATAAACCAAAAATATTAGCAATTATTATGTCATCACGTTGATTGCTGTTAGATAAATTCTTACGCCTTCATAATTTTTAATAGCAATCAACGTGACGTGAATAATTGCAAATATTTTTTTTCAGTATGTATGTTCATAACATCTTTGAGAGGTGATATCTAGTGAAAGGCCCTATGAATAGCGTCAGTTCTGATACTGTTTAGGTATTGCGCATACTTTAATACTGTACAAGAATCAGCCTTTCTAGTTATGGTTCATTTTTGGTAACGATAACGTCTTTGAACGGCCATATCTAGTGAAAGGCGGCGATAAGTAATCAGGTCCCCAGCCACTCGCGGGCAGACCATCACAAATTCCACCAGAGGAGAGTTCTACACGCACCAAATACTGAATCAGCCTTAGTGGTTACTTTGGCGATAGTTACCAAAAGTGCAGCTATCTCTTAGTCTATAAATTTTTTGAGAGCTTGCACCCTTAAACAGATCGGTGAAGGTCGTGCAGTATATCCGGATCTACGACTATAATAGGATAAACAAGGAAACAGTGGGATTTTCGGGGCCCTACTCGATGACATAAATCTATGGTTAGAAGTTTCGTGCGATCAGTAGGGCTAGCATGCGCACAACGAGTAAAATTATGTCTACCCGTTATCTCTATTTGTCTACCGAAGCTAACATGGTTACTTGTCTCGTTACGTCAAAGTAAAGATAACAGTAATATTTCTTATCTGTGGTATTTTTCTCTACGAACCTTTAAATGCCGACTAAGTTTTTCTTGTAATATACCGCATTTTGTGCATGTAGGGTAAACGAAACAATAGCCGGCAACCACAAAATCTCTCTCTCTTGCCGCGAAATAATCTCGTGGTGCGCATGCTAAGCTCACAGGACAAAACCTGTAATTTGATACTTTTTATTTTAATTTTTGGTTTTTGTTCTAGAGTGACAAAAATGGAAAAGAGTCTTTGTTTCGTGTTTGTATACTGGTTGCGCCATATGCGCATTTCTTTTATATTTAAGATAGAATGACTCGTATAAAACCATAATCCTAGCTTCCTTTATGAA
Source organism: Erebia aethiops (assembly GCA_923060345.2). Lineage (NCBI taxonomy): Eukaryota > Metazoa > Arthropoda > Insecta > Lepidoptera > Nymphalidae > Erebia > Erebia aethiops. Next base: position 4,148,764 of record OV281093.1, on the reverse strand, counting down.
TGTCCCATCTTCCTTTAAACTGACCAATCACAAATCAGTATGCTACCGAGAACGCACGAAGACAACACGAAGTTAGTCCTCAATGGCTACCTATGCAGTACGCATCACCCGCTTTTGCGAAAAACCATACAACGTGTAACACCGCTCCGCTGCCGTTCCGCTCGAATCATATATTTATCATAAGGACAGTTTCCCGAATTCTACCATTTAAATTACCGCTTATTAGTGACGCTAAACAGTGATTGTGGCCACAGACAAGTGAAATAAGTGTTGAGTGCATCAGACATTAAAGATCATTCTCGCCGACAAGCAAAAGGTCAGTGCATCCCTAATTTACCTATTACCTAATATCAATAACCTATGGAAAATCGAGTCATTCTGCCAACAAATTTACAGTCCATTAAAAATAAGTTAATATCAACCGATAAGTCTAGATCTTGCAAAGGAAATCTAGAAGACAACGCCCCGCTCCGCCATTTTTGGTCCAATCGATCCGGATTTTGAATCGTAATCGTAATCGTGATCGATCATTATTACCGCGAGTGATACCTATTTTGCGCCTTAATTTACGTTATACTACCTATTAATTGTAGATCTGTCAGTATAAAAAGGGCTAAATACAGTACTATATAGGTAGATAATAACGGATTAGGCAGTAGGCACTCGTAGTTTTGAAGCAAATTGAATACGTTTCAATGTGATCCGAAGGTCACGGTCGGCCTTTCACTGCAGTTGCATCTGAATAGGTATAAATTATTGTCTCGACGGAATGGTTTTAACTCGTATAGTTTATAACGCTCGCATATTTAACCGCCCGCTAATATAAATAAGAGTTGTGTGTTTTCGCTTATATATTATTGCGCATTTTATAGTCATTAATATTTTACGCATTATAATAACGCATTTGGCTATATAGTATTTACGCTTATATATATTAATTGTGTTCGATTTATTAGATAATATAATATATTTAACTTCTCAAAATGAGTACTAAAGGTGAATCTAGTCTATTACGCACTAATGACGAATGTCAAATGTTATTATTGGAATCTAAACGTGATGTAATGTTTGCTCGAATGCAACGAATTTATGATACCGCCTTGCAAGTAGAAACAGATGAAAGTAAATTGCCTAGTCTTTTGAGTCAAGTTGTTAATCTAGATACCTTGCGAAAGGAATTCGAACAAACATTAGATTTATATAACGCTACTCAGTTAAGATTAAATCCTAAAATTCCAATTAGCTATCAATCATGGACTTCTTTTGAGGAACTTTTCTGCTATGTTAAGCAAATATTAGCCATTAACAGTAGTGATAAAGAATCTGAGACTATTAGACAGAGCTCCTTGTCAAGGTTCCCCAAATTAAAGTCTCACCTCCCGCCAATTAATTTAATTTCGTTTGATGGTGATATAACAAAATGGCCGTTGTTCTACCAGCAGTTTAAGAGTATGATACATGATAACCCGAACTTAAATAATAGTGAAAGAGTATTTTACCTTGTCGGAAAATTAACCGATAGGGCTGCCGCCGTATGTGCAGGGTTGCCAGCAACCGCTGAAAATTATTCAATTATTTGGGACGCCCTGATACAGAAGTACGACGACCAACGCTCGCTCGCTTCCGCTTATTTAAATCAAGTGTTGCAATTTAAACCGCTCACTAATAATAATGATAACGCTTTGGATAATTTCATAAACACCTTCGATTCGTCGGTAGAAGCGCTTAAACAATTAAAAATAGACTTAACTGATTTTATATTCTTTCATTTGGCTACACTTACGTTAGACTCAGATACAGTTAAGATGTTTGAACTAATTAACCGCAAAAAACAAATTCCATCTTACAAAAGTCTAATTGATTTCGTGAAAGAACAGAGTAAGGTATTGTCTAGGGGCAGCAAAACAAGTTCCCTAGGTGCACCGTCAAATAATAAGTCGCGCTCTAAAAATGTAACTGCACCTGCCACGAAGTCTACTAAGTCTACTAAATCTTTTGTGAGTATAGATGACTCTAGTAGCTTGAATGAAGGTAATAAGTGCGTCGTGTGTAAAAATGATTGGCATGACCACTTATACAAGTGTTCTGAGTTTATGAAGTTGCCCCCTAAGGAGAGGTTCGAAATTGTTAAGAAGCACTCCTACTGTACGAACTGCTTAAGTACTTCTCATAAGAATTCTGCTTGCTCCAGCAGCAGGAACTGCTCAAACTGCTCATTGCGTCACCACTCAAATTTGTGTTTTTCTAGATCTAGTAAATCGAACTGCAGTGTCGTGGTCAATGCGCCATCGACACATAGTTGTCCGCACACCTATACACATCCCGCTAACTCAAATGATATGTCTCGCACTGTGTCAAGCAATCATTCTGAGCCTAGTTTAATTCAACCCGCTTATTCATCCGCTTATTCACCCGCTTATTCACCCGCTAATTCATCTGATAATTCATCCGCTAATAATCAACCCGCTTATTTAACCGCTAATTCAACTGATAATTCACCCGCTAATAATCAACCCGCTTATTCACCCGCTAATTCATCCAATAATTCACCCGCTTATTCAACCGCTAATTATTCATCTCATAATTCACCCGCTAATAATCAACCCGCTAAAATAAATAACTCTGTATCGCTCAATGATTCTCCCGCTAATAATATTCCCACATCTATATGTACTATATCTCGTGATCATCACCACCGCACCGCTATTACAACCTTGTTAGGTACCGCTAAAATTAAAATATACGATAAATATAATCGCCCTCACTTTTTACGCTGTCTTGTGGACCCAGGGTCCCAGCAGGACTACATTAGTGTAGCCTGTTGCAACCGCTTGTCACTACCTATTAGCTCGCAAACTCGTTTCGCTGAAGTACAGGGTATAGGTGGATCTTCACAAAAGATCTTAGGTGACACCGATTTAAAATTTAAGTCTCGGTTCGATGAGGTAAAGGAATACTCCATTCGCCCGCTGGTTGTTGAGCGGATTACGTCACAGCTGCCCGATGCACGCGTCGACGTTGCAGCCATGAATGCTCTGATACGGAATATTCCCCTCGCAGACGATGAATTTTCGGAGCCAGGATCTATCGATTTATTATTAGGAGTAAATCTTTATTGTGAAATTTTACTCTTCAATAAGTTAACAGGTTGTGACAACTCGCCTTCCGCTATAGAAACCACTCTTGGTTATATTATTATGGGTGACGCTCCAGTCGTCCCACAGCTCCCGCGTACCGCTGCGTTCTGTTCATGTATACAGCGCGAACCGCTTCATAATTTAGAAAATATTCCGGCCGTAGCAGAAATACCTAAAATAGAAAATTTAAATTCCGTTGAGCATGAGTTTGACAGTACACACACAGTGACAATTAACGACCCTGTCGATAACTTATCTGTCGATCGTCCTTGTATGAAAGGCCTCTCAAGGATTTATGCTGACGAATGCATCTCACTAGGTCCTTACCTTTCGTATCATTCTGTCAAACGTAACGATCAACCAACCACTATTGTTAAAACCGTTGATTCAGATTACTACCCGCATACTGATATTTATAATATTCTGCTGAATAATAGATATTTCAATATCGCTTTCCTCGCCAATGTAACGCACATATATTTTTGCATTGATTTGCAGTCTCCGCACCGCAAATACAAAATAATATTCTATAGATTCAACAACCCGTTTTATACCTATATATTTAATCGCATCAGTTTCGAGTCGCACTACTCTTCCCTCTTAGCACTTCACAAATTGCGTGAAGTCGTTAAGCAAGAGAGAGAGAAATGGCCTCCGGTGGTCGCGATTCGCGAAAGGAACATCTATATGAACGATATTGCTTCCTCTGCTACCACTAGTAGGGAAACAGTTGTGACAGCAGACCCAGTAGTTCAAACGATCAAGCCAGGAGAGTTTAATTTGGTCAATTTGACTAGCAACTCGCCTGAGCTGAGACGCAATAATATACCGCAAGCGCATCGACAATCTCAAGGTATATCCTTTCATACCGCGCGTATTTTAATCTTGTTTATGTCTCAAACGCCGCTAAAATTGACAAACCGCTTTTTTCTGCCCGCAACTGTGCGATTTTATAATGTTTTCGATCTTGTAGGTCTCGTAATTCTTTGCGTTATTTATGTCAAAGAATTATTAAGGAATGAAATAATTCCCGCGTACGTCATTGAGACTTGGAATTTTATTTTTGAGTTACCGCTTCTATCGGAGTTTCGAAGTTTACGTCACCCCGGTGTAGAAGAGAGATCGAAGGTTTCCTTTCTCACGTCCTCTGAAGCCAGCGATGGTACATACGGCTGCGGCACCTATATCACTAATCATAGTAATTCGCCCTCTCAATCCTTTTTATCGTCTGTCTGTTTAAATAACATCCCGGACGGTAAAATTCCCGCTGATTACTTTTCTCGCGTGCTCTTACCGTTGCAATTATCTTACCATTACTATTGGCTTATTAGTTCTTCGCGGTCATCGTTACCTAACGATGAACCTCCTAGTCAAAGAGCATTACTCTTGGATAACTCTGCCTTGTTGAGACGGAAAACTTCAACTCACACCGCTCACGATTTTCAAGAAAATCTGACACTTGTCTTAAGTAACAGGTTTTCATCATTGTTAAACTATAGAAAAAACGTAATATACGTTTTAATTTTAACTAAGGGCTACCTGGATGCGTTATTATATCCGCAGATATTGTGTAGATTTTTATTATTATACGCTATAGTTCAGTCTTTCTGGATACGTTTTGAGTCGAAGCACATTTTGCAAGTTCCTAAAAGGTTTCACATCGCTTCGCGTCCAGTTAAGGGAAGAACTACCTTTTACTTACCTATAGAAAACGCACCACTCTTACGTTGTCCACTTGGTATCGACACCAAGATATTGCCTAGCAAACAGTATTGCCGGTACAGCGCAAGTTATAACGCGTTTGCGCAACAATAACTTTTGTTTAGTTTAATATTATTAGTTCTATAGGTAGTATAACGTATAGCTTAGTACTTATTCATAATATTAGGATAGTATTTAGTTTTACAGTTTACACGCGTTATCCGCGCTGCAACTGCTAAGGGCATCTGCGCCCAGTAGATCGCGTCTTTCGCTTACCTTATTAATATAATTAGTTAACCCAAAACCGCTATTTAAGTTAGAGTAATTTATATTTTTATAAATATTACGCTAGAATCTTCGTGTAGGTCTCATTATAAATACTTTTCGCATATTATTCATTATAATTTTTGAAGATTCCTTCAAAGCCCGGGAGCATGGTTGCGCCATATGCGCATTTCTTTTATATTTAAGATAGAATGACTCGTATAAAACCATAATCCTAGCTTCCTTTATGAATGTCCCATCTTCCTTTAAACTGACCAATCACAAATCAGTATGCTACCGAGAACGCACGAAGACAACACGAAGTTAGTCCTCAATGGCTACCTATGCAGTACGCATCACCCGCTTTTGCGAAAAACCATACAACGTGTAACACCGCTCCGCTGCCGTTCCGCTCGAATCATATATTTATCATAAGGACAGTTTCCCGAATTCTACCATTTAAATTACCGCTTATTAGTGACGCTAAACAGTGATTGTGGCCACAGACAAGTGAAATAAGTGTTGAGTGCATCAGACATTAAAGATCATTCTCGCCGACAAGCAAAAGGTCAGTGCATCCCTAATTTACCTATTACCTAATATCAATAACCTATGGAAAATCGAGTCATTCTGCCAACAAATTTACAGTCCATTAAAAATAAGTTAATATCAACCGATAAGTCTAGATCTTGCAAAGGAAATCTAGAAGACAACGCCCCGCTCCGCCATATACTGTGAAATGGCTAACCATAGAGTGAAACATAGATTAAAAATAAAGATACTGGCAGATGAAGCCAAAGAAATAATAAGCGAATTACAATTTAAATAAAGATTACCTTACAAGATGTGTTCAATGAGATCAAATCCTTCTATTCAAACCATTGAAATAGAATGAGTACTAGAAACAGTGTCACGAACAAAAATTATCGCAAAAATGTCCCAATTTACACACACACATAAACATTTGTGTTTCTGACTGGGAAATGTAGAAAAAGGTATTATATTAGCGACAACTTCAGCTAATTATGCTTAAGTCACCGTAAGATTGCAAAAACCGGTAAATTGTAATCTGTTAGGTATATTAACCTGATAAAACCTAAGTACCCGGGCACAACATGATTAATTAAGTATGTCGAACCCTAACCTAACCTGCAAGAAAGAGACAAGAAAACGTAAATACAATGAATATTTCAAAAATTGACACTCAGAATATTGAACGGTTTGCGATCTGTCGACAGTTTTTAATTTCGCTACAATCTACAATCTAACAATTAATTACAATCTAACGGTTTTTGCAATCATTCGGTGACATATCCATTAATTAACTTAATTAATGATCATTATTCAACTATCATCCGAAACCTGTGGTCGTTTGTCATTCGCCTACACAAAACCCTATAGTGCCTATGTCAAAAATAAATTATTTCTTACTGATTATATTAAATAGAGGGTCTACCAAATGACCTAAAATTGGTACGAAATTTTGCTGAATCAATCATAGATTTTCTGGAATCGGGTGGTTGATGGCCTTCTCGTTATCTTTAGCAGTCAGTTTCAAATTCGATCGAAGTTGTGAGTAAAATTGATTTTAAATTGATTATTTATGGGGACGGCAATGTTATTGATTTTGAAAACAAACCACTATGTAATTATAAAGATTACAATATTACAAAACTTTATTTGTTCAAATATAAAACAAAAATTAAATTTACTTAAAATTTAAGATAAAACATATTTTGAGCTTATTCTAACTTAAATGCCCTTAAAATATTAACAATATATCCAGCTAGAAATACAATTTCTATAATAAGTAATTAATTTGCCGTTCTTAGACGGAACGTTATAGTTTCTGGAAAGTCCCGAAGTTAATTCTTGTCTATATTATTAATAATACGAGTAGTTAACGGACAAAGCGTTACCATTTTATAATTGTGTAAGTTTACTTACAGCTGTAGGTACTTAAGTTACTTTGATCATTCTATTACGTAATACATATTTTTGCAATAAGGACCAATTATGACTTATTAATAACTAAGTATAATAATATTATAATTATAATCTTTAGATCTAGACAATGAAATTCACCAGTTGACAAAATTTGCCATAACCACAGAATACATAATAGTAGGTACACACTAAATATAAAAAAATCTGCTGTAATTTTGTTTTCATGAACTGTTATTTAACATTACATTAGTTTGTTCCGCCTTAAATAATTCTTTACTATAATTAAACGTATTATTTTTAAAATAATACTCGATTTCCTGAAGGCTTCTGCCTCTAGTTTCAGGCATGTGAAACCACATGTATAAAAGACATACACACATAATAGAAGCATTCAGAAAGAAAATTCCATGATATCCCATAACTGGTAACATATCATTCACTAGCTTTATACTTAAAAACTGTAAAGCACCTCCAATCATTCCCATCAAGGTCAAATAAAATGATTTGATTTCTATCGGATATATTTCTGATACCAAAGTATCAAGAATAGGATATGGACCAGCCATTATGGTCACAAAATAAAAACCAAGCAGGGATACTTTAGTCCACGGCAAATAAATACCGTTATCTGGAAACATGTAAAGGCACAATCCCAATGTCACTAAAATCACATTCGCAATAGCACTAGTAATGAAAAATAGACCACGGATATTAAATTTGCTAAAAAAAAAGCATGAGATCACAGCACCGAGTATAGTGAACCCATCTACGACAAGAGTGAAGAAAAGTATGTCTGAAGTCCCAGTAATGTCTTGTATCATAGTAATCGCTAAAGTGCTAAAAAGAATACGTCCACTTGCGGTCCTGCAAGTGAATATGACAATACTGAACAAGAATAGCTTCCAAAAGTAAGTCTGTTTTGCAGCCATTGCAATTTTCTTTCCTACAAATTCTTTAGGCGCGTTTATTGACATCTCAGTACATTTAGTCTTTTCAGATGCTATAAGTAACCGAAGCTCGTTGTCTGATGCTTCGCTCGGAGGGTGTAAGGCATTAAAAGCTTCTTCACTTTCTTTAAATCGACCTTTGGATGCTAACCAGGAAGGACTCTCTACCCAAAAAAACGGTAGTATCATCGACAATCCAGATGGGATGACGCCGATAAGAGCAACGTGTCGCCAGCTCATCAAAAGGCTTAGAACATGTCCTATAGTGGTCCCTAGAAGAGACCCCGCACTCGTAATCAGGGTTATAGACAGTGCCCTGATTTTTGGAGGCTGGTATTCTCCGATACAAATAAATAGCAATATAAGGATGCCTCCGAAGCACACGCCTTGTATAAGCCTCGCAACATACAAGAGCGTTTTGTTGCGCGCGAAGTAGATGAGAACCCAGGAAGCTGTCATCGGTAAGCTTGCGATGGTGGCGGCTTTCCTTCGGCCAAATGCTGCTGCTAATGTCCCCATTGATACGAGGCCAAGTACACACATAATGTTGATTGATGATGCTGAAAAAAGGTTATTTTAACATTACAATTAAAAGCTAAGTAAATAAAATATGGACGTAATGCTAAGGCACTTTGCGCTAACCTTAACCTAATTTAATAAATAATTAACCCACAGTAAGTTTTTTTGTACCACTGCTCATATAACACCGGTAAATTTTTTGTTGAGTTTGTTTTTCAATACACTTGCTCGAAAGATGCACTTACAGAGGCAGTAAAAAGATAAGTTAAATAAAAATATTTATGTAAAGCTACAAATTATAATACATATCCCTCCATCCATCCATCAGCCTGTATTCGTCCACAATACATATATTCATACACAATTCGTACGTAATACATATACTCGTATATAATAGGCGACCTCCATGACGGCGGGGTCGGCGGCCACTAATGCAGAAAGAGCCAAGAGGCACAAATATGAAATTATAGAAAATAATTTCATTTTTGTGCCTTTTGGTGTTGAAACAATGGGGTCGTGGGGAGAAGATGCTAGATCCTTTTTTAAGGATCTATCTTCTCGTCTCACGGAGACCACAGGTGACCGGAGGGCTGGCAACTCGGCCAACATAATATAAGTTTGGCTATTCAGCGAGGTAACGCAGCCAGCGTTCTGGGCACATTGCCTTAATGCAGCGGCAAAGATGATATTTTTAATGTTTAGTTTTTAGTTTTTTAATTTGATAAAGGGATGGATACCTACCTAGGATTAAGACTTCAGAAGTAAATTTAATAGCTTTTATTAAATAAATAATAATTATACTATATAATAAATATAACATCAAAGCCATAAATACTACCCATTTACCTAATACATTTACTTAGTTAAGAACTAGAACCTAGAGCCATGAATCCAATAAAAAAACGCAATCACAAAAACGCGCCGTAGTCTATACTAAACCTTTAATCTGTGCGCGCTATTTTTAAAAGAGTCATTGAATTGTTCTTATAAATTATCAATAAATATTAATTAAGTGAGGTAGAAGTGATGTGGAATCATAAAATTAAATCAACAATTAATAATTATTTTAGATCTGAGAAAAAAACCGTGATTATAATAGCCGCCAAAAATCTCGAAATAAGTATGGGCGTGAAAAACCATTTTCTAGTGAGTACCTAGTGCCTACCTACTCGACTTTTATTTTCAAATTTTCTCACAAATGTATTGAAAAATATTGTGTGTTACACGGGCGTTAAGGTTTCTACATACTCGTGACGATACAATGGTCAGCCCTCGACTGGCGTCATCGGGCTGACATTAGTCAACTCGTATGTAAAAACCTATTTACCACTCTTATATCACAAACTACTATAATCACATAATGACGCGCTACGACAGAGCATCTAAGTAGATAGTGGTATGACTGAATTTGTAGTATTTCTTAGAGTAAGAAGAGTAGGTAAGGAGGCATAACGCCGGCTCTTTAGTTTGCGACGACAGGTTCAGATGCTCTATTTGTGGCCGCAAATGTAATTGGCGTATCGGCTTGTTTAGTCATGGAAAAGTATCGCCCTAACAGTGAATGAATGAATTTTCTACGTCTTACCACCCCTTCATTCCTACGACTTCATAAAGATGTGAAGTGTTCATTCCTACGACAGTGAAAGCTGAAAGGGTACAGCATCTTGGTATATTATGGCTTATCTAGGCCTCAAGGTATTTTGTGAATACAACACCAACCATATTTACAGTCTCAATGGTTTTGATTGGCAAAATACCTGTTTGGCTTCTGGCCATTAGTGAAAGAGCATATTAAAGAGCATATTAGTATTGCCGATGCTGATAATGGTGATTTTGACTACCTAATCGCCGTAGTGGTGAGCTACTACAAATATACTAACACAAAAAGATTTTCATACATATAAATTTCAAAGCCCTTTTTGTCCCCTTAGGGGTTGAATTTTCAAAAATACTTTCTTAGCGGATGCCTACGTCATATAACTACCTGTATACAAAATTTCAGCCCGATCCATCCAGTAGATTGAGCTGTGTTGGTAGAACAGTCAGTCAGTAGCCGGATAGGTTACATATATATTTTTAGATTATTTTTTAAAGACAATACAAACCCATCCACGACAAATCATCATCAGTAAGTGACATGGTGTCGGTGTGTTTGGAGCTCAACGCGTCGATCATTCCGGACATCTGACCAAATATAAAGCCATCCGAAATGCTGAAGGCTGCCAGACCAAATGCAATCAGCAGCTGAAAATGGGAAAACTGCAAATGAACACCCTCCCAGCGCACGTATTTGCTGCCACATATAACTTGAATACATTCAAGGCAAGAGTACTTGCCTTGAAAATACTTGAGGCATCTTCTAGGCAAGCGCGTTTCAACTTAGACCTCATCATTGCTCTGCATTAAGCATGATTGTTATCAATAATAAAATAAACAAGTGAATTAAAAGACTTTATGTATCTAGGAAAATAGTTATCTAACTTTTATAGTCTATAATATTTGCTACTAGCCGACTCGACCTAGCTTTGCCCGGCTGGACTTATCATAAGGCAAGTCCGGTCCGGTTCGGGCAGAGTTTACAGTTTATAACCGTGCAAAAATATGTGAATGTCACCGTAAGATTGCAAAAAACGTTAGATTGTAATCGAACTGGTGAAATTGTAAACTGTCGACAGATTACAATTTAACGCATTATTTTTCGGTAGATTGTAAGTGCCCGGCCTGCAAGAAAGAGACAAGAAAACGTAAATACAATGAATATTTCAAAAATTGACACTCAGAACATTGAACGGTTCACAATCTGTCGACAGTTAACAATTTCGCTAGTTAGATTATAATCTAACGGTTTTTGCAATCTTACGGTGACATATACATAATATTATATGCAGTAGTTTAATGAGCTTTACAAATCGTACACACAATCGGGTCAACATCTCCTGAGGATGCTCTAGAGACGGAGTGAAAAAAAATTCAAAAAAAAAAATTCAAAATGATTTTTATTCAAATAAACTTTTACAAGTACTTTCTGTCACTTACTGTCGACAGTTAACAATTTCGCTAGTTAGATTATAATCTAACGGTTTTTGCAATCTTACGGTGACATATACATAATATATGCAGTAGTTTAATGAGCTTTACAAATCGTACACACAATCGGGTCAACATCTCCTGAGGATGCTCTAGAGACGGAGTGAAAAAAAATTCAAAAAAAAAATTCAAAATGATTTTTATTCAAATAAACTTTTACAAGTACTTTTGAATCGTCAAGTGAATCTACCACTGGTTCGGAATGCCATTCCTACCGAGAAGAACCAGCAAGAAACTCGGCGGTTGCTCTTTTGAAAAAAAAAAAAAAATTTACAATTTCATTAATTTGTAAAATACATAAGTAACAGCTGTCCTTAGCATTGCTGGAGCGAGTCAAATCCATGCTCCTTTGTCATTTACGTAATCTTCAACAGTATAATAAGCCTTTTTCAGGAGCATAATTTTAATGGACTTCTTAAACTTGTGTAAAGGCAAGTTTAAGATAGGTTGTGGAATTTTTTTATAAAATAGAATGCTCATTCCCACAAACCACCTTCGTACCTTCTTGAGGCGGAGCGATGGAGTCACGAGCTTATGGCGGCCTCTAGTTTGCCTATCATGCAGATCGCATATTTTTTTGTAATTATGAATGTGCTGTTTTACGAAGATTAAATTACTATAAATATATTGCGAGGCTACTGTAAGAATACCTATTTCCTTAAATTTCTCTCTAAGGGATTCGCGCGGTTTTAAATTATAAATTGCACGTATTGCCCTTTTTGTAATACAAAAATTTTTTGAATATCTGCTGCTTTACCCCATAGTAAAATTCCGTAAGACATAATACTATGAAAGTAAGCAAAATATACAATTTTTGCAGTTTCAACGTCAGTAAACTGTCGAATCTTTCTGACAGCGTAAGCAGCAGAGCTGAGTTTGCCAGCCAGAGTTGATATATGAGTGCCCCATTGAAGCTTTGAATCTAAGGTCACCCCCAGGAACACAGTGGACTCTTCTATTTTTAAAATATCATTATTTACAGTTAAATTTATGTTTCCTGTGGACTTGGTATTCGGCAATGCGAATTCAATGCACTTGGTTTTCTTTGCGTTTAAAAGTAAATTGTTTACAGTAAACCAGTTAGTGACTTGAGTAATTGCATTATTTACGTCTTCATAATTGTCCTTGTTTCTATCGACTTTAAAAATCAAGGACGTGTCGTCAGCAAATAGCACAATATCGCAAGTATTTTGGACGTAGTATGGTAAATCATTTATATACACCAAGAACATGAAGGGACCCAGAATAGAGCCTTGAGGAACACCCATAAGTGAGGCTGATCCGGACGACTTCATATCGTTACGTAACATCGAAACGTACGTTGAGAGTAATTTGGAGGATTTGTGTGGTGGCGATGCGAATTGCTAGCTTATTGGGCGGTGCATATCGCTAGCTAAACGTGCAAGATACACGCTGTCTCAAGTACCACATAGATTTGGCGGATAGTGTCTTGTTCCATGACCAGTCTCTCTTTCTCTTGAAGGGCGCACATACCAATAAATGACTTCATAAAGCTTCCTCCAGTAAAAAAAGTTTCATGTGAAGGAATCGACCAGTTACTTACTGTTTTATGAGTTTAGATTTGACGACATACTACATAGCAACATATTAGATATAATTTGTTCATATGTTAAGCATAATAACATAATATTATAAACTCGTAAAATTTGAACGATTGACAAGTCAATATAGTATCTTCGTTAAATGTAATGTTGATGTTAAGTACTTTTGCAATATGGGAGTTACATATTTTAATCCGATTAAGGAAACTAAGCCTTAGTTAAATAAAAGTAATAGGTAGGTATAATAGCACAGAATCCATATCCATACTAATCTATTTGTCTGTATGTCCGTCTGTCTGTCTGTCCGTCAGGCCGCTACGCTTTCACGGCCCAACTACTCAACCGTAGTTTACATCCCGTGAAAGGACATAGGCTACCCCGGAAAATTAAAGAGTTCCCGCGGGAATTAAAAAAACATCAATCCACGCGGACGAAGTCGCAGGCAACGTTTGTCATAATTATGATTATGTACCAAACTGGAAATTTTGGAATGGGGGCTGGCAATAGTTTGTTTTTTTCCAAAATCGCTATTAAAATATGAACAAAAAATCATAAACTGTCAAGAATCTTGTTTTGAGTATTTGTTTATCCTAAGAATTTAAAAGAGGGATAGGAATTATACGAAAGAGATATATCCCGCAGGAGAGCCAATGTTATAGACATAGTTCAAACCACGTTCAAACCATATTTTGTATGTTGAAATGCAGGGGTAAGGCCCTGATTGCTGTATAGCTACTCATATTTTGAAATCACTGTTATGATATAATTTTCTATACGTATAATAACGAAAAAAGTATTAAGTAGGTACAGTTTTAAGTATTTTTAACAGTTGTGCGTATAAAGTTAACTAAGTACTAAATTTATTGGGTGAGATTAATCACGGGAACGCTTTATTTTTGCCGTATAAAAAGAAGCCCTATGCGTTATTCCAGACTATAATCTATCTCTATGCCAAATTCCAGCGTCCAGATCTGTTCAGCCGTGATTAAGTAACAAACATCCACCCATCCATCCGAACTACTAGTATAGATTCCTTAAAATCTGCACCGATTTCGACAGTATTTTTATTCGGCTGTACTAAACAGACAGTAGTTATAACTACTGTTACCTACAAAGAAAAGAATAATAAGTCAGAGAATAAATTCTTAATACAAGAAAACTGGCTAAGTGCGAGTCAAATTCAGGCACCAAGGGTTCCGTACCTTAGATAAAATTGTTTTTTGTTCTGATTATTCTTCTTTTTGATTTACGGTAGAAGATTTTTTATAAACGTAACTTTGGAACCTCATGGCGTTTTCTGACATGCACTTCACCAATTTATTTAGAGGTTTTTATTTTACCTGACGATAAGTTTGAGCACAAAACATTTTGATGAAAATAATATTTATTGTTATCCTAATTAATTGACATTTTAAATAACCACTGTTGCTATGCACTAGTGCTGTAATAATGAAAAGTCTACCAACACGTTGTATTACAGGTAATGCTCAGTCAATACTACTTGAGATTCTAGATATTAATATAATGTTGATACATATACCATCTTAAAATACATTTAAGCAGGCTATAATCGATTCGATATTCATTATTCAAGCTATAATATTGGCATACTTTGATCCTTCACATAGGACTAGTCTACTCGCCACGGCTTCGCTTTGGAATAAGTAATTAATGTTTAAAAATCGGTGAGTTTATCGCTTTTCGTTATTCAGTTCGCTGAATTTATTAATTTTTAGCCAAAAATCCAAACTTTCAGCTGTCAATTTTCATGGACATATAAAAGTTACGAACTTCCGTACAAACTTTCACCCTCTATTTAACCCTACGAGGTGGAATTTCCTAAAATTCTTTCTTAAAAGCGATCCACTGTCGAAATTTCAATTTTCTAAGAGGTTTAGGCTGTGCGTTGATAGATCAGTCTTAGCTTATTAATCAAATGACCCAAATTTATACTCGATCAAATGTATTGAATTAAGAGCGAATATATATACCAGGGGGCAGGGACTGAACCAACATCTGCGTCGGAACTTGAAGGAGAACTTGAAGGCCTACGTGGACTTTTGTCCGCAAGACAATTTTTTTCTATTCGCTCGAAGATAACATAATATTATTCTTCAAAATCAAATTATATAATATATACATTTATTAGATGCATAGAACATCCTATGCTTCCTTAATTTAGAATAGAATAGAATATTTTGTTTTTGCGTTTTGTTTTGACGACCTCCGTGGCGCAGTGTGCAAGCGCTGTTGCCTTAACGTGCGGAGGTCCTGGGTTCGATCCCCGGCAGGGTCAATTTGGGAATTTATAATTTCTGAATTTTCCCTGGTCTGCCCTGGTTGGAGGCTTTGGCCGTGGCTTTTTACCACCCTACCGGCTAAGACGTGCCGCCAAGCGATTTTGCTTTCCGGTACGATGCCGTGTAGAAACCGAATTAGGGGTATGGGTTTAATATAACTGCCATGCCCCTAACAGGTTAGCCCTAAATCGCTTGGCGGCACGTCTTTGCCGGTAGGGTGGTAACTAGCCACGGTCGAAGCCTCCCACCAGGCCAGACCAGGGAAAATTCAGAAATTATAAATTCCTAAATTGACCCTGCCGGGGATCGAATCCGGGATCTCCGCACGTTAAGGCAACAGCGCTACACACTGCGCCGCACGGAGGTCGTCAAAAAGTATGGGGAATCCATCTGGTACAAAGCTTCCTGACGCCTAAATGTTCGTGTAATATTTTTTGAACTTACTCATACCAATGCCTAGGCTTGCCCGTATCTGCTGATAGGTCACTCTCTTATCTTCCTCTATCATGCGTCGCACAGCACTGATGTTATCTTCAGTAGTCGCTGTTAAAGGACGTCCCTCACGCGGATCATCATTGAGATTGCTACGTCCACGCTTAAACTCGTTAAACCAATTGTAAATAGTGGCACGAGATGGGGCTTCATTAAGAAACGCTAATCGCAGCCTATCATAGCTTTGTTGTTGAGTAAGCCCACAACGAAAGTCATAATAAATCATTGACCGAAAATTTTCTCGCGTTAGGTTCATTTTTACGTGTAACAAGAGTTTTAGATTTTCCGCCAATTCACAAAAACAAATGACGAATGAATGCAATATACTACATTAGGTTACCAAAGAGTTCTAAAATTGAAATTGAAAAAAAGTTTTCATTAGCAATGTTTCTAACTGGCCAGTTCTAAACATTTTCAGTGTTACCCACGTATTATTAATAATAGTTATCGGACCAGGCGTTACCATTGTATAATTGTGTAAGTTTACTTACAGCTCTACTTAAGTTACTTTGATCATTCTATTACCTAATACATATTTTTGCAATAATAACCAATTATTAAATACTTAATAATAACTAACTAGTGGTTCGCCCCGAACTAAGACCTCGCGGCGCCATCTATTGACATAAATGTGAAGTTCTGTTAAAAATACTGAAGCTCATTAAAAATTAAATAATTCCGTTTCCTTACAATATTTATCTAATTTTAGTATTTGTTGTTCAAGTACAGGATATAATTGAAATAATTGATCAAGTTTCAGGCTCATCCTTTCAGAAAATTTAGAGTTCTGAGGTCATCTTTGGACGTTAGAAAATCACCACTTTGAAAGCCCCCCATTTCGTCAATTTTGGGGGAAAAATTAAAAAAAAAATATTTTTGGACTCTATTCCTAATTATCTTTAAAATGATATACCGCAACCCTATGTAACTTTATAAAAAATATTTTACTTCGCATTCGCTTCTATGAGAGCCCCCCTGAAATAAAGATTTTTATTATTTTTTAAGCCATATTCGGCGGGAGGCCATTGGTTTACATATTATATTTAAAGCTGAAGTAATTGCGTTCAGTAATTCAGAAGTTATAATGCTCTGACAGACGGACGGACGGACGGACGGACGGACGGACGGACAAGTGCCAATTCACCCAAGTAGACTCAGAGACCTTCGCTTCGCTCGGTCAATTATAACTATAATCTTTAGATCTAGACAATGAAATTCACCATTTGGCAAAATTTGCCATAACCACAGAATACATAATAGTAGGTACACATAACTAAACATAAAAATATCTGCTGTAATTTTGTTTTCATGAACTGTTATTTAACATTACATTAGTTTGTTCCGCCTTAAATAATTCTTTACTATAATTAAACGTATTATTTTTAAAATAATACTCGATTTCCTGAAGGCTTCTGCCTCTAGTTTCAGGCATGTGAAACCACATGTATAAAAGACATACACACATAATAGAAGCATTAAGAAAGAAAATTCCATGATATCCCATAACTGGTAACATATCATTCACTAGCTTTATACTTAAAAACTGTAAACCACCTCCAATCATTCCCATCAAGGCCATATAAAATGATTTGATTTCTATCGGATATATTTCTGATATCAAAATATCAAGAATAGGATATGGACTAGCCATTATGGTCACAAGATAAAAACCAAGCAGGGATACTTTAGTCCACGGCAAATAAAAACCGTTATCTGGAAACATGTAAAGGCACAATCCCAATGTCACTAAAATGACATTCGCAATAGCACTACAAATGAAAAATAGACCACGGATATTAAATTTGCTCAAAAAAAAGCATGAGATCACAGCACCGAGTATAGTGAACCCATCCACGACAAGAGTGAAGAAAAGTATGTCTGAAGTCCCAGTAATGTCTTGTATTATAGTAATCGCTAAAGTGCTAAAGAGAATACGTCCACTTGCGGCCCTGCAAGTGAATATGACAATACTGAACAAGAATAGCTTCCAAAAGTAAGTCTGTTTTGCAGCCATTGCAATTTTCTTTCCTACAAATTCTTTAGGCGCGTTTATTGACATCTCAGTACATTTAGTCTTTTCAGATGCTATAAGTAACCGAAGCTCGTAGTCTGATGCTTCGCTCGGAGGATGTAAGGCATTAAAAGCTTCTTCACTTTCTTTAAATCGACCTTTGGATGCTAACCAGGAAGGACTCTCTACCCAAAAAAACGGTAGTATCATCGACAATCCAGATGGAATGACGCCGATAAGAGCAACGTGTCGCCAGCTCATCAAAAGGCTTAGAACATGTCCTATAGTGGTCCCTAGAAGAGACCCCGCACTCGTAATCAGGGTTATAGACAGTGGCCTAATTTTTGGAGGCTGGTATTCTCCGATACAAATGAATAGCATTATAAGGATGCCTCCGAAGCACACGCCTTGTATAAGCCTCGCAACATACAAGAGCGTTTTGTTGCGGGCGAAGTAGATGAGAACCCAGGAAGCTGTCATCGGTAAGCTTGCGATGGTGGCGGCTTTCCTTCGGCCAAATGCTGCTGTTATTGTCCCCATTGATACGAGGCCAAGTACACACATAATGTTGATTGATGATGCTGAAAAAAGGTTATTTTAATATTATAATTAAAAGCTAAGTAAATAAAATATGGACGTAATGCTAAGGCACTTTGCGCTAACCTTAACCTAATTTAATAATTAATTAATTAAAATAATTAACCCACAGTAAGTTTTTTGTACCACTGCTCATAATGTTACACCGGTAGATTTCGATATCGAAAATCGACATCGACATCGACAATCGATATCGACAATCGACATCGATACCGACAATCGACTACCATATCGACAATCGACATCAACACTGTTATCGACTATCGATATCGACATCGACATCGACATCGATAGCGACAATCAACAAAGATATCGACATCGATGTTGACAATCTACATCGATAACGACATCGATATCAACAAACGACATCGACATCGACAATCGACATCGACAATCGACATCGACAATCGACATCGACAATCGACATCGACAATCGACATCGACAATCGACATCGACAATCGACATCGACAATCGACATCGACAATCGACATCGACAATCGACATCGACAATCGACAATCGACAATCGACAATCGACAATCGACAATCGACAATCGACATCGACAATCGACATCGACAATCGACATCGACAATCGACATCGACAATTGACATCGATACATCGATAGCGACAATCGACATCGATATTGACAACCGACCACGACATCGATATCGACAATCAACATCGATATCGACAATCGACCATCAAAATCGACATTGATATCGACAATCGACATCCACCATATTTGACTTTTGTATGTCAAATATGGTGAAGCTGCTTCTAATATTATATCCATAAGGACATACCCAAATTCTCAACGTCCATATACCTAATTTACTTAAAATTAAAAAAAAACAGCGCGTTAGAAATGGATTTTCATATAGTTTTTCTCCCCGCTTAGCACGTTAGAAATGAAATTTCATACATCTTTCCCTCCCGCATATTTGGTTTGTAGCAATGACGTACCTACTTTCTACCTCGTTTTTAAAAAAGAATGAAGGTCCGTCCTAACAGTGCATGAATTATTTTTTCTACCACTTACCACCCCTTCATTCCTATGACTTCATAAAGCGACAGTGAAAGCTGAAAGCGTACAGCTTCTTGGAATATTATGGCGTATCTAGGCCTCAAGGTATTTTGTAAACACCACCAACCATTTTTAACCGACTTCCAAAAAGGAGGAGGTTCTCAATTCGGCGCGTATCTTTTTTTTTACAGTCTCAATTGTTTTCAAATCAAATCAAATCAAATATTTTTTTATTCAAATAAACTTTTACAAGTACTTTTGAATCGTCAAGTGAATCTACCACTGGTTCGGAATGCCATTCCTACCGAGAAGAACCAGCAAGAAACTCGGTGGTTGCTCTTTTTAAATAATTCATTTACAATTACTATATCAATGTGTACATAAGTAACCGCTGTCCCCAGCATTGTTGGAGCGATCAAATCCATGCTCCTCTATCATTTACATAATCTTCAACAGTATAATAAGCTTTTTTCAGGAGCATACTTTTAATGGATTTCTTAAATTTGTTTATTCAATTCATGTCAAAGACGGGCAGACAGAAAGTAGCCCCATTCCCGCCGGTGGCACCCGTTCACGAGCATGACGCATGATCCAGCCATTGCTTCGCTCGACCATATTTGAGGGAACGTAACAACCCGCACCACACGACACCACCACAGAAATGTTTAAAGAGAGCGTGACATACTCAGTCTACCCGTATCAAAGCATCGAATTGAATACTAATATTCAAACACTAATTTATAATAAGTAACCGCTGTCCCCAGCATTGCTGGAGCGATCAAATCCATGCTCCTCTATCATTTACATAATCTTCAACAGTATAATAAGCTTTTTTCAGGAGCATACTTTTAATGGATTTCTTAAATTTATTTATTGGCAAGTCCAAAATAGGTTGTGGAACTTTGTTATAGAAAATAATGCCCATTCCCACGAATGACCTTCTGACTTTTTTGAGGCGGAGCGATGGAGTCACGAGCTTATTACGGCCTCTAGTTGGCCTATCGTGCAGATCGCATTTTTTTTTATAATTATGGATGTGCTGTTTTACAAAAATTATATTACTGTAAATATATTGCGAGGCTACTGTTAGAATACCAATTTCTTTAAATTTCTCTCTAAGTGAATCACGCGGTTTTAAATTATAAATTGCTCGTATAGCCCTTTTTTGTAGTACAAAAATTTTTTGAATATCTGCCGCTTTACCCCACAGTAAGATTCCGTAAGACATAATGCTATGGAAATAAGCAAAATATACGATCCTGGCAGTTTCGATGTCAGTTAACTGTCGAATCTTTCTGACAGCGTAAGCAGCAGAACTAAGCTTGCCAGCAAGTGTTGATATATGGGTGCCCCATTGAAGCTTTGCGTCCAAGGTCACCCCCAGGAACACAGTAGTATCTTCTATTTTCAACATGTCATTATTTACCATTAGTTTTATATCACTTGTGGATCTGGCATTCGGCAATGCGAACTCGACACATTTAGTTTTTTTTGTGTTTAAAAGTAGATTGTTAACCGTAAACCAGTTCGTGACTTGAGAAATTGCAGTATTTACGTCGTCAAAGTTGTCCTTATGTCTATCGACTTTAAAAATCAAGGACGTATCATCAGCAAATAGTACAATATCGCAAGTGTTACGGACAAAATATGGCAAATCATTGATGTACACTAGGAACATGAAGGGACCCAAAATGGAGCCTTGAGGGACACCCATTTGTGAGGCTGATCCGGATGACTTCACATCGTTGACACATACTGTTTGAATGCGATTACTGAGGTAGGATGCAATGAGGCCAAGCGCAGTGTCTTTGACTCCATAGTAGCTCAACTTAACTAAAAGCGTCTCGTGCTCAACGCAATCAAATGCCTTAGACAAATCACAGAAAATACCAATAGCATTCTGTGATTTCTCCCACGCGTCGAATATATGTTTTAACAGCACGGCGCCCGCATCAATTGTCGATCGACCTTTAGTAAAACCATACTGCTCGGAGTGAAGAAGTTTATTTGAATTAAAGTGCTGAAGCAGTTGGTTGAGCATAATTTTTTCAAATATCTTGCTGAGTGTTGGTAAAATTGAAATTGGTCTGTAATTATTTGGATCGCTTTTGCTACCCGATTTGAAAAGTGGAATCAATTTACCACATTTCATAAGGTTTGGAAAGGATCCTGAATTTACAGACTCATTAAAAACTAGAGCAAGATATGGTGCAATAACATCAATAATATTGCCGATTATTTTTACGGATATACCCCATAGGTCTCCGGTTTTTTTAAGTTGCAAAGATTTAAATACTTTAATAATATCATATGGAGTCACATGTCTAAACTTAAACAGCACACTGCACTCGGTGACACTATCCTTGAGAAGTTTATGGGCTTCTGTTGGCGAGGAGTTAAGGAAACTAGTAGTGGTGACTGGAATATTTCGAAAAAAATTCTCAAATGTGTTTGCGATTTCTGTTTTGCAGTCAATAATACGGTTGTTAATTTTTAGCTCCAGTTTATTGTCGTCCACTTTATGTTTCCCAATTTCATCGGCGATTATTTCCCAAACTGCTTTAATTTTGTCATCTGAATTTATAATTTTTTGTTTTATATGAAGTGACTTTGCTTGTATGCAGACATTTCTAAATAATTTTGAATAATTTCTGACGTATTTAACAAATGTGGGGGTGTAATTATATTGCTTTTCGGCATACAAGCTAAACAACTTGTTTCTACTTTTATAAATGCCAACAGTAGCCCAGTCACTAAATTTTAGGTTCTTAAACAATTTTTTTTCTACTACTTTAAAGATGGAATTAAATTGAGAATTTAGCAAATCAAAGAAGGTGTTATAGAGTTCATCCGGACCACCCTGTGTAAAATCGAGCGTAGGTAAATTATTTGAAATTTCATGTTTAAATTTCTGTACTTTTTTAGTGGTAATTGGCCTATACTTTATTTTATTATAATTGTTTTGATTGGCAAAATACCTACATACCTATGTATCTATTATGACGACCTCCGTGGCGCAGTGTGTAGCGCTGTTGCCTTAACGTGCGGAGGTCTCAGGTTCAATCCCCGGCAGGGTCAATTTAGGAATTTATAATATCTGAATTTTCCCTGGTCTGGCCTGGTGGGAGCCTTCGACCGTGGCTAGTTACCACCCTACCGGCAAAGACGTGCCGCCAAGCGATTTAGCGTTCCGGTACGATGCCGTGTAGAAACCGAAGGAGTGTGGGTTTAATATAACTGCCATGCCCCTAAGAGGTTAGCTCGCTACCATCTTAGACTGCATCATCACTTACCATCAGGTGTGATCGCAGTCAAGGGCTGGCAATGGATAAAAAAAAATCTACTTGGTGGGAGTATGGCATCGGTGAAAGAGCCAATCAGGTATTGCCGATGCCGATTTTGACTACCTATTCGCCGTAGTGGTGAGCTGCTACAAATATAATACAAAAAGATTTTCATACTTATAAATTACAAAGCCCTTTTTTGTCTCCTTAGGGGTTGAATTTTCAAAAATACTTTCTTAGCGGATGCCTACGTCATAATGATTTAATGATTTATTTATTTCACATAGGACCACTTGTGTCACTTATGATACGACAAGACTCTACCACCGGTTCGGAAAACTGTTCTACTGAGAAGAGCCGGCAAGAAACTCAGCAGTTGCATATAACTATCTGTATACAAAATTTCAGCCCGATCCATCCAGTATTTTGAGCTGTGCATTAATAGTACAGTAACAGTGTAACAGTCAGTAGCCTATCCATACATATAGTTATAGATACATTTTTAAAGATAATACAAACCCATCCACGACAAATCATCATCAGTAAGTGACATGGTGTCGGTGTGTTTGGAGCTCAACGCGTCGATCATTCCGGACATCTGACCAAATATAAAGCCATCCGAAATGCTGAAGGCTGCCAGACCAAATGCTATCAGCAGCTGAAAATGGGAAAACTGGAAATGTGTATCAGAACTCAGAAGCGATGTAAAAAAATTGTTGTACGAGTGAACACCCCAACGGCTGAACGGATCTGACTGAAATTTGGCACAGAGATAGATTATAGACTGGAATAGCTACTTTTTATCCCAGAAAATTGAGGAGTTCCCGCGGGAACCAAAACTCCTTATTCCACGCGGACGGAGTCGCGGGCATCAGGTAGTGCCTTCATAAAGCTTCTCCAGTAAAAAAAAATTCATATGAAGGAATCGACTACCTAGTTACTTAATGTTTTATGAGTTTAGATTTGACGACATAGATACTACATAGCAACATCTATATATATAAAAATGAAACCCGTTTTCCTTGGTCACGGCATCACGCGTGAATGGCTGGACCGATTTCACTAATTCTTTTTTTGTTGTATTTGTTATTATTAGGAGAAGGTTCTTACGGAAAAAAATATTAAGAAAATCTCTCAGAAATATTGAAAAATATACATTTAATTTTGCATACTAAGGCGGTACGAAGTTCGCCGGGTCAGCTAGTATTAGATATAATTTGTTCATATGATTAGCATAATTACAAAATATTATAAACTCGTAAAATTTGAACGATTGACAAGTCAATGTGGTATCTTCGTTAAATGTAATGTAATGATGTTAAATAGGTACTTTTGCAATATGGGAGTTATATATTTTAATCCGATTAAGGAAACTAAGCCTTAAAGTAATAGGAATAATATCACAGAATCCATACTAATATTATAAATGCGAAAGTGTGTTTGTATGTATATCCGTCTGTCTGTCTGTCTGTCTGTCTGCTACGCTTTCACGGCCCAACAACTCAACCGATTTTGATGAAATTTGGTGATGAAATAGTTTACATCCTGGGGAAGGACATAGGCTATTTTTTATCACGGAAAATTTTAAAGTTCCTGCGGAAATCAAATAACCATTACCCACGCGGACGTAGTCGCGGGCATCATCTAGTAAATAATATAATCTTAATCCATATCCATACTAATATTATAAATAAGAAAGTGTTTCTGTCTGTCTGTCTGTCTGCTACGCTTTCCCGGCCCATCTTTTCAACCGATTTTGCTGAAATTTGGTACAAGGGTAGATGGTATTCCCGGGAAGGACATAGGCTACTTTTTATCCCGGAAAATTAAAGAGTTCCCGTGGGAATCAAAAATTTTAATCCACGCGGGCGAAGTCGCGGGAATCATCTAGTACTTATATAAAACTCTAAAATTGTTTCTACCTATGTACGTTAGACTTTGAAACCAAAAAACCGATGTGCCTCAAACCGGTATCATTATCTAAATGCCTTTGCGAAGACGGTTTTAGGCCACTTAAATTATTTTTAAACTAGATGATTCGCATCATCAAGGAAGAAACTAGATGATGCCCGCGACTTCGTCCGCGTGGATTAAGATTATTTATTTCTGCGGGAACTCTTTCATTTTCAGGGATAAAAAGCCTATGTCCTTCCCCAGGATACGATCTACCCCTGTACCAAATTTCATCAACATCCGGTTGAACAGATGGGCCGTGAAAGTGTAGCAGACAGACAAACAGACGGACATACAGACACACTTTCGCATTTATAATATTAGTTTAAAAGTATATTTCCTTCTTTTTAGGCAAGTAGGTAATAGAATATATTATACTTAAAATTTTTGTGGTTTAGCAGTCGAGGAGGTTATTATAAATGCGAAAGTGTGTCTGTTTGTCTGTCTGCTACGCTTTCACGGCCTAACTACTCAACCAATTTTGATGAAATTTGGTATAGAGATAGTTTACATCCCGTGGAAGGGCATAGGCTACCCCGAAAAATTGAAGTGTTCCCGCGGGAATTAAAAAAACATCTTTGTCATAATTAGGGTTTCGTACCAAACTGGTACGGAACCCTAATTATGGTACGCTTTTAAGTCGTCAAAATTTTGGAATGGGGCCTGGCAATAGCATAGTGGACGAAACGTGTTTGTTTTTTTTTTTCAAAATCTCATCCCACAATGAAAATTTATATACTTAAGCCAATGTCATAGACATAGTTCAAACACATCACAATGTTGAAATGCAGGGTTAAGGCCCTGATTGCTGTACCTACTCATATTTTGAAATATTTATCTTTTTTTTTTTTAATATATAGGCTAGCGCTTGGCTGCAATCAGACTTGCATGCAAGAGGTGATGCAGCCTAAGGTGGAGCGCGCTTGCCTAGAAGATGTCTATTCACTCTTGATTTGAAGGTACCTATATTAAAAGAGGATGGGAAAACGGAAGCCGGAAGGGCATTCCATATCCTAGCGGTTCGAATTAGAAACGAGGAAGCAAATCGCTTTCGCGGAATTTCGACTGCGTAAGGGTGCAGACCTTGTCGATACCTTGCGGTTCGATAATAAAAAGGTGACGGAGGAACCAGATTGAATAGTTCTTGAGCACACTCTCCGAAATATATCCTGTAGACAAGCAACTCTGCGCCGATGTTCTAAGCTTTGCAGCTTCGAACTGACCAGCGCTTTGTTGCCAATAAGTCTCCTGGCGCGACGATCTACCGAATCCAATGCGTCAAGCTGGTACTTAGCAGAGCCATCCCCATAAATGGCTGCAGTACTCCACGCACGATCGAACTTGTGCTTGGTACAGGATAAGAAGCTGTCTTCAAACTATATCTCTGTGCCAAATTCCAGCATCCAGATCTGTTCAGCCTTGATTAAATAAAAACATCCACCCATCCATCCAAACTATCGCATTTATAATATTAGTATAGATTCCTCAAAATCTGCACCAATTTCGGCAGTATTTTTTTTAGTAATTTTGTTTTTGACTGTACCTACTATTCAGACAGTAGTTATAACAAATTACTAGTTACAGAACCTGCTAAGTATACATATAAATTCAATACAAAAAAAAGAACTGGCTAAGTGCGAGTCAAATTCAGGCACCGAAGGTTCCATACCTTGGGATTATACGTAGGTAGATAAAATTGTTTTTTGTTCTGATTATAATCTTCTTTTTGATTTACGGTAGAAGATTTTTTATAAACTTAACTTTGGAACCTCATGGCGTTTTCTGACATGCACTTCACCAATTTATTTAGAGGTTTTTATTTTACCTGACGATAAGTTTGAGCACAAAACATTTTGATGAAAATAATATTTATTGTTATCCTAATTAATTGACATGTTAAATAACCACTGTTGCTATGCACTAGTGCTGTAATAATGAAAAGTCTACCAACACGTTGTATTACAGGTAATGCTCAGTCAATACTACTTGAGATTCTAGATATTAATATAATGTTGATACATATCACGGAATAGATAAAATGATACATATAACATCTTAAAATATACATTTAAGCAGGCTATAATCGATTCGATATTCATTATTCAAGCTATAATATTAGCATATTTTGATCCTTCACATAGGACTAGTCTACTCGCCACGACTTCGCTTTGGAATAAGTAATGTTTAAAAATCGGTGAGTTTATCGCTGTTCGTTTATTCAGTTCGCTGAATTTATTAATATTTAGCCAAAAGACCAAACTTTCAGCTGTCAATTTTCATGGACATAATATGAAAAATTACGAACTTCCACCACCTTCCACAACTTCAAACATTCACATTTAACCCAAGAGTGGAATTCCCTAAAATTCTTTCATAAAAGCGATCCACTGTCGAAATTTCAATTTTCTAACTAAAGAGGTTTAGGCTGTGCGTTCATAGATCAGTCTTATCTACTTAATAACATGACCCAAATTTATACACGATCAAATGTATTGAATTAAGAGCGAATATAAATATGCCAGGGACTGAATCAACATCTGCGTCGGAACTTGAATTAGAACTTAAAGGCCTACGTGGACTTTTGTCCGCAAGACAATTTTTTTTCCGCAGTGCGTATTCGCTCGAAGACAAATTAATATTATTCTGTAAAATCAAATAATACATATAGGTACATATATTAGATGCATAGAGCATCCTATGCTTCCTTAATTTCGAATAGAATAGAATATTTTGTTTTATTTTGACGACCTCCGTGGCGCAGTGTGTAGCCCTGTTGCCTTAACTTTGCCAAGGGTCAATTTGGGAATTTATAATTTCTGAATTTTCCCTGGTCCAGCCTGGTGGGAGGCTTCAGCCGTGGCTAGTTACCACCCTACCGGCAAAGACGTGCCGCCAAGCGATTTAGCGTTCCGGTACGATGCCGTGTAGAAATCGAAGGGGTTAGCTCGTTACCATCTTAGACTGCATCATCACTTACCATCAGGTGAGATCGTAGTCAAGGGCTAGCTTGTAGTGGATAATTTTCTTTTTGCATAATGTGTGTAAGTACCCACATAAGGTGTTAGGTCTTATAGACCAGAGTCCACAGCACACTAGCCGTATTGGCGTACAAATTTTATAAATAGGCAATTGAGATTAAATTAATTTTAGATATAATTACAATAATAATATTACAACATGAATCATTAGCTATTTGGAAATCACTCCTACTCACATTGTAATCAGAATAATTTAATTACTAAATTGTAATTAGTTTGAAAAATTTAGTACAGGTGAAATACTGCATCTTATTGAAAATGAAAAAGTTCTAGAAATTCTTAGCCCCTTAGAAAAACTCAATGCAACCTCGAATTCATGACATAACATTATCTAAGTAGTTAAGTCAATAATGGATGTTTGTGTTTTGATGAAACACATTTTTCCAAATATTATTATTTGTCATTTTCATTTCGTTTATTAAAATCGTTTGACTGTTACATAGTTGAATATTATTATTTAACTCTTTATAAATTTCACCACACAAGAAAAACAAAGACAATAAGACAAAATAATATCTTAAAATAGTAATAATTTTACATAGTAGGAACCGTCTACCTTTAACAGGCATACGATATAATATTATGCTTAAATGACATGACCAGAAACTGCCCTCCGATTCGGGACAATGTGAAGGATTTCCGTTTTTACAGTAAGGTTTAAAAATAAAAACCGAAATTATTATGGATTTATTATTCCGAATAAGGTCAGGGTTAAAATATCTAAAAAACAATACGTTTATTGTTTAAATCTTGAGCATCCGATTTCCTCTTTTAGGCACTACTTCATTTTGTTCTACTACACGTTCCGTTTTATCCATGCCTAATAATAATCTTGCAACCATACATGAATACCATCTAAGTACCTTAGTTTAGTCGCATTTAAGTACCACTGTATTAGGAGTGATTTATTTTTGATCAATTAAATAGTAATGAAAAGAAAATGTATGTTTCGTTTATATTTATTTTTGTTAGTTGACAAGCGTCAATGAAACGTGTAATTGAGTGAACAAAGCATTCTCAAATAACCACTGTGTTTAAAGGTACGCATCTGCATCTGTCGAGTAGTTGAAAAAACTCGCTAACCATAACTATTAGTACCATCTAGTCTAGGAAAGTAGTTATTTGCTGAAACATTTTTATTTATTTTCTCAGTTTTCCAAACCTTCAGGCTCCTGAAACTTTTTATCTGAAAACTATAAAATATAACAATTACAATAATAAAGAGATCATTGCTGCGCATTGATTTTTGATATCTAGGCAAGCTCCCATAGTTCGGCTGGCCATGTCCTTTATTTAGCCAAGTTAATTTTAAAATTTGTAAAGCCCTTGAACTTGGCTCTCATTTCACATTTATGTTTTTGATGGAATCAATTATCAAATTTATTTAGCAAAGTTAATTTTAAAATTTGTGAAGTCCTTAGTTTTGTTACGATTGAAAGTCATAATAAAAGCTATAAACTATCATGTCCATAATTTAAGGATTCTCCTACTAGTCAGAGATCCGGATAAGTTAAGATAAGTTTTAATACATGTAACCTACTTTTTATTTATATTTAATAAAAGATAAATACGCCTAAATAGCTTGCCTAGCAAAATCCAGCCCAGGCTATTTTAAATAAATTAATTATTTTTTTGAAAAGTTTATTGTAGCCAATGCTATACCATCGTGTTTGTTATAAAATTACCTATATTTTGATATTTAACTCAAGCGGTTTACAGATCCGTGAAGCTACCTATTGGACAGTAGTTAAACTTACCAACTTACTATAGTCCATTCATCTATTAAACAGATCGGTGAAGGTCGTGCAGCATGTCCGGAACTCAGACTATACATTTATTAAAGTTTTGAAGCGCTATTATTGCCAATGCCCAATGGTAAATTATAAAAATACGCGTGTTGCAGTCCTACTGTTAAAATGCATTTAAGATGTTGATATCGGTAATTTTATGTCGTGATGATTTTTTTGTCTTGATGCCACATCATTATTGACCGAGCGAAGCGAAGGTCTCTGAGTCTACTTGAGTGAATTTGCACTTGTCCGTCCGTCCGTCCGAGCCATAAGACTTCTGAATTACTGAACGGAATTACTTCAAAGCGAATGCGAAGTAAAATATTTTTTATAGAGTTACCTATGTAACGTATTGTGTATGTAACGGTTGTGGTATATCATTTTAAAGATAATTAGGAATAGAGCCCAAAAATATATATTTTTTTAATTTTTTCCCTTAAATTGTCGAAATTTGGTTTTGGCTTTCAAAGTGGAGATTTTCTAACGTCCAAAGTTGAACTCAGTACCTACTCTCAATTTTCTGAAAGGCTGAGCCTGGAACCTGATTAATTATTTCAATTATATCCTGTACTTGAACAAGAAATACTAACAAAAAATCCCAGCAACACATTGGCGGTTATAAATATAAAAAAAATAAGAGTAGAAGTCATCTAATCTTACTATAATGTTATAAATGCGAAAGTTTGGATGGTTTGTTACTCAATCACGCCCCAACGGCTGAACGGATCTGGCTGAAATTTGGCACAGAGATAGATTGTAATCTGAAATAGCACGTAGGCTACTTTTTATCCCGATTTTATCGGAAAATTAAAGAGTTTCCGCGGGAACATAAAAACCTCAAACCACGCAGACGAAGTCGCGGGCATCAGCTAGTCTTAAAATAAAAGTGCCTTCAAGTTCGCAGTCGTATGCCAATTAAGCGTAAAAAACACAAATTGGACGTTGCACTAATAATAAAAATAATAATAATTTAGAGAGAGATCCTCCTCCGGTCACGGTGGCTAATCTCTTTGTAGATTGACGCGGGAGATATTATAGTGCACTACCGTGTGCGCAAACACAGCTGCACTCTCTGTTACTTTACTCTAGTCATAGCCCGATGGGACGGAACATCCGACACGACTGGAGAGTGGTCAGGCGCAGGACCGACGGCTTTACGTGCTCTCCGAGGTACGGGGGTGAAATCACCCACTTCCTAACTCTGGGACACCTGCAGGATTACAACGTAATTGGTCATTCAGTCACCGACTATTGTCATAAATGCATTTGCAATTGGATCTTTTGGCCTATTGGTGCATTTTAAAAGACGCGAATGATTAGGTAATGAGGCGTCGTTCATTCTTAGATATATCTTAAGGTTATAAGAGATAATCCTTGACCACATCTTCAGATAGTTCCCAAAGCTTTTTAGCAAGCACTGGGTCTTTCCCTTTGGGTAAAAGATACGTATCTTTACAATCAATAAAGAACTTTCCCGTAACGTTCCTGCATTCTTCTGATACAGCTAGATGGACAACCGTCTCTGCACCATCGTCTGCAGTCCTAGGAGACATCCAGCAGATAACTTTGAAGAAAGCTTCGAACAGCGGATTAGATACTCCTAAAATGTTTGTCGCAATAAGTCCAGGGTGCACTGAGTTTACTACGACGTCCATTTCCTCTAGACGCCTTGCAAATTCTTGTTGTATCACCAAATTGCACAATTTACTATCAGAATACAAGGTTATTCTATTCAATCTCTTCTCATTTATCTTCTTCAAATTCACGAATCCAATCAAATAGATTATTGAGCTTACATTTACAATTCTACTGGGTCTTGACTTTTCCAACATGGGGATTAAGAGTTGAGTAAGCAGGAATGGTCCAAAGTGGTTGACTTGCATACCTTCTATGATTCCATCGTTGGTGTATTTGTTCTCAAGGGCGCATGCTCCAGCATTGTTTACAAGAATATCGAGACGTGTTTCAGTCTTCAGAACATCATCAGCAAAATCACGAATGGATTGAAATGAGGTTAAATCGAGTTTTTTGAAGATAACTTGGGTATTACCAGTTCCATTTTTTATTTTGTGCACTGCTGCGCGTGCTCTATATTCATTGCGGCATCCAAGTATTACTCGAGCGCCTTTCGACGCCAATTTAAATGCAGTGTGGTACCCGATTCCACTGTTCGCGCCTGTTACTATCACAACTTTTCCAACTAAAGACGTTTTGCATTTACATTTTCTGACACTTGACTTTATATATTTTCTAATAAAAAGTATTATAAATAATATTACGACCACTATAATATACAAATACGCGGGCATAGTGTTAGATACCGTTATAATGACTAAGTTATAAATGTGGTTTTAATGAGCAAATCAAGGAAAGTCGATTCCGGTAACTATGTTAGCTGTATCACGCAACGTGGATGATAACTGGTTATTCGTACAAGTAGGTAGGTAAACTATTATGGGCCAGTTACATATTACCAGACAATTAGATTTAACCGTCAAAGTTAAATTTTACCACAAAAGACACATTGGTTATTGGGTAACTTTTAACTTACCAAAAATGTTTCTCATAAACCTTTATCTATGCAGATATGAATATTACTTTTGGTGACCTACTAGTTTATAGGTGTTCACCGTCTGATGTGCAACTGCCAGGAAGTAAAATAAACATAAGTAGCAAAGGTAATTATTTTGGATGGTAAAAAAATCTCACACAAAAAATATATTTTACAATGGTGGCTAGCTCTAGACTTGGCTGCGCTCGTCATATGATATCACTGAAATCATAGTAAGTATAATATAATATCCTATTTCAGTCTAGAGAGACGATTTTTGATACTTGGACAGTCTCGTCCAACACTAACTAAAGTTTAGAAAGATTTAAAGAGTTTAAAGATTTAGTTAAATGTGATGTCACTTTGATGATGAAGTCACTTTTTGATAAGTTATTCCAGGTTTGACGTGAAAAAGACAAAGATAGAAAATTTTACTCTATAAACAGGTGCAATGGGGACTATCGTTTCTTTGCTCACCAGTTGGCGCCACTGTTGACTAAGGTCCAGAGGTATAGCTGTCAAAGGCGACTTTATAAGATTGGAGCCGAAAGAAAGTTTTAAATCTTGAATCTCATTAAGTTTATTAATTACTAGCGATCCGCCCCGGCTTCGCACGGGTAGCACTAATAATCCTAATATATACCTAGTTACCCAATATAGCCAGTGGGCAGGTTACATTTTAATATTACATTGTAAGAGTACGCCCCGTCCTCATTATTTCTATGATATCTCATAAGCTATTCATCTAAATTAAATGGTGTAAAGGACTATTTTTATCTTAGTTAAATACTTGAGATGATTAATATATTTATTTTGATAAGGATTAATACTATGTCGGTAAAAACACCTTCGCAAGTAAAGCATTGGTTTAGATCAAATTTGAAAATCATAAAAATGGTTATTGTGAGTCAACCTTAAAAGATAGATGTATGCTATTGCGGATTATTTTTTAGAACTTTTTAAGAGGAACAATTTCACCATACATTGTTTTCGTGTAACATTAACTATTTACGCAGCGCACGCCGCGTAAGCTCTCAGAAGAGACGATTTTTTCCGACTTAGTTCACATTATTGCAATTTTCGTTAGGATCTCTAATTTTTTTGAAAAAAAAATATAGCCTATGTTACTTGCTGATAATGTAGCTTTCTATAGGTGAAAGAATTTTTAAAATCGGTTTAGTAGTTTTTGAGTTTATCCATTACAAACAAACAAACAAATCTTTCCTCTTTATAATAGATATTAGTTTAGTTAAATAGCTAACTATCTATCATCAGTTGTTGCATCATGTTGTGCAGTTCCGTTTTAATCGGAAAAAAGAGGAGAACACATGTTTCCAAAAGATAAAACTGTTCTAAAACAGTGGCTAGTGGCGATTTGCAGGAATAACTATACCCGACAAAAAATTCTCGTGTTTGTAAAAAACATTTTAACCCCGAGGATTATGTGTTACCCAAAGAATCAAATAAGTACAGAAAATCATAAGTAATTATCTTTCTTATTCATCTCCTAAATTAAAGCCAAAAGTTGTACCTACCTAGTCAAGAGAGAAGAGAGAAAGGAAATTAAAAGAAAACGTGCAGAAAGAGCTCAACAACGTCAAAAAAAGAAATTTTTGCGCTTATTTATGCGCCTCTTTTTCTTAATTCCGCCTTCAAAACGTTCAAATTAATCTCTAAATAATCCATATTAGCGATAATTTCACGAAGGAGATCACTTTTCAACAGGTAAATTAAAGAAATTATAATTTATGTCACGAAGCCCGCCAAAACCAGTGAAAAGTGAATGTTACTGGACCTCACGCGACACCAGCGCCACTAGTGGCAAACTCACGCGCGATAGCCCCCATTGGGCCTTCAGTCAAACAGAGGCCATAGGTTATCATAGCCGTTTTGATCTGTTTGTTCATATAATTTTAGAATAAATCCGTACTTCCATACATATACTAACAATTATTATATATTGTTAATGCTATAGTCTGCCTGTCTATCTGCTACGCTTTCACTGCCCTTCAGTTCAACCGTGGATTTTTTTATTTATGAATAGACTTTATCTACACGGTACACTAGAATAGATCGTTGTATAAGAAGTAGGTAATATGTAAGTACTTATTTGTTTAAAAACTCAAATGACATGATTTTTGAAGTGAAAACTTCTTTAGCCGCGTTGAGCACTTTTTGGTAGGGGTTAAACTTATGGATTCGCGTCACCGACACCTCGCTGCCCCATGCATGACCCATGCAGACAAAATGTCTTAAATATATATATACTACATAGAAATACTTGTTATGGCACAGGTTAAAAAAATCTTGACTTTTAGCCATAATGGATTGCTTTTAGCCCAATGATAGCTAGCAAGCAGATTTTAAATACATTATCCCCGTTTCATGCCACAGTAGTAAATTGCTACTCAATCACGCCAGAAAGGCTGAACGGATCTAGATGAAATTAGGCACACAGATAGATTATAGTCTGGAATAACACAGGCTACTTATTATCCAAACTATTATTAAAGAGTATTATTAACTATTAAGGAGTTCCCGCGGGAACCACAAAACTTCAATCCACGCGGTCGAAGTTGCGGGCATCGGCTAGTTTAAGTTTACGTTTCATACTTATACCAAACTGAAGATAACCCTCCCTGATTACGGATGACTCGACAATGCACGATTGTAAAGACAATCTTGCATCGTACATTGTCGAGTGAACATCTCCTGAAGACACGCACTAGGCAGTAGGTGAAAGACACGCACTGTACCACATAGATTTGTCTACTGTGGCGAATTATAGCGCATTAAGGCCCTGTGTAGCGTAAAAGGGGGTTTTTAAAAGCAGTGTATCCATCAAACGGTGACACAATGTATGCTTGTAAAAATAATTTGCTGTTTTCAAGACCTTTAAGCAGCCATTGACGCATATAAAATCACAATTTAAAAAAAATCTCTGCATTGAAATTTATTTTAAACATACCTCTTAGTTTACCTTTTAAAGCAATTTTTCTCCTTAATGAAATCAATAATTTGCTCTAGAAATATAAGATAAAATTCATATTTCTCAATCAAAAACATTGTCGGATTAATTTGTGTTGAAAAGTAAATATTTATTTTTTTACAAATGATTTCTTGCATTTTTTGCGACATGCGCGTGCTCGATTTCACCCCCGCGCGCCTGTGTTTTCAGCTCGTGAGCTCACAGCGCCTTAAACTTCTAGTTCATTCATTATTAGCTTGACCCACCACGCTGCTCCAATGCGGGTTTGCGGGCTTTGACGACTATTATCATCAATCATGATAATGATAATAACCCGGATCGACGGCTTAACTTGCTTTTCGAGGTACGGGCAGCTTAGAGTTCTGCTATTAGTGTATGAGCATAATTAAAAAAAAGTTTAATAGTTAAAGTTTATTCTCTGAATTAATCAGCAATGAATATTAGTTACAAACTAAAATTTAACACTTGTTCTAAATTAATACATTATTTGTTTATTTTATTGAAGGCTGGTCGGGCAAATACCAGCCGTGGAAACACCGAGGAGCCGGCGAGGGGGTAGTGAAATCAACCCTCCCGATTTCTTCTAAATTCTTCGCATTTAACACTAGCAGTGTGACTCTGTGATCGTCTTGACCCCACAGTACTGCGCTGAGCACTACGCCGTCGTCTTCTTCCTAACAAATTAAAAAAACATTTATTTCACTTATCATCGTCATTTCAACCCATCGCTGATAAACTACCGTGTACGAGTCTCTTTTTTTTAAATCAAAATCGGTTAGCCCTTGACTGCGATCTCATCTGATGGTAAGTGACGATGCTGTCTAAGATGGTAGCGGGTTAACCTGTTAAAGGTATGGCAGTTATATTAAACCCATACCCCTTATCGGTTTCTACACGGCATCGTACCAGAATGCTAAATCGCTTGGCGGCATGGTCTTTGTCGGTAGGGTGGTAACTAGCCAGACCAGACCAGAGCAAATTTAGAAATTTAGAAATTTTGACGACCTTCGTGGCGTAGTGTGTAGCGCTGTTGGCTTAACGTGCGGAGGTCCCGGGTTCGATCCCCAGCAGGGTCAATTTGGGAATTTATAATTTCTCAATTTTCCCTGGTCTGGCCTGGTGGGAGCTTTCGGCCGTGGCTAGTTACCACCCTACCGGCAAAGACGTACCACCAAGCGATTTAGCGTTCCGGTACGATGCCGTGTAGAAACCGAAGGGGTATGGGTTTAATATAACTGCCATACCCCTAACAGGTTAGCCCGCTACCATCTTAGACTGCATCATCACTTACCATCAGGTGAGATCGCAGTCAAGGGCTAGCTTGTAGTGGATAAAAAAAAATTATAAATTACCAAATTGACCCTGCCGGGGATCGAACCCGTGTCCTCCCACGACAACAGCACTCAACACTGCGCCAGGGAGGTCGTCGACGTCGTCCTCGTCTCTTTTGAGAATGAGAAGGGAAGTCCACCATACCTTTCTTGATGCTCTTATATAATTATGTCACCGTAAGATTGTAAAAACCGTTAGATTATAACGTTTTTTATCTCGATACCTAGATTATAAACTGTCGACAGATTGTGAACCGTATCATACTGCTTACAATTTAACGCGTTATTTTTCGGTAAATTGTAATATATTAAGTATATTAACCCGATAGAACCTAAGTGCCCGGCACTACCTGAATATTCATGTCAAACCCTAACCTGACCTATAGTTCGCGCGCGAGTTGAATGCAGAGTAAATGTATGGTGACACTTACATTTACTCTGCATTCAACTCGCGCGCGAACTGTACAAGAAAGAGACAAGAAAACGTAAAAACAATAAATATTTCAGAACATTGAACGGTTCACAATCTTTCGACAGTTTATAATCTCGCGGGATAGAAATCCGTTAGATTATAATCTAACGGATTTTACAATCTTACGGTGACATATATAATATATGTATATAATATATTAAAATTATTGCGGCTCCAGTTTGCTTTCCGTTAAAATATATTCGCTATATTTACCTTTGCCTCGGGATGAGGTATGAATATAGGTTCGCTCGGATAGGTATTCGGCTCGTGCCATATTAAGAATTTCCCGGTCTCAGTGTAGAGTTTTATTATCTGTAAGAGAAATAGAACTTAATTTTGTGACAAATGAGAAATACGATGGTAAGAAATTGTAAATTTCAACGTCTGTGGTAGGATAAGCCGCCAAGTCAATGACTACAAAATAAACTACTACTATTCCTTTGTAAGGAATATGTATTCACAATGGACATGCCCTAAGCTATGTCAAAACGTGTCCAATTTATCAGCTGATTATGAACATAAAATGGCTGCCTGAATGTTCATAAATAAATAAAACATAAACAAACTTTTGACAGCAAACCCACCACCAAGAGTGAACAGAAAATGGCGAACCGTTCCACATTTCGTTCATTCATATTTGTATAAACGCTAGTATGTATAGAATGTAAGGGCCTCTCCATGTATATATTATCTCTATGCGCCAAGTACAGGAGCAAGAGTGCTGACAAAATTGTCATAAAAGCAAAAACGCCGAAAAAAGGTCTGAAAATGTTTACTAATTATAGTTTTAGATTCTTTAAAACACGGCATGCATTAAGGTCTAAAACGCTTAAGCAAGGTATTTATTACATTTCAAAGTTATCAAAAGTTTTCAAACACCGATTTGAGCAAAAAGAGTATTTAATGTAATTTTTTTAAATAAAATTCATTTTACTATAATTATTTCAAGTTTGACACATTAGCATCATCGCATTGATTAAAATGAGATTGACTAAAATATTGAAAAAGGTCTTCTACATGAAAAAGTTAAAAAATCTGTAATCTATGACTAATCAAATGGAAATAACCTGACACAGATGGATGACAATTATTGAACCTTAAGGTGGTAAACATTTTCTGACCGCGACTGTACATTGTGTCAAAGATGATTAGAAAATTGGAAAGTATGGAAGCTTTCCAATTATCTCATAGACGATGGAGGCAAAGAATAGAGCCGGATGGAAGAAAATAGAGAAGAAGAGATAGAAAAGACTCACAAAGGGCTGTGGAGCCGAAGGAAGTAAGTAAAAGAAATAGATAGGTCCAAAAAATATAGAATAGGTAGGTTAGTCAAACCAAAATAATGAATTATGACATGAGTAGGAAATCCACAGAGTTTACGGGTTAAACCATCGTGTCGGGATTATAATAATGTGTGGCACAATGATGGCAATAATAATATGGTGAGTAGTTTAAATATTAAATGTATTATGGTAATAATTAACATGTTTTTTCTTAAATATATTAAATTAGCATTGTTTTTGTACTCACTGTTCCACCGTACTCTGTTTCAATATCAGAACCGATTCCATAGCAATATTTATATGGCCGTCCTGTAAACATAAATTCACAAGTGAATATGTGCTATCCTTTTACGCAAGGAGCATTATGAAAAGGATAAGATGTTATGAGTACATTCATACTAGCTGATGGCCGCGACTTCAAAGTAAGATGGTCCCAAAAGCTCCAATCGATTTAAATTCACAAATTCAGTACAACCTATTTTTAATAAGAAACGTATCGTTTGGACTGGCTGTAAATGGATAACGATCCATTTCACAGGTAAATTAAGTTTCATTTTACTATGACGCTCAAAACAATCAATCGAATTGGCAATGAAAAAACTTAGAGTCAGCGTACTAAATTGTATATAATAAGTACCGTTAAATTCGTAATTGATCCTCGGCGCCTCGATGCCAATGTCCGCAATAAGTTTAGCCTCAACTTCAGTCCCTGGCGGTGCATCGAGAGGGATGATTATGCGTTTGGGACGACTTTGGACCCAACCAGCGTAGTCAGGGTTACTCTGCATTGACTGTTGGATATAAAAAAAGGCCCGCCTATGAAAATAGGGTCATCATAGACAACTATCAGCAACTTTTTTAAATGTCAAAACGCGGGCTTAATATGAGACTTTGAAATACTAATAGTATGCTTGTGACGTCATCAATAATTATTATTAATCGATTTTTTAAAATGGTTACTCATCAAAAAACTCACAGGAGACGTGGATATTGCGTCTACCAAAAATATTTTGTTTTTGACATAGGCATTGAGAGCTCAAAAGTATATTTCAGAGATTAAAAGTATATAAAAATATATTTTCTATATTGCTTTCTAATTACGACTTGGGTTTAGACACAGAGTACGTAGTTTAGACTCTTCAAGTATTTGATAATTTCATAAATGTTTATCAGATGCCCGCGAAATCATGTCATATCGAAAAGCATCAATGAATTCCTTCAGTTGCGCGTTTCTCAATGTTGGATATGAATTATTTAAGATAATTTTTTATTAAGAGTATTTATAGCGACAACTAAGCTTTACCTTGACTGCTTCCAGATGCATGGCGTCAATGAGCTTTCCATCTTTGTACGAGCATAGATCCAGCATGACCTTCCCATCCTGTTCGAAGCTGTTAATGACGTGCATAAAGTATATATTGTCTACAGTGTACTGAGTTGTTTCACCAGTCTCCCGGTGGATGAGGATAACGTTTGTCTGAAAAAAAAACGATAGAATTAAAAAAAGTGTGTGTGTTTGTGCAATTTATGCACGGCAGAAGTGACATTCAGAAAAGTAGCCTACGAGAGAATGAGATAAATATAACTTGTATTCTATCTCATTCTCTCGCAGGCTAAATCCTATTATGAATATGTTTGTCTCTTTTTGGTGTCGCTTTTTGTTATTTCACTTCAAAAAAAGATACGAATGATATTGGCTAAGCATAATATCGACGAATGAAGTAATCAGCTGTTTGAAAAGAGTAACTGCTGAGTTTTTGGCCGACTTTTCTTACAGTAGAATCGTATGATACGGGTTTTATTTTTCAGTTTAGATATCCAACGAGATTCTCGAAGGCGGCGTAGGCGAATGGAAGCGTTTTTATTACTATGATATTATTTATTTATTTCATTACGGACAAATTCCAATTACACTTATTAATTAAAATAATAAAACATAAAGATTAATTATTTATGAGAGCTGCACGGTTTGCGAGACCCTCGCAAAACTGCAACGGCAACTATGCTCCATGCTCCGTGATTGAAGGACAGACTAACAAACAAAAGCACTTTCGCATTTATAATATTAGTATGATCATTAGTGTACGCGGTATAGCACGAGACACAGTACGACAAGGCCGGATAGCGAAAAAATGTATATCTGATGTACATAATTTTGATCTTCTTCTCTAAACTCTACTGTTCGGCATTCAGACCATAGTATCTGATAGTACCCAAAGTACGCCAGAAAGCGTTAGGTAACTGATATTTTTGAAACTTTTTTTTTTATTGCGAGATAGACTTGCGCTTGACGACAATCATGCAGCAATGATGATGTCTAGGTTGGAGTGCGCTGGCCTAGGAGATGCCTATTCACTCTTGCCTTGAAGGTTCTTAAGTTGTATGTGGCAGGGAATACATGAGCTGGAAGAGCATTCCAAATCCTGGCGGTTTGAATCAGGTAGAGCAGAACCGTTTCGTTCGGGCAGGCTGGACGTCAACCACATAAGGATGCCAACACTGACGGTTTCTTGCTGTTCTGTGGTATGACGGTGAAGGGGGAACACGTTTGAAAAGTTCCTGAGCCCACTCTCCAAAGTATATCCGATAAAAAACCGATAAGCAGATGCGTCGGTAAATTAAGTAAACACAGACCTCGTATTCCGGATAGGACACCAGAACTGTAGAGAAAGGTTCAGGGAAGATGTGACGACGCATCATGTTCACCAGTGAAATGCACAAGGGTTGTTCGATAATGACGAAGTAGTTCTCGGTTATACCTGCAAACATTTTAAGATTATATTTTACTTTGCGGAAGTCCATGATAATGAAAGAAGTAGAACCTCAGTTCGTTATAATCCGTCACAGTAAGTAAATCTTGCGATATTCACCACACCACACAAATCTTCCAAATTATTCTCAACGTACGTTTCACTCCGACACCGGAGCATCTTCAGAAGATGTTGACTCGATAATGCTTTACAATCGAGCATAGGTTAAATTATTAGATAAGTGAATTAAAGTTATACTTCTTTTAGCCAAAAAAATACAACTAAATACATGGAGTACCACAGCTCTAATGGAACCAAGGTGCCAACCTCAGATCAACTGTGATCTGTGGTGCCAACCAAGATTTAAGCCAACTTTGGTTTCACGAGACCAGGATACTCACACCATAAAGCAAGCTTAAAATCTATATTTATTGGCTAAAAGAAGCGCTGCCTCAGCTTGATGCTGTTTACCAACCTCACTACCAGCGTCAACTACACAACACAATATACACACTACATATTACAGAATAACACCTAGTCCAATCTTCTTGGGCTTTGATGAGTCAAGAGATAATAATCAACGCAGTAGTTTGATTCAAGGATTACTTGCTTTCAAAGGACGCTTTCGACGTCGTGGTTCTACTAGTGGGACCCTTAGGAGCTGCATGTGATAATAACTCCTTTCGACTGTTCGTTCTACGGGTATTAGTAGGATTATCAAGTATTTACATCTCTTATCAGACTGTTGGTTCCTCTAGTGCGTCCAGTACGACTTTCAAGTACCTAATCTTGCATAACGGGTGCAGCTGTAAGGATTTATGAAGTCTACCGGTTCTTGTATCCATTCCTTTTTTAAAAACTCTTCAGAGTTTCCGAGATTTATAAGGATAAGCTTATAATGCAACAGTACAATCCATATAATATTATATTATTATTACCGAACGAATGCATGTAGGATGGATTCATTTTCCACCTCGGCTTGACACTGCCCACGATCTCTGCTGTTTCAAACATGTTACCTGTAATAATTAGTTAAGATATTTATAATGTAGACCGTTGAGTGTTGAGACCTCTCGATGTAGATCATCAATTTCTTTAGCATGTAGTACCTAATTAGTATGTACAAGATTATATGACCATCTCGTTCCGGTATCCCGCTCCAGGGAGCATACTATCATATCGTTTAAAGCCGTAAGTATTGTATTAAATATCGTTGACGTTCGTGTTTTAGAATTATTATAGTTCTTATTTTAGGGACATAGGGCTATAGGGCCTCTTTGCTGTAATATTGCTTGAAGCGATGGTAGTAACCCCTGTTTAATGTCTACACGGGTTGTCTGAAGCAGATTTAGTGATAAAACCACTCTTGCGCATTTTTGGAATAAGGTTTTGTTTAGTATTTATAATATCTGTGACAATACAGAATTTATCTATCTGTGTAATACTGATACTGATACTAAAAAAAAATTTTGAGTTGCCAACTCACCTTTATCGTTGTTCGTAAACTTTACTACGACGTAGCCTTTGGTGGTGCTCAATCCCGCATTGTAGACATCACCTAAAATACATGAGATCGAATGAAAATTCCGATTTTTATATATCTATCCTTCAAATAGTTTTAAAAAATACATCTGTTTTAACACTAGAAGCGTGGAACATCCTGACACCCCTGGAACCTACGCATAATAAAACGTTCACTAGAGCAGAAAGAACATCGAAATGGGTCGGGACGCCTGCGCTTCTAGTGTTAATAATTACAAAAGTTTTTTACAAGTTACAAACTTTTGTAAAAGACATGGCATGTCGAAGGCAAGAGACCTATGACGTCTAGTAGACGATGCATTCCAATAATCCATATAAACTTTAAGAAAAACATGAGTTTTTACTCGGTACGCTTAGTCTAAGTTTTAACATAGCGAAGTCGATTGATCGTATTGAGCGTTTGATCACATTTTTCGTTCGTCAAAGTAAAATGAACCTTAACAGCATTGATTTAGAGCTCAATTTCGTGTATGCATTTACAGCCAGCGTTCCAAACGAAACGTTCCGGAATTAAAATCGGTTGTACGGAATTTGTGACTGTGATCAAGTGCTTTTGGGTCCATTTTACTTTGATGCCTAATGTGATCGAACGCTCAATACGATCAATCGAATTTGCAACATTGTAAAAACTCAGACTAAGCGTACTGAGCTCCACAACAGTTCTACAAGAAGGCAAGGCATTAAGGGCTGGGCTAAAAGTGTTGTACCGTTGGGCATCACATGAGGGTGTGCTGTGTGACATACTATCAGGGAACGCGGAAGACTTTTTTGTTCAATGGTGTCTAGATTTTTTGGATCCACTCTGCAAACATAATAATTTAATGTATCAGTTATAGCATACACAACAGCCTACGGGTTACGCAGTACAAAGCAAAGTACTAGGAAAGTAGGAACTCGCGAGCGCACATGTCTTCGATGCTTGTTGTTAAGTACATTTTAAATTGCGAAGGAAAGGAAGAGACTCACTGATGAACAAAGTAAATAGTGCACGCGTGTTTTATACATAGATAGTGAACAGGGGAGGGTTCTACAGGCGTTCGGGAAAAGTGTTTTTTACAAAAAAACTACTAAATGTGTATATGCAAAATTAAGTAATTTCAACTAATAAATAAATAAACTATGCCTCTGGATAGATTTATTATATATTCAGGCTTTCAGTGAACAATGAAGAACGTTTTCTGGAAATTTCACGCCCTCACTCAAGTTATTAACCTATAGAACAATCATCACTAGTATAGAAATAATCAAAACGATGCAACTCCAGATACTCACTGATAAAGCACAGGTACTTCTGTCATGGCGTAGATTTGATCGCCGAAAGGATAAACCGACACCGCTGCGTTGTCCGTCTTTTCCAAACTGAAGTTGAACATGGAAGATATTCTGCAACGAAAACAAGCCATAATTAATTTTAAAAAACCACGACCTAGGCTAGGCTAAGTATCAATTATCACTCAACGGCACACGCTGTCCACGGAGGATACGGGAAGCGATTCATTTAAGCCGATTGCGTTCAAATCAATGGATGGAACGATTGGAAAGGGTACTCAGTCGCAATGCGTTCGTGTTGAGAGCTATCCCTACAGCTTTAGGTTAGATAAACACGCAGATGAAGACGCGGGTATCATCTTAAGCAGGCTGACTGGGAGATTTTTTATGTATTGGGAAGAGAATCTATCACTAGGCTAACCTGTCGAAAATAGTACGGCAGGGGTCCGGAACCGCCTTGGTTCCGAATTCCGTGACCACAATTCGGTTAGCGGCTGTGTTCTTCTTGTACGCGTCAGACTGTAGAAACTTGCACTGATAGGTCGCACGGCC
Source organism: Erebia aethiops (assembly GCA_923060345.2). Classification (NCBI taxonomy): domain Eukaryota; kingdom Metazoa; phylum Arthropoda; class Insecta; order Lepidoptera; family Nymphalidae; genus Erebia; species Erebia aethiops. Next base: position 4,104,371 of record OV281093.1, on the reverse strand, counting down.
ATCTTTCACGGAAAATCTGTAATAAAATAAAAATAAATCAAGAATAAAGAATATATCTATATGTATACATCAAGAATTAGTATATGTCTTAATTATAGGTAGGCCAGTAAAAAGGATAGCTAGTAATAGGTATTCTTTTTATTGGCCTACATAATTCGACAATTTATTAAAAACTTGTATTTCAATATGAATGTTTCAATGCACGTATGCGTTTTAGGTAGGTATTTCATATGTTTTATCTAAGTTCATTATGTGACAGAAACATTGTAGGATACAATTTTCTCGATACAAAGATTCTCCAAAAACTGCACTTAATATTTTATTTTTATAGTTTTTTAATCAAAAATCGCCTATTTAGTTTTTCAGAATTTTTTGTATTTTAACTGAAATTGCCAGTGTTGGCAGTAGCCCAGTATGGCCCCAGAAACCCTAATACGGTATCCACAACCACCACTACAGCCCATTAACGTCCCACGGCTGGGCATATCATATACATATATGGTCATAGAGGGTATTAGAGCTTAGACCCACCACGCTGCTCCGATGCGGGTTGGCGGGTTATATGTATGATTAATCGGGGGATGCCCCGTCGCTCACGTCCGCGGGAGCTCCCTTCTACCTCCCTGCACGTGTCCCCTGGGTGGTACTAAACGAGCGACGAACTTGCAGGCGAAATAAGCATTTTTTTTATAAAAACGCTTAGTACCAAACGCCATACGATTAAATAAAAAATGTATGATTAATTAAACGGGCAAACGTAGTCTTGCGAATCGTAGAGTTCATCGATCCCATAACATTCATACGATGACGCGACCGAGGCGTTTGACGTCAGCGTATAAAAAACAATGGTTTTTTTAAAACCGAAATCCGTAACTGGAAGTCGGTATTAAAAACCTGCTCATAAATCCTTGAAAGGTTGTGAAGGTTAGAAATGCTTCGCAAGCAAATATTTAACTATAGTTAGATAGTTAAATTTACAAACTTTAACTTCAGGGTAATATAAATTATATTACCATGAAAAAGTTTGTAGAAAAGATGAAAATAACCGAGTTATTGAGTAAAAACAATCGACCGTTTTTCTGTTTACCCCCGAAGCGAGAATGCTTAAGTGAATTTTTCCCTTATGCCTTATATACGAGTACTTTTGAAGATTATGTACCTAAATGATAAAAGAGCATGGATTTGACTCGCCCCAGCAATGCTTAGGACTGCGGTTATTTACGAGTATGTTACACATTGATTTGTATTTTTTTTTCAAAAGAGCAACCACAGAGTACCAATGCTAGTCAGTGGTTTTTGTAATCTGCGTTAAACTTATATCAACGTGCCCAACACGGCCTAAACTGATTTAGTTTTTTTTGATGCTGTCCAATTTTTTAGTTTATTCCGGAGTAGACATGAAAAGGACAGGTATAGAAAATTTAACTTAAACACAATATGCAAATTAATTAGTAAATTAAAAAAGGGTAGTATTTAAACGAGCGAAAATAAACTTAAATTATAGGTGTCAAAAAAACAGAATATAGCGTACCCTGAAATAGATAGATAGATAAATTCTTTATTGCCACACACAACAAAGAGAAAACTTAATAATAAACAAAAAGCAGAAAACAACGCGTGCGCAAGGGCGGTCTTATCACTAAAAGTGATCTACTTAGTTAAAATACTTAGTTGGCGACAGGCTGTGGGCGACTACAAATATTGAAAATGTCGATAATAATTTGAAAATACTAATTTGACTTACTGGTTATTCAGAACGATCAGTTTAGTAATTCTTAAGCGAACACTTTTCTATTTTAGGGACAATTTTATGGCTCACATTATATTCAACATTATGTATAATTTTGTATCAAGCATAATTTATTTCTCAAATTCGCGATTTTACAAAATATCAGTATATTTTACAACTACTAAAACTACCTGAATATTTATGTCTAACCCTAACCTAACATTTTGACAAATATTGTACTTATTAAACAAGATTTAACGCAGAGAGAGAATGTCATCGAATGCTTAGATTAATAAAATTAAAATTTAGAATAAATAAATATACAAATAATTGCAAACGACTAAGAGACTCGACCCGTCACCCGAATGCGCATGAATTCACTCGAAATCCCGCGGTGCATAGCGTTGTCGCCTCGTTGCCCCGCCCCCTAAGATTGTACGAGACGAACTTATCTGTTCTGCTATTTTCAAAATAATAATATACTAAAATAGAAAAACAAATATCTTAAATAGTATTACAGTACCTAACAATTGTAATATAACATCCTAAAAGGTTTTATTTGGAAGCACTCAATGTATTAACTCAAACCGGTTTTGAAGTAACTTACTTAGTTTAGTAGTCGTTAACTCAGTATTTTTGTCGCTAGCTTCAGTATTTCATTCGGTCACTTACAGTCGTCAGTTAATTAATAATATCCCATTAAGAAATAATTTAACCCTTGTGCAAGTGCATGGCCTAAGTATATTAAATGATAGTAATAATATTATATTTTGTAGACACTAACCTGTGTATAAGTGCTAAACCATCAAACACGTGTTGGTACTGACAGTCGCCGATTTTCTTACATCCAGGACCGTTCCTCAAGAGAGTACCTTGTACCCACGATGGAATAGTTCCTGCGAAACAAAAAATAATTGATCAAAACTCCTTCTAGGTCTTTGCTTGATGAGTAATGATAGAACTAATAGCCCAGGCTACTTGTGCAAGCTATGTATGGGAACCCTAAAATAAAAAATGTAAAGCTGATTTTTGGCACAAGCGTTCCTTGGGGTCTGAGAAGTACTTCTTAAAAATTCCCCCCCCCTAGGCCGCGGGCTTAACCCCCCACCCCCCCAAACGTCTCCCCAACCGCAGTTTTTTGTAATTTTCTCAAAAAATATTAGTGCTAGAAAAAAACCATCTATGGCAAAAATAATTAACATTAAATAATCTACCATATGACACTTAAATCATTATGATCGGATAAATAGTTTTGCAAATATGCCGGCTTATTTGACGCATTTGTTTTTTTTTTTTTTAAATCGTGTAAGTTTCTTGTGATTTGCACAAAATGTATAAGAGCTAGGAAAAAAACGACAAGAACAAAATGAAAGTTCATAAAATCTTCTACAAAATGCTTTTTATTTCATTTCAATCGACCGAATACTTTCGGAAATATGACGATCGAAAACGTGCATGACAGAAAAATATTTTGCAATAATTTTGACTTTGTACCTACACATTCTATTTGATAATGATTGTTTAATACATAAACATAATAGCTATTTTATCTTTATTCAATTGGTTAATTACTCTGTGCTCTTTATTATTAATTACTCTGTACTTTTCATTAACCTATGTTACTTGTCACTTCTTGTCTCTGATTTGTGTACAAAATGGACGCAATATAAAATTTAATTACAATACAAACAAAGTTTTATTTAATAAAGCTTAGAAATAATAATTAAAGTTTAATCCACAATAATGGAACTAACATAGTGGTCCTTCGAAAAATAACGTGTGTACATCTATTATGTACCTACAAAGTTGTAATACAGTTCAACACTAAACAAATTAAAAATGGCTTCTGAACAACTAAAAGAGCTTCGCGCTAAGCGGGGTGCTTTAAAGGGTACGATTACCCGGGTGGAAACGTTTGTAAGTGACCCCTCAATGGACAGAAGTCTAGAAGTGCTGGAGGCGAGGCGGGAAAGGCTGGTCTCAGCTTTCCAAACATATGAGGAAACGCAAATAAAAATTTTGGTGAGTGACGAAAAAGACAGTGAAGATGTGTCGCTAGTTGAGCAAAAATACCTATCAGTGCTTTCAAAATTAAATAAGTTCATAAAAGAAGTTCAAGTGCAAAGTGCTCCGTCTTCCAGTGTGTCTAATTCAAAGTTACCACATATAGAACTGTTTGCTTTCTCAGGTAAAGACTTCACACAGTACAAACCATTCATTGAGCTATTTGAAGCATTAATTCACAATAACAAAACATTGTCAAATGTACAAAAATTATTTTATCTCAGAAAATATTTAACAGATGAGGCACTCAGCATTATCATTAATTTACCTATTGTTAATGATTCTTATGAAAAAGCTCTAGAGCTACTCAAAAAACGATTCGACAATAAGTCTCGTTTAATAAGTAACCATGTTGGGTTGCTCCTCGACCTGCCAGAAGTACAAAAAGGTACAGCTGCATCAATCCGATCATTTATTTCTGAAATACAGCAGCAGCTATATGCTCTTAGGAATTTAGAGCAACCTATAGACAGCTGGGACATGATCTTAATTCCAATTTTATGTAGAAAGCTTGATAGTTATACTTTAAGAGCGTACCAATTGGATAGGGATTGTGATGAGTTACCTACAATATCTGGGTTTATTTCATTTTTGGAACAGCGTGCTATAGCATTAGAGGACAGCTCAGCCCCAAAATTTCAACAGAAGACAAATAAGTCTTCTAGTAATAAAATTGTTAACATGGTTATAAACCAAAATTGTAAATTTTGTGAAGTTTCTCCGCACCAACTTTATAGTTGTCCTAAATTCAAATTGGCCTCAGTAAGTCAGCGACAAGCATTTGTCACTGACAATAAACTATGTATAGTATGTATGAGGGCCCATGGAGGTAAGTGTAAACTCACATTTAAATGTAAAAAGTGTAAAAAATTACACAATTCACTTTTATGTTCTGAGCAGTGCGGGGAGCAAACAACTCAGCAAAATAGTGTAGCTAATCCAGCAGTCAATAACTGCCAGGAAAATGAGAGCTCTATAGCTAACTTATGTTCAAACTCATTGTCCAACACTGTTTTAATACCTACTGTTAAAGTTAAAGTATATGACAGCTCGGGTAACTACTTAATTGTAAAAGGAATGTTTGACAGTGGGAGTCAGGCTAGCTTTATTACTAGTTCCCTTGTGCAAAAATTAGGATTGAGTCCTAGAACTCAACAAACAAATATTATAAGTATTGGAAATAAAACTAATAAAATTGATAAGTCTGTCAATATAAATATTCACTCATGTGTTAATGAGAATATCAATTTCAAAATTAAGTGCCACATCATTGATACCATAACAACACAATTGCCTCAGAAGTACATTCAGCTATCAAACATTATTTTGCCAAAGGATGTTATACTTGCCGATGATGAATTTAATGTACCATCAAGTATTGATCTATTATTAAGTGCTGATGTTTATTTCAATTCTTTGTTAGATGGCAATATTAGGTTAAAGAGTGGCCTATTGTTACAAAATACTGCATTTGGATTTGTAATTGGCGGCAATGTACCTACTTGCAATTCAAATTATTCACACATGGTCACAAATCATCTAGCTATTGGTGACACCATTAAGTTGGAAAATGTAATGCAGCAATTTTGGCTCTCCGAGGAGTTACCTCAGGACCCGGTTTCAAGAAAAAATTCTTCAATTGAAGAGTTTCAGAAAGCTGAAAATATTTTTAGCAATACCGTTAAACTTGAAAATAATGAATTTCAGGTAGACATGCCTCTTGTTTCTCCTTTAGAGGACTTGAGTCTTGGAGATTCATTTTCTGCAGCATTACAAAGATTTCTATCCTTGGAGTTAAAATTTAAAAAGAATCCTGAATATTTGCAAGAGTACAAAAAGTTTATTGATGAATACTTGGCACTTGGACATGCCAAAAAGGTTGATATTAGTTCATATGATATTTACAATGGTCCTGTCTATTTTTTGGCACACCATGCTGTGTTAAACGAACACAGTAGGACAACAAAATTAAGGGTTGTTTACAATGGGAGCATGAAATCTAAAAATAAAATCAGTCTCAATGATGTCATGCTAAATGGTCCTATAGTGCAAAATGATTTGTTTGACATCCTTTTACTATTTAGAACATTTCTATACGTTTTGATGTGTGATATACAAAAAATGTTCAGGCAGGTAAAAATAAATGAACATCAAAAAAGTTTACAAAATATTCTCTGGCGGGATGACCCATCAGAGCCTATTAGTTGCTTACAGCTGCAGACTGTAACTTACGGTCTTAAGGCATCCACATTTCTTGCTACTCGATGTCTGATAGAGTTGGCACGTCGTTATGGGGAGGAGTACCCTCTTGCAGCTGAAGCTATACATAAACATACTTATGTAGATGATGTGATCTATGGTGCTAATGAGGAACACCAATTGACAGAAATAAAAAATCAATTAATTGCTTTGATGAAAAAGGGTGGATTTACTCTACATAAATGGTGTTCCAACTCGGATCAGGCATTAAATCATATTGATAATGATAAAAAATATTTTCCTGATGAAGTTGAACTCAATAAGGAGCATTCAGTTAAAACTTTAGGTTTAATATATAAAATTGCTTCAGACACTCTTACATATAAATGTCCTGACACTCCTGCCAGTAATAAAAAAGCTTTAAACACAAAAAGAAAAATATTAAGTTTTATTGGCTCAATGTTTGACCCGTTAGGTCTGATAGGTCCTATTATAGTGGTAGGTAAATTATTCATGCAAGAATTGTGGCAAATAAAAATTGATTGGGACTCTATATTGCCTCAACAACAACTAGAACGTTGGAATAAATTTTTATTTAAATTAATTCAAATGGGGACTATAACTATTCCCCGGGGAGTTACCTTTACAAATATTGTAAATGCAGAATTAGTAGGCTATTCAGATGCCTCTCTTAAAGCCTTTGGTGCCTGTGTATATTTAAGGGTAACACTCAGCAATGGAAAAATATCAGTCAATTTACTGTGTTCTAAATCAAGAGTTGCTCCACTCAAAAAAGGATTGACCATACCTAAACTGGAACTCAGTAGTGCTCTTTTACTTTCACAGCTCATTAGCAGAGTTGAAAAAACCTTAAAAGGCAAATTTGATCTTGTTTATATGTATACAGACTCTCAAATTGTTCTGTCATGGCTAAATTCAGAAAAAATTAAATTAGACAAATATGTCAGCACTAGGGTGTCCCAAATTAAGGCCCTAACAAAAAATTATCAATGGTCTTATGTAAAATCATCTGATAACCCTGCAGATCTTCTGTCACGAGGCTGTGATCCTAAAAAACTTAAAAGCGAATCATTATGGTGGCAGGGACCGCAATATTTATTGGATAAAAAATTTGAACATACTGTATACAAAAACGATTTCAAAATTTCTAGTTATGAAAAATTTAATGAAACTGATAGTGTTGAGAGTACTCTTAGCACTCATCTGAGTACTATGGAAAATTCATTTTTGGAAGTGTTTGAAAAGTTTTCTAACTTGAACAAACTGATAAGGGTAATAGCTTTTATTCAACGATTCAAATATAACACATCAAAGCCTAAAGAAAAATTACAAGGCAATCTATCTCCAATAGAATTAGAAAACGCACTAATCTTTATTATTGTAACCATTCAATCTAAATATTTTTCAGAAGAAAAACAGGCAATAATTTCTAACAAAAATGTGAAGCATAGTATGGCTAGTTTGTACCCCTTCATAGACCAGAGTGGTATAATGAGAGTAGGAGGAAGGCTCCAAAATGCTAAAAATATAACATACGATAAAAAGCATCCAATAATTTTGCCCAAGTCGTGTCATGTGACCGATCTTATTATAAATAGGGAACATTTGCGCCTTTTGCATGCAGGCCCTAAGCTCGTTTTAAGTTCTTTAATGCAAAGGTACTGGCTTATTAGTGGTATTAGGACTGTTAAAAAAGTTCTCCATAAATGTGTGAGGTGTGCACGTCTTAAGGCTAAAGTAGCATCACAGCTGATGGGCTCTCTCCCTCCTGAGCGTGTAATGGCTTCACGACCATTCCAATTTGTGGGTATAGATTTTTGTGGACCCTTTAACATGAAAATAGCCAGAGTGCGCAAGCCTTTAATTACTAAAGCATATATTGCGCTATTTGTGTGCTTCACTACAAAGGCTCTTCATCTGGAATGTTTGTACCAAAATTAGTCAAGATTTCTGGAAAGCTTGGTCAAAAGATTATTTATGTCAGTTACAGAACAGACCAAAATGGAAATATCCTAGTGATAATTTGAAAGTAGGAGATTTAGTTATAGTCAAATATGACCATATGGCTCCATTACAGTGGCCTATGGCAAGAATAGTAAAAACCATTCCCGGCCAAGATGGTAAGGTAAGGGTGGTCGAATTGAAATTTGCCAATTCTGATAAAACTTTTAGCCGTTCATATAGGAAAATATGTCCTCTTCCTGTAAATGAATAATTTAAAACATAAAAATATAAAGATACCTTATTTTAGGAAACATACCTTCATTATAGAATAAATATGTAATATGTAGGTACCGGTGAAAATTTAATTCTTACTTATAACTTTATATTTGATTCTGTGACGATTTATTCATAAACAATGTAAACTTAAAATAGGTAACATAGTTTGTTTTTTAATTTTGTTGAAAAATAATAATATTATAAAATATATTGTATGTATAAATATAAGCTAACATAAAAAGTGAAGTAAACATAACTTGCATTTGCTCCAACAATTTAGACAATATTTTAGGTTTGAATATGAATATGTGGTGCATAATTAAGCAAATATTAATGTTTGGGGTGGCAACTTATGTTTAATACATAAACATAATAGCTATTTTATCTTTATTCAATTGGTTAATTACTCTGTGCTCTTTATTATTAATTACTCTGTACTTTTCATTAACCTATGTTACTTGTCACTTCTTGTCTCTGATTTGTGTACAAAATGGACGCAATATAAAATTTAATTACAATACAAACAAAGTTTTATTTAATAAAGCTTAGAAATAATAATTAAAGTTTAATCCACAATAATGGAACTAACAATGATCGATGCTATATTACAATAAATTAATAGTAGGTAATAATCATGAAATCTTTATCTACAAAACAACACCACACTCAGTAAATAATATATTAAATATTATTATTTATATTCGTTTAAAGTTCTAACAAAGACAAGGCGTCGCGTCGGCCGAAGAATAACGAATAGGATTGCAAAGGAAATGCGGGTGGAATGACATGGTTCGTGTGCAAATGTTACCATTGATGGGGAAGAAGGTGATGATGACGACCATGATGATGTGCTTTAATAATACCTACTAATATAATAATAATAAATACCTACGTCTCGAAGTCCTTTCAACTATATGTAGGTATGCAATATGCATCTATCTAAAAAAATATGTAAATGAACCACCAACATCCAACAGCTATCTTGCAGATAATTTTATCAGATTAACTTTTAGCAGTTAACGGCATTCCGAACCAATGGTAGATTCACTGGACGATTCAAAAGCACTTGTAAAAGTTTACTTGAGTAAAAACATTTGATTTGATACTTGAATTGTAATACGATTACAAAAAAGCACAATTGGCTAGATATTTGAGAGGGGGAGGGGGGTCGTGGTAGGGGGGATGTGAGAGGGGGGTTGTGGGAGGTGCGAGGGGGGTTGTGGGAGGTGCGAGTGAGGTTGTGGGAGGGGGGAGATGGGAGGTGGGAGGGGGAGGTGGGAGGTGGGAGGGGGGTTGTGGGAGTGAGGAGAAAAGAGGACATCATTTGCGCCTAAAATAAAAAATACGTTATTTATTTAGAGGTTAATTTCTATTTATTCCATAGTACTATGCTAATTGTCTACATGACTACCACCGGTTCTTACACAACAGCAAGGTATATCTCGAAAACTATTTGTCCTATCAAAATAAACTAAACACTATTTTTTAGGTAAATTAATAATCTTTGTACTAAGTCCTGACAGCTTTTTTCCTAACTCTAATACTTTTTCTTGAAATTACAATAAACATTTACGGATTTTACAAAGGTTTAGTTTTTTATTCCAGTTAGGCAGCCATATTTCCGAAAATATTAGTTCTATCAAAATAAACTAAAAATTATTTTGAAGATAATTTAATGAAGTTCATTTTTGCTTCTTATGTTTTTTTTCCTAGTTCTAGTAGTTTCTGTGAAAATTCAAAAATATACCAACGGTTGTCGAAAAAAAAAAATATTCTTGGAATATAGGTTGCCATATTTCTCGAACTATTGGTCCTATCTAAATTCACCATAAGACTTTTTTGTGGGTAATTTAGTGAAATTAATTATTCTTCCGAGGATTTTTTCCAGCTCTAATAGTTTTTGTGGAAATTGCAAATAACATAGAATTCTAGCAATTTTTTTATTTTTTTTCGTACACTATACATGGATATATATTCGAAATTATTAGTCCTATCTTTATGAACTAATTTTTTTTAAATAAGTGGTTAAATGGTGTTTATTTTTACTTCTGGGAGTTTTTTGCCTAGCTCTAATGGTTTTCTAGAAATTACAGAAAACATATAAAATTTTGAAAAATTTTGCTTTTATGTTAACTATGAGAGGTATATTTTCGAAATTATTAGTGCTATCAAAATTACCTAAATACTATTTTGTAGGTAATTTAACTATGTTTCTTACTGCTTCAATCAATTTTTCCTAACTCTGTAATTTTTTTTCGAAAATTAAAAACAACGTACACGATATTTGCATATTATTTTCTTTATCTTACACAATAGGTAGGCATATCTCCAAAACTATTACTCTTATCAAAATAAACTAAATATCATTTTATAGCTTATTTAATAGCCTTTCATTTTGCTTCAGACAATATTTTTGTAGCTCTATCAGTTCTTATGGAAATTACAAGAAACTACATTACAAAAAGCCATACATGCAAAATATTTTCTTTTCATGCACAAAGGGTTAACATATCTCCGAAACTATTAGTCTTATGGAAATGAACTTAAATATTATTTTGTAGATAATTTAATGAAGATAATTTTCACCATAGAAAGCTTTTTTCTAGCACTGATATTTTTTGAGAAAATTACAAAAAACTGCGGTTGGGGAGACGTTTGGGGGGGTGGGGGGTTAAGCCCGCGGCCTAGGGGAGGGGAATTTTTAAGAGGTACTTCTCAGACCCCAAGGAACACTTGTGCCAAAAATCAGCTTTACATTTTTTATTTTAGGGTCAATGTTTATTAGTCCCGTACTATAAGTGAAAAGTCGCGGTCATAATCCTGTGATAATAGTATTATAAATGCGAAAGTGTGTCCGTCTCATCTGTTTAACCGATTGTGATGAAATTTGGTACAGTGATATCTTGTATCCCGGGGAAAGACATAGGCTACTTTTTATCCCGGAAAATTAAAGAGTTCCCGCGGGAATGAGAAAGAAGTTGCGGGCATCTTCTAGTAGGTATTATATAAAAGGAAAAACTGACTGACTGACTGAATCAACGCACAGCTCAAATCACTGGACGGATCGGGCTGAAATTTGGTATACTATTTGGACGTAGGCATCCGCTAAGAACAGATTTTTGAAAATTCAACTCCTAAAGGGGTAAAATAGGGCTTCGGCTTGTGAATTTAACCTAACGTGAGCCGATGGCTAAAGCTTGTATAAAATCGCGTCACGGCGCTCTTTCAGCTCTTCATATACCTACATGTAAGCACACAGTAGGTACCTGTTAGTTTTCCTTCCAAAGGTTCAGTGATCTCTTGCTCACATGTCCGAAACCATATGTCCATGTCATAGTTAGGATACAGTTTCTTTTCTTCCGCCATGTTTACCTCGTATACTATATTTACGCTTAAGCTGCCACAGTGTCTGTAAAAATTAGACCTCAGGTTTTTGATCAGATCTTAAGCTCGGTATGGATGGTTCCGCAGATGATAAGCTTAAACAAAAATGTTATTCAGATTAGGTACATTTTTAGGGTTCCGTACCTCAAAAGGAGAAAACGGAACCCTTATAGGATCACTTTGTTGTCCGTCCGTCTGTCTGTCAAGACCCTTCTTCTCAGGAACGCATGGAGGTATCAAGCTGAAATTCATATCAAATACTAAGCCAACGCAATCAAAAGATACAACCGTTTATGCTGCAAATTTTCGACACTCGCAAGGGAATCAAAATCTACACGGTACTTCCCGTGAACTAGAATCTTGAAATTTGAAACTTGAAAAACGAAGCAACGTCTTATAGCACAGATAAAGGAAAAATTGCGAAAAGCATAAATTTTTAGTTACATCATTTATTAAAAATACTTTTATTTATATAAGTACCTTGGTTTGTACGGAACCCTCGGTACGCGAGTCCGACTCGCACTTTGCATGTTTTTTAAAATCATATTTGGGTTTAACCATGGCATGGTCATGGTGCCCAAGACGCTAGGTATATTATAAAATACTAGCAGATTCCCGCGACTTCGTCCGGGTGAAATAAGTTGTTTGAATTCCCACGGGAACTCCCTAATTTTTCGGGTTAATAATATATAGCCTATGACACTTACAAATAATGTGGCTTTCTATTGGTACCAGAATTTTCAAAATCGGTTCAGTAGATCCAGAGATTACCCCCTACAACCTCACAAACTTTACCTATTTATAATATTAGTAAAGATTATTGGCTTTGAATAAAAACGAAAAATATTGCTACAGTGCAGTTTTTTTTAACTTTAATTATTTTTAGAGGGTTTTAATACAATATGTATATGACAGTCCTATCATACCTTATCCATTATTTATTTTACTACTTTTCTGTACTACCTAAAAAATATAATTCTTTATTTATTTATGATATTTTTATTAGTTTTATTTTTTATCCACTACGAATTATCCCTTGACTGCGATCTCACCTGATGGTAAGTGATGATTCAGTCTAAGATGGTAGCGGGCTAACCTTTTTTTTTTATCCACCACAAGATAGCCCTTGACTGCGATCACACCTGATGGTAAGTGATGATGCAGTCTAAGATGGTAGCGGGCTAACCTGTTAGGGGCATGGCAGTTATATTAAACCCACACCACTTCGGTTTCACACACCTATGCAAATTCAATTACAAATAAAATACACAAACAAACGACACAGACTTTAGATTGATTCTACAAAAAAGAGAAAACTAACTAACAGAAACCTTCAGAAAACTAGGTAAGTACCTACCGCCCGTTTTAGCAAAAGTATCCTGAAGTAGAATAAGTATACTAAGTAATTATTATTATTATAAATGTGAAAGAGTGTCTGTCTTCCTTAATTTATCAGCCCATCTTTTCAACCGATTTTGATGAAATTTTGTGTAGGTAGATCTCTATACAAAATTTCTAAACCTAAATTTTTTAATTTAAATTAAATTTTTAAACATAACTAGGTTGCGTGTAAAAATGAGTTTCCACGGAAATCAATAAACCTTAATCCACGCGAACGAAGTTGCGGGCAACATTTAGTTACAGAATAAAAAGCAAATTAGTTTATGTACCTGCGTGAACGGATCAGCTAAACAAAGAATCTCATATTTCAATTCCGCTATCAAATCCTGAAGCTACACAAACCTGGCGATAAAAAGTTATAAATAGCACTAAAACTGTTTTCACTTTTATCACAAGTACACTAGCATTTAGGTTGAAAAGATGGGCTGATAAATTTAGGAAGACAGACACTCTGTCTGTCTTCCTAAATTTATCAGCCCATCTTTTCAACCGATTTTGATGAAATTTTGTGTAGGTAGATCTCTAAACAAAATTTTTAAACCTAAATTTTTTAATTTAAATTAAATTTTTGAACATAACTAGGTTGCGTGTAAAAATGAGTTTCCACGGAAATCAATAAACCTTACTCCACGCGGACGAAGTTGCGGGCAACATTTAGTTACAGAATAAAAAGCAAATTAGTTTATATGTACCTGCGTGAACGGATCAGCTAAACAAAGAATCTCATATTTCAATTCCGCTATCAAATCCTGAAGCTACACAAACCTGGCGATAAAAAGTTATATCTAAATAGCACTAAAACTGTTTTCACTTTTATCACAAGTACACTAGCATTTAGGTTGAAAAGATGGGCTGATTTTAGGAAGACAGACACTCTGTCTGTCTTCCTAAATTTATCAGCCCATCTTTTCAACCGATTTTGATGAAATTTTGTGTAGGTAGATCTCTAAACAAAATTTTTAAACCTAAATTTTTTAATTTAAATTAAATTTTTGAACATAACTAGGTTGCGTGTAAAAATGAGTTTCCACGGAAATCAATAAACCTTACTCCACGCGGACGAAGTTGCGGGCAACATTTAGTTACAGAATAAAAAGCAAATTAGTTTATGTACCTGCGTGAACGGATCAGCTAAACAAAGAATCTCATATTTCAATTCCGCTATCAAATCCTGAAGCTACACAAACCTGGCGATAAAAAGTTATTAATAGCACTAAAACTGTTATCACTTTTATCTCGAGTACACTAGCATTTATTTAGTGTTAATCTTCACATATCGTTTAGGCGCCGCGGTTAGTGAAGCGACAAAAACAAGGATGACTCAGAACCAACTGCCGAATGCGCGGGTTAAATTTAGACTGGCGTCCAAAACAGTGTTCATTTTAAGCTCGACAGTCAACGGTTACATTAGATAGATTGTAATAATTAACACTTTTGGCGTTGACGTGGTGTCTTGCATGTTTTTGTGGGTTTCGTAACAGACTTCCAAAAATGGAGGAGGTCCTACTATATAAAAATCATCTGTATCTATATTTGGAGTTTGGAAGATGAATGTTTGTTCATATTCATATTCATTCATTTGCATTTTTAGCCCTGTTAGGGCATACATTTAATAAAATTACAGTAATTAAGTACATTACAATAAGTTACCTTATCTTAATTGTTACATTATATTGAAATTAAAATTAAAACATAAAAAAAAGACAACATACGCGCGCAATTGAAAACCTCCTCCTTAATTGAGAACCTCCTCCTTTTTTGGAAGTCGGTTAAAAATCAGATTTCATGAAATAAAATTAAGTCAAGTACCTACAATAGACTATTATATTATGTCAAAATCGAAATGAATTGTAAAAAAAACAATATTAAATAGATTAAATTATTCAATAAAATTATGTCAAATACAATACAAAATTAGTAAATAATAATACAATAATTACTCAATCACACTTTTGGTGTTGACGTGGTTGGTTTCGTAACCGACTTCCAAAAATGGAGGAGGTCCTATTAAATAAATATCATCTAAGCGAAAGTTTAGAGTTTGGAGGATGGATGTTTGTTACTCAATCACGCCAGAACGGCTGAACGGATCTGGATGAAATTTCGCACAGATACATTAGTCTGGAATAACACATAGGCTACTTTTTATCTCAGAAATTTAAATAGTTCCCGCGGATAATTAAATAGAACCAAAAACCTAATTCCACGCGAAGTCGCGGGCGTCATCTAGTAAATACTATATAGGTACTTACCTATTATAATACTAGTGGTTCGCCCCGAACTGAGACCTCGCGGCGCCATCTATTGACATAAATGTGAAGTTCTGTTAAAAATACTGAAGCTTTAAAAATTAAATAATTTTCCTTATTAACAAATTTTAGTAAGTATTTGTTGTTCAAGTACAGGATATAATTCAAATAATTGATCCAGTTTCAGGCTCATCCTTTCAGAAAATTTAGTTCTGAGGTCATCTTTGGACGTTAGAAAATCTCCACTTTGAAAGCCCCCCATTTCGTCAATTTTGGGGGAAAAATTAAAAAAAAATATTTTTGGACTCTATTCCTAATTATCTTTAAAAGGATATACCGCAACCCTTTATAAAAAATATTTTACTTCGCATTCGCTTCTATGAGAGCCCCCCTGAAATAAAGATTTTTATTATTTTTAAGCCATATTCGGCGGGAGGCCATTGGTTTACATATTATATTTAAAGCTGAAGTAATTGCGTTCAGTAATTCAGACGGACGGACGGACGGACAAGTGCCAATTCACCCAAGTAGACTCAGAGACCTTCGCTTCGCTCGGTCAATTATAAATGGGAAAGTGTGTTTGTGTTATTTAGTGGTTTGTTGGTTTGTCCTTCAATCACGCTGCATATAGCACTGAATCGAAGTGTTTTTTTCTAGGGTAATTACCTACCTATAGTTGAGGACCTGGAGAGTGATATAGGCTGTTTTTTATCCCTGGAAATTATGGAGTTCCCGCGGGAATTAGAAAGAACTTAAACCACGCGGACGAAGTCACGGGCACCAGCTAGTTGACAAACTCTTCTTATTTATCATTCTTCATGATACAAATTGTTGTTATACTGTTGTGTTTACTGATAAAATTCGTCGATTAAGAATTTAAAAACAATACTTGTATATTTTGGTGTATGTCTTATCTTAAATTAAGTGTTACTGCATATAAGTACCTAATTACCGCTAAAATGTACGTAAGTTATAATTATTGACATTTGACAGTTAAACTTTTGAGTATAAGTAGATAAGTACCTACCGAGTAACGTATCGAAATACTCTTTATCTACTCCAGCATCGAAAAGTTCCAATTTCGAATTTGACAACTATATCGAATTGAACCCTCTTTCGTGTTTGCTTCTCATAACGATACAGTTCGTTGTATGGGAGCTGTACCTATCGTTATGAGTCGTGGCTGTATCGATATGGTTATCTTCATAAATAGGATACCTATAGCTTAGCGGCTCTGGGTTCTGGCACTTTCCCAACCACAGAGCTCTTAGTATATAGAGGAGCCATACCTACATCATGGCGGATGGTGGCACCCGTAAAGTAAAAAATTATAAAAACGTCCTTGTCGTAGATAAAATCTTGTATGCAACTGTACGTAATTAGTCATTTTAATTCTCGTACTATCCTATTTTGATACTCGGCAAGCCTCGTATCAAAAAACAGCACTCGAATTAAAATGACCCTCATTACGATACAGTTGCATAAATAGCTATTATAGGTAATCATAATATGAATATTATTGAGTAAGTTTTGGCAAATTTTTGTAAGGTCAGGAAAAAAATACCAGCCAAGTGCGAGCTAGACTCGATCGCTGAAGGTTCCGTAGCTTCTTCGAATTCAAATAATAATAACATATTTGATTTTTCTTCAGGATAGGCGGCTAAACCGTGTGGCTAAACTAAGATTACAAGCGTTTCTGACCAGCTGATGCCCGCGACTTCGTCCGCGTGGATTGAGGTTTTTTGGTTACCACGGGAGCTTTTTTAATTTTCCGGGATAATCTAGACTATAATCTATCTCTGGTCCAAATATCAACCAGATCCGTTCAGCCGTTTTAGCGTATTGAGTAACAAACATCCATCTATCTGAATAAATTAGTCAGTATAGTTTTAATGGATCATAGTCATAGATAGCTGCGAGTCGCAGCCCGTCTCAACAAATATAGGTACCTACCTACTATAAGGATTACTAGAAGGACGTTTCACGTGGCCTACGTAGGCTCGTAGACAAGTTTGTCTACGAGCGTCGTGTTCATTTCTATGTCGTCGTGTCGCGCCGGGTCGCGTCGTGTCTCTTCTGTCGCTCACCTAGGACAACGCGTAGCCACCGTGGATTATCGTTCTGTACAACTTATCGATGACTAGATGATGCCCGCGACTTCGTCTGCGTGAATTAAGTTTTTTTCATTCCCACGGAAACTAATTTTCCGGGATAAAAAGTATCCTATGTCCTTCCCCGGGATACGACTTATCCCTGTGCCAAATTTCATTAAAATCGGTTAAACAGATGAGCCGCGAAACCGGAACAGACTGACGGACAGACAGATACACTTTCACATTTATTATATTAGTATGGATAGTATGGATTAGGTACCTACGTAGGTACCTAGTTTAAGGATAAGATCCGCTTGTTATCAGCCTCACAATTTATTAAATCTCTCATTCTATGTTATGTTAAGTAAGTTTAGAAGCTTCTACGTGTTGGACCTATGTTTGGAATTTTCCCTTGTGTTTGTGTTGTGAGAGTACAAAAAAAAGCTAAGTAGCACTATCCATAATGCGTACCTATACTTTTTTCTGATATATTAATAAAAAATAACATCACCATTGTATTAAGTAGGTACTTATACTCATAAAATAATTGCAACATCGCTATTTTTCACACCTAATAATAAAACTGCCGAGAAAAAGTAGGTAATTATACCTACTCGAGTATCTAGTAGGTAATAGAGCAAGAGCCCGTGAACCCCAGACCTTCGATATTTTATAAAAGCTGAAACTTTCTCAGCTCGTGCTCCCAACACAGGTAAGAACGATGGACAATCATCAAGTTTGGGTTATCGTGGCTTTAGCAGGTAAACGGTACTAAAGGTGTGTAAAATCCAACTTAAATTCATCGAACCTAATTTCATCGGAAATGTGATTTTTTGATATTTCCTTCATAAAAATAATAAAAAATCACGTCATTCATTGTCAGACACTTAGGGTGAGATCCATAGAGCGAACTTTGACTTTACTTAGACTTAAGACATTATTAAAACGAGATAGATTTATGTTACTCACATAGGTCCATCTCGTTTTGACTTTAAGTAAAGTCTGAGCCAAGTCAAAGTACGCTCTATAGATCTGATCTCAGCCTAAACATCGTGGCAAGTCCTTGCCAGAAACACTTAAAGTAAATTGTAATTATACTTACGTTATAATATAAAAGCTGATTTTTATATATTATACTTGGGTAATAATTAGAAGTTGTTTTCAGCCAGACAGTTTTGACAGTTCCAACCCCTTGCCAGACAAGCACATAGCCTTAGCTGTAGCTGGGGTTCACGGGCTCTTAGACCATAATGGAAAATAACATGTTTTTATTGTAACTGACAGTTACTTACAAGGTTTTTACAAGCATATATTCAGCGAAAATGATAGTTTTATGGAACGCGTTCTAGTAGTTTAAACTTGCATTTTATGATTTTTATGAATTAAATAACAAATTCATTTTCAGCCAAATATTTATATCTTTTACCTAGTAGTGTTAATTGTCTCTACATAAATTAATTTTATTATATTTTCCTCAGTAGTACCTATCTTGCTAATAGTGGTTAAAACTGGCCAATGGCCATAATATTATGTTTTATTTTGGCCAGAGATGTCCTTGATTTTTTTGTTCGATAGATCTTTTTTAAAGCGTGCAATAATAAAGAAATAGGTAACAAAAACTATATACTTCGTTTTTTGGGAGTGACATACCTAAATACCTAACGTATGTATTATTAAATTAGTAAATACCTAATGTATGTAGGTATTATTATCATCATTGCTGTTTTTTTTTTTTTTTTTTTAATCCACTACAAGTTAGCCCTTGACTGCGATATCACCTGATGGTAAGTGATGATGCAGTCTAAGATGGTAGCGGGCTAACCTGTTAGGGGCATGGCAGTTATATTAAACCCATACCCCTATTCGGTTTCTACACGGCATCATACCGGAACGCTAAATCGCTTGGCGGCACGTCTTTGCCGGTAGGGTGGTAACTAGCCACGGCCAAAGCCTCCCACCAGGCAAACTTGCACTGAGTATGATTTTCGTCAAGCGCAAGCCTATCAATAAAAAATGTGCCAAATATTAAACTATCAGAGATAAAGGAACTCGGTCTAAGAAACCATGTTGTTGATTACGAACAGAATAAAATCTGCATTAAAAATTAACAGTGGTTGATACCGCAGCTGTAGGTAGCTTGATAGTCTATCTCCTCTTGTCCTGTTAAGATGATGGTTGCAAAATCGACACTGAAATTTCCATCCAGTAATCATCTATTATATTTTCCAATAGCTTAACAATAGCGAACAAAGCTATTTGCTTTTAAGTTTTATGCTTCAAAAGAAAATCCACATTTTCGTAATTAACTAATACCAAGGTAAAATGCCTCTAATTTAAACGATTAGTTCTTATTATGTTGTTGTGCAAACTACAAATCTATAAATGCTTATGTGAAGAGAGCCTTTTATTACAATTTTCAACAATTACTAGTTCGTTGTTGTGATTCAATCGTCAATTGCACTCAAATGGCACTCAACCACTCCCATATTATACCTGCCATTATACGACCTGAGAGCCCGTAGGACATTTTGTGAAAGTGCTGTGAAGTGATTTTTTAAATTGATACTGACAAACACAAATAAAATCGGCCTCGCTAATACCATGCACTGTTCAAGACAATGTTGCTACACCCAAACTGGGTATCCATGGCAGGCCTTGTTTACTTAGACATTATGTTAATTGTAAGAAATAATGTAACTATGGAATTGCAACTAATAAAGAAATTGAAATGAAAGTTGAGTGATGGTTCTGCATTACCTCTTGTAGCAAAAATACGGACCTGCTTGAAGTTTTGTAGTTGATTTGGAATGAATTTTGTGTTGGTGAGTTTGCAAGTCTGCTGTCTTGCTGAGTTATTTTTATCACCTGCTTTTGCAATAACGCTTCTTAGATCCCTTGAAACAGGTGCTGTGAAGTTTCAATTCCTGAAAACAACATGTGGCATTTAAGCATCCTCACCTGTGGCCTCTTGGACTATTATATGCAACTGCAAATCAAAAGTTCCAACCATTATACACAAATAACAATATTGAACAGACGTTTACAAGATGCCGTCCCAGTTACAGTGGCCATTAAAATTCGAAGAGGTTACAAGAAGCTCTGTTATGTGCAGTCGCCTTAATGGATCATGTCCGACCATCGTAACGTGTAACAGACTTTGGTGGATCAAAAATATTTTTTTCCCCACATATTCTTTCTTTTGCTTTTACATTTCGGTCTACTCGGTCATTAACGACTTCAAGTACAAAAACTACGCGGATGCTATCAGGAACGGTACGATGTCGACCGTCGGTTTAACTGTAGCCTTTAAACATTTGCTGTTGCTCCGTCACCGTGAATCTATTAGAGAGATAATTAAG
This sequence comes from Erebia aethiops, assembly GCA_923060345.2. Lineage (NCBI taxonomy): Eukaryota > Metazoa > Arthropoda > Insecta > Lepidoptera > Nymphalidae > Erebia > Erebia aethiops. Next base: position 4,083,652 of record OV281093.1, on the reverse strand, counting down.
ATCATTGACAGAGATTACGAAACAGCCAAAGATTTCAATGATGAAGAGAGGGATACTGTTTTAAAATATGCTCGTCTGGGGACAAGTATTTGTAAATACTGGTTAGTGGCGGCCGTTATCACCGGTTTATTGTTTCCCGTGAAATCAATCGTTCTGATGGGCTACTACCTGTTTATAGGCCAATTTAAGTTAGTACCTATCATGGACTTAAGCTACCCATTCATAAACGATTACAAAAATATTCCTGTGATATTCTGTATTCTCTTCTTGTCCTGTTTCTGTTTCGCTTTATACGCTGGTACTTCTTACATTGCTTTTGACCCTCTCGTACCAGCTATCGTTGCTCACATGTGCGGTCAGTTGGAATTGATCAGCAATAGGCTGTTGGAACTCTTTTCGAATGCGAAAAGTAAAGAGGATATAAATGAAAATTTGAAGCAAATAAATATCAAACTAATGGAAATTTACAGGTTTGCTATCTTACAATTTTAACAATTTAGATAATAGATAAACTAGATAAAGATGTTATTTTTCATGACTTTCAAATCTTTTTCACTGACGTATGCTTGTGACCTTGACTACGTGAGTAAAAAAAAAGTAGGATTCTTTTATTTTGGATAAACATTTTGCAGATATATCTGTCTCTAGGGTGCTCTAGCTATCTCTGTACTAAATTTGTTCAAGATTCAGTCATTGAACCGTGAAAATAAGAAGGTGAAGGTGAAAAATAGCTTTTTTATTTACAGAATTATAGACACCTTGCAGAAAAATTTTGTTGTCCTTTATGAGTATATCATGAAAACGACCACTTTCCTCATGTCGTTTAGTGCCTTTCAAATTGTAGAGGTTCGTAAATTTTTTCATATTTTTTTCGGCAGTAAGTAATATTGTATTTTGATTTGCTGAATTACAAGTTTTTTTTAATCCTGACACTGTAGTTTGGAGTGTAGAGCAGTATTTTTTCAAAAATTCATAACTACATAACAGACCTTTGAGGTACAAAGACCCGCAAATAGCCGCGGTTTTTGGAAAAAATATCTTTGAACTGCATTTCATAAATATTAATGTATTACCATAGTGTTACGCTTGTACTACGGATATAAATTATATGTCCAGACTAAAAAATATTGATGATAGATTGGTCAATTATATAATATTCAATTATCATGAAAACATAATAATCCTGTAAGCTATATCCAGTCAATGACCTCGATGTACTTACTACGCACATTTTTTTTTATCTAACATTATTCAATGTTACACGTTCTTGCGATTACGTTTTGGCATCAAGATTCATTGTTATCATATTTTTGAAGATAAATTAAGTTGTCAGTCAGTATCATGGTCTCTATCCTAAATAGGTACGAATACAGTGCATCACAGGGTCAGGGTAGCTTCAATAAAGTCTACAACACACAAAGACGTCGTGACTGTATGATAGATATCTGTCGCATTTGATAGGGTCGCGTTCCTTTATTGAAGGTTGTCCTTTAGATTAATATTTTTACTAGCTGATGCCCGCGACTTCGTACGCGTGGATCGAGGTTTTGTGGTTCCCGCGGGAACTCTTTAATTTACCGGGATAAAAATAGCCTATGTGTTATTCCAGACTATAATCTATCTCTGTGCCAAATTTCATCCAGATCCGTTCAGCTGTTGGGGCGTGATTGAGTAACAAACATCCATCCATACATCCATAGTTACATCCATACCGACATCCATACATCCAAACTTTTGCATTTATAATATTAGTAAGATTGTATCTTTTATGGTGTATAAATAAGTAAGTAAGTATATTTTACATTTGTTTATTATTACTTACCTATTTTATTAAACTGCAGGGCGCTAAGCACAATGGAATTTCGGTGGAGTTCGTGTCATTTTTCTTCGGCAGTATTTTACACTTCTACAGTCCGTGCTACTTCAGCAATCTCTTGATGGATAAGGTAAGTGTGTCCTGAAAGTACCTACTAGTATGTGTTTCATTATGAGGATATAATGAAACACATACTAGTAGGTAAATTATGAATTAGATGACGCCCGCGACTTCGTGCACGAGGATTAAGTTTTTGTTATTCCCGCCGGAAATTCTTAATTTAACGTTATAAAGAGTAGCCTATATCCTTTCCGGGGAAAAAATACCAAATTTCATCAAAATCGGTCGAGTAGATAGGCCGTGAAAGCGTAGCAGACAGACAGACACACAGTTCACTTTTATAATATTAGAATGGTTGCAAAGGCACCGACCGCAGCTGATCGACATGATTTTTGTATGGATATGTTCTTCTTTCCTGCTGAGTTCCTTCTTTCTTCCTTCTGGGAAGCACTGCCACCGTTTCCGCGACTAAACTGGTCGTCTGCTATGCTGAAATCGCTTCGGAAGCCTAAAAGATCACCCAGGTTGCCGATGGCTTTTCGGAGCCAGGTTGAATATAATTAATTAAAGACCGTGGTCTGTGGACATCCATGCAGATGCAGGAGACCTTGGTCTAGCAGTGGACGTTTATCGGTTGAGACGTCGATGACAAATAGTTAACAAACTGGAGACTGACGTATTTTTGAAAACCTAAATCCACGCGGTCGTCACCTATACTCAATATTATAAAGAGGTAAAGTTTGTGATTTTGTAAGTTTGTGAGTTTGCGACGTTGTAGGGGGTAATCTCTGGAACTACTGAACCGATTTTGAAAATTCTAAAATTCTGGTACCTATAGAAAGCCACATTATTTGTGAGTGTCATAGGCTATATATTAACCCGAAAAATTAGGGAGTTCCCGTGGGAATTTAAATTCTTATTTCACGCGGACGAATTCGCGGGCATCTGCTATAGTCTTAGATATAACATTTCAGAGTGAACAATTACGACAAGCGATATACTGTTGCGGCTGGGAACTGCAGCCTGACATCAGAACCAGGAAGACCATTCTGCTGATGCTCACCAGGACAACCAAGCCCATCGTCATTAGGACAGTGTTCATGCCGATCTGCTTGGATACATTTGCTGAGGTATCTGCCCCAACTTATATATGTCACCGTAAGATTGTAAAAACCGTTAGATTGTAATCTAACTAGCGATATTGTAAACTGTCGACAGATTGTGAACCGTTCAATGTTCTGAGTGTCAATTTTTGAAATATTCATTGTATTTACTTTTTCTTGTCTCTTTCGTGAAGGTTAGGTTAGGGTTCGACGTAAATAATCGGGCACTTGGGTTTTATCAGGTTAATATACCTAACAGATTACAATCTACCGAAAAATAATTAGATTGTAAAAACCGTTAGACTGTCATCTAACTAGCGATATTGTAAACTGTCTACAGATTACAATTTAACGCATTATTTTTCGGTAGATTGTTATCTGTTAGGTATATTAACCTGATAAAATCTAAGCGATTGTTTGTGTCGAACCCGAACCTAACCTACAAGAAAGAGAAGAAAACGTAAATACAATGAATATTTCAAAAATTTACACTCAGAACATTGAACGGTTCACAATCTGTCGACAGTTTACAATATCGCTAGTTAGATTACAATCTACCTAACGGTTTTTACAATCTTACGGTGACATTTATAAGTAGGTACCATACTTTCATACTTCTTTTGAAACGCCAACAAAAAGTCAGCCAGATAAATTCTCCTTTACAGATGGCGCGTCAAGCTTATGGAATCTACAACCTCATGAATGCGGCGTGGGGATAGTTCAATGCTTTAAACAACATCAAAGTCGTTGCACATATCGGTTGTCACTGACCGGCACTGGAAATGGAGTGCTTTTCACTGACAACTTGTCAGGTGAAAAGCACTCCACGTATCGTTATGACGTGAGGCGTTAGTACATAATACCTCAATGCGTGAGGCATGTCAATATTGCTTCTTCAGCAGATGGTCAGTAGCATAGATTTAAAGGATCGCGCGAAGCGCGCGCGACCTTTAAATCTATGGTCAGTAGGTATATAACTCAGTGAATATGCGCAGAGTATACTTACGTACAGTACCCGGCAGTAAATATTGCACATCGAGCTTTAGAAAGAAATAGTCGGTTGCGTCGGCTTCGTAGAGCGTCGTCTCTGTCACTCAGACTCAGTGTCAAAACGTCACATACGAGTGACAGACGCTCTACGAAGCCGACGCAACCGACTATTTCTTTCTAAAGCTCGATGTGCAATATTTACTGCCGGGTACTGTACCTGTTGTCTACTTAGACTCTGGAGATCTTTTTACCTGACTTCACCTACAAATAAGGCTTCTCTTATGCACTCTAAGTAAATAATCTGTAGCTCGCGACTTCGTCTGTGTTGTTTTTAAAATCCCAGTAAATAAACTGCTTGATTTCCTGAATAAAAAAGTACCTAGCTTTTGACACCCTGGTTTTTATCCATTCATCCATTCATGCAGCATCCATGCAAAAAAATCACGTCGATCCGTTGCAGCGTCGATAAAATAAAACAAACACAAAACATTTTTTTTTGGTTTCTGGAATCAATGAGGCTGTAATAATGAAACAGGAATTTGGTCTTAGGAACATATTATTACTAAATAAATAGTCCAAATAAAAGCAATTCTCATAAAAATACTGTATTTTTTCATTTTCTACAATTTTATGTACATAAAGAAAAGCAATTTCTGCAATTTTGATGTTGCCTGACGACACTTCAAGAATGCTACTATTTCATTTTATACCAGTAGCACAATAGATACGAATGATAAATCATTCGTTTCTATTTTACGAATTTTACGAATGATAAATCATTCGTTTCTATTTTACGAATTTTACGAATGATAAATCATTCGTTTCTATTTTGAGCGAACCAATCACGCATCAAAACAGAATTCAAAAGAGAAGAAATCGTTATCTTTAACCAAGATCGCAAATTTTTGACCTGAAAAAATAATGCAGGGTGAGTATGAGTTCTACTATACTAACTATGTAAGGTTTGGATGTTTGTAAGTTTGTGACTTAAGACTTTGTATGTTTATAAGTTAAAATGTTTGTTACTCCTTCACGCCGCAATTGAACCGATTTTGCTGAAATTTTTGGTTTGAATGGAGATAGGTAGCTTAATTTAAACCATCTAATCCTTGTCCCGGAAAAGGACAAAGTCGGGAATTGCATCATCTCGTATGAAAATAATTATAAATTAGAGGCCATTTTTTTATTTGTGTTTTTATTTTTCAAAACAAATTAATATTTTAATTTACAAAATCAAACTTCAACCTAAAATTATATTTTCGCCATAGTGAAAAGAGTACCTAACTCCAGTTCTTCTCCCAGACTCTCTTATCTAAACTGGTAGAGTCTTTACCAAGCTGACGTTGGCTACATTGATTTAGATATTTTTTTTGTATCAAATTTTTAGTGTGGTTACATTGCTATATATAATATTATTTGTCGCAGGCGCATCTGTAGAAACAAATGAAAACTCTAAAAAAATGATAGTCTATTATTTAAATGGAATTAATAGGTAAAAAGAAGTGACTGAGATGAGCGGTGATAGCCCGACTTCCTGTACGCGTCCTTCCTGTGTCGCGGGTTCAATCCCCGGGCACGCATCTCCAACTTTTCGAAGCTATATTATGTGCGTTTTACGAAATGAAATATCACTTGCTTCAAACGGTAAAGGTCATCGAGAGGAAACCGCCCGAGAGTTCTTCACAATGTTCTCAAAGGTGTGACCAGCATCTGTATACTAACCTAACTTAAAGAACCTACTCACCTAGCTACCATCGTCGGTTGTGGTTTTGCAATATGCGAGGTGCCTATAGTAGGTAGGTATTGCTCACTATATCATACCATATTATATGACGACCTCCCACCCGCAAAGCTAATAGCTAGCGTTCCGTCACGATGCCATGAAGAAAGCGATAGGGGTCTTAATATGTAACTGTCATACTCATAACCTTCACAGGTTAGCCCACCACCATCTAATACTAAGATCGCAGTCAAGGGCTAACTTGTAGTGGAGTCAAAAAATAGCCCAGATGTCAAATCCACGCACCTACTAAATACGTGTTCCTTTCTAAAACAATAGTTCTGTTTCCACCGGGGATTATCTTTCTGTGCAACTTGTTGACCATTGCCTATACTTAGATACCAAACTACTTGTTCAAGCCCGTTGTCCCAGGTGAGCGACAGATGCGGCGCCACGTGACGCGACGAAATACGACGCCATAGAAAATGACCCGTTGTCCTAGGTGAGTGTCAGAAGTGACCGAGAGAAATGAAGTTGCGTCTACATTGTCGCGTACATACTTTTACGGCTAGGGTACGTAAACAGAGAGAGATGCAGGTTGTTCCACAATAATTTATTGAGTTTTCAACTAATGAGGGCAAATGGCACTTCGCCGAGGTTCCCTTCTGTCGTCAAACTTGTTCTTCTTTCACTCTACTACTACCTCTCCTGTCTTCCTTTCTCTTCTGTGTTGCCTCGCTGACTGATAACTCGTAACTGACTCTATATCAGATCGCACGCCTATTTAGGTATACTTGTCTGACCGATATTCCAGAATAGAAAACTGTTTATATTCAAATACCACATGGTTTCTTCTTAATTTCAATTGACCGGTAACATTAAGAGAGGTTTTACTGCCCAAATTCCAAAGAAAAACATAAACAACGTGCTGTCCCTTTTTATATGTAGTTTGCCAATCCCATTCTTCTTTATCTTTTTCATTAGACACCTGACTTGATGTGGAACGTTAATTTTGACTGCTAAATAATTGACATGGAAGTTGTTTACTTGGTTACGCGTAAATTCACCTCTTTTACGCGACAATACGTCTGTCATTTTCTATGTCATCGAATCGCGTCCAGTCTCTTGACGTCGCTTCTGTCGCTTACCTGAGACAACGGGTGACAGACGTAGGTATCTACGTGACAACGTAGGCCAGGTGAAGGGTCAAGGCCAGCTACAGTTTGACACTGTCGCGTTGCGTTTCCACGTTTATCGCTCACCTAGGACAACGAGATCTGCTTGTTCTTTCAGCCGCAAAATTTATTGAATCTGTCATATAAATTTTACTTAAGATTAAATAATTGCGTATACAATCATTTTCGATATTATTAGGCTCATTTAATTCGTCGATGAGCTCCGATGATTTCTAAAACACATACCCATAAATCGCCTTAGATGTGGCATATAATTTTATGGCAATTTTATTTGGTATTTTTTTCCGATTGTATAATAATATTATATGCTGCGTAGGCCCTACTGGCCACTACGTCACCGGGGTTAAGGTGGAAGACAAGGGTCTGCCCGCGAAATTCAAATTTAATTTGGTTTTTCACAATTTGTAAACTAATACGACAAAGTAGGCTTATGGCATTCAAATTGCGCCCCTAGGAATATCATCTTCACAGGTTTATATAAAAATCTTTACTTGAAAGTGCCCAGTTTAAGAAATTAGTCAAAATAATGACTAATTTGTGAGTAACTCACGTCAAACTCATTATTTTGACTAATTTTTATATAAACCTGTGAAGATGATATTCCTAGGGGCGCAATTTGAATGCCTTATGCCTACTTTGTCGTATTAGTTTACAAATTGCGAAAATCCAAATTAAATTTGAATTTCGCGGGCAGACCCTTGTCTTCCACCTTAAGCGATGGCGAGTGCTAGGCGTAGTCGATTAATTTTCATCTATCAATAAAAAAGCGTTATTTTGAGGTCTGGATAGTTCCTAAAACGATATAATTAATTATATATTATATACGATACGTCACCAAGGTACATCGATCGATAGAGACGATAGAGAATGGAGAAGTTTCATGATGTTGTGAATATCATATTTAACACAACGGAAGTAAAATATAGATTAAAACGAATAAATCGGTGGTATTTTTTTACAATCCATCAATAAATGACTGAGAAATGATGATTTAAAAGTTTAATTATTTAATGCACACCGATTGCTGTATCTTACTAGAGTGAGAAATTTTGTGAGTGAGTTTTAATACGTAGCCGAGATTTAATACTTCAAAATTATCTTCACACACAAATTAAGTGCTTTTAATTCAATTAATTCACGTTAAGTCCATTTATTTCTTTGATTCGGCTTTATAAAGTATGTTGATAGGGAATTATGACGTCACGTCTCCCGTCTTACAAGCACAACTTAAAGTTCCATAACTTTTTCATTTGTTGAGATATTTTAATGATTCTTTCATATTTTTGTTTTATTTTGTCTTAATTTTTATATTGTTTTTTTTTTAAATGGTAAACTTCTCCAATAGTGCGATAGTTTTTTATGGTCAGGCGGCTTTCTCTACAGTAACGCTGCACGCGAGGGGTTCTCTCCCCACATAAAATAATAATGTCCTACCGACCGAATTTCGGTCACGGCGACCAATCTCCAGAGAGATAAGCCATCTACGTAGGAGATTTTATACTTAGTGCACAAGTGTTTGCGCGTACACAGGTGCACTTTCTGTTCCTTTACTCTCATAGCCCGATGGGACGGAAAATCCGACACGACCGGAGAGAAATCAGGCGCAGGACCAACGGCCTTAACGTGCTCCCCGAGGCACGGGGCTGAAACATCGCCAACTTCAAACTCCAGGCTAGTACTGGAAGTTTCTTATCAGAAAAACTCAATACTTGTTGTGACCCGACCCGGGACTCGAACCCGGGACCTCGTTGGCCGCAGTCTAACCTGCTAACTACTAGACGAACAAGGCAGTCTTTCTACGAATTACCAAATAATGAATCTGAGCAAAAAACGTATTTGATAAATAAATGTGAAGGAACACCAGAATTCATCTCGTTTATCGTTATCGCTGCTTGTACTTGAAGTGATAAGATAAATATTACAATATATTGTTAATATCACCCTGTTTGTTATTTAGATACCTATATATTTATTCAATAAACATACTTCTGTCGTCTTTTTCATTTGGATCATCTAAGCTCTTACCAACTACTATATGTAAATGATGCCCGCAACTTCGTCCGCGTGGATTAAGGTTTATTAAATCCCGCGGGAGCTCTTTAATTTTCCGGGGTAAAAAGTAGCCTGTCTCCTTCCCCGGGATACAAACTATCCCTATACCAAATTTCATCTAAATCGGTTGAACAGGTGGGCCGTAAAAGCATAGCAGACAGACACACTTTCGCATTCATAACATTAGTATGGATTTATTTACAAAATGTTATTATCTTGTGGCTTTCATATTATCATCCATGAACAAGAAATATTATCTCTGTTGGTGTTCACGACTCAAACACTGAACCGACCTTCCAAGATTTTTCTTGTCATAGCTTGCATTATAAAGATACACAAGGTACAACGGTGATAAAGGATATAATATGACTTAGGACATAAGAAAGATTCATCATCATTATCAACATTCATCATCTGCAGGATTTTATAGGCATGAATCTACGCAGACAAAGTTGTATCAAATAAAAGTAATTTTATTTCGAATATTTATTTTCGTGAACGGAACCGAACATACACTGGTTTTTGAGTGCGTAATACCATATCAAATCTATACTTCAGTTCGGAAATTTTTGTCACTGGCTCCAGGCGGTATTTTCTGAACAGACTTGACATAATTATCTTCAACTCCAACATCACGAACTTTTGCCCTGAAATAAGGAATTATAACTCTACATTAGAGGTCTTTAGTCTTTACCTGTTGCATTAATAAAACACGAAAAGAATAATGGTCGAAACTTTAATCTGCGCTTCTTCTCTGAAGCATCATGGTTCTGTGGTTGGCAAATTGTTCATAATCATACTACTAGTGGTTGGCCCCGAACTGAGACCTCGCGGTATCCATAAAACGAATAAACTTGAGCGCCATCTATTGACATCATTGTGAATGTAATGTATTAAAAATACTGAAGGCCATTAAAAATTAAATAATTTCGTTTCCTTATAATATTTATCTAATTTTAGTATTTGTTGTTTAGGTACAGGATATAATTCAAATAATTGATCAAGTTTCAGGCTCAGCCTTTCAGAAAATTGAGAGTTCTGAGGTCAACTTTCTCCACTTTAAATGCCCCCCATTTCGTCAATTTTAGGGGAAAATTTTAAAAAAATATTTTTGTATTTGAGTTTGAAGTAATTACGTTCAGTAATTCAGAAGTTATAAGGCTCTGACAGACGGATGGACGGACGGACTTACGGACGGACAAGTGCAAATTCACTCAAGTAGACTCAGAGACCTTCGCTTCGCTCGGTCAAATATTAGTAGTTGGAGTTTCGTAGTTGGATAGTTACAAAATTAAAAAACTCCAACTCCTTTAGGTCTCGCTCAAATCGTCAGATTATATTTTGAATGTACACTTTTCAGCATGTAATTAACTCACTCTACCTTAATCTAACGCACTCGAGTATTTCTGATGATCGATTTTATTTACCTATTTACTATTCTGATCTGCTGTCCTAGACAGACCCACCCATATACAGGGCTCATAAATATGATGATGGTACCTACTATACAGGGTCCAAAGAATCCCCATTTATATTAATCTGCCGCGCTGGAGTAAATTAAAAAATCCCCTCTTGGGCTCCCCTACTATAAAATGACAGTATTAAAAATAATACTCCCTTTCATAATACTCCCCACGGAAAGGGACAGAACTCAAGGCTGACATTTTAGTTTGGAGATCGTGTTATACAGAATTGGCCACAATATTTGATAGATACACATAAGAAAGATGTAAAAAATGCTTACCGATACAGTTCCTCTGACCAGCGCTGAAAGGCACGTAGGCATATGGACTGCGATTCAGGCTGTTTTCTGGAAGAAATCGGTCTGGATCAAAACGCTCAGCATCCGGATACAGATCCTCCCGGTGGTGCATGTCGTAGATAAATATAAAGCAATCAGTCCCCGCAGGTACGGTGTAACCACCTGAAATGGGAAAGACATTTTTTATAGTTAAGAACGTTTTAAAAATAACATATCGACAGATTATACCTACAGATAGATTGAATAATACTACGTAAGTTAGCCAAATGCCGTCAAGTTGATTGGGCAGGGGCCATATACTGTCCACGCTCAAAGCAATATTACCACGATTTTTCCGTTATCCTTTTCTTATACCTGTATTTTGTAACTAGATATTGTTTGTACAAATTAGACGTACCTAAAGCAAATTACATACAAAGCATACAAATTATTAATACTAAAAATACATAGCTTCTCAAAAGTTGAATTGTCGAATTGAGTTTCGGTTTGGGACTAAAAAATTTTAGCCAGGAACCGGAGGATTGGTATTTGACTAAATTCCCTGCGTATCCTGTAGATTGCCGAGGGTCTAAGATATCCTCAGGGCTACCACTACAGCCCATAAACGTCGCACTGCTGGGCACAGGGCTCCACTCTCATAGGAGAGAGGGAATTAGAGCTTAGACCTACCACGCGGCTCCAATGCGGGTTGGCGGGCTATCCTCAGGGTTACGCTGGCGTTTTGGCTATGGATTCTAATAGTTTTACCTACTTAGCACTGTGTCATTGACGAGATGTCTGATAATCAGGGGCGCAGCGGGATACAGCCTCATGGTCTCTTTGATGCAATTCTCTAGATACTTCATCTCATTCACATCTTCCGCCGTCGGCATTCGCTCTGAATCCCCGAAAATTTTATGCATTTCTTCGTATATTTTGTTCTATAAACAGACAAAATCAGTAATTGACATAAAAATTTTAAACGTAAATAATATCATTATAGTCACACTGGCGTGCACAGTATTTGAAGCCAGGGTAGGCATTTCGGTAAGAGCCCTGCGCTCTTTCTCTACATCAGCATCATATTTTAGGTTAGAACTCAGAGGATATCACATGACCAAGGTATTTAATCTGGAACATCCTCTTTAACGGAAACTCATATAATTTTTAGTTTTATAATTTGCATTTTCAGATTTTCTACGATAAGTTGTTTACTTACTTGTACCTCAGGCTCGTTCGCAATTGCCAACAACATATATGTCAGTGTCACGGAAGTTGTGTCGAAGCCCTGCAAAATGATTTATTAGAAGTTTAATTTTACCAACATTTTTTATTTTTATACACAATGATTAATATATTCGAGTAGGAAGAAGCTCGCAGGAATATCTATTTAATATTATGTGTAGGTGATTTATAGATGAATCATTATAATAATAGTTCAATAATTAATTAAAAAAAAACTATAATGAGAAATTGACCGTCAAAAACTCTTGAATGTTTAGATTTGGCATTAATCTTTATAACATATTATGCCTCGACTTATAAAGGGGATAAGAAGGTCAGATAGTTACATCATGTTGTACCTATGCTAGGTTCGTTTATATTTTTACATAATTCGGTTAATAATAATATTTACGTACCTAGGCTCCGTTTTGATGACCTACGTGGCGCAGTGTGTAGCGCTGTTGCCTTAACGTGCGGAGGTCCTGGGTTCGATCCCGGGCAGGGTCAATTTGGGAATTTGTAATTTCTGAATTTTCCCTGGTGGGAGGCTTCGGCCGTGACTATTTACCACCCTACTGGCAAAGACGTGCCGCTAAGCGATTTAGCGTTCCGGTACGATGCCGTCTAAAAACCGAAGGGGTATGGGTTTAATATAACTGCCATGCCCCTAACAGGTTAGCCCGCTACCATCTCAGACTGCATCATCACTTACCATCAGGTGAGATCGCAGTCAAGGGCTAGCTTGTAGTGGATAGAAAAAAAGGCTACTTTTTATTCAGGAAATGCATGCCATGAGGTCTGCATGAGGAAAAAAATAATAATTCTAAGTATTCTTATTTCTGGGATAATAAAGCTAAGTAAATTGTATAATTTTAGTTACACAGATGTTTATTCTCAGGAAAATTCGGACAGTGTCCTTTAGTCTTATGATAGTTTCAATCTTATTTACCTCAAACATAAACGTATCAACTTCCTCTCGAATGCCTACACTATTTATTAATCCTAATTTCTCATTTTCAAGTAGCAAATCTAACATGGCTAATTTTTCTGTAGTTTTATTGTATTCTTGTTTGGCACTGGCGTCGTCCAACATCTTTCTTCTTTCGTCAATTACTTTTGTGGTAAACTCATGCAATTCTTCAATTAATTTTTTTTGAGTAATTGCAACGCTGGAATTGCTGAACAACAATTCATTATGTAGCCACAGCTTAGATGTCCTCAATGCGAAACATTCTCCAATCGCAAATATGTTATCGAAATATCTTTTCATACCGGGACTGTCTTCTTCCATTGTAAGACCCATTGCCGTTTCTGAAATATAAAAAAATATATAATTCTATCAGTAATTTATGACCATTTCAAAAGTTCATCCAACTCCATACAAAATCATACAAAGAATAGTTGCCGCTACGTGCCGCGCTGCGCCGTTCATAGTGGGGCTAGACTTTTAGAGCTGTAAAGTTAATTGTAGAAACCTGCGGTAGGTTTCTACAATGCTGCTCAACTGTATATAAATATAAGTATATGAATTTAATATCGGTATTAAATTCAAGGTAATATTTGAATACTTGCGAAAGTGTGTTTGTTTGTTGGTTTGCCCTTCAATCACGCCTCAACTCAACTGAGAAATGGACCAACGTGATTTTTGGCATGGGTATAGTTGAGGACCTGAAGAGTGACGACATAGCTACTTTTTATCCCGGAAAATTAAGGAAAAACTTGAACCATGCGAACGAAGTCGCGGGCATCAGCTAGTTAGCTGATATTTGTCAGGCAGATTTAGGAAAAATACTACTATTATGAAGAATGCGAGTCATTTTTTTATCAAATAGCATGACCTCGTAGCTATACCTACTTTTTTAAATGCGTTGAACATACACATGTAACATAAATTACCAGTTGTTTGTAATCAGTCACTGTAATACTTGTTATGTAACGTTTGCATTGGTTATTATTTACATGGTGTTACATTTTTCTTAGTTTTTCTGAGTTTTTACGGGCTCTTCTCAGGAAATTTAATTTTCCGAACCGGCGCGGTGGTAGAGTCTTGACATGACAAAAGTGGCACAAGTTGTCATTCGTGAAATAAATACATCGTTTATCATTAATCATTAGATAAGTAAAAAAATAGGTAGGTACTTACCGCACATAACGCGTAAAGCCGTGGGGCAGATAAAAGCAAGCACGTCTGTCTTATCCTTTTCAGTTTCTTTTTCTACCCGTTTTAGAAAATTCTGCGCCCCGGTCTTGAATATTTCGATGAAGTTTTTCAAAATGCTGAAATGGAACGCCTTTGTCAACAGCTTTCTGCGCTGAAGCCATTTACTGCCTGAAAAGGTTCAAACATTTTATTTCTATACCTCGGAGATAACGAACAGCTAATAAAATCGATGTAATCAATCAAATCAAATCAAATATCAACAAATACCAATCAATCAAATCAATCAAATCAAATAATCAAATTTAATCATCAAATCAAATATCAAATAATCAAATCAATCAAATTATCATCAAATCAAATATCAAATAAATATTTCATATGCGAAAGTTTGGACGGATGTATGTATGTATGGATGGATGGATGTTTGTTACTCAATCACGCCAGAACGTCTGAACGGATCTGGATGAAATTTAGCACAGAGATAGATTATAGTCTGGAATAACACATAGGCTACTTTTTATCCCGGAAAATTAAAGAGTTCCCTCGGGAACCACAAAACCTCGATCCACGCGTACGAAGTCGCGGGCGTCAGCTAGTATTTTATATGCGAAAGTTTGGAATGGATGGATGTTTGTTACTCAATCACGCCAGAACGTCTGAAAGGATCTGGATGAAATTTAGCACAGAGATAGATTATAGTCTGGAATAACACATAGGCTACGTTTATCCCGGAAAATTAAGGAGTTCCCGCGGGAACCAAAAAACCTCACTCAACGCGGGCGAAGTCGCGGGCGTAAAAAATATATGCTTACCATTGCTAACTAGAAGTCCATCTGCTAGCCAAGGAACAAGGAATGTGTATGGCATCTTTTTATGGTTATATTCCGAAGAAGACATTATTTTCTGTAAAAATATAAAAAATTAGCTCTTTAACTACTTAACAAGTTTATTTTTAGCCTACTTACATCATAAGTAAGATAAGGATTTTCAATAAGGATGATGTCAACTCAATCAAATCAGCAACTCTTTTTTTTTATTATTTTATTTACATTTTATTTGTACACCACAACACAAAAAAAGAATAATAATAATTAAGGAACACAAATACACAAAAGGAAGTAGAATACAAAAAGGCGGCCTTATCGCTTAGCAGCGATCTCTGCCAGGCAACCTTAGGAGTAGAAGAAATTTTAAAGGAGATTAAATTGCGGGTGGTGTATTAATATAAATAAAAATACAAACAAATACCTACATACTATTACATAAACCATTTACACAAATAACATAATACTCGTAATAAATAATATATGAAAATAAACTAATATATATTATGTATTTAGTATTAGGTACTATTATAAATAACAATGAAAACTAATCGTCTGTATTAGGATAAATAGAAATTCCTAACAGATTTTTTAAATATTTCCAGTGACCATGATTGTCGTATGTTTAATGGGAGAGCATTCCATAATAAAACAGCTACCTACTATGCGTTACTATAATGCGTTTTTAAGTTTATCCAACTTAAAAACGCATTTATAGTATGGAAGTTGTATGAAATTCACAGTTGTGATGTCATAATATTTCAACGCACTTTTTTTCTGTAATCTATATTTTAAAATGGCGAGGATGCGAATTTTATGTCTTTATGAAGACCCTATTTTTAATAATAAACATTAATCAGTTAGATATAATATATTTTTGATTTAAGCATCATCCCTATTCCGTACGTACCGTTATTAGGGTTCCGTTTTATAAATAAGATTAAAATTAAACTTAAAGATATATTAATCTGATTTACAGATTTAATAGCTTTCGAGAATATTTTTGTAAAAAAAAAATTTTTTGGACATGTTTGTCTCTTTTTGGTGTCGCTTTTTCGTTTCGTTTTTCGTTTCATCGAATTATCAAATCACAACGATTCTAAAGAAGTTTCACTTCATAAAACTACTCGAAAGCTGGTGACGCTTCAAAATCTAGAAAATGTCTAGAATATAATTAATAGAAATACGTTTGGTACTAACCTCGATGTCTTCGGGGTTGGAAATGTTTACCATTCGAGTACGTAATCCATGGATTTGATTCATATGGCCATATTTCTGTGGTAAGGCTCGCATGACAGGAAACACCTTATCTATTCATTGTTATAGAAGAAAAAATAATTATAATAGTATTGTGATTATACACGTGCGAAGCCGTGGTGGGGTTATAATTACTACAAGCCTTTACTTATGTTATTATACATTATACATCTAAGTAGGTTCTTTTTATAAAGCCTTATATTATCTTATATAATACTTAGAGGAATTGATTTGCTGCTATCCGTTGAGAAGTTTCGCACGCTATTTCCGATCTATTTATCAGATCTTCACGAAATTCACATGCTTTGTAATGAAAAATGAATTGATTAAATCAGTTCAGGTTTGTCTGAAATACTTAACAAAACCCCAATCCTGAAATAAATTATTTTATTTCGTCCGCGTGGATAAAGGTTTTTTGGTTCCCGCAGGAACTCTTAAATTTTCCGGGATAAAAAGTAGCATATGTCCTTCCCCGGGATACAACCTATCCCTGTACCAAAATTTCATCAAAATCGGCTGAACAGATAGACCGTGAAAGCGTAGCAAACAGGCAGACAGACACACTTACGCATTTATAATATTATGTATGGACTTAGGTATCTTTATTGCACACACCAAATATACAGTAACTTATACAGTTAAAAAGCAGTAGTAAGACTACTTAGAAATGTGCAAAGGCGGTCTTATTGCCAAAGAAATCTCTTACAGGCAACCTTTGGTGAAAGAATAAATAAAACAGAGCGCAGGATTGTGCTGAATTAAAAAAAAAGATACGCGTCGAATTGAGAAACTCCTCCTTTTTTAAAAGTCGGTTAATAAATAAATACGTATTGTATTTTAATAACGTACCTACTTATTGTTTTAGTGATAAAAAATCCTTACTAATATTATAAATGAGTCTATCTTTTCAACCGATTTAAATGATTCAACCGATTATATAGTCTTTAATCTGGTTTGGTCTTACCATACACCATCATACCGGGTGGTATACATAACATGTACGATACGACGAACGTATCACGATTTAGGGTTCTAGTATACTATGACATAGAGCGTCTGAGCCAAAAATGGAAATGGGCAGGCCACGTTGCACGCACTAGCAATGAAAAATGGTCAAAACGTACAACTCAGTGGAATGGCCCAAAAGGCATGAGGAAACGCGGGCGTCCGAAAGAACGTTGGGCGGACGAGGTAGTGGGCATTGCTGGAAAAAGCTGGATCAGCACAGCACAAAATCAAAAAATTATTTAAAAAATCAATATTACATATCTCAATTGTACTACATGTTTTCCTTTTTAATTTTTTTTTTGTACTCTAGGACCTATCCCTGTAAACTAAGGAATAATAAAGGCTTTTTTATTTTTTTATTTTTATTATGTTATGAACCTAACAACTGTAGCTCTATTGTGGTAAGCCTGCATCAATCATTGTTACTATTTCAGTTGTGATTGGCTAAATTTATTATTCTTGGGTATTAGCTGGTATTCTTGCTGCGACAATGGAAACTAGCAATATAGCGGAAGAGTTAACCAATTCTAAAACTTTAGCAGACATTTTCTCGTAATGTTAGGTAGGTGTATTATTTTAATATTGTTCCGAAAAATATATTTTTACTACCTACTTATAATATTATCATACTTCAATATATTACCTAAATATGTTTCTTCTTTCCCCAACTTTTCTCTTTATATTTAATACGCACTGTCTTTCAACCCTGTCCCCACTACAAAAGGTTAACTGGAAGAGAAAACCTCTAGGTACTAAGTTCGCTTTGTACATTATATTTTATGTGCATTATAGACTAAACAAATCGTACTATGACGTCCCTTATTTATAAGGATAATAATTCTGAAACAAAACCGTCAACAATATTAAAATAATACTGCTTTAAGTATACCGGACGAAGGTCTCCTGCATGGATCACCACAGAGTACGGTCTTGTGCCGTTTCCAGTGGCTCCCAGCTTCACGCTTGAGATCGTTCGTCCACCTAGTGGGGGTCGGTCGTCTAATGATGAACTTCTTTGAGAAGCGGACACAGGAAACAGACCTGGATGAGCCCTGACGGTTCCACTAGGAATGAGGTTGACTTCAACAACTTACCGGGTGGTACAGCATAATTCAAAGCATTCCCAATAACAGGCCATACTGGTGGACCAGGGATCTTGCGCATCAACCTATTAGCGCGGCTGAAATGGTCAAGCAGCGCCCAAATTATCACTATACCGATAAAAAACGTTAAAAACAACATTTCAGACAAAACTCCGTCGCTATACTGTCGTATGCGTACTTTAGTTGCGAATATTATTAGTGTTCATAAGGGTCGATTCACATTGATACAGAGCCTATCGAAGCGTCAATCTAAACATACCTAACAAAATAATCTCTATCTCTTACGGTAAAATCTAAGGATTAACGAACCTTACTAAACTTTTGCGTCATTTATGAACTACTAGATGATGCCAGCGACTTTATCCGCGTGGATTGAGATTTTTGGTTCCCGCGGGAAATCCTTATTTTTCCGCGATAAAAAGTAATGTACTAACCCAGACTATAATCCATCTCTGTGCCAAGTTTCTAGCAGATCCGTTCTGTCGTTCTGGCGTGATTGAGTATCAAACATCCATCCATCCATACATCCATCCAAACTTTCGCTTTTATAATATTCGTATAGATTTGACCAATTGGCTAGCCGTAGAATTTAATATTCATAATATCTAGAATGGGGACATAACAACCACTGTCGATGTCCAAAGTCTTGTACATATTTGCTTGTGAACGTAAACACAATGCAGAGGCGTTCATTTTTTTAAAAGTTAGAAGACCTTTACTAAAAAAAACACCTGCGAACTTTTTAATCGTCTCTTCTCTTTAGACTACATTAATTATGTTATGAAAATTATGTAGAGGCTGAGCAATGTTAAATTATATGTAGTCGCTTCGATTAGCTTCGACTCTGTGGCAATGTGAGTCGACCCTAAGTCGCAGCCAACTGCACGAAGTCAAGCTGTTGAGGTGTTCCGAACAATTGTTTATCTTTAAATATTTATCATTTTCCTTATCGACTTTGCACTGACCTACAACTTTAATAATATATCAGTTATCAAATCTAGCAACTACGACCGAATTTCGGACACGGATCCCAAATCCCAATCTCAACGGCCAGGAAATAGTGTGTGCGTAAAAATACGTGCGCTCTTTACGCTCTTATGGTACGATGGCTCGGCAATTTAACATGACTGGAGAGAGACACAGGGCCAACGACTAACATCAACTGCAACTTACATGGGTATAGTTAAGGACCTAGAGAGTGACACGGGCTACGTTTTATCCCGGAAAATCAAAAAGGATCCCCGCAGGAACCAAAAATACCTCAATCGACGTAGAAGAATTCGCGGGCATCAGCTAGTGGATTTACGACGTATCGAAGTATGGATGTACGTTCAAGTTAATTTTCTTAGGCCTGTCTACTGCCTCCGCATGCATCTGGCATGGTGCCAAGAGTGATTGTTGCACAATGCTCTATACACTGCTTGGGTAACGACTTTTGTATGCTAATATTAAAAGGAATTGTGACATATAATGGAAAAAAGGATTAATTTTCTACTAGCTATTGCCCGCGTCTTCATACGCGTGGAATAAGGTTCTTAAAAAAGAAAATTCAAAAAACGGTGAAAAACATCTTCATATTTCAACACAAATACAAAGTTTCATGGATATAACTTGATCCGCCTATATTTAACATTCTCGGGGGTCGTTAGTGCACCTCTAGGGTCCTCAAGGAATATTCTCTAGCGCTAATATTTGAGCTGTACATAGGTTGTACGTCAACCACACAGACAAAGCCTAGTTATAAATAACTATTTATATTTAATAACTATAAATAGTTATTGATAACTAGATGATGCCGACGCGACTCCGTCCGCGTTGATTAAGATTTTTCAAAAACTTTTTTTTTTCAAAAACTCTTTTTTTAACGCAATAAAAAGTAGCCTATGTCTTTCCCCAGGATATAATACCTATACCTGTACCTAATACTATCAAAATCGGTTGAAAAAATGGCCCGTGAAAGCGTAGCAGACAGACAGACGGGCACACTTTCGCATTTATAATATTAGTATATGGATAATTGATAGAATATGTAATTTTTCAGGTCTTTCAATAAATTATAATATGGTTACAAAAACCCCTGCGATCTGTTGCGGTGCGGTTGAAGTGTCCGAGAACTTAGCAGAGCAAGTGCTAACAATCTAGCATTTGTCTGCCTAGTCATTTTTTCAAACGACGTTTTTTAGATTAACTCGCCAGAACTATCTCTGAAATCTATTAGGAACTATAGCACTCATCTGCATGCGAACATAACTCTCTTTTATTTTTGATCTGCTAGCACTTTCTCTGCTAAGTTCACCGATTGAAGGGATAAAATTAGCAAAAATAACACGTTTTTATACCTCTCAAAAATGAATTTTTATTTACATATTACTTATTTTTGTAAATGTCACCGTAAAATTGCAAAACCCGTCAGATTGCAATCTAACGCTTTTTATCTCGTTAGATTGTAAACTGTCGACAGATTGTGAACCGTTCAATTTTCTGAGTGTCATTTTTTGAAATATTCATTGTATTTACGTTTTCTTGTCTCTTTCTTGTAGGTTAGGTTAGGGTTCAACATAAAAACCTAATCAGGTAGTGCCCTTAATAGGTTCTATCGGGTTAATAAACCTAACAGATTACAATCTACCGAAAAATAATGCGTTATTTTTTTTTTTTTTTTTATCCACTACAAGCTAGCCCTTGACTGCGATCTCACCTGATGGTAAGTGATGATGCAGTCTAAGATGGTAGCGGGCTAACCTGTTAGGGGCATGGCAGTTATATTAAACCCACACCCCTTCGGTTTCTACACGGCATCGTACCGGAACGCTAAATCGCTTGGCGGCACGTCTTTGCCGGTAGGGTGGTAACTAGCCACGGCCGAAGCCTCCCACCAGGCCAGACTAGGGAAAATTCAGAAATTATAAATCCCTAAATTGACCCTGCCGGGGATCGAACCCGGGACCTCCGTACGTTAAGGCAACAGCGCTACACACTGCGCCACGGAGGTCGTCAATGTAATCTTTCGACATATCGAAACATATATAACTGTCGAAAGATTACAATATACATCGTTATATTGTAATCTTTCGACAGTTTACAATCTCGCGAGTTAGATTATATATAATCTAACGGTTTTTACAATTTTACGGTGACATAAACAAATTGTGATGATTAGGTACAACAATTGTAATAACTTAATTATTATAAAATCGAATTGTTTTAATATAAGACTGGCAGCACATAGTATATTAAGCTAGTTCACAATGTTTTATTTAAAACTAATCCATTTCTAACACGGGAAGTAGGAATAGATTGCGCAAGTGTCTGCACATGTGAACGCGCCTTTAGGCGAACAAACTTCGGCTAAGATTTGCCAATTGACACACAACGTATCAGACTCATATCTATAATATGTACCTACCTACCGATACAATATCATCTTCTACAGCTATACCAAGTGTGTCACCGGAAAATTGCAAAAACCGTTAGATTGTAATCTAA
This sequence comes from Erebia aethiops, assembly GCA_923060345.2. NCBI lineage: Eukaryota > Metazoa > Arthropoda > Insecta > Lepidoptera > Nymphalidae > Erebia > Erebia aethiops. The sequence goes on along the minus strand of OV281093.1, from coordinate 4,061,911 downwards.
CGATTTTTATCTCGATAGATTGTAAATTGTCGACAGATTGTGAACCGTTCAATGTTCTGAGTGACAATTTTTGAAATATTCAATGTATTTACGTTTTCTTGTCTCTTTCTTGTAGGTTAGGTTAGGGTTTAACATAAATTATCAGATTTAAACCCGATAAAACCTAAGTGCCCGGCCGCTAACAGATTACAATCTACCGAAAAATGCGTTATATTATTTTCTTTTTAGACTATATTTTGATGTCTGTCCATTCGCCTGAACAGTTTTACGCCGATGCTACGACGAAAAGACACTATGTAACCGGATTACAAAACTTCTGCACAATTTATCACCATTCGAGGGTAGATATAGCGACGTTCTATCCTCTCGCGCTAATGTGCACTGCTATGTAAAGGAAGTACGCGGTGAGCTCTACAAACGCAACGAAACACAAATAAGTACGCGCGGTCGAATTCGGGCATTGCCACGCCTCTTGGTTGGATCGTAGAAAGTTCGGGGTTCAGTCCGAATTTTACTCAAGCTGTGTTGGGTAAGAACCAGCCGTGTAAGCACTTGGGTGCTGGTGACGGGGTGGTGAAGCACGCCCGCCCCAGTTCAGTAAGTGTTGCCGCGTCTAGTACCAGAAGACCCGTTGCACAGTCTTTGTCGCCGAAGACCAGAGCGCAGATTACTACCCCTTCGTCTTCCTCCTGAAAAAATATTATAAATAAAAAAAACAACTGGATATAATTGCCGATAGAAGTGAAAAAAATAACTAGATAATTAAAATATATATATCTATACCTTAAAACTAAGGCATTAAAGTTTAATTACGAATGTAGGTAGTATATTTATATTTAAGACCCCCTACCAAAAAGTGCTCAACGCGGCTATAGAAGTTTTTACTTCAAAAAAAATTTAAAAAATGTCTTTTGCTATTTTTAACCAACTTCCAAAAAAGGAGGAGGTTCTCAATTCGGCGCGTATCTTTTTTTTTTTTAATGTATGTCGGTGCATATCTCCGTAGTTTTTAAACCGATTTCAAAATTATTTTTTCACTGGTTAGAGGAAGCTCGCGAGGTGGTCCCATAAAAAATTCTGACTGCAAATCCTCAATCCTGATGCTGTAGGTGTACCGTACTGCATGGAATCCTCAAAACTGAGGAAATTTTTGTGGTGAATTCATAATATAGTAGGTATCAAGTCAAGTGTATACAATACAACTCTGAGTCCCAACTCCTCAACCCTGATGCTCTAGGGTACAGAACTCCTTAAAAATAGCGATTTAGGATTTTTAATGGTGAATTCAGATTATAGGTGTCAAGCAACGACTTCATACTTAAAACCAAGTCCTAACTCCTCAACTCTGATGCTGCAGGGTACTGCGCTCCTAAGCCGTGGGGATTTAGAGCTAAAAAGTTAAAAATAAAAATTCTTTCCAAAAAACCGACTTCCAAAGCCACTGCAAAGTAAAAAATAATTTTGATTTCTACACACTATGTTGAAGTCGGGCGAGCCTGATGCGTCAACTATGCCTATCTTTGTTATACTCACCCGACTTCAATATAGTGTGTAGAAATCAAAATTATTTTTTACTTTGCAGTGGCTTTGGAAGTCGGTTTTTGGAAAGAATTTTTATGAGCATTTAGGATCGCACGATGTTTTCCCAACGCAAATCATTTGCTTTTTTTTATAAAACTTTTGCAAAACTTGTTTACATTGTTAGACAGCTTAGTATTAAACTATGAAGTAGGTTCTATAGCTATAAGCTATATTGACATAGCAGCCAGTTAAATCTATTCATTACCTCTAATGAATAAATTTACTGTCTGGCTGTATTGTAGTTAACTAAATCCCTCACAACAGTTTTCTTTGGCTGATTATTTAAAAAAGCATACAATTTTAGTATGCTATTTATCTTGACATAGCAGCCAGTTAAATCTATTCATTACCTCTAATGAATAAATTTATTGTCTGGCTGTATTGTAGTTAACTAAATCCCTCACAACAGTTTTCTTTATAAAGTAAGTATTAAGGATACTGTTGTGTTGTGTATTCATATTTCATTTTCTTTTCTTGTGTTGTTTAATTCAAATTAATCATTTTTTTGCCTAATACTTAATTCGTTTACAATCAAATTGACGTTTAAGATTTATTATTAGATATGTAGAATAAGATAAGATAAGATAAGTTTATTTCATAAATATAGTGTGGGACAACTAAATAACATTTATAGCCTTACACCTAGGATAAAACTAATATAGTTGATATACATTTTAAATATTATTGTGCACCTGTTCTCCGAACTAGTTAAAACTGTGTCTCGGAAAACAGGGCTTCCAACTCGAGACACAAGAAGAATACAACAATGCATGTGCGTGTAGGCTTGAGTTTGCATGAGTACTTATGGGTGTTGTGTGTTGTGTGTGAAAGTGAGTGTATGTGTTGTGAGTGAGTGGGTGTTGTGTGTGAATGAGTATTGTGTTTGTGTGTATGTGTGTGATAATTTAGGTAAGAAGGGATTAAACTAGAATCTCCAAAAGTCCTTCAGTAGTCGAGTATGTTTGCTTAAGAAGCCAATTCCTAAGTGCGTCTTTGTAATTATGGTGATTTAAGGAATGCAGAGAAATAATTCTATGCAACTTATTATAAAGGTGAGGTCCAAGGAAGACAAAAAACCTACGACTAAAAGCTGTCTTTAGTTTACTATAGCAAGCAAGCTGAGGTCTACGACGGGGGCAATCACGGGTGAAGTACGTCAGGGAATGTTGCTTGAGAGCAGTAGCCAGAATAAATAATTGGCGTACAGTTAATACCTGACAATACTCGTAAAGCATATTTGTAGGATACAAACGGAGTTTAAAGCAGCACACCTTCAATACAGCTCTTTGTGCACGTTCGATTTGAATAAGATGTGTTTTAGCTGCACCTCCCCAGACTGATATGCAATAGCCAATAATAGATTGACATAGTGCTTGATAGACCATTTTTAAAATTTCAGGATCGGCTGAGTGTCGAAGTTGTTTGAAAACATAAATAAGCTTACGTACTCTGTTTGAAAGGTGTTCAATGTAATTTTTAAAAGTTAAGTTGCAGTCAAGCACTATGCCAAGATATTTTATAGAGGTGACATTTTCCACTAATATGGGATCACTGTTAGGTGTGAGGTTAAACTGCGCTGACGAGGCAACCAGCTTAGGCAAAGAGTTACTAGGGGGAAGTGTAGAATTACGAATGGAAAAATTTATGCATTTTGTTTTAGAAATATTTAATGTTAAAAGATTGTTATTAAGCCATTCCCTTACGGTGTCAAAGCCAATTTGAGCAAGTCGATACGTATCAGACCAGGTGTTAGAAGAAAAAATCAAAGCTGTGTCGTCGGCATATGAAAATATCTTACCTTGATGAAGATGAATGTTACATAAATCGTTCATGTAAACCAAAAATAAGCTCGGGCCAAGAATGCTGCCCTGAGGTACACCATACGTGAGAGGTAACTCAGAACTTGTATAGGAATCTATCCTCACAAATTGGGTTCTACCTGACAAGTAACTCTGAAAGAGTGCAAGTTGGTTTCCTCGAATGCCAAGAGTCTCAAGCTTAGAAATTAAGATAGGTACAGAGACGGTGTCGAAAGCCTTAGACAAGTCTAAAAACAAAGCTACACACTTTTGTCCTTTATCAAGTTTGTCCACTAGATGGTCCACAAGGCTGTGGACAGCATCCGCAGTAGACCGTTTCTTACGAAAACCAAATTGGTTATTAGATAATAAGTTACATGATTCTAGATAGGAAACAAGCCTCAAATTAATGATTTTCTCGAGAATCTTTGACATAGCTGGCAAGATCGAGATAGGCCTATAATTTTCGACATGGTCCCTATCGCCAGATTTAAAAATGGGGTGTAAAAGCGCTTTTTTAAACAGGTTAGGGAAAATACCTTTTTTGATGCTGAGATTGCAAATGTATGTGAGAGGGGGAACAATTACACCAATGTACTTTTTTAAAAATCTTGACGAGATACCATCCCAACCAGCTGCACAGTTATTTTTAAGAGAATTGATCAAGCGCTCAACTTCGGACTCATCCGTCTCAAGCAATACAAAGGATTCCCTGTGAGATGAGTGTAACGGAGGAGGTTGATTATTTTTGAGTATTTTATCGGCCAGTTGACTTCCTATAGTGGCAAAGTAGGAGTTGACCTCGTTAATGCAGACTTCTTTATTACAATTCGAAAGCAAAAGATCTCTGGCAGTAGATTGAGTTTTTGATATATTAGTTACGGACTGAACAACATTCCACAGTAATTTAGGATTTTTACCAGCTTTGATGAATTCATTTTTCTCATAATCTCTTTTAACTTTGCGTAGTAAATTAGAGCAATAGTTACGATACCTTTTGTAAGAAACCTTAAGAACTTCATTTAAAGGATCCTTTTTAAGCTTCTTATGTAACTTATCTCTATGACGTATGCAATTCAGTAGGCCTGGTGTTATCCAGGGTTTGATGGGCCTACGTCTACGAGATAAGGGGATCTTTATGGTGTTCGATGATAAGGCATGTAAAATAGGGTTAATTAAATTTTCAGTTGCAATGTTTGGGTCAAGGGTCGAATATACAGAATCAAAGTTTATGTTAAGAATGTCACTAGTAAGTTTTACTTCATCAGTTTTAGTGGTATAGGGTTTATTTTGATGACTATATTTAATCTTTGACAGAGATATAAATACAGCGTAATGATCAGTAAGCGTAGATTCTAAAACCAGAATTTTAGGTGATACTACAGTTTTTAAGTTAGCATGGTCAAGACATGTGGAGCCATGTGTTGGTATTACATGCCCCGGGAAGAGACCATGTTGAGCAAGGAGATCCAGATAGTCAAGTGAATGGATAGCTTGATGATTATTTGCAATATCGATGTTAATATCCCCGACAAAAATAATGTTATTATAGGATTTATAATCCGAGAGGACTCGATCCATCGAGTGAATAAAATTCGACGGATCTTTGAATGCGTAGGGCCTGTAAATAGAAATAATGACAAGATCGGATCCAACCGTAGTTATTAGACAATTTGCATCAGAAACTACAGGTTCAATAGTTTTGACATTAACTAAATTATCTTTTATATATACGACTACTCCATCGTTTTGATTAAAATTACGACTCGTTTGGTGCGCGTAGTAGCCGTTCAGAATGGGAATAACGGGATTACAGGAAAGCCAGCATTCAGATAAAACAATAATATCACAGTCAGTTTTAATACGTTCAAGCAAAGTTAGAAGTCCACTAAAATTGGCTTTCAAACTACGAATATTTTGTGTTAAGATAGAAAGACCCGTCTTAGATCTCGGTAGTAAATCGGAGCATTCGTCGGGGCTACATGTTAATGCATCACAGAAAGAGACTTTGTCCAGGTTAGATAGGACATCATTTACTGGCGTGAACATGGGGAAAGATTGTTTACTAAGTGGCAGGCAAAGGTTCGTTTATGGAGCATAAACAAACACGAAATGTAAAAATACTCGTATGTTAAAAGATACTTATTCTGTATGAGACATAGCTTATTCAGTTCGTAACAACGATATAGGGTCGAGAATATTATTATATTAACTGTTAGCAAGTACCATAACCTTGAGATAATATTTGCGTATAACATAGATTGGGATGAATGATAGATTCTAGTACGTTTATTATAATGTGTAAAAGGAGTAATTATATAGTGAGTTATGAGTGTAAAAATAGTATTAATTATGTAGATCATTGAGTTATAAAAGTGAAATGTAGGTAGTTGTACAAGTAATATCAGTTTAACAAGGAAACTTAGGCACGGGACACACTGAGAGAAATATACAGGTAAGTAATAAATTACAACAGGATATAATATTATGTTACCTATTAGTCACTTATTTTTTAGGGACACCAAGTCGGACTCGCCTTTTATTTCAATGCGAGCGCTGCCTTCTGTCTTTCTCAGGTAGATTCGGCCTTGGTTTGTCCAACAGTATTTGTAATCAAGTGCTTTTCGCGCATCGCGTGCCATAGCGAATAATTTCCTGTCCTTATTTGTTAAACCCTCCGATATATAAACAGGCATATTAGGCCCAGGTAAGCCGAGAGTAGACGTCGTCAGTTTAGTATTTGGGTGATTTTTGTTATAGTCTTTGGCCGCGCTTAGTATTTTGTTTCTAGACACAACAGTGGTCAATTCAGTGACAATGGTGGAACTGCCGGATTTATTTTTGATTCTGTGGACATCTTTTACTTCACCCGACTGGATGTTCACCCCCAAAGCCACGCATGTCTTATGTATTAAGTTTGTGAGGTCTTGTTGTGTCTCATGCTTTACGCTCTGTTGCTGGGGTACATTTCTGATCTCCAAAACTGTGAACTTCGACCTTTTTTGCAGTTCATCAATCTTGAGGTCTAAGGAAGCAATTATTCTGCGGCTTTCCTTGCGCTCATCTTCATAAGAGATCAGTTTCTCTCTCACATCCTCGTATTTTGAGGATATAAAAGTGAGGGACTGCTCCAGTTGAGAGTTTGTGGCCTGGATCTTTGTATTTTGTACTTTTAACTCTGAAATTTCGAGGCAGAGTTTAGACAAAGTGGCATCTTGATCCTTCTTCCAGTTTGTCAGCATTTCTAGAAGTTCTTCTTTTAGTGACTGACCAACGATGTCCTCTTCAGAATTATTCAGCATCTCGTTGCGAGGCCGTTTCTGTCTCCTTATAAGCAGTGGATTATCAGGGTCAAGTTTTGTAATATCACCTTCAGAGGCTCCATGAGGTACTTTTAGAGTACTTTTTTTCAGCGATGCCGACATGTTTTAAAAAAGATTAAGTCCAAAGTTTAAGCGGTAGAACTTTCCGTTTGTCGATTTACGGATCTGCGCGTGCGCAAAGAGGTATGAACTATTAAGCGCGCGGTGAAAAATATATGTGTCTTCTTCGTTCCTGTACACTTGCACATAGGCGCCTACACTCACTTAGTACTATGAATACTTCAATTTAAAATATTTTTAAGTGCACGTCCGTTTACTGACGCGGTCCGAGTGGAGTCAAAATATTTTATCTGTACAAATAATAGGAGAATAATATTTTATCTGTACAAATTTTCGATGGTCATTAGTCTCAGTCAGAGCAGAAGTTTTGACCTTAGAGTAAGTACCTATTCAACTTAAGGTACTATTTAGTAGGTAGGTACTCTGTGGTAATAAATTGCATTTTAATTTGTTTTATCAGTAGGTAAATAGCTTAGCGCTTGTCTGAGGTGCAATCCCTAAGGATTGCTGATCAAATCGTTAAAGTTCGGCTTCAAAGTAAAATAAACCATAACAGCATTGAATTAGAGCTCAATTTCGTGTATCCATTCTCATTCGTTACATACCTAAACGTATGAGAATGGATATGTAACTAGCTGATGCCCGCGACTCCGTCCGCGTGGATTAAGGTTTTTTTGGTTCTCTTTAATTTTCCGGGATAAAAAGTAGCCTATGTGCTATTCCAGACTATAATCTATCTCTGTGCCTCCTTTTCGGAAATCGTTTATAAATTGCATTGCCATATTTCTTGTCAGCTTTTTTACTTTTTCTCAGTAGAATCTATTTAAATGAATAAAGCTTTTACAGTCTTGTTCTCATAATATTTTTTTTATTGGACTTAACTTAAGGGCAACAGAAGACACAATTGGTCGTAAACTCAGCTTTGTGCCCAGGGTATTGGCAGCAATACCCAGTAGAGTCGTTCAAAACTGCTATAAAACCATAGCAGGCAATCCATACTAATATTATAAATGCGAAAGTCAGTTTGTTTGTTGGTTTGTTGGTTTGTCCTTCAATCACGCTTCAACGGCGCAACGGATCGACGTGATTTTTTGCATGGGTATATTTGAGGACCTGGAGAGTGACATAGGCTACTTTTTATCCCGGAAAAATAACAGCTCCTGTTGGATAGTATGCTCTTTTTCTCGCATTTGTTCTTCAATTAGGCGGCAACGGTGCAACGGATCGACGTCATTTTTTGCATGGGTATATTTGAAGACCTGAAAAGTGACATAGGCTACTTTTTGTCTCAGAAAAACAAACAGTTCCTGTGAGATAGGATACTCTTTTTCTCGCATTTTTCTTCAATTAGGCGGCAACGGCACACCGGATCGACGTGATTATTTACATGGGTATAATTAAGGAACTGGAGAGTGACATCGGCTACTTTTTATCCCGGAAAAACTAACAGCTCCTGTTAACAAACAGTTTCCCTGAGACTTTCACACAGTCTGATAGTATAGTCTAGATCTTGGAAAGTAACATAGGCTACTTTATGTCCCGGAAAAACTAATAGATCCCACAGGATAGCATGTTTACAGTAGCGTGTTAAAATAATGCTCTGCCCTGTGTCCATAACTGTCCACAGACTAAATATACTCCTCCCTTCTCCTTTGCGGCGTAATTTAATTGTTCCAGTAGTATCCGATGGACTAATCGGTTACATGCTGCTGCAACTATGCGACATCGTTTGTATAATCAGGAATCTGTATAACGGGTAACCTATAGCAATGTGTTTTCTTTCGTAGATATCGTGAATACTTTTTCGAATATTTTTCATTATTCGTGCATGAAAAACTCTCTCCTCTTGCCTTGCCTTTCTTGCCTTTCGATGAAATACGTCAATACTGAACGTCTCAGTATCCTTCTCCATGGCATCCTCTTGCATGCTTAATTTAAATACAGTTTTCTAACAAAAACTCATTTATTGTTCCCTTGAGCCACGCGAGCGAAGCCGCGGGTAATAGCTAGTAAACTATAAATTCTTAGCATGCTTATAGCACGCATGAAAGCATTTTTTATGAAAGCATGTGAGCGGCCGGCAGCGCGCTACCGGCCGGCCGGCGCCGCTACGGGCGCTACTAGTGCTACGAACTACGAAGGACCGCGCGCGATCGCACGATATTCGTAGCACCGTACCATCATAGAGGTTCCTTGGATAGCATGCTGTCCGTGCTGTGGAAAGAACGCGTGCTATGCTATGGCACTACGTGCTTTATTAACCACCTCTAATACCCAGCGCTGATTTTCAGTTTGCGCCACTAAATGCGCTATTACAGTACTTACGTTGTGCACTTTACCTTAGCATGGGGATGAGGTACGAACACAGGCTCACTGGGATAGCAATCCGTTTCCCACCACGTCTTTGTTTCGCCTGTTATTGTGTCTACTTTGATAATCTGGAAAATAATAAATATCATTTAAATGGAAAAAAACGTTCAAAACGTTACATTACGTAATACCCATATCGAGAGGATTTTTAAAGTTAACAAAAACATTATTAATAGCATCTTTTTAGGGTTCCGTACCCAAAGGGTGCCAATAACCAAGCCTCCGCTGTCCGTGCCCCCATCTGTCTGTCTGTCAGTGGGCTGTATGTCATGAACCTTAAATAGCTAGACAATTGTCACAGAGTGTATTTCTACTGCCGCTATAACAGCAAATAAAAAAAAAGTAAATTGAAAAATAAAGGGGTCCCCATACAATATAATATTTATAGTGTTTATATGTTTTTGCCCGCAGCTCCGCTTATTTTAAGTTCCATTTTCATACAGGATTGAATTTTCGAAAATTCTTTCTTAGCGGATGCCGACGTTATAAAAGCTATTTGTATGCCAAATTTCAGCCCGATCTGTTTAAATAGTGGTTCGAGCTGTCCGTTGATACTTGACTGTACCGTCACCTTTTCCTTTTATAAATTTAAAAATGCTGCTTTGTGTTTAGATCACAGAATTAGGAACCTGCTTATTGTCATTTCTTGTGTGGTCTGGAATCTGGATCTATTCATAAACATGTATATGTATCCAATATTAATGTGAAGAAAATTAACTTCAAACTCACTGAACCAGGATGCTCAGCGTCTACATCTGAACTGATGGCGTAGAAATATCTGTACGGACGACCTGCAAACATAATTTGTTATTAGCATAATGCGCAAAATATTATTATGATATTATCTATCTATATATATAAAAATGAAACCCGTTTTCCTTGGTCACGGCATCACGCGTGAATGGCTGGACCGATTTCACTAATTCTTTTTTTGTTGTATTTGTTATTATTAGGAGAAGGTTCTTACGGAAAAAAATATTAAGAAAATCTCTCAGAAATATTGAAAAATATACATTTAATTTTGCATACTAAGGCGGTACGAAGTTCGCCGGGTCAGCTAGTATGATATAAAAATATTATATGATAGTGCACAAATACTTGCGCAGATACGGGTGCACTCTTTGTTCCTTTACTGTCATAGCCCGATGGGACGGAAAATCTGACACGACCGGAGAGAGCCCAGGCGCAGGACCGACGGCTTAACGTACCTACTCTCCGAGACACGGGGGTGAAACACCGCCAACTTCCTAGCTCCGGGCTATAGTACTGAGAATTTCTTGTTAGAAAAACCCAATACTTGCTATGGCCCGACCCGGGACTCGAACCCGGGACCTCGTCGGCCGCAGTCGAACATGCTTACCACAAGACCAACTAGACAGTTGGTCTTATGATTATGATTATGATATGATGTAGGTATAACGCCGTTCAACGTTATAATATATGTATTTAAACATGTTTTATAACTTTTATTAAAACCGATTAATCATGCTAAAAATACCAACCTACCTATTTTATTTAAGTGTCGCCATAATTCTTAATATTAATCCAAACTAAGTAGACAATATAAATACGCAAGTTTTGCCTTTTCCCAGTTCAACCATTGAACCGATCTTGCCGAAATATGGCTTTCAGATATTTAAGGTGCCAGTGAAGGGTCAATTGCCCATACAAAACGTAATACCAAAATAAGTATTGGAGAATATTTCCACCACATTAAGCGATTATTAAGATTGAAGTTATATTTATCTAGGTCTATGGATAATTATGTTTTCAAAAATACTTTCCCAAAATTAAATGTAAGCGCATTGTGTTTTGCAGGTTTTTACGACATAAATGACATGTTTTCTCCTTACTTGTTTCATATTAAAACCTTATATATCTTACGTACTAATTGATGTTGGACATAGCCTATTGTCAAATTACAGAATAACAACACGAAGTTAAAAACACAACAATATTTCATTCATCATTTTTGGTATTTACGGAATGTATAACAAATTCTGTACGCTCATACTGCTAAAGCGCTTGCACGCGATCATATTGTGTCATCAGCCAAATAGAGATAGCAATATACCGGCAAATTTATATTTGCGGGTTGAATAGAAATTGCGAGCACCGATCCCCGGCCTCTTAAGCTTGCACCCAGCTTTCGAGAGGATATTCAATGGAGACAATTTAGAAGGATTTCTTTCCGAAATCAAAAAGAATTCCACGGGTAAACCTAAATCCACGCGAACGTATTTGCGGGCAGTGGGTGGGCATTTGATTTTCTGTGATTTTTAATCACTAATTATGTTCTTCCCGGAATGCAATATATCTCTGTACCGAATTTCGTCAAAATCGGTACAGCAGATAGTTTGTGAAAGCTTAGCAGACATGTAGACACACTTAATTACATTTATAATATTACTATGGGTATTGATTACTCTATCGATACTTAGGTAAAAGTTTGGATTAATGGATGGATGGATGGATGGATGGATGGATGCATAAACTTACTCTATCACGTCAGAACAGCTGAACGGATCTGGATGAAATTTGACACCGAGATAGATTATAGTCTGGAATAACACAGGCTACTTTCTATCCCGGAAAGTTATATTTTTTCCGCTGGAACCAAAGAACCTCAATCCACGCGGACGCGGGCATAAGCTTTTAGGTGATATAAAAATGTAACTTTTTACATACCGTTATGTAAATCATAATGTATCCTAGGTGTTTCGCAGCCCACATCCGCTAGTAGTTTAGGCTGTATGTACGTCAATGAAGGCGCGTCTAGACCGATCTCTAACCGCTTGGGTCTAGCGCGGAACCACTCGGCGTAGTCTGCGTTACTTTGCATTGACTGAAAAAAATAAACAATCTATAATCTTGAGCAATAAAGTTTGGCCACTTCAGAAAATGGATGGTAAACTTTGATTAGGTACATCTCCTTCTTCTTCTCTAAACTATAAGAGCTAACAAGATTCAAGAAGCAACTACTTTCTAAGTATGAAAGAAATTGCTCAAACTGCAATATTTTTTAACTCTTTCTCGAAAATAAAACAGAAGTGCTCTTCACAATTTACCAGAATGTAAATCTAGAAACCTCTTTCTAAGGGATGAGTGACCTAGTTGTCACAACGCATTTATCAGTCGATTGCGATGACCCAAGTCGGTAACTGGATGGGTGACCGAATTTGGAGTTGGCCTTTTCGTTTCCTCCGTGCCTTGGAGAGCACGTTAAGCTGTCGGTCCCGGTTAGGTATTATCACTAACATCTGATAATGAAAAAACAAACAAACTAACAAACAAAAACTTCTACCATTAAATAATAAATGAAAAGGGTACTAATTAAAGGGTAATAATCACGACCCTCGATAATGAGGAATACGACGCAGAGAGAAATCTAGAAACCACCTAAGGTGCAGTTTCAAGGCCACTAACCACAGTTCATTTATGGGTTAAAAGACGGCCAAATAAAAGCCAACTACAGAAGTCTGTACCGCTTAGAAGGAAGACTTACTTCAATAGCATGTATGTACATGGCGTCCAAGACCTTAGCGTCTTTATAAGCGCATAAATCCACCACCAGGTTGCGATCCTTCTCGTAACAGTTGATGATGTGCAGGTAGAACAGGGTGTCTGTCTGATACCGGCGGACCTCTTTACCGGTGTGACGACTTATAACAACTACGTGGGTCTGGAACAGGGTCAAGTAGATAAAGCAGGCGGAATGGAGACGATTTTCTTCTCATTCGATCGCGATAAAGTAAAGTACATTTGTATGGAATTTTCAAGTCCTCGACAGCTGGCGCTCGCTCAATTCCAAGTAGGTAAATGGTAGTAGTAGGGGAGCCCAAGAGGGGATTTTTGGATTTTTGAATATGATACCTTGTGTTGTGGAAACCATTTGAGGCTCGAAGCAAGTGGTTGGTTGCTCAACTGGTTGCGAACCATTCTGTACAGCGACACGGATAGAGGTTGCTCCACTATCACAAAGTAGTTCTCGGTTATACCTGGAAAAATACGTTTTTTTTTTAATCCACTACAAGTTAGCCCTTGACTGCGATCTCACTTGATGGTAAGTGATGATGCAGTCTAAGATGGTACCGGGCTAACCTGACGACCTCCCTAGCGCACCTCCCTCCCGACCTGTTGAGCGCTGTTTTAACGCGCGGAGGTCCCGGGTTCGATCCCCGGCAGGGTCAATTTAGGAATTTTAACGGCCCATCTTTAAAACTGATTTTAATGAAATTTGGTATAGAGGTAGGTTACATCCCGGGGATGGAGATAAGCTAATTAATGAGTACCCCGGGACTTAAAAAAAGTCTTAATATACGCGAATGAAGTCGCGGGCATCTACTACTCGCAGTTAGTAATAATTACCAAATGTATGCATGTATGCCGGGTGCATCATCCACCGCGTCTTCACGCTGCCGACTATGTGCGCTTGCTTGAACATATCTCCTGAAATCAGTCACAATAACAGACACGTTGTTTCAGACAGTTTCAGATAAATTATCATTTTTATGAAATTGGGAAAGAAACAATGCATCTCAGCTTTTTCGGCTATGCAAGGAACGGTTTAAAATACGTCACTCACGTCACGTATCAGACATGTTCGTGGGCGTGTGCCAGCGAACGTGTCCCAGGGAAATAAAGCAAATAGAAACGGCGAAAGAAACCAGCATATTCGTAAGAGCACAGACTTTTAATAAGTTGAAAAAGTGAATTTTATTTAATTGTATCTTCGCGATTTTGTTTTTTTTTAACAATACTCTTAATTAGGCGCAGCCTTTAATTAGGTAAGCATTTAAACTACTTACAATCTCATTAAATAAATTGTGATCTATCAATTCGAAATAGGTTGTGTCAGTGAATTTCTCGATAATAAATTAATTGAAAAATATCACACGTGCAGAAATGCACTTCAAGACCTAGTACTATAGTCAGCTATACTTATTTGGCCCGGTGGCCAAAATTGGAACTAATTTATATGCCTGTTTAGTTTTTGTAATTTTTATGTTTACTAGCGACGCTGTCACCGGGTCACATAAATTTGAGGGACTATAAAAGACACTTGTGCACATCTATACGATTTGGAAGGGCGTTTTTGTACCTCGCAGAACATAATAATTTAGGAAAGCTCTTACCTTACCTTTTTCTGTGAAGGGAAATTTGACAAGAACGTGCCGCAAGCTGCCTTTGACCACCGACATTCCCACGTTGTAGACATCCCCTGAAAATAAATTTAATAAGTTTTTCCACCTCTCTAGCTCGAAAAGCGCGCCTTTGCTGCCTTTGCTGATTGAACAAAAGTCGTTTTGTTCACTCAGTACGAAAAAGTACCTATTTTGAATTTAGAACGCGGATTGGGCATTTCTTTTCATTGCCTCACGGAACGTTCAGCAACTCCGTCTCATATTCAGAAATTATGAATTCCCAAATTAACCCTGCCGGGAATCGCACCCAGTTCCTCCGCACGTTACGACAACAACGCTCAACACTGCGCCAGGGAGGTAGTCAAAAACCGTTTTCCTCAACTAGAGAAAAGGTGAAATTGAATATTATAAATTCGCTTACCATTGGGCATCACATGCGGGTGTGAAGTGTGGTTAACCAATGCAACACAATCCATCAGGTCCTTCCTCTCCATTGTGTCCAACGTCACTGTATCTATCCTGAAATGTATTATTAGTACTTTACAAAAAGTCATGTGGAATCTAAAATCATAGGGAAAATTAGTTTATAGAGCGATGTCCTCCGTACAAGTCTAGAAATTAAAATGGTTGTGGATTTTTTATTGAGATCGCAATCTGGATCATTTCTCCATCCTCGTACGACCGCAGGAGGTCCCTAATTCCATCCCTGACAGGATCAATTTACATTTCTAAATTTTTTTTGAATTCTGGTCTGGTGGGAGGCTTCATCTGTGGCTAACTCCCACCATATCAATGCCAAGCGATGTAGCTTTCCGTTACGATGCCGTGTAGGACCCGATTAGGGGTATGGCCCATTGGGTATGGATTTAATATAACTGCTGTCTTCTATACCCATGGTCATGCATCATCACTTATACCAACAGGTGAGATCGCAGTCAAGGGCTATTAATTTGTAGTGGATAAAAAACCTATACAGATAGGTACAAAGGGAGATAATGAGAAGTACTTGCCTACGCTATGAAACGTTACTCCATGTTTCTACTATCAACTTACCTATGAATGACAGGTGCCTCTGTAAAAGCATACATCTGGTCACCGAACGGGTATAGTGAGATCATAGCATTGTCGGATATCGAGTCTCCTGGCTTGAAAAGTGCCGCAACTCTGTAAGAAATCGATAATTACTTCAGCTTTCTTTCCAAAAAACCGACTTCCAACGCTACTGCAAAGTAATAAATAATTTTTATTCTTTCCAAAAAACCGACTTCCAACGCTACTGCAAAGTAATAAATAATTTTTATATTTTCTACCCAATATGTTGAAGTCGGGCGGGTATAACAAGGATAAGCAAAGTTGACGCATCAGGCTCGCCCGAAATATCTATCGTTATTGGTTACCACAGACGAGTGGCCTAGTTGTGACAACGCATGTCAGTCGATTTGACCCAAGTCAGGAACTGGATGTGTGTCCGAATTTGGAGATTCAAATTTGGCCTTTTCGTTTCCTCCGTGCCTCGGAGAGCACGTTGAGCCATCGGTCCCGGTTATTATCACTAACATCTGATAATAATCGTTACAAAAACCTAAGAGTTTAAATACTCTTAGACGAGTCGTATGCGGAAGGACGTGGGAACCCACCGCATTATTATCCCAAGAAAACTTCTACCATTATTTTATTATAAACTAGCTGATGCCAGCGACTTCGTCCGCGTGGTTTAATTTTTTTGTTATTCCCGCGGGAACTCCTTAATTTTCCGGGATAAAAAGTAGCCTATGTCACTCTCCAGGTCCTCAACTATATACTCATGCCAAAAATCACGTTACGAAATCCATGAACATTTTGTATGGGAAAATCAAAGGAAAATGTTTTTCTTTTATTTTATTTTTTCGTAAATTTTCCAATGTTTTAATAGTTATTCTGCTATTCGCAACGGAGAAAAATACAACAAATCAAAAACGGTCCAGCCGTTCTAGAGTTTAAAAAAAGTGTTCGAACAAACCCGACTTTATTTTATATATTACTAGCGAATGCCCGCGACTTCGTCGGCGTGGTTAGAGGTTTTTTGGTTCCCGCGGGAGCTCTTTAATTTTCTGGGATAAAAAGTAGCCTATGGCTATGTGCTATTCTAGACTATAATCTATCTCTGTGCCAAATTTCAGCCAGATCCGTTCAGCCGTTGACGCGTGATTGAGTAACAAACATCCATACATCCATCCATCCAAACTTTCACATTTATAATAATAAGTAAGAAGATTTGAAATGAAAACGAGTCACGACCTTCAGTAATCAGGAATACGACACAAAGAGGGCAAACCTGTCAAATATAGTATGGCAGGGGTCTGGCACGGCCTGCGTGCCGAACTCTGTAACGACGATGCGCTGCGCTGCGCGGTTGCGCTTGTATGTGTTGGACCGCAGGAAGCGACACTGGTACGTGACCCGACCGTCTTGTATGCTGAACCTGAACATAGTTAAATAGATAAATTATTTATGCGTCCATGAAAACAATGGAGAAGAGTAAAATATGGATTAAAACTAATAAATCAGTGGTTTTTTTTTACAATCCATCAATAAATGACTGAGAAATGACGATTTAAAAGTTTAATTATTTAATGTACACCGATTGCTGTATCTTACTCGAGTGAGAAATTTTGTGAGTGAGATTTAATACTTCAAAATTATCTTCACACACAAATTCCATCCATCAGCCTGTATGCATCCACTGCTGGACATAGGCCTTTTTGAGAGCGCGCCACCAAACACGGTCCTCCGCCTTCCTCATCCACCCGCTTCCTGCCACCTTCTTTAGGTCATTGGACCAGCGAGCTGGAGGTCGTCCTACACTGCGCTTACCGGTACGCGGTCTCCACTCCAGAACACGTCTACCCCAACGGCCATCGGTTCTGCGACAGACATGGCCTGCCCACTGCCACTTCAGCTTGCTAATCCTCAGAGCTATGTCAGTCACTTTGGTTCTTCTACGAATTTCCTCGTTCACACACAAATTAAGTGCTTTTAATTCAATTAAGTCACGTATTTCTTTTATTCGGCTTTATAAAGTCTGTTGATAGGGAATTATGACGTCTTGCAAGCGCAACTTTAAAGTTCCATAACTTTTTCATTATTTTGTTGAGATATTTTAATGATTCTTTCATATTTTTTAACCGACTTCCAAAAAAGGAGGAGGTTCTCAATTCGGCGCGTATGTTTTTTTACTTTATAGTGGCGTTGAAAGTCGGTTTTTTGGAAAGAATTTTTGTTTTATTTTGTCTTAATTTTCATATTAAATTTAAAAAAAAATGGTAAACTTCTCCATTCACAATATGTGCTTACAAAGTAAGTCATCCAAAAAAAGAGTAATAAATTAGCATTTCGATCACCTCCTTGGCGAAGTGGTGAGCGCTGGTGGTCTTATTAGTATGAGGTTCCATGTTTAATAGTCGTCTTTGACATGAATTGAATAAACAAATTTAAGAAATCCATTAAAAGTATGCTCCTGAAAAAAGCTTATTATACTGTTGAAGATTATGTAAATGATAGAGGAGCATGGATTTGATCGCTCCAACAATGCTGGGGACAGCGGTTACTTATGTACACATTGATATAGTAATTGTAAATGAATTATTTAAAAAGAGCAACCACCGAGTTTCTTGCTGGTTCTTCTCGGTAGGAATGGCATTCCGAACCAGTGGTAGATTCACTTGACGATTCAAAAGTACTTGTAAAAGTTTATTTGAATAAAAAAAAAGATTTGATTTGATTTGATAGGGTTGATGCTAACTCAGTAACTCTTTAAAAACTTAAAAACGCGCTTTCAAGGAAGTTTGTATGAAATAGCCTCCCAGAACCAGACCAGCGAAAATTCAGAAATTATAAATTCCCCTAAATTATTATAGAAGCTACTAAAATTCTACATCAATGATTATACCTAGACCATTGCGTTAGACAGATACCCAATTATCTAAGATCGTAATTATTTGACAGCTTAAATCGTAAAACATGCTTTTTGACGTGCAGGCATCTATGAATTTTTTAAACAGGTCGAGTTATCCATTTGGCACATGATTACGATTTACGATTATAATTTCCTTAAACACAATCGGTTGTCAAAACGAGTTCATATTTTTTTTTATCCACTACAACCTAGCCCTTGACTGCGGTCTCACCTGATGGTAAGTGGAGTGATACTATATAATATGCTAAGGCTAACCTATGTAACAGTGCGGCACTATCGAACAGGTGTTTGAATCTCATGGAGCCAACGTTGAGCGACCCGGGGCCGTTGCGGAGAAGCGTGCCGTTCAACCAAGTCGGTATTTTGCCTGGAAATATTATATTTACTTGTTAAAAAACTATTATAATAAATAAACTAAAAAAACATACGCGCCGAATTGATAACCTCCTCCTTTTTTGGTAGTCGGTTAAAATGAGGTAAGGGTTACAAATCTATATAAATAAAAATCAATGTTTGCGTGTTTGTACTCTATGCGTTCCGAAACCATCGATCATATTGTGGTGAAACTTTGGTAGGGTGTTCTGGGGACGCCCGCGAGGTATCCTGGCCCAAAAACCCCTGTAGACGATTCAAGAATCTGAATCTACGCCGACAAAGACGATTGCATCGTCTGTTTAGAAATAATAATATGTAAGTAGAGAGAATGTTAACATTAAATTATGGATTAATAAAAAACCTGTAATGAATCCCTCCAATGGCTCGGTGACTTCAACTGCGCAAGACCTCAGCCACACGCTGCTGTCACAGTTGGGATAGTAGCCCGTCTTACATTCAGCCATGTTCCACTAAGATAACCTAAAAAAATGTGCGTGTCTAACCACCTTAACCTATATACCTACTCGTACCACAGTCTATAATAATTTAAAAAACCGCGACCATGGGCGCGGGATTACATTAATTTTCTGAAAATGTGTCTGTCAAAATGTGTCAAAAGGTTTTTATCAAAAGTACAACCACCGCGGCTTCGCACCCGTCGTAATTTCGAAAAATACTTAGAAATTCATGTCGACATTATAAAATAACAGTGTGCAAAAAAAAGCTTTCCAGTCCAAGTGGGCTATTGGCTTGGGCTGGAGTCAGTCCGCGAGTGAGTGAGTTAAGACTTTTCTTTTTATATTTATGTGGATACTTGGATAATGGTACCACCCATGCGGTACCACCCATCTCAATAAAAATGGAAGCATCAAAACAGCTGCTATGATTGGCGGCCATTTTCGGCGGAAATGACGACAGAATGTTTCCATTTCGCACGAAGACGATAAATTGGCAGTGCGGGCTTACCCTCGGCAATTTGGTGGGTGCGCGGGTACACAGAATTCAAAATAGGTGTAGAAGTAGTAAAGGAGCCTCGTTGTTAGCTTATTTGGCGTCGTATCATGAGGTCCTGGATTAGATAGAGCCCCGTGTTGGGAAAATCCATAATACGTTCTTTTTCTGTTCAAAAACGCAATAGCAGCCCGGAGTCGGAAAATTAGATATGTCACGTGTCTTGATAAACACATGAAGCAATTCCTGCGTCTGTTTTCTCCAAGATCATGTCTGATTGTAGTCTAATCAGACTATAAGATTGAGACAATAGAGAGAGTGCCTGAGACACTTAAGAACGCTATAGTAATCGAGTAGATGGCTGTTTTCCTTTTAATTTGGCCTCCATGGCCGAATTAGGTCGGGAGGATAACTGAATAAGAAGAAATGCTAGCTTGTCGCTGCAGAGGTGACTATTGAGATATCAGTGCGCGTTATAGAGTAACAACGCCCCTCGCAAATTTTGACCTGTCTATAAAAAAGTTGAGTATTTTTGTTCGCCAGGCAAAAAAAAGTCCGCAGTATATTTTCGCTCTTATTTTAAAACAAATTTACATTAACTGCATGCTTTGGATGCTTTAATACTATGTGCAGGTATACATATAATATATAGGCGGAGTTCATTTATGTACGTGTATGTTTCAAAATAGTGACAATAGTAAGGCTGTCCTAGTATGAAAGAGAATAGGCATGATGCTATCATCATGCTTACACAACACAAAGAAGCAAATGACGTCACAATTGTTTGTTGTCAAAGGACAATCACACTATTGTTTACTACACACTGCACAAAGTACATTGGTAAAAACAATAGTGACGTCACAAACGACGCCATGACACCGGCGAACGTTTTGGCGTGAATTTTAAAATTTAAATTTCAAATGCCAATTTTATCTACCAAACCTTATTTTTCTTCTGAAATAAGATATTTTTTCGAAATTTTACTTCCAAACATAATCTGACCATTTTTCAAAATCAGTCATCATGCCTATTATACTATTTCTATTACCTCATTTAAAATTCTATGGCCGGTTCTGTTAAATGGAAAAGTGCTCCTGCACTTGACATTGGTGAAATAATAACTAAGTAGTCTCAGGGGAGAGGCGGCCATGAGAATTGAAATAATCTAGTCTTCGCAGTTAGGAAATTCTTTAGGTATAAATTTAGGTGTTTTATTTTTGGTACCGACGTCATACCATAAAAACCATACTATACGCAGATTAGGTACAAGTAGGTATAGACATCCAGAAATAGGGAAACGGAATTTCAAAGGGTAGAGTAATCACTAATCTTCAATAGGTATTACTTACAACTTTGACCTTATGTTTTAAATGTAGGTACATGTCCTTATACTTATTTACCATACCTACTAGATGCTGCCCGTGACATCGTCCGCGTGGATTAAGTTTTTTTGATTCCCGCGAGAACTCTATAATTTTCCGGGATAAAAAGGAGCGTGTTATTCCAGACTTTATTCTATCTCTGTGTCAAATTTCATCCAGATCCGTTCAGCCGTTCCGGCGTGATCGAGTAACAAACATCTATCCATCCATATATCCATTCATCCATCCATTCATCCAAACTTTCGCATTTATAATATTAGTATAGTATAGAGTATAGGTGATAACACCACATGATAATATAATCCTCTATTTATTGTACTGTTGGAATTTATTAAAATAAAATAGTTAAAATTCTTAACTCTACGATTAACGACACTTAGCGAAAAAGAGATAAATATGTATCAGGACAGGACACATGAACGTGTTTCACTGCTATGAGTATTATGGGCTATGTTTGCAAGGCATTAGTAGGTAGTCAGACACTCACCGACAAAACCGTGTTAGGTATATCAATTATGAACACCACTCACGAATCACTTAAATTTATCAATTAGATGAGTATAAAAATCTAAAATGGATTCTACAACTTACAAGTTACAAAGCCAACTTAAACTACGAGTAACGAGTATGAACGATAAAACTGTTAACTTTTCAGTTTTCAATTAGATATTAGCACGACTCCACTTAGTTATTTGAATTTTTTTAAATAAACTTTACGAAAGTCTAAGTTTCTTACTCCACAACTCTACGATCTACGAAGTGTGAAAGCAAAGTGGTTATCAACAAGTGGACGAGTGAACGCGTTTGACTGAAATGAGACGCTTCAGGGGCTGCGGAGTGCGAACAGTGAACACCCTACGCGGGACCTTCGTCAAGGCTGCACCTGCGGTCCTATTGATAAGCGAAAGCGGGTTAGATCGTGGATTAGGTTTTTTAGATTCCCGTGGGAACTACTTAACTTTCCGGGATAAATAGCCTATCTCCTACACGATACAAACTATCCCTATACCAAATTTCATCAAAACTGGTTGAACAGATAAGCCGTGAAAGTGTAGCAGACAGACGCACAGACAGACTTTCGCATTTATAATATTAGTACGGATTCACACCAACAGCTTCCATACGCACTATAATTATGACAAAATATTTCTAACTTTTCCCTGTGATGGACAAATTAGTAAGGTGCACTAGTTGACAATATTATTAAGATCCTATTTTTGCAGACTAGATGACTTTTAAATCAAACTAGATGATGCCCTCGACTTCGTCCGCGTGGATTTAAGATTGATAAGAATCCCATGTGAACTCTTTTGATTTTCCGTAATAAAAAGTGGGTTATGCCTTCCCCGGAATGTAACCTGTTACCAAATTCCGTATAATATATTATATCGGTTGAACAGATAAGCCATACAAAAGTAGAAAGATAGACATAAAGATTGACGCACTTTTGCATTTATAATATTAATTTGGATTTAAGTTACCTACTCTAAAAAATTCTACGCATAATATAGCGTTTCTTACGCTAAAAGTCAGTAATTTTGGGTGCTCTGACTATAATATTGGCGAACTTATATAATATTTATACGCATAGTATGTATTAATAAGTATTAAAATTCATTGTACGCACCAAGATATTTCATTGAGGCAATGAAAACGATCATTCTCACGGGATGTTAGCGGTCATTGCATTGAACTTCATCAATTGTCCAAGATGATCCGGAATAATTGGCTCATTATCCTACCATTACTTCATTAAAGGCAAGGTTCAAACCGTCTAGATTGGCGAAAAATTCATAAACAGCTGCTATACCAGCAGACGATGGCTGGATGGATTTGGCTCTGATAGTTCCTTAGTTAAGATGATTTGTGAAATGGTGATAATGAAAAAAAAACCCGGCTGAGTTTGTTGTGGACTCTTCTCAGACCAGGGCGCGTTTGGAACCCTCGTTACTGATTATTATCACCATTATATTTTATAAATAACTAGCTGACCCGGCGAACTTCGTACCGCCTTAGTATGCAAAATTAAATGTATATTTTTCAATATTTCTGAGAGATTTTCTTAATATTTTTTCCATAAGAACCTTCTCCTAATAATAAAAAATACAACAAAAAAAGAATTAGTGAAATCGGTCCAGCCATTCACGCGTGATGCTGTGACCAAGGAAAACGGGTTTCATTTATATATATATATATATATATATATATATATATACTAGCTGACCCGGCGAACTTCGTACCGCATTAGTATGCAAAATTAAATGTATATTTTTCAATATTTCCGAGAGATTTTCTTAATATTTTTTTCCGTAAGAACCTTCTCCTAATAATAACAAATTCAACAAAAAAAGAATTAGTGAAATCCATCGGTCCAGCCATTCACGCGTGATGCCGTGACCAAGGAAAACGGGTTTCATTTTTATGTATATAAGAAGAAGACTAGACGTCAATAAGTGTAGTAGGTATACCTACCTATATTGAATAAACATTATTTGATTTGATTTAATGCCACGAGTACAGTCTGTCGCAGACTCTGTGATTATTTTTAGGGTTCCGTACCCTAAGGATGCCAACGGGAGCCTATTACTAAGCCTCCGCTGTCCGTCCGTTCGTCCGTCCGTCTCTGTCTGTGGTAAGACTGTATCTCATGAACCGTAATTGGCAGACAATATATAAATTGTTCATAGAGTGTGTAAAGTCTATTCCAATAGAGGTGAGCTTTTTTCCAACTTGATCACGTAATCTCATCTGCAATTCGACCAATAATAATGAGAATAGCTAGAAACTTGGCGTTTTACCCAATAAATATAATATAACTTTTTCTTTCGGCTTCGACCGCTTTTTATGATAGATTCCGTTGGAACTCCATAAAATTATTAGTGGTTTACAACTTACTATTATCTTTTCTGTATGGTTTTACAAAGAAAACCTAAAATGATCTTAACAAAAGGTCTATAGCTAATAAGCGGGTTTAATTTACCTAAGTACAGGCTACGTTAATTTACATCGACAATGTAACAGGTCTAGAAATCTCAAATTTCTAGTATGCTTTAAACTGTACGTATTCTATTTTCTGTTAGATCATCCTTTTATAAGTTAACGATATGTTCAGCTATTATATTATGGTATCATACATAATATAACAATGTATAGACATTATACTAACATTGAAACACTGAAGGGCAATGGATTAAAAGGTCCAAGTCAAGAGCGAAAGCGTTTACAATTCAAAACCATATGATGCTCATAACTCCTGGATGATTTTTGACCCTCGACACGAAACAGAGGCGTTACAAGTTTATAAAGCACGATTGTAATACGATTGTAATGGGTACAATCGTGCCTTGTCGTGTCAACATCTGAAGTGCAATCATGTAAGGATCGCCGATCAAATCATTAAAGCTCGGCTTCAAAGTAAAATAAACCTAACATAAGGATACACGAAATTGAGCTCTAATTCAATGCGATTATGTTTTATGTTGTTAAACTAGCTGATGCCCGCGACTTCGTCCGCGTGGAATAAGTTTTTTGGATTCCCGGGGGAACTCCTCAATTTTCCAGGATAAAAAGTAGCCTATGTCACTCTCCAGGTCCTCAACTATATCCATGTCACGTCATGTCAAAAATCACGTCGATCCGTTGCTCCGTTGCAGCGTGATTGAAGGACAAACCAACAAACAAACTGACTTTCGCAAAGTAACGCCTACATTGAATATACCAATTTTTTACTATTAACAAAGAGAAATGCTTTACAAAAACCAACTTATTGTAATTTCCGACGATGTTTTTTTTAAATTGATATATTTTGATAATTTATTGATAAAATTGATATTTTTTATACTTACAAATTGCAATAATTTTGTTATGTATTAACAATTATTACAGTGCTTGATGGGTGGGAGATTGGTCGCTGTACTAGGAGAACGGTCCTGATTCTATCTACCTGAATATGGGTTGATTAGTTAGGAATACTCAAGTAATGTTGAAAATGTCGAAGTTTCCCGACAGTCGTTATTAAATTAACTCTCATACAACGCGAGGATAATCCCAGAAGGGGACGCCTCCCCAGTGACCCCAGCAAGGCCAAGCTGCAAGTTCGGTGACTAAATTACGCGCTATGCATATTAACAGTGAACATGTTCGGTTTGATTTAATACGGTTAGGTAAGAATCTTACCTCAATTACTGCCTCTTTGGTCTAGCGGTTAGCATGTTCGACTGCGGCCGATGAGGTCCCGGGTTTGAGTCCCGGGTCGGTCCATAAGTATTGGGTTTTTCTGACTAAAAATACTCAGTACTAGATTACCTATTCTGTGGTACTATCCCGGAGTTAGAAAGTTGGCGATGATTCATCCCCGTGACTCGGAGAGCACGTTAAGCCGCTAAGAAATCTTAGTAAGTTATCCACGACTTTCTACATAAAATGCCTTTGTGCCCCAAAATATGCGTTAAATTGTATTAGTCTCAACTCTCATGCTCAACGAACAATGCATAAAATGTAGGAAATATCTGCGGCCATCAGGTGACTGTTACTCTACCTGAAAACTGTCCCTTGTTTTAGGTGTTCCGTAAAATTTTGTTATAGGTATTTGGTTAAAACGCAAATAAGGGCACGTTTCCATTAAGGCGGAGACGAGCGGAGCGGAGAGGAGACGTACGACCTTACACCTTGACATTACTTGAAATCAACATCTCGTGTCCAGTCCGCTTCAATGGAAAAAGAGACAGTCATATCGAAGACGTGAAGCAATGTATCAAACTGTATGAAGTGGAGTGGAGAGAGACATGAGCCGTAGGTACCTTCGCTTCCGTGGAATCACCGACCTCTCTCCATAACTCCGCACCGCTCATATCCGCTCTTGTCTACCTCAATGAAAACGCAGCATAATGGCACAGATGACAGAACAATGATCTTTTATAAATAACTGTGGCACAGAATATTTAATAATAGTATACTATACGTATAGATGTCTGTGTATAGATATTAAACCTACGAGATCAGAAGACGCCCCAAAAGGCCCATCAAAGTTTTATATACACAGGCTAACAGTGTTCCAACATCCATCTCCACGTGATTACTTCACGTCGATTCACGTGGCAGGTTTTTGACTGCTCTTGTTTCAACTTTTAGCATTTTGCATGGTTTTATTTTTTATTGTTATTATCGTCCGTGAGTTGCAACCCTTGCGACACGCCTTCAAAGGCTTCGACGACCGAAATCGCGAAAATTAAGTAGGTAGGTATGCCTGATGTGGCAGTTTTAAAATCTTGCACTACTTGCGCTTCAGTGTAAATCCTCTCCTACTATTATTTGGAAAGGAATGTACCTAATCTACTGTCTACTGTCTGCAGTGTCGCATGCAGAACTTAAAAATAAAACTTTAAGGTTTATTATAAAGTAAGTTTAACTATTAGTTACAACATTTTTAAACATTACATTATTACATGGACTTGAATATATTGGATTGACTATAGACATCGCAAAGATAACTAATTCCACACATAATTTGACCAATTTTTCCTCTTTTGCTCATCGCAACGGGAGGGTTTCACAGGGATTAGGTAGTTAAGTGGCAAAATCTTGCGTGGAAGAATGAATAGTTCGCGAGGCGAAAGTAGAAATTGACATTTGTGTGCAATTTGGAATTGTGCTGTCTTCTAGACTATCGGTGTTCACATTCCCCAAAGCTATCCCCTCTTTCGTTCCCCGCAGGGCTGGACCACGGGACAGGGAGGGTAGTAACAGGGAGGGCATATCTTGCACGGATGGAGACAGTACTCTTCGCCCATCGCGTAGCAGCTGCCCAGGTTTACCATGTCTTCTAAATCGCATCTGGAACCATCAATTAATGCTTCTGATCATGAACCTACGCAGTGTATTAATTGATTATAATTATTGATCTATTCGATGGTCCAAAATAGAAGCAATCACAGCGTTGTCTATACATTCGCGCATTGGATTCTTATTTGAAGTATTTTACGTGACACCACTTTTATAAAGTGCAAAAAACTGAATGTCATAGAAGTCTGATGTTATACAGATTTGGCGAAAGTGCCCAATAACTATGTTGCCAATTTTCTAGACAATAAGCCAGACACGATTCTACGGACAATCGATCTTGTCACAATTTGGAACTTGTAGGTGGACGTATTTCAGACGTTTTATCCCAAGAAACCCAAAGTTCTCATGGAATTAAAAAAATGTAGGTCCAAATCCATGCAGAATAAATTGAAGGCTACCATACATTTTAATATAAATTAATTTCAAAGCAAGTCAACTCACTTGGCATCTTCTAGAAGTCGTTTTTCAGTTTCGTTCAGAATGGGTATGGCATACTCCTCTATGCCCTGTTTGCCGACGGTGACCGGGCTGGCACAGAATAGCATATTGTAGCATTTGTCTGGCTGGTCCTGCTCCACCAGCGCGCTGTCTATGAAGGTAGGCTTCTCGAAAAGACCTGGTGGAAATGTAATATTTGTTATATTTTTAATTGTAGTGGAATAATTAAAAGAAACCATTTTTTACTTGGTGTCAGAGGCCACACACAGCAGAGAACGGGCCAGAGACAAATTTATTACTTTTTAATTTTTCATAGATGTTCCTATGGCTCGTTACCACCTTACTGGCAAAAACGTGCCGCCAAGCGATTTAACGTTCCTGTAGGATGCCGTATAGAAATCGATTATCTACGGATATAATATAATTAACATACTGGACTTAAATATTAGACTGCATCGTCACTTAACGCCAGGTAAGATCACAGTCAAGGGTTAAGTTGTGTAGAAGTAAAAGTAAACAGTGTTTTAGAAGACTTGTCTGGTATTGCGTGGTTGTGGTGTAAATATCTTGCTTTAAAATTCTAAATCTCATCGTTGTATCATTTATTTGTATTTAAAACTAGCTGACCCGGCGAACTTCGTACCGCCTTAGTATGCAAAATTAAATGTATATTTTTCAATATTTCTGAGAGATTTTCTTAATATTTTTTTCCCTAAGAACCTTCTCCTAATAATAACAAATACAACAAAAAAAGAATTAGTGAAATCGGTCCAGCCATTCACGCGTGATGCCGTGACCAAGGAAAACGGGTTTCATTTTTATATATTTAAAATGATATAAACTTTTTGTTTGCGAATTTATGCTGGTTTTTCTACAAGCGCTTACTCATTTCGCCCGCACCGCGCTTGCGCCGTTGTTTTGATGTCGTGAGACTGTTAGGAATTATGAAAAAAGGAAACCTTTCATAATATTGAGCACGAATCTCGCGGTAGAGAACCCTATGGACAGATGCCCCTGCTCGTTGTTGCTCTTCACCCGGCAGATAATGTCGTCTGCCTCGCGCACCAGCCGCGTCAGGCATTCCACTTGAGTCTGGACAATGTTTTGAGTATTATTTATTACTTATTAATTGCCTACTGTATCACATGCTCCCTCATTCACACACAAGCTCCGTGATAACAGGATCGTGTAGACAGGATCGTTCGACAGGATCAGGATCCTTTACCCCCTATAAAACGTTTTCGATAAAACGGGCCGCTGTGTGAAGGAGCTCTAAATATGGCCTCATAAGAACCATCAGAAGTTCAAAACCATTCAGTGGATGCTAAAGAGTATGCTAAGAAGTAGAGATATGCGAAGCATAGGTCATGGTTCGCATATCTCTACTTATTTCTACTCAGTAGGTACTACGTTCTCTTCTTTTGACCATTGTATTTTTGTATTGTATTTTTGTATGTACCACCTACATTTTCAGCTCCAAAGGAACTGCTGAAATGGCTTTCAGTCTTGTCAAGACCCAAGAACTTGTGAAATGAGAACATACGTAAAAGAAAGCATAACTCCAAAAAGTCCGAGGTGAATGCGTGGGTATCGAACTCTGATACCCTCAATAGGGGGCGGAGGTCTTTACCACTAGGCTTTCATAGCCTATTATACCAAAACATTGACATTGAAACTGCGAGTCTCGAGGGAAATTTGATATTTCAGTTGAACCGTCGAATAACCTTCATATTGAACTACTTAGCGTTGATTATAACGGCTTAATATTGTGAAGGTTAGGTATACTTACTTTGTAGAATAAGTATTTAAGCACTTTCGTAATATGAAAGTAGGTACTCATACCAACACCACCACTAAAGCCCATTGACGTCCCACTGCTGGGTACAGGCCTCCACTCGCGTAGGAGAAAGGGAATTAGAGCTTAGACCCACCGCGCTGCTCCAATGCGGGTTGGCGGGCTACTCATACAGGCTTACTTATTTAGACCCAAAATAATTAATATATTACGGCATGATGCCGTGTAAAACCCGATAGGGGTATGACCCATCACTTACCACCAGGTGAGATCGCAGTCAAGGACTAATTTGTAGTAGAATAAAAGAATTGAATATTGATGTCAACAGCTCAAACGCCAACCGTCTCACTGTTGCAGACATAATTTACTCTTAGTAGGTATATGCTTTACCTCCTTGACAATCCACCTCATTTCTGGAGACAAAAGACTGGTGGTTAAATCCCTACAAGAAATCTATGTCCAGCAGTGGGCGTTGACCAGTTGCTTCTACCTGTGGGAAGTTTCCAGCTTTAGCAGCAGAGAAGACTGGTACTCTGGTGCATCTACCGGTGCCGCCGACAACCGGCGTGATAGACGTGGATGGATCAGTGCCGGTCAGCGCGCAAAATAGCTGGTTGGCGCGCATTGAGTTGATAGCGTTCACGCCCAAGACTTTACGCTTGTCGTATGTGTATGCCAGCTTTAGGGTCTGTAAAAAATAAGGCCGGAAAAACTCCTAAATACGGTAAGTTGTCCTCTACATAATTATACTGTCTTGGTCAAGAGCACTGATGGTATGTGTCCAGTCTTTATAGGTCCCATGCACAGAGCAGCAAATCAGCTTTGAAATGTACTATGATACCTAAGCTGTGATACGTTTTTCTGTACTACTCTATAGATCATCATAGTCATCAGTTGCCACTAACATCGATACATAGAGCAAAGTTGCAGTCAACCGGTGGCGTCTGTACCGCGATGACGGCTTGCGGGCAGAACTGCGCGCACGCAATGGCCGCCGTGCGCACGTGCTGCATGTTCTGAAAGAACAGATCACGGTCCAGGATGCAGCAGCAGGGCGGCATCACGTAGTGGCCGCCGCAGATCAGCACCACGTCCGAGTCCTGAACAGATATTTGTTTACTAGCTGATTTGATTGACGTAGATTGAAGTTTTTTTAATTCCATAGGAGGTCCTAGTAAGAAGTTTTAGTAACTTTAACGGTTATATACCTACTAGAACTAGAATAGAACTTACTATAACAAAATTTCGAAAATTCCGGCCTTATTTAGGTACCTTGACTACATTAGGTATATAAAAGAGAACGGCCTCAATATAATATTTCAGTTTTCTAGATCTTTAGATTTGGCGTTACCTACAACTCTAACGATTTGATTCTACATAGATAACTAATACAAGAAAAATACCCTACATAAAGAGCGTCCTGCATATAGATTCTGCCCTGGTACGCCTCCACCGTAGTGCTTGTGTCGATGTGAGCGAGGTCAGTAGCTACGCCGATCACGTTGTTATCTGGATCTTCGTCGTACAGGGACAAGACGTTGATGATCTTTTGCTGCTTGAGGAATAAGGACGCCATGCGACCGACATCGCTGCCTGCGCCTACTACTGCCACCTGAAGTTACATAATCTATTATTGAGAGTCATCGTCGTCGTCATCTCAGCCTATAGATGTTCACTGCTGGGTCTCCTGTGCCACAGAGCACGGTCTTGTGCCGCTTGTTTCCAGCGGCTCCCAGCTGCACGCTTGAGATCGTCCGTCCACCTAGTGGGAGGTCGTCCAACGCTGTGCTTCCCGGTGCGAGGCCGCCATTCGAGCACTTTGGGACCCCAACGCCTATCCTCGGTTCTACGAACTATGTGCCCCGCCCATTTGCCACCTCATTATTGAGAGTAATTTGGAAGATTTGTGTGGTGTGGTGTGGTAAAAGCGCGAATTGCTGGCTTATTGGGCGGTGCATATTGCAAGCTACGCCTTGTACCTACCACATAGATTTGTCAGTTTTGTTCGCAAAGTAAAACCTGCTTCTATTCAATATTTAAAATCGGTCTGCTGGTTAACAAGTCTTATTAATCATTGTTGAGAATCGTCACCCCTTAAATAATCAAATTAATTCGGGGTTTTCTTGGGATTGTAATACGGGAGTTTCCCGGATCCTCCCGTATAAAGCAAAATATAATAATACTAGATGATGCCTGCGACTTCCTCCGCGTGGATTAAGACGTGTTTTGAATCCCGCGGGAACTCCTTAACTTTCCGGGATAAAAAGTAGGTAGGTAAATCAAAATTGGTCAGACAGACAGGAAGACGCACTTTCGCATTTATAATATTAATAGTAGGTACGGAAGTATAGATTAAAATAATGTATTTGGTTCCTAATGAATATATGTTACAGGACTCAGGGCTTTTCTGCCTTACCTTACGCGGTGGAACCCTGGGCACCGGACAGTACTTATCGCACTCCCTTTCGATCTGCGCGAGGATCTCCGACGTGACATAGTTCTGGTGGTTAGCCTTAGGAACAACCAGGCAGCTCGGCCTTGCGATACGAATCACTCGTCCCAACATTGTGTAAAAGTCCAAGATTATGGAAGCATGAGTCGTAGTGTTTTTGTGTTGGATTTTTATTTTAATTATTTTTGCATTTCAGTGTTTTATTTTTATTTCAGTGTTAATTTAAGACATTTTGTGTTGTTTTATGATGGAAATGGCTTTTTTGACAATTGACATGAATTTGGACGTGAAAGAATGGTGTAGATTCATAGAGATTACTATTTATGAAAGATTTGTTAAAAGAGGTTCATGAAATCCTGATGAATTACCAAATGTCAAATCAATCAAACCTAGGAGTAGGTATGTGTTCTGTGAATCAAACCAATGGGAAAAACTGCTCGTTTTGACCAAAAATGCCTGTTTTTGGAACACTTCAGACTAGGACCTAGGTGATCAAGTTTATTAGTGAAAACTATCTGAAACTAGTTTTAGGTGTCCCCAATTTTGGCATTATTAGTGTGAAAACTGGTAGGTAGTGCCTTTACCGCAGGCAGCATTGTGAAAGGAATAGTAATACAGTAATACCAATAATAGAGTCAGCATACGTCTTACTGGTGCTCTCCTTCTAGTTCAGACGCTCAGCCTCAAGTTCAGGTGGTTGGTCGGGGGTTCGATCCTCGGGCACGCACTTCTGACAGCTTTTCAGAGTTTTGTGCTTTAAAACAGTGAGTAACAACAACTTTACACAACCCACAGTTGTGTGAAGTCTTCCAATTCGCGCTTGGCCAGCACGAGCGTGGTGATCCATGGCCAAACCATTTTTATTTTCAGATGAGACTCCGCTGAGGGCTGGCGTGTAATGAATGAATTAATAGAATTGACGAATGATGATGACGGAAATAACAAAGAAAACACGAAATGGAACAGACATCAAATTTAATAGATAAGTTTCACCTATAATACAATATTATAATAACATTCATATTGATTATTATATTGTCTACCCAAATACAGGCATACCTTAATCGTGTACAACACAGGAATTAATAAAAATGACTAGAACTATTCAGATTTGAAGCCGCCTAGACAACTTTGATTGTATGCACAGTCCGCGCTCTAAACGAAAACATTCCGAAAGTAAAATCGGTTGTACTGAATTTGTGACTTTAAATCAAGAGCTTTTGGGTTCATTTTACTTGAACGCTCGATTACAATCAGTCGAATTTTGTAAAAACTTAAACTATGCGTACGGTTCTAATGAGGCGCGTTCACTTTTAGATTAGACGACCTCCACGCGTTACTACTGAGAACAATTTGTTTACCATTTAGTTCAGATATGAAAAGAATATATTAATATGGAAGTAAATTATGTCTCAACGCCACACTCAAAATGGAATCGAAGCGGCCTTTGTTACAACAACTAAAACTCAGTTTTATTTAGTTAAGCATACGGTTAAAATTATATTGCATACAAAAAATACACATAGTATACTTTAGGAATTGGACAGCTGTGACTGTACTTTAAACAATTATTCACATACACATTTTTTTAAAATCCAACAACAACAAAACATACCTACTGTTTTAAGTACAATATTTGTCTCCAAATTATTTATAAATCACATATTTTCAAAACTGTTAAAATTATCAAATATAAAATACTTTAAAAACAAGTGAAGCAATAGGTAACGTCATGTTTTGAGCCGCTGCCAGTCCACTAAAGCAGACGGAGCATATATAGATAGCGTTAGGCTGCCTGTCCACTGAAGCGGAGCGGAGCGGAGATGTGTTAAGCAGACCAAACAGATTTTTGACACATTACTTGATAAAAATATCGCATCTGATCGAAAGTATCTTTATATCTAATACTAGCAGCTGCCCGCGACTTCATCCGCGTGAAATAAGTTTTTAAAATCCCACGGGAACTCCCTAATTTTTCGGGTTAATAGCCTATGACACTCACAAATGAAGTGGCTTTCTATTGGTACCAGAATTTTCAAAATCGGTTCAGTAGATCCAGAAGTCCGTCCGACCCCCTACAACGTCACAAACTTAACCTCTTTATAATATTAAGTATAGATAAACTGGATAAATTTACGAGCCGCTAACCGCGACGGAAGTGGGCATGAAATCCTAGTCACAGTCATATACTAGTTAGGACTCAGACCCAACCACTCTCGCAAAGGCCAAATTATAACGTTGAGTTTACTAGCAAGTGAAATGTAATTTATATTGGTGTGGTTAATGTGTAAGCTTTTTTGGAAATAAATAATAAATTGAAATTGAGATTGATCTGCTTAACACATCTCAGCTCCGCTCCGCTTCAGTGGACAGGAAGCTTTAATCTATCTGTACCTACAGAATTAAACTTACGCATGACGGTACCCTGAACTTAAATAGTAAAAATACATTTTCTGGCACATTTTTATGTAATCAAATTAAATTCAAATTCAAAATGATTACATCAGATAAACAATTATAGAAAAATAGCTACATCAGATCTTTATCTCCAATACAGTGTTGCTTATAAAAGAAATTACTGTAACAAAAATAATAACGAACAATCTTCTTATCCAAATTAAAAAATATCATTTAAAATGTAAAATTAACAAAAACGTTGCAATTATAAAATAATTGTTATGAATCGTGCTATAATAATTAATGTAAATTATAATGTACTACAAATAAAACAAACCACACAATAAAACTGTACCTACTTATGCCCAAGATCACTAAAATAAGGATTATTGTAATCAGAGGGATCCAGTCCCAGTTAAAAACACACTGTTTAGTTATCCAATAGGGATGATGACAATTCAATCAAATCAGCAACTCTTTATCAAACTTAAAAACGCACTTCTAGTATGGAAGTTGTATGAAATTCACAGTTGTGACGTCATCAAATTCAACGCACTTATTTTCTTTAATATATATTTTAAAATGGTTATCAAACTTAAAACTAACCGAGGATGTGAATTTTAGGTCTTTTGGAAGACCCTCTATTTAATAATCAATTAGAAATAATTTATTTTTGATATATGCATCATCCCTATTCGGATAATATTTGCCCATTGTCCTTAGCGACAGAAGCGACGCGATGCGATATGGCGCCATAGAAAATGACAACCATGTCAAAGCGACAACGTAGGCCACGTGAAGGGTCAGCTACTGTTTAATACCTTCGCGTCGCGCAGCGTCGTATCAAGTCGCGGTGTCGCCTTTGTCGCTCACCAAGGAAAACGGGTTAGTCCTACAGCCGCTTTCGGATACCTAAGTAAGATATAGCGCTGACCAAAGAAATTGTACATATTATGTTGTCATTAAAACACGGGTATCGCCGATTATGAGCAAGTTTTTCATACAAAAATTATTCGAAAGAACATAATAATATCTCTAGCATCCAATGCAACATAATTTAGACTACAATGCTTTGCATATTGACCGCATATTTATTTTTACAATAAGGCGCAATGATGATATGGCCATCGGCGTAGCGACTTAACGAGGCCAATTCTGTTGTACACCATCTCTAAACTAAACTAAAATTACAGCTCTAAATCTAGTTATATCCCTTTCCGATGAGATTATTACGAAAGGAATAGCAATATATTTAATGCTGACATTTTTGTTTAGTGATTGTGTACAACGAAATCAGGGGCAATATCTTGTTTAATACTTATATGCTTAATCTGATTTCTGTGGGGTCAACCCGTTCGGTTCATACCACTTACCAATATGGCCACTTCCCAACACGACCACTTCTCAGTACGACGAATCGAAGAACGATCTTGACGAAAATTGCCACAGACATGGGTGGCATCCCAGAGATATGTACGTATTGGGAAGTGGCCATATTACTGGGAATGGACATACCGTTTAATAAAAATAAACAAATGTCTTTATTAATCAACAAGTATTTACAATACTACATTTGCAAATTAAGGTATTAAAACGAAAAGGTGAACTTAGAAAAATTGATGCCAGGAGTGCCCAGGAAAACCTGTATTACGGGCACCGTAGCCTACCATCGGATCCATACAAATTATAGATCTAATACAGATTGTCATAACAGGAAGTGGTCGTATGACCGAAAGGGCGTCGACTAGCCTCTCAAAAACATTGTCTTTTAAGATTACACTTTAGTACCCAGCCTTAGATAGTAGCCAGCCTTTAGGTAACGCAATATAATAATTTTAAAAAAAATTGTCATATACCCTTTGGCTATCTAGACGGCTCACGTGAAATGATAGGGAATCCCTAAAAAGTACTGCAGCTTCGCGCGCACCCCTAATTTTCACAACCCATCTCAAAGTACTTAGAAATAGATCATAAGAAGTGTGTCAATCACGAGTTTCACTCCGCTTTACCTAGTTTTTTAATAGTTAAAAGCCAAGACACCTTGAATTAAAAAAAAACAACGCGAGCATGTTTTCACTTCAAAATCTTACGCATTTTCGTTACGGATGTTTCTTGTCGGCTACCCCCCTCCGCGTCGTCCCATAAGGAACTTTCGTTCCAAAAGCCTTGGACACCCCGTAATAACATGAGTTCTTTACTGTTCCTAATTTTCTGCTTATTAGGCGTCAAACACCAAACTAGCGACGGCCGAGCGACGGCGACAGCGGGGCGATGCGGTACGAGAGTTAGCAACGAATTTCGGGAAGGCCCTTCAGGCAAACTAAAATTGTGAAAAAATATAATTTCGTCAACTGGCGAATCCTGTCCTGCCAGACTGGTAGAGCGTTTGCGGTTATTTCTCTTAAAAAATATTCTATTTAAATTCCCAAAAAATATACTTTTGCCAATCTGAAATTTTAATCACGTATTTATTGAGTATTTTCAATAATACCTGCAAATCGCCAGACAAATTTTCCGATCTTAAACGTGAATAAAGTGTTAATTAAGAGTTTCAAATGAGTACGACAAATTTGCGGCGAAATTCGTCGCCAGCTCTCCGACTAATCGCATCGCCCCGCTACCGCCGTCGCCCCGCCGCCGCTCATTTCGTGCCCGTACACTTACCCCAACGAACAAAAAATATAGTAAAGAATCATCCTTACTATTATTATAAGCGGAGTGAAAATGTCTTATAGCTATGTAGATTATATTTAGAGATAATTTCGAACCAGTTTAAAAATAGAGATAAAAAAGTTTACAATAATGTAGTCAGTCATCTAAAGGGTTTTCAAAAATATTTTAATGTTACAATTATTGGATTCTCTCAAAGTTCAGAAAAACTTAAGTTTTTAAAAAATATATGGACTATAAGGACGCGCGCACACTATTAACTATCATGTCCGTAATCCTCTCTTCGGTAAACTCTCAGGTCCCTGCGGATTGAAATAGCATGTTCTCACACTCGAGTGTGATAACATGCTATTTCAAGCCGCATTTACGGGAGGGACATACTTCAGAGCGAGATGAACGATCTTTTAAGCTTAAGTCAGCGTTGCGCATTTAGGTACGTTAATTTTCGCAAACTTGAAAATAATGTTGAAGGAAACACACATGGTATTAATCGATCATACCTCGAGGTACTTTTATTAAGTCTTTTCTTGTGAAGTTTATTTACGCATGAAATTTCCCCAAAATTAGCCTAAAATGGAAATTTTACAAGTCAAATGTCATGACTTTCAAAAAAATTAAATTTTACTATTTTTTTCATTGCTGGACAATATAAATGAGTCCACCGAAGTCGCGTCACATAGTGCGTGCACTATCATACATAGCTAGACTTTAAGAGCGAGACAAAATGTCGATCGTGTGTGAGCGCTCTAATACACCATTTATTAAAATAATTATACGTTATTTTAACCATCGAAACGAAGCTGCAGTTTAAAAA
Organism: Erebia aethiops; assembly: GCA_923060345.2. Lineage (NCBI taxonomy): Eukaryota > Metazoa > Arthropoda > Insecta > Lepidoptera > Nymphalidae > Erebia > Erebia aethiops. Next base: position 4,024,564 of record OV281093.1, on the reverse strand, counting down.
TCTACGTTTTAACTCTTATCATCTAGTTGGCAGAGTATAGACGAGGTTTTACAATGTAAGTACTTACAGGTTTTTGCACTTATTACATAGTTACATACTTATAACAACTTTATATGCAACAATTTAAACTTGCGCGTTATTTATTCGAAAAGTAGTTAAAAATCTATTGCAGATAGGACGCAAGTGTAAACTATCAAAAAGTAGACGTGTACCTTTTTTAAAAAAAAATAATATTTTATTGCAGTAATAGAAACAGTAGCTCGAGTTACGCCTTTAGCACATCAACGCATTTGCACGCGTCGAAAGTCGAAACATTTGCACGCGCTTTGCGGTATGCCTTCGCTATTGCATTCGAAAGCGTCGGTGTGCTAAAGGAGTTTTTTTAATAAACGAAACCGCTATTACAGTGTTTTATTTATTTAGGTCTGTAAAAACCAATACTGCCAACGCTTATAACAATACCTAAGCAATATTACTCAAAATGACAGTTCGATGTCAAGTACCTTGACGTTCCTAAAATAAGGATTATAATTCTAAAATGCGAAAGTCAACCATAATTAAACAATATTGCTTTCAGTTGCGTAGGCCTATCTCGTATAAATATACGGTAAGAGAGAGAAAGAAGTGATTTTATCAAAAATCCCCCGTTCAAATATTTTGATGATACATGATACTATAGAATGATGCAATCTTTACAAGAAACCGAGTAAATTAATGTAAAAAAATATCTCTCCTCTCTTATCTTGATTTATTATAATATTATGCTTTCCCAGATAAATAAAACAAATTTGAAAATCAAATAGCGGCAAACGCGGGTAGATTAATAAAAATCTGTTTTCCATACACGCTCCTAATAATTATCATGATACAGGTAATATTCTAAGCTTTTTAACATCGCATACATGTAGCGATTTCGTTTATCATAAAACATTGTATCAGATAAGAAGAATAGACCGACTCAAAGTGTTAGGTACAATTTCAAATTTCGAAAAATATAGTGGACATATAAGATTTGTTGTAGTTTTTCCCCCGTATTCACAAATATACGTACAGTGTAGGTAACACGGCACAAATCAGTAATTGAAATTGGAAAATAGCCGTTATATTACCAATCCGAACAATATTATAAATGCAAAAGTGTGTTTGTTTATTGGGTCGTCCTTAAATCAAGCCGCAACAGAGCAACGAATTGAAGACATATTGGAATAACATGGATATAGTTCCAGGAGAAACAACGTGACCGAAATAACGCGACTCAAAACTCACAAAATTACGCTCGTCTGGCCCCACACTAAGTGTGAGATCTATAGAGCGAACTTTGCTTAGACTTAAGACATGGTTAAAACGAGACAGAATTATGTTACTCACATAGGTCCATCTCGTTTTATCTCTAAGTAAAGTCTGAGCCAAGGCAAAGTAAAGTTTAATTTAACATCTTATAGCAAGCTGTGGCAACCTCTGAGTGGGTATACAATTAGTGCATGTAACTTCTGTTTAATTTATATTATATCTTTCCTTGTTATTGAATTGTAACCTGTTGGGTGTCCTAAAATAAATAAATAATAAAAAAAAAAAAAACAAAAGTACGCTCTATAGATCACGGCATAAGAGTATAGAGAGTAAGAAAAATCAAAGAATTTCACGAGATTTTTAAAAACGTGCACGAAGTTGCGGGCACACGCTAGCTTTGCTTTAGTAAATGATTGTTGGAACCTATGCTATGCCTTCAAACACACTGTGATACTGAGATCTTTAAAGTGTTACTTTTCTAATTCTTTACTTCAGAGTTAAAACGGGATGGACCTATGTGCGTATCATAAATCTGTCTCATTTAAACTCAGTCCTAAGTTAGAGCTAAGTCAAAGTATGCTCTATAGATCTCACACTGAGACTTCTTAGTAAAGTTTGTGAATACGAGGCTACTGTTTAATAGCAACGATAGCTTTCATATTAATTATAGATTGGGCAGATTATTATTTACAATTTACAAGAAGTTCCGTTATAACGTTACTAAGTAGTATTTATATCTAAAATTATGTATATGTTACCGTAAGATTGTAAAAACCGTTAGATTGTAATCTAACTAGCGATATTGTAAACTGTCGACAGATTACAATTTAACGCATTATTTATCGGTAGATTGTAATCTGTTAGGTGTATTAACTTGATAAAACCTAAGTGCTATGTCGAACCCTAACCTAACCTACAAGAAAGAGACAAGAAAACGTAAATACAATGAATATTTCAAAAATTGACACACAGAACATTGAACGGTTCGCAATCTGTCGACAGTTTACAATATCGCTAGTTAGATTACAATCTAACGGTTTTTACAATCTTAAGGTGACATATATACGGGTATGGTATAAATGTATTAACGATCGAAAAAAAAGTGAAACCGATTTAAGTTTAGGCCTTCGAGAACTTTATAAGAATAAAGTGAATGGGAAGACGGCTTTAGAAAAATTTTAATATAAACTTTTGTTTAGAAGACGCACCGTACCTACTTAAAATATTTCTTAGTGACAAGTATTACTACGATTCAAGGCAAGAACAACTTTGTGTTGCGTACACACGTACTCGTTATATTAAAAACTACTCGTAACATTGATTTTATACAACTACCTACGTTAATGCAAGTTCATTTTGTAAATTGATAACGTTATCATGATTTGCAACTACTTCAGCTAGAGGGCGCTACACGCAACATTTTTAATCTGTAAAACAATATGGCCGCATTCACGAAAAAGCGGATTCCCTAAAAATGACGATATTTTACTCGTGATTCTTAACGTATTCATACTCGATGTTTTCATAATATCTTATTCAATACTTTTGAATAGAGGCATCAGTATGATCCTGAATAAACCCCATCCAGTTATTTTATTATATTTTAGTGAATATTCAAAAGGTCGCATCACCTAGTAAATGAATTATTACGGTATCGGTATATCGGTATACGGTATCGGTCACGGTATAATATATATTATTTTCGATATCAATAACGAGTAAAATATCGGTACTTTAGTTTTTACTGAGGATCCCTTTCCGAATAAACATTGGCATACTATCACAATTTATACTACTCTGTAATCGACTCTACTCTGCTCAAAATTGCTTAACTTTTGGTGTTATACGGTCGGGTATTCTACATACGATAATCTAGATGCCTTTCTATTACAATAATTAATATAATCTAATAACGTACAATATATGAAATTTTGTAATATTATATTTTATTGCATTTATATTTCAGTTCAATTCCAGGTTAGTGGTCTCTACAAAAATCGTGTTAAGACACATTTTTGTATCGTATGATCGATGAAACAGAGAAATTGTTTTGATTATTAGAGGTGCATACAAACTAAACTGTGTTGTCGTATGTCGTTACACGCTCTAGCATGCAAATAGAACAATTGGAACACAACTCTAAAATGCACTGGAATGCCACGAAGAATGACATGAGCGTGCACGTTTTTTTATGATATTTTTGACTCCGATCGCATTCTGGCACTACGACACACAGCATCACAGTTTGCCTGCAACGTAACCTTGATGATCGTTGCAATGATTCTTGTTACTTAATGATACTGATATCTTCTCATAGTTTCTCAAAAAATGCCACAACATCAATTAATACGAACGATTGTTACTATAAATTTGCTAAATAAAATATTTATAATAGCCCAAAAACCATTTTAGAAAGTCTATAATAAGGCTATACCTTAATTTTTTTTGTGTACTTTTAAGCAGCCAAACGTTCTAATCTATTTTTACAAATAAATTGAATCACTTAACTCTATTCCATACATACAAGGCTCGAATAAGACTTTTATTATTACTCATATATCGATAGATAATATCCCATAGATAATATTATATCATAATTACCTCAAACGTACCTACTTGAATAATATTTGATACCTAATAAAGTTAATATACAGGATCGAAACGATGAGTTATTGCAGGCGATTATTCTCTGACTATATTGAAAAAACTTCAAATAAAAATTCATGCCACTAAATAAATGGAAGCGAGTTTTATGTTGAGAAAATTAGGATATTTATTTATCTATGAATATAATTTATGTATTATTTTTTTACCAGTAACAAGTTTTTACTAGAGACACCTTATTTAATCAGTAAATAGCCGCCCGAATTATTTTCGTTTCCACCTTGTAAACATAGAATAGGCAATAGATTAGTAAGAGATCCCCTGTTTTATTTCGTGGTTATACTTAAGAATACAGGACAGTTATCTTGAGAAATATACCGTGATTAGATAAATATCTAATACCCTTATAAATTTTATACATATTTCTACTTTACGCAGTACAAATATTATGGCACATCATGATCATAGTATATAAAGCGTCAATTTTAAACATTAAAGAAACTATATAAAGCTTTGATTCAATATAGTGACCTTAAAGTCAAAACTGTTTTTTTAATACAAATTTTATTCTTGTGCGTATAAACGCATAATAAAAATAAATTTATAAACATCTTTTAATAAATTTTTCTTAGACAAAATAACTGTAGATAAATAAAAACTTTGTAACAACAGTATTTTTATTGGCATTTAAAAATAAAATTGAGCAATTCAATGGCATGCCTGTGGTGATACTCAACAGCATTTTAACTCGTAATGCCACTTTTTTTATTATGTGCGTATTTTTAGTTGGATTGAAAATTAGGCAATTAAGGGAAAATTCAAATTAGAAATTAAAAATATAGAAGTCTTCATATTTTATTGCTGTTTAAGTTAAACATATTGTTTAATATTGTTTTTGTGTGATATTATTAATCGCTAAATTTTTTGAGGAGAATAAATTGGCATTATTTAAGAGCTCCAACTAACTAGATCTGGTTGGTTCTGCTTATTACAATACTTTCAGAAAGGGGTGTTCTTTAAATGGGATCAGTATTCTCAAGATGACTAATAATTTTAAATACAGGTTTTGTCCTGTAATAGGAAAGGAACTGCTCTATAAAATAGTTCATTTAGCATGAATAAATTTTGAGAACCCCGACTATTGACCGACTATACTATGGGTATAGTCGGTTAAATTGAATTAGCGAACATCTCTTGTTCTTCATTATTCTTAGGAAACTCTTTAGTCTTTACACTATCGATCGACTTTTCATTTGCAACAGGCTTTAGGTATATAAACCCTCGCTTAACTTATATACTTGATTTTAATATAAAACATTCGCTTGAAGTGACAGCTAAGGGAAAACACCTAACTAGGTAAACGAATATATAATAATATTTAGTATAAATCCTCCTTTCGAGGATACAACATTCTTGCCTTAGAGACACCCAAGCTAAGCTCCAAGTTAGTACCCTAAACTTATCAACCAAAATCAATAACCCATATAATAATCAATGTTATTAAAAAAATGCCGATTCAAATGTTGTTCACACTAGTTCACACTAATTTGTTCACACCTGTCTGTCATAAGTAAATAAAGTTCATATTCCCTATTAATAACAACCATATTCAGATCTTTATTACCGAACTAGATGGAACTCGTATTATCTTTTCCGCTTTGTGCAAAACTGACTAACTAAACATGGAATGTTAATCTACAACCTATGTTACTGACACCAGTTAGTGCAAAACCTAAAAATTTTACAGCGCATGTGCGATAAGAGTGAATGCCTAAAGTTTTTGTTGTTTAAAGATATTGTGTGTAAAATTAGTAATTATACTGTAGATATTTTTCAATAATATACGTAATAATTACGCACGTGAACATAATATAATATAAGCTACCGATCGATCCTTAGATGATCCTTTTAATATTTAAATAATATATATATTTTTTTTTACAAATTTTTGCACGCCGTTCTTTTTTCACTTGTGCTTTATAAATAGATCAATTATAATTCAATAAAAAAATAATGCAAAACCGCTTACGAATTACTGACTTTTTCGCACGGGAATTATATTATTAATAATAATAATTTTATAAATTAGTATTAATATTTTTTTTGTCTAACAATTTTCAGTCCTATCAGAAAAATAATCAACGTTGGGTAACTTTGGGTAATTATTTTTCTGAAATAATGTAATATGTAATATTGGATTTCCTTTACAGGTATTTACCATCTTCTAATAATTAACTTAAAAAAATTAAAATCAATATTTAATCTGTAAATTGGAAAAACTTTAATTCACTAACCAGAGAAATAGGAATAATCGTAAAAAGCCGTTTTATATTATTATATAAACTACAAATATTATATATGATATTAAAATTACATAAACAGTATTCACAAAAAATAGCGTCTGTGCCATGGATATGTATTAACACTACAAATTTGTGCAACGCGATAGAGGGGCAAACTTTTAAACAGTATATCTTCAAGTTAAAATAGAAAACGTTAGTTAATATCGTTAAAGTTACATTGTTATACCGTTACGTAACGACTCATAGTGACTAGCTCATCGATGCAACGGAAGCGTTAGTACATCAAACATCTATACTAAAAACGTTAAATGCAATAACGAGTTAGTTTAACACACGTAATATACAAGATTATAACCGGTGACGGTATCGCTTTATAAAGGTTTCAGTCTACTGCATAGGTAAACGTCAAATGCTCATTTAAAAGTTCACTACTCTTAGTGACCATCTATTTAAAAAATACTTGGATTTAATTCACTAAAGGTCTGCATAAGAATAAACATAGTATTAAATTAAATAGCAAATAACGACTACAAAGAGCATGCTCATATTTATTTGTATCGGTTACCGCATACGATACATAAAATAACGGTACAAGTGTGATTTTATACCGTTTGATGGTAAGATGCGAATAACAGGTGTAACGTTAAATTGAGTATAATAATATGTAGTAGTAGTAATGTAGTAAATTGGAGGAAATATAATTATTGTACTTATATAGGTATTTCTTTTCTTTAACCTGTTACCTGTAAAGTAGGCGAAAATCTTTAACGATATAGATACGAATTGATCGTGGATTTAAGCACTAAGCTGTAAAAACAGAAGGCAAGGGTGGACTGTGGTCCGGGGCGAATACGGACCGGTATTCTTTAGCTTAAATAATAAATAATTGAAAGCTTTCGAGTATCGGGACATTATGTCAACATAAAACAGGCTTCAATCGGCTTGTTCAATGGCTCAAATTTGTTAATAGACGTATTGAATATCAGACTTCAAAACAAGAGCTTTAAGTCTATTTTATGGCGACTTTACAGTGTTTTGATATTCTAAATCAATCAACCTTTTCGAGATATTGTGCAAACTTTGTAAATGTATTATCGTGATCGTGCTATATGCACTTGTATTAATGATACTGCACTAAACCGGTGACCGTTAGAAAGCTGGATCGTGTGCGCCCCACACTGTGTGTCTTGGACGTTCGAGTAAAAGTAAAGGCAGAGGGTGCTTTTATAATTTGGAACGGTAACGGTACGTCACGGTATTCGTTATCGTTACGATAACGAGGAGATAGAATAATTATTCGGAGGCGATTTAACTTTTCCGTATACGCTATCATGATACCGTACACGTAATTGTGCAACTTTATACGAACACCAAAACAATCCATGCACAAAACACATGCAATGCATTAAGAGAACTGATGTTCTGGACACTTGGCAAATGCGGTAACCGTCTGTATTTACCTTATAATGTACTCATGTGCATACATCTCTTAACTAAAATGAAAATCTAGTCCTTTTATATAGGGAGGGAAAGGATAGCATATAATGGATCCTTTTATACAAGGGATAGCAATATATTTATTTTCGACATTTTAGTTTAGTTTACAAATTGCGTATAACAGAATAAGCTAATTCTTTTATACAAAATAAAATGACACAGTAAAATAATAGTCTAAGACAGGAGAAATATATTGATATCCATTTTTTTTAAAATCCTGCTCCAAACGACTACCAGTAGATTCAGACCTACCAATTTAGAGACGACACACTAAAATGACACGTCTATTGGTGTCCCTTTCATTATGCTTCCTGCGGAAAGGGACAACACTAGCTTCAGGTCTATCAATTTAGTTCAGTTAAGAGATTTTGCACAACAGAACAAGCTACTCGTACACTGAGACCTTAAATCCGATACACGTCACCCAACGCTCAAAGTATTAAAATCAAGGTATTAAAAACTAGAAAAACGAACTAAAGCTATGAGATTGCGGAGGCGAGAGTCGGCGAAGGCCCCGCTTCGCTCCTTAGGAGGTAATATCACAGATTCCTAAAGGAAATTAACAGTTGCGGCTGCGCCTAGCCCTCTGGAGCGCCGCCGCACAGTCGCTCCAGCTCCAATAACTCCTAGAATTAAAGGAAATTCCTTTAAACAACTGGTCATAAAAAAGTGCGTGTCAGAACCATAGAGATAGTATGTAAGTACAGTGTATTTTTAGCTGTACAGTATGGAGAAATCCGTAACCATAATTAAATACAAGGAATATGTCTTAGGGACCATTAAGTCTATTTTGGGAAAACAATGTTGGCAATTGTAGCCAATTGCGTGAGTTGTCTCTAAAAATGAATAAAATTGACTATTTTGAAAATTGAATTTTTAACGCTGATCACCTCAGTTTAATGTAAGGATCATTTAGTAGTATGGGTAGAAAAAACAGGCATAAGTTGGCTTAAATAAAATAGTTTTGAAGTAATTTTTTCGTCAACTCATACTTGACAAAAACTTATTATGCATACCTACTTAAATTGTTTTCAGAAAGAAAGCGTACTGGTTTCCACAGTTTCGGATTTCCCCATACTGTCCCAGTTAAAAATAACACACTGTATACATACAACTAGAAGACTCAAGCCGAAAACAAAGTCTCGAAAAAAAATTTGTTTACATCAACTCGTAGAAAAGTGGACTTTATCGAGCACTTTTGAGGCCGTTTTTTCGGCATAAAGCGCAAAACACACAGAGAGCGTGTGATGTCGTCCATATAAATACAAGGAATTGACCCAGCCCGGCCCGCTCCCGCTCCCTGAGTGTTTTGCCCTTAAACCAGTTGTACTATGTATATAGTAAATACCTACACGTTAAACAGATACAACCAGTATGGAAACTACCTACAAACCTTCGAAACAGGCTCACTCACACAAACATACGCATCGACGAGATCCATGAGCGCTGGTCGCAGTGCCGTCAGTAGTGAGTGCCGCGTTAACGCATGGTCGATGCGCATGTTTATGTGAGTGAGCTGTTTCGAACGTTTCTAGGTAGTTTCCATACTGGTTGCATCTGTTTTTTTTAATCCACTACAAGTTAGCCCTTGACTGCGATCTCACCTGATGGTAAGTGATGATGCAGTCTAAGATGGTAGCAGGCTAACCTGTTAGGGGTATGGCAGTTATATTAAACCCATACCCCTGCAGTTTCTATACGGCATCGTACCGGAACGCAAAATCGCTTGGCGGCACGTCTTTGCCGGTAGGGTGGTAACTAGCCACGGCCGAAGCCTCCCACCAGACCAGACAAGGGAAAATTCAGAAATTATAAATTCCCAAATTGACCCTGCTGGGGATCGAGCCCGGGACCTCCGCACGTTAAGGCAACAGCGCTACACACTGCGCCACGAAGGTCGTCAAAAGAGGTGTTTACTGTGATACCTATGTCTATAGTAGCAGTCTATAGGTTTTTATTGTGTTTGTGTACGCGTGCGCGCCAGAGCACGTACCTGATCGCGGTGCAGCTGCAGCGCGGCGCGCATGCGCTCGTGAGCACGCGCCAGCTGCTCGCGTCGCTGCGCGTGCTCCAGCTCCAGCCGGGAGCACTCCGCCACGCCGCGGACCACAGACTGCAACATACATCACATCCAAGTTATACTCCCACTGACTTATCTGACCCGGTAACAGCGTCGCTAGTCTTACAAATTTAATACATTATATGTGAAAGTTTGGATGGATGTATGGATGGATGTATGGGTGGATGTATGGATGTTTGTTACTCAATCACGACAGAACGGCTGAACGGATGTGGCTGAAATATGCACAAAGATAGATTTATAGTCTGGAATTACACATATCTACTTTTTAGCCCGGAAAATTAAAGAGATCCCGCGGGAACCAAAAAACCTCAATCCACGCGGACGAAGTCGCGGGCATCAGCTAGTTAAAAATAAAATAAAAACTAAACTAAACAGTAATAAAAATCAGTTCCAATTGTGGCCACCGGGCCTGATAAGTTGGTGGAACTGTATAGATCTGCTATGTGAAGTAGGGTTATAGTTGTTCTATCTCACGAAGACGGCTTGCCTATTTTTGTGGAAGTGCATACGTATTACGTACATAATATTATGTTAGTGTGCGCGGTCGAAAAATTGCTCCTGAGTTTACAGAACAATTATGTTATACATACATGTCATACGCATATCAAGTTTCTTACAAAATCTGAAGATGTAAGGGTTTATATACAATTCTTTACTGCTCAATGTTCATTATACAATATGTAACAAAAACCCTGTTGTTCCTTTTAGGTACGTATACATAATCATATAGGTGTACCAAAACTGAAAATCTTATTTAAAAAAAATCAAGTACTGGTCAGTTATTGTTCATAGTCAAGATAGCTTATAAAATAGACACATTAAAAAAATGTTTGTAACATCTGTGTCGGCTCGATCAAAAGCGAGCTCAAAGGATACCGCCGCGCCGCCAACCTCTTTGAGGTACTAAGCCGCCGCGCCGCCCGCGGCTCGCTTCCTATCCTAGTTGTTAGTCGCTCGCGCAACCAAACGGACGTGCGCATTACGTTGCGAAATTACGTAAAATGTCTTACAAGAATAAAGGATATTTTAAATGTTGATGTGTCTCTGGAGAAGTGACTGCAACTATGCAGAGGCGCGCAGACTTTACCAGGAGCACTATGCTATTTCACGACGCTCAACATGTAACTACCACAGTGGCAGTGCCCAACATCTGTTGGCGAAATAAAGTCCGATTCATCGGTACTACGACGCGTACGTGCAAATATCGCCAAACGGTGTAAGAAATGCATAGAGCTACAAGGCGGGCATATCGAGCAACATCTCCGTAATCGAAAAGCTGTTGACATCATCATAAATTAGTGATACGATTAGATTACATAACTAAGTACTTAATACTTTTTCTAATAATTGAACGAATCACATTTTAAAAGTTACAACAGTGTTAAACAAAAGTGTAAACAAATTGGACGTTAAAAAGTTGTGTTCAGCACACAGCTGAGTGATATTTGTGACACGCGGGTGATACGTGACGAGTTCATGACCTCAGTACCTTCAGTACAGTGACCCTAGAGCGCGAGCGGCTGCCGCCTGCCGACGGTCGGTACCATTGATACTATTTGCTATCTCTCTCGCGCTCGCTCTGGCTCGCATCGCCTCGTAGAAGTTCAGGGGTGAGCAATCATTTTCATTTTACAAATAATATTGATTTAATATTTAATTTGAATATTTTAATTTAAGAGTTTTACCAAATAAGTTGATTATTTATGTTTGAATATCAATACTGATAACGCAGCTCAAAGGGACCACAGGGTTTTTGTTACACAGTGTACTTATTACTAATGAATTGGTCATTATCGTTTTATCTGAAAACGACACCAAACTTGACCATAAGGTCCAAATACGTCCGCTAGGAGAAAAAATTGGCAGTCATATGGACTGCCGATAGAAGCGAAAGTTTTTGAATTTTTTTTAAATTAAAATAATCAAAATATATAAATCTTAACAATAAGGCATTAAAGTTTAATTTCATATGTACTTTAATTATATGTTCGCGAGCATGTCGGTCACGGTCACGCGAATCTACATTTTTACCCCCTACCAAAAAGTGCTCAACGCGCCTAAAGAAGTTTTCACTTCAAAAAATCGGAGCGCAGGGAGTTCCAAACTTTATCCTCCTCTACCACCTGTCGCGTAATAGGATCTGCTTACCAGGCTTTTAGGACTTAAATGGAGATTAAACCCCCCAATGTTTTGCACTACTCAAGATTGTAACACTTGCCCATAAGAAAACGGACAAGGAAACCCATAGCAATCCCATTGGAGCGGTAAGGGCCAAACAATCAAACTATTGACCAATCAATAAATTGATTGGCATATTTAGTTGAGTAAAACGAACCTGCGAATGTATTTCTCTCTTTCTCCTCAGTATTTCATCCTTATTTGTAGTTTTGGCCAAAGCTTTTACGTCCTCCTTGCGCAGATTAGCCAGCTTGTTCAGCGTCTCTTTCTTCCGAACTTCCAGCGAATCCTATAAGGATACAGAGAAGTTTTATTTCAAGTATGTATGCTTTTCACTTTTTATTAACTCGTCATCGTAGTTTCCTGCTGTGTTCCCTTAAAACGACGATATATAGTCCAGTCATTTTAGCATAAAAAAGGGATCAACCTCGGAATGAGAGATTATAAGCTGGATAATTGCGAAAAACTGTTTTTTGTGACCTTGAATAACTCACGACGCAGACACCATTTTATGAGACAACTTTTAGAAAGCTCTCAATCTCTCTCTAAGCCTGTACGCTCGCTCACTTTTCACGGGCTAGCCGGAGAAAGCCCTTCAAGCAGTGTACACTCACAGATAGCGCCTTCATTTGCTGCTGTTGCTCGTTGCGGAGTATCTTCTCGAGCGCCGCATATAGATAGCGTGGTGGTAGCGCCACGCTTGCCCCGTGACCACACGGCTAAAAAGATACTCACCGGGGTATAAAGTTACCCTGCGCCTCACCCGGGTGAAGAAGCCAGGAATCGGAGCTCTACACCCCGCTTGGTCCTCACGGGCGAACCGGGGAAGCCCCTCAAGCAGTGTGTACTCACAGAGAGCGCCTTCATTTGCTGCTGTTGCTCGTTGCGCAGGATCTTCTCGAGCGCTGCGTAAATGGCGTGGTGGTAGCGCAGACGCAGCTCGCGCTCGTCCGCCGCCGTACTGCCCTCCTCGGCTGGGGCCGATGGCTCGCTCCTTTACAACAATATTACATCTGTACAGCGCGAAATTTAAATAGTCGTTTTCCCGCGGCAGAACGATTTGAGCTTAGTAGTAAGTTCTACAGAAACATAATCTGAGCTAAACTAAACAAAATAAGTGTTTTTGTTTTCCCCACTACAGCCTATTAACGTCCCACTGCTGGGCACAGGCCTCTACTCTCATAGGAGAGAGGGAATTAGAGCTTAGAACCACCACGCTGCTCCACTGCGGGTTGGCGGGCTTTAACGACTATTATCATGTTAGTCATAATAACCGGGACCGACGGCTTAACGTGCCCTCCGAGGCACGGGGGTGAAACACCGCCAACTTCCAACTCCGGGCTGACACTGAGAATTTCTTAATTGAAAAACCCAACACCTAACAATTTTTATGCCCGACCGGGAATCGAACCCAGGACCTCGTGATCCGCAGTCGACTATTCTAACCGCTAGACCAACGAGGCAGTTTTTGTTTTGTTTGACAAAAAATATTTACCAACTCGGAAGCGAAGGAACTAGAAATTTAATTCACTATAATCCGCGACAATAGGTAAATCTATATGGTACAGCGTGTATCCCGCAACTATATCCACCACACCACAGAAATTCCCCAAACTACCCTCAACGTACGTTTCACTCCGATACCGGAGCATCTTCAGGAGATGTTGACTTGACAATGCACGATTGTATCCAAAACTCGGAAGCGTGTCAATAGCAATCGACTAGTCATAGTATGTACTATTTGGATTGCGTTAAAAAATAAGCTCTCGCACGTTATACGGCATAAATATGCATGTGGAAGGAAAAAGGAGTAGAGGGAGACCAAAGAAAAGATGGATGGATTGTGTGAAAGAGGATATGAGTATAAAAGGGGTGAATGAGAGGTTGACGGATAACAGAAGTGAGTGGAAGAAGAAAACATGTTTTGCCGACCCCACATAGCGTGGGAAAAGGAGAAGAAGAAGAAGAAGACGTTATACGGCATAAACTAGCTTACATTTCTAATTCTAATAATTTTTGTTTTATTAAATCGATGCACTACTACGGCAAAATCGGGAAAACAAGAATTAAAAATTCAGCGTGTATATTTAAAAGGAAAAACTGATTGACTGACATAGCAGCAAAAGCCCAAAGATATACTCCATACTATTTTTATAACGCTGAGGATTAGATGCCCTTTGGACCAATCCATAGATAAACAGATAGATTATCTCTTTATCACACACGCTTAAAAAATAAGCAACACAGAAAAGATTATACAGACGGGTGCAAAAAGGTCTTATTGCAATTTATATGGTCCACTTACATATTCCGCGTCGACAGCCTCTTCACAAAGAACTTTGCGGACACGGGTTTGGTCCGCGCGTTTTTCCGCCGCAATGCATCTAACTTCCGCTCCAGTTCCGCCCTCTTCTCTTTGACGACTTTGCTGTTCAGCAATGTTTCTAGTGTTTCGTCCGGCTTGTCTTCAGTGGTGCCACCGTTGTACTTAGTCTCAGCATCCTCTATGATCATAATCACACTTGTAAGTTTTTACGTAAGTAGAGCACGCAAGAAGCTTACTTAACTGACATTTGCTTACGAGATACGCGACTTACAAGACTGTTTAAATTTCGTAAGTTACTCATTTGTAATCGTAGTCTATAGGTACCTAATATATATATATATATATATATATTTATAAACAAGATACTGTCTACAATACACGCACTAAACGCTTTGCGTGATTGCGTCTTCATTCACCATACGCATGACTAGGGTCTTAAATACATACGACACAACATTAGCAAAAGATTAAAAAACTGAGAGATGTAGATATACGAGTAGGTCATCAATCAAAATATTATTTATGGGAACTCTGGATTCAAGTTTCCCACAAAAATTTACGCGAAATATAAAAAAACGTGTTACGTGCTGGTTCTTCACGGTAGGAATGGCATTCCGAACCATTGGTAGATTCACTCGACGATACGAAAGCACTTTTAATAAGTTTATTTGAATAAAAAAATATGAGTTTGACTTTGAGTTTGAGCGAGCGAGTCTGTGATTGCCACTAAGGAACTACAATAATTTTAATTTAATTTGTTACGTGTAATCTACCAACTTACTTTGGGGCTCTTTCTCATTAGGTTCTGGGTTCTGAGGCTCCGTATCGTTCTTGACATTTTCGGTCGTCGTGTTGACAGTTTTTGGACTGGCATCCAAACCACTGGGTGGCGGATCCTAGAAAAGAACAATCGTTCTTATCTCCTGAAATATTGCGTGTGGATAAGGTTTTTTGACTTGCGGCTAATTTAGCTCAAAACAATTTCACATGACTGCCTTTCTACCTGTGTATAATGTGTATTTCTATCTCTTTCTTAATTCTCCTTGCGGATAAGGATGTCTAATTGTGTACAACAGATCTAGCCAATTTGTATAGCGAAAATATAAGATAGCATTTAGAAAGTTAATAGCCCGTCACATTTTATTAAAAAGGAACTTTCAATTTTATTTAACTTTGAAATATAAAGCTAAGTTTGCAAAGAAAGCTAGTGGTTTTTTTTTAATTATCACAAATGACGAAGTTATGATACTTTTCTCTTGCGCTTCTAAATCGTCAACCCTGCCGTGACGTCACGCAGTCGGTTCTGCTAGCGGATCCGGGCGATATTGGACAGTTTAAACTTTAAAATGGGCATAGTGAGCTAACCTTGATACTCGTAGATAGACATATGCCATCGCGGACTTTTCTGTAGACTTATAAAAGAGGAACAATTCCACCATACATTGTGTTTTTATATCTCAAAGGGATTAGGCAGCGTTTTCGATGAAAGCTTGAGTGTTTGCGACATCTTCAACAATCATCCTCATATTTCAACCAATTCACACAAAATTTTGGGTCTCTAAAAGACCAACAGTGGATTAATACATACATATCAGTGGATGGATGGAAATCTTAATATATACAATTCTTCTTCTCTTCTAACTCCTCCTAAACGGCTGGACCGACTTGGATGAAAGGTTATGTGTATATTTCATCGGGTTCCTGGATGGTTTGTTAACACAATTGGACCCGGTAGGTGGCGCTGCAAGCTGCAATAGCTAAGGAGGCACCGATGCGTTATTTATGAGATCTCGGAGCCTCCCAATGTATGCGGATGGTGGTGCCACCGAGGGGGTTTTAGTAGGTACAACTACATAACCCGACTTCTCCACCCAGAAGTCAGGTATCTTAGGAAGATTTCCCCCTCGAAAAACGAAAAATAGATGGCGCTGCAAATTAGGGGTTTAAGTTCAGGGCAGGACAACGTCTGCCGGGCGCGCTAGTTGTACATAAAACTTGACTCACGCGTGGGCAAGTGGGCACGGGCGTGGGAAAAGGCACGCTGGGCTCCTCCGTATCGTCGGTCAGCACGGCCAGTTGCTGCGTGCGCTTGTCCATTTCGCTCTGGTACTTGATCGGATTCGCCAATGCCTCTGCTAGTTCCGACAACCGGTCCGGTACATAGTCCTGTAAATAAGCATAGCATTTGTTAAGTCGAGGTTATTGTACTGTCTGTGAATTATGTGGAACCTTTGATAAATTGTTCATTTAACAAGTGTCCTAAATGTTTAGTTTTTAAGGTTTGTTTAATGTAACAATTAAAGTATAAATAAAAAAATAAAATAACAATATTTAAATTCTGAAGTCGGATCAAAAGTAGTTAGGTATTAAGTTTAAACATTTTTTTGATGTGTGCAAATGAGATAGACGTGCCGTAATGTCAATTAATGTGAATGAAAAATAAAACCTCGCAAATTCATACTTAGAAGACGATGCCGATGTGGTCATTTGAATTAGGGGGTATTTGTTACCGAATGCTGAAGAGTACATTAGCCTAATATAAAGGTAAAAATAATTCAATTATAATAATAAGATTTTATTTTATTTATAGGTATTGATTGCATGCAAACATGTATGTTAGTGACAACAACTTAAGAGTGCATTTCCATTTGTAGCGGACTTCGCAGTCCGCACATAACCCAATAGATGGCATTACTAGTAGCGCACGATGAACACGAAGAGCCTAACTCACGCTAACGAAGCGTTCTCTGAATTACGCCTATATACGACCTCCAAACCATGAACGGTCGGACCAGTGGTCCCCGAGCACAACACCCGCTCGGTAGGATGATCATCCTTTGCTACGGTCGAGCCATATCACCTGCTCCCGTACACCACTGAAGCGTAAAGGAGTGTTGTTGTAATATTCATATAGAAATGTTTCAATCTCAAAAGATGTGTTGTTCTTAAAAGAGAACGTGATGAAATTAACAAATCATTTACCAATAATAAAATTGGACAACATAAGTTCAATCGTTGAATAAATCAATCGTTGATTGATAAATTAGTGTGATTTATCAATCACCCACCGCGGAGATTCAAGCTCTGTTTTATCTTCTAAGCTTTTTGTTTATTGTCTTTAAGTGTATGCAATAAAGAGTTTTATGATCTATCTATTCATTTGAGATTTCTGTACTAAAAAGGATTCCTTATAGTTGCCTCTAGTCTTTCTGTCCCGTATGTGTGTCACAGCAAATTTAAAGTAATCTATAGAATCTGTACAGTTGGTACAGTTAAAGGAACCGTTGACCGCTACGCAGTGTTAAAATTCAGAAGGATTCAATGAAAAAAAAATTGGTTTGCTTTCTCGAGAGATATCGGGTATTTTAAAATCACTTTGAGGTTCTTTAGACGGATTTTGGAAAAAGCTAGCGTTTACGAATATGGCCGTCAAAAGAATTAGCCTGGCTTAGAAACACATCACTGCGTTTTAGAAAGCACTGACCAGTTGTTAGAGGTATAACCAGTAAACATACAAGTGGTTAATGACACGAATCGTGAACAGTGCAGGTCTTACAGTGTACAGCGGGTTCACCTTGACTTGCACGTGCAGGAGCAGACTGGCGGACAGGGGCAGCCCTAGCTCCGTGCGCAGGCCCACGTGGCGGTAGCCAGGGCACAGCCCTAGCACGGGCAACACGCGGTGCCCTAGCAAGCGACCGCTCTCTTCGTGCGCCGCTATTCGGAGCATCGCTAGCTCGGGCAGCACTACCTGGAGAACGGAAATAAACTCAGTTAAAGACCACGTGCTAAAAAAAAACCAGTAACAGATGGATTAAATAAAGCTTTATTATTGAAGACCACGTGGTTGGAACCAACACCGAAGTGCCAGTACGGTAAAAGGCAGTGCCCTAGCAACCACCATCTCTGCTTTCTTCGTGCGCCGCTATACCTAACATCGCTAGCTAGGGCAGCACTACCTGTGGAATGTTGTCAAGTATTTTTTAGGGTTCCGTAGTAAAGGATATAAGCCTTATAGTTTTGTCTAGTCCGTGTTTTGTGTCGCCAAGTATTTTTAGAGTGCTGTAGTAAAGGATATAAACTTTATAGTTTTGTCAAGTCCGTCCGTCCGTGAGTAGACAAAGAGAAACCTATCCGTATTCATAGATTCGCACAAGACACACGACGAGTGCTAGTGACAAACGTTGCATTACAAATCCTTACTTACTTACTACTACTACTTATGCTAAAGTGTGTCTGTCCGTGTGCTCATTACCTTTTCACAGCCAATCTGTTAAACAGAATTGGACGAACTTCGATACAGAAATAGCTTGCATGCTTGTCCGGACATAGGCTAGGTACCCATTTTTTATCCCGGAATATCGTTCCCACGCAATTTACATAAACCTTAATTCGCGGACGATTTCACGGGCATTATTTAGTATTATCAATATATTTTATGGCCACAAACAAAAGCCACAACTAATTACTGTAAATAAATGAAAATTTGGATGGCGTGGAAAGCTATGTAAAAGGTGTAAAATAAAAGTATATTAAGTAAATTTTCCCCAAAAATTAGAATAGGTACTTTTTATAGCAAATACTACGTCCAAAACAAAATGTTCCTTCAAAAGATGCTCTAGGTAACACCCGTTTAATTCGCTTTTTACGATATTAATAATCTCCCAAACGTTTCACTGAAGTCAACATCGTAAATCATCGAGATGATTCTGTCAAAGTAATAAAACAAAGTAAACATTAGTGGAACAACTTCGTCGAACGCGTTACGCGATCATAGCTCTAATAGGCCGAAAGTAAACACTTCGGAACTGTCAACACAACAAAACGGGAACATTTTGTAGCTGGCAACAAACTAGGCTAAAGTTTGGAGGATGGAAACCGGGGTGGACTTACTTTATTTGTAACTTACTGAGGCCCGCTTCTTCGTCTACGTGCATTCAGTTCCTTTAGGAGTCCATTGTTTGACTTTCCGGTATAAAAATTATCGTAATACTGCCTGATGCCCACGACTTCGTCCGCGTGGATTAAGTTTTTTTGATTCCCGGGAGAACTCCTTGATTTTCCGGGATAAAAAGTAGCCTATGTCTTTCCTCGGGATACAACCTTTCTCTGTACCAATGTTTATCAAAATCAGTTGAACGGGCCCTGAAAGCGTAGCAGATAGACAGACAGAAACACCCACTTTCGCATTTATAATATTAAGTATGGATTACTTGATACGCGACTTCGTCCGCGTGGAATAAGTTTTTAATTCCCACGGGAATTGCCTAATTAGCCTAATTTTTCCATTTATAGAAGAATGATTTTACTTATATTTCAATCATAATCTATACTTAATATAATATTATAAATGCGAAACTTTGGATGAATGGATGGATGGATGTTTGTTACTCAATCGCGCCAGAACGGCTGAACGGATCTGGATGAAATTTGGCACACAGATAGATTATAGTCTGAAATAGCACATAGGTATATTTTTATCCCGGGAAATTAGGCAGTTCGCAGCGGGATTAAAAAAAGCCTTAATCCACGCGGACGAAGTCACAGGCATCAGCTAGTATACATTATTTTGTGAATACGTATATAATAATCTTGAAAAACACACGTACGAGTATGTAGTACCTACACCCGAACAGCAATCGGTGTTTTTAAAACTCATAAAAATTCTTTCCAAAAAACCGACTTCCAACGCCACTGTAAAGTAAAAAATAATTTTTATTTCTACCCACAATGTTGAAGTCGGACTAGCCTGATGCGTCAACTTTACTTATCCTTGTTATACCCGCCCGACTTCAACATTGTGGGTAGAAATAAAAAATATTTTTTACTTTACAGTGGCGTTGGAAGTCGGTTTTTTGGAAAGAATTTTTATTTTTAACTTTTTAGTTAAAAATAAAAATTCTTTTTATTTTTAACTAAAAAGTAAAAAACAACCCTGACGGTAGAAGATTTGAAGTCAGAATTTTATGGGACCACCTCGAGAGCTTCCTCTAATGACTGAAAAAAAACATTTTTTCAAATCGGCTTAGAAAACACGGAGATATGCGGAGATATAAATTTTAAAAAAAAATACGCGGCGCCGAATTGAGAACCTCCTCCTTTTTTGGAAGTCGGTTAAAAATATATTGTGTCTTCCCGCGAAACACAATAAATACGCGAAATACACCGCGGTCGTTACGCATCGCACGCGCCCGCGGAATAACAAACAAAAATACCCTTTCATGTCGCTCGGTAAATAAAACTGAAATGAAAGAATTTACGGCACAATCAAATGTTTCGCTGGTGAACTAGTTCGTATAATAATATTTATATCCATTCCACGATTACATTCCTTCAATACGGAGATTTGTTTTCATTGTAAAATACGCTACATTAGCTGAACACAATCGCTTTTTAAAAAAAATTGATGTTATTTGGATATTCGTACAACGCAACGGTACAAAGTAAATATACATGTGGGAGATTGCCGTTAAACTTGGCCAAATCTGTTGCCGCAGAAAGAATACCATAATAATTTCAATCAATTAATCAACTGATACTCAATTTTTCGATTTTGGTACACTATACACTTATTGGATGGAATCAGGCGTACTTCGCGGAAACGAAATCGTACTTTACAATCCTTACTACATGCTAAGTGTCGGAGGGAAACGTGGGTTGTAAATAATTTGGAAAATTTGTGTGGTGTGGTGAATATCGCAAGATACACACCATATAGATTATTTTGGCGGATTATAGCGTATTAAACTTCCAGTTAGATCACACTGTATATTTATAGACGTCTGAAACTTAAAAAACATGATGGTGATAATAAATTAAGGTATCATAAAACTAAAGATACGAGGGTTCCAAACGCGCCCTGGTCCCAGATCCCACAACAAGCCGAGTTAAAAGCCAATGGGGGCTACCGCGTTTAAATTCGCCGCTAGGGGCGCTAGTGTAGAGTGAGGTCTCCGAAATGTCAAATATCACTGGGCTTTTATCGCGAGTCTAATTATTTAGTTAATTGTTGTGAATATTTAGCGATAACCGATTAATTATGGAAGATGTAAGATACGTGTCAATGAATGCCAGTACTCTGTACTTTGAAAGCGGAGCTAAGAAAAAGAGGTACAAAAATAAGCGGACTGAAAGAACAGCTAATTCATAGGTTAGTATTTTCCTGGTTCCTGTATGTTGACTATTTACAAAAAGGTTTTTTTTTTCAGAAATATGCTTATTTACCGAATTTACAGCTATACTTTAGGACCTTACTCGCGAGTGGCGCCAACTAGTGAGCATAAAAACGGTAGTCCTCATTGCCACAAATGAGACTGTAGCAATAATTGGTGAAACTTTTTCGCCTATACCAGAAAGTTCTAACTAGTTATTTTCTTGTATTTTATTATAAGCCACAAGACAAATTTCAACTTTCAGCAATTTCTATAGTTCAGTATGTTCGAAGAGAAAGATTGCAGTAGGTACTCCAGTCGCTTAAACTAACTTTGCACTCAAAACAACTTCCTGGATTTTGTTAGACCAACTTCCAGCATTATAGTGCAAAAAGCATTTCCAGGTAGAGAATATTATCTTTGTATTGAATTTTCGTAACACTTTTCAAACTGCATTATGTAACATTTAAAATTAATTTACAATCGTGCATTGTCTAGTCAACATCTCCTGAAGATGCTCCGGTGTCGGAGTGAAACGTACGTTGAGAATAATTTGGAAGATTTGTGTGGTGTGGTGAATATCGCAAGCTACAAGTGCAAGATACACACTGTACCAAATAGATTTACCTACTGTGGCGGATTAAATTGCTATAACGCGAAAACTTCATTTAAATAATATGAATTTAGCTATTTTGTGGAATTTTAATTCCAGGTTGATTGCCAATGCAATTGTTTTCCCTGAATATATGAAGTCATTATGTCCTTCTACAGTTAAGGGTATAACACACAGGGAGCGGGCGCGGGCCGGGTCGGGTGCGCGGCGGGTTGAATTCCTTGTATGTATATAGACAACATCATACAGCGTTACCCGCCACGGTTAAAATATAAAAAATCGGTTAAATTCGGTTCAGCGATTGAACCGTGAAAAGGCAATACAGTCGAAAGCGAAACCTCTTACAACAACACATTGATTATAATGACCGAAATTGGAGCAGATTTTGATGTTGATTTTAGAATTAACACCGGTTACTGAAACGAATCGGCTTTTGCGACCTAATTATAGTGGTCGATGTATACGATGTTTTTATAACCGACTAGATGATGCCTGCGACTTCATCCGCATGGATTAAGTTTTTGATTCCCGCGGCAACCACTAAATTTTACGGGATATGTCCTTCGCCGGGTCACCACTCACCAGCTATGTCTGTACTGTACTAAATTTCGTCAAAATCGGTTGTAAAGATGAACCGTTAAAGCGTAGCAGACAGACAGACACACTTTTGCATTTATAATATTAGTATGAATTTTAGCTGTAAATAGATAGAGCAGACTGCCGATAGAAGTGAAAACGAATATTAATTTTTTTTTTCTAATATAATTTTTTTAAAATATAAACCTTAAAACTAAGTCATTAAAGTTTAATTACGAATGTAATATATTATATTTAAGATCTTTTGTCTTCGTAACAACGCGAGATGTCGGTCTGCTTTCCACAGCACTTATTAATATAAAGCTTAAAACTAAGGCATTAAAGTTTAATTACGAATGTACCATTTATACTTACTACCTTAATAAGAACGATGTCGGTCTCGCGTATTCTACATTTTTACCCCCTACCAAAAAGTGCACAACGCGCCTAAAGCAGTTTTCACTTCAAAAATACTCTTTCAGTCTTTTGGCATAGCGGATCTTAGTTCTTACCTTCTTGAACACGAACGGCTCATCTTCATAAACGGGATTGATGCCGTTGTTCTGCACGACTTTGGTGCGAAACTTCTTCCGGACCGTGTCCGCGGGCAGTCCGAACATGTCCACCTCCACGTATGTTCCGGTCCGCTTGTCCGTCAGCAGCTGTCCGGACACCACGCTGACTGACAGCGAGCCGGCGATTATGCCGTCCACTGTGCTCTCAGCGAACGGGTCTAGGCGGCGATCCTAGAAAAAAGACAAGAGTTAGAGCACAGTAAACGGATTACAAACAGTGCTGAAACTACCTAGAAACGTTCGAAACAGCTCACTCACACAAACATGCGCATCGACGAGACCCCTAAGCGTTGGTCGCAGTGCCGTCAGTAGTGAGTGCCGCGTCATACGCATGTTCGATGCGCATGTTTGTGTGAGTGAGCTGTTTCGAACGTTCCTAGGTAGTTTCAGTACTGTTTGTAATCTGTTTACTATTGTTTGGGTTGGTATCGGTATTGGGTTTTTCAATTCAGAAATTCTCAGTGCCAGCCCGGAGTTGGAAGTTGGCGGTGGTTCACCCCCGTGCCTCGGAGGGCACGTTAAGCCGTCGGTCCCGGTTATTATCACTAACATGATAATAGTAGTTAAAGTCCGCCAACCCGCATTGGAGCAGCGTGGTGGGTCTAAGCTCTAATTCCCTCTCTCCTATGAGAGTGGAGGCCTGTGCCCAGCAGTGGGACGTTAATAGGCTGTAGTGGTGGTGGTAGTGGTGGTTACTATGGTTAGAGTATTCTAAATATTTAAAACAAAAAGGTGATTGACTGAACTATCAACGCACAGCTCAAACCACTGAACGGACCATACGGCCAGACTACCAACGCATAAAGCAATACCTAAGCAGTATTACTCAAAATTACAGGTTGATGTCACATACCTACCTTGACGTTCCTAA
Organism: Erebia aethiops; assembly: GCA_923060345.2. Lineage (NCBI taxonomy): Eukaryota > Metazoa > Arthropoda > Insecta > Lepidoptera > Nymphalidae > Erebia > Erebia aethiops. The sequence goes on along the minus strand of OV281093.1, from coordinate 4,000,497 downwards.
AATTATAATTCTAAAACACGATGAAACAATATGGGGCAGTATGGCCCCTAATAGCTTTTATGACATTATACACTTAGGGGGATAAAATAAGGGTTTGAAGTTTGTATATAAAATCGAACTTAATGTGAGCGAAGGAGCGTGCCAAAGCTATAATATAAAAATACTTATCCAGTGTCCCTAGTTCTAGAAATTTTCGAGTTTCGTACAGCCCAGTGTTGCTAGTATCTAAAAAAGCGAATTTCTGCTTTTCCTGTGTTTTTTAAACTATATTACTATTTTCATTTTTATACTAAGCACTTAAGTTATCTCATCAACGTTAATATAAGTCGAACGACAAAATGTTTTAAATAGAACTGCTTTATTAAAACACTCAAGTTAGTCCGTACATCTACAGCAAACGATGCAAATGGTAACCTTTCAAAATTAAAAATTCTATTTTACTCTTGACATCATTCGAATCTTATCAAAATGGGTGAGATGTTGAACACCATCATCATTATGGTCTCTTCTGTGATATTCCCGCAATATATGGAAAACTAGCTGAACTAGATGAATAAGTTTTTTTGGATTCCCGCGGGAACTCCTTAATTTTCCGAGATAAAAAGTAGCCTATGTCACTCTCCAGGTCCTCAACTATACCCATGCCAAAAATCACGTCGATCCGTTGCTCCGTTGCAGCGTGATTGAAGGACAAACCAACAAACAACCTGACTTTCGCATTTTTAATATTAGTATGAAACTATGATGGAGTGTCAGAATAGGCATCTTGTACGCATCCGCGATTTAAGCGATAGTAGTATCCCAGGAGAGTGACAAAGGCAAAAACCTTTCACCACGAAAAATTTATACCCTGGTATCTGAAAAACTTTAATCCACGCTAAGTCGCAGGCATTACCAAATAAAAAGAACATAGCTCAGCTTACGCCTCACGGACTATATTCGCGCCGCAGCGTAAATTGAACTCTGCGCAGAAACACATTTCAACTGTAAAACGGTCAAAAGTTCGCCATGAGGTGCGCCGCAAGCCCATATCCCTCGCTCTCCGCGCATGCTCCGCTCGGTTCTGTAATAAAATGAACCTGCGCAGACGACCGCTATTTTGGGTCAACTTGCATACAGTCGAATGTACCAACCTTTCTCCTCATGAACTCGGGCTTGAGTAGATATCCGCAGCGGCGGTTGTATTCGAAGGTGCCCAGATTGAGCTGCATGGCAAGGTCTAGCGTCTGGTAGTTTAACGCCACTAGTTGGCAGCCCGCGTTCCAGAACACCTGCAAATTGCTTTCAGTTTATTTAATATAGGATAGGATAATCAGCTGCCTCTTATGATACGTCTGAATCTACCGCCCTACCGGCAAAGATGTTCCGGTACGATGTCGTGTAGAAATAAGGGGTGCCGATTAGGGGCTTAATATAACTGCCGTCTCCCTAGCAGTCAGCCCGCTAGGTGAGATCGCAGTAAGTCGCTAACTCGTGAAGTAAACAAAAACTTTCTTCCTAACGTAATATTTACAGTCACAAAAACTTATCTGGACCAGTGGCCAAAATTAGAACTCAACTTTATGACTTAATTTTTGTTTTCATTTTATTTTTAATATTTATTGGCAACATTGTGATAACAGCGACGCTGTCACTGGGTCAAATAAGTTTGTGCCTCTTGTACATCCACAAATTTATCTGACCCGGTGGCCAAAATTGGAACAATTTTTTATGCTTGTAAGGTTTTTTATTTAATTATATTTTTCACTAGCGATCCGCCCCAGCTTCGCACGGGTAGCACTAATAATCATAATAGTCTATACTCAATATAGCCAGTGGGCAGGTTTTACATTTTAATATTACATTGCAAGAGTACGCCCCGTTTTTCATATATACTTGCGACGCTGATACCGGGTCAGATAACTTTGTGGGACTGTACATATGTATTTCCGAACCTGTGGCTTAAAGTTCGAGGAGTCAAACCGTGTCCCCGCGGGGTACACCCTCGACAGCTGATGTGTGTTGTAGTTCACAAACTCGATGTTATCTGACCCGGTGGCCAAAATTGGAACAAACTTTTATGCCTATTTAGTTTTTGTTTTTATTTTATTTTTAATATATACTAGCGACGCTGACACCGGGTCAAATAAGTTTGTGAGACTCTACATATGTATTTCCGAACCTGTGGCATGAAGTTCGAGGAGTCGAACCGTGTCCCCGCGGGGTACACCCTCGACAGCTGATGTTTGTTTTAGTTCACGAACTCGACGTTATCTGACCCGGTGGCCAAAATTGGAACAAATTTTTATGCCTGTTCAGTTTTTGTTTTATTTTTCATACATACTTCACCGGTCCGATAAGTTTGTGGATATCTATATATGTATTTCCGAACCTGTGGCATGAAGTTCGAGGAGTCAAACCGTGTCCCCGCGGGGTACATCCTCGACAGCTGATGTTTGTTGTAGTTCACGAACTCGATGTTATCTGACCCGGTGGCCAAAATTGGAACAAACTTTTATGCCTGTTTAGTTTTTGTTTTATTTTTCATACATACTTCACCGGTCCAAATAGTTTGTGGATCTCTACATATGTATTTCCGAACCTGTGGCATGAAGTTCGAGGAGTCGAACCGTGTCCCCGCGGGGTACACCCTCGACAGCTGATGTTTGTTGTAGTTCACAAACTCGATGGGCCGCTCTTTGAGCAGGGTCGTAGCTTGCTTCTCGTCGAACGATGACATCTCGTAGAAGCGATTCTTCTCTGAAACGGACTTTGACGTTTACAATTTTGCATTGTTAACAATAGGGTTGATGACAACTTTATCAAATCAGCAACTGAAGGAACTAGATGTTTAATTTGCTATAATCCGCGACAGTAGGAAAGTCTATGTGGTACAGTGTTCACCACATAGATTTTCCTTTGGAAGATCTTTTTTTTTTTTCCACTACAGGCTAGCCCTTGACTGCGATCTCACCTGATGGTAAGTGATGATGCAGTCTAAGATGGTAGCGGGCTAACCTGTTAGGGGCATGGCAGTTATATTAAACCCATACCCCTTCGGTTTCTACAAGGCATCGTGTTGCTTGGCGGCACGTCTTTGCCGGTATAGGGCGGTAACTAGCCACGGCCGAAGCCTCCCACCAGGCCAGACCAGGGAAAATGCAGAAATCATAAATTCCCAAATTGACCCTGCCGGGGATCGAACCCAGGACCTCCGCACGTTAAGGCAACAGCGCTACACACTGCGCCACGGAGGTTGTCAAAAGAGATCAATCAATTCCTAAGAAGAACAATCAAAATCGTGCATTGTGGAGTCAACATCTCCTGAAGATCGGAGTGAAACGTACGTTGATGGTAGTCTGGGGAATTTCTGTGGTGTGGTGAATATCGCGGGCTATAGGTGCGGGATACACACTGTACCACATAGATTTTCCTATTGTCGCGGATTATAGCGTTTTAAACTCCTAGTTCCTTCATTATGATGTACTTCCGCAGTAACGCCTGCTTCTATCCAAATCAGCAACTCTTTAAGAAACTCAAAAACGCACTTCTAGTTCCTAACCTCCTTGGTTAATATAAGGAGCTTATATGCACTAGTCTGATATGAAACTAAATAAACAAAGATTAGTTATGTAAAGGATTACTTAAATGACAAGGAAGCTTGGCAATGATTTGTTCTAATGGCTCTGATAGTTCCTTAGTTAAGATGATTTGTGAAATGGTGATAATGGAAAAAAAACCCCGGCTGAGTTTGTTGTGGGCTCTTCTCAGACCAGGGCGCGTTTGGAACCCTTGTAGCTTTAGTTTTAAGATACCGTTACTGATTATTATCACCATTATATTTTATAAATAACTAGACGTCAATAAGTGTAGTATACCTACCTATATTGAATAAAACATTATTTGATTTTATTTGATTTGATTAGTTACTTAGAGAATATTTCAACTATTTGGAAATAATAGCTCCATCCTTAAAGTCAGAAGTAGTAGTAGAAGGTATATTCGGTCGTTGCCGGCCCTATTTAGTTTTTGTTCGAACTCGGATAGGACCGGAGCTGTAAACTATTTAGGTACCAAATTTTATCAAAATCGGTTCAACTGATGGGTGTAAAGATCACAGATAGACAGACGTACACACTACCACGACTAATACACTTCTAAGGCTAGTATGGAATATATTCATACCTAATCTCAATTTTCACGCAGTATACGTAAATTGTTTGAACGGTGCTCATTAAAATAAATAGATTACTACTGAGCGTTTATTAATGTTTGTATTTACAATTGAAACGGTTTGTATCAAAACAATTTTCATCTCAAATTAACACCTAATTACTAAATACGATTTCAAAACTAATAGGGTTATTACTGAAATACGCAATACTAGCAATTTAAGTTTTCATTTTCAAAGCTTCACTTGACCCAGTTTCCAAGTCTCTGCGAAACACGATAATTAAATTAGACTCAAAGCAAACAATTTTTAAGACCGATTTCTGCTCAAATTAGAGACAAATTGGGCCTTTTATGGGGCAAGCTGTAAAAATACGCTAATGAATAATCTCATCGCTCGTGGGAATGCAATATAGAAACGTTTGTAGAACGTTTTTATTGCGTATCAGTGGCAAAAAGTGTCAAAGGAAATTCTAAGGACATGTTCAGATGACATGCATTGAGCGCGCGGATTTTGTGTACACATCATGGTGTGCGCCAGGAAATGTTACGGATATGAATTTCGGATCGAGGTATGGAAACGGATATAGGTATGAATAATATATTATACGGTTCCAGATACGGTTACGAATAAGAAATTATTTCGGATCACCCGATAGTTTCGGGTAGTTTCATTTACGGATATTAGGCTGCGCATAGTTGATGAACGCAGCGATCCACTTCCTCCGCCACGCCGCCCTCCGCCTCGTTCCTTGGTCCCTTGACGCTCCAACTATGTGAATGTTCCAGTGAACTAAAGGCAGAGAGATTCACTTTCCGCATTCTCGAAGGAGGAGAAATGCACGCCTGCGCATAGTTGACGAACGCGGAGATTTCAGCAGCCGCGTAGTTTTTGCACGTTCCGCAACGCCACTCACCGCCTCGCTCATTGGTACCTTGAGGCGCCAGCTACAGAAGAAAGTGTATCAGAGAAAGACTCACTTTCCGCATTCTCAAAGGAGGAGAAGTGCACAGGCTGCACATAGTTGACGAGTGCGGAGATTTCGGCCGCCGCGTGCGTTTCACGCGCCTCCTCCGCCGCACCGCCTTCCGCTTCACCGCCGCCCTCCTCCTCGCTCGAACTCTCCGACTCCGATGACGAAGACGACTCCTTGGACCCTTGGCGCACCAGCTATGGACGATAACGTTCTATGTGAAAACATGTTGCTTATGAAAGCTTTTTATAGCTAAGGGAATAATGAAACTAAATTGTGAAATGAATTCTGAAATGAAGTAAATATATCCTGAGAAAATCGATGGACAGGCAAAAACAAAGAGAAAAAGAAAACACACACATACTTTTTTCACACATGGCATAAGTGAAACTTCAGAAAAGTATATTTAAGTATATTATTCTCTCGTAGGCACGAGAGAATAAGATAAATTTAACTTTTATTCTATCTCATTCTCTCGCAGGCTAAATCCTATATGTGTCTCGCTTATTCGTTTCATTTTTTCGTTTCGTTGTATTTGCAAATCACAACGATTCTAAAGAAGTTTCACTTCAAAAAAACGCCTAATAGAATATCCGAGTAGATCTTACCGGTCCGTGTGCAATTTCGCCGTTGCCTTGGGGCACTGGTTCGGATTTCTCGCTCTCTTCGTTGACTACGATCTCCTCCTTCTTGTGATGATGGTGGTGTTTCTTTTTGTTCTTTATTATTATCTTGTTTTTGAGCAACGACGGCGGTGGCAGTTCCCCTCCTGTGAAAAAGGTTACTGTATGGAGTATTTTGGCTTTAAAGGAAGATCTCTCAGTCTTATTCCGCATATATTATCTGTGGCATATTCATTTACAAGCTGATCCCGCGACTTCGTCCGCGTGGTCTAAGTTTTTTTTATTCTCGTGGGAACTTTCCAGGATAAAAATTAGCATATGTCACTCTCCAGGTTCGCAACTATACCCATGCCAATCACATAAATCCGTTGCTCCGTTGCGGCGTGATTGAAGGACAAACCAACAAACAAACACACTTTCGCATTTATAATATTAGTATGATTTTTACACTACGGAAAGTGCCCAAAAATAATTACAGCTGTCAAATTCCTTGCTTTTTACGGGACTTTGACTGAACCGATTTGACGTCATATACACTGAATCTTGGCGATAGACTCTAATAGAGATATCATAGCTATACCGGAACGCAGTTATTTGGATACTCTCCGCAGTGTCACCAGCATGGATGGCAATATACTTGGGCCTCAATAATATTAATTACTAAGACCCCAAGAGAACAAATATTGTTCTCCAAACATTCCGTAATATTCGCAAATTCGCGCTCTTTTATTATGTGCAAAATAGAAGAGGACGCGTGATGATTATATCCGAACGAGAGTTGCGAACTCAAAGCTATAATGACCAGCCCCCTTATTCTGTAACTCAGTGGTTATCAAAGAGTGAAAGCCACTGACATATATTTTCTATCCATTGAATGTTTGCTATAAAAACTTAATTTTTTATTTCATAGCAAGCCTTCGATGGATGAAAAATTTATATCAGTGATTTTCATTTTTTGATAGTCACTGAGTTAGAGAATAGGGCTGCTGTTCATATTGTTCCAGTGGCACTGAAGTCCAGCGGATTACTTAGATTCGTCGCATTATTTTTTCAAGAGAGGCTTGTGTTTTACTTCAGACAAATAATAATAGTACTTACACTAGCGGCACGCTATGATGGCCGGTTACCGGTTAATTTAAACCTTTAATAAAGGTCCTAAACCTAAAACTACATTCGATAAAATTTATGAATCTCTGCACATCACTATCGTCAATAAAGTAATACAATTATTTCCTTCAAAGTCGTTATCGGATATACGGAACTTCATGAGCGTTGATGATTCAAACCGGCCATCATAGCGTGCCGCTAGTGTAGTGAAAAATAATGAGCAGAAAAAGTTTAATATAGAAAGAATAGTTTCGTATTAAATTCCAGTATTTACAAAAACGAAAATTGAAAATGAAGTGAACGATTCAGTCCAGAAAACAAATTGGCAATATTTTTCTAGACGCCTTGTCATTTTTTTATATTCCACTACAAGTTAGCCCTTGACTGCGATATCACCTGATGGTAAGTGATGATGCAGTCTTAGTAGCGAGCTAACCTGTTACGGGTATGGCAGTTATATTAAACCCATATCCCTAGTTGGTTTGGCATCGTACCGGAACGCTAAATCACTTGGCGGTACGTCTTTGCCGATCTTTGTAATTCATATATTATCATTCCCACGTACAATACTATGTTTTCATCATCATCATCGGGAGCCATCTTCAAATTTAAGTTTTGCGGTCCGCAGGTGTAATGCCTTCCGATTTTCAGCTATCTTCTTTATCCCGCCCGGAGATTTTCATTCAATTGATTGTTACTAATCTATAAATCCCCCTTTTTTGGAAGTCGGTTAAATAAAATCCCCTAGAGACTGACTCCCTAACCGACTCATCAATGTAAGCCCTTGAACCAAGAAAGCTGAAACTTTTCACAGAGGTTCCCTTTATAATTTACATAAGAAAATAAGACCTGATTTTTCGAAATTCCCACGGGAGTTCGTTCGCTGGTCTGCCTATAAATGACTGAAATAAATTTACTATTCCATTCCAGCGCTTGAAGGATCCAAATATACAGAGCGACTGGAATAATGTCAAGCGAGCACTATAAATTATTATAAGAGTATTTACGGTATAATCCATATAGAGAAATTTATGGGGCAATGCGCAATGTTTTACGGTCGGGCGGCGAAGAAAATGCACCGGCGGAAACATATCGTAGATAAGAGCTTGAACTTTTCCGTGATAACATTTCCACGTTATACACTATTAATCTAATGTCTCTGATAGTTCCTTAGTAAGAATATTTGTGGTGATAATAAAAAAATTAAAAAAACCCGGCTGAGTTTGTTGTGGGCTCTTCTCAGACCAGGGCGCGTTTGGAACCCTCGTAGCTTTAGTTTTGAGATACCGTTACCCATTATCACCATCATGCTTTTTAAGTAAGTAATTTTTAGACGAAAATAAGTGTACCTACAGTGTACCTATATTTAATAAATAAATGACTATGACTATGACTACGACTTAATAATATCATATAATCGGTAAAAGAAACTTTTTTTCAATAACAAGTTTTATATAAACCGCTCTTTTGAATTTATAATATTAAAATATGGATAGCATGGATATGGATGGATTGTAAGTATGGATAAGACTTGACTAACAAAGCAGACAAGATTCTGAAAATGGTCTAAATTTCAGCTACTATGTCTGAAACGTCTGTGACCGACGGACGGAAAGACAAAATCTTCGTACTTTTAAGTAGAGAACACAAAAAATTGTGTGTCAGCTCCGACGCGCGACTGGAGTTTACTCTTTACGAACGATTATAAAATATATGCATTAGTAAATAAGGGTAAATGAACGCATTTTTTATATTACTGAAAGCATGCTTGATATATTTATTTATATAATTTATATATATACATCAAAATACATTACATACTCATGGAAACATAAACAAGTGTTACAAGTGTAACAAGTGTTTCTCGTACTATCCTATTTTGATACTCGGCAAGCCTCGTATCAAAAAACAGCACTCGAATTAAAATGACTAATTACGTACAGTTGCATACAAGATTTTATCTACGACAAGGACGTCTTTATAATTTTTTACTTTGTAAATTAATAAAAAAGTCAAATCAATTGACTGGTTGGGAAAGTGCCAGAACCCAGAGCCGCTAAGCTATATGTATCCTATTTATGAAGATAACCATATCGATACAGCTACGACTCATAACGATACAGCTCCCATACAACGAACTGTATCGTTATGAGAAGCAAACACGAAAGAGGGTTCAATTCGATATAGTTGTCAAATTCGAAATTGGAACTTTTCGATGCTGGAGTAGATAAAGTAAGTAACGTAACGGAGATTGATTTTATTTTACTTCCCGTAAATATTCATACCCCGGCTTATATATATGAAAAACCAATCCTTAAGTAGGTAAGCTCAAAAAAAACCCTTTCAGGTTGCTCCCTTCGCCTTTTGTTTATTTTCAACATGTTTTTGAATACAGTTAGTATTAAGCAGTGTGCAATGGAAGGTGTATTCTATATCGATGCAAACCGTGTGAAAGGAAAATGCACCAGCTGACGCCAATTATATTTATCGGACGCCGATTCAATATTGGGTCACGAGGTAAAAATATCGCCGTATTTCCGTCGCTCGATGTGATATCTACGAGTATTGCAAATGCATTGAATGCACGCGACAGTGTGCCTATTACTTTTCATTTGTAAAGATGTCCTCCCGTCCGAATCTCGGCCGCGGCCATCTAATCTTCATAGAGATAAGCCACTGCGGGGGAGTTATTATAGTGCACAAGTGTACTGTCTGTTACCCCCAAAGCCCTATGGGACGGAAATTCCGACACGACCGGAGAGAGGTCAGGCGCAGGACCGACGAATTATAGATTAACATTCGGCTGCATATAGCGGTGATAAGTCTTGTAGACTTCGTTGAGATATTTGTAGTGAGATATCACGTGTATTTTTTTTTTGTTGAACGCGCAATTTCTGTCAGAAAAGAAGAGTTTTCGCGAGTCAGAAACAACCTTAATGTCTATCTGGAATTTTTTATCATGGTGCTTAATCTTCCTGAATTAAATTAGAATATACCTGTATTTAAAGATAATATTCTGAAATATTTGACTCAAAAAAACACGTGATTTTTGGAGGTTAAGTCGAAAAACCTCACCACATATCACCAGGGGGGTTAAGAAGTAGCTAAAAAAACATCTCGTGACATTGGAGGACCCCTAAGAAGTTAGTAGTCAGTGTGCGCCCAGTCATCCGCTCACAAACAATGTATCGTTGTTTACGGGCGCATGACTCAGCTATAGATCAGACGCCAATAACATCAGGTGTTCAAAGAAAATGAGGCTTTTAACGGCGTTATTAAGGAACGCTATTGCTATTCTTGGAAGTGTCGCACCTTTACGAAGGCTATTCCGAGAACAGAAATAGCTTTCTTATATACTGTTTCAGGTTATGTTCTAATTTGCGCTTTAAGGCTAGGCGCAATTTTAATGAGGAATTATGCGTGCGCGGAATTTCGCGAGCTAAATTCCGCGACAAAATTTCAAATTTTTCTGAAACGGTAATAGAGTCAAAAGAAGACGTAGCATAAGAGACACCTACGTGTATGTCCTATATGAAATAAACAAATCCATACCAATATTATAGGTTGTATCCCGGGGAAGGGCATGGGCTACATTTTATCCCGGAATAACAGTTCCCGTGGGAATGAAAAAACCTTAATGAAATGCCGTTTATGAGTGCATGATTTAAGGATATAACATCCTCTTACCTCGTTGGCAATTTTGGCCTGCTGCCGCGGGTTGGATTATGAGACCGAAATTACAGTAGCGACCGAACTGGGAAGTAGGTCCGCTTCGGAGGTAGTGTAGTTTTGTTAAGTGGCATTCGTGCGAGCGCTCCATACAAGTTAGTGACGGACATTTTATCCACCAGACAATTTTTACTTATCGCAAATGTGTTTTCGCTCTGAAAAAAGGGCGTGACAAGGATAAAACATCCTCTTACCTGGTTCAAGCTGATGTGAGTCCAGAGGTTTGTCGAGCAGCATTTCGCCGAATATATCCCTACAGTAGTTTGCGATTTTGGCCTGCTGTCGTGGATTGCAGTGGTTCTCGAAGCTGAGTATAACGGGGAAGTCGCTCGTCTTGAACGCGCTCTCGGCTATAGCCTCCAGGACCTCTTTCGCGCTGATCTCGGGTACGAAAGTGTAGCCGTGGACGATCACCGGCTCTTCGGTTCGCCCGTTCCAGAAGTCTAGTTCCACGCACCTTTGAACAACATTTTTTTCGATTAATTCCATTATATTTGAGGAAGAGTATGGTGGTTCAATAAAACTTTTTTTGAATACTTCCTTTGGCGCGTTAGGGAAAAATTATCAGAGTGAATTTTTACGATGCGCGCACACACCGACACTCAAATTCGACACCCTGAAGTTAGTAGGCCAACTTAAAAGTCCTGCAGAAAAAGGCCTACCCACAAAATAAAAATAAATACATTTACCTACTGTATGTCGGGTGAGAACTGACTATAATCAAGATATTTATTATTTGCTATCAAAAAGTATAACTTCTTGCGTGCGTACATAAGTACACACACACTTTTTATTTAAATAACCGACTTCAAAAGCATTGAGAAGCAATAAATAAATTAATTCATCCAATGTACTCTTGGCCAATGAACAAAAAAATCAAAACTTATATTGTAGGTAGTTTTAAAGGCGGCGCCGCCCACCTCACAGAACCTCCTTTTTAAAGTTGGTTAAAAACAGGCCAGTGTTTCCAGAAGAGTGGGTTGATACCTATAGTAGGTATCCACCCACTGATAACTTAATTATATAATACATTCTTAATTGATAACTTGAGCTCTTTCTCTTTCTTGTTTTGAACTTTGAGCTTTATCGAGAGAGGGCAATGGTATCAATTTTAAATCATCCTAATAAACGAAAGGACGAAAACAAACCGTTGATAGGACAGGAGCGAACGCCCACACGAAACGCCCGCGTCGTATGAAAAACACGTTTCGTCCAGTGGCGGTAGTCTGTGCAGCACCATAAAGTCCGCACGGACTGTTTGTCCGCTAGACATTTTTTTTGTCTTTAGTGAGTTTTCACTTTTAACGCGATCTAACTACGAAATATCGATACTTGAAATGAGAAATCTGACTTCAGAACGTCTAAAGCGCCGGCGATGTACGTCGCTTACGCGTTTTTCTTCCTCCAGAAAGGTGTCTGCAATTTGTTACCTTTTGGACACGCTAAGGAAAACTATTTTCCATTGATGCAATTTAACCCCGTTGATATTATACCCCGATACCTTTCAAAAGCTATACACGCCTACACAGTTTAATGTGTAGTTTATCCTTCATGGACTTTAAAGGTCTTAACCTTTATACCAACCACATCCACATGCTTAGCCCGCATAAATTAAGGGGACGGAACAAGTTTATTGTTTTGAATTAGTATCTACTAGACGATGCCTGCGACTCTGTACGCAGATTTGGGTTCTTTAAAATTCCGTGGAAACTCTTTGATTTTTGATAGGTAAAAACCGTAAAATTGTAAAAACCGTTAGATTATAATCTAACTCGCGAGATTGTAAACTGTCGAAAGATTACAATTTAACGCATTTTTTTTTTCGGTAGATTGTAATCTGTTAGGTATATTAGTAGTAGGTATAATTGGGGCATCTGGATCACATCCTTTCAAATAGAGGATGTGACCCAGATACCCCAATTCTACCTCCTACTTTGAAAAGAGGAAATGTCTCTATTCTAATAGATGAAAATCATTTATTGAATAGGTGTTCTATTTAAATAAAATGCATTGCCTCTATTTGAAAAGATGCAGTTTTTCTTTTTAAATATATGTTAATGAATAAGGGATACTAATTATATTATATTCAAATAAATGAAAATTTATTAATTAAACAAAATATGAGTATTAAAATACAACGCATGCCATCTATTTGAAAGATGCATTTTGTATAATATTTTGACGGATGTAAAATATGAATAGATGAAATTTGTTTGTTCTAATAGATTCAAATTTATTTATTGAATAAATGATCTATTAGTATACAACACATTAGTTCCATTTGAAATATGTGTTTGACCCAATTAAATCTTGCATAAATGTAATTGAATAGATGAAATAAAATTGATTAAGGAACTTATTTTATATTCAATTTTTATTTATGTATTGAATAGGTCTTATATTTGAATAAAATGCATTGCCTCTATTCGAAAAGATGCAGTTTTTCTTTTTAAATAATATATGTTAATGAATAAATGATACTAATTGTATATTCAAATAGATGGAAATTAATTAATTAAACCAAATATTATGACTTTTAAAATACAGCGACATCTATTTGAAAGATGTAGTTTGTCTGTTTAAATAATATATGTTAATGAATAAATGATACTAATTGTATATTCAAATAGATGGAAATTAATTAATTAAACAAAATATAATGACTTTTAAAATACAGCGACATCTATTTGAAAGATGTAGTTTGTCTGTTCAAATAATATATGTTAATGAATAAATGATACTAATTGTATATTCAAATAGATGGAAATTAATTAATTAAACAAAATATTATGACTTTTAAAATACAGCGACATCTATTTGAAAGATGTAGTTTGTCTGTTTAAATATATAATATTTATATCTAAATGAATAAATGGTATTAATCAATTTCAAAAATTCATATTCAGATAGGTGAAAAGTATTGATTAATCAAAATATGTCTATATGAATCCAACGTATGTCATCTATTTAAAAAGAACAATTTTACCTATTTATATACGTGAGAATGAAAATTCATATATTAAATATATTATTATGTTTTAATAGAATACAACATGGTGCTTCCTTTCCGATGATGTTAAATGAATTCCTACATGAATTTGGATACCTACTCTAATTAAAACTTTATACATTCAAATAGATTAAAATTCATAGGTGTAAAGTAATTCGGCAGATAGGATTCCTCTAAAAAATAAATTCCTATTTCAAATCAAGACTAAACATAATTTAATCAATGATATTATAATTTATAAAACTCAAGTAAAAATAAAGATGAATGAAAGAAATAAAAAACATTTGCAATATTAATCATTATTTATTGAACTTAAAATAATTAATATCTAGTTAAATTAATATTTATATAGATTTTCCAAGATTTTCGTGTATCAAGTTAATGATTTCCTTAGTCTTTATGTAAACATCGTCAAAAATTTGACTTTTTACGATGTGTTGCGCTGACACGTTAAGTTCCAAGTCCTTTACATTTTCTTTTACATCGTATATTTCGATTTTTATCATTTTCCCGCCACGGGCAGGAACTTTCACGTAGTTATAGTTTTCTTCTATAATAATATTATCTTGACGAGGTCGCTTTCGGCTTGGCTCAACCCGCGCCCTTTCCACAAAATTGAATAGATCCTGATCCTAAAAAGAAAATAGTAGGTATATTAATTCAGTAAAATAAATAACAGTTATTCGCCATGTACCTAAATTATTAGACAATCTTGATGTTTATGATATTTTGATGATACCTAGGTACATTAAAATCAACTTGGGTAGCTTAAGTACCTATAGTGAATTTATAATTTTATGAAGCATCTTGACCTTGAAAATAAAATAAAAATACTTATTCTAATTTCTAAATACCATAATATTTATTGATTTTGCTAACTTACCGAAGACATCACAACACGTCCTTTGCTTCCAAAGTAACAATGAAAATATTTAAAATATTAAAAATAACAACGTGCAATACCTACTAATAATATAAAAGTTTTTATTTCATAACATTTCTTGATTCAAGTTAAATTGGAGAATAAGCTATTTTGATTCACACATGCATTGTTTCGTTGAATTGTCACCTGGCCCGATGATTGCGCCACAGTTTAGCACTTACTTTATTAACATATAACTTGATTGGATACATTTGTCTGTACATTGAATATTTTTTGAACTAATCTTGGTAACTAAATTATAAATAGTGTTGAGGAAATCCAGCTGCAAATCATATTATAAGTGCAACATTATTGTCAAAGATAATCGACGGGTTTGTTAGTTTATTTTACTTCTATATTACCTATTATAAATGTGAAAATGTGTTCGTCCGTCTGTCTTTTACCGAAAAGATGTTGATGAAATTTGGAACAAAGATATTTTTTCGTTAAGTCGTGAGCGAAAGCTAGATACGAGTATTGTGATAACTTTAGTGAAATCGCTGTATGGAAGTCGGGTGTTAGACATTTTGTGTATTGATTAGCGAAAGTGTGTTTGTTTGTTGGTTTGTTGGTTTGTCCTTCAATCACGTCGCAACGGAGCAACGGATCGACGTAATTTTTGGACACGCGGACGGAGTCGTGGGCATCAGCTAATACAAAATATTCCTCGAGCAGTAGGTACTTACTTACTTCGAAATCCGTAGAAATGGAAATTTACTTATATGCAAAAAACTACTAACGAAACAATAGACACCTGTACGCTTAGTATTCGTTTTAAGATTGCAAATTCGATTAATCGTAATAAGGTGTCAAAGTAAATGGACCCAAAATCCCTTGATTTACAGTCGCAAATTCAGTTTAATCGCTTTTAATTTCAAAATGTTTTCGTTTGGAGCGCCGGCTGTGAATGCGTACACGAAATTTAGCTCTAACACAATGGAATTAATGTTTATTTTTACTTTCACGCTTATGTGATAGAACGCTCTTTATTAATTACGATCAATCGAATTTCAATGTTATAACTTAGACTAAGCGTAGTGAGATGCGCGTATACCCAATTTAATGTGAGTAAGAGGGATAGAAATATATTTCTTTATTGAATGTTTATCCACTTTGACGCTTAATGTAAGATATTAAAGGCATCTGCATTAAAACATAGTAAGTGACATTTATCAAAAACGTATTTTCATATAATACATACCTAATACTTGATTTCATGCTAAGATCCTATCATAGATTTTCTATCGAATTGAAAAACACTCGCTTTTTTATCTCAGTCTAACTGAAGTTAAAATGTGGTTAAAATTAGGTGGTTATTTACTATGATTGGGTTAACAATGATTGTTTGGAGTCATATGCTTTAATAGATTAGCAAAACTAGGAACATTTAGCCGTTTTGAGTTAAATAATGTATTATGTATTAACATAAGTCAAGAAAAACACACATTCATTTATAGTATTAGTAGGCAGTGAGCCCAACAACTAATTTTTTTCGTTTGAACATAAAATACCATCGAATAAAATACAATATACAATTTAAAGGATTACCTTGATTTATGGTTTTGTTCACTTACGTGGTTTTTGTATTGCACAATCGTATGGGTATAGCCATAAGGTTTCGGGGAAACTGTCCATTGTCCAGTGATTTCAACACTGCTTACTAACACTAACTAATACGCGATACATATTTGTTAAGATAATAGCTGTGTACGTCTGTTTGTTTAAAATTTTATCATATAAACTTCATCGATTTGCTAGTAAGAAAAGCCAGTGGCGAAAATATGTATTCAAAATTCGTCAATTCTTATAAAATTATGCATATTCTTACCCTAACCTTATTATTTTCATCTTAAGAGCTAAATTTGAAAATCATATTTTAATAATTATACTATATATAGCTCGATTACCACTCACTGATTCACTGACTCACTGACTCATTGACATAATTGTTCTCCTAGAAAGAGACAGAAAACGATACTATGATGTACGGGAGATGTGTTCGGGTGCGGGAGTCGAGTAGGGAAAAATTATGACATTTCGGAAAAACAAGATGGCGGCCGACGTGATTCTTGCAACTCTTTTGTTTTCCAACCGATTTTGTTAAAACTCGCAACGATTGAAGAAACTAGGAAACGATTTATAGAAAAAGTGGAAAAAAATGGAAAAACAAAATGGCGGCCGAGCTGTAGCGTTTTGAAATTTTTGATTTTTCGACCCCGAACCGCGGCGCCACAGATCCGAAACGGCGCGGTCGAGCGTAATATTCTTTTCTCTTTTCGCCTACAACTATCCTGTATTTTGACAGAACAGGAGTGGTTTTTAAAAATTCAAGATGGCGGCTGTCGCGGCGGCCGTTCGGTCTGAGGTACGAAAAAACGCAATTTTTAACTTCAAATTTCTCACAGTTGGCAACGTCGGAGCGTTTCGACTTCTAGGGGGCGATTGTGTGTACAGACTCGAACTATGGATTGGGGAAATAAAATTACCCCATTTCTCGGGAAATTTTCAAGATTTACCCCAAAAATAAAAAAATCTAAATACGTATTTTTTGCAAAATTCGAGTAGGAGCGACCACGTGTCCCACTTGTGCGAATGACATTTGGGTGTTTTCGTCGCCGAGGTCTGGCAACACTGGGATTTATCAAAGTAAAAGTGATTTTCGACATGGTCTTTTTTCAGGTGCTATCATTTCGGCTGGGTGCGACCGAGATGAAAAATTGAAACGTCATCAGGAGTGGTATATCCTGTAGTTCACTGGAAAATTATGAAACTGTGTAAAATGTTTCTTTGGAACGAGGTGGCGGCCATTTTGTATTCTTTTTGTGTTTTTGAAAATTTCAATCACGATTTTGAGGCAGTTGGCAACATTTGGGAAAGTTGACATGTATGGATCGATTATGTAGCTCGACCGGCAGTATCGAGATATCTAAACAGTGTTGCCACATTTAACTCAAGCCTATAATGGGAATTCGATGATGCTGAATCCCACAGATCCAAGTGAAATCAAAGGTATACTTGGAAATCTTAAAATTTGCTGTGCCCCTGGCGATGACGGTGTTTCCACGGGTCTTTTGAGAAGATTCCGTGAAATCTTATGCTTCCCTATTGACCATCTTTGCAACCTCAGCCTGGCAAGTGGTACCTTTCCTACATTATTCAAACAGGCAATTATTGTTCCAATCTACAAAAGTGGAGATAAATTGTCTGTTTCAAACTATAGGCCAATTTCGCTTTTAAGAGCCCTTAGTAAGGTATTGGAAAAGGTGGTTAACTCCAGACTTGTAAGCTATCTTGAACGCCATAACCTGATTGCAAGCAACCAATATGGATTCAGAGCGAAAATGTCTACGGAAGATGCTGTAATCGCCTTATCCAGTACAATCACTAAGCATTTGGACCAGAGAAATAAATGCATAGGGGTATTCCTTGACCTCAAAAAGGCATTCGATACAGTGTCCATACCCCTTCTTATCCGAAAAATGGAAGGTCTTGGAATACGAGGAACACCGCTTGCCTGGTTCAATGACTACCTCAAAGACAGGAGCCAAAAAGTTAAAGTCTCAGACCATAATAGCAATTCCCAAAATGTCACACATGGTATACCCCAAGGAAGCACGCTCGGACCAACACTTTTCTTGGTGTATGCAAATGAAATTTGTCTTACGGCTTTAGAAGATGCCCAACTGTTCGCGTTTGCCGATGACACTGCCATAGTATTTCATGGGAAAACGTGGGACGAGGCTCGCAGGACAGCTGAAAAAGGACTAAGTAGGATCACTAAAACGCTAGAAAATAATCTACTTACTATAAATGCCCAAAAAACTAAGTATATTTGCTTCAGTATCTCACGAGCCACCCAACCACCCTCTGACTTTACACTTAAGCTGCACACGTACCCATGCAACACATCAGAAGCCCCACCGAATGCCTGTTCCTGCGAAGTCCTTGATAAAGAGTCAACCATGAAGTATTTGGGAATTGTCACTGATGAAAACCTAAACTGGCACCCCCACATTACAACTCTTGCTAATAGAGTCAGAAGGCTGATCCCGGTGTTTAGAAACCTCCGTGATTTTGCTAGTAAAAAATTAATATCACAGGTTTACAAAGCCCTATGCCAATCCCTTTTGATCTACTGCATATCAGCGTGGGGAGGAGCAGCCACCTCGCACATGATTGAAGTGGAAAGAGCCCAAAGGGCAATCATAAAAGTCATGCTAGGTAGGCCTCGTAGATTCCCCACAGAGACACTATATCAAGACGCTAAATTACTTACAGTACGGCAGCTGTATATAGAAAGATGTGCAACAAGATACCACCGGTCTCAAAAAATTCCTCCAACAGACAATACTCCCCGACGTCGACCAGATGTCATACATATTCCCCGAACATACAGTGCATTTGCACAGCGCCAATTTAATTACCTGGGACCATTTCTATATAAAAATATTAACAATAAGCTCAAAATTGTACGTTCTAATAGGTATGGACTTAGAAATAAACTTTTTTACCTGTTGAATAACCTTAATTACGAAGCCACTGAAAAACTAATAAAAAGCTTATACGCTTAGAGTGTACGTTCTTACAAAAAATCAAATCCACACACACTCACACACACACACACACACACACACACACACACACATACACACACACATTCACTTAGGATTACTTGTTTGCTATTTTGTAAATTCATATATTTATGTTAGTTACCATTATTCAGTTCGTGTTTATAGTATATTATTATTATATATTGCACAATTACTGGGAAGAGACTGACCCCCAAGATACGGGCCATCCTAGTTTGGGGGTCTAGGGTAATTTAAGAAACTTTGTACCTACTATTTATTTTGGAACAAATAAAGATTTATTATTATTATTATTATTTGGGGTAGTTTTCGAGATTTTCCCCAAAAATGTCCTCCTGTAAAATTTTGTATGAAAAATTTTTTTTTCACTGATGGCTTCGTATAGAAGTGAGAAAATATAACTTGAAAAAAAATATGGAGACAGCTGATGATTGAGGATTTCGGAGACGGGTAAAGGGCACGGCCAAGGTATTGAAGATAGGTGGGGGGTCCTCGAACTAATGTCACTCGGAACCTCATCCAATAGACAAAGAGCAAAAAAAAAATTCAAAATGGCGGATTTAAGATGGCTGCCATACAAATATGTTTGGTGTCTATCTCAGAAAGTATAAAAGATGGAAGAGTGGTTTCTTGGCAAAAGATGATCAGGACCTGAAGGTCTACTTGATGAACAGGAAAAAATTCAAGATGGCGGAATTTATTTTTCCATAGAAAATATTATATGGCCAATATTGAAGAATACTACAAGACTTTTTGATACGGTTCCGTTTTACCCACGGTCTCCCTGCGATAACAAAACAGGAAACTGGTACTAAAATTGAAAAAAAATCGCCATTTTGAAATTATTTGTTAATTGACCGATTTCGTTTAAAATCGATATTGAGGACTCTCTGGGGTTACAAAACAGGAAACTGAAACCAAAATTTTAAAAATTCAGCGCCATTTTGAAATTCTTTGTTAATGGACCGATTTCGTTCAAAATCGATATTTAGGGCTCCCTGGGATTTCAATACAGGAAACTGTTACTAAAGTGTTAAAAAATCAGCGCCATTTTGAAATTCTTTGTTAATTGACCGATTTCGTTCAAATTCGATAACTGAGGATCCCTAATATTATCCCAAAAACAACAACCCGTGAGCTGCTTTAGCAGCTCGCGCACAGGGCGAAACACTAGTTTTGATTATATCGCTAAGAAAGCAATTTTTTATTCACACATTTACACGTTTCCCGGGTTATATTTTGGCATTAAGACGTACGAGGTTTATTCTCATCACTTCTGTTGCCACGCGCTGAACTCCTCGAGTGCTCCAGCTTATTTTCGTACTATCTCCACTACGCACAACTACACTACCAAAATGTAAGTACTTCTTTTAATTATTTTAAAATGTATCCCAATGCAGATAGATGTAGGATAAATGTGCTCAATTTAATAACGTTTATGATTTTGAAGTTGGGTAATAATATACCTACTCAAGTGAAGTAAATTGTATGTAATTTAAATTTTTTATTTTTTTATTTATCGTTGTAGTCTTCAGCAATAAATAAATAGGTACCACCACTGCTGTATTTCATTCATACTTAGATGGTTAGGGTCTATTCTAATATTTGACATGTTGAAACGCAAATAGGAATAGGTATGGTTGACTTCGTTTTAACACAGGTACATACGAAATTGAGGAATCGGTGGAATTCGAACCCAAGTGTTTCTTTCTAACTATTGCAGCCCGAGTTCTGTATTTGAAATGTATTTAATTTTATTGTTTTTCTTTACAGGTCTGAGAATGCAGATATTCTTTTCCCGAGCGAGTCATCATCATCATCATCAAGCGTCTCGCGGGATAAGAAAAGGAAGGCGGACCGCGGCGCTTCATCTTCAAACAATACTAAGAAGCCCACAAAAAGTACGGCTGTCGAGCTGTTCGGCAGCGACAGCGAGGAAGAAGGTATTGAGAAGACGCAACCCTCGAACAACAAGCCGCAGCTGACTAGCTGCGTCACCCGTCGCGTGGCCAACGGCCACGCGCGTCAGATAAACGAGCACAAAGTTGGGTCCCACTATGTGGAGATAAAAATATATAATTGCAACGAAATTGAAAATACTCCCCCAATGAATAGATGGCGTCAGGCCGTTGTTGCTGTAAAAAATCGCAGCAATACAGATACGGAGGCCTGGCACCATCTTTCTCAATATATATCTGCAGTAAGAAAAGAATTCAAAGAATGCCCACCTAGCTTCATTAACTCTTATTTTTGAATAAACATTTTGAACAACATTATTCAAAACAACAATTACTTAATGATAAATTATAATTATATATTATTATATACCCATATGATTTTTAATTATTATAACACGTATTAAACTCCTTTTTGTATCTTAGTTTTAATAAGTTCTTTTATGGTTATGTTAATATCTAGGAATATTTTAATAAAATAATATTTCATAGTTTTTAATTTTCGTTTTATTTTTACAGTTACTGAAACGAACTTCGTTGAACCATATGAACATAGAGAATTTAAAAATGAGATAAAGATGATTGAATGTGAAAAATGCAATATTTTAATACCGAAAAATAAAATGTCACATCATTTGAGAACAACAGCTCACAAATCTAAATGTTTAGTCCGAACTGATATTGAGAATATTGAATTAATAACTACAGCTTTTAAGAACCGAATTGTAACTTATCGTTTAAGTATCCCGCAGAAAAAGGAGTATATTGATCCTGATTCCTTTCTGTGTGATAATAAACTGAAAATAATAAATCTGATAAGAACTACAATAAATGAACACAAATGTATTAAAATTTATTTTGAACTATTTGCATATTATATTTTACCCGACACTCAAGAGCTAGAAATCAAATCATTTATTACCAAATACGATACATTATTTTGTAGCACAGATTTATCTTATTTTTATAATAATCTTGTTAATACGCTCACCAGTAACATGTCTGAATTCGAGCACAAAGAATCAGGCTGGACTTTTCATTCAATAAGTCACCTAGAAATAAGTATCAATAAATACAATCCTTTACGAGGTGGAATGTACATTGACTTACCTGAAAATATTAAAAATACGAAGAGTTGTCTAAATATTAAAAATAATGATAATTGCTGTTTTCTATGGTGTGTAATGGCTGCTTTGTTTCCATCGAAACGCAATGTATGTCGTACTACTTCTTATCCACATTACGCAAATATACTTAATACGAGCGGAATGACTTTTCCACCATCGTCAAAAGATATAAGTTTATTTGAAAAAAACAATAGTAATATAAGTATTCAAGTTTATGGCTTAGACAATAAAAATAATGTGACTGGACCTTTGTATGTTACTCAAAATAGAAAAATGAATCATATAAATTTATTATATATTGAAAAAACTGGTATCGGGCACTATTGTCTCATTAAAGATCTTATGCGCCTAGTTCGGAAGCAGAATAGTAAGCATAAAGGAAAAATGTTTTTGTGTGATGGGTGTTTGCAATTTTATCATAATAAAACTAGATTTAATCAACATAGCTGTTCAAAGATACTTACTGAACTACCTGATAAGAACAGTAAACTGAAATTCAAGAATTATGAGAGAAAACAAAAAGTACCATTTGTCATTTATGCTGACTTTGAGAGCATATTGCTTCATGTTGATGATGCTGATGAAACATCTACCGAGCGCACGCGCAGGATAAGACGACATCAAGCATCTTGTTTTGGATATTATATATGTTGCTCATATGATTCAAGTTTAAATAAGTATGTTTCATACAGAGGTTCAGATTGTGTGGAAAAATTTGTACAATACTTAATTGAAGAGTTATTAAGAATTTACTACATTTTATCGGATAAGAAACCAATGATACCTTTGACGAAAACACAAGCGGATGAATTTAAAAATACTGTTTATTGTCATATTTGTGACCAATTACTATTCGATGATAGAGTCCAAGATCATGATCATGTTACTGGACAGTACCGAGGGGCAGCCCATTCTTATTGTAATTTATTGTATAAAGAGTGTTCATTTGTTCCAATTGTTATTCATAATTTGTTGGGATATGACAGTCACATGTTTATTGAAAAATTAGCTGAATATCCTGGAAAAATTGAAATTATTCCGAAAAGCAAAGAGAAATATCTTTCGATAACAAAATATGTGCCAGTTCACGACCGTGAGACCTTAAAAATGAGATTTATTGATTCATTTCAATTTTTGCATTCAAGTTTAGAAATACTGAGTAACAACTTATCAGAAAACGACCTTACTCATTTTAAGAAAGAGTTTCCCTGCAAAAAACAGTTTAATTTGTTAAGAAAAAAAGGAATTTACCCCTATGATTACATTGATTCATGGAAAAAATATGAAGAATTTCAGCTGCCGTCAAAAGAGCACTTTTATAATAGTTTAAAATTAGAACATATCAATGATAATGAGTATGAACGAGCTATAATGATATGGCATATTTTTGATATCCATTCGCTTGGCGAATACACAGACCTATATTTAAAGTGTGATGTTATCTTGTTATGTGATGTGTTTGAGAATTTCCGAAAAAATTGTTTGCTTTATTATAAGTTAGATCCATTGTATTATATGTCTTCACCTGGCTTAAGTTGGGATGCGATGTTATTATCTACTGGTATACAATTAGATTTGATAAACGATTTAGAAATTTACGAGCTTATTGAAAGAGGTATTCGAGGTGGTTTAGCACAATGTTCACTTCGACATGCCGAGGCTAATAATAAATATCTGCCAGATTATAATGATTCCAAACCAAGTACATATTTGTTATATCTCGATTGCAATAATCTTTATGGCTATGCTATGACGAAAAAATTACCGATATCAGATTTTCGTTTTTTATCTCAAAAGGAAATAACATGTTTTGATCCTAGAGATATTTCTGATGATTCTGAATTTGGATATATTTTAGAAGTGGATCTTATGTATCCGGATATTTTACACGATCTTCACAAAGACTTACCATTTGCCGCTGAAAAGTTTACACCACCGGGAGGAAAGACATCAAAACTAATAGCTAATTTATATGACAAATATAAATACGTCATTCACTATACACATTTAAAAGAATGTCTAAAAAATGGTTTGATATTAAGAAAATGTCATCGTGTATTATGTTTTCGTCAAGATAATTTTTTAAAAAAATATATTGATTTGAATACACAATTACGAAAGTCGGCTACAAATGAATTTGAAAAAGACTTTTTTAAATTATTAAACAATTCTATATTTGGAAAAACTATTGAAAATAAACGGAAACAAGTTGATGTTAAATTAGTCACGAAATGGAATGATAGTGATAATAAAACAAACAAATCCCTTTGCGCTGAAAAATTAATTGCTCGTCCTAATTAAAAAAATATTTCGGTATTCTCTGAAAATTTTGTAGCAGTTCAATTAAGAAAAGAAAAAATAATTCTCGATCGACCGATTTATATAGGATTTACAGTTTTAGAATATGCGAAGAAACATCTTTATACATTTCATTACGATTTCGTTAAAAAACTTTATTCTGAAAGAGCTAAACTTTGCTATACCGACACAGATAGTTTAATGTACTTAGTTGAAACAAAAGATGTTTACGAAGATATTAAGAAAAATATTATTAATTTTGATACAAGCAACTATCCACCATTAAATATATTTGATATCCCAAAACTGAATGAGAAAGTACCCGGTCTTTTTAAGGATGAATTAGGAGGTGACATCATAAAAGAATTCATTGGTTTAAGGGCCAAACTTTACTATATCCATAGTATAAAGTGTGACATAAAGAAAGCGAAAGGTATTTCAAAAGCTATAAGTAAACGCTTAAGTTTGAATCGGTACAGAGATGCTTTGAAAGACGATAAAGATTTAAGGTGTAAAATGAATATAATACGATCTATAAAGCATGTGTTATATACGCAGCAAATAGATAAAATTGTTTTGAACAGGAATGATGACAAACGCCAAATTTTAACTGATCAAATAGAAACCTTGCCTTGGGGTCATACAAAGACTATTTTTTAGAATGATTATGAGTACTATTTGTTTCTGAAACCTATTATTAAATTTATCAAAAGGAATATTTACTAACACTTGTTTTAATTAATTAAATTAGGCAAATTCTCACTTGTCTGATGAACTAAATAAAATTCTAATTATTCATATTTTTAGATTTACTAATAAGAATAATACTATAATAATGTAATAATTATTGTACTAGTAATAATCATTTTGATAGTAAATTATTTATTTGCAATAATACATACATTTTTTACACTTATATAGATTTTTTATTTTTTCACAATTGAAGCACCTATAAATACTCTGGATTAATTGATTATGAATCAAATGGCATAATGAAGTTAATTAAACAACCCCTTTCATTGGATATAAATGCTATAGATGTGTGTGAGAACAAATCACGTGTAAAACATAGTGAACTTCTACCCAATTCTATCCGCTGTATAATTTGCGGTCCATCGAATTGTGGCAAAACAAATGTTATGCTAAGTTTGCTGTTGCATTCTAATGGACTGAAGTTTAAAAACATATATTTGTATTCAAGAACCGCTTTTCAACCTAAATATACATTTCTGGCTGCTGTGTTAAAAAAGATTCCAGAAGTAAAGTTGTTTATATTTGATGGTAGTAACATTATTCATCCAAATGAAGCTTTACTGAACTCTATAATTATTTTCGATGACGTAGTTTGTGAAAACCAAGCAAACATACGTAACTACTTCGCGATGGGAAGACATAAGCAATTAGATTGTTTTTATTTAACACAGACTTATTCCAAAATTCCCAAACAGTTATTGCGTGACAATGCGAATTTACTGATTTTGTTTAAGCAAGATGATGTCAATCTAAAACATGTATTTGAAGAACATGTTAATACAGACATATCTTGGCATAAATTTAAAGAAATATGTACAGCCGTGTGGAAGAAACCCCATAGCTTCTTAGTCATTAATAAAGACTGTGAAATGAATAAAGGAAGATATAGGAAAGGTTTTGACACTTTTATAATGTTAAGTTGATGTCTTTATATAAATATGAGAAAACATACAAAGAAATTCATTTATACACATCATTGTCTTAACTAACATACAGGAGTTTGGGATAATGGAGCAAAATATTAAAAAACAATTATTACATTCAGTTGATGCTATAAAAAATAAATTAAAACATATGCGTGACATCGATGACAATGTTAATTTAACCCTTAACAAAATATTGAAACCAGTAACAGAACCATTGAAAATATTAGTTGATAATCCCAAACCTATTAACAATGATGAGAAAGTAAGTACAGAAAAAAATGAATCTCTCGGTAATTTAAATAAGCTTATACTAAAAGAACATTTTACTGGAAAAAATAATGAATTTATAAATGAAAAATATAATATTATTAATAATGGTGAAAATATTGACAGTTTTGACAAATCAAAAAATACTGATCTAGACATGTCATTAGAAAAAGACGATATTATCGATATTTATGACAATATGGATATTCCTTTTGGAATACGAAAGGAACATGATAAGAACATAATGATTGGAAATTCCGAGGTACAGTTTACTAAAAATGAAAACTCTATAACGGGAGATAAAACTATTATAGCAAACATTGGTGGGCGATCATATGAATTAACTCCAGGCTTAAAAGAACTATTATTACGAAAGAAACCTGATTTGTCACTGATAAAAGATAAAGATAAACTTGTATACAAAGATATATTGTATCACACGAATGCGCATAAAAGGGATTATCATACTCATGGACAAATTAAAGGAGATAAAGGTGTAAAGTATCGAGAAATAATAAAACCTTTATTTTTTGATTCTAAAAGTAACCCAAAACTAGGCGGTGAACTATCAACATTAAAAAAGAAATTTAAACCAAATACAGATCTTATTTATTGGGATGATCCCAATGAATTGGTTGATAGATTAAAATTGCTTATAGCTTCAAAGAATGCTGGCAATACTAGCCATGATAATGAGATAATATCAATAATAGAAGAACTCAGAGAAGCTGGTATCATTAAAGAATAAAAATAATCGTACATATCACAGTTGTTTAGTTTAAAGCGAACACTTCAACATGAACGTTGATAAGTTTGGGCATTACTTGAATAAAAAATCAAAATTTCATGATACTGGAGTTATTAATAACTGTGTTCTCAGGGTATTAAGTAATGGAAATTTAGATGCTGAAAATAAAAGAATAACAAATCTAAATGTCCCCTTAAATGCTGCTGATAGTGTTACGAAAGAATACGTTGATAACTTAACCATTGACTGCAATAAAAAAATTACAGCTATAAATGACTTAGTCGCAACGGTATTATGCAGATTAACTAATCTGGAAAATCTGATTGACTTTGCCAAATTTAAGAAGAAGAATGAGCAAAGTAGATGTGATAAACGAAATACATAAATATGCTAGAATAAATTTCCCGAGAAGGCAAGTTATAATGAAAGATATAGATGATCTATGGCAAGCTGATTTAATTGATATGCAATCCATTTCTAAAGAAAATTCAGGTTATAAATACATTTTAGTCATTATTGACACCTTTTCAAAGTATGGCTGGGCTTTCCCGCTCAAATTTAAAAAAAAAGACCTTGTGTGCAATGCGTTTGAAAAAGTATTAGACAGAGGTCGAAAACCTATAAACTTACAAACTGATTTTGGTACTGAATTTTATAATGATAAATTTAAACAATTAACTAAATCGTACAATATAAATCATTATTCAACTTATTCTACGAAGAAAGCCTCGATTGCAGAACGATTCATTAGAACATTAAAATCTAAGTTATATAAAGAATTTGCTGTAAAAGGAAATTATAAATGGGTCGACGGTACCTTAGATAACATTATTAACGATTATAACAATACTATTCATCGTACTATCAATCGGAAGCCAAGCGAAGTCGATGGAAATAATAAGAATATTTTATTACAAAGATATAATCTGCAAAAACGTAAGTTTCATCTAATAAGTCGTTTGAGGCGATTGAAGGTTGGAGATTCTGTGCGTATAAGTAAGCATAAAGGAACATTTGAAAAGGGATATACACCTAACTGGTCAACAGAAATATTTACCATCACAAAAGAGAATAAAACAAATCCTGTTACATATTTACTAAAAGATATTAGAGGTCAACCTATTTTGGGATCATTTTATACTCAGGAATTACTGAAAACAAAACATCCGGACATATATCTTATTGAAAAAGTATTAAAAAGAAAGGGAAATAAAGTGTTTGTAAAGTGGTTGGGTTTACCTTCTCTTGAGAATAGCTGGATTGATAAAACAAATATCATTCTCTAAATTGAATACTTATTTAAGGGGTTCATTCTAACAAAATATATTTAGTATATTTAAGGACATGGTCAGGAGTAGTGTCTTAAATTGGTTTATTAATCACTTACCCGTTGAGCTTCATCTACCTGGATACAATTATTGCGGACCTGGTACGAAATTAGCTGAAAAATTGCATAAGAACAAGGAAGGAATTAACCAGTTAGACGAGTACTGTAAGGCACACGACATAGCCTATCAAAAATCTTCAGCTTTAACTGAGCGTCATAAAGCTGATATAATACTGATGAAAATGGCGAGAAACCGCATAACGGCACCTGATGCCAGTTTAGGGGAAAAGATTGCAGCACATATTGTTAACAAAGCGATGTTAGCCAAAGTTAAAACCGGTGCAGGTTTGAGATATTATAAAAATAAACGTGCAAAATCTAGTTCTGGAACAGGTTTAAAACAAAACTTGAAGTTCGTGATTGCACATGCAAAAAAACATCTACATAAATTAAAACCTACATGTAAGAAATTGGCGATAAAATTAGCAGTGGAAGCAGCTAAGCAACTAGCTTCAAATGCGGATATAACAATTCCTCGCATCATTCCTATTCCAAAAACAGGTGGCTATATGCCCTTAGTTCCTATTTTCGCTGGGTTATCTGCTAGTGGAAATTTAGCTGGCGGTACTGCTGGCATCTCTAAAGCTATTAATGATTATAAAATTGCGAAAAGACGCATGGAAGATTTGAAAAGGAAAAATAAAAAAGTTGAATCTTTATCTTTTGGAAAAGGGTTGACCATCGAGTCATATAAAGAAGGTTTTGGAATAAATGTATCTGATAAAAAAAACTGAAAATGCGGCTACCCAAAAGGGCTCTCACCAATATAGATATTATGAATTATTCAAAAAAGTATATACCTCATTTTCGTGGAGTGTTCATGAGAGATAAATTACCAAAGTATCCTTACCAAAAGGAATGTGGTATAATTAATTTAGATGATTCAAAAAATCCTGGTACTCATTGGGTAGCCTACGCGAAATATAATAATTATATTGAATATTTTGATAGTTACGGTAACTTAAAACCGCCAAAGGAATTAATTAAATATCTTGGATCAAATATTTATTATAACTATGACAATATTCAGCAGGATCATCCTTATAATTGTGGACATTTAAGTTTAGACTTTTTGCATAAATTTTGGTATAATTGTAATAATGATTAGAATTAAGAAGTGGTTAGGGCGAGTTAAACGTATTTTGAGACTTCATTATGAGTAAAGTAATAACATTCACCAGAAAAGGGTCCCTTCTGGAATCGCATTTCCAACCTCCTTTAAATATAGAAGATAATAATTATGAGTGCGGGTTGATGTACTTCTCAGTCATTAATTCTATACCAAACATAAATCATAATAACAATACTTTTGCTTATGGAAAAGATAAAAAAATCATAATTCCTGACGGTGCTTATGATTTATTCGACATAGCCGACTATCTTATAAGCAAAGCAGTGGATTGTGATATAAAAATAAGACCCAATAATAATACTTTAAAATGTTTAATATTTTGTACTAGTACTATAGATTTCGATGTAGATAGCAGTATAGGTGGTGTGTTGGGTTTTAAAAATATTAAATTAGAAGCAAATAAATGGCATGAATCTGATAACTCAGTCAACATTTTATCCCCATCCGTGATACGAATCGAATGTGATTTGATAAACGGTTCGTTTACTAACGGGTCGCCGTCTCACGTTATATACGAATTCGAACCTTACGTGCCCCCCGGATATCCATTCAAAGAAGAGCCCCAAAATATTATTTACTTTCCAGTTAATAAAAATATCATAACATCGATAAATATAAAAATTGTTGATGAACACGGTAAGAACATTGACTTCAGAAAAGAGAATATTCATTTACGCCTACATTTACGAAAGCAAAAATGATGGTATTTAATAAAAACTCAAATAACGTAATAAAACGTACTACTACACCGCGAGTTGTGAAAGATCATAGACGTATCAGATCCTGGAAGACCAAGAGGCTTACAAAAAGAAATAAAGAATTTCTTCGCTCCATTGGATATAAAATATGAATATACTGAAAATCGCTGAGTTACCGCACTATGATAATTCGATCGAAAGCTACGAAATTCATACTTACAGCCCTTATAATAATAGTTTTAAAGAAAATGATGAAATTCGGATTCCCATACATCAACAAGATATTTACATTCTACCATCCGCCAGTTCTTTAAACATAGAAGGAAAAGCAGTGATTATTGGTAAAGATCATAAACCTCTTAGTGCACCTATAGAGTTTACTAATAATGCAATTATGTTTTTATTTCAAGACATCAGATATGAATTAAACGGTATTGAAATAGACCGGGTTAAGAATGTTGGAATAACAACAACAATGAAATCATATGTATCGATGAATGTGGGACAAAGTAAAGTTGCAGCTATATGGGGTTGGAACTTGAATGGAATTAAAAGTAATGACGGATGTTTTAATGTTGTTATTCCATTAAATAAAATAATGGGATTTGCTGAAGACTATAATAAAATCATTATGAATTGTAAGCATGAGCTTATTTTGAATAGAAGTAACACTAATATAAATAGCGTTAAAATAGACGATACTACTAATGTACAATTCACAATAAACAGAATACAGTGGCGAGTACCACACGTCAAAGTATCAGATCGTGAAAGACTTACATTACTTAAACTTTTAGAAAAAGATAAACCTATACAGATAGCTTTCAGAAACTGGGATTTATATGAGTATCCCTTTTTACCTAAAACTACAAAACATTCTTGGTCAGTTAAAACAACTTCTCAGTTGGAAAAACCTCGATATGTTATATTTGGTCTTCAATCCAGTAGGAAAAATAATAAATCGAAAGATAGCTCCTCGTTTGATCATTGTAAAATAAATAACGTGACACTGTTTCTGAATTCACAATACTTTCCATATGAATCTCTTAATCTGAAATTTGATGAAAATAAATATAATTTATTATATGAAATGTACACTAGATTTCGTCAGTCTTATTACAACCTTCCAGCGGATCCGTTGCTTGATTTGATTACATTTAAAGAAAAAGCTCCATTATTTGTTATTGATTGTACAAGGCAAAACGAAAACATAAAAACTGGGCCGGTGGATGTACGAATAGAAATAGAAAATTCTGAGGATATTCCTGAAAATACAACGGCATTTTGTCTCATTATAAACGATCGACTCATAGAGTATAAGCCATTAAGTAATATAGTCCGAAAATTATCATGAACGCTATAGTGGATATCCAAGGCTTTAAAAATGATAACAATGAATTTATTTTAAAAGAACTTGCTATTATTTGTAATAACCACATTCAAAGCTTTTTAATCAAACCACCATTTCCATTTTATGATTTAACAAAAACTGAACGAAGAAATGTAAGTTGGATTGAAAAAAACAGAGGAATATACTGGAATCAGGGTTATATACCACATCACAATTATAAGAATATCATTCAAATGATTTTAGATGGTAAATCTATATATGTAAAAGGACTTGAAAAACGTGAATGGTTAATGAAGATGTTTAAAACCAACGCTGTTTTTAATTTAGAAGATAAAAACTGTCCTAGTTTAATAAGTTTACGTCAAAAATATATGTTAAGCGATGATTTATATTGTTGTATGTATCATTATGATATTTGTGCTGTTAGAAATGTAATATGTTTAAAAAAATGGTGTTTAGAAAATAAATTAATCAATATTAAAGTATATAGTACTAAGTAATTAGAATAATTATTATGTTTTTATTAGAAATAAACATTTTTATCAATCTTTTGTTTTATTTTTAAAATCTTCGATTATAAGTAAGTGAATCACATAAATAAAAATTGAATACAAAATAAGTTCCTTAATCAATTTTATTTCATCTATTCAATTACATTTATGCAAGATTTAAATGGGTCAAACACATATTTCAAATGGAACTAATGTGTTGTATATTAGATCATTTATTTAATAAATAAATTTGAATCTATTAGAACAAACAAATTTCATCTATTCATATTTTACATCTGTCAAAATATTATACAAAATGCATCTTTGAAATAGATGGCATGCGTTGTATTTTAATACTCATATTTTGTTTAATTAATAAATTTTCATCTATTTGAATATATAATTAGTATCCCTTATTCATTAACATATATTTAAAAAGAAAAACTGCATCTTTTCAAATAGAGGCAATGCATTTTATTCAAATAGAACACCTATTCAGTAAATGATTTTCATCTATTAGAATAGAGACATTTCCTCTTTTCAAAGTAGGAGGTAGAATTGGGGTATCTGGGTCACATCCTCTATTTGAAAGGATGTGATCCAGATGCCCCAATTATACCTACTACTTATATTAACCCGATAGAACCTACCTGATTATTTATGTCGAACCCTAACCTATCCTACAAGAAAACGTAACTATAACAAATTTTAATATTTTATTACGAAATAAATGTCATTAACGATTGCCTCGTAAAGGAAAAAAAACGTTTAAAATAATAATTAGTTAATTAAAACATAATTAGTCAAAGCACTTATAATTTATCAATTATTCAAGTCTCATTAAAATTCAAGCACCGGGAGCGTAGCAGCTTATTCGACGAGGATTCTAAATTACTTAGCAACACTCCGCCGTTTGTTGATTTTGCCAAAGAGAATCTGTGTCTAATAATAATTAGATAAATGACAGTGTATATGTCGCAACTGTTAGAGACAATCCAGAAGTAGGTATTAATAAAACACATTTAATATATTTGTACTCTATACTATTTGTACTCTATAGTTTGAAAGTAGCGCCAGTGATAGACAAGATGAGGAGTAGGCAATAGGCTAGCATGGTATGGGCATGTAATGCGGAGGGAGGAAAGGCATATTACGAGAAGAATGATTTATATATGCATGTGGAAGGAAAAAAGAGTAGAGGTAGACCAAAGAAAAGATGGATGGATTGTGTGAAAGAGGATATGCGTATAAAAGGAGTGAATGATAGGTTGACGGATAACAGAAGTGAGTGGAAGAAGAAAACATGTTGTGCCGACCCCACGTAGCGTGGGACAAGGACAGGAAGAAGAAGAATATATTTGTACTCTGATTTGAAACTTTTTTTTTAAATATAGGCTAGCTCTTGGCTGCAATCCGACTTGCTTGCAAGTGGTGATGCAGCCTAAGGTGGAGCGCGCTTGCCTAGAAGATATCTATTCACTCTTGATTTGAAGGTACGTATGTTAAAAGAGGAGGGGAAAGCCGGAAGGGCATTTCATATCCTAGCTAGCGGTTCGAATCAGAAACGAGGAAGCAAATTGCTTCATACGAGCCCGCAGAATTGTAGAATTCGCCATATTACATAACGGCTAGCAATTTTGCTAAGCGGACCCGTTTTGTATTACGGTGTTTCATCGTTTAGCCGGTTTTTTAATGCGAAAAGTAGTAGGTATAATTGTAGAATTCGCCATATTACATAACGGCTAGCCATTATGCAAAGCGAAAAGAGTTTTGTATTACGGTGTATCATCGTTTAGCCGGTTTGTTAATGCGATTATTATCAGCCGTTATCATCGTTGCTTTTAGATTGCATTGCATCTTACTATAATATTTTGCCTGGTGGGAGGCTTCGGCCAATCGCCAAGCGATTTAGCGTTCCGGTACGATGCCGTGTCGAAACCGAAGGGGTATGGGTCTAATATAACTGCCATGCCCCTAACAGGTTAGCCCTCTACCATCTTAGACTGCATCATCACTTACCATCAGGTGAGATCGCAGTCAACGGCTAGCTTGTAGTGGATAAAAAAAAATATAAATGTGAAAGTTTGGATGGAAATGGAAAGTCCGCTCCACAGGCGAAAGGGTATGGATGTTTGTTTTGTTACTCAATCACGCGCCAACGGCAACGGCTGAACGGATATGGCTGACATTTGGCACAAAGATAGAATAGCACATAGGATACTTTTTATCCCGTAAAATTAAAGAGTTCCCGCGGGAACCAAAAAACCTCAAACCACGCAGACGAAGTCGGGGCTAGTACTTAAAAAAAAGTATTCTTTATACAATTATGTCGCTTTGCATCTCCGTGCTGCGTCGCTTAAGTGGGCCCAGCTATATACCAACTCAAACAAATAATATTTGCCGCGCCGCGACGCGCCTCTGTGAGGCAAGACCGTAGTCCTATGTCCAGCAGTAGAAGTCTATCGGTTGAGGACGTAATAAAACATCCGCGTCATTAGACCGGAAATGAACCGGACCGGAAATCACCGGTATGGAAAATTTTAGAGTGTGCGCACAATTTTGCCTCAGTATTATATTACATCCATCAACGTTTATAGATCATAAACTAATCAATATCGACCGGCGGGATGCGCTAAAAATAATTTAGTCCAAGCCAGTTACCTCTCGCGTAAAAATCCAATAAAGCGGGCTTCGATGTTTATGTTTACACCGGGCATGGTCGTTAACATCGAGCGACTACACGCAGGCATCTTCGCTCGAGGGGGAGGAGAAACATGTATAATTCCCTCTGCTAAAGAAACCGACCACTGGGTCGAAAAAATTTACCTACGTATTCCATTTTATTAGGGCATTTACCCATTAACTGCGATCACACCTGATGGTAAATAACATTGCAGCCTAAGATGGTAGCGGGCTAACCCCGCTTATATCCTTATTCCTTACCCCTATAAGTTTTCAACACGGCATCGTACCTATCAACCTATTTCATAAAAGTTATGGGGGTCACAGCGGTTAAATCGCATGGCGGCACGTCTTTGTCGGTTGTGTGGTAACTAGACCCGGCCGTAGCCTCTCACCAGACCAGACCAGACCAGAAAATTGAGAAATGATAATTCCCAAATAATACACTGCCGGGAATCGAACCTGGGTCTCCCCACTGAGCCAGTGAAGTCGTCAAAATACTATTCAAAAGTCTACAATAACGCTACGTCTGCTCTCAAGTGTGTCACTCGTTTAGCGCGTTTGATAACACGCATTTTATATTAATTTGTCACAGCATTAAACGCCCATTACGTTAATTTAGGAGATGTTGTGCGGTCAAAATTAATTGATAAAAAAACGATTGCGCCGACATTTTGACTGCGTGGGCTTGACAAATTAATTACATTTATGCTGTTCGTTTTCCTATATAGTTCCATTTCATATTCATATACTATAATCGCTGACTATGGGCCTGATAAGAAGGCTCAGGGTCACTCAGCGGGCGATGGAGAGGGCTATATTGGGAGTGTCCCTACGTGATCAAATCAGAAATGAAGAGATCCGTAGGAGAACCAGAGTCACCGAATAGCCCGAAGAGTTGATAAGCTGAAGTGGCAATGGGCGGGGCACATAGTTCGGAAAACTGATGGACGTTGGAGTCCCAACGTGCTGGAATGGCGACCCCGCACTGGAAGGCGTAGCGTCGGCAGACCCCCCACACGGTGGACGGACGATATCAAGAGAGTCGCAGGGAGTCGCTGGGTCCAGGCGGCGCAAGACCGTGGCTTGTGGAGGACCCTACAAGAGACCTATGTCCAGCAGTGGACGTCCATCGGTTGACCACGACGACGACAATACTAATATTTTAAATCCGACATTATTTCTGTTTCACATCGTGTTTCTGAAATTAAGAGTTTTATTTCTTGTGTCTCGTACCATAACTCTACCAGACCGGCTATGATAGCCAATTCTACTGAGAAGAGACGGCAAGAAACTCAGCAGTTGCGCTTTTTTAATAAGAAAAAATGCAACAATATATTTTCGATAATAATAAAATATCTTTTTTTATAATTCATATGCTCTTGGCATATTGACATCCAACGCGCTATGCATCTTATGTAAGTTAAAAGTACCTTAATTTAACTGGATATGTAAATTAACTAATGTACTATGGGTATAACTTATTTGTCTACTAATTTAGTCTAATATACCTACCAAGTTATCTAAATTAATAGTTCATCAAAAACAGTGAAAACATGAATGATTCTACGAGTCGCTGTTATTTATACAGGTTACTTATATTTTTCTAAAAGATTGTGCTGGAAGATTGGAGAAGTTTCATGATGTTGTGAATATCATATTTAACACATCGGAAGTAAAATAAAGATTACAACTAATCAATTAGTGGTTTTTTTTTTACAATCCATCAATAAATGACTGAGAAATGACGATTTAAAAGTTTAATTATTTAATGTAGGTACACCGATTGTTGTATCTTACTCGAGTGAGAATTTGTGAGTGAGTTTTAATACCTAGCCGAGATTTAATACTGCAAAATTATCTTCACACACAAATTAAGTGCTTTTAATTCAATTAAGTCACGTTAAGTCCACTTACTTCTTTTATTCGGCTTTATAAAGTATGTTGATAGGGAATTATGACGTCACGTCTCCCGTCTTGCAAGCGCAACTTTAAAGTTCCATAAATTTTTCATTTGTTGAGATATTTTAATGATTCTTTCATATTTGTGTTTTATTTTGTCTTCATTTTCATATTAATTTTTTTTTTTAAATGTAAACTTCTCCATTATTAGTGCATCAGCATAATTATTATTATTATTATTATAGCCTTTTTTATTTCCTTAATAACTAATGATGTCCATTCCAAATTTTTAAAAGCATAATTATATGTGTATGTAAATGTATAGCAATAGGGCTGCTGTGGTGGGTGAAATGGGTTCGACCTGAGGACCTACCGGATCTAAGTCCACTCTCCAAGCGTTGAGCTATCCAAGTGCTAATTTCTAAGCAAAGCGTTTAATATATTTTTATGTACTTTTTACTACTACTACACTCGAGCGATATGTTGAATGTTTATCTTGCTGGAGTACAAACAATAAATACATCGTGAACATGGGCTATAAAACATTTTAATACACATTTACGAGATAGGAAAATTCTATTTACTGGCAATTCACTAAGAGTACTTTAACTACGGAGATTGCTTTCACACGAATCTTACTCGTATTTTTTTTTAGGTTTTAGAGAATGCCCAGCAATAACTAGTCTTTATATTTTCTTGACTCAAAAGTATCCGCTTGTGTTTAGATACTATGCAGTAACCTGAATCATAGAAATAAACTTTTATCTACCATTTAACATTACAGCTGCTGCCAGGTAAAGATAACTCTGAAGATGTGTGTTGTGTGAATAAGCAGTACATCAAAGATTTACCGATGTCGTCACATGGGTAACGGACAACTATAGTTTGTCCAACCATTTATTTTACTTTTGAAATAATCAGTTAATCACGCCTATGAAATTTCATAATTATTGACACGCAACCATCGACAAAAAAGGGAATACTGCATAGACCCAGATTTTTTTACAATAGTGCAGCGACGTTCCCTTTTATCCGATATTTCGTTACTCGTTTCTAGTAATTACCAGTACGAGTGATTTATTTCATTACATACAGAAAGTGGATTGATATCAAAAATCGAATCAGTAATAGTCCAGTCATTTGGTAGTTTTACCTGGAAAGTTTCTCGGGAGTTTTGAAAATTGGTGTATTTTATAGATTTCGACGTGTTCTTTCTGAATTTTCACTTTGCCCCCACGTATCTTTGCCGTTCGCGCCGCCATATTGGAAAAATGGCGCCCAAAAACAGTTTTTCGACAATAACTCATTAACTTAATAAAATAATTATGTAATAAATTAAACTAGAGAAAATTTCCTACAATTTATGTTGTAACGTTTTTTAGAATCAATATAATAGCTTTAGCGTACGAGCGCCGCAAACCAAAACCTAAATTCACCTTCCACAGTCTAAATAAATTTGTATTGTGGGTGTTTATAATTTTCCAGGTAACCCCCTTTTTAAGCACCAAATGACTGGACTATAACGCATATAATATTTTCTAATGCGTTATAATTGACTCGAGCTGCCAAAAGTACAATATATGACTGGACAGAGAATATGTAATGTGCTTACCTGCAACCGGCAAGCAGTCCCTGCCTATAGATCTCCACACTTGACTTGCCCGTGATCTGATGCCCAGTGAGGTAGGTGTTGTGCGAACTGTTTATGAAGTAGTGCGCCAACGGTTGGTCCATGTCGTCACATAGGTCCAGTTTGTTGGGCGCGACTATCGGATTGTCTTCTGACATTAGGAATCTGCGAACAAAGAAAAAGTAAACATCTCAGGCCAACTCTTAGCGCTGTTAAGACTGTTTGAAACGAAGAACATTTCGTTAAGTTCCTCGCAATTCCACTCGTTAATATCTGATGCCTATATCAAAAATAAATTATTTCCAACTGATTATTAAATAGAGGGTCTTCCAAAAGACCTAAAACTCACATCCTCGGTTAGTTTTAAGTTTGATTACCATTTTAAAATATAGATTAAAGAAAAAAAGTGCGTTGAAATTTGATGACGTCACAACTGTGAATTTTATTCAACTTCCATACTAGAAGCGCGTTTTAAAGTTTGATAAAGAGTTGTTGATTTGATCGAGTTGTCATCATCCCTATTGCGGTGACCTCACCTCATATTATGTCGTATGCATCCTTTTAGTTGCTAAGAAGATTATGGGATGCACGACATGGGAAGTGATGTCAGCATTATTATTGTTTGAGGAAATAATTACAAAATCGAGTCATTCATGCTATTTGTACAAGATTTATCCTTATATTATCTATCATATAAAACTTCATGAAGAAACCTGTAGTATGCCTGAAAGATCTTGTGAAGCCTACCAATTTGCACTTAGTCAGCGTGGTGGACTATGATATGGTTTAAGCCCTTATTACTCTGAGAGGAGACCCGTTCTCAGCCAATTGAGATGATGATGATTATCCTAAGGGTCTCACCAAACCTATCGAAGCGGAACCGGTTTAAACCGTTCATAAAAGCTGTATACCTATGTGCTTTATGCATAAGACAATATGAGTGAAAACACGGCAGAAAGCCGTTTCTGCGTTGGTAGCCGTCGCGTGGCCGGGGCTGGCGACGACTTTTTCTCACTAAAAAGTAAAAAATAATTTAATTTATTATGTATACAAGAGTTAATGTAGTTCTATAATAACATTTTTTGGAGTCGGTGCCAATGTGGAGTCACGTCAACAATAATGAAGAGTAGGTAGACGGTTCATGCGGCTAATTGGTACCGACTTCCAAAAAATGTTATTATAGAACTACATTAACTCTTGTATACATAATAAATTAAATTATTTTTTACTTTTTAGTGTTTGTGGTTTTTGAAGTCGGTTTTTATTTATTTTTTGAAAATTTTTTTATTTCATTCTCTCTTAATACCATACACATAAAACTTTCTCCGCGTCCATAGATGTGGTGAGACCCTAACGCACACATTTCCGTATTGTACGGCTGCAAAAGGTGGCTCTGGAGGACTTTCAGTGGCATTTGGCTTATATTTACGTTCCACGAACGTCAGCATTGTTCGTTCGAGTTGCACGTGCGTGCATATATATATTTGCGTGTGAGCTTGCTTGTGCGAGTGTGAGTAGTAGTAGTGCAGTAGTGTGCGAGGGTGGGTAGATTATGAAGGGTACCTACACTTCACCGGATGGATCTTGGCAAATCCCTACCATTATATTATATGATTGATGAGTCGTATCAGAGAGACATAATAACATTTTCGTATTATTCGGTTGTATATATGTCACCGTAAGATTATAATCTAACTAGCGATATTGTAAACTGTCGACAGAGTACAATTTAACGCATTATTTTCGGTAGATTTTAATCTGTTAGGTATAAACCCGATAACACCTAGGTTATTATTTATATAATTAACCTAAGCACTACCTGATTATTTATGTCGAACCCTAACCTAACCTACAAGAAAGAGACAAGAAAACGTAAATACAATGAATATTTCAAAAATTGAAACTCAGAACATTGAACGGTTCACAATCCGTCGACAGTTTACAATATCGCTAGTTAGATTACAATCTAACGGTTTTTACAATCTTACGTGTAAGCATAATTCCAGAAGTGGGTGAATAATTAAAATTACTTTTAAAATATGTTTGTACTCTCTATAAAACGTGCACGAGCGAATGGTCACCACGTGTAGCGGTTTCACGAGAGATTTAATGTAAACAGTTAATTATAAAAACTTGGCCAAAGCAATAAATTAATCATTTGATCAGGCTGCAGTTGCTACTGCTAAGCTCTAAAACAAATTGCGATCTAAACACAAAAAGTATTCAATAATCACTGAGTCTGTCGGCAACAGACTAACCCAACAAAGTCAAAATACTCGTATTTATGCAAATTAATCCAATATGGCGTATACCCGCCAACAAACTGATCGAGTGAATTACATCGAATGAGTCAAATATCAACTTAATTAAACCTTCGTCAATAAACAAATACACAATCTTTTATATTTTCTAAAAATTCAATTCAATTTTAAACACAAAGCTGACATACGGTACGGTATATAGATAGTAGTATAGTATAATAGAGCCTTTGCCTTTAAATGGTCTTTGGCCTATATTTACGATCAACAAACGTCAACGTTGTTCCACTCCACCTATCAACGTGTACAAAGCATCGCACAGTACTGTTTACTCAATACACGCCGCGAGTTTGTTTACTGCCGGCGAGTTACTAGCACTATGCCGACTGACAGACGTATTTGTGGGATTATTCACGCCCGTGCGCTTCTTTATTAACAGCAGCTGAGCTGAAACTAGCTTTTGCCCGCGGCTTCGCTCACGCTAGTTTCGAATTTCATACTTTCAAAGCCCTATTTTACCCCCTCAGGAGTGTAATTTTCAAAAATAGTTTCCTAGCGGATATTAATAGCTTTAGCCTTAGCTAGATATTAACAAAAACTCTCGTTTATTCTCAAATATTCTCAAAGTTGTGTGAAGTCTGCCAATCTGCAGTTGGCCAGCGTGGTGGACTAAAGCCAAACTCTTCTCATTCTGAGAGAAAACTCGTGCTCAGTATTGAGTTGGCAATGGTTGAAAGTGACGATGATGTTGATTCTTTAAATCAAAAGTGAATAGTCATCTTCAAGGCAAGATGCAAGCGTCCCATCTTAGGCCACATCATTACTTCCCAGTTGCGTAAGATTTGTTTACATACTCGTAGTTAGGTATTAGATAGGTAGTTATAGTCCCACTAACTTACCCCTGGTGGCCAAAATCGGAACTAATTTTTATACCCATTTAGTTTTTATTTTTCTTATACTAGCGACGTCAGCGGCAGTGGCGTGCATTTCTTACATGCACAAAAGCACTGCTTACCCAAGTGAAAATACGTCAATGCTCATTTTATAACAAAACGATCAGAAAATGTTTTCTAAGTTAACTAACCAATGTCTACCCCAGCTTCAAACCCTGTGCGCGCCACTGGTCACTGGTTCGGATAAGTTTATGGGACTACAGGTGAAGCTAATAAAAGCTTGTTAAAGCAAGAAGAAATTTACATTAAAAAATTAATTAGAAAATCCACTCGCCTTAAAAATCCGTCGAAAGTTAATTGCGACCTTTGTTGGTGGTACTTATTGTGTTCGTAAGCCTTAATGAGGTCCCTCGCCCGCTGGATGTCGGCGTACGGATGCAGGATTTCGTTGAGTCGTGGATCCCGTTGTATCTCGTTGAGGAAGTCGACCAACTGGTTGGCGGACAGGTGCGGCTTGCCGTCGGTGCTGGACAGAGATTGTTGAAACTCGTTATATTTTTTGTGTCGAGAAAGTTTGTGTATTAACAAACACAGTTTGGTTTACTAGACATAGTAGGAGATTAAACCCGGCTGAGTTTGTCGTGGGCTTTTGTCTTTAGTCTAGGCATTAAAGCTAGTGGAGCCCGACAATAATTCCTCAGGCGACGAAACAGGATGATAAAGTATCATAAGTTAAACGTGTATTATAAATATCCAATAAAAAATCAAAAAGGAAGTAAGGTTTTATACTATACCCAATTGTTAAAGCAGGAAGGTACATCATCGCGTAAACGCGGTTTAGGTTTGATAATAAAATCGGTTTAAATAATTCTGCATGATTATTTCGTTTGATATTTCGGTTTTGAGTGTAACTATACTCCAGCATACTATTATTTTAAAAATAAATCGAGAAAATATTCGCTCATAAATATTAAGTTTCAGGTATAAATACCTAACTGCCGCATGTTTGTTTTTGTTGATATTTTTGTATAAATTTTGGTTCATACCATACCTACTACAACCCTACCAAGTTTCAACGACTGGGGATTTAATGCGGGGGTATCCATACAACGAACCGCCCCGTTGGCCGTTGCCTAGACTACTCAGACCAGGGCAGGGTAATTGATTATTACCATCATGTTTTATAAGTTTCGGACGTCAATAAGTACATGATTGATGATAGTAATATGAGCTTTGACATAGTTAGGTCAGGTACGGACTACAAACTTATCTGACCCGGTGGCCAAAATTGGAACTATTTTTTGTAGCTGTTTAGCTTTTCTTTTATTTTATTTTTACTGAAAACAATAGACAGAGGAAACAAAACCTATGTACCAAAGATTATAAAGCTTAGTTTGAGCTGTAGCTACCTACTCCCAAACCTTCGCGTAGCACGTAGCACTCTGGTGGAAAATACGTTGCTAAGCTACAGATGTGTGTCAAACCCACCATTAGGCGCTTGATCTAACAACTACCGACCTAAGCTAAGAAAATCAAGCGCTCCTATTGGTGGGTTAGACACTCACCCGTAGCTAAGCAACGTAGCACATATCTGGTGGAAAGGCAGCCTTAAGGTAAATAAATCTGTTCAGCGCTGCAACAAGCCCGCGCATTAATTGAAATTTCTTGATTGCGGTGGCGGGAAGTTTAGAGTTAGCTCTACGTTTTGTTGTATTTCAAATTGTAGGAGGAACGTGACACGGATTTCATATTAATTCTCTTGGCGCGGTTTTTACGTTCAACGTTTTTGAGTTTATTATTTAACGAAGTGGAATTAATTACACTTCACTGCATATTATTCAAATTCAAATGTTTCAAATAAAGCTTTACAGGGGATTTTGTATCGCCAAATGAATCTACCACTAGGTCGGAATACCATTCCTACTAGAAAGAACTCGGCGGTTGCTTGCAGCTTCGCTCACGTTAAGTTAAATTTTCAGATTGAATTTTCAAAAATTCTTTCTTAGCGGATGCCTACGTCATAAAAGCTGTATGTATGCCAAATTTGAGCCAGATCCGTCTATTGGTTTAAGCTATGCGTTGATAGATCAGTCAGTCAATCACCATTTCCTTTTATATATATATTTAGATACATACAGTTAGTTTCCGCACTAACGTACTCTTGTTCCTACTACGATATAATATTCATTAACGTCTCAAATAGCTAACCACAGTAAAATATGTAGATTAGTTGCGCTCAGTGTGCATACATCATCATCATTCTCAACCGATAGACGTCCACTGCTGGACATAGGCCTCTTGCAAGGATTTCCACACGCCTCGGTCTTGCGCCGCCTGGATCCAGCGGCTCCCTGCGACTCGCCTTATGTCGTCTTTCCAGCGAGTAGGGGGTCTGCCAACGCTCTGCTTTCCCATGCGTGTTCGCCACTCCAGCACTTTGGGACCCCAACGTCTATCGGTTCTTCTAACTGTGTGCCCCGCCCATTGCCACTTCAGCGTTTCTTCAGGGTTTCTTTGCGCGATCAAATCAG
Organism: Erebia aethiops; assembly: GCA_923060345.2. Classification (NCBI taxonomy): domain Eukaryota; kingdom Metazoa; phylum Arthropoda; class Insecta; order Lepidoptera; family Nymphalidae; genus Erebia; species Erebia aethiops. Next base: position 3,956,365 of record OV281093.1, on the reverse strand, counting down.
AAATGAGATCCGCAGAAGAACTAAAGTAACCGACATTGCTCGACGTGTTGCGAAGCTGAAGTGGCAATGGGCGGGGCACATAGTTAGAAGTGTGCATACGGCTTAAGTTAATTACCATCAACGGGAAATTTTGAGAAAAGGTATTTAACAATAATATTGCCGTCGCGCTGCTTCTCGAATAGAGTCCCATAACACCCGATAGGGATAACTGCAGCTTGGACCGATTTTACCTATGAAAAACCGTTGGAATCTTCCTCTCGTATTCTCCTGTTTCCTCCTCCGGAAATTTTAGAAGGACTCAGGCTATATCGGTATATTTTTCTTTTTTAATTATATTCGGCTTTGATTGTGGGATGTCTGATGATGGTACGAAAACTGGGCCATATTTTGCAAATTTTAAAGGTTCCTAAAATTATTAATTTATCGAAAAAATGAAAACAGGGAGATGGCACGGATACATATGGATTTTATGGTGCAAGAATATTTTCTCTATTGTAATTATCCACGGAGAAAACAGATGAATATGTTTGCATGTAGAAAACGCCATGTCATTTCGTCTTAATATCGTATGTCGACTGGGAGAGATAAAAGCGCACCTGTTACGATCTGTTTTGAATTCCATTTATACACCGTAGCACTTGTTTATTGTTCGCGAGATTTATGAATACACGTTCGTATAACATTCATATTGTTATGTGGAAGCATAGTAAGCGTGATTTTATCATAATTTATTATATAATCTTTCGTCTGAATCTGTGTATTATCGTTAAGTAGTTTAGGAACACGGTGAAATCCATAAATCTTTTTTTCACTAAATGTTCCGCTATTTTTCTTTTAGTGAAACTTCTAACTTGTAGTAAGTAATCGCGATGTGCTTCCAGTTTTACTACCAACTGTCACTTGGAGGTTAAGGGTGCGTGTTTCCACCAGAGATGTGCAAACCCACGAATAGGAGCGCTTGATTTTAACTTAACTTCTTAGCTATGATAAAAATTCTTTCCAAAAAACTGACTTCCAACGCCACAAAGTAAAAAGTATTTTTTATTTCTACCCACTATGTTGAAGTCGGGCGGGTGTAACAAGGATAAGCAAAATTGACGCATCAGGCTCGCCCTCATAGCTAAGATGTTAAAGATATTCAAGAAATTCAATTAAGTGCTGTGTATTTTATTCCGCTTCCGCCCCGCGTAAATAAAACTCTTGTAATCATAATTAAAAAAAAAACTTCAACCCAAGCTGTTTTGTTGGAAAAGCTGTAGGTTCTCTTTATAACAATATAAGATTTAGTTTTACTAAATCTTTAATAAACCGACCGAGTCGCAGGAAATAGCTATTAATCTAATCTAAACTCATACTAATAAATATAAAGGCGAAAGTGTGGCTGTCTGTCTGTCTCTCTAACAGCTACGCTTTTAGGGTCCACATTTTTAATATTGATGAAATTTGGTAAAGAGTTGTTGCATCATGTTGCATGTTGCATCCTGGGGAAGGGCATCGGCTTCTTTTATCCCGGAAAATAAGGGAGATCCCGGGGGAATCAAAAAACTTAATCCACGCGGAAGAAGTCGCGGGCATCCTATAGTAGCTCATAAATACGTAACAGGAGCAATGTTTGACGTTCTACAATGACTTTATCAGAACTCTGAGTTCAATGGGGTAACTTCTGTTTTTTGTGTCCGCTTAAACGAAAACTTTAACCATTCACTGGGCTAAAAGTTCTTTAAATAAATTACTCAAGACCGCCCGTGCGAAGACGCGGCGTCAAGTTCTTTCAAAACGTTGGTTATCCGAAGTTTCATACAATAAAGCACAAATAATATCACAAAACTTTTCTACGATAAAGTTGGCTCAAAATAGCAGCAAGCACATTGCACCGGGATTAGCTGAAATTCGTTCAGTTTGTTTATTTGTTTTGTGGTATATTCTATACCTACGAGTACTTATAATGAAACTAGATGATGCCAGCGACTTGGTTCGCGAGGATAAAGTTTATTTATTCCCGCGGGAACTCCTTTTTTCGGGGATAAAAGGTAGCCTATGTTGCTACCTTTAAGAGAGATATTTTGTATTCCTTCCCCGGAATACAAAATATCTCTCTACCAAATTTGTTAACATCGGTAGAACAGATGGGCCGTTAAAGCGTAGCAGACAAGCAGACAGACACACTTTCGCATAATTATAATATTTTTATGGATTGTAACTCGACGATAGTCCATAAAACATTTTATTTATTTTTTTAATTTGAGTAAGCTTTTTGGGCTAACTGTAATAGGCATGATGACAGATGGACCAAGAATCAATGAAATTATGAATTTATCTAATGAAATAGGATTCATGGATTATAAAAAACGTATTTATTTTTCTATTTCGAGTGAGATTGCTATTTATTTTGATAAAATAAAATTATAAAATACAGCAATCCGCCATATTGGTTAAAACACCAAGAAGCGAATGACGTCACAATGGTTTGTTTTCGAGCTTTGACAATCACACTATTGGTTACTTACTGCACACTGCACAGAGTACATTGGTAAAAATAATAGTGACGTCACAAACGACGCCATGACACCGGGTAGCGTTTTGGCGTGAATTTTAAAATTAAAATTTCAAATGCCAATATTATCTACCAAACCTTATTTTTCTGCTGAAATAAGATATTTTTTCGAAATAGTAGGTAGATACTTCCGAACATAATATGACCATTTTTCAAAATCAGTCATCATGCCTATTGTACCCAAAAATCTATACTGAATTACTGAGCCCAAAATTTGTTTATTAATTTTAATTTCGGTAGCTGGAGTCATAATTAATTATTAATACCCAAAACATTCCATGCGAAACAAAACTGAGTCCGCTAGTTCTCTCAATGTCTGGTATTGAGAGAACTGTAGCGGACTCAGTTTTGTCAGTGTATCTCGAAGTTTAATACAATGAAGCAGTATCAAATAATAAACCAAACTTTTGTATGATAAAGTTCCTCTCGTCTTTTGGCAAATGGAAACAATGCGAAAGGCAAGCAAGTTGCACCGAGATATGCCGAAAGTTCAGAATATATAGGTACCTACTCAAGTAATAAATTAGTAATATTGTGAGTTGTAACTGTAATAATGAACTCATTTAATCACAATAGACGTAAGCCTCAAATCTAAATATTATACAAACTATACAATAAATTTAAATCAAATTCTTATATACCTACTAACAAAAAATAAAAATAAAACCCTAATCAAAAAGACCACCCCTGGTTGCCCCTGGGCCAAAGGTACCCAACAAACTTGCAGCATTGCCACGCTGAATGGCGATGGATAACCTTTGAACCAGGTAAACATACGAGTATGGTGTTGTAAAACAAATTTTGAAAGTTTGATTGGATGAAGCTTATGGGCTACATAAATTTATATCTACAGAAGCCAAGAGATTTTTTTTTTTAATTTCAATTTGTCTGTCTGTTATCGCATCACGCTGAAATAACCGAAGTGAGACCGCTATAAGTTCTTTTAAACTAGACGTACCTACCTCGAAGTTTAATACAATAAAGCACTATCTACTAATGTAACAAAGTTGACTCCACTGAGTCTCTTCAGAATGGCAACAATAAGATAGACGAGCAAGTTGCACCGGGAGTTGTCGAAGTTTGTTCAATATTTGTCATATTATCAAACGTTGAACACGTTCCAAATTGAACTTACTAACTTAACCCCAGCCTCGAGCATCGTAGACTAACTTGAATTTGCTTAATTACGATGCATTGTCGTGAGCGACAAACGCAATAACGGAACTTAGCTGAAATGTTTGTAATTTTCTATGGTGTCGTATCGCGTCGCGCTGCGTCGCGTTGACGATGGTGATCATGATGATAGCTGTTGCATCAGCATTGTAAAAAGAAGGTATGAGAACACTAATATTATAAATGCGAAAGTGTTTGTTTGTTGGTTTATTGGTTTGTTGGTTTGGATCGACGTGATTTTTGCCATGGGTATAGTTGAAGACCTGGAGAGTGACACAGGCTATTTTTATCCCGGATAATTAAGGAGTTCCCGCGGGAATCAAATAAACTTAAACCACGCGGCCGAAGTCGCGGGCTTCAGCTAGTGAGAGCATACTTACAGATTGTTAAAGATCTTCTGAACTTCGGTGCGCTGTGTCAGGCTCTTGTAGAAGGCGAAAAAGTCCTCAAACTGAAACTTGGTCTGGCTGATGGTGTCATTCTTTCCCGTGGGCAGGCCAGACTCACTTAGCGCTTTCTCTACCCTCTTCTTGCCTTCTTTGTTCTGCGCGAAGAGACCGACGATGCTGCCAACAAATGAAGAACATGAATATTTTTAAAGCAAAGCTTCCTAACGGATGTTTTAGATGGGGATATATCTTGACGAGAAATACAGCTCATTCTCTAGGAAATATGACTAGGAAAGATGACTATCTTAAAGTTACGTCTGTTCCATTCCGCAATTATTAATTTAAACACTAAGGCAACGTAAAGACTATAAAAGGGCTTTATGAAGCGAATAAAAACTACCTGAAAAGACCTCATGTCTAACCCGATAATACAAAGTAAGAAAAATTGAAAAAGTTATTTAAACTACGTAGATAGATGGCCGAACTTTATAGTTCTTTGACCGTAAACTTTTGTACCTTGCTTCGGGGAAAAGTTAAGACTTCGATCCTGGTTACAATCTCTATTATTCTGAACTTAAACTACACAAGCGATCCTATTCGGGAGGTCGGAAGTTCGATCCTCGGGCACGCACTTCAAAATTTGGTTTTATTTTTATTGCGTGATAGGCTTGCGCTTGGCGACAGTCATATGCTTAGTGCAAAGCAATGATGAGGTCTAGGTTGGAACGCGCTCGCCTAGAAGATGCCTATTCACTCTTGCCTTGAAGGTACTTAAGTTATATGTGGCAGGAAACACGTGCGCTGGGAGGGTGTTCCACACCCTAGCGCGAGCGGTGCGAATCAGAAAGAATTAAATATTACTCCAGTGTTTTGTGCTTGAATTACAACCAATTCGTCGTAGTTATCAACCGATAAAGGTCTACAACTGGACATTGGCCTATTGTAGAGACTTTTTTTTTATCAACTACAAGCTAGCCCTTGACTGCGATCTCACCTGATGGTAAGTGATGATGCAGTCTAAGATGGTAGCGGGCTAACCTGTTAGGGGCATGGCAGTTATATTAAACCCATACCCCTTCGATTTCTACACGGCATCGTACCGGAACGCTAAATCGCTTGGCTTGGCTCAGAAATTATTAATTCCCAAATTGACCCAGCCGGGGATCGAACCCAGGACCTCCGCACGTTAAGGCAACAGCGCTACACACTGCGCCACGTAGGTCGTCAAAAACGCCACGTCCACGCCACGCCACTTCCACGCCACGGTCGGGTTCCAGCGACTTTTATTTTGCAGCCAAGCGCTAGTCTATAAATTAAAAAATAATAATTTATAGACTAGCGCTTGGCTGAAAATTAAACTTGTTGACAAGTAGGCTCCCTACGACTCAATAGGCATGATGACAGTTACAAAGAATCAATGAAATTATAAATTTATCTAATAAAATTGGATTCATGGATTATAAAAAACTTATTTTTTTTTCCCATTTCGAGTAAGATTGCTATTTATTTTGATAAAATAAAACTATAAAATACAGCAATCCGCCATATTGGTTAAAACACCAATGAAGCGACAATGACGTCACAATTATTTTCGAACTTTGACAATCACACTATTGTTTACTGCACACTGCACAGAGTACATTGGTACAAATAATAGTGACGTCACAAACGACGCCATGACACCGCCGAACGCCAATTTCATCTACCAAACCTTATTTTTCTGCTGAAATAAGATATTTTTCGAAATAGTAGATACTTCCGAACATAATCTGACCATTTTTCAAAATCAGTCATCATACCTATTGATGTTGCCCGTCCACCTAGTGGAGCGTCTGCCAACGCAGAGCTTTCCAGTCCCAACGCATATCGGTTCAACCTAAAACTCTAATGTTTTTGAAGTGAAAGTTCTTTAGAATCGTGGTGATTTGAAAATTCGATGAAACGGGTGTTGTCGCCACGGTACAAGAGGCGCCACCGGACGAACGTGTATACAAAGCGTTCCATTTTTGTAATTTTGTGTAAGTCTGATTTGTTAATTGCTTTTAAGTTCTGGCTCTGCCTATTAAAATGAAAAACGAAATGAAAAAGCGACACCAAAAAGAGACAAACATAATTATTCATAATAGGATGTAGCCTGCGAGAGAATGAGAATACAACTTAAATTTATCTCATTATCTCGTACGATATTTTTCAAGTTTCACTTCTGCCGTGTGTGAATTGCACACACACTATTTTCATTTAAATAAACTTTTACAAGTGCTTTTCAATCGTCGAGTGAATCTACCATCTTCTTCAGCCCGTAAAATCTGTTCAAAATACAGTTCTATCGAAAGTCGTTTGTCGTCGAGAAGTAATCCCTCAAGCAAATTGCACGCTTAATGTATTTGCATATGAATTGAGTGTCCCCGCCTAAGCCGGTGTATCCTAGCACTTAAGAAAACATTAACTTAAGAGGGTTCGGCCTTTTGCCGGCCAAAAACTTTGTTTTTCAAACCAAACAAACCTCATACAGACACATAATGTCTTAGGGCGAAAACCGGCCAAAGACAAAATGTTCGCGTCGGGGGGAAATCCCGTTTTTCCCTTTCGCAATAGTATGTGCAGCTCTATATAAAAGTGACGTTGTGACGTGCTTTTACGTTTATCGTTGTCAAAATATTTACACTTAGGTATACAAACAGATCTAACATCTAGGCAATGTAAGCTGTGAAAATCAAGTGCTCCATATGGTGAGTTTGACTTGACACGCATCCGTAGCTTAGCAACGTAGCACTTCTCTGGTGGTAAGGCACCACAGAGTTCAACTATTTAAGTAGTTCGACGTACTAATACGACGGAATGCCTACTTTGTTAATTTCGCAATTACAGTATAGGTACCTCATTTTCCAATTTTCCCTTTAGTTTTAATATTTCACTTTCACTCATACAAATCACGCAAGCGGTCTTCGACTGTTGCGTGTTTTAGGAACGTCGCCTTAATGCACAAAATCCGTACGTTATAAATCTCCCTGTCGACCTGAGATATTTCTAGTCCGTTTCCCCGCTCAACCATCTTAATTTAAATGACTCTAATGCAGTAGGTTTTGACGGCGTTTCAACCAAAGTGATTAAACAGGTAGCTGATGAGATATCCCCTATATTGACACATTTAATCAATAAATCGTTTGAATGTGGATATTTTCCAAGTGAGCTTAAATACTCAGTAGTTAAGCCTTTGTTTAAAAAGGGTAAAAAGTCCCGAGTTGAAAACTACCGTCCAATTACATTGATATCAATATTTTCTAAAATATTTGAAAAAGCGATGCACCAAAGACTAGTGAACTTCATTAATAAATTTGATTTAATTAATAAAGCACAATACGGCTTTCAGAAAAAGAAATCTACTATAGACGCCTGTTTTGAACTAGTAAGGACGGTCGCGACGCATCTAGATACTTTAAACTCTCCATTGGTTATCTTTTTTGACATGTCGAAAGCTTTCGACTTTGTGTCACACAAGGTGTTACTCAGCAAGTTGGAAAACTATGGCATCCGTGGACCTGCCCTAACATGGATTAAAAGTTACTTAGATAATAGAAAACAATGCGTTGAAATAGCCAGAATTGACGAAAATTCTACACTTAGAAACTATAGATCTCCATACATGCTAAATGAATATGGTGTTCCGCAAGGGAGCATTCTCGGTCCCTTGCTATTTATACTATATATTAATGATCTCCCTGACGTATCTAAGGATAAATTTATATTATTCGCAGATGACATTTCAATAATTAAGACATATAATAATGACATTATAAATACTGAAATTGACATAAATAACACAATCAAAACTATAGTAGACTGGCTTAATGACAATAATTTATGTATTAACTTGACTAAAACAAATTATATACACTTTAGCAATTATAACAATAAAAGAAAGAATAGGTTAAACTTAAATCATAACAATAACAAAATAAACGAAGTAGATGACTGTACCTTCCTAGGAATAAGAATTGATAAATATCTGAACTGGAAAACTCACATTGATTCTGTCTGTAATAAACTAAATAAATACACTTTTGTTTTAAATAAATTGCGTAAAAGTACCTCACAAAAAGTTATGTTAATGGTTTACTATGCATATATAGATTCCATCCTAAGGTATGGCCTTATAGTTTGGGGAAATTCATGTGACATGGAAAGGGCGTTCATAGCACAAAAGAAATGCATTCGAGCAATATTTGGAAAACCCCCGACAGATTCCTGTAAACCTTTATTTAAACGTTTAGAAGTTTTGACTTTGCCATGCATGTACATATTCCAAATAGCTGTTTTTGTTAAAAATAATATACATCAATTCAAAAAAGCCAAAGATATTTATATTAGAAATACAAGGAATCCCGAAAGATTAGTTCTGGGCAGAACTCCTAGAACTGCGTCTTATTTAAAAAGTTGTCATGCTATGTGTATTAAAATATTTAACCTGTTGCCTAGTGATATCCAGACCTTGCCTATTAAGCGATTTAAGCCTGCCCTCAGAAAATGGCTCTTGAATTATACATTCTACTCAATTAAAGATTTTTTAAATTATAAATCATTAAAACAATAACTTACCTAAAATTTATATAATGACATGTGTACCCTATTTGTATTTAAATATTCAAAGAAGATTTGTTAATTTATATAGTTGTCCATTATTGAGTGTAAAAATAATTCTGAATTTAATTTACCAATTTAATTTTGTATATAATTTAATTAGTAAGATAATAATGTAAAATGTTAGATATTAATAATTCTAAATGTTGTACGCCAGAAATGGCAGAATGCATTTTTAATATTGTGTTCACAACGAATAAATCAATAAAATCAATAAAAATTACTTTCGCCTACAAATAATCCGTAGCATGTCGTAGACGATTCGTAGCACCTGTGCTACGGAGGAGATACCCATCTACGCAGCCACCGTAGCACAGTTTTGACTGCACTTAATTACAGATGAGGCAAGTCGCTTGACAATGAACGTAACTAATTTCAGCGGAAACTGAGTACTAGTCTCTTCTCAGAATGAGAAGGGTTGGGGCCATAGTGGTAGTTCTTGATGTTTTTCCGAGATAAACTTTTTTTATTTATTTATTATTTTGTACCAAAAAGCTACAAAATATGAAGAAAACAGATACTTAGTGGACTCTATAATAAGAGATCTACCAGTGACCCTTGACAGTGATAAAAGATTGTGGAGGAAGAATTGGTACAACAAGATAAAAGATTGAATGAAACGAGATATTATATCATAAACTTACACAAATATACATACTATAACGACATAAATATTATGTAGGAATATATGATATTCCTACTCCTTCAGCGGTAGATTCAATCGACGATTCATAAGCATTTGTAAAAGTTTTATGGAATACAAAACATTTGATTTGAATCGCACTTTTTATCCCGGGTAATTAAAGAGTTCCTGCAACAGGAATAAAAAAAACCATAATCCACGGAGACGAGCGGGCTAATAATAGAAGATGCGGGGGTTTATCTATATCGATGCTACAAATCAGATCGTCTACCAAGTTTTGCTGGCGCGTCACGGGTCATTGCATTTAATTGGAGCCATTGCACCGAATGAACCTAAGTTTAACCGCCGTCTGGTACGTTTGTAAGCATTAGTGATCATGCTAAAATATGTAAACTAAAATAAATTGATATCTCTGAGATCCGACGGATACCTACGGCAAAGAATAAGTTCTTTTTATTATCAAAGAATAGCCGTGCGCTTTTTTTTTTTAAAAATCTATTACAAGCTAGCCCTTGACTACGATCTCACCTGATGGTAAGTCATGATGCAGTCTAAGATGGTAGCGGGCTAACCTGGTAGGGGCATGGCAGTTATAATTAAACCCATACCCCTTCGGTTTCTACACGGCATCGTACCGGAACGCTAAATCGCTTGGCGGCACGTCTAGCCGCGGCCAAAGCCTCCCACCAGACCAGACCAGGGAAAATTCAGAAATTATAAATTCCCAAATTGACCCTGCCGGGGATCGAACCCAGGACCTCCGCACGTTAAGGCAACAGCGCTACAAACTGCGCCACGGAGGTCGTCAAACCTCTTGACGACAGTCAGAGGCGCGCTAGAAGATGCCTATTCACTCTTGCCTTGAAGGTACTTATGTTATACGCGGCAGGGAATACATGCTCTGGAAGGGTATTCCACATCCTGGCGGTTAGAATCAGAAACGTAGAGCAGAACCGTTTCGTTCGAGCAGACTGGACGTCAACCACATGAGGATGCCAACCGTGTAGAAACCGAAGGGGTATGGGTTTAATATAACTGCCATACCCCTAACAGGTTAACCCGCTACCATCTTAGACTGCATCATCACTTACCATCAGGTGAGATCGCAGTCAAGGGCTAGCTTGTAGTGAATTAAAAAAAAAAAAAAAAAATTCTGACGGTTTTTTGCTGTTCTCTGGTAGAAAGGTGACGGAGGAACAAGGTTGAAAGTAGGTGGCTAGTTACCACCCTACCGGCAAAGACGTGCCGCCAAGCGATTTAGCGTTCCGGTACGATGCCGTGTAGAAACCGAAGGGGTATGGGTTTAATATAACTGCCATTCCCATAACAGGTTAGCCCGCTACCATCTTAGACTGCATCATCACTTACCATCAGGTGAGATCGCAGTCAAGGGCTAGCTTGTAGTGGATTAAAAAAAAGGTACTTCACTTTTATACGGAGTGCAGCCGAAGCGTGTAAAAAAACGCCAAGTCTATTTTGACAGCAACTTATCTTTATTTTCATACTAGCTGATGCCCGCGACTTCGTCCGCGTGGTTTAAGTTTTTTTTCATTCCCGCGGGACTCCTTAATTTTCCGAGATAAAAAGTAGCTTAAGTCACTCTCCAGGTTCTCAAATATACCCATGGCAAAAATCACGTCAATCCGTTGCTCTGGTGCGGCGTGATTGAAGGACAAACCAACAAACCAACAAACAAACACACTTTCGCATTTATAATATTAGTATGATACAAACTGTCATCCATACTAATACTTAAAAGCAACACGACCTAAAAAAGCTATTCAGCGTGGCAGCGGAATTATAATTATATTGGGCGGAAGTAACGCACTTGAACTTTACTTTGAACTTGAACTTTAGCCTAACCTTAATAGGTCTAAGTTTGGCCCAAGTCGCGCTTACAGAAATTTACTTCATAAGTTATGGAATTGATTGATTTAGTCTGTGGCATTCTGAACCATGGCTTAAGGTATTAGTGTACCCAGAGGCGTATTTAAAGATTTGGCGCCCCGGGCCAGTTAGCTTTGCCGCCCCATTCATTTAAAAAAACCTACTATGTGATGTGAAATAATAAATGAAAAAAAATTAACCATTTATTCACTACCTATAATTGATAAGTAAATATTTACATTTTTTTTGACCGAGCGAAGCGAAGGTCTCTGAGGCTACTTGGGTGAATTGGCACTTGTCCGTCCGTCCGTCCGTCCGTCCGTCCGTCCGTCCGTCCGTCCGTCCGTCTGTCAGAGCATTATAACTTCTGAACTACTGAACGCAATTACTTCAGCTTTAAATATAATATGTAAACCAATGGCCTCCCGCCGAATATGGCTTAAAAAATAATAAAAATCTTTATTTCAGGGGGGCTCTCATAGAAGCGAATGCGAAGTAAAATATTTTTTATAAAGTTACATAGGGTTGCGGTATATCATTTTAAAGATAATTAGGAATAGAGTCCAAAAATTTTTTTTTTAATTTTTCCCCCAAAATTGACGAAATGGGGGGCTTTCAAAGTGGAGATTTTCTAACGTCCAAAGATGACCTCAGAACTCTAAATTTTCTGAAAGGATGAGCCTGAAACTTGATCAATTATTTCAATTATATCCTGTACTTGAACAACAAATACTAAAATTAGATAAATATTGTAAGGAAACGGAATTATTTAATTTTTAATGAGCTTCAGTATTTTTAACAGAACTTCACATTTATTATTATTTTATTATTCAATGTCAATAGATGGCGCCGCGAGGTCTCAGTTCGGGGCGAACCACTATGTACAAATTGGTTGACAAAATCGTCAATGACGCTGTCTTGGTCATAACAGATGGCGTTTGTCAATTCAGCTTCTATATTCATGACAGCTAAGCTGTTTAAGCGTTCTTCGCTTATAGTGGAACGTAAATAATTTTTTATCCTTTTGAGTACAGAAAACGAACGTTCTGCACTGCAATTCGTCACTGCAGTGCAAAGAAAAATGCGTAATGCAATCTCTACGTATGGGAAAGCTTCTTTTAAGTCCTTATTTTTTATAAATAAGCTAAGTTACCTCAGACTCATTTTATTTTCATAGGCTGCCAAGAAGTGTTTCAATAGAACACATTCGTCTTGTAGGTCTACCACGAGATCTAACGGGTATACATTTTGAAGGTTTACGGCATGCCTACTAACTTAATTTAAATGTCAATTAAAATATAATATTTATTGTAGTTAAGCTTGACAATAAAAGGCGCCCAGAGAAGGCCAAGAGGGGCGGCTTGGCCGCCCCTCGCAGCCTGCCGCCCTGGGCCATGGCCCCCTTGGCCCTAGGGTAAATACGCCCGTGAGTGTACCGAAGCGAAGGTAAGTCAAATCCAGTATTGGTTGCGATAGCCGTGTGCTCGATTGACTATGCCCGAGCGTCGAGATCCAACTAATCCTTTATCTAATATACCCCCAGTAATGGATTATAGTTTCCCTGAAATTTGGGTTAGGTGTAGACCGACTTTGGTATTGAGGGATTTTTGTTAAATACGTGTTAGTGTTCTGCAGTAAAACACTGTCTACGCATTACACATACATATTATATAAACAATTACCTTACCAATATTGCTTTTTTAACCGACATACAAAAAAGGAGGAGGTTCTCAATTCGGCGTGTATGTTTTTTTTTTGAAAGTGTCCAAGTCTATGTGACCTCCCTTTTGAAGACCTTCCTGGCGCAGTGTCGCTTGATGTCGGAGGTCCCGGGTTCGATCCCCAGAGTCAAATTGGGAATTTATTGGAGGTGGACACGGCATATCTGTCTGTTCGCTACTGGAATAGAGACCAAATCTAAAAAATCCGTTATCAATTGACAGCTAAAACGTATTACTCGAACTGTTTGAAGAGTTCGTACATGCTTTTTGGCGTGCAGGCATCTATGAACTTCTTAAACAGTTCGAATTATACGTTTGAAAAACGTTTACGATCACCATTTTCTTACACAATCGGGGGGGCACGTACCGAAGACGAAACGTAGCAAGACAACCATCTAGTTGGTCCGAAGACATCACCAAAATTGCGGGGAAAACTTGGAGGACGCTTGTCCAACATCGGGGAGAGTGGCGTGAAAATGAGGAGGAATATATCCAACAACGGATGAAGAAAGGCTCTTAAAGAGCTTAAAGAAGAAGAAGAAACAATTATCATGGCAGACAACTGACCCTGTTCTTATCAGGCCCTTAGATTACGAAGGTTTTGGTCTTCAGGCACTGAGGAATGTTGGAGGAAAAGACCATTTCAAACTTCCCGAACGCTTCCAGCCGAGGTGGATGCGGCGGCTGATTTCTTCCAAATAGCTGGATCGTGTCTCCAAGGTATATACGAGTACATATACTCGTCTACAAGTTGTTCGTTCGAGTGCAGACTTCTCAACGATTATGGACAGAGCGAAACTAAGCAAACTGGTATAATTTTCGTCTTACTCATTTTCATTAAAGTAACATTAATAAGTGCACTGGACTTAGATTGACTGGTATTGCTTCAGCCGCAATCATTTTTTTTAGTGTTTTTGGAAATAAATAATTTTTCGTTGTCGTCCCTTTTTCCCTTCCCACTTCCACTGCATAATAAAACTTCGCACTAAACTGCAAGAAGTAAAATTTTGATAATAGTCCTCTAACTCAGTTTTACAGCTTTAAACCGCTACCACTGGCAATAACTTCAGGCCTCACCGGTAACGCAAAACGCGGTACTTATTCTACACAGAGCAGTCCATGAACGTAAAACTTTTCAGTTTTCCAACTGGAACCAGCCCAGTTACAATAAACTTCTAGTTGGATGCACCTCGACGTTTACTAGAGAATCGACAGCGGTAGCAAGAAGTTTGAAAGTTTTACATTTAGCCGTAACGCACACTGGCAGTTGAGTGGAGGCAGATCTTGTTTAAAACAACTCAAGCTGTTGCCTTATTACGTAAAATCAAATCAAATATTTTTTTATTCAAGTGGACTTTTAAGAAGTGCTTTTGAATAGTCGAGTGAATCTACCACTGGTTAGGAATGCCGTTCCTACCGAGAAGAACCAGCAAGAGAAGCAAAAACTTTCTCCAAGCGTAAAAGTGATTGCTACAGTGACTTACAACTAGCACAAGATGCAAGTTATTTGGTGTGTAAGCACATCCAGGAGCGCTCTCCATTGCCTCACTCTAGTTCTAAGGGACGGAAATCCGACACCACCGGAGAGAGATCAGCCGCAAGATCAATTGTTTCATGGGTCTTTAATACCCCATGGTATTGAAGTCTACACCTTTCTGCTACGAGCTGCTACGGAGAATCTAATTTTTTCAGATTTCATTACAGACAGGACAGATAAAAGGCCGCGCGAAACGCACGCGTCGTTATGGGAACACGTTGCGTTGTGTCGCGGCACTCTGTGCAGCCCCATATAAAAGTGCAGGCGCGGACGTTACATTTTATTTTTTTATATCATTTAAATTAAATGCTTACTCTTATAAGCATATTAGATATATTAACTCTTTTAAGGCAATCAGATTCTTATTAATGGCCCAATCGGTAAACACCAGTACGAGGAATTCTAGCTTGTTTCCGTTTTGAACACGATATAAATATTATATCCTACTAGCGAATGCCCGCGACTTCGTACGCGTGGATCGAGGTTTTGTGGTTCCCGCGGGAACTCTTTAATTTTCCGGGATAAAAAGTAGCCTATGTGCTATTCCAGACTATAATCTATCTCTGTGCCAAATTTCATCCAGATCCGTTCAGCTGTTGGGGCGTGATTGAGTAACAAACATCCATCCATACATCCAGACATCCATACATCCAAACTTTCGCATTTATAATATTAGTAAGAAGTAGTTACCTAAGTGCGTAACACAAGTATATCAATAATAATTGAATTGGATTATTTATGCGCATGGGGCCGTCCTTATTGCTCGATAGTTGGTTTTCAAAGTCGCAAAAATGATTTATTTATAGTGTATTTTCGCCGTCACAAAACTTTTTGGCTCGACCTAGCTCACAAAACTGGGACCACAGATTAAACAAGTGACTTCGTAGAACTCTCGGGATCCACAGCCGAATAAGTCATTCTAGAAATGTTCCGTAAACTTTAGTGTTGAATAAAATACGGCTATATCAGTTGCAATATATTTCCAGCCGAATGCCTGATGTCTGAATAGAGCAAATCTGGAACGCTGTGCAACATTTAATAGGCTAACATTAGAATACGATTCAATTTATATCATCGTCACCGTTGGGCCTGTTAAACATTCTGGTTTTTAGAAATAAAGCTATTGTGTAAGTGAGCGGTATGCCTATAGATAATTTTGGCGACCTCCGTGTCGCAGTGTGTAGCGCTGTTGCCTTAACGTGCGGTCGTCCTGGGTTCGATCCCTGACAGGGTCAATTTGGGATTTATAATTTCTGAATTTTCCCTGGTCTGGTCTGCTGGGAGGCTTCGGCCGTGGCTAGTTACCTCCCTACCGGCAAAGACGTGCCGCCAAGCGATTTAGCGTTCCGGTACGATGCCGTGTAGAAACCGAATAGGGGTATGGGTTTAATATAACTGCCATGCCCCTAACAGGTTAGCCCGCTACCATCTTAGACTGCATCATCACTTACCATCAGGTGAGATCGCAGTCAAGGGTTAACTTGTAGTGGATAAAAAAAAACGTTGGTTAGCGGTTGTTTAATCGCATCACAGGACATAGCTTAGAATAAGCAGATTCCTTCTTCTGTGAGTTACATTTACATTTACAGAAATTATAAATTCCCAAATTAACCCTGCCGGGGATCGAACCCAGGACGACCGCACTTTAAGGCAACAGCGCTACACACTGCGCCACGGAGGTCGTCAAAATACGAATTAGTAAGACCGTATATGTTAAAACATTATGGCCATCGGATTCACAAAAAAATATCATACTAAAATCGTATTTGACACTCTAGTATTGATATAAACATTATTTATCACACATACGATAAAAATAAGTGTGATAATCGATTTATACATGGCAAATATTTACACGATATGAACGATTGCGTCAAGATTATGTCACTCATGTAAATACACGACTTATGCCTTCTCTAAATTTGCTCACGACTAAAATAGCCGAAGCGGAAACCTGCTTGCATGATAAGACGATCTGACAAAAGATTAGGACTTTTTTGGGCTAAATATAGAGTTAAAATTAAATCCACGCGGATTATTATTCAATACTACTTCTCAGCGGTGGACTAAGGCTGTCGGAAGCCCGGGGTGGTGTACTGAATGAACTTACAAGCGCGAGAGAAGCGAGCGCGAAATGATTTCTTATTTTTACAGAAATTATCTTCAAGGGCCTCCAACTACAAACTGGCTAAATATTTCATTTAATTTTGGGATTTACTAAGGTCTAAGACCTGTCTGTGGTTTTAGGAAGCCCTCTAGACTTAGAGTCTAGACCCCAGGCCAGGGCGGACCACCCCCTCCCAGCTGTTTTATTATAAAGTATAGATAGATTTAGCTTTGGTATCTAATTTACAAAAACCAAAATCTTAGCGCATAAAGATCTTTCCAGAACGCGACCTTTTGAGGACTGGACTTTTACGGGACATTTTTCAAATGAGACTTTTGAGGATGGGACATTTTTCAGCAGTGAGACGTTTTGAGCCGATGACCGAATACTTAGTCCGCCACTGCATCGTATTACAATAATTTATAGCTATCATTAAAGATGTATTTATCGATTGGAGGTTTTAAGCTGTTTCGTGTTCGGAAACAACGGCTGTTAACTGCAAATTGTAGACAGCGTAAGTCACAGCGTAAGGACGCGTAAATTTCTCCAAAGAAAAATTTAAGCTGGATTATACACAGCTAAATAAATACAAAGCAAAATGTTATATCTACGGAAATAGAAAATGTCACAATGTGATGGACAGTCGATATAAATAACTCTACGGATGTCGGTTTCAGGAGGATTAAAACTGTCTGAAAAGCGAAAACTGGACACCCATTATTTTTTATTCGATTCGATCGCCGCTTTTCCAACAATGCCGAAAACAATTCCAAAGGATTATATCAGTTTTGACTGTTGAAAAATTTATGTTACACATTCTCAAACGGTATTAAATATGCTCTTCACCCAGTAAATAGAATATCCAAAAATATATGTCTATAAATATTATCCAAAATTAGTAGATACCTACTAGATTGTCCCTTTCATAGAAAAAAGCTGGGCGTCCGACTTGTAGGGCGTGCCCCTCACCTGTATAAGCCTGTCCTTGTCCCCGCCATAGCGCTGTCCCGCTTTGCGGACTAGATGGCGTTAGTAAAATACATAATTTGTTAGACAGGGCCTGTCCATGTAAATCTTTGCCTGGTGGGAGACTTCGGCCGTGGCTAATTACCACACTACCGGCAAAGACGTGCCACCAAGCAATTAAGCGTTCCGGTACGATGCCGTGTAGAAACCGATTAGGGGTATGGGTTTAATGTAACTGCCATACCCCTTACAGGTTAGCGCGCTACCATCTTAGACAGCATCATCACTTACCACCAGGTGAGATCGCAGTCAAGGGCTAACTTGTAGTGGATATATAATAAAAAACAATTGAGATCTTTTTGAGTATATCCCGAAAAACGCCTTGTCAAAACAACAAAGAAAAATCTTTAATCGAGGCTCGTACATATACTTTAAAATTAATCTAATAACATCTAGATAATATTATCTGTACCATATTTTTCCAAATATTTACTAACTTTACTTTATTGGGTACTTACTTTTTAACAAGGATTTTCCCGGACTTATCAGCTCTGAGGACGATCTTTGTGTGCAGCTTCTCTAGGAACTTGATGGTTGGGTTGTTGAATTGGTTGAGGTTGTACGCCAACTTGAACAACTCCTCCGTCCACATCTGTGGACAAAATAAAATTGTTACCCCCGAGTTTACAATCGTGTCATTGTTGAGTCAACATCTCCTGAGGATACTCCTGTGTTTGACTGCGGTCTCACCTGATGGTAAATGATGATGCAGTCTAAGATGGTAGCCGGGCTAGCTCGTTAGGGGCATGGCAGTTATATTGAAATCATGCCCCTATTTGGTTTCTACACGGCATCGTAACGGAACGCTAAATCACTTGACGGCACGTTTTTGCCGGTAGGGTGGTAACTAGCCACGGCCGAAGTTTCCCACCAGGCCAAACCAGGGAAAATTCAGAAATTATAAATTCCCAAATTGACCCTGCCGGGGATCGAACCCGGGACCTCCGCACAAGAAAGCGTTGCACACTGCGCCACGGAGGTTGTCAAAACGTACGTTGAGAATAATTTGGAAGATTTGTGTGGTGTGGTGTTGTGCCGGTGCGAATTGCTGGCTTACTGGGCGGTGAATACCGAAAGCTACGAAAAAGCTAAAGCTAAAGCTGTACCACATAGATTTGTCTTTGTTGATTACAGCCGAATCGCGTCGAAACGAATCGAGTCGCATTTACGTCGCTGCCGCCACGCGTTGTTTTCGACTTTGACTTTAATCAAATGGACAATAGCACTAGATATTTCAGAGTTACGAGAATCTTATATAATTCAGGAGCAGACAGAAAAGAGCACTTAACATAATTTATGAATGAGCAAACATATTAACCTGGAATCCAGCCAAAAAATTACTTGAATTATACAGTGATGGTTTCGACGACCTCTCGGGCGATAAGGTGCTTAATCTTGCAAATTGAATCGTTAAGGTGTATAACGAACTAATATAGTATCGTGGCGTGACGTCATGATGCGGCAAAAGACGATCAGTCGTTTATACCAGCCGACGCCCATGACTTCGTCCGCATGATTTATGTTTTTCTTCCCGTAGAAGCTATTAGATTATCCAGAACCAACCAAACGAAAAGTTTTGTGTACTACATAGTTTAGGAATTTGATAACTTATAGCTAACTATAAGCTGATGCCGCGACAATAATTTCAACACTTTACTGAGCATCGTATTTCATTACTACTGGAATAGAAGTTGTTAGTGATTCATTAATTACAAGGTTGATAAAAAAATTGTGGCCTACATTTTATAGTATGAATGAATGAATGAATATACTTTTATTGTACACCACAAAGTAAAATAAACAATAGTAAACTTAGCTAATATTAAAATAAGTAAAATAGTATTTATCGTTTAGATATGTAATTATTTTTTGGGCTGGAAATTGATAGGTATTGTTTTCTATTTGATAGTAACCGCAATACTAGAATATGATACTATAGTTTCCCAAATTGTTCGTGGGTTTACATTATAGAAAACTAGCTGATGCCCGCGACTACGTCCGCGTGGAATAAGTTTTTTTGATTCCCACGGGAACTCCTTAATTTTCCGGGATAAAAAGTAGCCTATGTCACTCTCCAGGTCCTCAACTATACCCATGCCAAAAATCACGTCAATCCGTTGCTCCGTTGCAGCGTGATTGAAGGACAAACCAACATACCAACAAACAAACTAACTTTCGCATTTATAATATTAGTAAGTATGACTTAATAAGGGCGCGTGGTTTTATTTAGATTTCGAGATGAAAATTACGCCAGTTCAGTCGTGAAAATGAAACGGGCCACTTACTACACTAACTCTAGACTTTATTTAAATATTAACTTACAGAAAAAGTTGCGCCGTCACGCACCAGAAAACGCCATCGCCGCAACTTTTTCGGAGTGGATTTTACTTATTTTTAATTAAATGGAATCTTTTCGATTTTCCGGGATAAAAAGTGATGGTGTAACGAACGGACAGCCGCGCCAGGATTTCTGTTCTATCATTTTGATACGGAACTCAAAAAGACAATAGCTCAGTGTGATATTGCGTGCCTCTTAAAATACATACAGCGCTGATATTAACAGGACTACAAAATATGCATATTACGAACATTAATTCATTTAATACAACGCCGGCTTACATGTCACATTTGCAATATAATCCCAGGCTGACATAATAGGGCATTTAGATAAGTCACCAATGAATATTCCTGAAAATAGGCTGGAATTCGGCCAAATAATTTATTGTTTAGGATAAATAACATAAATTATAGAGCTTAGTGTCAGAAAATAAAACAAAAAATTACTTCTCTTTCTGTACATATATAGGTAGGTACTAGTATATAAATCCATACAAATATATTAATGCGAAAGCATGTCTTTTTTTTTATCCACTACAAGCTAGCCCTTGACTGCGATCTCACCTGATGGTAAGTGATGATGCACTCTAAGATGGTAGCGGGCTAACCTGTTATTGGCATGGCAGTTATATTAAACCCACACCCCTTCGGTTTCTACACGGCATCGTACCGGAACGCTAAATCGCTTGGCGGCACGTCTTTGCCGGTGGTAACTAGCCCCGGCCGAAGCCTCCCACCAGGTCAGACCAGGGAAAATTCAGAAATTATAAATTCCTAAATTGACCCTGCCGGGGATCGAACCCCGGATCTCCGCACGCACTACACACTGCGCCACGGAGTTCGTCTCTCTGTCTCTCTGCTACGCTTTTACGGCCCGATTTTTTTCACCGATTCGGACGAAAGCAGGAATAGAGATAGGTTACATTCCGGGTTCCGGTATATAGGCTACTTAAAGGCCAAAATAAACATAAAAGTTTTTAAGTTGCTTACTTACGAGCACGAGCACGAGGTAACATATAAACATTTGCATGCGATACGCGACATACAAGACTGTTTACATTTCGTAAGTTACTCTAGGTACCCGACTTACGTGAGTGTAACTTACAAAGGTAATCATACCCTTATGCCGAAAAATTATTGAGTTCCCACAGGAATTTTCAAACTCAAAATTCCCTTGCGAGTGTCGAAAATTTGCAGCATAAATGGCTGTATCTTTTGATTGCGTTGGCTTAGAAGTTTGATTTTTCACAGCTCGAAGGGACAGTAGACCTGAGTATTTTATATGAATTTCAGCTTCATACTTCCATGCGTTCCTGAGAAAAATTGTCTTGACACACAGACGGACGGACAACCAAATTATCCTATAAGGGTTCCGTTTTTTCCTTTTGAGGTACGGAACCCTAAAATTACAACTACCTACTTAAATTAACAAGCTTAATTAAATCTACCTATTTTCTAACAATAGTTTTATCATTTTCGCGAGCTGGATCAGTGAGGTGTGGAAAACGTCCAGTCCGGGATTTTACTAACCAAATCATTGAGTACGCGCAGTGCACTATATTTATAATTATTCATACCTATCCTTTTAAATCACACATAATCTTGGAGCGGACGTAACGAGGAGTAACGAGCCTAAAATAAAATCTGACAAAGAACTGAATTCCTGCCAAATCATACGTAGTGAAAGTCTCCACATTTGTCATGGAATACAACAATAAATTATAACCAACGCCTTTTCTCTTATATATGGCAGAACAAAGAGTGATTTCTTACTTGCTAGATGATGCCGGCGACTTCGCCCGTGTGGATTTAGCTTTTTGTAATTCACGAGGGGTCTCTTTGTTTTCCGGTTTTTTTTTTAAGTTTGCCTATATCAGCCCCTAAATTTCGCCAAAATTAGATGGGCCGCGAAATGGTTACAAACACATACTTTCGTATAAAATAATGCATGGATTCGAACCTGCAGGCCAAGTGGGAGTGAGTACGTAAAATATTACGTATTCGATTGTGACAAAGTTACAACAATACAATACAATTTATATGGCATGATCGAGCGCCAGCTGTCAAGCACTTGACAGTACCACGTAAACCATAGTTGACATTGGCGCTATCGAATGGGAAGAAAATCTCCCACTAGGCACTCTGATTGCAATTTTGCCGCGAAAAGCGAAGTGAGGTAACGAAGCTATATCCGAGTACTCCAAATTGTTTCCTTTTTTAGTTCTATACGGTACTTTTTAGCCGGTGAGAATATCAAGTAGCCATGGTAGACCAAAATCTAGAATTTCCAAATTGCCCCTGCCGGGAATCGAACCCGTGTCCTCCCGTACGTTTTCAATATACTTGCCACAGCGCTAACAATGCCCTGGAGGTCGTCAAAACACTACGCAAAATTCGACCCCTATATTTTTGCGGGTATAGAGTGTCGACAAAAGGGTCAAATGTCACATGAATCTGGCATAATTCCGGAGCTAACATAATGAATCGTTTAGCTTAAGTTACGCGCAAATGTCTGGCATTATCTGTAGGTACCTACCTACTCTATAAATACTTGATGATAGTTTCACAACAGCTTTCTAGTTTTCACTCTAATCCATACCATTTTATTCCACTACAATTTAGCTAGCCTGCGATCTCATCTGATGGTACTTACCTTCAAGGCAAGAGTGAATAGGCATCTTCTAGGCAAGCTCGTTCCAACCTAGACCTCATCATTGCTTTGCACTAAGCATGATTGTCGTCAAGCGCAAGCTCATCACGCAATAAAAAAACCTAAGTGATGATGTAGTCTAAGATTGTACTGGGCTAACCCGACGTACGGCAGTTATATTAAACGCATAACTACTCCTAATCGGTTTCTACACGGCATTGTACCGGAACGCTATACCGCTTGACGGTAGTCTTTGCTGGTAGGGTGGTAACAAGCCGGACGATGTAACAGGCTTTTCGAGTCTGATATAATTCGGGTGCTGGAATCTAGCCAAAAATTTCAGATCATATAAAGAGTCGATAATTAAATTATTTCGTAGTGGTAACTATTGTAGTTAGTTACTTAGATTTTCACGTCAATCACTGATAATTAATCCTTGATTTGTTTGAATTGAATTGAATATATTAGGTACTAAAACTGCGAAAGTTTGTCTGTCCACGTTTTTACGACTCATTTTTCCAAACTATCTTTTTACTAAATTTCGTCAAAATCGATTGAAAAGATGGTCCGTCAAAGCGTACCTATAGCAGACAGACAGACACACTTTCGCATTGATAATATTAGTAAGCATGTATGCTAATCCGAGTACGCGCGGGATTCGCCTCAGTTTTACCGGAGCTTTAAAACAGACAAACTTAAAGTATGTACCTACTGACTTTATAGTAAAAATTCATAAGATACATAAAAAAGACAAAGACAGGAAAGATATCGGCTGGAACTTTTCCTTTGAACAACACTTGTTTCTTGTTTCTCTATAGGTATTGAAGGTTTATTTTGCGTGAGGCAAAGCATTTTCTTGTTCTACGAGTACGTGTAGGCTTTAAGAACATCCGATAACTATTATTATTGGAACGCAGCAACACGTTCGTTATTCTCTATTTAGCAAGAAGTCTGAAAACTTTTGTATCAAACTTCTGGATAAAACATAGACAGACCCGATCGTTTTATATCAAAAGATCCTTTAGTTACAGATTCTGCTAGGCGAACTGATCAAGTGATCATTTCGTATTTATTATAATTATATACGATTATCTATATAGGTAGGTACGTACTGAAATCCGAAAGATTGACGAATCTATTTTTTATACGACTGCCTGAAAAAAGGAGTATATTGTTTTCAGAGTTCATGTATGTATGTGAGTTTGTATATTCCACCATAACTTCTATACGCCTGAACCTATTTTGATTAATGAGGTATCGTTAGAATCCCTTGCTTATTTCGGGTGACATAGGCTAGTAAAATTTTAAAAAAAATTGATGGAGTGACCATGGTCCCGCATTAAAGATTAAAGTTGAAAAAAAATTCGATAATAAGAATAATTATATAATCATCATCTATA